>CM060924.1:928241125-930641125 GCA_030737875.1 Allium sativum | reverse complement strand
AATTTTAAATAGTCTGATTTTTTTTTTATGATAATTGAAGAAAAAATATTTTAAAATAATTGGGTTTGGAGCAGTTTTCTTAACCTGTAATTTCGGGGACGAAATTTTTTAAGGTGGAAGAATGCGACATCCCAGATTTTTGAGCGTTAATTCGAATATCTAAATCTGTTTAAAATATTGATTTGGTGATACTGGATTTTATATCGAATTCATTTATTTAAAATGGAGTTCAGATATATATATATATATATATATATATATATATATATATAATTGTAAAACGAATTCGAAATGCTACGGTAATTCGTAATTTTCGATTTGAACTTTAACTGAATATACTATATCCGATATAAGTCGGAGTTTCTTGAAACAAGAAACATTTGAATCGATTTGATTATATTCTTCAAATGGAAGGGAAAAAATGGAGATTTCATATTTTAGATTACAAGTTATGTCCAATTCAACTTTTCAAATAGTCGCTGTGAAATTCGTTAATAAACGATATGTAACAACCCGGAAAATCAGAACCAATTTAAAAAATTTATTTTAAGAAATGTTGTTAGAAAATATGCCAAAATTTATGAATTCCATTTTTTAAATAATATTAAAGCTATTAAAAATAGTCATTTTATAAACGACCTTCATTTTCGACAAAACCATTTTTGTCGGATCCGGAGTGTCAAATTATAGCTAAATTAAATTTTCCATAATTTTTGGAGATAATATATGAGCATGGTAAAATAAAATGTGTTCGATAATTTCTATTGAATTGGATCGATCGTTAAAAAGGCCATTTTTCAAACGATCTCCAAATTCGATGAAATTAATTTTGTTAGGACCGTATCGTCAAAACATAGCAAGATTTATTTTTTTGGGAATTTTTGGAGTCCGTATGTGGCCCCGGTAAATTAAAATGTACGATGAAATTAAATAATTAAATGATTTATATTTTAATTTAAAGCAAAGTGGGCTGCGACGATCAAATGGGCTGACAGAACCTAGTCCGTTGTGTCCGGAATAGGGGTATTTCGCTAGGGGAAACGTTCGTTGGGCTGAATTTGGAGCTATTAGGAATTAACGGGTTTTTCTGCAAACTAGAAAATTAAATAATATTTTATTATAAATAGGAGATTAACAAAACCCTAATCTATACAGTAGCCGCCGCCCGTCTTCGTTCAGGGCCAGAAATGCTATACACTTCCCCCATTAAAATCCTTCGATCCACACAATAAAACTCCCCCTTCCGTTTGACAATTTTGTAGAGATTGTTCCCCTCTCTAGATCCATACGGAGTTTGTAATTTATCATTGCAAATTGGGGGAGAATCAAGCCCCTGAAGTCGTCGGGTTCAAGCCGCCACCGCACCCGCTGCCTCGATCGAACTCCACCGCATGGGGGCCCCCTTGTGTGCGCCTCTCCCCTCTTCATAGTGCTGTGGTCAGATTTTGACAAAGCTCTACGGTCTGAACGATAAACTCCGATCTAGTTTTGAACAATACAAGAAAACCGACGGCCTAGTTTCTGAAAGGAGGAAGAAGGTTAATTTCTAATTAAATTATTTAATCAATTAATTAAAAATATTATTTATATTAATAAATTCATATATTATTCATACAAATACAGAATTGGACAATTTCAGAACCGTTGGGACCGTAAATTTGAGATCTACATTTCAGAACAGACTTGAACAAATTTAGAGCAAACCAAAATTTGGGGCAAATTCAATTCTGAGTTGTACATAATTCAGAATCACTGTGAGATTTCTTTTTAAATAACTAAAATTTATTAATTATATCGTGTTTAGAATTTTTTTACAAATACTGTAACGATTCGGATTTTGCCCGGTCCTAATCGATCACAAAATCGACTAAGATCGTTCAAAAACCCGAATACGTTGGGAATACAACACATCTGTAACAACCCGGAATTCTGAACCAATTTAAAATTTTTATTTTAGAAATTTTAATGGGAATTTAATATTTAAAATAATTTATTTTAAATAATAACGATTAAAAATTTATTTAAATCGAAGTTAGAATGAATATATTTATTTTAATTATAAAAGGAGTTAGAAATAGCGCAGTAGTTTGAAAATTTGAATTTGAACTTTGATTGACTATAGAGGATGCAAAATAAATTGGATTTTAGTGAAACCAAAAAATATTAGAATCTATTTAAAAATATCTTTCTAATGAATCCAAAAAATTAAAATTTCATAGCGGGAATCAAAAGATATGCCCAGTTTGAAATTTAGAATAGTCGCTATAGAATTTATATATATATATATATATTAATATTAAAAATAGCCAATTTTCAAACGACCCCTGTTTTCGACGAAACCACTTTTGTTGGAACCGGAATGTCAAATTACTACTAGGTTTCAATTTTTATAATTTTTAGAATTAATATGTGAGCGTGGCAAAAGAAAATGTGTTTTTTCAATTACAGTCAAATTGGATTGACCAGAAAATGGCCATTTTTTAAACGGTCTCAGAATTCGACGAAATTAGTCTTGTTAGAACCGTATTGTCAAAACATAACAAGAAATATTTTTTCTGTAATTTTTAGAGTCCGTATGTGGGCCCGGTAAATTTAAAATGTACGATCAAATTAAATAATTAAATGTTTTATATATCAATTTAAAGAAAAACATATCGTAACAGCCGAATTGGGTTACAAAACATATTCCATTGTGTCCGGAATGGGGGTATTTAGTTAGGGGCCTCTTTTGTTGGGTTTGATTTGGAGTTTGCATCAACATACAGATATTTTTTATGAAAATAAATAAATTAAAATAAAATTACGCTAAGTATATAGTATAAATACAGTAAACCCTAATCCCATTTTCCAGGCCGCCGTATACATGTTTTCAATGGCCAAAATCATCACAATTTCTTCCTTCAATTTCTATTAAATCAATTCGAATTAGAGTGTGGGTTCAAAGTAAAATCAAAGAGCCTCTCAAGCTCTACGAATTCAAACGGTTTTGATGGGCTATTGAGGTGCGTAGAGGCCGACATGGTGCCTGGAAAGTAGCGCGTTCGAGGTCAGTTTTCGGTACATGGACGCATGCGAGTGGAGAGGGGTGACTGCCGTGGGGGGCGCAAATGGAGGCCGACGTCGTGGAGTCCTCGGATGGAATTCCGATCATCTATGGAGTGAGTGACGGTGGAAGGTTGATGTCGAACTGATGGGTTTGGTGATTAAGGGTGTTAGCAGAAAGAAGGAACAGTAATAGTGGCTTATATTTTGTAATAACCCGGAAATTCGAGCCAATTTAAAATTTTTATTTTGGCAATTTTAGCGAATTTTGAATATTTAAAATGAATTATTTTAAATAATAACGATGGAAAATATATTTTCGACGAAGTTAAAACGAATAAATTTATTTTAATTATATAACGAGCCTGAAATGGCGTGGTAGTTTGAAAATTCGATTTCAAATTTCAAATGAATGTACAGGATTCAAAATAAACCGAATTTTAGTGAAACCAAAAATGTAACGACCCATATTCTACGCATCATAGGATCGTAGAATATTTATTTCCTTCACATACGAAGTCGTATGGTCATGTAACTTTGGGAGACGACTATTGGGGTCATTTCCCATGTTCATGATTTTTCCGGATTTTTAAATGACCATTTTACCCCTAGTTGGTACTGTTTTGGCCATAACTTTTGACTGGAAAGGAATTTTGACCTGAAACCACTTCCATTGGCTCCGGATGATGGTTTACAATTCCGTAGAGTGGTCACATTAGCCAAACGGACTCACCGTTTGGGAGATATGGCTGAAACAAGTTTCAGATGGTGAAAAACAGCTTAATTGGGCTTAACCGGGTGATTAACAGCTAGGCCCAATGGGGGATTTCGGGATTAGGGAAAGTAGGAGGCTGAAATCAGTTAGAGAACGATCTTATCCTCATTTCCCAGCCGCCACTTTCTTTCTTCCAACCCTAGCAATGGCCTCCAACACCCAAATCACCTTCTAACCACTTTCTAATCATGTTTTGGCTTAATCTACATCAAATTAAGGAGAGGAAACACGAAAGCAAGGCTAGAGCTGCTGTTAGACATCAGTATTCGCCTAAATCAGCAAGGTTTCAGTTCTGAGAATTTCGTTTGCGGCCAAGGTGAGTGATTAGCATCGTTTTGACACTAATTACAGTTAATTAAGGGTAATTAGTGAAGATTAGTGAATTTATACACTGATAAATTCTGGAAAAATATCTATAAATTCGAAAATAATATTTTATGCCTAGGGTAGAAATTTGGTTTAATTTGGTTAAGTTCTGTTAACCCTATGATTAGTTTTACTTAAACAGGCTTAAGGGAAAATAAGGGATTTTGGGTATATTTGATCCATTTTGACATGTAAATTCATTGTTTTGGTGTTTGTGCTTAGTTTGTTATGTTGCTATGACTGTTTAGGATGATTTGTGATTGATTAGTATAGTTAGATTTGTCGAAAACGTCGTCGAATGGCGTAAACAAGTTGCTGGAAAAAGTTGCAGAAAGTTGTGCAGGGTTTCGGATCGGATCGGATATGGGCTCGGATCGGATTGGAGACCTGGGCAAGGAACCCGACCCGAACTGGAGTCTGGCACAAACGAGGCTTGGCAAAAAGGAAGGCCATGTTGGTTAAGCTGGGGATCAAATCAACTTAGGGACGAAAGGCTCAGATCGGAACTTGACACTTAGGAGAACTGGCAAGAGGGAAGGCCACACTAATTGAACTGGGATCGGATCAGATGAAGAAGGAGGGATCGGATCGGAGCACGTGAAGAACGAGGGAGCGGATCGGAGCGGAAGCACGAACTGGAAGGGAGATGGCACCCGACCCGACCCGGAGGAGGACACCCGACCCGACCCGAAGTGGGATGCCCGACCCGAACCGATGCAACGCTGTGGACCCGAACCGAACCGCTACAGGGGAAGACTACGAACAGAGGCAATTCAAAGTAGAGGACCCGACCCGAACCGATGGCTAGGAGGGGAACCCGACCCGACCCGACCCAGTATTGACCAATAACCCGAGATGCAAAGGTAGTCCAATATGGGAAGTTAGAGCTCAGGATCCAGTTGGGAACCGATGAGTTCACTTCATGATTGGGCTTTGCTGCGGGACGTGTGCCAAGGGGCAGTCGATGTTTATGACTTTGGATCACTATGTATGGGAAGTACGTGAATGGATTCAGGGCTGAAATGGCCTAGGTACGACTAAAGGGCTATAAACCAATGAAGTGGGGTCATTTGTAAAGATTTGGTCATGACTCCATGTGGTAAGCTTGGTAGTAGCAGTAGTTGTACAAGTCGAACTCCGTCACTATTTCGATGGGTCTAGTGATTGACAGTGGTGGACATCGTATGCTTTACGCACTGAGTGAGGGATGTAAGGATGGTTGCTATGGTTGATTTGTTTGCTATCATTATGACATGCGCACCCCACCCCCGTATTCTTTACACTATTTATTATGGCACCTTAGAATACTGTACGGTATGCAGTACTAACTCTTTGGTTGCAGGTCCAGGTTCAGGTATGGTTTAGTATACCTGTTATTGTTCTGTTTAGATGCTTATCACTCATACCAGGCTTTATGTCTGACCCAGAGTTTTATGTCTCCTCTTATTACTCTGGGTGCTCACACGAGCAGACTAGAGACATGTTAGCTGGTGATGCACGGGTAGATGATCCGGAGACGAGCAGGAGGCTTCAACGTAATATATATAGTATTCTCCCTGTGTTGTTGAAGATCACTGCTTGGGCATTAGTGGTGCATCTTCTACTTTAGCTTTCTTTTGTTTAGAGACAGTAAATTTGAAAAGTTGTAATAAGCTGTATTTGGATTTCCGCTGCTCTGATGTTGATGTTGATTTTAGTTATCAGCTTATGCACTGTCTCACCTGTTTTATGTCAAGTATGTTATTATTATTATATTTTACTCCATGCGTTGTGAGACATTCTACAGGTTCTTGATTAGTTCGTTCCCTTCTTTCCTTTCTTCTGACGACCGTCCCGTGCAAGTCGGGCATGTGTATAGCGCACTTTCGGAGGAAATGCAGGCTGGTGTGGGGCGGGCCGTCACACTTGGTATCAGAGCTCTAGGTTGCGTAGTTAACCTAGGGAAGTTATCAGGGAGAGATAATATATGTATACGAGAGAGCGTATTTGTGATTATTTTGGTTTTTAAAAGCTATATATATACTATTAGTAGTATAAGAATGAAGTCGTGCTGCACTAGCACCACTATGGGTCGTTAATCGTTTCCCCTTACAGATTGACGATGCCGGTAGAGGGGCCAATAATGGGAATGCTGCTGACATGAGGACGATGTTTACTGACCTCATGAGGGAGATGCTTAGGGATGTGCAGAGGGCAGACCCCAATGGTGGAAATGGTGGTGGTCCAATAGTGCAGGTGCCGAGAGTAGACTTCGCCAAGCTGAATAAGGATTATACTAGCCTTGGTGGGAAGCCATTCCACGGAACGGAGTCGGCTACAGATGTTCAAGATTGGTTGGATAGTTGCGAACATATCTTCGAGGATTTGGGTATCGAGGATGCGATGAAGAGAAAGCTAGCGTCCCGTCAGCTGCAAGGGCGGGCAATGAATTGGTGGAATGCTGTAAAGGCAGCTACTCCCGAAGATCAGATTACTTAGGAGCTGTTTAAGGCTCGCTTTAGCGAGAAGTTCATTCCAGCTGCTCAGAAGTCAGTGCTGTTTAAGAAATTCTTGGAGCTCAAGCAGAATGGCAGAGCTGTCTCGGAGTATATTGCTGAATTCGATACTTTGTCGAAGTATGGGTTATCTCTTATTGATACTGCCGAGAAGAAGAATGAGAAATTCATAACTGGTTTGGATCAGTACTTGGGGGAAAGGCTTATTAACCACATCGATAAGACGTTTGAATCGATTGTGGGGAAAGCATTGAGATCAGAAAGTCTCTACCCTAAGCCGAAGACTGAGGTTGCATCCGCAGATGAGCCAAAGCCACAAGCAAGTGGTGGAGGCAAGGGTGGTTCCCAGAATAAGAGGAAGCAGAATCAGACTAAGGATGGCCAAAAGAAAAAGAATAAGCAAGATGTTGAGTGCTTCAGCTGTGGTAAGAAGGGCCATTATGCTAGTAATTGTCGGGCCAAGCCAGCGGATAGGAAGTGCTTCAACTGTGGCCAAATGGGACATCACAAGGACAAGTGTCCGCAACCCCCTAAAGAAAAGCAAATGGTGAAAGTCTATGCCCTTAATGCTATTCCTTCTTCGTCGAATGCCCCAACTGCGGCGGAGATGGGAAAGAATGTCGTCATTCAAGGTATGCTTTCTGTTTATGATGTTCCTGTTAGAGTTTTGTTTGATACCGGAGCTTCCAGTTCTTTCATATCTAGTGACTTGGTAGATAGGTTGGGATATGAGCCCGATATTGTTGATAGACCTTTAGTAGTGACGAACCCGATTGGTTGTTCGACTAGCCTTAGCATGATTTGTCGTAATGTGGTCTTATCGAGTCATGGATGCATGTTTGTTTGTGATTGCTTTGTTTTGGGCTTTACTGGGTTTGGCATTATTTTGGGAGTAGATTGGCTCCGAAGACACGGGGTGGTGGTAGCTGTGAGGGCTTTTGGGTGACAGCTAGAGCGGATGATGGGCGGAGGATAGTGTTTGGTGGTCTACCCAGTGAGGGGGTATTGGCTAGTTTTCTAAACTCTCTCGACATTCCGCATAGTGAGTTGTCAGGTTTGCCCGTGGTTGGCCAGTATCCGGATGTTTTCGAAGAAGTGACCGGGCTTCCACCACACCGAGAGTTTGAGTTCCGTATTGATTTGGTAAAAGATGCCAGACCTATAGTGATGCCACTTCGTCGTATGGCACCAAGGGAGCAGCGAGAGCTCGAGGTGCAAGTCAGCGATCTTTTGAAGAATGGATTTATCAGAAGGAGTGTTTCTGAATGGGGAGCACCAGTTGTGTTTGCTACCAAGGCGGATGGTTCCCTTCGTTTGTGTGTAGACTACCGCGAGTTGAATAAAGTGACGAGGAAGAACAAGTATCCTCTACCACGGATAGATGATTTGTTCGATCAGTTGGGTGGCGCGAGAGTATTTTCTCAGTTGGATCTCGCGACAGGTTTTCATCAGCTTAGAGTGGAAGCTGAGAGTATAGCTAAAATGGCATTTCGGACGCCGTCTGGGTTTTATGAGTGGTTGGTCATGCCATTCGGGCTGACCAATGCCCCAGTATATTTTGTGGATCTTATGAATAGGGTATTCAGAGATCAGTTGAATAAGTTTGTCCTTGTGTTCGTTGATGATATTTTGGTCTACTCGAGGACAGAGGAAGAACACAAGGAACATTTAAAAATAGTGATAGAGGTGTTGAGAAAACACCAATTGAAAGCAAAGTTTTCTAAGTGTCACTTCTGGAGGAGGGAAGTGAGGTTCTTGGGCCATGTTGTATCAGAGAATGGTATTGCCGTGGACCCCGCGAAGGTGGCTATGGTACAGGATTGGCCTATGCCCAAGAATGCAACAGATGTAAGAAGTTTCTTGGGGTTAGCTGGATATTATCGTAAGTTTATCCAAGGTTTCTCCAAGATAGCAGCACCATTGACCCAGTTGACCAAGAAGAATCAAGCTTTTGTCTGGGATGAAAGGTGCGAGAATGCATTCAAGAGTCTAAAGGACAAGTTGACATGCGCACCAGTGTTAGTCATTCCTAAGGGGAATGAAGAGATGACGGTATACACGGATGCCTGTGGTACCGGACTGGGTGCTGTATTGATGCAAGGCGGTAGGGTTGTAGCTTATGCAAGTCGGCAATTGAAACCGCACGAGAGAAGATACCCTACCCATGATTTGGAATTGGCAGCGATCGTGTTCGCGTTAAAGATGTGGAGACACTATCTCTTGGGAGAAAGATTTGAGCTGTTTACAGATCATAAGTCATTGAAGCATCTCTTCTCCCAGAAGGATTTAAATCTCCGGAACAAAGGTGGTTAGAATTCTTGGTTTCCTATGATTTTGACATCGCATATACACCGGGAAAGGGCAATGCGGTGGCTGATGCATTGAGTGGGAGACATGCCAGCTTAGGGGCTATGTTTCTAGAATGGAAGCAACTGGAGTACATCGCTGGGTATGATTTCAGACCAAAGTGCGAATTGAATCCAGAAATGTTAGCAAGTTTGACGGTCAGACCCACTCTGATTGAGCGGATCGGCTCTAGTCAGAGGGACGATCCTAACCAATTGGAAATCATCTCCAAGTTAGAGATGGTTATTGATGAGGAGATGAACAAGTATGAGCTTGATCGAGATGGATGGCTTAAAAAGAATGGAATGCTTGTTGTACCCAATGTCAACGGATTGAGAGATGAAGTGCTTAGAGAATGTCATCACTCAAAACTGACTATACACCCCGGTGGTAACAAGATGTATCGAGATATGAAGCAGACCTACTACTGGGAAGGGATGAAAAGAGACATTGGGAAGTTTATATCCAAGTGCATGAATTGCCAGCTAGTTAAAGCCGAGCAAAAGAAGCCTTGTGGGTTGTTGCAACCATTAGAGATTCCTGAATGGAAATGGGAGCAAGTCTCGATGGATTTCATCGATGGTTTACCAAGGACTAGATCGGGACATGATAGCATTTGGGTAATCGTGGGTCGATTGACTAAGAGTGCAAGATTCATACCAGTCAAATCGACCAGAACGGCAGCTAAGTTAGCAGAATTGTATATGAAGTGGGTAGTGAGATTTCATGGAGTACCTAAAAGCATTGTGAGTGACCGAGACCCGTTGTTCACTAGTGGGTTTTGGAAGGGCTTACAAGAGGCTCTAGGGTCAGAGTTACATCTCAGTACCGCATATCATCCTCAGACCGTCGGTCAGACGGAGACAGTGAATCGTATTTTGGAAGATCTCTTGAGAGCATGTATATTGGATTTTGGTGGATCATGGGATGACCATTTGCATCTAGTAGAGTTTGCATATAATAATAGCTACCAATCCAGTATCGGTATGGCTCCGTTTGAAGCTTTGTACGGAAGACCGTGCAACTCACCATCATGTTGGATAGAGACTGGCGAGAAGTTTATGCTTGGACCAGATGTGGTGAGGGAAACTTCAGATAAGATCAAGATCATTCAACAACGAATGAAGGCTGCCCAAGATAGGCAGAAGAGTTATGCTGATAAGAGGAGAAGAGACTTAAAATTTTCCGTTGGCGACTTGGTGTTTGTCAAGATTTCTCCGTTGAAGAGCGTAATACGATTTGGCAGGAGAGGCAAGTTGGCACCAAGATTTGTTGGCCCATTCCCTGTTCTTGAACTAGTCGGGAATTTGGCATACAGAATTGACTTACCAGAGAACATGGCGGGAGTTCACAACGTATTTCATGTTTCCCAACTAAGGAAGTTCGTTCACGACCCAGATATGACTATTTCACGTGATCAGTTAGAGGACTTTGAAGTAGAACCCGAGGCGGTTGGGAACCGCAAGTCGGCCCGTATTGTCGAGCACGACATGAAGCAACTTCGAAGGAAGGCGGTGAAGCTAGTCAAGGTTCAGTGGAGCGAGGACGAGAATGATTGTACTTGGGAGACAGAGGAGAACATTAGGAAGACATATCCAGAACTCTTTGCCTGGTAAGATTTTAACTTCGATTTAATTTTCCGCATGCTAGGATAGGCTTGTTTGCTTGTTTTGCATGTTTGATTGTTGTATGTGGTTGTTAGGCATGCGGGATCTTTTGTATGTTTTGGGTTAAGGAATTTCGGGGATGAAATTTCTTAAGGGGGGAGAGTGTAACGACCCGTATTCTACGCATCATAGGATCATAGAATATTTATTTCCTTCACATACGAAGTCGTATGGTCATGTAACTTTGGGAGACGACTATTGGGGTCATTTCCCATGTTCATAATTTTTCCCGATTTTTAAATGACCATTTTACCCCTAGTTGGTACTGTTTTGGCCATAACTTTTGACTGGAAAGGAATTTTGACCTGAAACCACTTCCATTGGCTCCGGATGATGGTTTACAATTCCGTAGAGTGGTCACATTAGCCAAACGGACTCACCGTTTGGGAGATATGGCTGAAACAAGTTTCAGATGGTGAAAAACAGCTTAATTGGGCTTAACCGGGTGATTAACAGCTAGGCCCAATGGGGGATTTCGGGATTAGGGTAAGGATGAGGCTGAAATCAGTTAGAGAACGATCTTATCCTCATTTCCCAGCCGCCACTTTCTTTCTTCCAACCCTAGCAATGGCCTCCAACACCCAAATCATCTTCTAACCACTTCCTAATCAAGTTTTGGCTTAATCTACATCAAATTAAGGAGAGGAAACACGAAAGCAAGGCTAGAGCTGCTGTTAGACATCAGTATTCGCCTAAATCAGCAAGGTTTCAGTTCTGAGAATTTCGTTTGTGGCCAAGGTGAGTGATTAGCATCGTTTTGACACTAATTACAGTTAATTAAGGGTAATTAGTGAAGATTAGTGAATTTATACACTGATAAATTCTGGAAAAATATCTATAAATTCGAAAATAATATTTTATGCCTAGGGTAGAAATTTGGTTTAATTTGGTTAAGTTCTGTTAACCCTATGATTAGTTTTACTTAAACAGGCTTAAGGGAAAATAAGGGATTTTGGGTATATTTGATCCATTTTGACATGTAAATTCATTGTTTTGGTGTTTGTGCTTAGTTTGTTATGTTGCTATGACTGTTTAGGATGATTTGTGATTGATTAGTATAGTTAGATTTGTCGAAAACGTCATCGAATGGCGTAAACAAGTTGCTGGAAAAAGTTGCAGAAAGTTGTGTAGGGTTTCAGATCGGATCGGATATGGGCTCGGATCGGATTGGAGACCTGGGCAAGGAACCCGACCCGAACTGGAGTCTGGCACAAACGAGGCTTGGCAAAAAGGAAGGCCATGTTGGTTAAGCTGGGGATCGGATCGACATAGGGACGAAGGGCTCGGATCGGAACTTGACACTTGGGAGAACTGGCAAGAGGGAAGGTCACGCTAATTGAACTGGGATCGGATCAGATGAAGAAGGAGGGATCGGATCGGAGCACGTGAAGAACGAGGGAGCGGATCGGAGCGGAAGCACGAACTGGAAGGGAGATGGCACCCGACCCGACCCGGAGGAGGACACCCGACCCGACCCGAAGTGGGACGCCCGACCCGAACCGATGCAACGCTGTGGACCCGAACCGAACCGCTACAGGGGAAGACTACGAACAGAGCCAATTCAAAGTAGAGGACCCAACCCGAACCGATGGCTAGGAGGGGAACCCGACCCGACCCATTATTGACCAATAACCCGAGATGCAAAGGTAGTCCAACATGGGAAGTTAGAGCTCAGGATCCAGTTGGGAACCGGTGAGTTCACTTCATGATTGGGCTTTGCTGCGGGACGTGTGCCAAGGGGCAGTCGATGTTTATGACTTTGGATCACTATGTACGGGAAGTACGTGAACGGATTCAGGGCTGAAATGGCCTAGGTACGACTAAAGGGCTATAAACCAATGAAGTGAGGTCATTTGTAAAGATTTGGTCATGACTCCATGTGGTAAGCTTGGTAGTAGCAGTAGTTGTACAAGTCGAACTCCGTCACTACTTCGATGGGTCTAGTGATTGACAGTGGTGGACATCGTATGCTTTACGCACTGAGTGAGGGATGTGAGGATGGTTGCTATGGTTGATTTGTTTGCTATCATTATGACATGCACACCCCACTCCCGTATTCTTTACACTATTTATTATGGTACCTTAGAGTACTGTACGGTATGTGGTACTAACTCTTTGGTTGCAGGTCCAGGTTCAGGTATGGTTTAGTATACCTGTTATTGTTCTGTTTAGATGCTTATCGCTCATACCAGGCTTTATGTCTGACCCAGAGTTTTATGTCTCCTCTTATTACTCTAGGTGCTCACACGAGCAGACTAGAGACAGGTTAGCTGGTGATGCACGGGTAGATGATCCGGAGACGAGCAGGAGGCTTCCACGTAATATATATAGTATTCTCCCTGTGTTGTTGAAGATCACTGCTTGGGCATTAGTGGTGCATCTTCTACTTTAGCTTTCTTTTGTTTAGAGACAGTAAATTTGAAAAGTTGTAATAAGCTGTATTTGGATTTCCGCTGCTCTGATGTTGATGTTGATTTTAGTTATCAGCTTATGCACTGTCTCACCTGTTTTATGTCAAGTATGTTATTATTGTTATATTTTACTCCATGCGCTGTGAGACATTCTACAGGTTCTTGATTAGTTCGTTCCCTTCTTTCCTTTCTTCTGACGACCGTCCCATGCTAGTCGGGCATGTGTACAGCGCACTTTCGGAGGAATTGCAGGTTGGTACGGGGCGGGCCGTCACAAAAAATATTCGAATCTATTTGAAAATATCTTCCCAACGAATCCAAAAATTGAAATTTCATAGCGGGAATAAAAAGTTATGTCCAGATGAAAATTCAGAATAATCGCTATGGAATTCTGGCCCTTAAAAATGGAAATTTTGCAAATGACCTCGGTTTTCGACGAAACCACTTTTGTTGGATCCGTGATGTCAAGTTATTGCCAAATTCCAAAATTCATAATTTTCAGAATCAATATGTAAGCGTGGCGAAGTTAAATGTGTTTTTACATTTTCAGTCAATTTCGATCGACTGGAAAATGGCCATTTTTCAAACGGTCTCAGAATTTGATGAAGTTAGTTTTGTTAGGACCGTATCGTCAATACAAAGCTAGAAATAATTTTTCTGGAATTTTTAGAGCTCGTATGTGGCCCTAGTAAATTGAAATGTGCGTTCAAATTCAATATACATTGATTTATATTTTAATTTTAACGAAAACTGATCGTAGCAGTCGAATTGGCTTATGATACATATCTCATTGTGTTCGGAATGGGGGTAAGCAGCTAGAGGTGACAGTTGTTTTGGCGTTTGTATACGAAATCACATATATGGAGAAAACAAAATAACAAAATATATTATATATATAATCTCGTTTATCACCCCCCCTCGTTTACTTTTCTTCGATCAGAATCAAAAGCCCCCTTTTTTTCCTCTCGACGGAAGCGGAGGCGCTGCCTCGTCCACCACCGCTCCCCCGGGCGATCGTCGCTGCCTCCAACGAGGCCCACCCCCCTTCTCTGACGCCCTCTCTCCCCGCCCCTATTCTGTAGCACGAACCCCTCCCCATGCTCAAAACCCCCAAGCCGATGCCTTAATGTAACGACCGGGAATTCCGCTTGATCCGAATCAGTCGCTAAACCGATCAAGACCGTTCGAAACCCCTGATCGCTTTGAGAACGCGACAAATCAGAACCCAAACCGAAGAACATTTCATTGTTAATTACAACAATTCCATCAGAATACAAGAATATATAGAGTATAAATGAATATTATACATTACAAAATACCAGAGATTACAATAAATTACATAGCAGCGGAAAATAATACAAAATACAACTAGAAGGAGATATAGGGATACAAAGCTTTCCGGATATCGTTCCAGCTGTACATCAGGATCCTGTGAATATAAATCTGCAAAACCAAAACTACTAGCTGCCCGTGTCAAAATAAGGGCACCCAGAGTTTTGGTTAAGACAATAAACTCCAGGTCAGTCATGGGACTGGTGTGAGAACTAAAACAGTTACTTATCTTTATTTTAAAGTTCGGTAAATCAAGGGATCACGCCGTATAACACGGAACAGGTTTCCTCCCAAGAACACCAGTGCATAAAACAAACAGCGCAATGCTAAATAAAGATAAATGAAGCTATTATAAGACCCAGGTCCCATCACACAATGCAACACAAGCCGGAGGATAGGGTTTTCCCTTATAATAGCCAAAGCATGCTTGATACGTTTTAAAACAAGTCGTTTGATGCTATAATAAGTGTATAGTGTTTAAAACAATTTCAATCATAAATATCAATCATAGACGACATGGGTACCATATATCATGTTGTCATACTAGGCTCTACAATCAAAACCGCAAATGTCACGTATTTGGAAGTTGGATTTCCATCTATGAACCGAAGCAAAAGATAGTCCTCTACCGATTCGAGACGGCCTAGTCCGCCCCTCAGGTCAGAGCTCGAGTGACCTTTGGATTGTCAGGGCCGGTCCACCGATGTGAATTAAAATGCCTGAACACTGCGTTTCGCCACCCTTTGGGGTGTCAATGAGCCAACTAAATGACTCCATCGGTTCGAGAACGACTGATATATCCGAGGCGCCTCGCAACAGCAACAACCACATAAGTCAAACTCGTCAGGGCATGTAAACCCATTGACGCCACTTCTAACTAGAAAGAAACGCATGTCCTCCCTGAGGTCCTTCTCCCGTTTTTGGTTCACCACCGGGGTGTGAGGCTCGCGAATCAAAGCTACATAAAGCTCCGCCACAAAGGCCGTGCTTTGATCATCAACTACAAGACTCTACTTTTCAACGGAAGCCTTGATCATATTGCTGCACAGGCAATTCACTCCATGCGTTTGATATCCATCAATATATAACCCCTGAGCTCGTACGTCTCAAAGAAGGGCGTTAAGCAAGAGAATAAATTCTCCGCCGCCAAACAGATATATATATAATAGAAATCAATCACACAGAATAAAATCCTATGTCAGACACACAGTCCATTTACAAGTTCGTTCTGGGTCTGAACGAAACCGGAGGCACCTAGTACCCCGCACATCCATCGATCTCCAAATACGTCTGGACGATCACTAACTGACTCCCTCCTCTTGGGTGTACGACCCAATCAAGATCATCAGTAATCACCCAAACGACGTGAAGACATCCGGTCTTCAACCACCGTCCTCACCTTCGACTTATCGTCGTATCAGTTATTCAGAATGGGATAAACCCGGTCTTTACGAATAACTCGCGTATATTATAAACAAGTGTTACACAAACACAACACACGCCTCATTCCAATTCAGAATATTCTTTTATTCAAATATTCTTATACTTTGGGAAAGGTTCCCATTAATTTTATCAAAGATGAATTCTTTAAATTTATTCTTTAATCTTCTTTGAATATCAATTCAAACTAGTCGGGATTAGCGAACCACACTGAAGTAATCATTTATTTCCCAATCCCAACCTATTAATCCTATGAAGTAAAACTGGTAATACTTCATCTCTAACACCACAGTGTTATTGGTAAATTCAATTACCATTTCACGTTCAAATCTAATTAAAGATTTTACTATTGCCTGGAGTAATACTGGTGATACTCCATTCTCGATCTTTTCAATCTAATTAAAGATTCATTAAAACTCCACTTGGTTTTAATCTTTAACTGGGTTAAAGAATCAGTGTCATTTAAAACACGGTTCACGATAAACCCAAAATCACATTCCATTAATTATCGGGTTAAAGAACAAGTGTTATTTAAAACACTGTTCACGATAAACCCAAAAATAAATACCAATTCAATTCCAATTAAATATTATTTAATTGGTACACTTCATTAAATCTAAATAAAAAGATTTAATCTTTTTCTCAACCGGGTTTAAGAACAGTGTTAATGAAGACACCATTCACGACAAACCCAAATTACATTTGATATTAAATACAAGGCTCTGAATAGGAAATATACCGGCTTATATTCAATATCAAATTCTACGACCAACAAATATCGTATTGGAAATAACGATATTAATATATCTTTCAAATTCCCATAACAATATCTATATCATCATGAAATCGAACATCGAAATATTCCGAAGACAATTTCGATTCAAATCCATTCCAATTCAATTATTGGAACTTTTGGTTACTTTTAAAACCATTTCAAATTCAATCTATTTATTAAAAAAAAATAGAATTGTAATTCTAGTTCAAAACTAGTTCATTTCGATAAAAATCTATTTTTATCTTTTCAAATATGGAGTTTTTCATCCCAAATTTTCCCAAATCATTCCTTATGATTTTACACAAATTATTGATATTTTTTATAATTTTATCAAGGCCCGTTTAGTCGATTTCCATCAACGGCCATCGAACTGCACTTACAGCGACCTTTTCCAAATTTGATTTGGACATAATTCTAAATCCAACCGTTGGATTTCTAATTTCTAATATTCATTAGAAAGCTCTTTTCGATACGAACCCAAGGTTCCGGTTTTAGGAGAATCCGACGGTCGGATCTCCCGCAATATCCATTCGAAGTCAATGGTCGAAATTCACGAACTGCCGCAGCGCGGCGCGTTCTATTCAGGCCATTATATTATATATATATAATATATACTTCGTCAATTTCCTTTTAAAACGCATTTTATAAATCGTTTTAAATTCGTTTTCGAAATGATTTCAACTTCATTTATAATCAAATCAAAGTTGAATTTTTCCTTATAAATTCGTTTTAAATTCCTTTCAAATTGATTTCAATTCAAATCGATTTTTAATTCAATTTCAGTTCGTTTTCAATTCAATTTGAATTTCAAATTAATTCAATTCCAATTCGAATTCAATTCTATTCAATTTCAATTCGAATTCAATTCTATTCAATTTCAATTCGAATTCAATTCTATTCAATTTCAATTCGAATTCAATTCTATTCAATTTCAATTTGAATTCATTCCTATTCAATTTCAATTTGAATTCAATCCTATTCAATTTGAATTCAATTCTATTCAATTTCAATTTGAATTCAATCCTATTCAATTTCAACTTGAATTCAATTTCAATTTGAATTCAATTCTATTCAATTTCAATTTGAATTCAATTCTTTTCAATATAATTCAAATTTCGAAATCACTTACAATATAATTCAAATTTCGAAATCACTTTCCATATAATTCAAATTTCGAACTCACTTTCCATATAATTCAAATTTCGAAATCACTTTCCATATAATTCAAATTTCGAAATCACTTTCAATATACATTGAAAATTGAATAAAATCGATATAAATATCGTTCACGTCACAATGGCGTCAATCTAATCAACACGACTTCATATATTTCTATTTTCAAATATTCTATTTTAAATATTTCTTTTTCAAATATTTCTATTTCAAAACTGGAATGAGGCTCAATCAATTACCATATAATGTTAATTATATGGATTTTCTACAACACATGTATAAAATAACAACGATAAATAATCAACCATCATCCAGAGTGCATTCTACACTGTATAAGCATCAAATATAAATATTTAATGCTTATGACAGTCTGTCAATCAATCGATCGACATACAACTAATTATTGGGATTAGTGTATGTCATATATCATCCCAATACCCGTGTGGGGTTTCAATCAATCAAACGCAGATTTTATTTGTGCAGTTGGGTGATGTATAAAATTTATCGTCCCAATCAATATCAGTCAAATGTGTGTATATAAACAAATCATTCGATTTGTTTATATTAATCTATTTCATTTCCTATACACGCTAAAATTTCTATTTTTAACTATAAAAATATTTTTAACTATATAAATATTTTTATTTCATTTCACATCACACAATCAACTACACATCAAAATCAAACAAACAAGCATACAAGCCGTCCATGGTCTGTGGACGACGGGTGTCGGGTGCTACTAAACACCGTCTGCATCCTAGTATATATTTTTATAACTAGAAAATAAAATTTAAAGTGAGAAGTTCTCACCGATTAGCTAAACCAACATCCACGACTCTTCTTATGTTGAAGTCTTCGCCGTTCTCGCCTTTTGTCATTTTCGCTGCCCGTATTCCCTACATATATAAAAATCACATTTTTACTTCGCTATTCAATATATAAAAATCGAATTTTTACTTTGCTATTCAATATATAAAAATCGAATTTTTACTTTGCTATTCAATATATAAAAATCGAATTTTTATTATCATACCTATATAAAAATCATATTTTTATTACTCTACTTTAATAAAAATCGTATTTTTATTTCGCTACAACATATATAAAAATTATATTTTTATTTTTCTTCAAAACAAAGTATATTTTATATTTTCAAAAATCTAGTCTTCCTATATATAAAGATCCGAACTTTTCATAGTTAAAAATTCGATCTTTTCACATTTAAAAATCCGATCTTTTTACAAACAAAAAATCTTATCTTTTATATATTAAAAATTCCGCCTTTAACATCATAAAGATTTCACCTTTAACATTATAAAGATTTCACCTTTCTTGAATTAAAAACCGAGTCTTTTTGCATACTAAAAAATCTATTCTTTTCTTCACAACGCTAATTTATATGAAAAATTACATTTTTAATATCGATCTACATATATTTTATATATAAAAAACAATTTTTAAAACAATAAAATATATAAAACTGAATTAACAAAAAGGGAATCTCACCTAGGAAGAGGGAGGAAATGGAATCGTTGAAGGGGGGGTGCGGTTGGTTGCGTCGGGCCGGGGGGGGCTGCGTTCTTCTGTTCGGTGGCTGGAGCGGTGGAGTGTCGGAGAAGAAAGCACGCATGGGGGGGTTTCAGCACATCGCAGGAGGATGGGGGGAGGGGTTTGAGCGCCGTCGCGCTGACGGCTTTTGGGAGGGGCGCGGTCCCTACATCGGTGGCGGCGATGGCGATTTCTGCCATCGATTTGAAGATCGATATATATATATTTTCACTTTGACAGAGAAAACGACGGGGGGGGGGGGGGGGGGGGTTGACTCACGAGGGAAAGGATAAGGGGATGAGGGGTTATAATAATAAATATATTTAATTATTTATTTTAAAAAGCAACTTTTTATTTCGAACTCGAAACGGGACCCACCGCCTGTCGTCCATAGCTAATTACCCCCATTCTGAACACAATGGGACATGTATCGTAGGCTGATTCGATCGTTTCGATCTGTTTTCGTCAAAATCCCAAATATAACTCTATATATTGAATTTGAACGCGCATTTCATTTTACCCGACCCACATACAGACTCTAAAAATTCCCAAAAAATATTTTCTAGCTTCGTATTGACGATACGGTCCTAACAAAACTAATTTCGTCAAATTCTGAGACCGTTAGAAAAATGGCCATTTTCCAATCGATTAAAATCAACTGAAACTGGTCAAACGCGTTTTCCTTTGCCATGCTCACATATTGATTCGAAAACTTATGAAAATTGGAATCTAGCAATAACCTGACATCACGGATCCAACAAAAGTGGTTTCGACGAAATCCGAGGTCGTTTGCAAAATTTTCATTTTTAAGGGCCAGAATTCCATAGCGACTATTCTGAATTATCAACTGGACATATCTTTTGATTCCCGCTATGAAATTTCTAGTTTTCAGATTCATTGGAAATATATTATCTTAGATTCAAATATTTTTGGTTTCGTTAAAATCCGGTTTATTTTGCACCCGGTACGTTCAATTGAATTTTGAAATCGAATTATCGAACTACCGCACCATTTTCTATTTCTTTTATAATTTAAAATAAGTATTAATATTCTAACGACGATCTATATAAATATATAAGTTCGAATTCTATTCAAAATAAATTTCTCATCGTTATTATTTGAAATAATTCATTTAAAATATTCAAAATTCGCTAAAATTGCCAAAATAAAAATTTTAAATTGGCTCAGATTTTCGGGTTATTACAACTAACCACCACAGAACACCGCCACTAGCTCCCTCTTTCGCCTGCTCCTCCAAGCGCACAGAAACCGACCACCTCCGACCGTGAAGCGCCCTAAACCCCCCTCTTCTCCTCCTTGAACGTGAGCTCTGTTTCGAACAGCGAATGAACAGCAAGAAGGAACGTGATTTTCTTTTATTTAATAATACTTAACAGCATTTTTTTATCCATTTTTATGCTTGGCATTATTTTTTTTAATCAGTTTTTTTTATACTTGGCATTAATTTTAAATCAAATTTTAATACAAAAGGGCATTGTTTATAAAGTGCAAAAATATAATTTTTATTTATATGAATAGAGAAAGATGAGATTTTTAATCACATAAAGTTTAGATCTCGAATTAGAAAAGATACGGTTTTTATCACTAGAAAAGATACGATTTTTATCATTAAAAAGATCCGATTTTTACGTATATGAAAGCTAGATAAAAAGATTAGATTTTTAAAACGAAATGACATGGTAAAAATATAATATTTATGATGTATGTAGCGTTATATAAGAATATGATTTTTATAATGAAGTAGTGATAAAAATTCGATTTTTATATATATGAAGAAGAAATAAAAATAGTGATATATATATATATATAACAACAATATAAAGAAGTGATTTTTTTACATACATAACAACGATATAAAAATATGATTTTTGTATGTAAAGCGTAATGATAAAAATGTGATTTTTATTAACATACCGCATGAAACAGATCTCGTTGGAAACACGGCGAAAATTTCCTATATATGAAGAGTCGTGGCATTTGGTTTAGCTTCTAGGTGAGAACTCCTCACTTTTATTTTAATTTCTAGTTCGAAATATATACTAGGATGCGGACGGTGCTTAGTAGTACCCGACACCCGTAGTCCACATACCATGGATGACTTATTTGTTTAATTGATGTGTTGTGATAGTTGATTATGTGAAGTGGAATGAATAAAATATTTTATAGTTAAAAATATGATTTTTAACGTGTATATAAAATAAATATTTATAAACAAATCGGACGATTTGTTCATGTACACCCATTTGACTGATATTAATTGGGACGATAAATTTTACACATCGCCCAACTGCAAAAATAAAATTCTGTGTTTGTTGATTTGAAACCCCACACGGGTATTGGGATGTTATTTGACGTACACTAATCCCGATTGTTTAGTTGTATGTCAATCGATAGGTTGACAGATTGTGTAAGCGTTAATTATTTATATTTAATGCTTATGCAGTTGTGTGGTGCACTTTGGATGGTGGTTGATTATTTATCGTTGCTATTATATACATGTGTTGTAGGGAATCCATATAAATAACATTATATGGTAATTGATTCGGCCTCATTCCAATTTGGAAAATGAAAAATAAAAATTCATGTGTTGAATGGAATATATATTCATGTGTTGAATAAAAATATAAATCCATGTGTTGAATAAAAATGTAAATTTATGTGTTGAATGGAATATATATTCATGTGTTGAAGAAAATTGTAATGACTGGGAATTCCGCTCGATCCAAATCAGTCGCTAAACCGATCAAGACCGTTCGAAACGCCTGATTGTTTTGAGAACACGACAAATTAGAACGCAGACAGAAGAACATTTCATTGTATATTACAACAATTCCATCAGAATTCAAGAATATACAGAGTATAAACAAATATTATACAACAGAAATTATCAGAGATTACAATAAATTACATAGCAGCGGAAAATAATACAATACACAACTGAAGGAGATATACAGATACAAAGCTTTCCAGATATCATTCCAGATGTAAATCAGGATCTTATGAATATAAATCTGCAAAACCAAAACTACTAGCTGCCCGTGTCAAAATAAGTGCACCCAGAGTTTAGGTTAAAATAATAAACTCCAGGTCAGTCATGGGACTGGTGTGAGAACTAAAACAGTTATTAATCTTTATTTTTAAAGTTAGGTAAATCAAGGGACCACGCCGTATAACACGGAATGGGTTTCCTCCCAAGAATACCAGTGCATAAAACAATAGCGCAATGCTAAATAAAGAAAAATGAAGCTATTATAAGACCCAGGTCCCATCACACAATGCAACACAAACCAGAGGATAGGGTTTTCCCTTATAATAGGCAAAGAATGCTTGATAAGTTTAAAACAAATCATTCGATACTATAATAAGTGTATAGTGTCAAAACAACTTCAAATATAAATGTATCAATCCTAGACGGCATGGGTACCATATATCATGTCGCCATACTAGGCTCTACAATCAAAACCGCAAAGTCACGTATTTTTGGAAATTGGATTTCCGTCTGTGAACCGAGGCCAGGGATCGTCCTCTACCGATTCGAGACAATCTAGCCTACCATGTCTCAGGCTACAGCCGCAACTGCACCTAGGAGCGTCAGGGCCGGTCCACTGATGTGGATTAAAATGCCTGAACACTACGTTTCCCCGCACAATGGGGCGCAAATGAGCCAACGAATGACTCCATCGGCTTCACATAGTCACCGATAAATCCGAGGCGCCTCGCAACAGCAACAACCACATAAGTCAAACTCATCAGGGCGTGTAAAACCACTGACGCCACTTCTAGCTAGAAAGAAACGCATGTCCTCCCTGAAGTTCTCTCCCGTTTCTGGTTCACAACCGGGGTGTGAGGCTCGCGAATCAACGCTACACAAAGCTACGCCACAAAGGCCATGCTTTGATCATCAACAAGACTTTGCTTTTCAACAGAAGCCTTGATCAACTGCCACTTAGGCATGCCACACAGGCATTTCACTCCATGTGTTTGATATCCATCAATATATAACCCCTGACCTCGTAAGTCTAAGAGAAGGGCGTTAAGCAAGAGAATAAATTCTCCGCTGCCAAACAAATATATATTTAATAGAAATCAATCACACAGACTAAAATCCAATGTTAGACACACAGTCCATTTACAAGTTCGTTCTGGGTCTGAACGAAACCGGAGGCACCTAGTACCCCACATATCCATCGATCTCCAAGTACGTCTGGACAATCACCAACTGATTCTCTCCTCTTGGGTGTACGGCCCAATCAAGATCATCAGTAATTATCCAAACGACGTGAAGACCTCCGGTCTTCAACCACCGTCTTCATCTTCGACACCACGTCGAATCAGTTATTCAGAATGGGTTAAACCCGGTCTTTTTGAACAAATCGCGTATATAATAAACATGTGTGACACAAACACAACATACGCCTCAATCCAATTCAGAATATTCTTTTATTCAAATATTCTTATACTTTGGGAAAGGTTCCCGTTAATTTTATCGAAGATAAATTCTTTTAAATTTATTCTTTAATCTTCCTTTTGAATATTACTTCAAACTAGTCGGGATTAACGAACCACACCGAAGTAATTATTTATTTTATTTTCCAATCCCAACCTATTTATCCCATGAAGTAAAACTAGTTATACTTCATATCTAACACCACGGTGTTATCGGTAAATTCAATTACCATTTCACGTTCAAATCTAATTAATGATTTAACTATCGCCTGGAGCAAAACTGGTGATACTCCCTTCTCGATCTTTTCAATCTAATTAAAGATTCATTAAAACTCCACTTAGTTTTAAGCTTTAACTGGGTTAAAGAATCAGTGTCATTTAAAACATGGTTCACGATAAACCCAAAATCACATTCCATTAATTATCGGTAAAAGAACAAGTGTTATTTAAAACACTGTTCACGATAAACCCAAAAATCAATACCAATTCAATTCCAATTAAATATCATTTAGTTGGTACACTTCACTAAATCTAAATAAAAAGATTTAATCTTTTTCTCCACTGGGCTTAAGAACAGTGTTAATGAAGACACCATTCACGACAAACCCAAATCACATTCCATTAATTATCAGGTTAAAGAACAAGTGTTTTTTAAAACACCATTTAATTGGTACACTTCATTAAATCTAAATAAAAAGATTTAATCTTTTTCTCTACTGGGCTTAAGAACAGTGTTAATGAAGACACCATTCACGACAAACCCAAATCACATTTGATATTAAATACAAGGCTCTGAATAGAAAATATATCGGCTTATATTCAATATCAAATTCTACGACCAACAAATATCGTTTTGGAAATAACGATATATATATATATATATATATATATATATATATATTTCAAATTTCCCTAACAACATCTGTATAATCACGAAATCCAACATCGAAGACAATTTCGATTCAAATCCATTCCAATGCAATTATTAGAAATTCTGGTTATTTTCAAAACCATTTCAAATCCAATTTACTTATTTTAAAAATAAATAAATTCTTATTCTAGCATTTCGATAGAAATCTATTTTTATCTTTTCAAATAGGGAGTTTTTCATCCAAATTCTTCACAAATCATTTCTTATGATTTTACAAAAATTATTACTATTTTTAATAATTTTATCAAGGCACGTACAGTCGATTTCCATCAACGGCCATCGAACTGCACTTAAAGCGACCTTTTCCAAATTTGATTTGGACATAATTCCAAATCCGACCGTTAGATTTCATATTTCTAATATTCGTTAGAAAGCTCTTTTCGATTCGAAACCAATGGTTCCAGTTTGAGGAGAATCCGACGGTCGGATCTCCGGCAACGTCAATTCGAAGTCAATGGTTGAAATTCACGAACTGCCGCAGCGCGCCGCGTTCTATTCAGGCCATTATATTATATATATAATATATACTTCGTCGATTTCCTTTTAAAACGTATTATTTAAATCGTTTTAAATTCGTTTTCAAAACGATTTCAACTTCTTTTCAAATTCAAATCAAAATTGAATTTTTCCTTATAAATTCGATTTAAATTCATTTCAAATTGATTTCAATTCAAATCGATTTTTAATTCAATTTCAGTTCGTTTTCAATTCCATTCAATTTCAATTCGAATTCATTTCTATTCAATTTCAATTCGAATTCTTTTCTATTCAATTTCAATTCGAATTCATTTCTATTCAATTTCAATTCGAGTTCATTTCTATTCAATTTCAATTCGAATTCTAATTCTTTTCAAAATATCAGATTTTGAAATCACTTTCGATATTCATTATAAAATGAATAAAACCGATATAAATATCGTTCACGTCAAAATGGCGTCAATCTAATCAACACGGCTTCATATATTTCTATTTTCGAATATTCTATTTCAAATATTTCTTTTTTAAATATTTCTATTCAAATATTCTATTTCAAAACTGGAATGAGGCCCAATCAATTACCATATAATGTTAATTATACGGATTTTCTATAACACATGTATAAAATAACAACGATGAATAATCAACCATCATCCAGAGTGCGTTCTACACTGTATAAGCATCAAATATAAATATTTAACGCTCATAACAGTCTGCCAATTTAAAATTTTTATTTTAGAAAATTTTAATGAATTTTGACAATATAAAATAATTTATTTAAATAATAATGATCACAAATTTGATTTAAATCGAAGTTAGCATGAATGATTTAATTTTAATTAACAAAAGAGTTAGAAATAGCGCAGTAGTTTGAAAAGTCAAATTTGAACTTTGACTGACCGTATAGGATGCAAAATTTAACGGATTTTAGTGAAACCAAAAATATTAGAATCTATTTAAAAATATCTTTCCAACGAATCCGAAAAGTTGAAATTTCATAGCGGAAATCAAAAGTTATGGCCAATTCAATATTTAGAAAGGTCGCTATGAAATTTATAAAGGTCAAAATACTACTTTTTGCATACGAAGGAATTTGAACTCGATACCACTTCCATTGAGTTCAAAATGATGTTTCCACATTGAAAAACAATAAACACTTATATATTTTGAGTTTCGGGATTTATTTGTTTAAAATATATTTTTAATATTAAATATATTGGCCTTAAAAATAGTCATTTTTCAAACGACCTCGGTTTTCGACGAAATCAATTTTGTTGGAACCGGAATGTCAAATTATTGCTAGGTTTCAATTTTCAGAATTTTTCGAATTAATATGTGAGCGTGGCGAAATAAAATGTGTTTTGACTATTTACAGTTAAATTTGAACGCCTTAAAAATTGCGATTTTTCAAACAGTCTCAGAATTCGACGAAAATAATTTTGTTGGATTCGTATCGTCATAAGAAAGCTAAAAATATTTTTTTTAGAATTTTCTGAGATCGTATGTGGCCCCGGCATATTTAAATGTATGGTAGAATTTAAATAATTAATTTAATATTGTATTTTCAAGTAAATCCGAAAAAAAAACTGCTGTATATTTCGGAATTGGACCTTGGGACATAGCCCATCGCGTTCAGAAGGCCTCAAAACATTAAGATCGACAGTAAGCAGGCCTAAATCCGAGAAAGTCCAAAAATCCACTTTATTTCATGAAATTCGGAATTAAATATTAAAATATTATTAAATCCGAAAACCCTAACCCTAATTTGGCCAGCCGCCATGTCCAAACCGAAGGCCAGAAATCACCCAAATTCAAACGCTAATATCTCTCAATCCGTTCGACGAAAATTGACGTATGACCTACCAAATCGAAGAGAATTCAGAGAGCTACAAATCTATACGGTTAAGATCGGGTTTTGGTGCACGGATTTCGCGAATTTCGTCCGAGAAGGGGCTGCGGTTTTTATTGGTTTGCGGGTCCTAGGAGAGGTCGAGTTCGACGGGGTTGATGGTGTAGGTGGCTCTTGGCATGGCGGTCGCGGTGGTGGTGTTGGATCGGCGAACGGTGGCTTAGCGGGTGGTGCATGCAGAAGAGGAAGAGGCCGACGATGGGTTTCATGTACAGAGAACGGCCAACGTAGAACAAGGAAGAGAAGGTCCGATTTTTTTATATTATTTTATTAATTAAATATTTAAATTGTCCAATCTTTGAAATTCAATAACTTCTTCATACGAGGTCCGTTTGACAAACCGTAAATTGCGTTGGAATCACAAAATTAAGAGTTTCGCGATGGCGCAGACTAGAGCTGATTCTGAGACAGTCGAATTTCAGCCAAAATTTCAATGTGAGAATTCTAATTTTAATCATTTAATTAATTATTAATTATTTTCTCGTATTAAAAAAAAATTGTATTGTCATATAAATTCAGATCTGGATGTCATGTGTGGTTTGGATTGATAATTGTTGCTTGTTGAATGCTTGTTGTTCATGATATGCTAAATCCGCTTTGAATTGTATATATTTTATCTGCGGTTGGAAATGGGATCTAAAATTAGATCAAAACATATTTTATTCAAAAAAAAAACATTTATTCAGATCTAGTTGGAAAGGTTTATTTTATGTTATTAAAATAATATTTTTATTATTCTGAATTTAACAATAGAAATTGATCGACAAATAAATATTTATTTTTATTTGTTGATTTAACAATAGAATTTGGTCGACAATATTTTTTTTTTTATTTGTTGATTTTATAATAGAAATTGGCACAACGAATAAAATATATCTTTACGGGTTTACATTAAAGAGAATGTTTTTCTTTTTGATATGAGGTTGTTTCATTAAAAAGAATGAAAACAAAGGATTTCTTTTTTTTTATATAAAAATGGTTTTCAATCAAAAGTCATAATTTATTTGTCACTTTGATGTTCAATAAAAGTTGCAACATTATAAATCTCATTTTTATGTTATATTGTTTTCAACAAATGTAGTAACATTAAAATTTCATTTTTAATGTAATAAGTGTTTTCAATAAAAAGAAGCAATGTAAAAAGATCATATTTGTATGTGTCCATTGTTTTCAATAGAAAGACTTTGCATAAAAAAATCACATTTTTAATGTGATTTAGATTTCATTGTAAAGATGAAGATAAAATGGATTTTATTTTTATTTTTATTTTCATTTTTGGCAATGGAAAGTTTATAAATTAAAATTGCATTTTTTTTGAAATTTTGTTCATTGTAATGAATAGAAAAGATCGCATCCATATGTGTAATAAAAAAAAATTACATTTATATGTAATGAAAAATGAACAGAAAAGGATTACATTTTTAATGTAATCAAAGATTAAGAATCACATTTTGGTTTACATATCATATGTAAATTAAAATTCATTTTAGAAGTAAAACTTTTGTTTACATTTTTATGTAAAAAAAAAGACATGTTTTGGAAATCACAATGTTTGTTTACATTTTTATATGTAAATAAGAAATTATTTTCAGAAGTTACATTATATTTGTAAATATATTTTGTAAATAAAAAGTTGTTCTTTATTTTGCATTCACCAATGCAAAGGTATATTGAAAATAAAATTATTCTTTTATTTGCATTTACCAATGTAAACATACATTAAAAATAAACTTGTTCTTTTGTTTGCATCTAAAAATGCAAATATATATTTAAAAACGAAACTTGTTCTCTTATTTGTATTTACGAATACAAATATATATATTAAAGTAAAATTTATTCTTTTATTTGCATTCACTTATGCAAATACATTTTGAAAAATGAACGAACCTTTTTATTTGTGTTCCCAAACACAAATACATTATAGAAAATGAATGATCCTTTGTGTTTGTGTTCTCAAACACAAATATAACATAGAAAATTAAAATGGTCTTTTTATTCGTGTTCTTAAACACAAATAAAACATTAAAAATAAAAGAACATTTTTTTTGTGTACTCCAACACAAATATAACATGATTTTAAAATAGTACATTTTTATTTTTATTTGCATTTTCAATGCAAATATTTCATGAAATCAAAAATTCACATTTTTGTTAACATTTCATAATGTAAACAATACAAGAAAAAAAATTAAAATTACATTTTTGTTTGCATTTTACAATGCAAACGAAATGTAGAAAATAGAATATGCATTTTTATTTGCATTCTATCATGCAAATAAAACAAAGGAGATAAAATTACATTTTTGTTTGCAACTTTGGTTGCAAACAAACAAGAAATAAAAATTACATTTTGTTGCAAATTTAGATGCAAACAAATTTATTAAAAACAAAAGATACATTTTTGTTTCATGTTTTAAATGTGAACAAAGCATTAAAATAAAAGTTACATTTTTAATTATTTATTTACTTCACTTGATGTAAATAAACATAAAATAAAGAGTTGTTCTTTTATTTACATTTCTTGATGTAAATAAAACTAGAAATTTAATATTACACTTTTATTTGCTTTATTCAACGCAAATAAAACAGGAGAATAAAAGAAATATTTTCATTTGCAATCCTTAATGCAAATAAATTATGAAATGAAAAAGTTACAATTTTTTTATTTACATTCCTCTATGTAAATAAACATCAAATAAAAAGGTTGAATCTTTATTTGCATTCTCTATTGCAAATAAAGCATGAAATGAATAGTTATATTTTGTGTTATTATTTATATCCCCTATTACGAATGGAATTAAAAGATTACATTTTTCTTTTCATTTATTTACAATGAAAGGAATTGAAATAAAGATTATATTTTTATCATCATTTTTGATGCGATAAAAGAATAGAAATAAAGATTACATTTTTATTGACATTTTACATGTGATAAAAAGAACAGGAATAAAAGAGATATTTTTATCATCGTGTTATATATTGTGTATTACACTGCCATAGGCAAGTTACCTGACTTGTTTATGTGATTGGGTCGATAATTTCCACACATCGCCCAAGTGCACAAATAATTTATTATTTGTTTGTTGGTTGAAACCCCACACGGGTGTTGGGATGAAAATTAACATACACTAATCCCAATATTTAGTTGTATGTTGATCGTAAGATCGACAGGCTGCGATGAGCGTTATTATTTAATTTTAACGCTTACGCAGTGGAATTTACACTTTGGATGAAATGGATGATTTGATGATTATATTGTTATTGTCATATATATGATGTGTGTGAAATCCATATAATCCAAATTATATGGTAAATGATTGAGTCGCATTTCGATTCAGATGATCATTTAAATAAGAATATTCTTACACTATAAATTCTTTTTATAAAGGATATATTTTCATAAAAAGGGTATTTTAGTTAAATATATTTTTAAGATAAAGAATATGTGTAAAAGATAAGAATATGTAATATGAAGAATACTTTCCAATTAGAATCTTTTGTATAAACAGTATTTTAATGATTATTTTAATTTTTTTTTATAACGAATTAATATTTAAAGGGAAATCCTTTAATTAAGATTATTGGAATTTGCAATTATATTTCATGATATGAGATACATTGAGATGTGAAGTGGATTTATTGTGGACGGTGCTTTTAAATGACATTTGTCCTTTAATCCAATTTACATCGAAATTATTATTTGGAATTTATAAATCTATTCATAGATTTAACAAAAGCATTTTCTAAAAATCTAGTTTTCCAATTTAATATATATTAAATTGGAATTAAGTGGAAATTCTATTGGTAATAATCGAGATGGGCTTCTGTAATAGAAGACCGATATTATATATGGAATTTAAGAGGCTTTGCCGTTATTCCATGTATATTGTTAGTCCGATATAGAAATTTATATCGATTATGTACTGATTGATTTCTGTGGAATTCCATATTTAGGAAATTGATTTGTGGGTTTATAGTGAACTGTGTTTTAAATGACACGAGTTCTTTAACCCGTTTAAAAGAAGATTTATTCTTTAAAATAAATTATCTGTGAAAATGATTTTTGATATTAAATCAAATTCAGAATTCTTAATAAATCTTTTAAGGAAGATTTATGATTTAATTTATTAATTTATCTTTGATAAAATTTATGAAAATCTTTTAATATGAATATCTTATTAAAAGAATATTCGGGGTCGGAATGTGACATAATTTGTGATTTTCCAATATTTGATTTTTAATCACAAAATACGCGAGTTATTCAGAAAGACCGGGGTTAACTGTAACGACCCGCATTCTACGCATCATAGGATCGTAGAATATTTATTTCTTTCACATACGAAGTCGTATGGTCATGTAACTTTGGGGGACGGCTGTTGGGGTCATTTCCCATGTTCATGATTTTTCCTGATTTTTAAATGACCATTTTACCCCTAGTTGGCACTGTTTTGGCCATAACTTTTGACTGGAAAGGAATTTTGACCTGAAACCACTTCCATTGGCTCCGGATGATGGTTTCTCTTTCCGTAGAGTGGTCACATTAGTCAAACGGACTCACCGTTTGGGAGATATGGCGGAAACAAGTTTCAGATGGTGAAAAACAGCTTAATTGGGCTTAACCGGGTGATTAGCAGCTAGGCCCACAGGGGAATTTCGGGTTTAGAGGTATAGGAAGACTGATTAGGGTTAGGTTATCACTTTCATTTCAGTTTTGAGCCGCCACAAACCTTCTTGAGACCTTAGTAATGGCTTCCATCCTCTAAAACCACTCCAAAACACATTTTTAGTGAAGATTAAGCCTAAACTACATCAAAACAAGGCCAAATAGCAACAAAGCAAGGTTGGAGCTGCTGCTATACATAGGAATTCGACCCAAGCAGAGAATATTTCAGATTTGGTGTTTTATTTTGTGGCCAAGGTGAGTGATAGCATCGTTTTGACACTAATTACAGTTAATTAAGGGTAATTAGTGAAGATTAGCGAATTTATACACTAATAAATTCTGGAAAAATGTCTAGAAATTCTTAAATAATATTTCATGCCTCTGTTAGAAAATTTTGGCGATTTGATTAAGTTTTACTAAGTATGTGCTTAAACATGTTTAAGAGGGATTATAGGAAAATGTGAGGTTTTAGCCACTTTTGATCCATTTTGGTTCATTTGAATTGTTGTTTGGTGTTTGTGGTTGTTCTTACATGTTGTTATGACTCTATGGTATGTTTTATGATTGATTAGAATAGTTAGATTGGTCGAAAATGCCGTCGAATGGCGTAGAAAGCTCGCTGGAAAGTTGCAGAAGTGTGCAGGTTCCGAACCGATTCGGATCGGAGTAAGGGGTCGGATCGGATCTGTGAACTGACCAAGGGAATTCGAACTGGATTGGAACTTGTCACTGGAGGAGGCTTGGCGAGAAGGAAGGCCGTTTACTTAGAGTTGGAGTGGACAAGGGGATCGGATCGGAAGAATAAATGGGAGGCCAGATCGGATCGACTTGGAGACGCAGGGCTCGGATCGGAAGTAAACATTTGGGAGAACTAGCAAGAGGGAAGGCCACACGGATCAGATGGCAAGGAGGGATCGGATCGGAATACGTGAAGAAATGAGGGAGCGGATCGGAGCACTGGAAGGAAGGACACCCGACCCGACCCGGAGGAGGACACCGACCCGACCCGAAGTGGAGTACCCGACCCGAACCGAATGGAAAGATGACAAGGAAGGAGGACCGAACCGAACCGACAAGGGTAATGACCACCGAACCGAACCGTATTCTAGGGCTGCTACTGCACGACAACTCTTCTGAAGACCCACTCCAATTCGATCAAAACCCGAGATGCAAAGGAAGTCCAAATGAGAAGCTAGAGCCCAAGATCCAGATGGGAATCAATGAGTTCGCTTCATGGTTGGGCTTTGCTGCGGGACGCGTGTTAAGGGGCTATCGATGTCTATAGCTTTGGACCACTATGGTAGGAGGTACGGAGGCGGATTCAGGGCCATTATGGCATTGGTAGAAGAACGAAGGGCTACGATCAATGAAACGGGTCATTGAAATGTTTGGTCATGACTCCATGTGCTTAGCTTGGTCACAGCAGGGTTTCTACAAGTCGGGATTCGTCGTTACCTCAATTTGTCTAGTGTTCCAAAGTGGTAGATATCGTACGCTTTACGCACTGAGTGAGAGATGTGAGGATGGTTGCTATGGTTGATTTGGTTGCTATCATTATGACATGCACACCCCAACCCCATATTCTTACACTTTTTATTATGGCACCTTAGAGTGTTGTACGGTATGTGGTACTATCTCTTTGGTTGCAGGTCCAGGTTCAGGTATGGTTTAGTATACCTGTTATTATTCTGTTTAGATGCTTATCGCTCATACCAGGCTTTATGTCTGACCCAGAGTTTTATGTCTCCTCTTATTACTCTGGGTGCTTACACGAGTAGACTAGAGACAGGTTAGCTGGTGATGTACGGGTAGATGATCCGGAGACGAGCAGGAGGCTTCCACGTAATACATATACATAGTATTCTCCCTGTGTTGTTGAAGATCACTGCTTGGGCATTGGTGGTGCATCTTCTACTTTAGCTTTCTTTTGTTAGAAACAGTAAATTTGGAAAGTTGTAATAAGCTGTATTTGGATTTCCGCTGCTCTGATGTTGACATTGATTATTAGTTATCAGCTTATGCACTGTCTCACCTGTTTTATGTCAAGTATGTTATTATTATATTTTATTCCATGCGCTGTGAGACATTCTACAGGTTCTTGATTAGTTCATTCCCTTCTTTCCTTTCTTTGGCGACCGTTCCGTGCTAGTCGGGCATGTGTACAGCGCACTTTTGGAGGAAATGCAGGATGGCGCGGTGCAGGCCGTCACATTAACCCATTCTGAATAATCATCACGACGATCAAGAGTCGAAGATGAAGACGGTGGTAGAAGACCGAAGGTTTTCACATCGTTGGGATGATGATGACTGGTATCTTGAATTGGGACAGTACATTCCAAGGCAAGGTATTTGGTAATGATCGTCCAAACGTATTTAGAGATCGACAGACACGTTGTTTCGCTCAAACCCAGAGCGGACTTGTAAATGGATTGCGTGTCTGACATTGTATTCTTTTCTACTGTATTTGTTGAATGCTACTGATTATATATTTCTGTTTGGTGGTGGAGAATTTATTCTTCACTTAACCCCCTTCTCTAAGACGTATGAGCTTAGAGGTTATATATATATTGGTAGATGATCAATGATATGGTAGAGTCTGACAATGTGGCATGCTAAGATGCAATCGATCAAGGCTTTGTTGAAAAGCAGGCCTTGTGGTTGATGATCAAAGCACAGTCTATTTAGGCATAGCTTTTTGTATATCGTGACTTCGCGAGCCTCACAACCCGGTAGAGTCTAAAACGGGAGAAGGGAACGCAGGGAGTGCACACGTTTCTCTCTAGCTAGAATGGTGCCAGGGACCTACCAGCGCTGGCATTTATTCATTGTGGTTGTTGGATTTTTCGAGGCCTCGGTTTTATGCGGTCGCCTCTGGCCGTATTATAGGTCCAAAAGGACCGAGGAGCGTGTGTTCAGGAATTGCCAATCCATTAAGCGTTAACGTATGGACCGACCCTGCAGGATCCAAGGGTTGGACAGAGTACCAATCCTGGGGCATTGCTAGAGTGTCTCGAATCGGTAAGGATCTCCTCCCTAGCCTTGACTCAGATGGAAACCCAAATTTCCAATACGACATCACGCGGTTTTGATTGTATACCTATATATGGCGACATAGTGGGATGGGGCACTCATGCCGTCTAGGATTAATACATTTACTTTGATGTATTTCAAATTGGTTTCACACTATTATTATATAATACCGTGTTTATCGTATCAAGCATTTCTTGACCATTATAAGGTAAAACCCTATCCTCTAGCTTGCGTGACATTGTGTGATGGGACCTGGGTCTTATAAGGATTTCATTTTTCTAAAAAGCATTGCGTTATTTGACGATTTACTTTAGTTATGCACTGGCAATCCAATGGAGTAAACCCGTTCCGCGTTAGCAGCGTGGTCCTGTGATTAGCCTTATTTTTAATTAAGATTAGTTTAAGAATTCTCACACTAGTCCCACGACTGACCCGTAGTTTGTTTCACTTTGCAAACTCGGGTGCCCTCTTTCCACACGGGCAGTCGAGTAGCTTTTTGGCAGATATATTAGACAAAGATCCTGGATTGAAGACTGAAGCTGGGTGATGGCCTTCCGCTGAGATTAGTTCTGCTGTAATGTATTCATTTATTGTAATTTATTCTTCTGCTGTATTTTATTTACCAATGTACTCTGATATATATTTTGTACTCTGATGTAACATTTATTATAGTGTTATAAAAGTCTTCTGTTATCTGATGTAATGTGTTGTATGTCCAAAGTTAAAGCATTCGTAGGTTTCCACTTTTTTGGGTCAGACCTGTGTGGTTTATGGTCGATCCAAAGGGCGGGAATTTGCGGGTTTTTACAATTGGGATTAGTGTATGTCATATATCATCCCAATACCCGTGTGGGATTTCAAACAATCAACCACATATTTTATTTGTGCAGTAGGGCGATGTGTAAAATTTATCGTCCCAATCAATATCAGTCAAATGTGTGTATATAAACTAATCGTCCGATTTGTTTTCTTTTATTTCATTTTAAATACACGTTAAAAATTCTATTTTCAACTATAAAATATTCTTAACTATATAAATATTTTATTTCATTTCACATCACATCACACAATCAACTACACATCAAAATTAAACAAACAAGCATACAAGCCGTCCATGGTCTGTGGACGACGGGTGTCGGGTGCTACTAAACACCGTCTGCATCATAGTATATATTTTTACTAGAAAAATTAAATTAAAGGTGAGAAGTTCTCACCGACTAGCTAAACCAAACGCCACGACTCTTCATAAGTAGAAATCCTCCGCCGTCTCTTCTTTCATCACTTTCGTCCTCCGTATTCACTACATATATAAAAATCGAATTTTTACTTCGCTATTCAATATATAAAAATCAAAATTTTGCTTCGCTATTCAATATATAAAAATCGATTTTTTTACTTCGCTATTCAATATATAAAAATCGAATTTTTACTTTGCTATTCAATATATAAAAATCGAATTTTTACTTCGCTATTCAATATATAAAAATCGAAATTTTATATTGTTGTCATGTACATAAAAATCACATTTTTATACTACTACTATGTAGATAAAAATTCTATTTTTACACCGCTACTATATAGATAAAAATTCCATTTTTATCTTGCTACTTTATAGATAAAAATTCTATTTTTACATCTCTAAAAATCGTATCTTTTCTATTTTAAAATCTAATCTTTTCTATTTTAAAAATCAAATCTTTAATTCGCTAGTTTCTATATAAAAATCGAATCTTCACCTCGCTAGTTTCTATCTAAAAATCTGATTTTCATATTCTCTAATATCCTATATAAAACTGATTTAAAATAAAAACTAAATCCAAATAAGAACTGATTTAATAATATGCTTTATATAAATAAAAAAACTGAGATTAAACAATTGTATTCCTGTAAAAATATCATCTTTATTACCTAAACAAATAGAAATAAAAACTAAATCTTAAAATTATGTTTTCTATTTAAATGAAATCAGAAAAAAACTTACTGCGTTGCGCTTGGGGGAGGGCTGTCGGTCTGGTGGTCGGCGCCGGGGTAGTGGAGAGGGCGGTGGCGGGTATGATAGCCGGCGGCAGTGGAGCACGGCAGCGGTGGTCTAGGGTTTCAATTGTGGGGGGGGGGGGGGAGGGAGCTAGGGTTCCAGGGGCGCGGTCTTGCGATTGAGGGGAGAGAGAAGCGGAGGAGGAGGGGAGGACGGTCTGGTGAGGCGGCGACAGGATGGGTGGCGGTGCGGTGGTCTGAAGTGGCCTCGTCGATCGTCGTTCTTCCTTCTTTCTCTTTTTTCTTTTCTTTCTGTTATGCTAATCGGGGTGAGAGAAGGTAGAAAAGGGGGTTTTATTATATTATATAATAATTTAATTTAATTTTAATTTTTAAATCTATAAGGGTTGACTTTCATTTCAAACCCCGAATCAAGCCCAACGACTATCTCCCCTAGCTAATTACCCCCATTCCGAACGCAATAGGATATGTATCGCAGGCTGATTCGATTATTTCGATCAGTTTTTGTTTAAATCAAAATTTAACTCTATATATTGAATTCGAACGCACATTTCAATTTACTGGGGTCACATACTAACTCGAAAAATTCCAGAAAAATATTTTCTAGCTTCGTGTTGACGATACGGTGCTAACAAAACCAATTTCGTCAAATTCTGAGACCGTTTGAAAAATGGCCATTTTCCAGTCGATTAAAATCAACTGAAACTGGTCAAACACGTTTCCCTTCGCCACGCTCACATATTGATTCGAAAAATTATGAAATTTGAAACCTAGCAATAATTTGACATCGTGGATCCAACAAAAGCGGTTTCATCGAAAATCGAGGTCGTTTGCAAAATTCCCATTTTTAAGGGCCAGAATTCCATAGCGACTATCTGAATTTTCAACTGGGCATATCTTTTGAGTCCCGCTATGAAATTTCTATTTTTCGGATTCGTTGGAAAGATATTCACAAATAGATTCTAATATTTTTGGTTTCACTAAAATCCGGTTTATTTTGCACCCGGTACATTCATTTGAAATTTGAAATCGAATTATCGAACTGCCGCACCATTTTCATTTCCTTTTATATATATTAATAAATATTTATATTCTAATGACGATCTATATAAAATATACGTTTGAATTTTATTCAAAATAAATTTCTCGTCGTTATTATTTAAAATAATTCATTTTAAATAATCAAAACTCACTAAATTTGCCATAATAAAATTTTTAAATTGGCCAAGATTTCCGGGTTATTACAAAAGTATTCATTTGTTGAATAAAACAACAAATTTATTGAAATATATAAAGCCGTGTTGGTTAGATATGCGCCATTTTGACGCGAACGATATTTATATCGATTATATTCATTTTTATAATGATTATAGAAAAAGAAGTGATTTCACAATATAATATTTTGAAAATATTATCATTTGTATATCGATGATGTGGAATATTCAATTTTGATTTGAAATTGAACATGAAGTTGAAATCGTTTCGAAAACGAATTTTCAGAATTTGATATTGAATATAAGTCGATATATTTTCTATTCAGAGCCTTGTGTTTAATATCAAATGGGATTTTGGGTTGTCGTGAACGGTATCTTTAATAATACTGTTCTTAAACCCAAATGGAGTTAAGAAAATTAAGAACTAACTGGGGATCAGTTAATTTGGATGGTTTCTTAGATATTGATCTAATGTTGGTTTCGGCCTTCGGGGTTAATATTTAGGGATATGTCCTCTTACTAATTTACGGTTACGGACTTATTGAAATGTGATGCGATTTTGGGGTTTATCGTGAACCGTGTTTTAAATGACATCGGTTCTTTAACCCAGTTAAAGATTAAAACCAAGTGGAGTTTTAATGAATCTTTAATTAGGTTGAAAAGATCGAGAATGGAGTGTCACCAGTTTTGCTCCAGGTGATAGTTAAATCTTTAATTAGATTTGAACGTGAAATGGTAATTGAATTTACCGATAACACTGTGGTGTTAGATATAAAGTATTACCAGTTTTACTTCATGGGATGAATAGGTTATGATTGGGAAATTTAAAACAAATGATTACTTCGGTAAGGTTCGTTAATCCCGGCTAGTTTGGTTAAACCATAATTTGGTTTGAATTGATATTCAAAAGAAGATTAAAGAATAATTTTGAGGAATTTATCTTTGATAAAATTAATGGGAACCTATCCCTAAGAATGTGAAATTTAGCAACTAACTGATGATTAGTTAAGATGAATGGTTTCCTTGGTATTGATCTGATGTTGGTTTCGGCCTTCGGGGTTAATATTTGGGGAATTGTTCCCTTACTAATTTACGGTAAGTGACTGGTGAATTGGAATGAGGCGTATGTTGTGTTTGTGTAACACTTGTTTAATATATACGCGAGTTATTCCGAAAGACCGGGTTTATCCCATTCCGAAATACTAATTTACGGTAAGTGACTGGTGAATTGGAATGAGGCGTATGTTGTGTTTGTGTAACACTTGTTTAATATATACGCGAGTTATTCCGAAAGACCGGGTTTATCCCATTCTGAATAACTGATTCGACGTGGTGTCGAAGAGGAAGACGGTGATTGAAGACCAGAGGTCTTCACGTCGTTTGGGTGATTACTGATGATCTTGATTGGGTCGTACACCCAAGAGGATGGAACCATTTAGTGGTCGTCCACACGTACTTGGAGATCGATGGATATGCGAGGTACTAGGTGCCTCCGGTTTCGTTCAGACCCAGAACGAACTTGTAAATGGACTGTGTGTCTGACATTGGATATTATTCTGTGTGATTGATTTCTATTAAATATATATCTTTTTGGCAGCGGAGAATTTATTCTCTTGCTTAACGCCCTTCTCTGAGACGTACGAGCTCAGGGGTTATATATTGATGGATATCAAACGCATGGAGTGAATTGCCTGTGTGGCATGCCTAAGTGGCAAATGATCAAGGATTCTGTTGAAAAACAAAGTCTTGTGGTTGATGATCAAAGCACGGCCTGTGTGGTATAGCTTTGTGTAACGTTGATTCGCGAGCCTCACACCCCGGTTGTGAACCAGAAACGGGAGAAGGACCTCAGGGAGGGCACGCGTTTCCTTCTAGATAGAAGTGGCATCAGTGGTTTTACACGCCCTGACGAGTTTGACTTATGTGGTTGTTGCTGTTGCGAGGCGCCTCGGATATATCGGTGACTATGTGAAGCCGATGGAGTCATTCGTTGGCTCATTTACGCCCTAAAGGGTGGGGAAACGCAGTGTTTAGGCATTTTAATCTACATCGGCGGACCGGCCCAGACGATCCAAGGGCTCACATGTGTCTGGGTCCCGAGGCTCGGGCTAGTGAGTCTCGAATCGGTAGAGGACTATCTTTTGCCTCGGTTCACAGATGGAAATCCAATTTCCAAATACGTGATTTTGCGGTTTTAATTGTAGAACTAGTATGGCGACATGCTATATGGTACCCATGCCGTCTATGATTGATACTTATGATTTGAAGTTGTTTTATACACTATGCACTTATAATAGTATCAAATGATTTGTTTTAAACGTACTAAGCATGTTTGGCTATTATAAGGGAAAACCCTATCCCCCGGCTTGCGTTGCATTGTGTGATAGGACCTGGGTCTTATAATGGCTTCATTTTTCCAAAAAGCATTGCGTTGTTTTTTATATGCACTAGTGTTTTTGGGAGGAAACTCGTTCCGTGTTATACGGCGTGGTCCCTTAAATTACTCTCTTTTAAAGTAAAGTTTTAAATAACTGTTTTAGTTCTCACACCAGTCACATGGCTGACCTGGAGTTTATTGTTTTAACCTAAACTCTGGGTGCCCTTATTTTGACACGGGCAGCTAGTAGTTTTGGTTTTGCAGATTTATATCCACAGGATCCTGATTTACAGCTGGAACGATACTCGGAAAGCTCTGTATCCATGTATTACTTTCAGTTGTGTTTTGTATTATTTTTCCACTGCTATGTAATTTATTGAAATCTCTGATATTTATCGAATGTATTTTATTCATTCATACTCTGTATATTCTTGTATTCTAATGAATTGTTGTAATAAGCAATGAAATGTTCTTCTGTTTGTGTTCTGATCTGTCTTGTCCTCAAAGTAATTCGTTCTTTCTCTTCTCTTCGGAGACCGGGGAAGTTCGGGTCGCTTCAAAATCCATATAACCAAAGTTATATGGTAACTGATTGAGTCGCATTCTGATTCAGGATTTCCTTTAAGTAAAGTATATTTTAAAATAAAGAATAATTTTAAAATAGAGAATATCTTTTAAAATAAAGAATATTGTAATATAAAGAATATTTTACATAAAGAATTTTTTTTATAACGAAAATAATATTCAACGAAGAATAAACTGATGATTTCTATGATCGCTTTAGATGGACACAAAAGATAAAAATATATTTTTATAAAACAAACTAGTTATTAACTAGGATAAATCTTTTAAACTAAGATATAATGAAGTCTTCCATTCACTGATATTTAAATGGAATTAAATAAAAGAATTAGATTTTTGGGTTGTCGTGGATGGTGTCTTAAACAGCACTGTTCTTAAACCCCGTATTAAAGTATAAATCTTTTAATTAAGATTATTAGAGTTTCCAATTATATTTAGTAATTGGGATAAATTGATGTGTGAATTGGGTTTATCGTGAACTATGTTTTTAAATGACATTTGTTCTTTAACCCAGTTAACAGAGGAAATGTAATTTGGAAATTATAAATCTTTTTATTAAGATTTAAATAGAAATTGTCCAAAGTAAAGTTTTCCAATTTAATATGTTAATTTGGAATTGTGTGGGAATTCGATTTAATAATAATCGAGTTAGGCATCTATAAAAGGAGACTGATACTATATATGGAATTTAAAAGGCTTTGCTGTTATTCCATTTATATTATTGGTCTGATACAGAAATTTATATTGATTATATATTGACTTGATTTCTGTAAAATTTCCATATTTAATGAAAGATGATTTTGGGTTTATCGTGAACAATGTTTTTTAATGACATTGATTCCTTAATCCAATTAAAGACAAGGTTAATTCCTTAAAAGTTGGAAAATCATATAATAATGATTTTTGATATTAAAATCAAATTGGAGTTTTAATGAATGTTTAAAAAGAATAAATTTAAAAGAATTTATCCTTGATATAATTGTTGGGAACCTTTCCCTAATAATATGAATATTCTATTAAAAGAATATTCTGAATTGGAATGAGATGTTGGATGTGTTTTTACAGCACTTGATTTTTGATTATAAAATACGCAAGTTATTCGGAAAGACCGGGTTTGACCCATTTCGAATAGTTATTACGACGATGAAGAGTCGAAGACGAAGATGGTGATTGAAGACTGACGATCTTCACATCCAATGGATGTGTTGCTACTAAGGCCCATGATAGGAGTAGCTACCCAGAAGGGGCTTCAGTGGTAGTCGTCCGGACGTATGTGTTGATTGCCCGGATATGCGAGAACCTCTCAGGAGTCTCCGGTTCCGTTCAGACCCAGAATGGACTTGCAAATTTGTAACAACCCGGAATTTTGGGCCGAATTTAAAATTTTTATTTCAATTATTTTAGTGGGTTTTTAATATTTAAAATAGTTTATTTTAAACAGATAGTAACGACGAAATATTTAGTTTCGGCGACGCTGCGACGTATGAATGGATGAAAAGAAAAAAAATTCCGTTATTAAATTAAAATATTTAATAAATAATATTAATGATGAAAAAAAAATTACAATAGGAAATGGTTAATATTAACATTAATGCACCTCATTTTATTTACATTCCTTTCTCTTTTATTCCTACATGCATGCATCTGCATGTCTACCTTTCTTTTCTTTTCTTTTATTCCTACATTCATGCATCAGCATGTTTACATTTCCTCTCTCTTTACTTCTACATTCATGCATCTGCATGTCTACACTTCTTTTTCCTTTTATTCCTACATTCATGCATCTGCATATTTAAAATCTCTTTTCTCTTTTATTTCCACATTCATGCATCTGCATGTTTACATATCTTTTCTTTTTATTTCTTTGACATCTCTCTTCCTTTCATATGCATCCGTTTTTAAATGCAAAATTATTTTGTATAATATTTCCATGTGTGCATTTAATGAGAAAAAAAAGAAGCGAAAAGGAAGCGAAAGGCTTTCGTTTAATACATTAAATAAAAATTAATTACATTCTACATGTATATGTATGGTGCATGAACACATTTAAATGTGTGTTTCTCAACTAATGCAGTTTTGTGGATGATTAAACTATATATATATATATGTATAAAAAAAAACGTTTCCTTTATTTGCCTTGCATCCGTTTAATAAAAAAAAAAGAAAAAAAAAGGGGGAAATAACTTTGAGACAAAATAAAAGGAATCAACATTGATAACATTTAAATAAATGATTTCATTCCACATAAATCGTATCTCATTCAAAGAGCAATGGACACATCAACCACTAATTAAGCAATTAAATAATTTAACGCTGAAAAACTTGGAAAGATACGCCTATTAATTTCAGTGCGTTTCTTTTATATTTATTTCACGCACCAATTCCTTTATTCGTGAAAACCATTCTTCCTTCTTTCTCAAACTCATTTTCTCTGTAGGCTAAAGATTTGCAGCTTGCTGAATGAAAAAATATATATATATAAATAATTATCTAATCAGCGCACTAATTCCTTAATTATTTGCTATTTCAGCAAAATCAACAAAAAGGAAACTTTTTCAAAATACATATATGCATGAATTCTATTAATGACATATGCTAAATTAGGGTAATAAGTGTAACACTTATAATGGTAAATTTCAGTAATACATATATGTATTTTTGCAATATTGGTTGCAGTGATAATGATATGTTAATTAAATAAGAAATTCGTACCTATTGTTGTAAAATTAAATTGGGTATAATTGAATAAATTTAATATACAAGGGGGGGTATAATTGAGTAAATTAAGAATATAAGGGGATAAAAGAAAATCTTCCTCCACTGTAAAATATCTTAAACTCCTCCCATAACCCTTCACAAACCCTCATTCTCTTTTCTGAAGCCGCCGCCTCCATCTGCTTCTCTTCAATGGCAGCAGCCTGTCTCCCTCTCTATTTTATTTCTTCTTCACCTTGCTTACAAACATGAGGCCTGCTATTAGATTTTTTTTTTTTTTGTGAAATCCTCTTCTTCAATTTTTCCATCACCATTCTCAAAGGAAAAAAAGAAGAAGAGAAAAAGGATCTTCAAATTGCAAATTAATTGGTAAGAGAAAAAGGATCTTCAAATTGCAAGTTAATTGGTCGCTCTTTTCTTGTCCTCATCATATCCACGCAAGGTGAGGATTCTAACTCACTTTTAAAAGGGTTCATAAAATTTTAAATTTATGTTTATTTGGAGTAGGAAAAATTGTACATATGATAAAAATTTTGTATGCGATGAAATTTGTTGTTAAGTGTGAGATTTCTATTTTAAAATTTAAAGTTATTATTTATTTTGATGCGGAATGTATATTTATCTCATATTGATGTTGTATGTATATTGTTGCAATGACTGATTTGTTTTGTGATTGGATGGATCTTTGATTTAAATTGTGTGAATTCATGTTTGTTAAAATAAGGTAGTTGAAATTAAAATTATCATTTTGCTAGTTAGATTGTCAAAATTTTCATGGAATTATTCACAAATAAAAACATTGATTTTTATTTGCAAAAATTTAACATTGGATTGTTCACAAACAAAATAGTCATTTTTATTTGTTATATGAAGGATAAATATTTGTATGTGAATATATTTACATTTTTAATTTGTCATTTTTGACAAATTTAAGCAGTTGAATTTCGATAGTCATTTATGACAAAATTGAGAAAATATATCAACATTTTTGTTTATAAATGATACATTAGAAAGATCAACATTTTTGGTCACCTTTTTATAATGAAATAAAAAGAGAGTTTTTGTCACCTTTTTATAATGAAATAAAAAGAGAGTTTTTGTCACTTTTTAAAGAATGAAATAAAAGGACAACATTTTTGGTCAAAATTTGATTAGTAAAAAAGAATTACATTTTTATTAAAACATGATTAGTGAATAAAAAGATCACATTTGTATTAGAACATGTTAGTTATCATTTTTGTCCCATTAACAATTGTGTTAAACCATGTTTGTGAAACAAAAATATAGATTTTTTTCATCTAATTAGAAGTAGACAAACATATTCATTTTTGTCAGCCTTGAAAGAATGTATTTTGTCATTTGAAAATAAAAGGCAAGTTTTTAACTTTATTTTGTTTACAAAATAAAACACCAATTTTAATCTTTAATTTTGTTTACAAAATAAAAGGCAAGGTTCTACATAAGTTTTGTTAACAAAATAAAAGACAAAATTTTTACTTATTTTTGTTAACAAAATAAGGGACAAAGTTGTACATAAATTTTGTTCACAAATTAAAAGACAAATTTTTCCCTTATTTTATGAACAAAATAAATTGTAAGTTAAATCTTTATTTCTATTTATATATCAACATGTAAGTTTTTAATCTTTATTTTCATTTACAAATAAAAATAAAAATGAGACCTTTATTGTGATTCATCCAAAGCACACCAAATCATATATTATATTGTTAGTGTAAATTTTGAAATCACGACGTTGAGTAAATGATTGAAATGGTTAGACAAAAACCATATTATCGTGGGTTGACATGAATAATGACACAATTTACACCGCTGTGTTAATATAGTTGAGATGACACCAAAACTTACATCATGACGTTAACATAGGAAGATGACACAAAAATTACATCGTGATGTGGATATAGAAAAATGACATAAAATTTCATCGTTATGTTATTATAGTGGGAATAAATCAAAGATGTACATTGAAGAAAAATAAAAAGAAAACATCATATTTTCTATGTAAAGTAAAAAAAAAATTGTTAGAGAACATTACATTAGAATAGAAATCACATTTTTCGCATAAAATGTTACATTAGAATAGAAATTACAACTTCAGTATAAAGTGTGACATTAGCAAAAGAAATAACATTTCTATTTTAAAATATGGTCTTAAAAAATGTTAGTTAGAAATAAAGATACATTTTTGTTAGAAAATGTTAATTAGAATAAAAGATACATTTTTGTTAGAAAATGTTAATTAGAGTAAAGGTACATTTCGTTAGAAAATGTTAAATAGAAGTAGTGAAAGACAAAACACATTTTGTTAAATAGGGAATTGGTGAAAAACAAATAAACACCTTTGGTTAATAGGGAATTAGTGGGAAACAAAATATGCATTTTGTTAAATAAGAAAAAGAATGCTTAACCCGAGGTTGGATTGAGTTGTGATGTAAACCTGCCCGGACCCGCCCGGCTGTCCAGTAATCACAACAATACCTATCCAATGTGGGAGGTTAAAGCATATTAAAATTTTCTAAATTTACATTTTATATATGTAAATTACTACAAATATTTAGAGTAAATAAAATAAAACATAGAAAAAAAGACATTTATTTACATTAGATAAATAAAAGATTAAATAAAATTACATACCTATGTAATTAAGATTATAAGAATAAGATTTCATTTTTCATTTGTATTTTGAGATGCAAATGAAATTAGATAAAGATTTTGTTTTATTTGTATTTTTAGTGCAAATAAAATTTGGAATAAAGATAACACCTTTATTTACATTTTCCTATGTAAATAAAAAGAATAAAAGAACAAAATTTAGTGATAAGATTTATTTACAATTTTTTTTTATGTAAATAAAAGAACAAAATTTTCACATTTTATTAATATAAAGAGAAAGAACAGAATTTTCACATTTTGTTAATTTAAAAAGGGATTAAACAAAATATACATTTTGTCAAATAGAAAAGAGTGAAAAACAAAGTGCACATTTTGTTAAAAGAAAGGTTAGAAAAGATTTAACATAAAACATTCTTTTATGTTAAAAGGAAAGGTTATGAAAGATTAAACATAAATTATTCCATTTATGTTAGGATAAAATGTTAGCAAGGATTCAATGTAAAATATGTGAATAAGTAATATTTACATTTTCTTGTGTAAATAATAAGAACCAATTTTGTGAATAGAATTTGTTTACATTTCCTTATGTAAATAAAAAAAACTAAATTAAAATACCATTTTAGTGATAAAGTGTTAAGATAAATTAAAATTACAGTTTAGTGATAAATGTTAAGATAAATAAGAAAAGGAATTTAAAAACATTTATTTACAAATAGTGTAAATAAATAAGAAAAAGTAATTAAAGCCATTTATTTACAAGTAGTATAAATAAATAAGAAAAGAAGTAGAGAAATATTTATTTACATTTAGGTAAATAAATTAGAAAGAGAATAGAAAAACATTTATTTACATTTAGGTAAATAAATAGGGAAAAGAATGCAAATTATTCACACATAGTGTAAATAAAATAAAAGAATAGATAAATATAATTTATTTACAGTTAGTGTAAATAGAACAGAAAAGATAGAAAAATAAAACGAGTGATATTTTTATCGTCATTTTAGATGCGATAAAAGAATAGACGATAATAGTTGAAATCGCCAAACGATTTATATTTATTATATATGTATATATATATATATATATTATAAATTAAACGAAACGCGCGCGGCAGTTCGCGTATCGGCAATCGTAACTTTAAACAGTTATACCGAAAGATCCGACCGTCGGATTTTCCCAAAACTGGAACCGTTAGGACCACTTTGGGAAGATCTTTCCAACGATATAGACTTCGTCAAAATCCAACGGTTAGATTTCAAGATATGTGTTAATCAAATTTGGTTGAAAACAGCGCCAGGGTCGCCCATTAACCCGAAGCGTCGTTAAATTAATTTAAGCTATTTTTATATAAATAAAAGTAGCGATAGGTCGTTATTAAATACCAATAACGATACGAAAGCATTTCAAATTATATATATACGAGAATCATTTGAAAAGACCGAGTTCAATCTCATTTCAAATGATTATACGACGTTCTAAGTCGAAGATTTAAAGACGGTGATTGAAGACCGACGATCTTCACATCGAATGGATGTGTTGCCTCTGAGACCCATGAGAGGAGTAGCTACCTTGAAAGGGCTTCAGTGGTGGCCGTTCGGACGAAGTGTTGATTTGTACGGATTTGACTTTCGCTCAGACCCAGGGCATAAGTTTATAAATGGAATGTATGTCTGACGTTGTAGTCCTTTATACTACAATCGTTGATCTCTCTTAATATATGTCTGTTTGGTGGTTAACTTCCTTCTTTGAGACGTATGAGCTTAGAGGTTATATATTGGTAGAAATCAATGGTATAGTATGGACTGACAATGTGGCATACTAAGATGCATTAATCAAGGCTTTTGTTGAAAAGCAGGCCTTGTGGTTGATGATCAAAGCACAGTCTATTTAGGCATAGCTTTGTGTATATCGTGACTTCGCGAGCCTCACAGCCCGGTAGAGTCTAAAACGGGAGAAGGGAACGCAGGGAGTGCACACGTTGCTTTCTAGCTAGAGTGGTGCCAGGGACCTACCAGCGCTGGCATTTATTCATTGTGGTTGTTGGATTTTTCGAGGCCTCGGTTTATGCGGTCGCCACTGGCCGTATTATAGGTCCAAAAGGACCGGGGAACGTGTGTTCAGGCATTTCTAATCCACAAAAGTAAGTGTGGACCGGCCCTGCAGGATCCAAGGGTTGGACAGAGTACCAATCCTGGGGCATTTGCTAGAGTGTCTCGAATCGGTAAGGATCTCCTCCCTAGCCTTGACTCAGATGGAAACCCAAATTTCCAATACGACATCACGCGGTTTTGATTGTATACCTATATATGGCGACATAGTGGGATGGGGCACTCATGCCGTCTAGGATTGATACATTTACTTTGATGTATTTCAAATTGGTTGCACACTATTATTATATAATACCGTGTTTATCGTATCAAGCATCTTTTGATCATTATAAGGTAAAACCCTATCCTCCGGTTTGCGTTGTATTGTGTGATGGGATTTGGGTCTTATAATGGTTTCATTTTTCTAAAAAGCATTGCGTTATTTTGACGATTTACTTTAGTCATGCACTGGCAATCCATAGGAGAAAACCTGTTCCGCGAAAGTGGCGTGGTCCTGTGATTAGCCTTATTATATTTTATTGGTTAGGTAGAATTCTCACACCAGTCCCATGACTGACCTGTAGTTTGTCCACTGGCAAACTCGGGTGCCCATATTTTCCACACGGGCAGTTGAGTAGCTATTTTTGCAGATATATTAAACAGGATTCTGGGTTGAAGCTTAAAGCTGTGTCCAGAGATAGAGAGCCTTCCGCTGTGTTCTTCCGTTGCAATATATTACATTTTTTGTATTTATCTTCCGCTGTATTTATATTCCAATGTACTCTGATGTAACATTTATTATGGTGTTATAAAAGTCTTCTGTTATCTGTTGTAATGTGTTGTATGCCCAAAGTTAATGTATTCGTAGATTTTCACTTTTTGGGTTAGACCTGTGTATGGTCGATTCAAAGGGCGGGAATTTGCGGGTCGTTACAGTAGGTATCAGAGCTCTGGTTAGCTCAAATCTTTGGGGGTACAACTCGTTAGAACTGAACAAAAGACTCATCAGAGATTAGATTAGTAATATCCAATAAGAATACTCATTAGAGATAGGATCAGCAGTATCCTAGAATGAGAAAACTCGTTAGAGATGGGGTTTGTAATGGCCTAGAATGAGTTGAGAGTGCCCAGTTAATAATTAACGTATTTTGATTATATATAATCCAATATTAGAAAATATGATTTTTGAATATATATAAAAGTTATATATATTTGATAAGTTAATCACCTAAATAAAATTATTGAAAATATAAAAGAAAAATTAAAACTGAGTTGATTAATTAAACAACTTTTAGCTTAGTTCCTTTTCGAGGACGAAAAGTTTTTAAGTGGGGGAGATTGTAACAACCCGGAAATTTGGGCCGAATTTAAAATTTTTATTTCAATTATTTTAGTGGGTTTTTAATATTTAAAATAGTTTATTTTAAATAGTAACGGCGAAATATTTAGTTTCGGCGACGCTGCGACGTATGAATGGATGAAAAGAAAAAAATTTCCGTTATTAAATTAAAATATTTAATAAATAATAATAATGATGAAAAAAAATTTTTACAATAGGAAATGGTTAATATTAACATTACATGCACCTCATTTTATTTACATTCCTTTCTCTTTTATTCCTACATGCATGCATCTGCATGTGTACCTTTTTTTTTTTTTTCTTTTATTCCTACATTCATGCATCAGCATGTTTACATTTCCTCTCTCTTTACTTCTACATTCATGCATCTGCATGTCTACACTTCTTTTTCCTTTTATTCCTACATTCATGCATCTGCATATTTAAAATCTCTTTTCTCTTTTATTTCCACATTCATGCATCTGCATGTTTACATATCTTTTCTTTTTATTTCTTTGACATCTCTCTTCCTTTCATATGCATCCATTTTTAAATGAAAAATTATTTTGTATAATATATCCATGTGTGCATTTAATGAGAAAAAAAAGAAGCGAAAAGGAAGCGAAAGGCTTTCGTTTAATACATTAAATAAAAATTAATTACATTCTACATGTATATGTATGGTGCATGAACACATTTAAATGTGTGTTTCTCAACTAATGCAGTTTTGTGGATGATTAAACTATATATATATATATGTATAAAAAAAACGTTTCCTTTATTTGCCTTGCACACGTTTAATAAAAAGAAAAGAAAAAAAAGGGGGAAATAACTTTGAGACAAAATAAAAGGAATCAACATTGATAACATTTAAATAAATGATTTCATTCCACATAAATCGTATCTCATTCAAAGAGCAATGGACACATCAACCACTAATTAAGCAATTAAATAATTTAACGCTGAAAAACTTGGAAAGATACGCCTATTAATTTCAGTGCGTTTCTTTTATATTCATTTCACGCACCAATTCCTTTATTCGTGAAAACCATTCTTCATTCTTTCTCAAACTCATTTTCTCTGTAGGCTAAAGATTTGCAGCTTGCTGAATGAAAAAAAATATATATATAAATAATTATCTAATCAGCGCACTAATTCCTTAATTATTTCCTATTTCAGCAAAATCAACAAAAAGGAAACTTTTTCGAAATACATATATGCATGAATTCTATTAATGACATATGCTAAATTAGGGTAATAAGTGTAACACTTATAATGGTAAATTTCAGTAATACATATATGTATTTTTGCAATATTGGTTGCAGTGATAATGATATGTTAATTAAATAAGAAATTCGTACCTATTGTTGTAAAATTAAATTGGGTATAATTGAATAAATTTAATATACAAGGGGGGGGGGGTATAATTGAGTAAATTAAGAATATAAGGAGATAAAAGAAAATCTTCCTCCACTGTAAAATATCTTAAACTCCTCCCATAACCCTTCACAAACCCTCATTCTCTTTTCTGAAGCCGCCGCCACCATCTGCTTCTCTTCAATGGCAGCAGCCTATCTCCCTCTCTATTTTATTTCTTCTTCACCTTGCTTACAAACATGAGGCCTGCTATTAGATTTTTTTTTTTTTTTTTTTTTTTTTTGTGGAATCCTCTTCTTCAATTTTTCCATCACCATTCTCAAAGGAAAAAAAAAGAAGAGAAAAAGGATCTTCAAATTGCAAATTAATTGGTATGAGAAAAAGGATCTTCAAATTGCAAGTTAATTGGTCGCTCTTTTCTTGTCCTCATCATATCCATGTAAGGTGAGAATTCTAACTCACTTTTAAAAGGGTTCATAAAATTTTAAATTTATGTTTATTTGGAGTAGGAAAAATTGTACATATGATAAAAAAATTGTATGCGATGAAATTTGTTGTTAAATGTGAGATTTCTATTTTAAAATTTAAAGTTAATTATTTATTTTGATGCGGAATGTATATTTATCTCATATTGATGTTGTATGTATATTGTTGCAATGACTGATTTGTTTTGTGATTGGATGGATCTTTGATTTAAATTGTGTGAATTCATGTTTGTTAAAATAAGGTAGTTGAAATTAAAATTATCATTTTGCTAGTTAGATTGTCAAAATTTTCATGGAATTATTCACAAATAAAAACATTGATTTTTATTTGCAAAAATTTAACATTGGATTGTTCACAAACAAAATAGTCATTTTTATTTGTTATATGAAGGATAAATATTTGTATGTGAATATATTTACATTTTTAATTTGTCATTTTTGACAAATTTAAGCAGTTGAACTTCGATAGTCATTTCTGACAAAATTGAGAAAATATATCAACATTTTTGTTTATAAATGATACATTAGAAAGATCAGCATTTTTGGTCACCTTTTTATAATGAAATAAAAAGAGAGTTTTTGTCACCTTTTTATAATGAAATAAAAAGAGAGTTTTTGTCACTTTTTAAAGAATGAAATAAAAGGACAACATTTTTGGTCAAAATTTGATTAGTAAAAAAGAATTACATTTTTATTAAAACATGATTAGTGAATAAAAAGATCACATTTGTATTAGAACATGTTAGTTATCATTTTTGTCCCATTAACAATTGTGTTAAACCATGTTTGTGAAACAAAAATATAGATTTTTTTCATCTAATTAGAAGTAGACAAACATATTCATTTTTGTCAGCCTTGAAAGAATGTATTTTGTCATTTGAAAATAAAAGGCAAGTTTTTAACTTTATTTTGTTTACAAAATAAAACACCAATTTTAATCTTTAATTTTGTTTACAAAATTAAAGGCAAGGTTCTACATAAGTTTTGTTAACAAAATAAAAGACAAAATTTTTACTTATTTTTGTTAACAAAATAAGGGACAAAGTTGTACATAAATTTTGTTCACAAATTAAAAGGCAAATTTTTCCCTTATTTTATGAACAAAATAAATTGTAAGTTAAATCTTTATTTCTATTTATATATCAACATGTAAGATTTTAATCTTTATTTTCATTTACAAATAAAAATAAAAATGAGACCTTTATTGTGATTCATCCAAAGCACACCAAATCATATATTATATTGTTAGTGTAAATTTTGAAATCACGACGTTGAGTAAATGATTGAAATGGTTAGACAAAAACCATATTATCGTGGGTTGACATGAATAATGGCACAATTTACACCGTTGTGTTAATATAGTTGAGATGACACCAAAACTTACATCATGACGTTAACATAGGAAGATGACACCAAAATTACATCGTGATGTGGATATAGAAAAATGACATAAAATTTCATCGTTATGTTATTATAGTGGGAATAAATCAAAGATTTACATTGAAGAAAAATAAAAAGAAAACATCATATTTTCTATGTAAAGTAAAATAAAAAAAAATTGTTAGAGAACATTACATTAGAATAGTGTAACAACCCGAAAATCTGGGCCAGTTTAAAATTTTTATTTTGGCAATTTTAGCGAATTTTGATTATTTAAAATAGATTATTTTAAATAATATTGACGAGAAAATTATTTTTAATATAATTCGAACGTATATATTTATATACGTCGTCGTTAGAATATATAATATTTATATATAATTATAAATAGAATTGAAATGGCGCGGTAGTTCGATAATTCGATTTCAAACTTCAATTGAATGTACCGGGTGCAAAACAATCCGGATTTTAGTGAAACCAAAAACATTAGGATCTAATTGATAATATCTTTCCAACGAATCCGAAAAATCAAGATTTCATAGCGGGAATCAAAAGATATGTCCAGTTGAAAATTCTGAATAGTCGCTATGGAATTCAGGCCCTTAAAAATGGACATTTTGCAAATGACCTCGGATTTCGACGAAACCAGTTTTGTTGGGTCCGGGATGTAAAGTTATTGCTAGATTTCAAATTTCATAATTTTTCGAATCAATATGTGAGCGTGGCAAAGGAAAAACGCGTTTGACCAGTTTCAGTTGATTTTAATTGACTGGAAATTGGTCATTTTTCAAACGATCTCAGAATTCGACGAAATTAGTTTTGTTAAGACCGTATCGTCAATACGAAGCTAGAAAATATTTTTATGGAATTTTTAGAGTTAGTATGTGACCCCGGTAATTTGAAATGTACGTTTAAAATTCAATATAGCGATTTAAATGTAAATTTAAAGGAAACTGATCGAAACGATCAAATCAGCTAGCGATACATATCCCATTGTGTTCGGAATGGGGGTAAAACGCTATGGGCGACAGGCGGTGGACCTCGTTTCGAGGTCGTATGTAAAAGTCCACTTTTTTTTACAAATAATTAAATAAAAAAAAAAAGAGAAAAACCTTTCTTCCCCTTATTACGCTGCCCCCCCCTCTTATCTTTCAAAATCGTTTTTCAGGGGAAAAAAAAAAAAAAGAGGCAACCGATCGAGAGGGAGAACCCCCCCAGGCGCCGCCGATCTTCGGCAAGCCCCCCTCCTCCTCGTCGAATCGGAGAACCCCCACCCCCCCCCCCAGGCGCCGCCGATCTTCGGCAAGCCCCCCCTCCTCCTCGTCGAATCGGAGAACCCCCCCAGGCGCCAGGGGCACCGCGAAAACCCTTCCGCCCTCCCTTGCCGCGAAACCCAAACGCCCAGCGGCCCATCCCCAGGCCGCACCCCCTTCTTCGCCTGGAACCGCCACCTCTGATCCCCACGTCGGCCACCAGTGGCATCCTCCCCTCCTTCGATCAATGAATGGTGAGAATTTCTCACCTTTCAATCTCATTTTCTAGTTATATATATATACTAGGATGCAGACGGTGCTTAGTAGCACCCGACACAATCGTCCACAGACCATGGACTTGTTTGTTTGGTTGCATAGATTAGTTAGATGATTTGATTTGAAATTGAATTGTTTGGTGAAACGAATGGATTTGATTGATGTGTGAATGGCGTGGGCCTTCACTAGACCGGGGATAAGGCTAGGCCTTATCCCGTTTTCTAGTATCGTGCCGTTATGCCGCCGAAATTTTCTAAAATAAGTTAGAAAAATAAAAATATCATTTTATTTAAAGAATGAACTGAATAGAAATTCATATGTTGAAATAAAATGTTTTATCGTTAAAAATATAATTTTTAACGTGAATATGAATGTAGTGAATATGAATAAATAAATATTCATTTACAAACCGGACGGTTTGTTTAGGTACACCTATTTGAAGGACATTGATTGGGACGATAAATTTTACACATCGCCCAACTACACAAATAAAATCTGTGTGTGATTGTTTGAAACCCCACACGGGTGTTGGGATGAAATTTGAAGTTCACTCATCCTGATTGATTAAATATGTCGATCGATTGATTGACATGCTGTTATAAGCGTTAGATATCTATATTTGATGCTTATACAGTGTAGTGCACTTTGGTTGATGGTTGATTATTTTTCAATGCTATTATATACATGTGTTGTATGAAAATCCATATAATTAACTTTATATGGTAATTGATTGGGCCTCATTCCAATTTGAAAAATAAAGAATACTATAAAATAAAAGTTCATGTGTTGACAGTACTCATCCATTGAGATTGGTCATGTGTTGAACGAAATATTTTAGTAATAAAATTTACATCTTTATCGATATAAAATAAAGGTTTATGTGTTGACAGTACTCATCCATTGAGATTGGTCATGTGTTGAACGAAATATTTTGATAACAACTATTTTGAAAAAGAAATATTTGAAATAGAATATTTGAAAATAGAAATTTATGAAGCCGTGTTGATTAGATTGACGCCATTTTGACGTGAACGATATTTATATCGATTTTATTCATTTTGAAATGAATTGAATTGAAAACGATTTCGAAATGAATTGAATTGAAAACGATTTCGAAATGAATTGAATTGAAAACGATTTCGAAATGAATTGAATTGAAAACGATTTCGAAATGAATTGAATTGAAAACGATTTCGAAATGAATTGAATTGAAAGCGAATTGAAATGAATTCAAATTGAATTGAAATTTGAATTGAATAGAAATGAATTTTAAAACGAATTTATAAAGAAGAATTCAATTTTGATTTGAATTGAAAAGGAAGTTGAAATTGCTTTTGAAAACGAATTTAAAAACTATTTATATAATTCGTTTTAAATAGAAATCGACGAAATATATATTATATATATTATATATATATATAATATAATGGCCTGAATAGAACGCGCCGCGCAGCGGCAGTTCGTGAATTTCGACCATTTATTTCAAACGGACATTACGGGAGATCCGACCTTCGGATTCTCCTAAAACCGGAACCGTTGGGTTCGTATCGAAAAGAGCTTTCTAAAGAATATTAGAAATTAGAAATCTAACGGTTGGATTTGGAATTATGTCCAAATCAAATTCGAAAAAGGTCGCTGTAAGTGCAGTTCGATGGCCATTGATGGAAATCGACTGTACGGGCCTTGATAAAATTATTAAAAATAGTAATAATTTGTGTAAAATCATAAGAAATGATTTAGAAAGAATTGGGATGAAAAACTCCATATTTGAAAAGATAAAAATAGATTTTTATCGAAATGAACTAGTTTTGAACTAGAATTATAATTCTATTTATTTTTAAATAAATAAATTGAATTTGAAATGGTTTTAAAAATAACCAGAATTTCCAATGATTGCATTGGAGTGGAATTGAATCGAAATTGTCCTCAGAATATTTCGATGTTGGAATTCGTGATTATACGGATGTTGTTATGGAAATTTGAAAGATATATATTTATATCGTTATTTCCAATACGACATTTGCTAATCGTAGAATTTGATATTGAATATAAGCCGATATATTTTCTATTCAGAGCCTTATATTGAATATCAAATGTGATTTGGGTTTGTCGTGAATGGTGTCTTCACTAACACTGTTCTTGAACCCAGTGGAGAAAAGATTAAATCTTTTTATTTAGATTTAATGAAGTGTACCAATTCAATAATATTTAATTGAATTGAATTGATATTGATATTGGGTTTATCGTGAACAGTGTTTTAAATAACACTCGTTCTTTAACCCGATAATTAATGGAATGATTTTTGGGTTTATCATGAACCGTGTTTTAAATAACACTCGTTCTTTAACCCGATAATTAATGAATGTGATTTTGGGTTTATCGTGAACCGTGTTTTAAATGACACTGATTCTTTAACCCAGTCGAAGATTAAAACTAAGTGGAGTTTTAATGAATCTTTAATTAGATTGAAATGATCGAGAATGGAGTATCACCAGTTTTGCTCCAAGCGATAGTTAAATCTTTAATTAGATTTGAACGTGAAATGGTAATTGAATTTACCGATAACACCGTGGTGTTAGATATGAAGTACTACCAGTTTTACTTCATGGGATGAATAGGTTGGGATTGAGAAATTAAAACAAATGATTACTTCGGTAAGGTTCGCTAATCCCGACTAGTTTTGAATTGATATTCAAAAATAGATTAAAGAATAAATTCAAGAAATTTATCTTGGATAAAATTAATGGGAACCTTTCCCTATGAATGTGAAATCAGAAACTAACTGTCGGTTAGCTAAGCAGAATGGTTTTCTGGATATTGATCTGATGTTGGTTTCGGCCTTCGGGGTTAATATTTGGGAAATTATTCTCTTGATTAATTTATGGTTAGTGACTGATGAATTGGAATGAGGCGTATGTTGTGTTTGTGTAACACTTATTTAAAATATACGCGAGTTATTCGGAAAGACCGGGTTTATCCCATTCTGAATAACTGATACGACGATAAGTCGAAGATGAAGACGGTGGTCGAAGACCAGAAGTCTCCACGTCGTTTGGGTAATTACTGATGATCTTGATTGGGCTGTACACCCAAGAAGATGGAAACAGTTAGTGATCTTCCAGACGTACTTGGAGATCGATGGATATGCGGGGTACTAGGTGCCTCCGGTTTCGTTCAGACCCAGAACGGACTTGTAAATGGACTGTGTGTCTGACATTGGATTTTAGTCCGTGTGATTGATCTCTATTAAATATATATCTGTTTGGCGGCGGAGAATTTATTCTCTTGCTTAACGCCCTTCTCTGAGACGTACGAGCTCAGGGGTTATATATTGATGGATATCAAACGCATGGAGTGAATTGCCTGTGTGGCATGCCTAAGTGGCAATTGATCGAGGCTTCTGTTGAAAAGCAAAGTCTTGTGGTGATGATCAAAGCAAGGCCTTTGTGGCGTAGCTTTGTGTAACGTTTACTTCGCGTGTTTCACACCCGGTATGAACCAAAAACGGGAGGGGACCTCAGGGAGGGCATGCGTTTCTTTCTAGTTAGAAGTGGCGTCAGTGGTTTTACACGCCCTGACGAGTTTGACTTATGTGGTTGTTGCTGTTGCGAGGCGCCTCGGATTGATCGGTCGTTCTTGAACCGATGGAGTCATTTAGTTGGCTCACCTACGCCCCATAGGGCGGGGAAACGCATGTTCAGGGTTTAAGTTTAATCCACATCGGTGGACCGGCCCTGACGATCCAAGGGTCACTCGAGCTCTGATCCTGAGGGGCGGGCTAGAGCGTCTCGAATCGGTTGAGGACTATCTTTTGCCTCGGTTCATAGATGGAAATCCAATTTCCAAATACGTGACATTTGCGGTTTTATTTGTAAACCTATATATGGCGACATGATATATGGTACCCATGCCGCCTATAATTGATACTTATGATTTGAAGTTGTTTTATACACTATGCACTTATAATAGTATCAAATGATTTGTTTTAAACGTATCAAGCATTCTTTGGCTGTTATAAGGGAAAACCCTATCCCCCCGGCTTGCGTTGCATTGTGTGATAGGACCTGGGTCTTATAACAGCTTCATTTTTCTTTATTTAGCATTGCGCTGTTTGTTTTATGCACTGGTATTCTTGGGAGGAAACCCGTTCCGTGTTATACGGCGTGGTCCCTTGATTTACCTAACTTTAAAATAAAGATTAATAACTGTTTTAGTTCTCACACCAGTCACATGACTGACCTGGAGTTTATTGTTTTAACCTAAACTCTGGGTGCCCTTATTTTGACACGGGCAGCTAGTAGTTTTGGTTTTGCAGATTTATATTCACAGGATCCTGGTTTACAGCTGGAATGATATCCGGAAAGCTTTGTATCCGTATATCTCTTCTAGTTGTGTATTGTATTATTTTCCGCTGCTATGTATTTAAATGTAATTTAAATCTCTGATATTTCTGTGTAATATTCATTTATACTCTGTATATTCTTGTAATCTGATGCATTGTTGTAATATACAATGAAATGTTCTTTTATATGCGTTCTGTTGTGGCTTGTTCTCGAACTATCCGACACTTTCCTTTACGGGGAAGTTACGGGTTTTCACAGTTGGTATCAGAGCTTTGGTTTTCAAAGCAGAGAACAAGGCACATTAGAACCATACAAAAGAATTCATCAGATATTGGATTAGTAATATCCAATTAGAATGACTCGTTAGAGATGGGATCAGTAGTATCCTAGAACGAGTGTGAGGAGTAAATTTTCAAAGTGAAAACAAGTTTGGGTTTGAAAATTTAAATCAACTATTCGTATTTGATTACTTATTTGTATTGATTTTGGACAATTCAGTATATAAAGAATTTGCATATACGCCTTGCAAACGCATATTCAAAGTTTTAATATACTGGATAGATATGGAATCACATTCTAGTCGCCCGGAGATGATATTGATGATAGCGATCGCATCATCAACATTTATGTTCGAGTTTCGAAGGTGTGATTTTCTATATATTTCCATTAGACTGGTGTGAGAACCAAAACTAATATAGCTAGAATACATTGTTGTGATTTGGCATCAAAAACATGATTTTTGTATATATATCAAAATTAGAAATTTGAAACGTTAAATTCACTAATTGATTGATGTTTGTGTTGTTTGTTCATTTGTTTGCTAATTTTGAACCATTATGCTTAATCGAACCAAATATTGAACTATATTGAAAATTGGTCGCATTTGCTTGCATATACATATACTTACCTTGAACAGGTCATAGCAAGGAGGCTAGAGCAGAGAATAAAATTTGTTTGCCCGACAAATAGGTACATGTTTACTACATAATTTACTGTTTTGTTTGGGTGATGATGATTTTATGAGCCTATTGGCTAGCCGCTTGGCTTTTTCTTTTTCTTTTTGAGATCTGAAGGACCGGGGAAGCTATTTGAAATTCCCCGATGCTCCCATTGCAGGGGAGGTTATGGCGAAATTTTTCGAAAATTTAGGGTGTTAGCCAAATTTTTGAAATTTTAGAAAATTCTCCGAAACTGAAAAGTTGGAGAATGGAAGCCAGTTCGAACGTAGAGTGGATTGATCAAACCACTTTCGACTTTGTTCCTTCTCGGGGACGAAAAGTTTTAAGTGGGGAAGATTGTAACAACCCGAAAATCTGGGCCAGTTTAAAATTTTTATTTTGGCAATTTTAGCGAATTTTGATTATTTAAAATAGATTATTTTAAATAATATTGACGAGAAATTTATTTTTAATATAATTCGAACGTATATATTTATATACGTCGTCGTTAGAATATATAATATTTATATATAATTATAAATAGAATTGAAATGGCGCGGTAGTTCGATAATTCGATTTCAAACTTCAATTGAATGTACCGGGTGCAAAACAATCCGGATTTTAGTGAAACCAAAAACATTAGGATCTAATTGATAATATCTTTCCAACGAATTCGAAAAATCAAGATTTCATAGCGGGAATCAAAAGATATGTCCAGTTGAAAATTCTGAATAGTCGCTATGGAATTCAGGCCCTTAAAAATGGACATTTTGCAAATGACCTCGGATTTCGACGAAACCAGTTTTGTTGGGTCCGGGATGTAAAGTTATTGCTAGATTTCAAATTTCATAATTTTTCGAATCAATATGTGAGCGTGGCAAAGAAAAACGCGTTTGACCAGTTTCAGTTGATTTTAATCGACTGGAAATTGGCCATTTTTCAAACGATCTCAGAATTCGACGAAATTAGTTTTGTTAAGACCGTATCATCAATACGAAGCTAGAAAATATTTTTATGGAATTTTTAGAGTTAGTATGTGACCCCGGTAATTTGAAATGTACGTTTAAAATTCAATATAGCGATTTAAATGTAAATTTAAAGGAAACTGATCGAAACGATCAAATCAGCTAGCGATACATATCCCATTGTGTTCGGAATGGGGGTAAAACGCTATGGGCGACAGGCGGTGGACCTCGTTTCGAGGTCGTATGTAAAAGTCCACTTTTTTTTACAAATAATTAAATAATAAAAAAAAAGAGAAAAACCTTTCATCCCCTTATTACGCTGCCCCCCCCCCCCTCTTATCTTTCAAAATCGTTTTTCAGGGAAAAAAAAAAAAAAAAAAGATGCAACCGATCGAGAGGGAGAACCCCCCCAGGCGCCGCCGATCTTCGGCAAGCCCCCCCTCCTCCTCGTCGAATCGGAGAACCCCCCCCAGGCGCCGCCGATCTTCGGCAAGCCCCCCCTCCTCCTCGTCGAATCGAAGAACCCCCCCAGGCGCCAGGGGCGCCGCGAAAACCCTTCTGCCCTCCCTTGCCGCGAAACCCAAACGCCCAGCGGCCCATCCCCAGGCCGCACCCCCTTCTTCGCCTGGAACCGCCACCTCTGATCCCCACGTCGGCCACCAGTGGCATCCTCCCCTCCTTCGATCAATGAATGGTGAGAATTTCTCACCTTTCAATCTCATTTTCTAGTTATATATATACTAGGATGCAGACGGTGCTTAGTAGCACCCGACACAATCGTCCACAGACCATGGACTTGTTAGTTTGGTTGCATAGATTAGTTAGATGATTTGATTTGAAATTGAATTGTTTGGTGAAACGAATGGATTTGATTGATGTGTGAATGGCGTGGGCCTTCACTAGACCGGGGATAAGGCTAGGCCTTGTCCTGTTTTCTAGTATCGTGCCGTTATGCCGCCGAAATTTTCTAAAATAAGTTAGAAAAATAAAAATATCATTTTATTTAAAGAATGAACTGAATAGAAATTCATATGTTGAAATAAAATGTTTTATCGTTAAAAATATAATTTTTAACGTGAATATGAATGTAGTGAATATGAATAAATAAATATTAATTTACAAACCGGACGGTTTGTTTAGGTACACCTATTTGAAGGACATTGATTGGGACGATAAATTTTACACATCGCCCAACTGCACAAATAAAATCTATGTGTGATTGTTTGAAACCCCACACGGGTGTTGGGATGAAATTTGAAGTTCACTCATCCTGATTGATTAAATATGTCGATCGATTGATTGACATGCTGTTATAAGCGTTAGATATCTATATTTGATGCTTATACAGTGTAGTGCACTTTGGTTGATGGTTGATTATTTTTCAATGCTATTATATACATGTGTTGTATGAAAATCCATATAATTAACTTTATATGGTAATTGATTGGGCCTCATTCCAATTTGAAAAATAAAGAATACTATAAAATAAAAGTTCATGTGTTGACAGTACTCATCCATTGAGATTGGTCATGTGTTGAACGAAATATTTTAGTAATAAAATTTACATCTTTATCGATATAAAATAAAGGTTTATGTGTTGACAGTACTCATCCATTGAGATTGGTCATGTGTTGAACGAAATATTTTGATAACAACTATTTTGAAAAAGAAATATTTGAAATAGAATATTTGAAAATAGAAATTTATGAAGCCGTGTTGATTAGATTGACGCCATTTTGACGTGAACGATATTTATATCGATTTTATTCATTTTGAAATGAATTGAATTGAAAACGATTTCGAAATGAATTGAATTGAAAACGATTTCGAAATGAATTGAATTGAAAACGATTTCGAAATGAATTGAATTGAAAACGATTTCGAAATGAATTGAATTGAAAACGATTTCGAAATGAATTGAATTGAAAACGATTTCGAAATGAATTGAATTGAAAACGATTTCGAAATGAATTGAATTGAAAGCGAATTGAAATGAATTCAAATTGAATTGAAATTTGAATTGAATAGAAATGAATTTTAAAACGAATTTATAAAGAAGAATTCAATTTTGATTTGAATTGAAAAAAGGAAGTTGAAATTGCTTTTGAAAACGAATTTAAAAACTATTTATATAATTCGTTTTAAATAGAAATCGACGAAATATATATTATATATATTATATATATAATATAATGGCCTGAATAGAACGCGCCGCGCAGCGGCAGTTCGTGAATTTCAACCATTTATTTCAAACGGACATTACGGGAGATCCGACCGTCGGATTCTCCTAAAACCGGAACCGTTGGGTTCGTATCGAAAAGAGCTTTCTAATGAATATTAGAAATTAGAAATCTAACGGTTGGATTTGGAATTATGTCCAAATCAAATTCGAAAAAGGTCGCTGTAAGTGCAGTTCGATGGCCATTGATGGAAATCGACTGTACGGGCCTTGATAAAATTATTAAAAATAGTAATAATTTGTGTAAAATCATAAGAAATGATTTAGAAAGAATTAGGATGAAAAACTCCATATTTGAAAAGATAAAAATAGATTTTTATCGAAATGAACTAGTTTTGAACTAGAATTATAATTCTATTTATTTTTAAATAAATAAATTGAATTTGAAATGGTTTTAAAAATAACCAGAATTTCCAATGATTGCATTGGAGTGGAATTGAATCGAAATTGTCTTCGGAATATTTCGATGTTGGAATTCGTGATTATACGGATGTTGTTATGGAAATTTGAAAGATATATATTTATATCGTTATTTCCAATACGACATTTGCTAATCGTAGAATTTGATATTGAATATAAGCCGATATATTTTCTATTCAGAGCCTTATATTGAATATCAAATGTGATTTGGGTTTGTCGTGAATGGTGTCTTCACTAACACTGTTCTTGAACCCAGTGGAGAAAAGATTAAATCTTTTTATTTAGATTTAATGAAGTGTACCAATTCAATAATATTTAATTGAATTGAATTGATATTGATATTGGGTTTATCGTGAACAGTGTTTTAAATAACACTCGTTCTTTAACCCGATAATTAATGGAATGATTTTTGGGTTTATCATGAACAGTGTTTTAAATAACACTCGTTCTTTAACCCGATAATTAATGAATGTGATTTTGGGTTTATCGTGAACCGTGTTTTAAATGACACTGATTCTTTAACCCAGTCGAAGATTAAAACTAAGTGGAGTTTTAATGAATCTTTAATTAGATTGAAATGATCGAGAATGGAGTATCACCAGTTTTGCTCCAAGCGATAGTTAAATCTTTAATTAGATTTGAACGTGAAATGGTAATTGAATTTACCGATAACACCGTGGTGTTAGATATGAAGTACTACCAGTTTTACTTCATGGGATGAATAGGTTGGGATTGGGAAATTAAAACAAATGATTACTTCGGTAAGGTTCGCTAATCCCGACTAGTTTTGAATTGATATTCAAAAATAGATTAAAGAATAAATTCAAGAAATTTATCTTGGATAAAATTAATGGGAACCTTTCCCTATGAATGTGAAATCAGAAACTAACTGTCGGTTAGCTAAGCAGAATGGTTTTCTGGATATTGATCTGATGTTGGTTTCGGCCTTCGGGGTTAATATTTGGGAAATTATTCTCTTGATTAATTTATGGTTAGTGACTGATGAATTGGAATGAGGCGTATGTTGTGTTTGTGTAACACTTATTTAAAATATACGCGAGTTATTCGGAAAGACCGGGTTTATCCCATTCTGAATAACTGATACGACGATAAGTCGAAGATGAAGACGGTGGTCGAAGACCAGAAGTCTCCACGTCGTTTGGGTAATTACTGATGATCTTGATTGGGCTGTACACCCAAGAAGATGGAAACAGTTAGTGATCGTCCAGACGTACTTGGAGATCGATGGATATGCGGGGTACTAGGTGCCTCCGGTTTCGTTCAGACCCAGAACGGACTTGTAAATGGACTGTGTGTCTGACATTGGATTTTAGTCCGTGTGATTGATCTCTATTAAATATATATCTGTTTGGCGGCGGAGAATTTATTCTATTGCTTAACGCCCTTCTCTGAGACGTACGAGCTCAGGGGTTATATATTGATGGATATCAAACGCATGGAGTGAATTGCCTGTGTGGCATGCCTAAGTGGCAATTGATCGAGGCTTCTGTTGAAAAGCAAAGTCTTGTGGTGATGATCAAAGCAAGGCCTTTGTGGCGTAGCTTTGTGTAACGTTTACTTCGCGTGTTTCACACCCGGTATGAACCAAAAACGGGAGGGGACCTCAGGGAGGGCATGCGTTTCTTTCTAGTTAGAAGTGGCGTCAGTGGTTTTACACGCCCTGACGAGTTTGACTTATGTGGTTGTTGCTGTTGCGAGGCGCCTCGGATTGATCGGTCGTTCTCGAACCGATGGAGTCATTTAGTTGGCTCACCTACGCCCCATAGGGCGGGGAAACGCATGTTCAGGGTTTAAGTTTAATCCACATCGGTGGACCGGCCCTGACGATCCAAGGGTCACTCGAGCTCTGATCCTGAGGGGCGGGCTAGAGCGTCTCGAATCGGTTGAGGACTATCTTTTGCCTCGGTTCATAGATGGAAATCCAATTTCCAAATACGTGACATTTGCGGTTTTATTTGTAAACCTATATATAGCGACATGATATATGGTACCCATGCCGCCTATGATTGATACTTATGATTTGAAGTTGTTTTATACACTATGCACTTATAATAGTATCAAATGATTTGTTTTAAACGTATCAAGCATTCTTTGGCTGTTATAAGGGAAAACCCTATCCCCCCGGCTTGCTTTGCATTGTGTGATAGGACCTGGGTCTTATAACAGCTTCATTTTTCTTTATTTAGCATTGCGCTGTTTGTTTTATGCACTGGTATTTTTGGGAGGAAACCCGTTCCGTGTTATACGGCGTGGTCCCTTGATTTACCTAACTTTAAAATAAAGATTAATAACTGTTTTAGTTCTCACACCAGTCACATGACTGACCTGGAGTTTATTGTTTTAACCTAAACTCTGGGTGCCCTTATTTTGACACGGGCAGCTAGTAGTTTTGGTTTTGCAGATTTATATTCACAGGATCCTGGTTTACAGCTGGAATGATATCCGGAAAGCTTTGTATCCGTATATCTCTTCTAATTGTGTATTGTATTATTTTCCGCTGCTATGTATTTAAATGTAATTTAAATCTCTGATATTTCTGTGTAATATTCATTTATACTCTGTATATTCTTGTAATCTGATGCATCGTTGTAATATACAATGAAATGTTCTTTTATATGCGTTCTGTTGTGGCTTGTTCTCGATCTATCCGACACTTTCCTTTACGGGGAAGTTACGGGTTTTCACAAATAGAAATCACATTTTTCGCATAAAATGTTACATTAGAATAGAAATTACAACTTCAGTATAAAGTGTGACATTAGCAAAAGAAATAACATTTCTATTTTAAAATATGGTGTTAAAAAATGTTAGTTTGAAATAACGATACATTTTTGTTAGAAAATGTTAATTAGAATAAAAGATACATTTTTGTTAGAAAATGTTAATTAGAGTAAAGGTACATTTCGTTAGAAAATGTTAAATAGAAGTAGTGAAAGACAAAACACATTTTGTTAAATAGGGAATTGGTGAAAAACAAATAAACACCTTTGGTTAATAGGGAATTAGTGGGAAACAAAATATGCATTTTGTTAAATTAGAAAAAGAATGCTTAACCCGAGGTTGGATTGAGTTGTGATGTAAACCTGCCCGGACCCGCCCGGCTGTCCAGTAATCACAACAATACCTATCCAATGTGGGAGGTTAAAGCATATTAAAATTTTCTAAATTTACATTTTATATATGTAAATTACTACAAATATTTAGAGTAAATAAAATAAAACATAGAAAAAAAGACATTTATTTACATTAGATAAATAAAAGATTAAATAAAATTACATACCTATGTAATTAAGATTATAAGAATAAGATTTCATTTTTCATTTGTATTTTGAGATGCAAATGAAATTAGAATAAAGATTTTGTTTTATTTGTATTTTTAGTGCAAATAAAATATGGAATAAAAATAACACCTTTATTTACATTTTCCTATGTAAATAAAAAGAATAAAAGAACAAAATTTAGTGATAAGATTTATTTACAATTTTTTTTTATGTAAATAAAAGAACAAAATTTTCACATTTTATTAATATAAAGAGAAAGAACAGAATTTTCACATTTTGTTAATTTAAAAAGGGATTAAACAAAATATACATTTTGTCAAATAGAAAAGAGTGAAAAACAAAGTGCACATTTTGTTAAAAGAAAGGTTAGAAAAGATTTAACATAAAACATTCTTTTATGTTAAAAGGAAAGGTTATGAAAGATTAAACATAAATTATTCCATTTATGTTAGGATAAAATGTTAGCAAGGATTCAATGTAAAATATGTGAATAAGGAATATTTACATTTTCTTGTGTAAATAATAAGAACCAATTTTGTGAATAGAATTTGTTTACATTTCCTTATGTAAATAAAAAGACTAAATTAAAATACCATTTTAGTGATAAAGTGTTAAGATAAATTAAAATTACAGTTTAGTGATAAATGTTAAGATAAATAAGAAAAGGAATTTAAAAACATTTATTTACAAATAGTGTAAATAAATAAGAAAAAGTAATTGAAGCCATTTATTTACAAGTAGTATAAATAAATAAGAAAAGAAGTAGAGAAATATTTATTTACATTTAGGTAAATAAATTAGAAAGAGAATAGACAAACATTTATTTACATTTAGGTAAATAAATAGGGAAAAGAATGCAATTTATTCACACATAGTGTAAATAAAATAAAAGAATAGATAAAGTATAATTTATTTACAGTTAGTGTAAATAGAACATAAAAGATAGAAAAATAAAACGAGTGATAATAAAAGTGATATTTTTATCGTCATTTTAGATGCGATAAAAGAATAGACGATAATAGTTGAAATCCCCAAACGATTTATATTTATTATATATGTATATGTGTATATATATATATATATATATATATATATATTATAAATTAAACGAAACGCGCGTGGCAGTTCGCGTATCGACAATCGTAACTTTAAACAGTTATACCGAAAGATCCGACCGTCGGATTTTCCCAAAACTGGAACCGTTAGGACCACTTTGGGAAGATCTTTCCAACGATATAGACTTCGTCAAAATCCAACGGTTAGATTTCAAGATATGTGTTAATCAAATTTGGTTGAAAACAGCGCCAGGGTCGCCCATTAACCCGAAGCGTCGTTAAATTAATTTAAGCTATTTTTATATAAATAAAAGTAGCGATAGGTCGTTATTAAATACCAATAACGATACGAAAGGATTTCAAATTATATATATATACGAGAATCATTTGAAAAGACCGAGTTCAATCTCATTTCAAATGATTATACGACGTTCTAAGTCGAAGATTTAAAGACGGTGATTGAAGACCGACGATCTTCACATCGAATGGATGTGTTGCCTCTTAGACCCATGAGAGGAGTAGCTACCTTGAAAGGGCTTCAGTGGTGGCCGTTCGGACGAAGTGTTGATTTGTACGGATTTGACTTTCGCTCAGACCCAGGGCATAAGTTTATAAATGGAATGTATGTCTGACGTTGTAGTCCTTTATACTACATTCGTTGATCTCTCTTAATATATATCTGTTTGGTGGTTAACACCCTTCTCTGAGACGTATGAGCTTAGAAGTTATATATTGGTAGAAATCAATGGTATAGTATGGACTGACAATGTGGCATACTAAGATGCATTAATCAAGGCTTTTGTTGAAAAGCAGGCCTTGTGGTTGATGATCAAAGCACAGTCTATTTAGGCATAGCTTTGTGTATATCGTGACTTCGCGAGCCTCACAGCCCAGTAGAGTCTAAAACGGGAGAAGGGAACGCAGGGAGTGCACACGTTGCTTTCTAGCTAGAGTGGTGCCAGGGACCTACCAGCGCTGGCATTTATTCATTGTGGTTGTTGGATTTTTCGAGGCCTCGGTTTATGCGGTCGCCACTGGCCGTATTATAGGTCCAAAAGGACCGGGGAACGTGTGTTCAGGCATTTCTAATCCACAAAAGTAAGTGTGGACCGGCCCTGCAGGATCCAAGGGTTGGACAGAGTACCAATCCTGGGGCATTTGCTAGAGTGTCTCGAATCAGTAAGGATCTCCTCCCTAGCCTTGACTCAGATGGAAACCCAAATTTTCAATACGACATCACGCGGTTTTGATTGTATACCTATATATGGCGACATAGTGGGATAGGGCACTCATGCCGTCTAGGATTGATACATTTACTTTGATGTATTTCAAATTGGTTGCACACTATTATTATATAATACCGTGTTTACCGTATCAAGCATCTTTTGATCATTATAAGGTAAAACCCTATCCTCCGGTTTGCGTTGCATTGTGTGATGGGATTTGGGTCTTATAATGGTTTCATTTTTCTAAAAAGCATTGCATTATTTTGACGATTTACTTTAGTCATGCACTGGCAATCCATAGGAGAAAACCTATTCCGCGAAAGTGGCGTGGTCTTGTGATTAGCCTTATTATATTTTATAGGTTAGGTAGAATTCTCACACCAGTCCCATGACTGACCTGTAGTTTGTCCACTGGCAAACTCGGGTGCCCATATTTTCCACACGGGCTGTCGAGTAGCTATTTTTGCAGATATATTAAACAGGATTCTGGGTTGAAGCTTAAAGCTGTGTCCAGAGATAGAGAGCCTTCCGCTGTGTTCTTCCATTGCAATATATTACATTTTTTGTATTTATCTTCCGCTGTATTTATATTCCAATGTACTCTGATATGTATATTCTGTACTCTGATGTAACATTTATTATGGTGTTATAAAAGTCTTCTGTTATCTGTTGTAATGTGTTGTATGCCCAAAGTTAATGTATTCGTAGATTTTCACTTTTTGGGTCAGACCTGTGTGGTTTATGGTCGATTCAAAGGGCGGGAATTTGCGGGTCGTTACAAAATGGATGTGTGCCTGACGTTGAATTTCATTCTATGTAAATTGATTTCTATTAATATACAACCGTTGGTGGCGGAGAATTTATTCTCTTGCTTAACACCCTTAGAGGTTGTGTATTGATAGTTATCAATCGCATGGCGTGAATTGACAACGTGGCATGCCAAGATGCAAATGATCAAGGCTTTTGTTGAAAAGCAGAGCCTTGTGGGATGATCAGAGCACAACCTATTTTGGCATAGCTTTGTTTATAACGTTACCTCGCGAGCCTCACACCCGGTAAGAGTCTAAAACGGAGCGAGGGAACACAGGGAGTGCTCACGTTTCTTTCTAGCTAGAAGTGGTGTCAACGACTTACCAGCCCTGGCATTTTACTTATGTGGATGATGGAATTTTCGAGGCCTCGGATTTATCGGTCTCCAATGGCCGTATTATAGGTCAATAGGACCGGGAAGCGTGTCTTCAGGCATAACTAATCCAACCCATTGCACTATTGGGGGACCGGCTGAAACGACCCGAAATCCCCCGGTAAGGGAATCACGGATTGAGTTGAGAACAAGCCACAAAAGATCGCAGACAGAAGAACATTTCATTGTATATTACAACAATTCCATCAGAATACAGGAATATACAGAGTATGAATAAATATTACACAGAAAAATATCAGAGATTTAAATTACATTACATAGCAGCGGAAAATAATACAATACACAACTAGAAGTAATACACGGATACAGAGCTTTCCGAGTATCGTTCCAGCTGTAAATCAGGATCCTGTGAATATAAATCTGCAAAACCAAAACTACTAGCTTCCCATGTCAAAATAAGGGCACCCAGAGTTTAGGTTAAAACAATAAACTCCAGGTCAGTCATGGGACTGGTGTGAGAACTAAAACAGTTATTAATCTTTATTTTAAAGTTAGATAAATCAAGGGACCACGCCGTATAACACCGAACGGGTTTCCTCCCAAGAATACCAGTGCATAAAACAAACAGCGCAATGCTAAAAAAAGAACAATGAAGCTATTATAAGACCCAGGTCCCATCACACAATGCAACGCAAGCCGGAGGATAGGGTTTTTACCTTATAATATCCAAAGAATGCTTGATACGCTAAATTTCATGTTTTAATTCTTAATCAGACTCCAACCGTAAATTAATAAGAGAACGATTCCCTAAGTATTAACCCCGAAGGCCGAAACCAACATCAGACTAATACCCAGGAAACCACCCATCTTAGCTCGTTTCCAGTTAGTTTCTGATTTTATGTACAATCATAAATATCAATCATAGACGGCATAAGCGCCCCATCCCACTATGTCGCCATATATAGGATTACAACTAAAATCGAAACGTCACGTATTGGAAATTGGATTTCCATCTGTGAACCAAGGCAAAAGATAGTCCTTACCGACTTCGAGACAATCTAGCCCATGTCTCAGGGTTAGAGCGCATCGACCCTTGGAGCGACAGGGCCGGTCCACCGATGTAGATTAAAATTCCTGAACACTATGTTTCCCCGCCCTTTGGGGCATAAATGAGCCAACGAATGACTCCATCGGCTTCACATAGTCACCGATATATCCGAGGCGCCTCGCAAACCAACAACCATATAAGTCAAACTCGTCAGGGCGTGTAAAACCACTGACGCCACTTCTAGCTAGAAAGAAACGCATGACCTCCCTGAGGTCCTCTCCCGTTTCTGGTTCACAACCGGGGTGTGAGGCTCGCGAATTCACGCTACACAAAGTTACGCCACAAAGGTCGTGCTTTGATCATCAACCATAAGACTTTGCTTTTCAATAGAAGCCTTGATCATTTGCATCTTAGCATGCCACACAGGCAATTCAAGCTATGCAATCGATATCAGTCACACAGAATGAAATCCGATGTCAAACACACAGTCCATTTACAAGTCCGCTCTGGGTCTGAACGAAACCGGGGGCACCTTGTACCTCGCATATCCATCGATCTCCAAGTACGTCTGGACGACCACTAACTGATTCCCTCCTCTTGGGTGTACGACCCAATCAAGATCATCAGTAATTATCCAAACGACCTGAAGACCTCCGGTTTTCAACCACCGTCTTCATCTTCGACTCATCGTCGAATACTTATTCAGAATGGGATAAACCCGGTCTTTCTGAATAACTCACGTATATAATAAACAAGTGTTACACAAACACAACATACGCCTCATTCTAATTCATCAGTCATTAACCGTAAATCAACAAGAAAATAATTCCCCAAATATTAACCCCGAAGGCCGAGACCAACAACAGATCAATACCAAGGAAACCGTTCTGCTTAGCTAACCTACAGTTAGTCTCTAAATTTCACATTCTTAGGGAAAGGTTCCCATTAATTTTATCAAAGATAAATTCTTTTAAATTTATTCTTTAATCTCCTTTGAATATCAGTTCAAACTAGTCGGGATTAGCGAACCTTACCGAAGTAATCATTTGCTTTAATTTCTCAATCCCAACCTATTCATCCCATGAAGTAAAACTGGTAATACTTCATATTTAACACCACAGTGTTATCGGTAAATTCAATTACCATTTCACGTTCAAATCGAATTAAAGATTTAACTACCGCCTGGAGTAAAACTAGTGATACTCCATTCTCGATCTTTTCAATCTACTTAAAGATTCATTAAAACTCCCCCTAGTTTTAATTTTTGACTGGGTTAAAGAATCAGTGTCATTTAAAACACGGTTCACGATAAACCCCAAAATCACATCACATTTCAATCAGTCCCTAACCGTATATTAGCAAGTGAGCAATTCCCTAAGTATTAACCCTGAAGGCCGAAACCAACATCAGATCCATACCCCAGAAACCATTCAACTTAACTAATCTCCAGTTAGTTTCTGATTTTCTTAACTTCTTTGGGTCTAAGAACAGTATTATTGAAGATACCGTTCACGACAACTCAAAATCACATTTGATATTAAATACAAGGCTCTGAATAGAAAATATATCGGCTTATATTCAATATCAAATTCTACGACCAACTAATATCGTATTGGAAATAACGATATATATATATCGTTCAAATTTCCATAACAATATCTGTATAATCACGAAATCCAACATCGAACTATTCTGAAGATGATTTCGATTCAAATCCGTTCCAATCCATATATTGGAAATTTTGGTTATTTTCAAAACCATTTCAAATTCAATTTATTTATTTTAAAAATAAAAAAATTATTACTCTAGTTCAAAACTAGTTCATTTCGATAAAAATCTATTTTTATCCTTTCAAATATGGAGTTTTTCATCCTAATTCTTCATAAATCATTTCTTATGATTTTACACTAATTATTAATATTTTTAATAATTTTATCAAGGCCCGTACAGTCGATTTCCATCAACGGCCAACGAACTGCACTTACAACGACCTTTTCCAAATTTGATTTGGACATAATTCTAAATCCAACCATTAGATTTCTAATTTCTAATATTCGTTAGAAAGCTCTTTTCGATACGAACCCAATGGTTCCGGTTTTAGGAGAATCTGACGGTCGGATCTCCCACAATATCCATTCGAAGTCAATGGTCGAAATTCACGAACTGTCGCGGCGGGGCGCGTTCTATTCAGGCCATTATATATATAATATATATATTTCGTCGATTTCCTTTTAAAACGTATTTTACAAATCGTTTTAAATCCATTTTCAAAACGATTTCAACTTCATATTCAATTTCAAATCAAAATTGAATATTCCATATAAATTCGCTTTAATTTCATTTCAATTCAATTTCAATTTAATTCGAATTTCAATTCTATTCAATTTAATTCGAATTTCAAATCTATTCAATTTAATTCGAATTTCAAATCTATTCAATTTAATTCGAATTTCAAATCTATTCAATTTAATTCGAATATTTCAAATCACTTTCAATATCCATTGAGAAATGAATAAAATCGATATAAATATCGTTCATGTCAAAATGGCGTATATCTAATCGACACGGCTTCATATATTTCTATTTTTAAATATTCTATTTCAAATATTTCTATTCAAATATTTCTTTTTCAAATATTTCTATTCAAATATTTCTTTTTCAAATATTTCTATTCAAATATTTCTATTCAAATATTTCTTTTTCAAATATTTCTTTTCAAATATTTCTATTCAAATATTTCTTTTTCAAATATTTCTTTTTCAAATATTTCTTTTTCAAATATTTCTATTCAAAACTGGAATGAGGCCCAATCAATTACCATATATTGTTAATTATATGGATTTCCTACAACACATGTATAAAATAACAACAATAAATAATCAACCATCATCCAAAGTGCATTCTACGCTGTATAAGCATCAAATATAAATATTCAACGCTTATAACGGGCTGTCAATCAATCGATCGACATACAACTAATTATTGGGATTAGTGTATGTCATAAATCATCCCAATACCCGTGCGAGGTTTCAAACAATCAAACACAGATTTTATTTGTGCAGTTGGGCGATGTGTAAAATTTATCGTCCCAATCAATATCAGTCAAATGTGTGTATATAAACAAATCGTCCGATTTGTTTATATTTATTTCATTTTAAATACACGTTAAAAATTCTATTTTCAACTATAAAATATTTTTAACTATATAAATATTTTATTTCATTTCACATCACATCACATAATCAACTACACATCAAAATCAAACAAACAAGCATACAAGCCGTCCATGGTCTGTGGACGACGGGTGTCGGGTGCTACTAAACACCGTCTTCATCCTAGTATATATTTCAACTAGAAAAATTAAATTAAAGGTGAGAAGTTCTCACCGACTAGCTAAACCAAACGCCACGACATATATAAAAAAAAATCACATCATATGTAGGAAATCTTCGCCACACGCCTTTGGTCACTTTCGTTGCCCGTAGCCACTACATATATAAAAAAATCACATTTTTATATTGTTGTTATTTATATAAAAATCACATCTTTGCTACTTCTACATAATAAAGATCGAAGTTTTAATATTTCTATAATATAAAAATCGTATTTTTATTATCTTTATATTATAAAAATCATATTTTTACTTCGCTACATATATAAAAATTCTATTTTTATATAGCTACTATATCGATAAAAATTCTATTTTTAACTTCACAAAAATCATATTTTTATTTCTCTACAAATATAAAAATCATATTTTTATATTTCCTATTATATAAAAATTCTATTTTTAAACCGCTACCCTTATAAAAATCGAATCTTTATTCTCACTACTACATATAAAAATTATATTTTTATTCACTACACTATATAAAGATTATATCTTTATTCACTACACTACATAAAAATTATATTTTTATTCACTACACTATATAAAAATTAAATTTTTATTCACTACACTATATAAAGATTAAATTTTTACTTCGCTATTCAATATATAAAAATCGAATTTTTACTTCGCTATTCAATATATAAAAATTGAATTTTTACTTCGCTATTCAATATATAAAAATCGAATTTTTACTTCGCTTTTCAATATATAAAAATCGCATCTTTTCTATTTTAAAAGTATGATCTTTCTTGCTTTAAAAATATGATCTTTCTTTCTCTAAAAACCATATAAAGTTTATCATCTTCTATATAAAATCTAATCTTATATATATTAAAAATATTATCTTTTACATATTAAAAATAATCGAAACTTTTCTAACCTAAAAATCATTTCATTACATATACTGTATAAGTAAAAACTGATTTTATATTTTCAATTTACTTATAATAAAATCATCAAAGAAAACAAAATGATAATAATAAATAGAAGAAAAACTTACAGCGTAAGAGGGGGGAAATGGGCGGTCTGACAGTCGGGAAGGTGGGTATGCGCGCGCAGGTGGTGGGGGAGGCCGAGGGGGTCATGGTGGTTGGAGTGTGGGGGGGGGGGGGACGGCGGTTTTCAGATCTGGTTGGGGAGGGCTTGCGGTTTTCTACAAAGGGGGAGAGTGAGCGGTGGTGTCAAGAGGGAAGGGGAAGGGTGCGTTGTGGCCTCCGGCGGCGGCGGTGTCGATGGAGGCGAGCTGGAACAAATCGTGTTTGAGGGTATTTTTTTTCTTATTTGTTTCTGATTTGTGAATTAACGAAAAGGGGGGGAGTAAAGGAGAAAGGATTCATTTTTTTTTTATTATTTTAATTTTCAAAAAGTAACTTTTTATTTCGACCTCCAAACGAGGCCTACCGACTGTCGCCACTAGCTAATTACCCCCATTCCGAACACAATGGGATATGTATCACAAGCTGATTCGATCGTTTCGATCAGTTTCCATCAAAATCAAAATATAACTCTATATATTGATTTTGAACGCACATTTCAATTTACCAGGGCTACATACTGACTCGAAAAATCCTCAAAAAATATTTTCTAGCTTCGTATTGACGATACGGTCCTAACAAAACTAGTTTCGTCAAATTCCGAGACCGTTTGAAAAATGGCCATTTTCCAGTCGATTAAAATCAACTGAAACTGGTCAAACGCGTTTTCCTTTTCCACGCTCACATATTGATTCAAAAATTTATGAAATTTGAAACCTAGCAATAACTTGACCTCACGGATCCAACAAAAGTGGTTTCGTCGAAAACCGAGGTCGTTTGCAAAATGGCTATTTTTAAGGGCTAGAATTCCATAGCGACTATTTTGAATTTTCAACTGGGCATAACTTTTTATCCCCGCTATGAAATTTTGATTTTTCAGGTTCGTTGGAAAGATATTCTCAAATAGATTCAAATATTTTTGGTTTCACTAAAATCCGGTTTATTTTGAATCCTGTACATTCATTTGAACTTTGAAATCGAATTATCGAACTACTGCGCCATTTTCAATCCCTTTTATAATTATAAATAATTATTTATATTCTAACAACGACGTATATAAATATATACGTTCTAATTCTATTCAAATTAAATTTCTCTTCGTTTTTATTTAAAATAATTCATTTTAAATATTCAAAATTCGCTAAAACTGCCAAAATAAAAAATTTAAATTGGCTCAGATTTCCGGGTTATTACAATCTCCCCCACTTAAAAGTTTTCGTCCCCGAAAAGGAACGAAGCCGAAAGTTGTTTCACAAATCAACTCAACTTTCACTATTTTCATTACGGCTTAAGTTCTTCAACTTTTCAGTTTCTAGGAACTTTTCAAATTTTTCAAAAAATTTGGCTAACACCCTAAATTTTCGAAAAATTTCACCATAATCTCCCCTGCACCGGGGACATCAGGATATTTCATATAGCCTCCCATGGCCTTCTTCAATCCGAAAGAAAAAGAAAAAGCCAAGCGGCTGGCCAATCGGCTCATAAAATCATCATCACCCAAACAAAACAGTAAATTATGATAAACATGTACCTATTTGTCGGGCAAACAATTTTACTCTTCTGCTCTAGCCTCCTTGCTATGACCTGTTCAACGTAAGCACATGTATATGCATGCAAATGCGACTAAATTTCAATACAATTCACTATTTGATTCAATTTGGTTATAGGTTCAACATTTAATTAATCAAACTATAATCAAACAACACAACCAGCAATCAATTAGTTGATTAGCTTTTGAAATTCATAAATTTTATATATAGTCAAAAATCACATTTTTGATGCCAAATCACAACAATAAGTCCTATCTAATTTTGGTTCTCACACCAGTCAATTGGAAATATATAGAAATCTCACTTTCGTCACTCGAACACAAACTACTGATTCTATATAGTCATCAATAGTTTCATCCCCGGGCGACTAGAGTGTGATTCTAAAATCGAAACGTCATGTATTGGATGTTGGATTTCCATCTGTGAACCAAGGCAAAAGATAGTCCTTACCAACTTCGAGACAATCTAGCCCATGTCTCAGGGTTAGAGCACATCGACCCTTGGAGCGACAGGGCCGATCCACCGATGTAGATTAAAATTCCTGAACACTACGTTCCCCGCCCTTTGGGGCGAAAATGAGCCAACGAATGACTCCATCGGCTTCACATAGTCACCGATATTTCCGAGGCGCCTCGCAAACCAACAACCACATAAGTCAAACTCGTCAGGGCGTGTAAAACCACTGACGCCACTTCTAGCTAGAAAGAAACGCATGCCCTCCATGAGGTCCTCTCCCATTTCTGGTTCACAACCGGGGTGTGAGGCTCGCGAATTCACGCTACACAAAGCTATGCCACAAAGGTCGTGCTTTGATCATCAACCACAAGACTTTGCTTTTCAATAGAAGCCTTGATCATTTGCATCTTCGCATGCCACACAGGCAATTCACGCGATGCAATCGATATCAGTCACACAGAATGAATTCCGATGTCAGACACACAGTCCATTTACAAGTCTGCTCTGGGTGTGAACGAAACCGGGGGCACCTTGTACCTCGCATATCTATCAATCTCCAAGTACGTCTGGACGACTACTAACTGATTCCCTCCTCTTGGGTGTACGACCCAATCAAGATCATCAGTAATTATCCAAACGACCTGAAGACCTCCGGTCTTCAACCACCGTCTTCATCTTCGACTCATCGTCGAATCAATTATCCAGAATGGGATAAACCCGGTCTTTCTGAACAACTCATGTATATAATAAACAAGTGTTACACAAACACAACATACGCCTCATTCCAATTCATCAGTCATTAACCGTAAATCAATAAGAGAATAATTCCCCAAATATTAACCCCGAAGGCCGAGACCAACAACAGATCAATACCGAGGAAACCGTTCTGCTTAGCTAACCTACAGTTAGTCTCTAAATTTCACATTCTTAGGGAAAGGTTCCCATTAATTTTATCAAAGATAAATTCATTTAAATTTATTCTTTAATCTCCTTTGAATATCACTTCAAACTAGTCGGGATTAGCGAACCTTACCGAAGTAATCATTTGCTTTAATTTCCCAATCCCAACCTATTCATCCCATGAAGTAAAACTGCTAATACTTCATATTTAACACCATGGTGTTATCGGTAAATTCAATTACCATTTCACGTTCAGCTCTAATTAAAGATTTAACTACCGTCTGGAGTAAAACTGGTGATACTCCATTCTCGATCTTTTCAATCTACTTAAAGATTCATTAAAACTCCCCCTAGTTTTAATCTTTGACTGGGTTAAAGAATCAGTGTCATTTAAAACACGGTTCACGATAAACCCCAAAATCACATCACATTTAAATCAGTCCCTAACCGTAAATTAGCAAGTGAGCAATTCCCTAAGTATTAACCCCGAAGGCCGAAGCCAACATCAGATCCATACACCAGAAACCATTCAACTTAACTAATCTCCAGTTAGTTTCTGATTTTCTTAACTTCTTTGGGTCTAAGAACAGTATTATTGAAGATACCGTTCACGACAACTCAAAATCACATTTGATATTAAATACAAGGCTCTGAATAGAAAATATATCGGCTTATATTCAATATCAAATTCTACGACCAACCAATATCGTATTGGAAATAACGATATATATATACATACATACATATATATATATATATATGTATATATATATATATCTTTCAAATTTCCATAACAATATCTGTATAATCACGAAATCCAACATCGAACTATTCTGAAGATAATTTCGATTCAAATCCATTCCAATCCATATATTGGAAATTCTGGTTATTTTCAAAACCATTTCAAATTCAATTTATTTATTTTAAAAATAAATAAATTATTACTCTAGTTCAAAACTAGTTCATTTCGATAAAAATCTATTTTTATCCTTTCGAATATGGAGTTTTTCATCCCAATTCTTCACAAATCATTTCTTATGATTTTACACTAATTATTAATATTTTTAATAATTTTATCAAGGCCCGTACAGTCGATTTCCATCAACGGCCATCGAACTGCACTTACAACGACCTTTTCCAAATTTGATTTGGACATAATTCTAAATCCAACCGTTAGATTTCTAATTTCTAATATTCGTTAGAAAGCTCTTTTCGATACGAACCCAACGGTTCCTGTTTTAGAAGAATCCGACGGTCGGATCTCCCGCAATATCCATTCGAAGTCAATGGTCGAAATTCACTAACTATCGCGGCGCGGCGCGTTCTACTCAGGCCATTATATATATAATATATATATTATATATATTTCATCGATTTCCTTTTAAAACGTATTTTATAAATCGTTTTAAATCCATTTTCAAAACGATTTCAATTTCAAATCAAAATTGAATATTCCATATAAATTCGCTTTAATTTCATTTCAAATCGATTTCAATTCAATTTCAATTTAATTCGAATTTCAATTCTATTTAATTTAATTCGAATTTCAAATCTATTCAATTTAATTCGAATTTCAAATCTATTCAATTTAATTCGAATTTCAAATCTATTCAATTTAATTCGAATATTTCAAATCACTTTCAATATCCATTGAGAAATGAATAAAATCGATATAAATATCGTTCTTGTCAAAATGGCGTATATCTAATCAACACGGCTTCATATATTTCTATTTTCAAATATTCTATTTCAAATATTTCTATTCAAATATTTCTTTTTCAAATATTTCTATTCAATATTTCTTTTTCAAATATTTCTATTCAAATATTTCTATTCAAATATTTCTTTTTCAAATATTTCTTTTCAAATAATTCTATTCAAATATTTCTTTTTCAAATATTTCTTTTTCAAATATTTCTATTCAAAACTGGACTGAGGCCCAATCAATTACCATATATTGTTAATTATATGGATTTTCTACAACACATGTATAAAATAACAACGATAAATAATCAACCATCATCCAAAGTGCATTCTACGCTGTATAAGCATCAAATATAAATATTCAACGCTTATAACAGGCTGTCAATCAATCGATCGACATACAACTAATTATTGGGATTAGTGTATGTCATATATCATCCTAATACCCGTGTGGGGTTTCAAACAATCAAACACAAATTTTATTTGTGCAGTTGGGCGATGTGTAAAATTTATCGTCCCAATCAATATCAGTCAAATGTGTGTATATAAACAAATCGTCTGATTTGTTTATATTTATTTCATTTTAAATACACGTTAAAAATTCCATTTTCAACTATAAAATATTTTTAACTATATAAATATTTTATTTCATTTCACATCACATCACACAATCAACTACACATCAAAATCAAACAAACAAGCATACAAGTCGTCCATGGTCTGTGGACGACGGGTGTCGGGTGCTACTAAACACCGTCTGCATCCTAGTATATTTTTCAACTAGAAAAATTAAATTAAAGGTGAGAAGTTCTCACCGACTAGCTAAACCAAACGCCACGACTCTTCATATGTAGGAAATCTTCGCCACACGCCTTTGGTCACTTTCGTTGCCCGTAGCCACTACATATATAAAAATCACATTTTTATATTGTTGTTATTTATATAAAAATCACATATTTGCTCCTTCTACATAATAAAGATCGAATTTTTAATATTTCTATAATATAAAAATCATATTTTTATTATCTTTATATTATAAAAATCATATTTTTACTTCGCTACATATATAAAAATTCTATTTTAATATAGCTACTATATCGATAAAAATTCTATTTTTAACTTCACAAAAATCATATTTTTATTTCGCTACAAATATAAAAATCAAATTTTTAAATTTCCTATTATATAAAAATTCTATTTTTAAACCGCTACCCTTATAAAAATCGAATCTTTATTCTCACTACTACGTATAAAAATTATATTATTATTCACTACACTATATAAAGATTATATCTTTATTCACTACACTATATAAAAATTATATTTTTATTCACTACACTATATAAAAATTAAATTTTTATTCACTACACTATATAAAGATTAAATTTTTACTTCGCTATTCAATATATAAAAATCGAATTTTTACTTCGCTTTTCAATATATAAAAATCGCATCTTTTCTATTTTAAAAGTATGATCTTTCTTGCTTTAAAAATATGATCTTTCTTTCTCTAAAAACCATATAAAGTTTATCATCTTCTATATAAAATCTAATCTTATATATATTAAAAATATTATCTTTTACATATTAAAAATAATCGAAACTTTTCTAACCTAAAAATCATTTGATTACATATACTGTATAAGTAAAAACTGATTTTATATTTTCAATTTACTTATAATAAAATCATCAAAGAAAACAAAATGATAATAATAAATAGAAGAAAAACTTACAGCGTCAGAGGGGGGAAATGGGCGGTCTGACAGTCGGGAAGGTGGGTATGCGCGCGCAGGTGGTGGGGGAGGCCGAGGGGGTCATGGTGGTTGGAGTGGGGGATGGGGGGAACGGCGGTTTTCAGATCTGGTTGGGGAGGGCTTGCGGTTTTCTACAAAGGAGGAGAGAGAGCGGTGGTGTCAAGAGGGAAGGGGAGGGGTGCGTCGTGGCCTCCGGCGGCGGCGGCGTCGATGGAGGCGAGCTGGAGCAAATCGCGTTTGAGGTTTTTTTTTTCTGATTTGTGAATTAATGAAAGGGGGGGGGGGGGGGTAAAGGAGAAAGGATTGATTTTTATTATTATTACTTTAATTTTCAAAAAGTAACTTTTTATTTTGACCTCCAAACGAGGCCTACCGACTGTCGCCACTAGCTAATTACCCCTATTCCGAACACAATGGGATATGTATCGCAAGCTGATTCGATCGTTTTGATCAGTTTCCATCAAAATCAAAATATAACTCTATATATTAATTTTGAACGCACATTTCAATTTACTGGGGCTACATACTGACTCGAAAAATCCTCAAAAAATGTTTTGTAGCTTCGTATTGACGATACGGTCCTAGCAAAACTAGTTTCGTCAAATTCCGAGACCGTTTGAAAAATGGTCATTTTTCAGTCATTAAAATCAACTGAAACTGGTCAAACGCGTTTTCCTTTTCCACGCTCACATATTGATTCGAAAAATTATGAAATTTGAAACCTAACAAAAACTTGACCTCACGGATCCAACAAAAGTGGTTTCGTCGAAAACCGAGGTAGTTTGCAAAATGACTGTTTTTAAGGGCCAGAATTCCATAGCGACTATTTTGAATTTTCAACTGGGCATAACTTTTTATCCCCGCTATGAAATTTTGATTTTTCAGGTTCGTTGGAAAGATATTCTCAAATAGATTCGAATATTTTTGGTTTCACTAAAATCCAGTTTATTTTGAATCCTGTACATTCATTTGAACTTTGAAATCGAATTATCGAACTACCGCGTCATTTTCAATTCCTTTTATAATTATACATAATTATTTATATTCTAACAACGCCGTATATAAATATATACGTTCTAATTCTATTCAAATTAAATTTCTCGTCGTTTTTATTTAAAATAATTCATTTTAAATATTCAAAATTCGCTAAAACTGCCAAAATAAAAAATTTAAATTGGCTCAGATTTCTGGGTTATTACAATCTCCCCTACTTAAAACTTTTCGTCCCCGAAAAGGAACGAAGCCGAAAGTTGTTTCACAAATCAACTCAACTTTCACTATTTTCATTACGGCTTAAGTTCTTCAACTTTTCAGTTTCTAAGAACTTTTCAAATTTTTCAAAAAATTTGGCTAACACCCTAAATTTTTGAAAAATTTCACCATAATCTCCCCTGCATCGGGGACATCTGGATATTTCAAATAGCCTCCCATGGCCTTCTTCAATCCAAAAGAAAAGGAAAAAGCCAAGCGGCTGGCCAATCGGCTCATAAAATCATCATCATCCAAAGAAAACAGTAAATTATGGAAAACATGTACCTATTTGTCGGGCAAACAATTTTACTCTTCTGCTCTAGCCTCTTTGCTATGACCTGTTCAATGTAAGCACATGTATATGCATGCAAATGCGACTAAATTTCAATACAATTCACTATTTGATTCAATTTGGTTATAGGTTCAACATTTAATTAATCAAACTATAATCAAACAACACAACCAGCAATCAATTAGTTGATTAGCTTTTGAAATTCATAACTTTGATATATAGTCAAAAATCACATTTTTGATGCCAAATCACAACAATAAGTCCTATCTAATTTTGGTTCTCACACCAATCAATTGGAAATATATAGAAATCTCACTTTCGTCACTCGAACACAAACTACTGATGTTATATGGTCATCAATAGTTTCATCCCCGGGCGACTAGAGTGTGATTCTATATCTATCCAGTATATTAAAACTTCGAATACACGCGGATCAGACGTATACGCAAAATCTTTATATACTGCATTGTCCAAATTCAACATAAATAAATAATCAAATATGAATAGTTGATTTAAATTTTCAAAACAAAATTTGTTTTCACTTTTATTTCAAAAATACTACTCTTCACACTCGTTCTAGGAAACTACTGATCCCATCTCTAACGAGTCATTCTCGTTGGATATTACTAATCCAATCTCTGATGAATTCTTTCTTTTGGTTCTAACGTGTCTTGTTCTCCGAGCTTTGTAAACCAAAGCTCTGATACCAAAATGAAACGACCCGAAATCCCCCAGAAGGGAATCACGGATTAAGTTGAGAACAAATCACAAAAGAACGCAGACAGAAGAACATTTCATTGTATATTACAACAATTCCATCAGAATACAAGAATATACAGAGTACGAATAAATATTACACAGAAAAATATCATAGATTTAAATTACATTACATAGCAGCGGAAAATAATACAATACACAACTAGAAGTAATACACGGATACAGAGCTTTTCGAGTATCGTTCCAGCTGTAAATCGGGATCCTGTGAATATAAATCTGCAAAACCAAAACTACTAGCTGCCCGTGTCAAAATAAGGGCACCCAGAGTTTAGGTTAAAACAATAAACTCCAGGTCAGTCATGGGATTGGTGTGAGAACTAAAACAGTTATTAATCTTTATTTTAAAGTTAGATAAATCAAGGGACCACGCCGTATAACACAGAACGGGTTTCCTCCCAAGAATACCAGTGCATAAAACAAACAGCGCAATGCTAAATAAAGAACAATGAATGTAACGACCGGGAATTTCGCTCAATCCGAATCAGTCGCTAAACCGATCAAGACCATTCGAAACGCCTGATTGTTTCGAGAACTCGACAAAATAGAACGCAGACAGAAGATTATTTCATTGTTAATTACAACAATTCCATCAGATTACAAGGATATACAGAGTATGAACAAATATTACACATTAAAAAAAATATCAGAGATTACAATACATTACATAGCTGCGGAAAATTATACAATACACAACTAGAAGTAATACGCAGATACAAAGCTTTCCGAGTATCGTTCCAGCCGTAAATCAGGATCCTGTGAATATAAATCTGCAAAACCAAAAGTACTAGCTGCCCGTGTCAAAATAAGGGCACCCAGAGTTTAGGTTAAAACAATAAACTCTAGGTCAGTCATGGGACTGGTGTGAGAACTAAAACAGTTATTAATCTTTATTTTAAAGTTCGGTAAATCAAGGGACCACGCCGTATAACACGGAACGGGTTTCCTCCCAAGAATACCAGTGCATAAAACAAACAGCACAATGCTGACTAAAGAAAAATGAAGCTATTATAACACCCAGGTCCTATCACACAATGCAACGCAAGCTGGGGGATAGAGTTTTGCCTTATAATAGCCAAAGCATGCTTGATACGTTAAAACAAATCATTTGATACTATAAGTGTATAGTGTTAAAACAATTTCAATCATAAGTAAGAATCATAGACAGCATAGCATCCCATGCTACTATGTCGTCAATACTAGGCTCTACAATCAAAACCGCCAAGTCACGTATTTGGAAATTGGATTTCCATCTATGAACCGAGGCAAAAGATAGTCCTCTACCGAATTCGAGACGCTCTAGCCCGCCCCTCAGGCAAGTACTCAGTCAAGCCTTTAGATCTTTAGGGCCGGTCCACCGATGTGGATTAAAATTCCTGGACACTGCGTTTCCCCTCCCTTTGGGGTGTGAGTAAGCCAACGAATGACTACTCCATCGGTCCTGGATCGACCGATATATCCGAGGCGCCTCCAATTCCAACAACCACATGAGTCAAACTCGTCAGCCAGTTTAAACACTGACGCCACTCCTAGCTAGAAGAAAACGCATGTCCTCCCTGAGGTCCATCTCCCATTTTTGGTTCACACCGGGGTGTGAGGCTCGCGAATCTACGCTACATAAAGCTACGCCACAGAGGCCGTGCTTTGATCATCAACCACAAGACTTTGCTTTTCAACAAAAGCCTTGATCGTTTGCATCTTAGCATGCCACACTGGCAAACCACTCCATGCAACCGATTTCCATCAATCACACAGAATGATCTCCAATGTCAGACACACAGTCCATTTACAAGTTCGTTCTGGGTCTTTTCAATCACACCGGGATGGAGTATCAATCACACCGGGATGGAGTAAAACTGGCGATACTCCATTCTCGATCTTTTCAATCTAATTAAAGATTCATTAAAACTCCACTTAGTTTTAATCTTTAACTGGGTTAAAGAATCAGTGTCATTTAAAACCCGGTTCACGATAAACCCAAAATCACATTCCACTAATTATCGGGTTAAAGAACAAGTGTTATTTAAAACACTGTTCACGATAAACCCAAAAATCAATACCAATTCAATTCCAATTAAATACTATTTAATTGGTACACTTCATTGAATCTAAATAAAAAGATTTAATCTTTTTCTCAACTGGGTTTAAGAACAGTGTTAATGAAGACACCATTCACGATAAACCCAAATCACATTTGATATTAAATACAAGGCTCTGAATAGAAAATATATCGTCTTATATTTAGTATCAAATTCTACGACCAACAAATATCGTATTGGAAATAACGATATGTATATATATATCTTTCAAATTTCCATAACAACATCTGTATAATCACTAAATCCAACATCGAAATATTCCAAAGACAATTTTGATTCAAATCCATTTCAATTCAATTATTGGAAATTCTGGCTACTTTTAAAACCCTTTTCAAATTCAATTTATTTATTTTAAAAATAAATAGAATTATAATTCTAATTGAAAACTAGTTCATTTCAATAAAAATCTATTTTTATCCTTTCAAATATGGAGTTTTTCATCCCAATTTTTGACAAATCATTTCTTATGATTTTACACAAATTATTACTATTTTTAATAATTTTATCAAAGCCCGTACAGTCGATTTCCATCAACGGCCATCGAACTGCACTTACAGCGACCTTTTCCCAATTTGATTTGGACATAATTCCAAATCCAACCATTAAATTTCTAATTTCTAATATTCGTTAGAAATCTCTTTTCGATACGAACCCAACGGTTCCGGTTTTAGGAGAATCCGACGGTCGGATCTCCCGCAATATCCATTCGAAGTCAATGGTCGAAATTCACGAACGGCCGCGGCGCGGCACGTTCTATTAAGGCCATTATATGCATATAATATATATATTATATGTATTTCGTCGATTTCCTTTTAAAAAGTATTTTATATATCGTTTTAAATTCGTTTTCGAAACGATTTCAATTCAATTTCAATTTAATTCGAATTTCAATTCATTTCAATTCATTTCAATTCATTTCAATTTAATTCGAATTCATTTCTATTCAATTTCAATTCGAATTCAATTCTATTCAAATTCAATTCAAATTCATTTCTATTCAATTTCAATTCGAATTCATTTCTATTCAATTTCAATTTGAATTCTTTATTCAATTTATCATATTTTGAAATCACTCTCGATATTCATTGAAAAATGAAAAAAAATCGATATAAATATCGTTCGCGTCAAAATGGCGTCAATCTAATCAACAGGCTTCAAATATTTCTTTTCAAACATTTCTATTTCAAAACTGGAATGAGGCCCAAGCAATTACCATATAATGTTGATTATATGGGTTTTCTACAACACATGTATATATCAACAATAACCAATAATCAACCATCATCCAAAGTGCATTCTACACTGTATAAGCATTAAATATAAATATTTAATGCTTATAACAGTTTGTCGATCAATCGATCGACATACAACTAATTATTGGGATTAGTGTATGTCATATCTCATCCCAATACCTGTAACACCCCGTGCATTTTATAACAGTGAAATCCACAAATTAAAGTATAATAAATTCTAGTTAAAGTATTGAAGGAAAACGGGATATGCCATTGCGTTCGTCTCGGAAAAATACGCGAAATAGAGTCCGAGTTTTCGAAAAACGGAGTTCGTATGACCAAGTTATGGCCCGATGAAGTTTCAGAAAATTCGAATTTCGAAAACAGATTTAAAATTCAGCCCAATCAGAGTAGGCGGGGAAATTCCCGCCCAAACCCACGAGGTCGACCTGGGGGTCGACCCTAGGGTCGACCTGCCAGGCCAGGTCGACCTGGGAGTCGACCTAGGTGTCGACCTGCCCAGGCAGGTCGACTCTAGAGTCGACCTGGGGGTCGACTGGGGAGTCGACCTGGCCCCTGAGCCAGGTCGAACCCAGCCCCCCTGGCTGGCCTAGTCTGTGTTTGGTCGATTTGCTGAGCCTTGCCTTGTCACTAGGGCTAGGTGTCAGCTCCTGGTTGGTCTCTCCTTTGAACGAACGGCTATTATTGAACCAAGCTTCATCGACGGTCTAAATTAACTCAAAAACTCTTTAAAAAGGACCTAAGACTAACCCTAATTCACATAAACTAAAATGGAGATGAGACCGTCATGCTGCTGAGGAGAGACTGAGGATAGCCGTCAGAAATAGAGAGACAATTAGGAGATAAATCAAAAGCTTAAAGCAACGTTAATCAAATCAATGCAACAACAAAGGATAGCATCTCCAAATTCAGAATTCAGATTCCTGAATTGAAGATTTGTCACACGTTGTAAGTAGAGTGCTATTCCGATGTGAATTAAATAATTGTGTTGATTTGTGTAAAGTAAGAAATGGAATTGTGGCGATAATAATCTATATTTGTATGTTGCTTTGATGCTAAACGATTTGGGAATATTATGGTATACGATTGGATATTTGCAAGTATGCGATTTGCGTTGGAAGTTAACAACGAAATGGAATTGCGGCGATAATAACTTATGTTTGTATGTTATTTTGATTTGGCAATGCTATGGTGTACGAATTGATTCATACAAGTACATGGTTTATGTTGACAACCACATGTTGTGGAATTTTAATTGGGATTCATGCAAGCATATGATTCATATTGAAAACTACATGTTTGTAGTAGTTATTTACAACACCCATTTGATAATTGCAAGTATATGATTCATGTTGAAAATAACAACTATATGTTGTAATAGTTTATTTGAAATTCATGCAAGTATATGATTTATTGTTATGCCAACATGATGTATAATTCTATGGTCATCTTTAGTGTAATTTGATCCACTTAAGTATTATGATTCATATGAAGGTTATGTTGGAATTGGCATCATAGTTCAAAGTATAAAAATCACAATTTTGTAATAGTGACAAAAGCAAGCATCTTTGTAAGCTTGTATTAATTTTATGAACATGACTAAACTATGTTTGTTATTATGCCTAGTTGAAAACATGTTTCTAGGCTTATGTTGTTATCATAATTATATGATAATATATTTGGCACATAAGTTACATTAGAAATTACACTAGAATTACATCCCACTTACAAGTTACATAGACAGGATAAAAACCATGATTATATGAATAGTAGGATTCATGTTCAATTATGTTTATGCCATGACTATATGAATAGAAGGACTCATGTTCAATTATGATTATGCCATAATTATATGATTAGAATGGTTCATGTTTAAGTATCATTTATGCCATGACTACACGAATAGAATGATTCATGCTTTGTTTATACCATGATTATGTGAATAGAATGATTCATGTTTAAGTATTGCTTATATTATATGTTGTTACAATTGCAAGTTCACATGCACCTACCTTATGTTAATTGAATCGTTATGTTGCAAGTTCATGCGTTTACACTCCCCTTTTTATGTTACCTTATAAACACCATGTTATAAGCCTCCCCTTTTCATATGGCTAAATTGGGTTTAAGTATTAAACCCAACACACCTTACATTTGAGCGAACGTGTAAAACGGGGGTATTGACGTTTGGGCTAAAATATAGAACATATGTGTTGGCATGTTTGACACATGCCAACAACCTTGAAAAACAATTAAGTGGCATAAATAAATCTTAATCAACAAAGATGAATTTTAATAATGGGCCGCAAATATTTACATATAAAAAGAAAAGAGACAAAATATGTAAATGTAGAAAATACGATGTGTTTAACCCGAGGTTGGATTGAGTTGTGATGTAAACCTGCCCGGAACCGCCCGGCTGTCCAGTAGTCACAACAATACCTATCCAATGTGGGTGGTTAAACACGGAGCCCAATAAGGACCCGAGGTTAGACTGAGTTGTGGCGTAAGACTGCCCGGACCCAACCGGCAACAGGTAGCCACAACAATACATGTCTAATGTGAGAGGTCAAGGCTTTAATAAGACAATTAAGGCTGAGTCAGGATTGATAGGATTAAGTGAATTAAGACTTAATCAAAATGGAACATGCTAAACTAAACAGACTGATTGGGGGTTAGATTTATAAAACACTTAACCAACTTAGCATGTTGGCTAGAAATAGAAAACCTAGTAGCGGGGGACCCTTTTCAGCAGTAACCCTACAAGGTGTATCATGATACCCTGAAACTAGGCAGAGTGGGGCACGATTACTGGGCTGACTGTAAGAGGTCAAATCGACGGCGGTAGTGTAGCAGTGTAGGTTCTAACGGGGTGTGGGCGTGCACACACTCCGGCGCAGAAAAATAAGGCACTGGGCACCAGTAGCATACCTGTGCATTTTAGGGTTGTGTCGGGCCGCCACCATGGGACTTGATACACCCTATGGTGGGACCAGCACAGGTAACTACAACATCGGGGGCCGTAAGACACATGTAACTATGCGAGTAGGAGCCGATCATCATAAAAATGGATCACTTCACCCTGATTATGGGGTGCCTGTTGGGAACTAGTTTATATGGGTACAGAGATTAATATGGGGTACAATAGTATATTCGACCCTAGACAACTTAACTTGGTTTATGTTGCTTTCCCATTTCTAGTTTATACTTATCATACTCAGTTCTTTATTCATAGACTGAATAGTCCTACACTTACTCAGGCTTTATGTCTGACTCTACTTTTCTTTCGTCTTCTTTTCTTCCGTCCCCCCCCCCCCCAGGTCCACAGGGAGGGAATACCGCAGCTTGACCAGCCTTCATATCCAGCTTGAAGAGAAAGAATGTATTGCTTGGATCTTTTCGTTTCGGACTATGGCTTTGGACAGCAATTATGGGACTTTTGAAGTTTATTTATGTTTTCTTTATGCTTCTTTAAATAATGTAATCAAGACAGTTATGAAGATGTTATGTTTTTGGAAGTGTTGTAAGACAATTATGGTATGGTTGGTGTAACACGTATTTTAATGAAATAAAACTTGTTGTTTTCCGTTGTTCAAAAATATGTGTTATTATATCTGTCTTGTATATCTGTGATTTATACTTATAAACCTCCACCAAACTTAGGGCATTCCCTTTGAGAGTGACCCTAACGGAGGTGGGGTGTTTCACTTGGTATCAGAGCATAGGTTTACCAGATAAGATAAAAAGTTTTGAAAAAAATTATTTTCAAAGAAAAATTTAAAGAAGCATTTTTAAAGATAAAATGTTATTTTAGTTTAAAAAAAAGGCAAAGTCCCCCAAAGCCATAGGTACTATCTTTTATCCTTCGTCTTGAATCTATCCTTTCTGTTTCAGCATGTCTGGAGACCTTACTCCCCAGCTGCTGACGCTTTCACTCCTCCTCCTCCACGTGAACCAGCAAGCGGAAGAGTCCCAGAACAGGAAGACGAATAATAGTCAAAGAAGGGAGGATCGTAACAGTAATAACAAGAAACGAGAAAAAAGGAAATGTTGTTTCTGCGGAATTCTTGGACATCTGGAGGGAGACTGCAGGAAGAAGAAGAGGAGGATGAGTGCTACTTGCTTTCAATGTAGGGAGAGAGGCCACTGGGCGAGGGACTGCCCAAGGAAGAAGGAAACAAAGGCAAAAAGCTCTCAAGGGAAGAAAGAGGGTTTACAGCCTAAGAAGACAGACTTTAAGAAGGGCGGGAAAGACAACAAGTCCCAAGAGAAGAGGAAGTGTAAATTCTGTGGCAAAGTGGGGCACTTAGTGAAAGATTGCCGAAAAAAGAAAGCCAAGATGAATGGTGGATGCTTTTCTTGCGGTGAGACAGGCCACATGGAAAAGGACTGCCCAAAGAAACGAGGACAGGGGCAGAGGGCTGGATCCACCTCAGGGGCACAAGTTCATGTGCTAGAGGCGCCACCTCTGCAACAGCGAGGTATAAGTACTTCTGTAGAAAGTGTAGTTTATCTTTATGATCACCCCGTTCGCACTTTATTTGATTCTGGCGCGTCACACTCCTTTATCTCGTCTGCTTTAGTAGAATCTCTGCACCTAAAAACTAGTATGGTAGAGGACCCCTTAATTGTTTCAAACCCAATTGGGGGCCCAGCTCATTTGTCTATGATCTGTTTGGGATTGAAAATTTCTATTCTAAGCGTAGAATTTAAATGTAGTGCCTTTATTTTGGGCTTTTCGGGATATGGTTTGATTTTGGGCATGGATTGGCTATCCAGTAATGGGGCCATCCTTGATTGTGAGCAAAGGGTTGTTAGGCTCCTAACCCAGCTCTGTAATACTTTGGAAATTTCTTGTAATCCCTCGTATGCGGTTATGCTTAGCTACCTTGAATCGCTAGATGCCTCCGTTGAAAATTTGCAATCGGTTAGAGTGGTCCGGGAATATCCGGATGTCTTCGAAGAGGTGAAGGGCTTGCCTCTGAAGCGGGAGATAGACTTCCGCATATACCTTGTAGATAATGCAAAGCCCGTTGCATTGCCCGTTAGACACATGGCTCCACGGGAAAGGAAAGAGCTCAGTAAACAGATTAAAGAGCTTCTAGAAAAGGGGTTCATTAGGAGGAGTATTTCAGAATGGGGCGCTCCAGTGGTGTTCGCTACAAAGGCGGATGGCTCACTCCGTCTATGTGTTGACTATAGGGAGCTCAACAAGCTAACGAAAAAGAATAGGCACCCTCTACCCAGAATTGACGATTTGTTTGATCAGCTTGTAGGAGCGTCTGTTTTCTCCCAACTCGATTTAGCGACCGGTTTTCATCAGCTAAGGGTGGCTGAAAATAGTATCGATAAAACGGCATTCAGAACCCCAGACGGCTTCTTTGAATGGCTTGTCATGCCTTTCGGCTTGACAAATGCACCTGCTTACTTCGTGGACCTGATGAGTAGGGTATTCAGAGATTTCCTCAATAAGTTCGTAGTGGTCTTCGTAGACGATATACTTATCTTCTCAAAGAATGAAGAGGAACATGCTCAGCACTTAAGGGCAATCATGGAAACTCTGCAAGTCCATCAGCTAAAAGCCAAATTCTCCAAATGCCGCTTTTGGAGAGAAGAAGTGAGGTTCCTTGGGCACATAGTATCCAAACAAGGGTTAGCAGTGGACCCTGCTAAGGTAGTGGCGGTACAGGATTGGAAGACACCAAGGAATGCAACTGAGGTCCGAAGTTTTCTAGGACTAGCAGGTTTCTATCGAAAGTTCATAAGGGATTTTGCGAAAATCTCAGCTCCGCTCACAAAGTTGACCAAGAAGAATCTAGTGTTCAATTGGGACTTGGATTGCAAGTTTGCTTTCCAACGACTGAAAAGGGCTCTTACAACAGCCCCAGTTTTGACGTTGCCAGATGGAAGCAAGATGTTCACCGTTTATAAAGATGCATGTGGGACAGGGCTAGGCGTCGTCTTAATGCAAGAAGGAAGGGTAGTAGCTTATGGCGGGAGACAATTGAAAGTGCACGAAAAGAACTACCCGACCCACGATCTTGAGTTAGCTGTCATCGTCTTTGCACTCGAGTCTTGGCGACACTATCTCCTAGGTGAGAAGTTTGAACTTTACACTGACCATAAATCGTTGAAATACCTTTTCTCGCAGAAGGACCTTAACTTGAGGTAACAGAGGTGGATGGAGTTTCTTGCCTCGTATGATTTCGAGATCTCCTATACTCCGGGCAAAGGCAATGTAGTGGCAGACGCGTTGAGCCGAAAGAAACTGACCCTAAGCCCGCTGTTTGTTGAAAGACAAAGCCTAGAGTTTATAGCCAGCTTCGACTTTAGGCCTTCCTCCGATTTTGTACCAGGCTTGCTAGCATCTCTCGAAGTACGCCCGACTTTAGTGGACTCGATAGGGACAACACAACGCGAAGACCCTTAGCTTGTGGAGACGATTGATAGGCTAATTAGGGGTGAGACTTCAAGTCACCTCAACAGATACTCCATCGACGATAAGGGTTGGCTAAGGCGAGACGGAAGGCTATGCGTCCCACAGACAAGGGATTTAGTAAAGAAGGTTCTCGAGGAAGCACATCACTCCAAGATGACGATACACCCAGGCGGCGATAAAATGTACAAGGACATAAAAAGAACTTTCTTTTGGAACGGCATGAAAAAGGACGTGGCAGAATTCGTTTCTAAGTGTATGGTGTGCCAACAGGTTAAGGCGGAACAGAAAAAGCCTGGCGGTCTGCTACATCCTCTAGAGGTCCCGCAGTGGAAGTGGGATAGCATCTCAATGGACTTCATCGATGGGCTGCCTTGGTCTAGGAGAGGCAACACTAGCATTTGGGTAATAGTGGATAGGCTTACTATAAGCGCCCACTTTTTACCTGTCAAAAGTAAAAGAACTGCCTCATCCCTAGCATCTCTTTACCTCAAGGAAATCGTTCGACTCCATGGAATACTGTCCAGCATCGTTAGTGACCGAGACCCTATCTTCACAAGTGAGTTTTGGCGGAGTCTGCAAGAAGCAGTAGGCACACAGTTATGCTTGCGCACAGCCTATCATCCCCAAACCGACGGCCAAACAGAAAGAGTGAACAGAGTTTTGGAGGACCTTCTAAGACTGTGCGTCCTTGACTTCGGAGGGACATGGGAAGACCATCTTCCTTTGGTGGAATTTGCCTACAACAACAGCTATCAAGCAACCATCGGAATGGCGCCCTTCGAAGCTTTATATGGAAGACCGTGCCGATCGCCCACTTGTTGGTGGGAGTCTACTGATAAGCTCATACTTGGACCAGATATGATCCGAGAGACTTCAGAAAAAGTAGACTTAATACGAAGAAGGATGAAGACGGCCCAAGACAGACAAAAGTCCTACGCCGACAAGAGGAGGACCGACCTTGAATTTGAGGTTGGAGACAGAGTTTTTCTTAAGGTATCTCCGCTAAGTAACGTTGTTCGTTTTGGAACCACAGGAAAGCTATCACCAAGGTTCGTAGGGCCATTCCCTATCATCGAGAAAATTGGGGAAATGGCCTATAGATTAGAGTTACCCGAAAAATTGGCCGGAGTTCACAACGTCTTTCACGTTTCACATCTCCGGAAATGTCTACATGAGTCTGCTGAAGTGGTAGAGCCAAATATCCTAGAAGAAGCTGAAGTGGAACGCGAAGCAACCATAAGGAAAGTTCCAACCCGCATATTAGGAACGGAAGTGAAGAAGCTACGCAACCGTGAAGTCCAGCTCGTCAAAGTTCAGTGGAGCGATGCCGAAGAAGATGCAACTTGGGAAACTGAAGCTAAAATACCGCAGCCTACCCTTTTCTTTTCGAGGGTACATCTTTGATCTTTCCTTTTTCCTTAAGTTGCGCTTTTATCTATCTTTTTAGGTATATCTTCTCGACCCTATCTTTTAGGTAGAAACCCTTTGGATGGAAACATGTAATTGAAACATGTTATGGATGATGATTGCAAGTGGTTGAAAGTGGTTGCTAGTGGTTGCTCGTGGTTGCATATACACACACAATCTAGGTTTTAGATCGGCTCAATCACTTCATATTGCATATGCATATATGTTTGCATTCTTATATGGTTGAACTTTAATGTGTTGACATGTGGATGTTGCATTTGTATGAATGATTGTGCACTCATGTAGAATTATGAATAGGAGGATTTGCATACATAATGGATTCATAGCACTTACATAATTCACATTAAGGAGGTCAACTGAATCAGTAGACCGCCTGATTTTGCATTAGATAAGTACATGTACACACACACACTTCGCATATTATCATGAAGCATTAGAAGTCTTTTAAGGACAATGGATGCTCGTGTTTGATGGATGAGTAGATGGATGTTTGGATGTTAGGAGGTACATTCTTCCTGAACTTGAAGATTTCGGGACGAAATCCTTTTAAGTGGGGGAGAATGTAACACCCCGTGCATTTTATAATAGTGAAATCCAAAAATTAAAGTATAATAAATTCTAGTTAAAGTATTAAAGGAAAATGGGATATGCCATTGCGTTCATCTCGGAAAAATACGCGAAATAGAGTCTGAGTTTTCGAAAAACGGAGTCCGTATGACCAAGTTATGGCCCGATGAAGTTTCAGAAAATTCGAATTTCGAAAACAGAATTAAAATTCAGCCCAATCAGAGTAGGCGGGGAAATTCCCACCCAAACCCACCAGGTCGACCTGGGGGTCGACCCTAGGGTCGACCTGTCAGGCCAGGTCGACCTGGGAGTCGACCTAGGTGTCGACCTGCCCAGGCAGGTCGACTCTAGAGTCGACCTGGGGGTCGACTGGGGAGTCGACCTGGCCCCTGAGCCAGGTCGAACCCAGCCCCCCTGGCTGGCCTAGTCTGTGTTTGGTTGATTTGCTGAGCCTTGTCTTGTCACTAGGGCTAGGTGTCAGCTCCTGGTTGGTCTCTCCTTTGAACGAACGGCTATTATTGAACCAAACTTCATCGACGGTCTAAATTAACTCAAAAACTCTATAAAAAGGACCTAAGACTAACCCTAATTCACATAAACTAAAATGGAGATGAGACCGTCATGCTGCTGAGGAGAGACTGAGGATAGCCGTCAGAAATAGAGAGACAATTAGGAGATAAATCAAAAGCTTAAAGCAACGTTAATCAAATCAAAGCAACAACAAAGGATAGCAACTCCAAATTCAGAATTCAGATTCCTGAATTGAAGATTCGTCACACGTTGTAAGTAGAGTGCTATTTCGATGTGAATTAAATAATTGTGTTGATTTGTGTAAAGTAAGAAATGGAATTGTGGCGATAATAATCTATATTTGTATGTTGCTTTGATGCTAAACGATTTGGGAATACTATGGTATATGATTGGATATTTGCAAGTATGCGATTTGCGTTGGAAGTTAACAACGAAATGGAATTGCGGCGATAATAACTTATGTTTGTATGTTATTTTGATTTGGCAATGCTATGGTGTACGATTTGATTCATACAAGTACATGGTTTATGTTGACAACCACATGTTGTGGAATTTTAATTGGGATTCATGCAAGCATATGATTCATATTGAAAACTACATGTTTGTAGTAGTTATTTACAACACCCATTTGATAATTGCAAGTATATGATTCATGTTGAAAATAACAACTATATGTTGTAATAGTTTATTTGAAATTCATGCAAGTATATGATTTATTATTATGCCAACATGACGTATAATTCTATGGTCATCTTTAGTGTAATTTGATCCACTTAAGTATTATGATTCATATGAAGGTTATGTTGGAATTGGCATCATAGTTCAAAGTATAAAAATCACGATTTTGTAATAGTGACAAAAGCAAGCTCTTTGTAAGCTTGTATTAATTTTATGAACATGACTAAACTATGTTTGTTATTATGCCTAGTTGAAAACATGTTTCTAGGCTTATGTTGTTATCATAATTATATGATAATATATTTGGTACATAAGTTACATTAGAAATTACACTAGAATTACATCCCACTTACAAGTTACATAGACAGGATAAAAACCATGATTATATGAATAGTAGGATTCATGTTCAATTATGTTTATGCCATGACTATATGAACAGAAGGACTCATGTTCAATTATGATTATGCCATAATTATATGATTAGAATGGTTCATGTTTAAGTATCATTTATGCCATGACTACACGAATAGAATGATTCATGCTTTGTTTATACCATGATTATGTGAATAGAATGATTCATGTTTAAGTATTGCTTATATTATATGTTGTTACAATTGCAAGTTCACATGCGCCTACCTTATGTTAATTGAATCGTTATGTTGCAAGTTCATGCGTTTACACTCCCCTTTTTATGTTACCTTATAAACACCATGTTATAAGCCTCCCCTTTTCATATGGCTAAATTGGGTTTAAGTATTAAACCCAACACACCTTACATTTGAGCGAACGTGTAAAACGGGGGTATTGACGTTTGGGCTAAAATATAGAACATATGTGTTGGCATGTTTGACACATGCCAACAACCTTGAAAAACAATTAAGTGGCATAAATAAATCTTAATCAATAAAGATGAATTTTAATAATGGGCCGCAAATATTTACATATAAAAAGAAAAGAGACAAAATATGTAAATGTAGAAAATACGATGTGTTTAACCCGAGGTTGGATTGAGTTGTGATGTAAACCTGCCGGAACCGCCCGGCTGTCCAGTAGTCACAACAATACCTATCCAATGTGGGTGGTTAAACACAGAGCCCAATAAGGACCCGAGGTTAGATTGAGTTGTGGCGTAAGACTGCCCGGACCCAACCGGCAACAGGCAGCCACAACAATACCTGTCTAATGTGAGAGGTCAAGGCTTTAATAAGACAATTAAGGCTGAGTCAGGATTGATAGGATTAAGTGAATTAAGACTTAATCAAAATGGAACATGCTAAACTAAACAGACTGATTAGGGGTTAGGTTTATAAAACACTTAACCAACTTAGCATGTTGGCTAGAAATAGAAAACCTAGTAGCGGGGGACCCTTTTCAGCAGTAACCCTACAAGGCGTATCATGATACCCTGAAACTAGGCAGGGTGGGGCACGATTACTGGGCTGACTGTAAGAGGTCAAATCGACGGCGGTGGTGTAGCAGTGTAGGTTCTAACGGGGTGTGGGCGTGCACACACTCCGGCGCAGAAAAATAAGGCACTGGGCACCAGTAGCATACCTGTGCATTTTAGGGTTGTGTCGGGCCGCCACCATGGGACTTGATACACCCCATGGTGGGACCAGCACAGGTTACTACAATATCGGGGGCCGTAAGACACATGTAACTATGCGAGTAGGAGCCGATCATCATAAAAATGGATCACTTCACCCTGATTATGGGGTGCCTGTTGGGAACTAGTTTATATGGGTACAGAGATTAATATGGGGTACGATAGTATATTCGACCCTAGTCAACTTAACTTGGTTTATGGTGCTTTCCCATTTCTAGTTTATACTTATCATACTTACTTCTTTATTCATAGACTGAATAGTCCTAGACTTACTCAGGCTTTATGTCTGACTCTACTTTTCTTTCATCTTCTTTTCTTCCATTCCCCCCCCCCCCCCCAGGTCCACAGGGAGGGAATACCGCAGCTTGACCAGCCTTCATATCCAGCTTGAAGAGAAAGAATGTATTGCTTGGATCTTTTCGTTTCGGACTATGGCTTTGGACAGCAATTATGGGACTTTTGCAGTTTGTTTATATTTTCTTTATGCTTCTTTAAATAATGTAATCAAGACAGTTATGAAGATGTTATGTTTTTGGAAGTGTTGTAAGACAATTATGGTATGGTTGGTGTAACACGTATTTTAATGAAATAAAAGTTGTTGTTTTCCGCTGTTCAAAAATATGTGTTATTATATCTGTCTTGTATATATGTGATTTATACTTATAAACCTCCACCAAACTTAGGGCATTCCCTTTGAGAGTGACCCTAACGGAGGTGGGGTGTTTCAATACCCGTGTGGGGTTTCAAACCATCAAACACAGATTTTATTTGTGCAGTTGGGCGATGTGTAAAATTTATCGTCCCAATCAATATCAATCAAATCAGTGTATATAAACAAATCTCCGGTTTGTTTATATTAATTTATTTCATTCTAAGTACACGTTAAAAATTCTATTTTTAACTATAAAATATTTTTAACAATATAAATATTTTATTTCATTTCACACATCACATCACACAATCAACTACACATCAAAATCAAACAACCAAGCATACAAGCCGTCCATGGTCTGTGGACGACAGGTGTCGGGTGCTACTAAACACCGTCTGCATCCTAGTATATATTATTAACTAGAAAACAAAATTAAAAGGTGAGAAGTTCTCACTGAGGGTTCTGCTCCGCCGTGCTTTGCTTTTCAACAGCTGAACCGTCTGGATTCCTTTGAAATTCCTATGCAGTCCTTGTCCCGCTGTTTATAATAAAAATTATATTTTTATCATTTCATTTCAATAAATAAAAATCATATTTTTATTTCTACTTTATATATTTTTACAACGCTTCTTCTTATATAAAAATTATATTTTTATATTTCTACTTTAATAAAAACCATATTTTTAATTCTCACTTACAATAGAAATTATATTTTTAATCTTCACTTACAATAAAAATTATATTTTTATTTGATTAAAAATCATATCTTTTATCATATTAAAAATATATATAAAAACTGAATCTTTTCATGTTAAAAATATATATAAAAATTGAATCTTTTCATGTTAAAAATATATATAAAAACTGAATCTTTTCATGTTAAAAATATATATAAAAACTGAATAACAAACAAATAGTAAATAATCAACTTTATTTAAAACACACAAAAAAAAGGAAGAAAGGAAGAAACTTACAGCTAGCGGGTTGAGGAGGGAGTGAAATAGCGAATGGAGGAGGGGGAAGGTTTGCTACTGCGTTGGAGGAGGGAGTTCTTCGCAGGTGGTCGGAGGGCGCAGGGGTGGTGCGATTGCAGTCTGGAATAGAAGAGGAGAGGAGGATCGAGAGGCGGAGGGGACCGTTAGGGAGGGATCGAGCATCGGGGCGGGGGGGCATCGCCGGCGGCGGGATGAAAGGCTAGGGCGCGATGGTGGAAAAAAAGGGGGCGGGTTTTATTTCAGAAGGAGGAAATGAAATGGGGGAGGAAGGAAGTTATATTTATATTTATTTCAATTATTATTTTATTCTCCGTCAAAGTTGACTTTTATTTTCAAACACGAAATCGAACCCACCGACTGTCGTCCCTAGCGTAATACCCCCATTCCGAACACAATGGGATATGTTTCGTTAGCCAATTTTATCATTTCGATCTGTTTTGATTTAAATTAAAATATAATTCAATATATATTGAATTTGAACGCACATTTCAATTTACCAGGGCCACATATTAACTCTAAAAATTCCCAAAAAATTATTTCTAACTTCGTATTGACGATACGGTCCTAACAAAACTAGCTTCGTCAAATTATGAGACCGTTTGAAAAATGGCCATTTTCCAGTCGATTAAAATCAACTGAAACTGGTCAAACGCGTTTTCCTTTGCCACGCTCACATATTGAATCAGAAAATTACGAATTTTGAAACCTAGCAATAACTAGACATCACGGATCCAACAAAAGTGGTTTCGTCGAAAACCGAGGTCGTTTGCAAAATTCCCATTTTTAAGGGCCAGAATTCTACAACGACTATTGTGAATTTTCAACTGGGCATAACTTTTGATTCCTGCCATGAAATTCCGATTTTTAGGATTCGTTGGAAAGATATTCTCAATTAGATTCTAATATTTTTTGTTTCACTAAAATCCGGTTTATTTTGCACCCGGTACATTCATTTGAAGTTTGAAATCGAATTATCGAACAACCGCGCCATTTTCAATTCCTTTTATAATTTAAAATAAATATTTATATTCTAATGACGATCTGTATAAATATATACGTTCGAATTCTATTCAAAATAAATTTCTCGTTGTTATTATTTAAAATAATTCATTTTAAATATTCAAAATTCGCTAAAATTGCCAAAATAAAATTTTTAAATTGGCTCGCATTTTCCAGGTTGTTACATTCTCCCGCACTTAAAACTTTTCGTCCCCGAAAAGGAACGAAGCCGGAAGTTGTTTAACTAATCAACTCAACTTCCATTGTTTTCGTTACGGCTTAAGTTCTTCAACTTTTCAGTTTCTAAGAACTTTTCAAAATTTGGCTAACACCCTAAATTTTCGAAAAATTTCGCCATAACCTCCCCTGCACCGGGGACTTCAGGATATTTCATATAGCCTCCCATGGCCTTCTTCAATCCAAAAGAAAAAGAAAAAGCCAATCGGCTCACAAAATCACCCAAAACTCAAGAAATGCAATAAACATGTACCTATTTGTCGGGCAAACAATTTTATTTCTCTGCTCTAGCCTCATTGTTATGACCTGTTCAATGTAAGTACATGTATATGCGACTAATTTTCAATACAATTCAATATTCGGTTCAGTTAGGCTAAACGGTTCACAATTTCAAACAAATAGACAAACAACACAACCATCAATCAATTAGTGGATTAGAATTTCAAAAACATAACTTGATACATATACAGAAAATCATGTTTTGATGCCAATCACAACAAATAATCTATATAGTTTTGGTTCTCACACCAGTCTATGGAAATATATAGCTATCGCATCTTCGAAATTCGAACATAAATTCTGATGATGATCGATCAATCATCAGAACCATCTCCAGGTGTCTTGAATGTGATTCTATATATATCCAGTATATTAAAACTTCGAATATACGTACGTTCATGACGCGCATACGCGAAATCATTATATATTGGATTGTCCAAATTCAATATAAATAAATATTCAAATACGTATACTTGAATTTAACTTTCAAAACAAAATTGTTTTCATTTGAAAAATATACTCTTCACACTCGTTCTAGGATACTACTGATCCTATCTCTAACGAGTCATTCTAATTGGATATTACTAATCCAATATCTGATGAATTCTTTCGTACGGTTCTAATGTGTCTTGTTCTCTGAGCTTTGTAAACCAAAGCTCTGATACCAAAATGCAACGACCGGGAATTTCGCTCGATCTGAATCAGTCGCTAAACCGATTAAGACCGTTCGAAACACCTGATTGTTTCGAGAACTCAACAAAATAGAACGCAGACAGAAGAACATTTCATTGTTAATTACAACAATATCATCAGAATACATGGATATACAGAGTATGAACAAATATTACACATTAAAAAAAAATCAGAGATTACAATACATTACATAGCAGCGGAAAATAATACAATACACAACTAGAAGTAATACGCGGATACAAAGCTTTCCGAGTATCGTTCCAGCCGTAAATCAGGATCATGTGAATATAAATCTGCAAAACCAAAACTAATAGCTACCCGTGTCAAAATAAGGGCATCCAGAGTTTAGGTTAAAACAATAAACTCCAGGTCAGTCATGGGACTAGTATGAGAACTAAAACAGTTATTAATCTTTATTTTAAAGTTCGGTAAATCAAGGGACCACGCCGTATAACACGGAACGGGTTTCCTCCCAAGAATACCAGTGCATAAAACAAACAACGCAATGCTGATTAAAGAAAAATGAAGCTATTATAAGACCCAGGTCCTATCACACAATGCAACGCAAGCCGGGTGATAGGGTTTTACCTTATAATAGCCAAAGCATGCTTGATACGTTAAAACAAATCATTCGATACTATAAGTGTATAGTGTTAAAACAATTTCAATTATAAGTAAGAATCATAGACGACATAGCATCCCATGCTACTATGTCGCCAATACTAGGCTCTACAATCAAAACCGCCAAGTCACGTATTTGGAAATTGGATTTCCATCTATGAACCGAGGCAAAAGATAGTCCTCTACCGAATTCGGGACGCTCTAGCCCGCCCTTCAGGCAAGTACTCAGTCAAGCCTTTACATCGTCCGGGCCGGTCCACCGATGTGGATTAAAATTCCTGGACACTGCGTTTCCCCGCCCTTTGGGGCGTGAGTAAGCCAACGAATGACTACTCCATCGGTCCCGGATCGACCGATATAGCTGAGGCGCCTCAAATTCCAACAACCACATGAGTCAAACTCGTCAGCCAGTTCAAGCACTGACGTCACTCCTAGCTAGAAGAAAACGCATGTCCTCCCTGAGGTCCGTCTCCCGTTTTTGGTTCACACCGGGGTGTGAGGCTCGCGAATCTACGCTACACAAAGCTATGCCACAGAGGCCGTGCTTTGATCATCAATCACAAGACTTTGCTTTTCAACAAAAGCCTTGATCGTTTGCATCTTAGCATGCCACAGTGGCAAACCACTCCATGCAACCGATTTCTATCAATCACACAGAATGATCTCCAATGTCAGACACACAGTCCATTTACAAGTTCGTTCTGGGTCTGAACGAAACCGGAGGCACCTAGTACCCCGCATATCCATCGATCTCCAAGCACGTCTGGACGACCACTAACAGATTCTCTCCTCTTGGGTGTATGGCCCAATCAAGATCATCAGTAATTATCCAATCGACGTGAAGACCTCTGGTCCTCAACCACCGTCTTCATCCTCGACCCCACGTCGAATCAGTTATTTAGAATGGGATAAACCCGTTCTTTCTGAATAACTCGCATATATAATAAACAAGTGTTACATAAACACCACATACGCCTCATTCCAATTCAGGATATTCTTTTATTCAAATATTCTTATACTTTGGGAAAGGTTCCCATTAATTTTATCAAAGATAAGTTCTTTAAATTTATTCTTTAATCTTCTTTGAATATCAATTCAAACTAGTCGGGATTAGCGAACCACACCGAAGTAATCATTTATTTTATTTCCCAATCCCCACCTATTCATCTCATGAAGTAAAACTGGTAATACTTCATATCTAACACCACGATGTTATCGGTAAATTCAATTACCATCTCACGTTCAAATCTAATTAAAGATTTAACTATCGCCTGGAGTAAAACTCGCGATACTCCATTCTCGATCTTTTCAATCTAATTAAAGATTCATTAAAACTCCACTTAGTTTTAATCTTTAACTGGGTTAAAGAATCAGTGTCATTTAAAACACGGTTCACGATAAACCCAAAATCACATTCCACTAATTATTGGGTTAAAGAACAAGTGTTATTTAAAACACTGTTCACGATAAACCCAAAAATCAATACCAATTCAATTCCAATTACATACTATTTAATTGGTACACTTCATTAAATCTAAATAAAAAGATTTAATCTTTTTCTCAATGGGTTTAAGAACAGTGTTAATGAAGACACCATTCACGATAAACCCAAATCACATTTGATATTAAATACAACGCTCTGAATAGAAAATATATCGTCTTATATTTAGTATCAAATTCTACGACCAACAAATATCGTATTGGAAATAACGATATGTATATATGTATATCTTTCAAATTTCCATAACAACATCTGTATAATCACTAAATCCAACATCGAAATATTCCAAAGACAATTTTGATTCAAATCCATTCCAATTCAATTATTGGAAATTCTGGTTACTTTTAAAACCCTTTTCAAATTCAATTTATTTATTTTAAAAATAAATAGAATTATAATTCTAGTTGAAAACTAGTTCATTTCAATAAAAATCTATTTTTATCCTTTCAAATATGGAGTTTTTCATCCCAATTTTTCACAAATCATTTCTTATGATTTTACACAAATTATTACTATTTTTAATAATTTTATCAAAGCCCGTACAGTCGATTTCCATCAACGGCCATCGAACTGCACTTACAGCGACCTTTTCCCAATTTGATTTGGACATAATTCCAAATCCAACCGTTAGATTTCTAATTTCTAATATTCGTCAGAAATCTCTTTTCGATACGAACCCAACGGTTCCGGTTTTAGGAGAATCCGACGGTCGGATCTCCCGCAATATCCATTCGAAGTCAATGGTCGAAATTCACGAACGGCCGCGGCGCGGCGCGTTCTATTCAGGCATTATATACATATAATATATATATATTATATGTATTTCGTCGATTTCCTTTTAAAACGTATTTTATATATCGTTTTAAATTCGTTTTCGAAACGATTTCAATTCAATTTCAATTTAATTCGAATTTCAATTCATTTCAATTTAATTCGAATTCATTTCTATTCAATTTCAATTCGAATTCAATTCTATTCAAATTCAATTCGAATTCATTTCTATTCAATTTCAATTCGAATTCATTTCTATTCAATTTCAATTCGAATTCATTTCTATTCAATTTATCAGATTTTGAAATCACTTTCGATATTCATTGAAAAATGAATAAAATCGATATAAATATCGTTCGCTTCAAAATGGCGTCAATCTAATCAACACGGCTTCAAATATTTCTTTTCAAATATTTCTATTTCAAAACTGGAATGAGGCCCAAGCAATTACCATATAATGTTGATTATATTGGTTTTCTACAACACATGTATATATCAACAATGACCAATAATCAACCATCATCCAAAGTGCATTCTACACTGTATAAGCATTAAATATAAATATTTAACGCTTATAACAGTTTGTCAATCAATCGATCGACATACAACTAATTATTGGGATTAGTGTGTCATATCTCATCCCAATACCCGTGTGGGGTTTCAAACCATCAAACACAGATTTTATTTGTGCAGTTGGGCGATGTGTAAAATTTATCGTCCCAATCAATATCAATCAAATCAGTGTATATAAACAAATCTCCGATTTGTTTATATTAATTTCTTTCATTTTAAATACACGTTAAAAATTCTATTTTTAACTATAAAATATTTTTAACTATATAAATATTTTATTTCATTTCACATCACATCACACAATCAACTACACATCAAAATCAAACAATCAAGCATACAAGCCGTCCATGGTCTGTGGACGACGGGTGTCGGGTGCTACTAAACACCGTCTGCATCCTAGTATATATTATTAACTAGAAAACAAAATTAAAAGGTGAGAAGTTCTCACAGAGGGTTCTGCTCGGCCGTGCTTTGCTTTTCAACAGCTGAACCGTCTGGATTCCTTTTAAATTCCTATGCAGTCCTTGTCCCGCTGTTTATAATAAAAATTATATTTTTATCATTTCATTTCAATAAATAAAAATCATATTTTTATTTCTACTTTATATATTTTTACAACGCTTCTTCTTATATAAAAATTATATTTTTATATTTCTACTTTAATAAAAACCATATTTTTAATTCTCACTTACAATAAAACTTATATTTTTAGTCTTCACTTACAATAAAAATTATATTTTTATTCGATTAAAAATCAGATCTTTTATCATATTAAAAATATATAAAAAAACTGAATTTTTCATGTTAAAAAATATATAAAAACTGAATCTTTTCATGTTAAAAATATATATAAAAACTGAATAATAAACAAATAGTAAATAATCAACTTTATTTAAAACACAAAAAAAAGGAAGAAAGGAAGAAACTTACAGCTAGCGGGTTGAGGAGGGAGTGGAATAGCGAAGGGAGGAGGAGGGGGAAGGTTCGCTGCTGCGTTGGAGGAGGGGGTTCTTCGCAGGTGGTCGGAGGATAGGCGGAGCGGTGATGGAGGCGGTCGGAGGGCGCGGGGGGGTGCGATTGCGGTCTGGAATAGAAGAGGAGAGGAGGATCGAGAGGCGGAGGGGAGCGTCAGGGAGGGATCGAGCGTCGGGAGGGGGGGCATCGCCGGCGGCAGGCGTGGGTGGGCTCCGACGTCAGTGGCGGCGGGATGGAAGGCTAGGGCACGATGGTGGAAAAAAAGGGGGCGGGTTTTATTTTAGAAGAAGGAAATGAAATGGGGGAGGAAGGAAGTTATATTTATATTTATTTCAATTATTATTTTATTCTCCGTCAAAGTTGACTTTTATTTTCGAACTCGAAATCGAACCCATCGACTGTCGTCCCTAGCGTAATAACCCCATTCCGAACACAATGGGATATGTTTCGTTAGCCAATTTTACCGTTTCGATCTATTTTGATTTAAATTAAAATATAATTCAAGATATATTGAATTTGTACGCACATTTCAATTTACCAGGGCCACATATTAACTCTAAAAATTCCTGAAAAAATATTTCTAACTTTTTATTGACGAAACGATCCTATCAAAACTAGCTTCGTCGAATTCTGATGCCGTTTGAAAAATGGTCATTTTCCAGTCGATTAAAATCAACTGAAACTGGTCAAACGCGTTTTCCTTTGCCACACTCACATATTGAATCAGAAAATTATAAATTTTGAAACCTAGCAATAACTAGACATCACGGATCTAACAAAAGTGGTTTCGTCGAAAACCGAGGTCGTTTGCAAAATTCCCATTTTTAAGGGCCAGAAATTTACAACGACTATTCTGAATTTTCAACTGGGCATAACTTTTGATTCCCGCTATGAAATTCCGATTTTTCGGATTCGTTGGAAAGATATTCTCAATTAGATTCTAATATTTTTGGTTTTACTAAAATCCGGTTTATTTTGCACCCGGTACATTCATTTGAAGTTTGAAATCGAATTATCAAACTACCACGCCATTTTCAATTCGTTTTATAATTTAAAATAAATATTTATATTCTAACGACGATCTATATAAATATATACGTTCGAATTCTATTCAAAATAAATTTCTCGTCGTTATTATTTAAAATAATTCATTTTAAATATTCAAAATTCGCTAAAATTGCCAAAATAAAAATTTTAAATTGGCTCGCATTTTCCGGGTTGTTACAATGAAGCTATTATAAGACCCAGGTCCCATCACACAATGCAACGCAAGCCGGAGGATAGGGTTTTTACCTTATAATAGCCAAAGAATGCTTGATACGGTAAATTTCATGTTTTAATTCTTAATCAAACTCCAACCGTAAATTAATAAGAGAACGATTCCCTAAGTATTTACCCCGAAGGCTGAAACCAACATCAGACTAATACCCAGGAAACCACCCATCTTAGCTCGTTTCCAGTTAGTTTCTGATTTTATATACAATCATAAATATCAATCATAGACGGCATAAGCACCCCATCCCACTATGTCGCCATATATAGGATTACAGCTAATATCGAAACGTCACGTATTGGAAGTTGGATTTCCATCTGTGAACCAAGGTAAAAGATAGTCCTTACCGATTTCGAGACAATCTAGCCCATGTCTCAAGGTCAGAGCGCATCGACCCTTGGAGCAACAGGGCCGGTCCACCGATGTGGATTAAAATTCATAAACACTACGTTTCCCCGCCCTTTGGGGCGTAAATGAGCCAACGAATGACTCCATCGGCTTCACATAGTCACCGATATATCCGAGGCGCCTCGCAAACCAACAACCACATAAGTCAAACTCGTCTGGGCGTGTAAAACCACTGACGCCACTTCTAGCTAAAAAGAAACGCATGCCCTCCCTGAGGTCCTCTCCCGTTTCTGGTTCACAACCGGGGTGTGAGGCTCGCGAATTCACGCTACACAAAGCTACGCCACAAAGGCCGTGCTTTGATCATCAACCACAAGACTTTGCTTTTCAACAGAAGCCTTGATCATTTGCATCTTAGCATGCCACACAGGCAATTTACACTATGCAATCGATATCAATCACATAGAATGAAATCCGATGTCAGACACACAGTCCATTTACAAGTCCGCTCTAGGTTTGAACGAAACCGGGGGCACCTTGTACCTCGCATATCCATCGATCTCCAAGTACGTCTGGACGGCCACTAACTGATTCTCTCCTCTTGGGTGTACGGCCCAATCAAGATCATCAGTAATTATCCAAACGACGTGAAGACCTCCGGTCTTCAACCACCGTTGTAACGACCCGTATTCTACGCATCATAGGACAGTAGAATATTTATTTCTTTCACAAATGAAGTCGTATGGTCATGTAACTTTGGGAGACGACTATTGGGGTCATTTCCCATGTTCATGATTTTACCGATTTTTAAATGACCATTTTACCCCTAGTTGGTACTGTTTTGGCCATAACTTTTGACTGGAAAGGAATTTTGACCTGAAACCACTTCCATTAGCTCCGGATGATGGTTTACAATTCCGTAGAGTGGTCACATTTGCCAAACAGACTCACCGTTTGGGAGATATGGCTGAAACAAGTTCCAGATGGTGAAAAACAGCTTAATTGGGCTTAACCGGATAATTTTCAGCTAGGCCCAAAGGGGATTTCGGGATTAGGGTAAGGAGGAGGCTGAAATCAGTTAGAGAACGATCTTATCCTCATTTTCCAGCCGCCACTTTCTTTCTTGCAACCCTAGCAATGTCCTCCAACACCCAAATCACCTTCTAATCACTTTCTAATCAAATTTTGGCTTAATCTACATCAAATTAAGGAGAGGAAACACGAAAGCAAGGCTAGAGCTACTGTTAGACATCAGTATTCGCCCAAATCAGCAAGGTTTCAGTTCTGAGAATTTCGTTTGTGGCCAAGGTGAGAGATTAGCATCGTTTTGAAACTAATTACAGTTAATTAAGGGTAATTAGTGAAGATTAGCGAATTTATACACTAATAAATTCTGGAAAAATATCCATAAATTCGAAAATAATATTTTATGCCTCTGGTAGAAATTTGGTCTAATTTGATTAAGTTTTGTTAATCCTATGATTAGTTTGCTTAAATATATGCTTAAGGGAAAATAAGAGGTTTTGGGTATATTTGATCCATTTTGACATGTAAGTTCATTGTTTTGGGGTTTGTGGTTAGTTTGTTATGTTTCTATAACTGTTTGGGATGATTTTTGATTGATTAGCATAGTTAGATTTGTCGAAAACATCGTCGAATGGCGTAAACAAGTTGCTGGAAAAGTTGCAGAAAGTTGTGTAGGGTTTCGGATCGGATCGGATGTGGGCTCGGATCGAATTGAAGACCTGGGCAAGGAACCCGACCCGAACTGGAGTATGGCACAAAGAGGATTGGCAAAAAGGAAGGCCATGTTGGTTAAGCTGGGGATCGGATCGACATAGGGACGAAGGGCTCGGATCGGAACTTGACACTTGGGAGAACTGGCAAGAGGGAAGGCCACACTAATTGAACTAGGATCGGATCAGATGAAGAAGGAGGGATCGGATCGGAGCACGTGAAGAACGAGGGAGCGGATCGGAGCGGAAGCACGAACTGGAAGGGAGATGGCACCCGACCCGACACGGAGGAGGACACCCGACCCGACCCGAAGTGGGACGCCCGACCCGAACCGATGCAACGCTGTGGACCCGAACCGAACCGCTATAGGGGAAGACTACGAACAGAGCCAATTCAAAGTAGAGGACCCGACCCGAACCGATGGCTAGGAGGGGAACCCGACCCGACCCAGTATTGATGTAACGACCCGTAAATTTCCGCCCTTTGAATCGACAATAAACCACACAGGTCTGGCCCAAAAAGTGAAAATCTACGAATACATTAACTTTGGGCATACAACACATTACAACAGATAACAGAAGACTTTTATAACACTATAATAAATGTTACATCAGAGTACAGAATATACATATCAGAGTACATTGGAATATAATTACAGCGGAAGATAAGTACAAAAAATGTAATATACTGCAACGGAAGAACACATCGGAAGGCTCTCTATCTCTGGACACAGCTTTAAGCTTCAACCCAGAATCCTGTTTAATATATCTGCAAAAATAGCTACTCGACTGCCCGTGTGGAAAATATGGGCACCCGAGTTTGCCAGTGGACAAACTACAGGTTAGTCATGGGACTGGTGTGAGAATTCTACCTAACCTATAAAATATAATAAGGCTAATCACAAGACCACGCCACTTTCGCGGAACAGGTTTTCTCCTATGGATTGCCAGTGCATGACTAAAGTAAATCGTCAAAATAACGCAATGCTTCTTAGAAAAATGAAACCATTATAAGACCCAAGTCCCATCACACAATGCAACGCAAGCCGGAGGATAGGGTTTTACCTTATAATGATCAAAAGATGCTTGATACGATAAACACGGTATTATATAATAATAGTGTGCAACCAATTTGAAATATCTCAAAGTAAATGTATCAATCCTAGACGGCATGAGTGCCCCATCCCACTATGACGCCATATATAGGTATACAATCAAAACCGCGTGATGTCGTATTGGAAATTTGGGTTTCCATCTGAGTCAAGGCTAGGGAGCAGATCCTTACCGATTCGAGACACTCTAGCAAATGCCCCAGGATTGGTACTCTGTCCAACCCTTGGATCCTGCAGTGCCGGTCCACACTTACTTTTGTGGATTAGAAATTCCTGAACACACGTTCCCCGGTCCTTTTGGACCTATAATACGGCCAGTGGCGACCACATGAACCGAGGCCTCGAAAACTCCAACAACCACAATGAATAAATGCCAGCGCTGGTAGGTCCCTGGCACCACTCTAGCTAGAAAGCAACGTGTGCACTCCCTGCGTTCCCTTCTCCCGTTTTAGACTCTACCGGGCTGTGAGGCTCGCGAAGTCACGATATACACAAAGCTATGCCTAAATAGACTGTGCTTTGATCATCAACCACAAGGCCTGCTTTTCAACAAAAGCCTTGATTAATGCATCTTAGTATGCCACATTGTCAGTCCATACTATACCATTGATTTCTACCAATATATAACCTCTAAGCTCGTACGTCTCAGAGAAGGGTGTTAACCACCAAACAGATATATATTAAGAGAGATCAACGAATGTAGTATAAAGGACTACAACGTCAGACATACATTCCATTTATAAACTTATGCCCTGGGTCTGAGCGAAAGTCAAATCCGTACAAATCAACACTTCGTCCGAACGGCCACCACTGAAGCCCTTTCAAGGTAGCTACTCCTATCATGGGTCTCAGTGGCAACACATCCATTTGATGTGAAGATCGTCGGTCATCAATCACCGTCTTTAACTCTTCGACTTAGAACGTCGTATAATCATTTGAAATGAGATTGAACTCGGTCTTTTCAAATGATTCTCGCATATATATAATTTGAAATCCTTTCGTATCGTTATTGGTATTTAATAACGACCTATCGCTACTTTTATTTATATAAAAATAGCTTAAATTAATTTAACGACGCTTCGGGTTAATGGGCGACCCTGGCGCTGTTTTCAACCAAATTTGATTAACACATATCTTGAAATCTAACCGTTGGATTTTGACGAAGTCTATATCGTTGGAAAGATCTTCTCAAAGTGGTCCTAACGGTTCCAGTTTTGGGAAAATCCGACGGTCGGAACTTTCGGTATAACTGTTTAAAGTTACGATTGCCGATACGCGAACTGCCGCGCGCGTTTCGTTTAATTTATAATTTATATATATATATATATATATATATATATACATATATAATAAATATAGACCGTTTGGCGATTTCAACTATTATCGTCTATTCTTTTATCGCATCTAAAATGACGATAAAAATATCACTTTTATTATCACTCGTTTTATTTTTCTATCTTTTCTGTTTTATTTACACTAACTGTAAATAAATTATATTTTATCTATTCCTTTATTTTATTTACACTATGTGTGAATAAATTGCATTCTTTTCCCTATTTATTTACCTAAATGTAAATAAATGTTTTTCTATTCTCTTTCTAATTTATTTACCTAAATGTAAATAAATATTTCTCTACTTCTTTTCTTATTTATTTATACTACTTGTAAATAAATGGCTTCAATTATTTTTCTTATTTATTTACACTATTTGTAAATAAATGTTTTTAAATTCTTTTTCTTATTTATCTTAACATTTATCACTAAACTGTAATTTTAATTTATCTTAACACTTTATCACTAAAATGGTATTTTAATTTAGTCTTTTTATTTACATAAGGAAATGTAAACAAATTCTATTCACAAAATTGGTTCTTATTATTTACACAAGAAAATGTAAATAATCCTTATTCACATATTTTATGTTGAATCCTTGCTAACATTTTATCCTAACATAAATAGAATAATTTATGTTTAATCTTTCATAACCTTTCCTTTTAACATAAAAGAATGTTTTATGTTAAATCTTTTCTAACCTTTCTTTTAACAAAATGTGCACTTTGTTTTTCACTCTTTTCTATTTGACAAAATGTATATTTTGTTTAATCCCTTTTTAAATTAACAAAATGTGAAAATTCTGTTTTTTCTCTTTATATTAATAAAATGTGAAAATTTTGTTCTTTTATTTACATAAAAAAATTGTAAATAAAGCTTATCACTAAATTTTGTTCTTTTATTCTTTTTATTTACATAGGAAAATGTAAATAAAGGTGTTATTTTTATTCCATATTTTATTTGCACTAAAAATACAAATAAACAAAATCTTTATTCTAATTTCATTTGCATCTCAAAATACAAATAAAAAAATGAAATCTTATTCTTATAATCTTAATTACATAGTTTTGTAATTTTGTTTAATCTTTTATTTATCTAATTTAAATAAATGTCTTTTTTTTCTATGTTTTATTTTATTTACTCTAAATATTTGTAGTAATTTACATATATAAAATGTAAATTTAGAAAATTTTAATATGCTTTAACCTCCCACATTGGATAGGTATTGTTGTGATTACTGGACAGCCGGGCGGGTCCAGGCAGGTTTACATCACAACTCAATCCAACCTCGGGTTAAGCATCCTTTTTCTTATTTAACAAAATGCAAATTTTGTTTCCCACTAATTCCCTATTAATCAAAGGTGTTTATTTGTTTTTCACCAATTCCCTATTTAACAAAATGTGTTTTGTCTTTCACTATTTCTATTTAACATTTTCTAACGAAATGTACCTTTACTCTAATTAACATTTTCTAACAAAAATGTATCTTTTATTCTAATTAACATTTTCTAACAAAAATGTATCTTTATTTCTAACTAACATTTTCTAACACCACATTTTAAAATAGAAATGTTATTTCTTTTGCTAATGTCACACTTTATACTGAAGTTGTATTTTCTATTCTAATGTAACATTTTATGCGAAAAATGTGATTTCTATTCTAATGTAATGTTCTCTAACAATTTTTTTTTTTTTTTTACTTTACATAGAAAATATGATGTTTTCTTTTTATTTTTCTTCAATGTAAATCTTTGATTTATTCCCACTATAATAACATAACGATGAAATTTTATGTCATTTTTCTATATCCACATCACGATGTAATTTTGGTGTCATCTTCCTATGTTAACATCATGATGAAAGTTTTGGTGTCATCTCAACTATATTAACACAACGGTGTAAATTGTGTCATCACAACTATATTAACACAACGACGTAAGTTTTTGGTGTCATCTCAACTATATTAACACAACGGTGTAAATTGTGTCATTATTCATGTCAACCCACGATAATATGGTTTTTGTCTAACCATTTCAATCATTTACTCAACGTCGTGATTTCAAAATTTACACTAACAATATAATATATGATTTGGTGTGCTTTGGATGAATCACAATAAAGGTCTCATTTTTATTTTTATTTGTAAATGAAAATAAAGATTAAAAACTTACATGTTGATATATAAATAGAAATAAAGATTTAACTTACATTTTATTTTGTTCATAAAATAAGGGAAAAATTTGTCTTTTAATTTGTGAACAAAATTTATGTACAACTTTGTCCCTTATTTTGTTAACAAAAATAAGTAAAAATTTTGTCTTTTATTTTGTTAACAAAACTTATGTAGAACCTTGCCTTTTATTTTGTAAACAAAATTAAAGATTAAAATTGGTGTTTTATTTTGTAAACAAAATAACGTTAAAAACTTGCCTTTTATTTTGTAAACAAAATTAAAGATAAAAATTGGTGTTTTATTTTGTAAACAAAATAAAGTTAAAAACTTGCCTTTTATTTTCAAATGACAAAATACATTCTTTCAAGGCTGACAAAAATGAATATGTTTGTCTACTTCTAATTAGATGACAAAAATCTATATTTTTGTTTCACAAACATGGTTTAACACAATTGTTAATCTTATTGCAACTAACATGTTCTAATACAAATGTGATCTTTTTATTCACTAATCATGTTTTAATAAAAATGTAATTCTTTTTCACTAATCAAATTTTGACCAAAAATGTTGTCCTTTTATTTCATTCTTTAAAAAGTGACAAAAACTCTCTTTTTATTTCATTATAACAAGGTGACAAAAACTCTCTTTTTATTTCATTATAAAAAGGTGACCAAAAATGTTGATTTTTCTAATGTATCATTTATAAACAAAAATGTTGATATATTTTCTCAATTTTGTCAGAAATGACTATCGAAATTCAACTCCTTAAATTTGTCAAAAATGACAAATTAAAAATGTAAATATATTCACATACAAATATTTATCCTTCATATAACAAATAAAAATGACTATTTTATTTGTGAACAATCCAATGTTAAATTTTTGCAAATAAAAATCAATGTTTTTATTTGTGAATAATTCCATGAAAATTTTGACAATCTAACTAGCAAAATGATAATTTTAATTTCAATTACCTTATTTTAACAAACATGAATTCACACAATTTAAATCAAAGATCCATCCAATCACCAAACAAATCAGTCATTGCAACAATATACATACAACATCAATATGAGATAAATATACATTCCGCATCAAAATAAATAATTAACTTTAAATTTTAAAATAGAAATCTCACACTTAACAACAAATTTCATCGCATACAAAATTTTTATCATATGTACAATTTTTCCTACTCCAAATAAACATAAATTTAAAATTTAATGAACCCTTTTAAAAGTGAGTTAGAATTCTCACCTTGCGTGGATATGATGAGGACAAGAAAAGAGCGACCAATTAACTTGCAATTTGAAGATCCTTTTTCTCTTACCAATTAATTTGCAATTTGAAGATCCTTTTTCTCTTTTTTTTTTTAACCCCATGTTTTATTCTATTTTTGACTTATTAAATAATAACCTTTATGTTATTATTTTCTTCAATTTTTAGTCCTTGTATGTTGTAGGAGTTACAATAGCATTTATACACTATTCGGAAAAATATGATACTAACTTAACAGCTGTATTCATTTATCGATTTTCCATATATGAAATTTATGTATCAAATGGGCGGACATTCAAAGGAATTCATACGAATCATTTTTGATATGTTCAAGAAAAAGAAAATGACAATAACCTATTCATTATGTCAACTTAATTTATAAGTTTAGATTTTCTTGCAAATGTGCAATAGAATAAAACAAACTTATAAATATTTGATTTGCTTTAAATGATTTTATAGGCATTAAATCATACAAATGATTTATTACTTATTTTGGTTCCCTCTAATTTCTTCGTTTGAAAAGAGAAATTGTATACATAATTCTTTCATTGATTAACCTATTATTTTGTCTATTAATGAAAAAAAATCATTTTCATTCATGATAGGTTTATTATCGAGATTGATTTAACATAAGGAAACAAGGAGAATTCATGAAAAAAAAACAAAAATGTAACCTTTGTAATTAAGATAGAAATGTATATTTGATTCCATTTTGTTTGTCTAATATTGAATTTTCATTCGCAGAATGTTAAAAAGAAAGGTATTATTAATTTCCATATATGTTATTAATTTATACAAAGTCATTTAATGGAAATTAATAGCATGCAACATTTCTAAGGCAATAATATGTATATAGAATAAAAACAAATGCCTTCAAAAAGGTAACCAAAATTATAATTATTATTCTTCGAAAAGAAAAAAAATTATTTTAAAATTAATGAAAAATTACATGAGAGAGAAATGAAAAGGAAGAGAAAAGAAAAGAAGGAAATACAATGCAATATTTATGAGAGGATAAATAAGAAGAATATTTCAATTTGGAAGGAGATGAATGGTGTAGTATTAATGAAACAACGAAGAAAGGACAATGAAATAAATGCAGCTATTCACATTTAAAAAAAAAAATTATGAAGGTTTGAACCATTTCAAATTCCTGCACATTATTTGCAATACAAAATTAGTCTTTATTTATAAACTTCAATTTTTAAACTGTCACCGAAAAAAGAAAATTTCTTTCTTATTATTCTCTTCCTTTCTCTTAAATTCAAATATAGAGTAAAACGTTTTCTTTTGTCAAACGTTCATATTAAGGGTTCAAATCTACAGGATATTCCAATATAAATTTGGTGTTCTTAGTATTCCATTTATACTTAATGTCATATTAAATATAATTCATTATGATTAATACGTTTTTCCAATAAGATTATTTAAGTCATATTAAATACAATTAATTTGTTTTTTTTCAATACTAACATCAAATTAACGTACTTCCCAAGTTAACATAGAATGAACGTGTTTCCCATATTTTCTAACCTACGTCTTACTTCAAATAACATAAATTTTTAATCGTGATTATTTAAAATAATTTATTTTAAATATCAAAAACTCATTAAAATTAATTTAAAATAAATTTTAAATTTACCCCAAAATTCAGGATTGTTATAGTCTCCCCCACTTAAAATCTTTTCGTCCTCGAAAAGGAACTATGCTAAAAGTTGTTTTAATTAACTAACTAAATTTTAATTTTTCCTTTATTAGTTTCAATAATCTTATTAGTTGATTACCTTATCAAATATATATAACTTTTATATATTCAAAAATCATATTTTCCGAAATAGGATTATATATAAAATCAAAAATACGTTAATTATAGACTTGACACTCTCGACTCATTCTAGGGCATTACTAACCCCATCTCTAATGAGTTTTCTCATTCTATGATACTGCTGATCCTATCTCTAATGAGTATTCTTATTGGATATTACTAATCCATTCTCTGATGAGTCTTTTGTTCAATTCTAACGAGTTGTACCCCCAAAGATTTGAGCTAACCTGAGCTCTGATACCAACTGTGACGACCCGTAAATTTCCGCCCTTTGAATCGACCATAAACCACACAGGTCTGACCCAAAAAGTGAAAATCTACGAATACATTAACTTTGGGCATACAACACATTACAACAGATAACAGAAGACTTTTATAACACTATAATAAATGTTACATCATAGTACATAATATACATATCAGAGTACATTGGAATATAATTACAGCGGAAGATAAGTACAAAAAATGTAATATACTGTAACGGAAGAACACATCGGAAGGCTCTCTATCTCTGGACACAACTTTAAGCTTCAACCCAGAATCCTGTTTAATATATCTGCAAAAATAGCTACTCGACTGCCCGTGTGGAAAATATGGGCACCCGAGTTTGCCAGTGGACAAACTACAGGTCAGTCATGGGACTGGTGTGAGAATTCTACCTAACCTATAAAATATAATAAGGCTAATCATAGGACCACGCCACTTTCGCGGAACAGGTTTTCTCCTATGGATTGCCAGTGCAAGACTAAAGTAAATCGTCAAAATAACGCAATGCTTTTTAGAAAAATGAAACCATTATAAGACCCAAGTCCCATCACACAATGTAACGCAAGCCGGAGGATAGGGTTTTACCTTATAATGATCAAAAGATGCTTGATACGATAAACACGGTATTATATAATAATAGTGTGCAACCAATTTGAAATATCTCAAAGTAAATGTATCAATCCTAGACGGCATGAGTGCCCCATCCCACTATGTCGCCATATATAGGTATACAATCAAAACCGCGTGATGTTGTATTGGAAATTTGGGTTTCCATCTGAGTCAAGGCTAGGGAGGAGATCCTTACCGATTCGAGACACTCTAGCAAATGCCCCAGGATTGGTACTCTGTCCAACCCTTGGATCCTGCAGGGCCGGTCCACACTTACTTTTGTGGATTAGAAATGCCTGAACACACGTTCCCCGGTCCTTTTGGACCTATATATAATACGGCCAGTGGCGACCGCATAAACCGAGGCCTCGAAAACTCCAACAACCACAATGAATAAATGCCAGCGCTGGTAGGTCCCTGGCACCACTCTAGCTAGAAAGCAACGTGTGCACTCCCTGCATTCCTTTCTCCCGTTTTAGACTCTACCGGGCTGTGAGGCTCGCGAAGTCACGATATACACAAAGCTATGCCTAAATAGACTGTGCTTTGATCATCAACCACAAGGCCTGCTTTTCAACAAAAGCCTTGATTAATGCATCTTAGTATGCCACATTGTCAGTCCATACTATACCATTGATTTCTACCAATATATAACCTCTAAGCTCGTACGTCTCAGAGAAGGGTGTTAACCACCAAACAGATATATATTAAGAGAGATCAACGAATGTAGTATAAAGGACTACAACGTCAGACATACATTCCATTTATAAACTTATGCCCTGGGTCTGAGCGAAAGTCAAATCCGTACAAATCAACACTTCGTCCGAACGGCCACCACTGAAGCCCTTTCAAGGTAGCTGCTCCTCTCATGGGTCTCAGTGGCAACACATCCATTCGATGTGAAGATCGTCGGTCTTCAATCACCGTCTTTAACTCTTCGACTTAGAACGTCGTATAATCATTTGAAATGAGATTGAACTCGGTCTTTTCAAATGATTCTCGCATATATATATATATATAATTTGAAATCCTTTCGTATCGTTATTGATATTTAATAACGACCCATCGCTACTTTTATTTATATAAAAATAGCTTAAATTAATTTAACGACGCTTCGGGTTAATGGGCGACCCTGGCGCTGTTTTCAACCAAATTTGATTAACACATATCTTGAAATCTAACCATTGGATTTTGACGAAGTCTATTTCGTTGGAAAGATCTTCTCAAAGTGGTCCTAAGGTTCTAGTTTTGGGAAAATCCGACGGTCGGATCTTTCGGTATAACTGTTTAAAGTTACGATTGCCGATACGCGAACTGCCGCGCGCGTTTCGTTTAATTTATAATTTATACATATATATATATACATATATAATAAATATAAACCGTTTGGCGATTTTAACTATTATCGTCTATTCTTTTATCGCATCTAAAATGACGATAAAAATATCACTTTTATTATCACTCGTTTTATTTTTCTATCTTTTCTGTTTTGTTTACACTAACTGTAAATAAATTATACTTTATCTATTCCTTTATTTTATTTACACTATGTGTGAATAAATTGCATTCTTTTCCCTATTTATTTACCTAAATGTAAATAAATGTTTTTCTATTCTCTTTCTAATTTATTTACCTAAATGTAAATAAATATTTCTCTACTTCTTTTCTTATTTATTTATACTACTTGTAAATAAATGGCTTCAATTACTTTTTCTTATTTATTTACACTATTTGTAAATAAATGTTTTTAAATTCTTTTTCTTATTTATCTTAACATTTATCACTAAACTGTAATTTTAATTTATCTTAACACTTTATCACTAAAATGGTATTTTAATTTAGTCTTTTTATTTACATAAGGAAATGTAAACAAATTCTATTCACAAAATTGGTTCTTATTATTTACACAAGAAAATGTAAATAATCCTTATTCACATATTTTAGGTTGAATCCTTGCTAACATTTTATCCTAACATAAATAGAATAATTTATGTTTAATCTTTCATAACCTTTCCTTTTAACATAAAAGAATGTTTTATGTTAAATCTTTTCTAACCTTTCTTTTAACAAAATGTGCACTTTGTTTTTCACTCTTTTCTATTTGACAAAATGTATATTTTGTTTAATCCCTTTTTAAATTAACAAAATGTGAAAATTCTGTTCTTTCTCTTTATATTAATAAAATGTGAAAATTTTGTTCTTTTATTTACATAAAAAAAAATTGTAAATAAAGCTTATCACTAAATTTTGTTCTTTTATTCTTTTTATTTACATAGGAAAATGTAAATAAAGGTGTTATTTTTATTCCATATTTTATTTGCACTAAAAATACAAATAAACAAAATCTTTATTCTAATTTCATTTGCATCTCAAAATACAAATAAAAAAATGAAATCTTATTCTTATAATCTTAATTACATAGTTATGTAATTTTGTTTAATCTTTTATTTATCTAATGTAAATAAATGTCTTTTTTTTCTATGTTTTATTTTATTTACTCTAAATATTTGTAGTAATTTACATATATAAAATGTAAATTTAGAAAATTTTAATATGCTTTAACCTCCCACATTGGATAGGTATTGTTGTGATTACTAGACAGCCGGGCGGGTCCGGGCAGGTTTACATCACAACTCAATCCAACCTCGGGTTAAGCATCCTTTTTCTTATTTAACAAAATGCATATTTTGTTTCCCACTAATTCCATATTAACCAAAGGTGTTTATTTGTTTTTCACCAATTCCCTATTTAACAAAATGTGTTTTGTCTTTCACTATTTCTATTTAACATTTTCTAACGAAATGTACCTTTACTCTAATTAACATTTTCTAACAAAAATGTATCTTTTATTCTAATTAACATTTTCTAACAAAAATGTATCTTTATTTCTAACTAACATTTTCTAACACCACATTTTAAAATAGAAATGTTATTTCTTTTGCTAATGTCACACTTTATACTGAAGTTGTATTTTCTATTCTAATGTAACATTTTATGCGAAAAATGTGATTTCTATTCTAATGTAATGTTCTCTAACAAATTTTTTTTTTTTTTACTTTACATAGAAAATATGATGTTTTCTTTTTATTTTTCTTCAATGTAAATCTTTGATTTATTCCCACTATAATAACATAACGATGAAATTTTATGTCATTTTTCTATATCCACATCACGATGTAATTTTGGTGTCATCTTCCTATGTTAACATCATGATGAAAGTTTTGGTGTCATCTCAACTATATTAACACAACGGTGTAAATTGTGTCATCACAACTATATTAACACAACGACGTAAGTTTTTGGTGTCATCTCAACTATATTAACACAACGGTGTAAATTGTGTCATTATTCATGTCAACCCACGATAATATGGTTTTTGTCTAACCATTTCAATCATTTACTCGACGTCGTGATTTCAAAATTTACACTAACAATATAATATATGATTTGGTGTGCTTTGGATGAATCACAATAAAGGTCTCATTTTTATTTTTATTTGTAAATGAAAATAAAGATTAAAAACTTACATGTTGATATATAAATAGAAATAAAGATTTAACTTACATTTTATTTTGTTCATAAAATAAGGGAAAAATTTGTCTTTTAATTTGTGAACAAAATTTATGTACAACTTTGTCCCTTATTTTGTTAACAAAAATAAGTAAAAATTTTGTCTTTTATTTTGTTAACAAAACTTATGTAGAACCTTGCCTTTTATTTTGTAAACAAAATTAAAGATTAAAATTGGTGTTTTATTTTGTAAACAAAATAACGTTAAAAACTTGCCTTTTATTTTGTAAACAAAATTAAAGATAAAAATTGGTGTTTTATTTTGTAAACAAAATAAAGTTAAAAACTTGCCTTTTATTTTCAAATGACAAAATACATTCTTTCAAGGCTGACAAAAATGAATATGTTTGTCTACTTCTAATTAGATGACAAAAATCTATATTTTTGTTTCACAAACATGGTTTAACACAATTGTTAATCTTATTGCAACTAACATGTTCTAATACAAATGTGATCTTTTTATTCACTAATCATGTTTTAATAAAAATGTAATTCTTTTTCACTAATCAAATTTTGACCAAAAATGTTGTCCTTTTATTTCATTCTTTAAAAAGTGACAAAAACTCTCTTTTTATTTCATTCTAACAAGGTGACAAAAACTCTCTTTTTATTTCATTATAAAAAGGTGACCAAAAATGTTGATTTTTCTAATGTATCATTTATAAACAAAAATGTTGATATATTTTCTCAATTTTGTCAGAAATGACTATCGAAATTCAACTCCTTAAATTTGTCAAAAATGACAAATTAAAAATGTAAATATATTCACATACAAATATTTATCCTTCATATAACAAATAAAAATGACTATTTTATTTGTGAACAATCCAATGTTAAATTTTTGAAAATAAAAATCAATATTTTTATTTGTGAATAATTCCATGAAAATTTTGACAATCTAACTAGCAAAATGATAATTTTAATTTCAATTACCTTATTTTAACAAACATGAATTCACACAATTTAAATCAAAGATCCATCCAATCACCAAACAAATCAGTCATTGCAACAATATACATACAACATCAATATGAGATAAATATACATTCCGCATCAAAATAAATAATTAACTTTAAATTTTAAAATAGAAATCTCACACTTAACAACAAATTTCATCGCATACAAATTTTTTATCATATGTACAATTTTTCCTACTCCAAATAAACATAAATTTAAAATTTTATGAACCCTTTTAAAAGTGAGTTAGAATTCTCACCTTGCGTGGATATGATGAGGACAAGAAAAGAGCGACCAATTAACTTGCAATTTGAAGATCCTTTTTCTCTTACCAATTAATTTGCAATTTGAAGATCCTTTTTCTCTTTTTTTTAACCCCTTATGTTTTATTCTATTTTTGACTTATTAAATAATAACCTTTATGTTATTATTTTCTTCAATTTTTAGTCCTTGTATGTTGTAGGAGTTACAATAGCATTTATACACTATTCGGAAAAATATGATACTGACTTAACAGCTGTATTCATTTATCGATTTTCCATATATGAAATTTATGTATCAAATGGACGGACATTCAAAGGAATTCATACGAATCATTTTTGATATGTTCAAGAAAAAGAAAATGACAATAACCTATTCATTATGTCAACTTAATTTATAAGTTTAGTTTTTCTAGCAAATGTGCAATAGAATAAAACAAACTTATAAATATTTGATTTGCTTTAAACGATTTTATAGGCATTAAATCATACAAATGATTTATTACTTATTTTGGTTCCCTCTAATTTCTTCGTTTGAAAAGAGAAATTGTATACATAAGTCTTTCATTGATTAACCTATTATTTTGTCTATTAATGAAAAAAAATCGTTTTCATTCATGATAGGTTTATTATCGAGATTGATTTAACATAAGGAAACAAGGAGAATTCATGAAAAAAAAACAAAAATGCAACCTTTGTAATCAAGATAGAAATGTATATTTGATTCCATTTTGTTTGTCTAATATTGAATTTTCATTCGCAGAATGTTAAAAAGAAAGGTATTATTAATTTCCATATATGTTATTAATTTATACAAAGTCATTTAATGGAAATTAATAGCATGCAACATTTCTAAGGCAATAATATGTATATAGAATAAAAACAAATGCCTTCAAAAAGGTAACCAAAATTATAATTATTATTCTTCGAAAAGAAAAAAAAATTATTTTAAAATTAATGAAAAATTACATGAGATAGAAATGAAAAGGAAGAGAAAAGAAAAGAAGGAAATACAATGCAATATTTATGAGAGGATAAATAAGAAGAATATTTCAATTTGGAAGGAGATGAATGGTGTAGTATTAATGAAACAACGAAGAAAGGACAATGAAATAAATGCAGCTATTCACATTTAAAAAAAAAAATTATGAAGGTTTGAACCATTTCAAATTCCTGCACATTATTTGCAATACAAAATTAGTCTTTATTTATAAACTTCAATTTTTAAACTGTCACCGAAAAAAGAAAATTTCTTTCTTATTATTCTCTTCCTTTCTCTTAAATTCAAATATAGAGTAAAACGTTTTCTTTTGTCAAACGTTCATATTAAGGGTTCAAATCTACAGGATATTCCAATATAAATTTGGTGTTCTTAGTATTCCATTTATACTTAATGTCATATTAAATATAATTCATTATGATTAATACGTTTTTCCAATAAGATTATTTAAGTCATATTAAATACAATTAATTTGTTTTTTTTCAATACTAACATCAAATTAACGTACTTCCCAAGTTAACATAGAATGAACGTGTTTCCCATATTTTCTAACCTACGTCTTACTTCAAATAACATAAATTTTTAATCGTGATTATTTAAAATAATTTATTTTAAATATCAAAAACTCATTAAAATTAATTTAAAATAAATTTTAAATTTACCCCAAAATTCAGGATTGTTATAGTCTCCCCCACTTAAAATCTTTTCGTCCTCGAAAAGGAACTATGCTAAAAGTTGTTTTAATTAACTAACTAAATTTTAATTTTTCCTTTATTAGTTTCAATAATCTTATTAGTTGATTACCTTATCAAATATATATAACTTTTATATATTCAAAAATCATATTTTCCGAAATAGGATTATATATAAAATCAAAAATACGTTAATTATAGACTTGACACTCTCGACTCATTCTAGGGCATTACTAACCCCATCTCTAATGAGTTTTCTCATTCTATGATACTGCTGATCCTATCTCTAATGAGTATTCTTATTGGATATTACTAATCCATTCTCTGATGAGTCTTTTGTTCAATTCTAACGAGTTGTACCCCCAAAGATTTGAGCTAACCTGAGCTCTGATACCAACTGTGACGACCCGTAAATTTCCGCCCTTTGAATCGACCATAAACCACACAGGTCTGACCCAAAAAGTGAAAATCTACGAATACATTAACTTTGGGCATACAACACATTACAACAGATAACAGAAGACTTTTATAACACTATAATAAATGTTACATCATAGTACATAATATACATATCAGAGTACATTGGAATATAATTACAGCGGAAGATAAGTACAAAAAATGTAATATACTGTAACGGAAGAACACATCGGAAGGCTCTCTATCTCTGGACACAACTTTAAGCTTCAACCCAGAATCCTGTTTAATATATCTGCAAAAATAGCTACTCGACTGCCCGTGTGGAAAATATGGGCACCCGAGTTTGCCAGTGGACAAACTACAGGTCAGTCATGGGACTGGTGTGAGAATTCTACCTAACCTATAAAATATAATAAGGCTAATCATAGGACCACGCCACTTTCGCGGAACAGGTTTTCTCCTATGGATTGCCAGTGCAAGACTAAAGTAAATCGTCAAAATAACGCAATGCTTTTTAGAAAAATGAAACCATTATAAGACCCAAGTCCCATCACACAATGTAACGCAAGCCGGAGGATAGGGTTTTACCTTATAATGATCAAAAGATGCTTGATACGATAAACACGGTATTATATAATAATAGTGTGCAACCAATTTGAAATATCTCAAAGTAAATGTATCAATCCTAGACGGCATGAGTGCCCCATCCCACTATGTCGCCATATATAGGTATACAATCAAAACCGCGTGATGTTGTATTGGAAATTTGGGTTTCCATCTGAGTCAAGGCTAGGGAGGAGATCCTTACCGATTCGAGACACTCTAGCAAATGCCCCAGGATTGGTACTCTGTCCAACCCTTGGATCCTGCAGGGCCGGTCCACACTTACTTTTGTGGATTAGAAATGCCTGAACACACGTTCCCCGGTCCTTTTGGACCTATATATAATACGGCCAGTGGCGACCGCATAAACCGAGGCCTCGAAAACTCCAACAACCACAATGAATAAATGCCAGCGCTGGTAGGTCCCTGGCACCACTCTAGCTAGAAAGCAACGTGTGCACTCCCTGCATTCCTTTCCCCCGTTTTAGACTCTACCGGGCTGTGAGGCTCGCGAAGTCACGATATACACAAAGCTATGCCTAAATAGACTGTGCTTTGATCATCAACCACAAGGCCTGCTTTTCAACAAAAGCCTTGATTAATGCATCTTAGTATGCCACATTGTCAGTCCATACTATACCATTGATTTCTACCAATATATAACCTCTAAGCTCGTACGTCTCAGAGAAGGGTGTTAACCACCAAACAGATATATATTAAGAGAGATCAACGAATGTAGTATAAAGGACTACAACGTCAGACATACATTCCATTTATAAACTTATGCCCTGGGTCTGAGCGAAAGTCAAATCCGTACAAATCAACACTTCGTCCGAACGGCCACCACTGAAGCCCTTTCAAGGTAGCTGCTCCTCTCATGGGTCTCAGTGGCAACACATCCATTCGATGTGAAGATCGTCGGTCTTCAATCACCGTCTTTAACTCTTCGACTTAGAACGTCGTATAATCATTTGAAATGAGATTGAACTCGGTCTTTTCAAATGATTCTCGCATATATATATATATATAATTTGAAATCCTTTCGTATCGTTATTGATATTTAATAACGACCCATCGCTACTTTTATTTATATAAAAATAGCTTAAATTAATTTAACGACGCTTCGGGTTAATGGGCGACCCTGGCGCTGTTTTCAACCAAATTTGATTAACACATATCTTGAAATCTAACCATTGGATTTTGACGAAGTCTATTTCGTTGGAAAGATCTTCTCAAAGTGGTCCTAAGGTTCTAGTTTTGGGAAAATCCGACGGTCGGATCTTTCGGTATAACTGTTTAAAGTTACGATTGCCGATACGCGAACTGCCGCGCGCGTTTCGTTTAATTTATAATTTATACATATATATATATACATATATAATAAATATAAACCGTTTGGCGATTTTAACTATTATCGTCTATTCTTTTATCGCATCTAAAATGACGATAAAAATATCACTTTTATTATCACTCGTTTTATTTTTCTATCTTTTCTGTTTTGTTTACACTAACTGTAAATAAATTATACTTTATCTATTCCTTTATTTTATTTACACTATGTGTGAATAAATTGCATTCTTTTCCCTATTTATTTACCTAAATGTAAATAAATGTTTTTCTATTCTCTTTCTAATTTATTTACCTAAATGTAAATAAATATTTCTCTACTTCTTTTCTTATTTATTTATACTACTTGTAAATAAATGGCTTCAATTACTTTTTCTTATTTATTTACACTATTTGTAAATAAATGTTTTTAAATTCTTTTTCTTATTTATCTTAACATTTATCACTAAACTGTAATTTTAATTTATCTTAACACTTTATCACTAAAATGGTATTTTAATTTAGTCTTTTTATTTACATAAGGAAATGTAAACAAATTCTATTCACAAAATTGGTTCTTATTATTTACACAAGAAAATGTAAATAATCCTTATTCACATATTTTAGGTTGAATCCTTGCTAACATTTTATCCTAACATAAATAGAATAATTTATGTTTAATCTTTCATAACCTTTCCTTTTAACATAAAAGAATGTTTTATGTTAAATCTTTTCTAACCTTTCTTTTAACAAAATGTGCACTTTGTTTTTCACTCTTTTCTATTTGACAAAATGTATATTTTGTTTAATCCCTTTTTAAATTAACAAAATGTGAAAATTCTGTTCTTTCTCTTTATATTAATAAAATGTGAAAATTTTGTTCTTTTATTTACATAAAAAAAAATTGTAAATAAAGCTTATCACTAAATTTTGTTCTTTTATTCTTTTTATTTACATAGGAAAATGTAAATAAAGGTGTTATTTTTATTCCATATTTTATTTGCACTAAAAATACAAATAAACAAAATCTTTATTCTAATTTCATTTGCATCTCAAAATACAAATAAAAAAATGAAATCTTATTCTTATAATCTTAATTACATAGTTATGTAATTTTGTTTAATCTTTTATTTATCTAATGTAAATAAATGTCTTTTTTTTCTATGTTTTATTTTATTTACTCTAAATATTTGTAGTAATTTACATATATAAAATGTAAATTTAGAAAATTTTAATATGCTTTAACCTCCCACATTGGATAGGTATTGTTGTGATTACTAGACAGCCGGGCGGGTCCGGGCAGGTTTACATCACAACTCAATCCAACCTCGGGTTAAGCATCCTTTTTCTTATTTAACAAAATGCATATTTTGTTTCCCACTAATTCCATATTAACCAAAGGTGTTTATTTGTTTTTCACCAATTCCCTATTTAACAAAATGTGTTTTGTCTTTCACTATTTCTATTTAACATTTTCTAACGAAATGTACCTTTACTCTAATTAACATTTTCTAACAAAAATGTATCTTTTATTCTAATTAACATTTTCTAACAAAAATGTATCTTTATTTCTAACTAACATTTTCTAACACCACATTTTAAAATAGAAATGTTATTTCTTTTGCTAATGTCACACTTTATACTGAAGTTGTATTTTCTATTCTAATGTAACATTTTATGCGAAAAATGTGATTTCTATTCTAATGTAATGTTCTCTAACAAATTTTTTTTTTTTTTACTTTACATAGAAAATATGATGTTTTCTTTTTATTTTTCTTCAATGTAAATCTTTGATTTATTCCCACTATAATAACATAACGATGAAATTTTATGTCATTTTTCTATATCCACATCACGATGTAATTTTGGTGTCATCTTCCTATGTTAACATCATGATGAAAGTTTTGGTGTCATCTCAACTATATTAACACAACGGTGTAAATTGTGTCATCACAACTATATTAACACAACGACGTAAGTTTTTGGTGTCATCTCAACTATATTAACACAACGGTGTAAATTGTGTCATTATTCATGTCAACCCACGATAATATGGTTTTTGTCTAACCATTTCAATCATTTACTCGACGTCGTGATTTCAAAATTTACACTAACAATATAATATATGATTTGGTGTGCTTTGGATGAATCACAATAAAGGTCTCATTTTTATTTTTATTTGTAAATGAAAATAAAGATTAAAAACTTACATGTTGATATATAAATAGAAATAAAGATTTAACTTACATTTTATTTTGTTCATAAAATAAGGGAAAAATTTGTCTTTTAATTTGTGAACAAAATTTATGTACAACTTTGTCCCTTATTTTGTTAACAAAAATAAGTAAAAATTTTGTCTTTTATTTTGTTAACAAAACTTATGTAGAACCTTGCCTTTTATTTTGTAAACAAAATTAAAGATTAAAATTGGTGTTTTATTTTGTAAACAAAATAACGTTAAAAACTTGCCTTTTATTTTGTAAACAAAATTAAAGATAAAAATTGGTGTTTTATTTTGTAAACAAAATAAAGTTAAAAACTTGCCTTTTATTTTCAAATGACAAAATACATTCTTTCAAGGCTGACAAAAATGAATATGTTTGTCTACTTCTAATTAGATGACAAAAATCTATATTTTTGTTTCACAAACATGGTTTAACACAATTGTTAATCTTATTGCAACTAACATGTTCTAATACAAATGTGATCTTTTTATTCACTAATCATGTTTTAATAAAAATGTAATTCTTTTTCACTAATCAAATTTTGACCAAAAATGTTGTCCTTTTATTTCATTCTTTAAAAAGTGACAAAAACTCTCTTTTTATTTCATTCTAACAAGGTGACAAAAACTCTCTTTTTATTTCATTATAAAAAGGTGACCAAAAATGTTGATTTTTCTAATGTATCATTTATAAACAAAAATGTTGATATATTTTCTCAATTTTGTCAGAAATGACTATCGAAATTCAACTCCTTAAATTTGTCAAAAATGACAAATTAAAAATGTAAATATATTCACATACAAATATTTATCCTTCATATAACAAATAAAAATGACTATTTTATTTGTGAACAATCCAATGTTAAATTTTTGAAAATAAAAATCAATATTTTTATTTGTGAATAATTCCATGAAAATTTTGACAATCTAACTAGCAAAATGATAATTTTAATTTCAATTACCTTATTTTAACAAACATGAATTCACACAATTTAAATCAAAGATCCATCCAATCACCAAACAAATCAGTCATTGCAACAATATACATACAACATCAATATGAGATAAATATACATTCCGCATCAAAATAAATAATTAACTTTAAATTTTAAAATAGAAATCTCACACTTAACAACAAATTTCATCGCATACAAATTTTTTATCATATGTACAATTTTTCCTACTCCAAATAAACATAAATTTAAAATTTTATGAACCCTTTTAAAAGTGAGTTAGAATTCTCACCTTGCGTGGATATGATGAGGACAAGAAAAGAGCGACCAATTAACTTGCAATTTGAAGATCCTTTTTCTCTTACCAATTAATTTGCAATTTGAAGATCCTTTTTCTCTTTTTTTTAACCCCTTATGTTTTATTCTATTTTTGACTTATTAAATAATAACCTTTATGTTATTATTTTCTTCAATTTTTAGTCCTTGTATGTTGTAGGAGTTACAATAGCATTTATACACTATTCGGAAAAATATGATACTGACTTAACAGCTGTATTCATTTATCGATTTTCCATATATGAAATTTATGTATCAAATGGACGGACATTCAAAGGAATTCATACGAATCATTTTTGATATGTTCAAGAAAAAGAAAATGACAATAACCTATTCATTATGTCAACTTAATTTATAAGTTTAGTTTTTCTAGCAAATGTGCAATAGAATAAAACAAACTTATAAATATTTGATTTGCTTTAAACGATTTTATAGGCATTAAATCATACAAATGATTTATTACTTATTTTGGTTCCCTCTAATTTCTTCGTTTGAAAAGAGAAATTGTATACATAAGTCTTTCATTGATTAACCTATTATTTTGTCTATTAATGAAAAAAAATCGTTTTCATTCATGATAGGTTTATTATCGAGATTGATTTAACATAAGGAAACAAGGAGAATTCATGAAAAAAAAACAAAAATGCAACCTTTGTAATCAAGATAGAAATGTATATTTGATTCCATTTTGTTTGTCTAATATTGAATTTTCATTCGCAGAATGTTAAAAAGAAAGGTATTATTAATTTCCATATATGTTATTAATTTATACAAAGTCATTTAATGGAAATTAATAGCATGCAACATTTCTAAGGCAATAATATGTATATAGAATAAAAACAAATGCCTTCAAAAAGGTAACCAAAATTATAATTATTATTCTTCGAAAAGAAAAAAAAATTATTTTAAAATTAATGAAAAATTACATGAGATAGAAATGAAAAGGAAGAGAAAAGAAAAGAAGGAAATACAATGCAATATTTATGAGAGGATAAATAAGAAGAATATTTCAATTTGGAAGGAGATGAATGGTGTAGTATTAATGAAACAACGAAGAAAGGACAATGAAATAAATGCAGCTATTCACATTTTAAAAAAAAAATTATGAAGGTTTGAACCATTTCAAATTCCTGCACATTATTTGCAATACAAAATTAGTCTTTATTTATAAACTTCAATTTTTAAACTGTCACCGAAAAAAGAAAATTTCTTTCTTATTATTCTCTTCCTTTCTCTTAAATTCAAATATAGAGTAAAACGTTTTCTTTTGTCAAACGTTCATATTAAGGGTTCAAATCTACAGGATATTCCAATATAAATTTGGTGTTCTTAGTATTCCATTTATACTTAATGTCATATTAAATATAATTCATTATGATTAATACGTTTTTCCAATAAGATTATTTAAGTCATATTAAATACAATTAATTTGTTTTTTTTTCAATACTAACATCAAATTAACGTACTTCCCAAGTTAACATAGAATGAACGTGTTTCCCATATTTTCTAACCTACGTCTTACTTCAAATAACATAAATTTTTAATCGTGATTATTTAAAATAATTTATTTTAAATATCAAAAACTCATTAAAATTAATTTAAAATAAATTTTAAATTTACCCCAAAATTCTTGATTGTTATAATTGACCAATAACCGAGATGCAAATGTAGTCCAATATGGGAAGTTAGAGCTCTGGATCCAGTTGGGAACCGATGAGTTCACTTCATGATTGGGCTTTGCTGCGGGACGTGTGCCAAGGGGCAGTCGATGTTTATGACTTTGGATCACTATGTATGGGAAGTACGTGAACGGATTCCGGGCTGAAATGGCCTAGGTACGACTAAAGGGCTATAAACCAATGAAGTGGGGTCATTTATAATGGTTTGGTCATGACTCCATGTGGTAAGCTTGGTAGTAGCAGTAGTTGTACAAGTTGAACTCCGCCACTACTTCGATGGGTCTAGTGATTGACAGTGGTGGACATCGTATGCTTTACGCACTTAGTGAGAGATGTGAGGATGGTTGTTATGGATGATTTGTTTGCTATCATTATGACATGCACACCCCACCCCCCGTATTCTTTACACTATTTATTATGGCACCTTAGAGTACTGTGCGGTATGTGGTACTAACTCTTTGGTTGCAGGTCCAAGTTCAGGTATGGTTTAGTATACCTGTTATTGTTTTGTTTAGATGCTTATCGCTCATACCAGGCTTTATGTCTGACCCAGAGTTTTATGTCTCCTCTTAATACTCTGGGTGCTCACACGAGCAGACTAGAGACAGGTTAGCTGGTGATGCACGGGTAGATGATCCGGAGACGAGCAGGAGGCTTCCACGTAATATATATAGTATTCTCCCTGTGTTGTTGAAGATCACTGCTTGGACATTAGTGGTGCATCTTCTACTTTAGTTTTCTTTTGTTTAGAGACAGTAAATTTGGAAAGTTGTACTAAGCTGTATTTGGATTTCCACTGCTCTGATGTTGATGTTGATTTTAGTTATCAGCTTATGCACTGTCTCACCTGTTTTATATCAAGTATGTTATTATTATTATATTTTACTTCATGTGCTGTGAGACATTCTACAGGCTCTTGATTAGTTTGTTCCCTTCTTTCCTTTCTTCTGACGACCGTCCCGTGCTAGTCAAGCATGTGTACAGCGCACTTTCGGAGGAAATGCAGGCTGGTGTGGGGCGGGCCGTCACACTTGGTATCAGAGCCAGGTTGCGTAGTTAACCTAGGGAAGTTATCAGGGAGAGATAATATACATATACGAGAGAGCGTATTTGTGATTATTTTTGTTTTCAAAAGCTATATATATACTATTAGTAGTATAAGAATGAAGTCGTACTGCACTAGCACCACTATGGGGTCGTTAATCGTTTCCTTTTTCAGATTGACGATGAGCCGATATGTTAGAGGTACCGGTAGAGGGGCCAATAATGGGAATGCTGCTGACATGAGGACGATGTTTACTGACCTCATGAGGGAGATGCTTAGGGATGTGCAGAGGGCAGCTCCCAATGGTGGAAATGGTGGTGGTCCAATAGTGCAGGCGCCGAGAGTCGACTTCGCCAAGCTGAATAAGGATTATACTAGACTTGGTGGGAAGCCGTTCCACGGAACGGAGTCGGCTACGGATGTTCAGGATTGGTTGGATAGTTGCGAACGTATCTTCGAGGATTTGGGTATCGAGGATGCGATGAAGAGAAAGCTAGCGTCCCGTCAGCTGCAAGGGCGGGCAATGAATTGGTGGAATGCTATAAAGGCAGCTACTCCCGAAGATCAGATTACTTGGGAGCAGTTTAAGGTTTGCTTTAGCGAGAAGTTTATTCTAGCTGCTCAAAAGTCAGTGTTGTTTAAGAAATTCTTGGAGCTCAAGCAGAATGGAAGAGCTGTCTCGGAGTATATTGCTGAATTCGATACTCTGTCGAAATATGGGTTATCTCTTATTGATACTGCCGAGAAGAAGAATGAGAAATTTATAACTGGATTGGATCAGTACTTGGGGGAAAGGCTTATTAACCACATCGATGAGACGTTTGAATCGATTGTGGGCAAAGCGTTGAGATCAGAAAGCCTCTACCCTAAGCTGAAGACTGAGGTTGCATCCGCAGATGAGCCAAAGCCACAAGCAAGTGGTGGAGGCAAGGGTGGTTCCCAGAATAAGAGAAAGCAGAATCAGACTAAGGATGGCCAGAAGAAAAAGAATAAGCAAGATGTTGAGTGCTTCAGTTGTGGTAAGAAGGGCCATTATGCTAGTAATTGTCGGGTCAAGCCAGCGGATAGGAAGTGCTTCAACTGTGGCCAAATGGGACATCACAAGGACAAGTGTCCACAACCCCCTAAAGAAAAGCAAATGGTGAAAGCCTATGCCCTTAATGCTATTCCTTCTTCGTCGAATGCCCCAACTGCGGCGGAGAAAGGAAAGAATGTCGTCATTCAAGGTATGCTTTCTGTTTATGATGTTCCTGTTAGAGTTTTGTTTGATACCGGAGCTTCCAGTTCTTTCATATCTAGTGACCTGGTAGATAGGTTGGGATTGGAGCCCGAGATTGTCGATAGACCTTTAGTAGTGACGAACCCGATTGGTGGTTCGACTAGCCTTAGCATGATTTGTCGTAATGTGGTCTTATCGAGTCATGGATGCATGTTTGTTTGTGATTGTTTTGTTTTGGGCTTTACTGGGTTTGGCATTATTTTGGGAGTAGATTGGCTCCAAAGATACGGGGTGGTGGTAGACTGTGAGGGCTTTTTGGTGACAGCTAGAGCGGAGGATGGGCGGAGGATAGTGTTTGGTGGTCTACCCAGTAAGGGGGTATTGGCTAGTTTTCTAAACTCCCTCGACATTCCGCATAGTGAGTTGTCAGGTTTGCCCGTGGTTGGCCAGTATCCGGATGTTTTCGAAGAAGTGACCGGGGTTCCACCACACCGAGAGATTGAGTTCCGTATTGATTTGGTAAAAGATGCCAGACCTATAGTGATGCCACTTCGTCGTATGGCACCAAGGGAGCAGCGAGAGCTCGAGGTGCAAGTCAACGATCTTTTGAAGAAGGGATTTATCAGAAGGAGTGTTTCTGAATGGGGAGCACCAGTTGTGTTTGCTACCAAGGCGGATGGTTCCCTTCGTTTGTGTGTAGACTACCGCGAGTTGAATAAAGTGACGAGGAAGAACAAGTATCCTCTACCGCGGATAGATGATTTGTTCGATCAGTTGAGTGGCGCGAGAGTATTTTCTCAGTTGGATCTCGCGACTGGTTTTCATCAGCTTAGAGTGGAAGCTGAGAGTATAGCTAAAACGACATTTCGGACGCCGTCTGGATTTTATGAGTGGTTGGTCATGCCATTCGGGCTGACCAATGCCCCAGCATATTTTGTGGATCTTATGAATAGGGTATTCAGAGATCAGTTGAATAGGTTCGTCCTTGTGTTCGTTGATGATATTTTGGTCTATTCGAGGACAGAGGAAGGACACAAGGAACATTTAAGAATAGTGATGGAGGTGTTGAGAAAACACAATTGAAAGCAAAGTTTTCTAAGTGTCACTTCTGGAAGAGGGAAGTGAGGTTCTTGGGCCATGTTGTATCAGAGAATGGTATTGCCGTGGACCCGGCGAAGGTGGCTACGGTACATGATTGGCCTACGCCCAAGAATGTAACGGATGTAAGAAGTTTCTTGGGATTAGCTGGATATTATCGCAAGTTTATCCAAGATTTCTCCAAGATAGCAGCACCATTGACCCAGTTGACCAAGAAGAATCAAGCTTTTGTCTGGGATGAAAGGTGCGAGAATGCATTCAAGAGTCTAAAAGACAAGATGACATGCGCACCAGTGTTAGTCCTTCCTAAGGGGAATGAAGAGATGACGGTATACACGGATGCCTGTGGTACCGGACTGTGTGCTGTATTGATGCAAGGCGGTAGGGTTGTAGCTTATGCAAGTCGGCAATTGAAACCGCACGAGAGAAGATACCCTACCCATGATTTGGAATTGGCAGCGATCGTGTTCGCGTTAAAGATGTGGAGACACTATCTCTTGGGAGAAAGATTTGAGCTGTTTACAGATCATAAGTCGTTGAAGTATCTCTTCTCCCAGAAGGATCTAAATCTCCGGCAACAAAGATGGTTAGAATTCTTGGCTTCCTATGATTTTGACATCGCATATACACCGGGAATGGGCAATGCGGTGGCGGATGCATTGAGTAGGAGACATGCCAGTTTAGGGGCTATGTTTCTAGAATGGAAGCAACTGGAGTATATCGCGGGGTTTGATTTCAGACCAAAGTGCGAATTGAATCCAGAAGTGTTAGCAAGTTTGACGGTCAGACCCACTTTGATTGAGCGGATCGGCTCTAGTCAGAGGGACGATCCTAACCTATTGGAAATCATCTCCAAGTTAGAGATGGGTATCGATGAGGAGATGAACAAGTATGGGCTTGATCGAGATGGATGGCTTAGAAAGGATGGAAGACTAGTCGTACCTAATGTCAATGGATTGAGAGATGAAGTGCTTAGGGAATGTCATCACTCAAAACTGACTATACACCCCAGTGGTAACAAGATGTATCGAGATATGAAGCATACCTACTACTGGGAAGGGATGAAAAGAGACATTGGGAGGTTTATATCCAAGTGCACGAATTGCCAGCTAGTTAAAGCCGAGCAAAAGAAGCCTAGTGGTTTGTTACAACCATTAGAAATTCCCGAATGGAAATGGGAGCAAGTCTCGATGGATTTCATCGATGGTTTACCAAGGACTAGATCAGGACATGATAGCATTTGGGTGATTGTGGACCGATTGACTAAAAGTGCAAGATTTATACCAGTCAAATCGACCAGAACGGCAGCTAAGTTAGCAGAATTGTATATGAAGTGGGTAGTGAGATTTCATGGAGTACCTAAAAGCATTGTGAGTGACCGAGACCCGTTGTTCACTAGTGGGTTTTGCAAGAGCTTACAAGAGGCTCTAGGGTCAGAGTTACATCTCAGTACCGCATATCATCCTCAGACCGACGGTCAGACGGAGAGGGTGAATCGTATTTTGGAAGATCTCTTGAGAGCATGTATATTGAATCTTGGTGGATTATGGGATGACCATTTGCATCTAGTAGAGTTTGCATATAATAATAGCTACCAATCCAGTATCGGTATGGCTCCGTTTGAAGCTTTGTACGGAAGACCGTGCAACTCACCATCATGTTGGATAGAGACTGGCGAGAAGTTTATGCTTGGACCAGATGTGGTGAGGGAAACTTCAGATAAAATCAAGATCATTCGACAACGAATGAAAGCTGCCCAAGATAGACAGAAGAGTTATGCTGATAAAAGGAGAAGAGACTTAAGATTCTCCGTTGGTGACTTGATGTTTGTCAAGATTTCTCCGTTGAAGAGCGTGATACGATTTGGCAGGAGAGGCAAGTTAGCACCAAGATTTGTTGGCCCATTCCCCGTTCTTGAACCAGTCGGGAATTTGACATATAGAATTGACTTACCAGAGAAGATGGCGGGAGTTCACAATGTATTTCATGTTTCCCAACTAAGGAAGTTCATCCACGACTCAAATGTGACTATTTCACCTGATCAGTTAGAGGACTTCGAAGTAGAACCCGAGGCGGTTGGGAACCGCAAGCCGGCCTGTATTGTCGAGCACGACATGAAGCAACTTCGAAGGAAGGCGGTGAAGCTAGTCAAGGTTCAGTGGGGCGAGGACGAGAATGATTGTACTTGGGAGACAGAGGAGAACATTAGGAAGACATACCCAGAACTCTTTGCCTGGTAAGATTTTGACTTCGATTTAGTTTTCTGCATGCTAGGATAAGCTTGTTTGCTTGTTTTGCATGTTTGCTTGTTGTATGTGGCTGTTAGGCATGCGGGATCTTTTGTATGTTTTGGGTTAAGGAATTTCGGGGACGAAATTTCATAAAGGGGGAGAGTGTAACGACCCGTATTCTACGCATCATAGGACCGTAGAGTATTTATTTCTTTCACATATGAAGTCGTATGGTCATGTAACTTTGGGAGACGACTATTGGGGTCATTTCCCATGTTCATGATTTTTCCCGATTTTAAATGACCATTTTACCCCTAGTTGGTACTGTTTTGGCCATAACTTTTGAATGGAAAGGAATTTTGACCTGAAACCACTTTCATTGGCTTCGGATGATGGTTTACAATTCCGTAGAGTGGTCATATTAGCCAAACGGACTCACCGTTTGGGAGATATGGCTGAAACAAGTTCCAAATGGTGAAAAACAGCTTAATTGGGCTTAACCGGGTAATTAGCAGCTAGGCCCAAAGGGGATTTCGGGGTTAGGGTAAGGAGGAGGAGGCTGAAATCAGTTAGAGAACGATCTTATCCTCATTTTCCAGCCGCCACTTTCTTTCTTGCAACCCTAGAAATGGCCTCCAATACCCAAATCACCTTCTAATCAATTTTTGGCTTAATCTACATCAAATTAAGGAGAGGAAACACGAAAGCAAGGCTAGAGCTGTTGTTAGACATCAGTATTCGCCCAAATCAGCAAAGTTTCAGTTCTGAGAATTTCGTTTGTGGCCAAGGTGAGTGATTAGCATCGTTTTGACACTAATTACAGTTAATTAAGGGTAATTAGTGAAGATTAGCGAATTTATACACTAATAAATTCTGGAAAAATATCCATAAATTCGAAAATAATATTTTATGCCTCTGGTAGAAATTTGGTCTAATTTGATTAAGTTTTGTTAACCCTATGATTAGTTTGCTTAAATATGCTTAAGGGAAAATAAGGGATTTTGGGTATATTTGATCCATTTTGACATGTAAATTCATTGTTTTGGTGTTTGTGGTTAGTTTGTTATGTTGCTATGACTGTTTGGGATGATTTGTGGTTGATTAGTATAGTTAGATTTGTCGAAAACGTCATCGAATGGCGTAAACAAGTTGCTGGAAAAGTTGCAGAAAGTTGTGTAGGGTTTCGGATCGGATCGGATATGGGCTCGGATCGGATTGAAGACCTGGGCAAGGAACCAGACCCGAACTGGAGTCTAGCACAAAGAGCATTGGCAAAAAGGAAGGCCATGTTGGTTAAGCTGGGGATCGGATCGACTTAGGGACGAAGGGCTCGGATCAGAACTTGACACTTGGGAGAACTGGCAAGAGGGAAGGCCACGCTAATTGAACTAGGATCGGATCAGATGAAGAAGGAGGGATCGGATCAGAGCACGTGAAGAACGAGGGAGTGGATCGGAGCGGAAGCACGAACTGGAAGGGAGATGGCACCCGACCCGACCCGGAGGAGGACACCCGACCCGAAGTGGGACGCCCGACCCGAATCGATGCAACGCTGTGGACCCGAACCGAACCGCTATAGTCGAAGACTACGAACAGAGCCAATTCAAAGTAGAGGACCCGACCCGGACCGATGGCTAGGAGGGGAACCCGACCCGACCCAGTATTGACCAATAACCCGAGATGCAAAGGTAGTCCAATATGGGAAGTTAGAGCTCAGGATCCAGTTGGGAACCGATGAGTTCACTTCATGATTGGGCTTTGCTGCGGGACGTGTGCCAAGGGGCAGTCAATGTTTATGTCTTTGGATCACTATGTATGGGAAGTACGTGAACGGATTCAGGGCTGAAATGGCCTAGGTACGACTAAAGGGCTATAAACCAATGAAGTGGGGTCATTTGTAAAGGTTTGGTCATGACTCTATGTGGTCAGCTTGGTAGTAGCAGTGTACAAGTTGAACTCAGCCACTACTTCGATGGGTCTAGTGATTGACAGTGGTGGACATCGTATGCTTTACGCACTGAGTGAGAGATGTGAGGATGGTTGTTATGGATGATTTGTTTGCTATCATTATGACATGCACACCCCACCCCCCCGTATTCTTTACACTATTTATTATGGCACCTTAGAGTACTGTACGGTTTAGTATACCTATTATTGTTTTGTTTAGATGCTTATCGCTCATACCAGGCTTTATGTCTGACCCAGAGTTTTATGTCTCCTCTTATTACTCTGGGTGCTCACACGAGCAGACTAGAGACAGGTTAGCTGGTGATGCACGGGTAGATGATCCGGAGACGAGCCAGGAGGCTTCCACGTAATATATATAGTATTCTCCCTGTGTTGTTGAAGATCACTGCTTGGACATTAGTGGTGCATCTTCTACTTTAGTTTTCTTTTGTTTAGAGACAGTAAATTCGGAAAGTTGTAATAAGCTGTATTTGGATTTCCGCTGCTCTGATGTTGATGTTGATTTTAGTTATCAGCTTATGCACTGTCTCACCTGTTTTATGTCAAGTATGTTATTATTATTATATTTTACTCCATGCGCTGTGAGACATTCTTCAGGCTCTTGATTAGTTTGTTCCCTTCTTTCCTTTCTTCTGACGACCGTCCCGTGCTAGTCGGGCATGTGTACAACGCACTTTCGGAGGAAATGCAGGCTGGTGCGGGGCGGGCCGTCACAACCGTCTTCATCTTCGACTCATCGTCGAATCAATTATTCAGAATGGGATAAACCCGGTCTTTCTGAATAACTCACGTATATAATAAACAAGTGTTACACAAACACAACATACGCCTCATTCCAATTCATCAGTCACTAACCGTAAATCAACAAGAGAATAATTCCCCAAATATTAACCCCGAAGGCCGAAACCAACATCAGATCAATACCCAGGAAACCATTCATGTAACGAGTCGGATTTTGCCCGGCCTTAATCGATCGCAAAATCGATCAAAACCATTCAAATCCCGCCTACGTTAACTTTGGGAATACAACACATCAGAACAACAACAGTAGACTTTTATAACATTAATAATAAATGTCACATCAGAGTACAGAATATCAGAGTATATTGGCTACTAATTACAGCGGAAGTTAATTTTACATGATTTTAATACATTGCAGCGGAAACAAAATAACTAAGGCAGCGGAAGACTTCCAATGTTCAGGACACAGCTTTAAGCTTCAATCCAGGATCCTGCTAAAGAGATAAACCTGTAGACAACTGCTTGACTGCCCATGTGGAAAGAGGGCACCCGAGTTTGCAAAAAGGTGGAAACAAACAACGGGTCAGTCGTGGGACTGGTGTGAGAATTCTTAACTAATTAATCACTATTAATAGGGCAAATCCAAAGACCACGCCGCTAACGCGGAACGGGTTTGCTCTAATGGATTGCCGTGCATAAAAGTGTCCAAAAACAACTAATAAGTAAATCGTACAACAACGTTATGCTTTTTAGAAAAATGGAATCACCATAAGACCCAGGTCCCATCACACAATGCAACACAAACCAGAGGATAGGGTTTTACCTTATAGTGGTTAAACATGCTAAATACGGCAAATACGAGTTTAATATTATTATTAATATATATCAAAACATTTCAAAGTAAATGTATCAATCCTAGGAAGAATAGTATCCCATACTACTATGCCTCCATACTAGTAATACAATCAAATACGAATGGGGTCGTATTGGGAATTGGTTTCCATCATGAGTCAAGGCTAGGGAGGAGCTCCTACCGATTCGAGACACTCTAGCTAATGTCTCAGGATCCCCCGCAGTGAACCCTTGGAAAGCTGCAGGGCCGATCCGCCGTCCGAGTTGCGGATTAGTCATTCCTGAACACACGTTTCCCAGTCCTATAGGACCTATCATCCGAGGCGCCTCATTCCATCATCCACATAAGTAAAATGTCGGGCCGTGTTAAAACCCAAACACCACTTCTAGCTAGAAAGAAACGTGCTGCTCTCCCTGCGTTCCCTTCTCCCGTTTTAGACTCCGCCGGTGTGTGAGGCTTGCAAACTCTCGTTATACACAAAGCTATGCCTAAACAGGCTATGCTTTGATCATCCCACAAGGCCTGCTTTTCAACAAAGCCTTGATCATATGCATCTTAGCATGCCACATCATCACTCCATATCGTACTACCAATCATTTGCCGAAATATATGAATGGGTGTTAAGCAAGAGAATAAATTCTTCGCCACCAAACATCCATACATTCGACAAAAGATTAATAACATGATATATAATGGAGTACGATGTCAGACACACAATCCATTTATAAGCTTATGCTCTGGGTCTGAGCGAAAGCCAAACCCGTACAAATCAACACTACGTCCGGGTAACTCCTACTATTACCTTATCATGGTAGCGAGCCATTCTAGGGCAACAGTCATCATCGTCCATTCGAGGTGGAGATTTGACGGTCTTCAATCGCCGTCTTCCAATCTTGGATTTTTAAACGTCGTTTAATTATTTGGAATGAGATAAACTCGTACTTTCCAAATAATCCTCGTATATATATATATATATATATATATATATATATATATATATATATATATATAATCCTTCTTACACATTAATAATTATTTTTATTAACGATTCATTCCTATTTTAATTATTTAAAATAATTAAATTTTTATATAACGACGCCTTAAGTCCATGGGCGACTATGGCGCTGCATTCAACCAATTTTGATTTTTACATTTCTCAGAGTCTAACCGTTGGATCTTAACGTAGTATATATCTTGGAAAGATTTTTCCAAGACGGTCCTATCGGTTTCAGTTTCAAGAAAATCCGACGGTCGGGTCTTCTTGTATAGTCGTTTAAAAGTGCGATTTCAAAACGCGAACTACCACGCCCTATTCGTTTAATTTTAATTATATATATAATCATTGAATCGTAATAACGTCGGTTGATTAAAACAACGCTCTACACAATTACCGATACTTACTAAATTTTAATTCATTTGAAAATGAAGATAATATTACCGCATCCTAAATTCATTTTCCTTACATTGAAAATGTAAATTTTGATACACTCAAAATCTTTAAATTACATATAAAAATATAATTTTAAATGACAATGCAAACTCTACTCTTAATTCACATTGTGAAAACATGATTTGTAATTACAGTGCAAACACTACATCTAATTTACATTGTAAAAATATCATTTTTAATTACAATGCAAACACTACATCTAATTCACATTGTAAAAATATAATTTTTTAATTACAATGCAAACACTACATCTAATTCACATTGTAAAAAAATAATTTTTAATTACAATGCAAACACTACATCTAATTCACATTGTAAAAATATAATTTTTAATTACAATGCAAACACTACATCTAATTTACATTGTAAAAATATAATTTTTAATTACAATGCAAACACTACATCTAATTCACATTGTAAAAATATATTTAATTACAATGCAAACACTACATCTAATTCACATTGTAAAAATATAACTTTTAATTACAATGCAAACACTACTTCCTATTTACATTGTAAAAATATAATTTTTAATTACAATGCAAACACTACATCTAATTTACATTGTAAAAATATAATTTTTAATTACAATGCAAACACAACATCTAATTCACATTGTAAAAATATCATTTTTAATTACAATGCAAACACTACATCTAATTCACATTGTAAAAATATCATTTTTAATTACAATGCCACATTTCTACATCTAAATTACATATAAATAAATAAATTTTATTTCTAATGTTCATTCTCATTTTATATTACATATATATATAAGAAAAATGCAAATTCTATCATACAATGAAATTGCATCTTTTAATTGCATAGAAAATTGTAGTTTTGTCATACGGTATACTTTCCTATAGACATTACATATATAAATGTAATATTTAACACACAATGTAAATTCATGTTTTAATTACATATAAAAATATAAATTTTATCCTACGGTGTAATTCTCTATATAATGTACATATAAAAATGTAGATTTTAACATACGATGAAATTTCCATGTTAATTACAAAGGAAAATGTAATTTTTAACATACTGCATTAATTCACTTTATAATTTACATATAAAAATGTAAAATTTGACATACGATGGAACTCACTTGTTAATTACAAAGAAAAATGTGATTTTTAATATACAACATTAATTCACTTTATAATTTACATATAAAAATGTAAATTTTGACATACAGTGGAATTCATATGTTAATTACAAAGAAAAATGTAATTTTTTACAATACGGTGTACATTCCTATATAATTCACATATAAAAATGTAAATTTTATCATACGATGAAATTCATATGTTAATTACAAAGAAAAATGTGATTTTTAACCTACAACATTAATTCACTTTATAATTTACATATAAAAATGTAAATTTTGACATACAGTGGAATTCATATGTTAATTACAAAGAAGAATGTAATTTTTAATATACGACATAAATTTACTTCATAGTTTACATATAAGAATGTAAATTTTGATATACGATGGAATTCTCATATTAATTACAAAAAAAAATGTAATTTTTAATATACGACATAAATTCACTTTATAATTTACATATAAAAATGTAAATTTTGACATACGATGGAATTCTCATATTAATTACAAAGAAAAATGTAATTTTTAATATACAACATAAATTCACTTTATAATTTACATATAAAAATGTAAATTTTGACATACGATGGAATTCTCATATTAATTACAAAGAAAAATGTAATTTTTACAATACGGTGTATATTCCTATATAATTTACATATAAAAATGTAAATTTTATCATACGATGAAATTCCCCGTTTAATTACAAAGAAAAATGTGATTTTTAACATACAACATTAATTCACTTTATAATTTACATATAAAAATGTAAATTTTGACATACGATGAAATTCACCTTTTAATTACACAGAAAAATGTAAACTTTACATATGGTGAATTCCCTCATTATAATCACATCTAAAAATGTCATTTATACCTTATCGTTCTAATTTACATTAAAACAACAAATAAAAATGTCATTTTTAATTCATCATTAAATTTCATATTCAAACAACATATAAAAACGTCATCTATAATTCATCGTTCAATTTCACATTAAAATAACATATAAAAATGTCATCTTAATTCATCGTTCAATTTCACATAATAAAATGTCATCTTTAATTCATCGTTCAATTTCACATAAAAAAAATGTCATCTTTAATTCATCGTTCAATTTCACATTAAAATAACATATAAAAATGTCAACTTAATTCATCGTTCAATTTCACATAAAAAATGTCATCTTTAATTCCATGAGACCTTTACTTTATATTTACATTATAAGTCCTACTTTTATATTCAAAGTAAATCCTACTTAATAATTTAATGAAAAATCTATTCTTTAATGATTCATTGAAAAATTCATTCTTTAATAATACATTGCAAAAATTCATTCTTCTCATAGACAATGAAAAATCATATCTTTTATTATTTACAATGAAACATATCTTTTAATTTTTAATATAAAAATTTCATCTTTCATTTACAATGTAAAATTTATTCTTAAATTACAATGTAAATTTTATTCTTAAATTACAATGTAAAATTTTCCATCCTTTAATTACAATGTAATAATTCATCATTTAATATTTACATGAAAATTTTCATCATTTAATATTTTCATGAAAATTTACATCTTTAATATTTCAATTAAAAATTCAGCCTTTAATAATTTCAATCAAAAATTCAATATATAAAAGTTAGCCTTTCTATTTACAATGTAAAGATTAAGCCTTTACCGTTTACCACATCGTATTTCATGTCACATCCAATCAACAACAACATTCAAATAAACCAACATGACTAAATCTAACAATTCACATCAAGGTAATATACAGGGTGATATTTATATTGGCATATGACAAATCAACGAGGCATGATTCAATAAAATTAACAAATAATTAATTCTAATTAATCAATAAATTCAGATCTAATATTTAGATTTGTAGATCTAACATCATACGGTATAAACAATTCAGATCCATATTTAAAATATCACGACGTAGCAGATCTATCAATAAATATTTTTAATAACTAAGAATCAATAATTAAATAAATTAAATTAAAAATAAATTCTCACATTGATTTTTGCTGAAAATTTGACTGTCTCGGAATCAGCTTTGGTCTGCGCCATCGCGAAGATCTCTGAAAGACGAGTCTAATGCAACTGACGGTTCGTCAATCGGACCTCGTATGAGAGAGTTATCGATTTTTAAAGATTGCATAAATTAAATATTAAATAAATAAAATAATATTAAAATATTACTCTTCTTCTTCGCGTTATCACGCATCGCCGAACCCATCCACCGCCTTCCAACCTTTCTGCGCGCATCTCACTGCACCGCACCGGACCACGATCAAACCCCGTCACACGACCCGCCTCGGCCAAGACCTCCTCCGCCCTGAAGCCCGCCGAACTCGGTAGTCCCACCACCCCGAAATCCGACCACGAACGCGCGGCCTTTCAGTCCAGAATTCGTGAAATCCGTGAACCAAAACCCGATCTTAACCGTATGGATGGAAAGGTCTCTCGAAGAGCTTCGATTTGGTATATCATATGTCGATTTTCGTTGAGCGGATCAAAAGTTATTAGCATTTCAATTTCGGATGATTTCAGCCTTCGAAAATAGGGCGGCGGCTGGCCATTGAATTAGGGTTTCGGATTTTAATATTATTATAATATTTAATCTCAAAAAATGTGCTTAAAAGGTGGATTTTCGGACTTTCTTTGATTTGGGCCTGCTTACTGTCGTTCTTAAGATTTTGACACCTTCTGAACGCAATGGGATAGGTCCCGTGGCCCAATCCTGAAATTTGTATATATTTTATTTAAAATTGCATTAAAAATTAATTAATTAAATATTGACCGTACATTAAAATATGCTGGGGCCACATACGACCTCAGAAAATTCTAAAAAAGATATTTTTAGCTTTCTTATGATGATACAAATCCAACAAAATTATTTTCGTCGAATTCTGAGACTGTTTGAAAAATGGTTATTTTTAAGGCGTTTAAATTTAACTGAAATAGTCAAAACACATTTTCCTCTGTCACGTTCACATATTAATTCGAAAAATTCTGAAAATTGAAATCTAGCAATAATTTGACATTCCAGTTCCAACAAAAGTGGTTTCTTCGAAAACCGAGGTCGTTTGAAAAATAACTATTTTTAAGGCCAATATATTTAATATTAAAAATACATTTTTAAACAAATAATTTCTGAAACTCGAAATATATAAGGGTTTATAGTTTTTTAATGCAGAAACGTCATTCTGAACTCAATGGAAGTGGTTTCGAGTCGAAATTCCTTTGCATGCAAAAAGTAGCATTTTTGACCTATGTAAATTACCTAGCGACCTTTCTAAATTTTAATTTGGGCATAACTTTTGATTCCCGCTATGAAATTTCGATTTTTCGGATTCGTTAGAAAGATATTTTTAAATAGATTCTAATATTTTTGGTTTCACTAAAATCCGTTAAATTTTGCGTCATGTATGGTCAATCAAAGTTCAAGTTTGACTTTTCAAACTACTGCGCTATTTCTAATTTTTTTTATAATTAAAATTGAATTATTCATTCTAACTTCGATTTAAATCAACTTGTGATCATTATTATTAAAAATAGATTATTTTAAATATCAAAACTCATTAAAATTACTTAAAATAAATTTTTAAATTTACCCCAAAAATTTAGGGTTGTTACAATTCATCTTAGCCAACCTACAGTTAGTTTCTAAATTTCACATTCATAGGGAAAGGTTCCCATTAATTTTATAAAAGATAAATTCTTTTAAATTTATTCTTTAATCTTCCTTTGAATATCACTTCAAACTAGTCGAGATTAGCGAACCACACCGAAGTAATTATTTATTTTATTTTCCAATCCCAACCTATTTATCCCATGAAGTAAAACTGGTCATACTTCATATCTAACACCACGGTGTTATCAGTAAATTCAATTACCATTTCACGTTCAAATCTAATTAAAGATTTAACTACCGCCCGGAACAAAACTGGTGATACTCCATTCTCGATCTTTTCAATCTAATTAAAGTTTCATTAAAACTCCACTTAGTTTTAATCTTTAACTGGGTTAAAGAATCAGTGTCATTTAAAACACGGTTCACGATAAACCCAAAATCACTTCACATTTCAATCAGTCCCTAACCGTAAATTAGCAAGGGAGCAATTCCCTAAGTATTAACCCCGAAGGCCGAAACCAACATCAGATCAGTACCCCAGAAACCATTCAACTTAACTAATCTCTAGTTAGTTTCTGATTTTCTTTACTTCTTTGGGTCTAAGAACAATATTATTGAAGATACCGTTCACGACAACTCAAAATCACATTTGATATTAAATACAAGGCTCTTAATAGAAAATATGTCGGCTTATATTCAATATCAAATTCTATGACCAACCAATATCGTATTGGAAATAACGATATATATATATATATATCTTTCAAACTTCCATAACAATATCTGTATAATCACGAAATCCAACCTCGAACTATTCCGAAGATGATTTCGATTCAAATCCATTCCAATCCATATATTGGAAATTCTGGTTATTTTCAAAACCATTTCAAATTCAATTTATTTATTTTAAAAATAAATAAATTATTACTCTAGTTCAAAACTAGTTCATTTCGATAAAAATCTATTTTTATCGTTTCAAATATGGAGTTTTTCATCCCAATTCTTCACAAATCATTTCGTATGATTGTACACTAATTATTAATATTTTTAATAATTTTATCAAGGCCCATACGGTCAATTTCCATCAAAGGCTGTAACAACCAGCCTTTTTGACCGCTTTAAGTCGGTATTTAAACCAACTCAAAACGTTCCAAAAGACAGATTATTATTTAGCTTATCAAGTTTAAACAGAATAAACACAGAATCACAGACACAATATTTGCAGCGGAAGAAATTTTTATACAAATAATATCAGAGTTGTACAAAATATTCATACAACGGAAGATTTTATAAGTACATTACATGAATTTTTAAATAAATAAAAGACTTACAGTTTTGTCGGGCGCGCGCCATATGCGTCTTTACATGCCACTCCACTTCGTTGCGAGCTGAAATTTTCTAAGCCTGGAACACTTAGGACCTGACCCGAGTGTCCCATGCAAAATACACAAAACACCCGAGTCAGAATTAAACTTATTTCAAGTTAGCACACTTCGATAAACACTAAAATGATAATCTTATTATGTCAATTCTTATATAACAAAAATGACAATATTATTTTAACAATTCTAATTTCAATAAAAAATGACATGATTAATTTGTCAATTTTAATACAACATAAATGACATATCTAATTTGTCAATTTTAATACAACATAAATGACATATCTAATTTGTCAATTTTAATACAACATAAATGTCCATAATGGTCGAATTGCTACCATGAAACAAAGAAGTTTACATGCATGAAATAAAATATGCAAGACAACAATAGATATGCAAGTAAATCTAATTGAACAATCCATGCAATTAAAATGAATTGAATCAGTGCGTGCAAATGAAATGAATTGGAATTAATTGCATGCAAATGAATCAAATAAACCACTGTATGCGTGACTTTTTCCAAAACAACCGGGGGTTGGTCAAATGCAAATACATGAATGGAATTAATTGCATGCAAATGAATTAAATCAATTGTTGCGTGCATGAGTATTTTGAAAGCACTTAAGGCCAAACAACAGGTATAATAATGTGTAAACATAAACATTTAAGAACTCAATGAGGCTTAACTTGAATAATCAAAGAGGTGAATTTGTGGGGTCTCAGTTTCAAAATGTATAAATGCCACTCCCAAGGTAGTGCAGGCCGTATGCAATTTAAGTAAGGAAAGATTCATGCATACCATTAAGTTAGTCCAACTGTCACCAAAAAAAATAAAAAAAAATCTTCCAAACTACCATTCACATACCTATAACCATCCAACTATTTCTCATTTCCTGTTAAACCCATGTATATGACTATGCGGTCTAAAACAACATATATGTAAGTTTGCCATCAAGTTTCCAAAATAGATAAGAATAACTAAGAATTAACAGTAAAACATTTTTAGCCCAAGATGCAGTACCACAAATGCAAAGAAATGTAACATGCAAAAGCAACAAAGTGCAACCAAGGCATGGAGTTCATGGTTTCTGAGAAATGAAGGCAGCATGATTAATAAACAAATGGATACATTTTCAGTTTAAAATGAACATGGCCGTATAAGTGTACTTTAGCCCATGTATGTAAAATTTTACATCGACATCATAAATATCGGCGTGATGTAACAAGTCACGAAAACAAGGTGCGGTGTAACGACCCAGAATTTTAGGGCCAATTTAATTTTTTTATTTTAATGAGTTTAAAGTATTTTTAATGATTTATTTATTTTAATCGAAGTTAAAAACAAGAAAATTTAATAAATATATAAGAGGAGTTTAAATTAAGCACTGCAGTTTGGAAATTTAATTTTAAACTTTGATTGAATGTACAGGATCCAAATGGAAACGAATTTTGGTGAAATCAAAGTATTTAAATCTGTTTCAGAATATCTTTCTAATGAATCCGAAAAATTGAAATTTCACTTTATAATTTATGAGTTATGTCAAAATTAAAATTTAGAAAAGTCGCTATGGAATATATATATATAATATATAAAGGTCAGAAATTGCCACTTTTTACATACGAAGGAATTGGAACTCGAAACCACTTCCATTGAGCTCAGAATGACGTTTCTGCATTGAAAAACAGTAAACACTTATATATTTTGAGTTACAGAAATTACTGTTTTCAAATTGTATTTTTGATATTAAATATATTCGCCCTGAAAATAGCCATTTTTCAAAAAGTCTCAGAATTGAACGAAACGAATTTTGTTGTGATCGTATCGGCATAAGAAAGCCAAAAATAATTTTTCCGGATTTTTCTGACTACGTATGTGGCCCCGGCAAAATTATATTTACGTTTGTATTTAAAATAAAAGGTTTATTTTGAAAATAAAAGAAAAACATACTGTAACTTCAGAATTGGATCTTGGCGATAGCGCCATCGCGTTCAGAAGACGTCAAAACATTAAGTTCGCCAGTCGTTGAGCGCGAATCGGAGATCGTATGTGAAAACAGTATTTTTTCTAGAATTAAATAATTAATTAAATTAAAAAAATAAAACCCTAAATACTAGTATAAATACCCCGTATACAGTACGTATACTCCTTCTTCCTCCTTCGTTGTTCAGCCGCAAGTAACCCATTATTGATCAAAACTTTGACCTCAGTTTTCTCCCTCATCTCTTAACGAAATTCAACATACCATATACCGATTCGAAGCTCTTTCCGAGATCTTTAATTTGGTACTAATCTCAGCCTCCCCCGTGACCCGTGCCGCCCGCCCCGAGCCCGAGAAACCGCCGCCGTCGCACGCACGTGGGCCCCGCCTGGCACCACCGAACGCCACCATCTTCCCGGCGTGAAAAGACCTCTCCAAGCCGGTCAACGTCCAACAAACGGTTCGTGAAATCATCGCCTATAACTCCAGAAATCCGGATTTGAAATTCTGAACGAAATCTGGAAATTCAATGGTAATTTCTATCTCAGATTTTGTAACGCTTTTAAGCGTGCCTGGGTCAGTTGTTAAAAGTCAGATCTATTAAAAACATTGATAACTTATTCGTTTGAACACCGATTCTGAAAATTTCAGATCCGACATGACCGTGAGGACGAGTAGTATTTGCTGAGACCGATTGGGGCCTTCTGAAAATTAATTTGGATTTATTATATTTATTATCCAAGCAAGGTGAGAATCCTTTATTTAAAAATTTTACATTAAAATAAACTATTCAGTATATGATGCGATTATAATATGATTCTGATCTGTTGTTGGTTATGATTTGGTGATGCCTTGTTATATGATTGAATGGCTAATATTAGATCCCTTGATTTCATGTTCATAGGTAAATAGAATTGACTCTGTTAATGAACAAAATTTGTTCAATATTTAAATGGGAATATTTCACCGTATGTTGAATGGAAATTTTTTGTTAATGTTATATAGAAAATTTCACCATATGATAATTTAACATTTTTGTCTATATTAAAAATATAGAAAATGCATTGTATGATTCATTGACATTTATTTCTAATGTTAATGGAATGGAAAATAAAAGAGAAAAACTCACTATATGGTTCATTAACATTTATTGTATGTAAATGTAACATTATTTTAAATGTTAATAAAAAGAGTATTTCTATCGTAGGAAGAGTACATTATTTTTAATGTTAAAAATAAGTAATTTACAATGCATGGGAAATCTATATTTTCTAATGATATTGGGAAATCTATATTTTCTAATGATATTGGGAAATCTATATTTTCTAATAATATTGGGAAAAATATATTTTCTAATAATATATTTTCAATGTTAAAAAAGGGAAAATGAAGTGTATGTACAATTTAACATCATTCACAATGTTAAATAAAAGGAAAATTCCACCGTATGATAGTTACACTATTTTATAATGTTAAGAGTTAAAGAACTTGACCGTAGGAAGTATATACATTATTTATAATGTAAAATAAAAAGAGAATTTACATTGTAAGATAATAAACATTTTTTTTATGTATATAAAAAGGGAATTTACCTCGTAGGAAAAGAAATGAAACTGTATGTAAGGTTTAACATTATTTATAATGTTAAATAAAAGAAATGAAACTGTATGTAAGGTTTAACATTATTTATAATGTTAAATAAAAGAAATGAAACGTATGTAAGAATAACATTATTTATAATGTTAAATGAAAGGTAAGGAACTGTATTGAAACATTAACATTATTTATAATGTAGGTAAAAGGGAACTTACACCATAGGAAAGTGTTCATTATTCATAATGAAATTGGAAAAGAAATATATAAAGAAATGAATGGGATGGCACATTATAATTTACATTCTTAAATGAAAATTATAAAGTATAAAATAAATAATAATGAATTAAAAAGGGAAGAATTATCGTCTAATCCTAAACTACATTGTCAGGTAAGTAGAAAGGTGAAAGTTGCACGTAGGGACGACAAACTAAACGAATTATTTATATATATTTATATATATATAATTATAATATAACGAATCAAGCGCAGTAGTTCGTGTTTTGAAATCGAACTTTTAAACGAATATACCGGAAGATCCGACCGTCGGATTTTCCCAAAACTGAAACCGTAAGGACCGTCTTGGAAAAATCTTTCCGACGATATAAGCTACGCTAAAATCCAACGGTTAGATTTTGAGGAAAGTGAAAAACAAAATTGATTGGAAACAGCGCCAAGGTCGCCCTTGACCTGAAGCGTCGTTAAATAAGGAAATTAATTATATTAAATAATTAAGGCAAGAATTAATCGTTATAAAATAAAATAACGATATGAAATATGTTTTTTTCTCAAAATATATGAATGCGAGATTATTTGGAAAGACCGGGTTAATCCCATTCCAAATGATCGTACGATTTCAAGAATTCAAGTATGAAGACGGCGTATGAAGACCGTAAATCTCCCCTCGAATGGACAACGATCAAGACTCTGAATTGGTTTGATCCCAATTCAAGGGTCGGGATAATTGCCCAAACGTACGTGTTGATTTCACGGGTTTGACCCTAGTTCAGACCTAGAGCATGGGTATAAATGGATAGTGTGTCTGACATCGTACCCCACAAAATATTATGTTGTTGATATTCAGTTAATATATAAACGATTGGTGGTAGAGAATTTATTCTCTACTTAACACCCGTTTATATAGTGACGGACGATCAATAGTACGGTATGGAGTGACGGTGTGGCATACTAAGATGCAATGATCAGGGTTTCTTGTTGAAAAGCAGAACCTTGTGGTATGAAGAACATGACTTCACGAGCCTCACAAACCGGTAGAGTCTAAAAAGGGGGAAGGGAACGCAGGGAAAGTAGCACGTTTCTTTCTAGTTAGTAGTCATTTTACTTTTGGAGGATGATGAAATGAGGCGCCTCGGATAGGTCCTATAGGACCGGGGAACGTGTGCTTAGGAATTGCCAATCCTCTAAGCTGTATGTGAGGACCGGCCCTGCAGGATCCAAGGGTTAACTGCGGGTAATCCTGAGACGTTAACTAGAGCGTCTCGAATCGGTAAGGAGTCCTCCCTAGCCTGGACTCATGATGGAAACCCAAATTTCCAATACGACCCCGACGGATTTGATTGTATTACTAGTATTGGAGGCATAATATATGGTACCTATGCTTCCTAGGATTGATACTTATAATTTGAATTGTTTTGAAACCATATACACTAATAATAGTATTAGTTACGTATTTGGCGTATTTAGCATGTTTAACCACCATAAGGTAAAACTCTATCCTCTTGGTGTGCGTTGCATTGTGTGATGGGACCTGAGTCTTATGGTGGTTCCATTTTTCAAAAGACATTGCGTTTTGTTACGTTTTACTTATCTGTATTGACACTATAGTTATGCACGGCAATCCATTGGTACAACCCGTTCCGCGTTAGCGGCGTGGTCTTTGGATTTGCCTTATTAGTATAAGTTATTTAAGAATTCTCACACCAGTCCCACGACTGACCCATAGTTTGTTTCACCTTTTTGCAAACTTGGGTGCCCTCTCTTCTACACGGGCAGCCAAGTAGACAGGTTCATTCTTTGCTTGGAGCTTTTCTTTGAAGCTGCTTATTTTCTCTCTCTTGGATTCTGCTTGGGAGAAGAGGTGATGACTTGGAGCTTGAAGACTTTTTGTTTCTATTGGCATCTTTTCTTTTCTTTTTAGACATCAAACTTATTTCTTTTCTGCAAACTTGTTGTAATAATCTTAGTTTTCTGTGACTGTGGAATTTCTGTGATTGATGACATTATATTTTTCCGCTGCTATAATGTTATTACTCTATGAATCTCCTTTGCTATATTGTATCTGTGTTCTGTTTTATTGTATTTATGTTGTATTCCATATGATTTCTCCTTGCTTTCACTTGTGGAAGTTTGGGGTTATCACGGTTGGTATCAGAGCTTTGGTTTACAAAGCGGAGTACAACATATCTATAATAATTCGTTTACGTAGAATCACTATATTCTATGGCGAACAGTTCATGAGATACATAATAGCCAGTCATTTTATCGTCATCTTTTCATTCATCCTTCGATCTTTTCTATCTCTTAGAATCACCATTTCAGTTGTTTTGACTCTTCCCTTGATCGTGCATTCGAAGAAGACTAAGTGAAGTGGCGATGCTCAATTGGCACATGTTTACGAAGGAGCGAAAGGACCAACTTCTTCGGTGGAAGGCCTGATGTTATAGGCGGTACTATTTCTGTTAAAACGTTTCAACATTCCCTGTGTTTATTCTTCCTCTTCTCCTCTTTTATTTTCTTTTTCCTTTTCGGGGATGAAAAGTTCTTAAGTGGGGGAGATTGTAACGACCCAGAATTTTAGGGCCAATTTAAAATTTTTATTTTAATGAGTTTAAAGTATTTTTAATGATTTATTTATTTTAATCGAAGTTAAAAACAAGAAAATTTAATAAATATATAAGAGGAGTTTAAATTAAGCACTGCAGTTTGGAAATTTAATTTTAAACTTTGATTGAATGTATAGGATCCAAATGGAAACGAATTTTGGTGAAATCAAAGTATTTAAATCTGTTTCAGAATATCTTTCTAATGAATCCGAAAAATTGAAATTTCACTTTATAATTTATGAGTTATGTCAAAATTAAAATTTAGAAAAGTCGCTATGGAATATATATATATATATATAATATATAAAGGTCAGAAATTGCCACTTTTTACATACGAAGGAATTGGAACTCGAAACCACTTCCATTGAGCTCAGAATGACGTTTCTGCATTGAAAAACAGTAAACACTTATATATTTTGAGTTACAGAAATTACTGTTTTCAAATTGTATTTTTGATATTAAATATATTCGCCCTGAAAATAGCCATTTTTCAAAAAGTCTCAGAATTGAACGAAACGAATTTTGTTGTGATCGTATCGGCATAAGAAAGCCAAAAATAATTTTTTCGGATTTTTCTGACTTCGTATGTGGCCCCGGCAAAATTTTATTTACGTTTGTATTTAAAATAAAAGGTTTATTTTGAAAATAAAAGAAAAACATACTGTAACTTCAGAATTGGACCTTGGTGATAGCGCCATCGCGTTCAGAAGACGTCAAAACATTAAGTTCGCCAGTCGTTGAGCGCGAATCGGAGATCGTATGTGAAAACAGTATTTTTTCTAGAATTAAATAATTAATTAAATTAAAAAAATAAAACCCTAAATACTAGTATAAATACCCCGTATACAGTACGTATACTCCTTCTTCCTCCTTCGTTGTTCAGCCGCAAGTAACCCATTATTGATCAAAACTTTGACCTCAGTTTTCTCCCTCATCTCTTAACGAAATTCAACATACCATATACCGATTCGAAGCTCTTTCCGAGATCTTTAATTTGGTACCAATCTCAGCCTCCCCCGTGACCCGTGCCGCCCGCCCCGAGCCCGAGAAACCGCCGCCGTCGCACGCACGTGGGCCCCGCCTGGCACCACCGAACGCCACCATCTTCCCGGCGTGAAAAGACCTCTCCAAGCCGGTCAACGTCCAACAAACGGTTCGTGAAATCATCGCCTATAACTCCAGAAATCCGGATTTGAAATTCTGAACGAAATCTGGAAATTCAATGGTAATTTCTATCTCAGATTTTGTAACGCTTTTAAGCGTGCCTGGGTCAGTTGTTAAAAGTCAGATCTATTAAAAACATTGATAACTTATTCGTTTGAACACCGATTCTGAAAATTTCAGATCCGACATGACCGTGAGGACGAGTAGTATTTGCTGAGACCGATTGGGGCCTTCTGAAAATTAATTTGGATTTATTATATTTATTATCCAAGCAAGGTGAGAATCCTTTATTTAAAAATTTTACATTAAAATAAACTATTCAGTATATGATGCGATTATAATATGATTCTGATCTGTTGTTGGTTATGATTTGGTGATGCCTTGTTATATGATTGAATGGCTAATATTAGATCCCTTGATTTCATGTTCATAGGTAAATAGAATTGACTCTGTTAATGAACAAAATTTGTTCAATATTTAAATGGGAATATTTCACCGTATGTTGAATGGAAAATTTTTGTTAATGTTATATAGAAAATTTCACCATATGATAATTTAACATTTTTGTCTATATTAAAAATATAGAAAATGCATTGTATGATTCATTGACATTTATTTCTAATGTTAATGGAATGGAAAATAAAAGAGAAAAACTCACTATATGGTTCATTAACATTTATTGTATGTAAATGTAACATTATTTTAAATGTTAATAAAAAGAGTATTTCTATCGTAGGAAGAGTACATTATTTTTAATGTTAAAAATAAGTAATTTACAATGCATGGGAAATCTATATTTTCTAATGATATTGGGAAATCTATATTTTCTAATGATATTGGGAAATCTATATTTTCTAATAATATTGGGAAAAATATATTTTCTAATAATATATTTTCAATGTTAAAAAAGGGAAAATGAAGTGTATGTACAATTTAACATCATTCACAATGTTAAATAAAAGGAAAATTCCACCGTATGATAGTTACACTATTTTATAATGTTAAGAGTTAAAGAACTTGACCGTAGGAAGTATATACATTATTTATAATGTAAAATAAAAAGAGAATTTACATTGTAAGATAATAAACATTTTTTTTATGTATATAAAAAGGGAATTTACCTCGTAGGAAAAGAAATGAAACTGTATGTAAGGTTTAACATTATTTATAATGTTAAATAAAAGAAATGAAACTGTATGTAAGGTTTAACATTATTTATAATGTTAAATAAAAGAAATGAAACTGTATGTAAGGTTTAACATTATTTATAATGTTAAATAAAAGAAATGAAACGTATGTAAGAATAACATTATTTATAATGTTAAATGAAAGGTAAGGAACTGTATTGAAACATTAACATTATTTATAATGTAGGTAAAAGGGAACTTACACCATAGGAAAGTGTTCATTATTCATAATGAAATTGGAAAAGAAATGAATGGGATGGCACATTATAATTTACATTCTTAAATGAAAATTATAAAGTATAAAATAAATAATAATGAATTAAAAAGGGAAGAATTATCGTCTAATCCTAAACTACATTGTCAGGTAAGTAGAAAGGTGAAAGTTGCACGTAGGGACGACAAACTAAACGAATTATTTATATATATTTATATATATATAATTATAATATAACGAATCAAGCGCAGTAGTTCGTGTTTTGAAATCGAACTTTTAAACGAATATACCGGAAGATCCGACCGTCGGATTTTCCCAAAACTGAAACCGTAAGGACCGTCTTGGAAAAATCTTTCCGACGATATAAGCTACGCTAAAATCCAACGGTTAGATTTTGAGGAAAGTGAAAAACAAAATTGATTGGAAACAGCGCCAAGGTCGCCCTTGACCTGAAGCGTCGTTAAATAAGGAAATTAATTATATTAAATAATTAAGGCAAGAATTAATCGTTATAAAATAAAATAACGATATGAAATATGTTTTTTTTCTCAAAATATATGAATGCGAGATTATTTGGAAAGACCGGGTTAATCCCATTCCAAATGATCGTACGATTTCAAGAATTCAAGTATGAAGACGGCGTATGAAGACCGTAAATCTCCCCTCGAATGGACAACGATCAAGACTCTGAATTGGTTTGATCCCAATTTAAGGGTCGGGATAATTGCCCAAACGTACGTGTTGATTTCACGGGTTTGACCCTAGTTCAGACCTAGAGCATGGGTATAAATGGATAGTGTGTCTGACATCGTACCCCACAAAATATTATGTTGTTGATATTCAGTTAATATATAAACGATTGGTGGTAGAGAATTTATTCTCTACTTAACACCCGTTTATATAGTGACGGACGATCAATAGTACGGTATGGAGTGACGGTGTGGCATACTAAGATGCAATGATCAGGGTTTCTTGTTGAAAAGCAGAACCTTGTGGTATGAAGAACATGACTTCACGAGCCTCACAAACCGGTAGAGTCTAAAAAGGGGGAAGGGAACGCAGGGAAAGTAGCACGTTTCTTTCTAGTTAGTAGTCATTTTACTTTTGGAGGATGATGAAATGAGGCGCCTCGGATAGGTCCTATAGGACCGGGGAACGTGTGCTTAGGAATTGCCAATCCTCTAAGCTGTATGTGAGGACCGGCCCTGCAGGATCCAAGGGTTAACTGCGGGTAATCCTGAGACGTTAACTAGAGCGTCTCGAATCGGTAAGGAGTCCTCCCTAGCCTGGACTCATGATGGAAACCCAAATTTCCAATACGACCCCGACGGATTTGATTGTATTACTAGTATTGGAGGCATAATATATGGTACCTATGCTTCCTAGGATTGATACTTATAATTTGAATTGTTTTGAAACCATATACACTAATAATAGTATTAGTTACGTATTTGGCGTATTTAGCATGTTTAACCACCATAAGGTAAAACTCTATCCTCTTGGTGTGCGTTGCATTGTGTGATGGGACCTGAGTCTTATGGTGGTTCCATTTTTCAAAAGACATTGCGTTTTGTTACGTTTTACTTATCTGTATTGACACTATAGTTATGCACGGCAATCCATTGGTACAACCCGTTCCGCGTTAGCGGCGTGGTCTTTGGATTTGCCTTATTAGTATAAGTTATTTAAGAATTCTCACACCAGTCCCACGACTGACCCATAGTTTGTTTCACCTTTTTGCAAACTTGGGTGCCCTCTCTTCTACACGGGCAGCCAAGTAGACAGGTTCATTCTTTGCTTGGAGCTTTTCTTTGAAGCTGCTTATTTTCTCTCTCTTGGATTCTGCTTGGGAGAAGAGGTGATGACTTGGAGCTTGAAGACTTTTTGTTTCTATTGGCATCTTTTCTTTTCTTTTTAGACATCAAACTTATTTCTTTTCTGCAAACTTGTTGTAATAATCTTAGTTTTCTGTGACTGTGGAATTTCTGTGATTGATGACATTATATTTTTCCGCTGCTATAATGTTATTACTCTATGAATCTCCTTTGCTATATTGTATCTGTGTTCTGTTTTATTGTATTTATGTTGTATTCCATATGATTTCTCCTTGCTTTCACTTGTGGAAGTTTGGGGTTATCACGGTTGGTATCAGAGCTTTGGTTTACAAAGCGGAGTACAACATATCTATAATAATTCGTTTACGTAGAATCACTATATTCTATGGCGAACAGTTCATGAGATACATAATAGCCAGTCATTTTATCGTCATCTTTTCATTCATCCTTCGATCTTTTCTATCTCTTAGAATCACCATTTCAGTTGTTTTGACTCTTCCCTTGATCGTGCATTCGAAGAAGACTAAGTGAAGTGGCGATGCTCAATTGGCACATGTTTACGAAGGAGCGAAAGGACCAACTTCTTCGGTGGAAGGCCTGATGTTATAGGCGGTACTATTTCTGTTAAAACGTTTCAACATTCCCTGTGTTTATTCTTCCTCTTCTCCTCTTTTATTTTCTTTTTCCTTTTCGGGGACGAAAAGTTCTTAAGTGGGGGAGATTGTAACGACCCAGAATTTTAGGGCCAATTTAAAATTTTTATTTTAATGAGTTTAAAGTATTTTTAATGATTTATTTATTTTAATCGAAGTTAAAAACAAGAAAATTTAATAAATATATAAGAGGAGTTTAAATTAAGCACTGCAGTTTGGAAATTTAATTTTAAACTTTGATTGAATGTACAGGATCCAAATGGAAACGAATTTTGGTGAAATCAAAGTATTTAAATCTGTTTCAGAATATCTTTCTAATGAATCCGAAAAATTGAAATTTCACTTTATAATTTATGAGTTATGTCAAAATTAAAATTTAGAAAAGTCGCTATGGAATATATATATATAATATATAAAGGTCAGAAATTGCCACTTTTTACATACGAAGGAATTGGAACTCGAAACCACTTCCATTGAGCTCAGAATGACGTTTCTGCATTGAAAAACAGTAAACACTTATATATTTTGAGTTACAGAAATTACTGTTTTCAAATTGTATTTTTGATATTAAATATATTCGCCCTGAAAATAGCCATTTTTCAAAAAGTCTCAGAATTGAACGAAACGAATTTTGTTGTGATCGTATCGGCATAAGAAAGCCAAAAATAATTTTTCCGGATTTTTCTGACTTCGTATGTGGCCCCGGCAAAATTATATTTACGTTTGTATTTAAAATAAAAGGTTTATTTTGAAAATAAAAGAAAAACATACTGTAACTTCAGAATTGGACCTTGGTGATAGCGCCATCGCGTTCAGAAGACGTCAAAACATTAAGTTCGCCAGTCGTTGAGCGCGAATCGGAGATCGTATGTGAAAACAGTATTTTTTCTAGAATTAAATAATTAATTAAATTAAAAAAATAAAACCCTAAATACTAGTATAAATACCCCGTATACAATACGTATACTCCTTCTTCCTCCTTCGTTGTTCAGCCGCAAGTAACCCATTATTGATCAAAACTTTGACCTCAGTTTTCTCCCTCATCTCTTAACGAAATTCAACATACCATATACCGATTCGAAGCTCTTTCCGACATCTTTAATTTGGTACCAATCTCAGCCTCCCCCGTGACCCGTGCCGCCCGCCCCGAGCCCGAGAAACCGCCGCCGTCGCACGCACGTGGGCCCCGCCTGGCACCACCGAACGCCACCATCTTCCCGGCGTGAAAAGACCTCTCCAAGCCGGTCAACGTCCAACAAACGGTTCGTGAAATCATCGCCTATAACTCCAGAAATCCGGATTTGAAATTCTGAACGAAATCTGGAAATTCAATGGTAATTTCTATCTCAGATTTTGTAACGCTTTTAAGCGTGCCTGGGTCAGTTGTTAAAAGTCAGATCTATTAAAAACATTGATAACTTATTCGTTTGAACACCGATTCTGAAAATTTCAGATCCGACATGACCGTGAGGACGAGTAGTATTTGCTGAGACCGATTGGGGCCTTCTGAAAATTAATTTGGATTTATTATATTTATTATCCAAGCAAGGTGAGAATCCTTTATTTAAAAATTTTACATTAAAATAAACTATTCAGTATATGATGCGATTATAATATGATTCTGATCTGTTGTTGGTTATGATTTGGTGATGCCTTGTTATATGATTGAATGGCTAATATTAGATCCCTTGATTTCATGTTCATAGGTAAATAGAATTGACTCTGTTAATGAACAAAATTTGTTCAATATTTAAATGGGAATATTTCACCGTATGTTGAATGGAAAATTTTTGTTAATGTTATATAGAAAATTTCACCATATGATAATTTAACATTTTTGTCTATATTAAAAATATAGAAAATGCATTGTATGATTCATTGACATTTATTTCTAATGTTAATGGAATGGAAAATAAAAGAGAAAAACTCACTATATGGTTCATTAACATTTATTGTATGTAAATGTAACATTATTTTAAATGTTAATAAAAAGAGTATTTCTATCGTAGGAAGAGTACATTATTTTTAATGTTAAAAATAAGTAATTTACAATGCATGGGAAATCTATATTTTCTAATGATATTGGGAAATCTATATTTTCTAATGATATTGGGAAATCTATATTTTCTAATAATATTGGGAAAAATATATTTTCTAATAATATATTTTCAATGTTAAAAAAGGGAAAATGAAGTGTATGTACAATTTAACATCATTCACAATGTTAAATAAAAGGAAAATTCCACCGTATGATAGTTACACTATTTTATAATGTTAAGAGTTAAAGAACTTGACCGTAGGAAGTATATACATTATTTATAATGTAAAATAAAAAGAGAATTTACATTGTAAGATAATAAACATTTTTTTTATGTATATAAAAAGGGAATTTACCTCGTAGGAAAAGAAATGAAACTGTATGTAAGGTTTAACATTATTTATAATGTTAAATAAAAGAAATGAAACTGTATGTAAGGTTTAACATTATTTATAATGTTAAATAAAAGAAATGAAACTGTATGTAAGGTTTAACATTATTTATAATGTTAAATAAAAGAAATGAAACGTATGTAAGAATAACATTATTTATAATGTTAAATGAAAGGTAAGGAACTGTATTGAAACATTAACATTATTTATAATGTAGGTAAAAGGGAACTTACACCATAGGAAAGTGTTCATTATTCATAATGAAATTGGAAAAGAAATGAATGGGATGGCACATTATAATTTACATTCTTAAATGAAAATTATAAAGTATAAAATAAATAATAATGAATTAAAAAGGGAAGAATTATCGTCTAATCCTAAACTACATTGTCAGGTAAGTAGAAAGGTGAAAGTTGCACGTAGGGACGACAAACTAAACGAATTATTTATATATATTTATATATATATAATTATAATATAACGAATCAAGCGCAGTAGTTCGTGTTTTGAAATCGAACTTTTAAACGAATATACCGGAAGATCCGACCGTCGGATTTTCCCAAAACTGAAACCGTTAGGACCGTCTTGGAAAAATCTTTCCGACGATATAAGCTACGCTAAAATCCAACGGTTAGATTTTGAGGAAAGTGAAAAACAAAATTGATTGGAAACAGCGCCAAGGTCGCCCTTGACCTGAAGCGTCGTTAAATAAGGAAATTAATTATATTAAATAATTAAGGCAAGAATTAATCGTTATAAAATAAAATAACGATATGAAATATGTTTTTTTCTCAAAATATATGAATGCGAGATTATTTGGAAAGACCGGGTTAATCCCATTCCAAATGATCGTACGATTTCAAGAATTCAAGTATGAAGACGGCGTATGAAGACCGTAAATCTCCCCTCGAATGGACAACGATCAAGACTCTGAATTGGTTTGATCCCAATTCAAGGGTCGGGATAATTGCCCAAACGTACGTGTTGATTTCACGGGTTTGACCCTAGTTCAGACCTAGAGCATGGGTATAAATGGATAGTGTGTCTGACATCGTACCCCACAAAATATTATGTTGTTGATATTCAGTTAATATATAAATGATTGGTGGTAGAGAATTTATTCTCTACTTAACACCCGTTTATATAGTGACGGACGATCAATAGTACGGTATGGAGTGACGGTGTGGCATACTAAGATGCAATGATCAGGGTTTCTTGTTGAAAAGCAGAACCTTGTGGTATGAAGAACATGACTTCACGAGCCTCACAAACCGGTAGAGTCTAAAAAGGGGGAAGGGAACGCAGGGAAAGTAGCACGTTTCTTTCTAGTTAGTAGTCATTTTACTTTTGGAGGATGATGAAATGAGGCGCCTCGGATAGGTCCTATAGGACCGGGGAACGTGTGCTTAGGAATTGCCAATCCTCTAAGCTGTATGTGAGGACCGGCCCTGCAGGATCCAAGGGTTAACTGCGGGTAATCCTGAGACGTTAACTAGAGCGTCTCGAATCGGTAAGGAGTCCTCCCTAGCCTGGACTCATGATGGAAACCCAAATTTCCAATACGACCCCGACGGATTTGATTGTATTACTAGTATTGGAGGCATAATATATGGTACCTATGCTTCCTAGGATTGATACTTATAATTTGAATTGTTTTGAAACCATATACACTAATAATAGTATTAATTACGTATTTGGCGTATTTAGCATGTTTAACCACCATAAGGTAAAACTCTATCCTCTTGGTGTGCGTTGCATTGTGTGATGGGACCTGAGTCTTATGGTGGTTCCATTTTTCAAAAGACATTGCGTTTTGTTACGTTTTACTTATCTGTATTGACACTATAGTTATGCACGGCAATCCATTGGTACAACCCGTTCCGCGTTAGCGGCGTGGTCTTTGGATTTGCCTTATTAGTATAAGTTATTTAAGAATTCTCACACCAGTCCCACGACTGACCCATAGTTTGTTTCACCTTTTTGCAAACTTGGGTGCCCTCTCTTCTACACGGGCAGCCAAGTAGACAGGTTCATTCTTTGCTTGGAGCTTTTCTTTGAAGCTGCTTATTTTCTCTCTCTTGGATTCTGCTTGGGAGAAGAGGTGATGACTTGGAGCTTGAAGACTTTTTGTTTCTATTGGCATCTTTTCTTTTCTTTTTAGACATCAAACTTATTTCTTTTCTGCAAACTTGTTGTAATAATCTTAGTTTTCTGTGACTGTGGAATTTCTGTGATTGATGACATTATATTTTTCCGCTGCTATAATGTTATTACTCTATGAATCTCCTTTGCTATATTGTATCTGTGTTCTGTTTTATTGTATTTATGTTGTATTCCATATGATTTCTCCTTGCTTTCACTTGTGGAAGTTTGGGGTTATCACATGCGGTATGTTTCTAACATGCAGTGATACATATGTGGTTGTTTTAAAGCTAAATCTAATACTTCAAAAATATTGTATATGCAACAGAATATTGGTTCCCTCTAAATGGATTCAAACACTGCAATGTACTTTATAAATGTTAGAAGGCACACTAAAGCAATCAGAATTAATACTACAGCATGTAACATCAAATGTGAGTGTAAGGTAACTAATTTATGATCAAATCAGCAAATAAGGATGGATCTTAGCCTAGGCATGCCAACGAGATAGAAGAATGCAAGAGAAAGACAACCAAAAACTAATTATACTCAGTGGACATCGAAGTGTCATAGCTTGCAAATAAGTTTAATCGTAAGTACACTTACATTAAATCGTAGTGGACTGGACATAATGACGGCATGACAACGGCTGAACTCGAGAGGACTTGGATGGCGAAGGCGGCGACTCACACATAGACGAACGGAGAGGTGCGGGTTCGATTGGGTTTGAATCTAAGACAGCGCTCGTCTCGGACAAAGGTGATGCCGCTGGGCTACGTGCGGACGAATTTTAGGCAAGGGAAAGGCGCGGTGAAGAGTTAAAACGATGGGTTTGAGATGGAGTATTATAGGTCTCCATTTATTTAGCTTTTCTTATTTTGTTTGTTGGAGTGGAATGGCAGCAGCTTTTCATTTATATATTTTAATGGCCACGTGAAAGTTGGAGAATTAATCAAGGGGTTTTAATGAAAGCAGCGGTTTCTTTGCTATAGGTAAAACGGTGCATTTTTATATACTGAGTAACGTCAAAAGCAAATCTGGAAAATTGTTTAACATAAATGTACACAAAGAATAAAATACGTTGAACGCGTTTATTGGTAGGTGCATTAATAATATTAAATATTAAAATAACATATGTTGAAATGTATTCAACTTTATTTTATTTTCTGAATTAATAGGTGCTTTGATTCATCCTTTCCGAATCTACTCTCTTAGTTTCCAAAGTAACCGTTTATTTCTTCGTATTATTTCCATCGTATGTCAATTAATTTAGATTCATTACCAATCAGAATTAAATTCAGTTTGCGGACCGCTAAACATTTAAAAAAAAGTTTATTTAAACGAACAGCGATCACAAAATTTGACAAACAAACATTGACATTTAAACTTACACATTCCCGAAATCATTTTATGCAAAATAATTATGTTCAAGATCTGATATTCCTATTGCTTATTAATAATTTATGTTTGCAACAAAATTTAAGAATAGAATTATATTTCCATACTATTAAAATTTCCTTTAATTAACCTTAAATGTACGCAGTTCAAATTTCGATCCAATTTAAAGTTGGAGTAAATTCACATGTCAAACCGTTTCTACGTTATTATGGTTATTATTTCACGATTATCATTTCAAACCGAGGTTTAAAAATATACTTATATTGAGAAATGTACATGTATAATTTATTAGATTATTAATGTTACCATAAATTTCGTTAACCACGCTAGTTAAACATATGCTGTATATATCGTTGACATTTAATTTCTTTACAATTTCTTTTAATGAATTAAATTAAAATGTTGATTTAAATATTGATTATCGTATTTGTTCATGTAATAAGTCTTTAAACAAATCAAGGATTCGACTACTAAATTTCCTTTTATAAACAATTGTTCAAATTTAATGATTTCAAACATACATACAATTTGACAAACTTTTCCTTTGTTATAAATCATCATTCATCCTATCATAAATTGTCATTTATTGGAAATAAATTTAAAATCATGTTTTAATAATATTATAAAATTAAATTTAAATCCATAACATTCAAATATCAAAATTAAATTTATACATACCAGATTAATTCAAAACCAAATTGAAATAAACTAGACTTCTAAATTCTAAGTAAAATTTCAAATATAAATTTTGATTATTAACGTTAAATACTTAATTTACTTTATATTTTAAACATCGGAATTTTTAAGTCGTTACAAAGGCCTTCGAACTGTACTTACACCGACCTTTTCCAAAATTGATTTGGACATAATTCCAAATCCAACCATTCTATTTCTAATTTCTAATATTCGTTAGAAAGCTCTTTTCGATACGAACCCAACGGTTCCGGTTTTAGGAGAATCCGACGGTCGGATCTCCCGCAATATCAATTCGAAGTCAATGGTCGAAATTCGCGAAATGCCGCGGCGCGGTGCGTTCTATTCAGGCCATTATATATATATATATATATATATATATATATATATATAATATCATATATATTTTGTCGATATCCTTTTAAAACGTAATTTATAAATCGTTTTGAATCCATTTTCAAAACGATTTCAACTTCATATTCAATTTCAAATCAAAATTGAATATCCCATATAAATTCGCTTTAATTTCATTTCAAATCGATTTCAATTCAATTTCAATTTAATTCGAATTTCAATTCTATTCAATTTAATTCAAATTTCAATTCTATTCAATTTAATTCGAATTTCAAATCTATTCAATTTAATTCGAATTTCAAATCTATTCAATTTAATTCGAATTTCAAATCTATTCAATTTAATTTGAATATTTCAAATCACTTTCAATATCCATTGAAAAATGAATAAAATCGATATAAATATCGTTCATGTCAAAATGGCGTATATCTAATCGACACGGCTTCATATATTTCTATTTTCAAATATTCTATTTCAAATATTTCTATTCAAATATTTCCTTTTCAAATATTTCTATTCAAATATTTCTTTTTCAAATATTTCTATTCAAATATTTCTATACAAATATTTCTTTTTCAAATATTTCTATTCAAATATTTCTATTCAAATATTTCTTTTTCAAATATTTCTATTCAAAACTGGAATGAGGCCCAATCAATTACCATATAATGTTAATTATATGGATTTTCTACAACACATGTATAAAATAACAACGATAAATAATCAACCATCAACCAAAGTGCATTCTACGCTGTATAAGCATCAAATATAAATATTCAACGCTTATAACAGGCTGTCAATCAATCGATCGACATACAACTAATTATTGGGATTAGTGTATGTCATATATCATCCCAATACCCGTGTGGGGTTTCAAACAATCAAACACAGACTTTATTTGTGCAGTTGGGCGATGTGTAAAATTTATCGTCCCAATCAATATCAGTCAAATGTGTGCATATAAACAAATCGTTCGATTTGTTTATATTTATTTCATTTTAAATACATGTTAAAAATTCTATTTTCAACTATAAAATATTTTTAACTATATAAATATTTTATTTCATTTCACGTCACATCACACAATCAACTACACATCAAAATCAAATAAACAAGCATACAAGCCGTCCATGGTCTGTGGACGACGGGTGTCGGGTGCTACTAAACACCGTCTGCATCCTAGTATATATTTCAACTAGAAAAATTAAATTAAAGGTGGGAAGTTCTCACCGACTAGCTAAACCAAACGCCACGACTATTCATATGTAGGAAATCTTCGCCACACGCCTTTGGTCACTTTCGTTGCCCGTATCCACTACATATATAAAAATCACATTTTTATATTGTTGTTATTTATATAAAAATCACATCTTTGCTCCTTCTACATAATAAAGATCGAATTCTTAATATTTCTATAATATAAAAATCATATTTTTATTTCGCTACAAATATAAAAATCATATTTTAATATTTCCTATCATATAAAAATTCTATTTTTAAACCGCTACCCTTATAAAAATCGAATCTTTATTCTCACTACTACATATAAAAGTTATATTTTTATTCACTACGCTATATTAAGATTATATCTTTATTCACTACACTATATAAAAATTATATTTTTATTCACTACACTATATAAAGATTAAATTTTTATTCACTACACTATATAAAGATTAAATTTTTACTTCGCTATTCAATATATAAAAATCGAATTTTTACTTCGCTATTCAATATTTAAAAATCGCATCTTTTCTATTTTAAAAGTATGATCTTTCTTGCTTTAAAAATATGATCTTTCTTTCTCTAAAAACCATATAAAGTTTATCATCTTCTATATAAAATCTAATCTTATATATATTAAAAATATAATCTTTTACATATTAAAAATAATTGAAACTTTTCTAACCTAAAAATAATTTCATTACATATACTGTATAAGTAAAAACTGATTTTATATTTTCAATTTACTTATAATAAAATCATCAAAGAAAACAAAATGATAATAATAAATAGAAGAAAAACTTACAGCGTCAGAGGGGGGAAATGGGTGGTCTGACAGTCGGGAGGGTGGGTATGCGCGCGCGCAGGTGGTGGGGGAGGCCGAGGGGGTCACGGTGGTTGGAGTGGTGGGGGGGAGGGGAACGGCGGTTTTTAGATCTGGTTGGGGAGGGCTTGCGGTTTTCTACAAAGGAGGAGAGAGAGCGGTGGTGTCAAGAGGGAAGGGAAGGGAAGGGGAGGGGAAGGGGAGGGGAGCGGCGTCGATGGAGGCGAGCTGGAGCAAATCGCGTTCGAGGTTTTTTTTTTCTTATTTCTTTCTGATTTGTGAATTAACGAAAGGGGGGGGGGTAAAGGAGAAAGGATTGATTGATTTTTTTATTATTATTTGAATTTTCAAAAAGTAACTTCTTATTTCGACCTCCAAACGAGGCCTACCGACTGTCGCCACTAGCTAATTACCCCCATTCCGAACACAATGGGATATGTATCGCAAGTTGATTCAATTGTTTCGATCAGTTTCCGTCAAAATCAAAATATCTATATATTGATTTTGAACCCACATTTCAATTTATCGGGGCCACATACTGACTCGAAAAATCCTCAAAAATATTTTCTAGGTTCGAATTGACGATACGGTCCTAACAAAACAAGTTTCGTCAAATTCCGAGACCGTTTGAAAAATGGTCATTTTCCAGTCGATTAAAATCAACTGAAACTGGTCAAACGCATTTTCCTTTGCCACGCTCACATATTGATTCGAAAAATTATGAAATTTGAAACCTAGCAATAACTTGACCTCACGGATCCAACAAAAGTGGTTTCGTCGAAACCGAGGTCGTTTTCAAAACGGCTATTTTTAAGGGCCAGAATTCCATAGCGACTATTCTGAATTTTCAACTGGGCATAACTTTTTATCCCCGCTATGAAATTTCGATTTTTCAGGTTCGCTGGAAAGATATTCTCAAATAGATTCGAATATTTTTGGTTTCACTAAAATCCGGTTTATTTTGAATCCTGTACATTCATTTGAACTTAGAAATCGAATTATCGAACTACCGCGCCATTTTCAATTCCTTTTATAATTATAAATAATTATTTATATTCTAACGACGACATATATAAATATATACGTTCTAATTCTATTCAAATTAAATTTCTCGTCGTTTTTATTTAAAATAATTCATTTTAAATATTCAAAATTCGCTAAAACTGCCAAAATAGAAATTTTAAATTGGCTCAGATTTCCGGGTTATTACACCGGCCCTGCTGTATCCAAGGGTTCGCCAGCGTCCGAATCCTGAGACATATTGCTAGAGTGTCTCGAATCAGTAAGGAGATCGTTCCTAGCCTTGACTCATGATGGAAATCCAACTTCCAATACGACACCTTGCGGTTTTGATTGTATAACTAGTATGCTGACATAGTAGGATAGGGTACTATGTCGTCTATGATTGATACATTATGATTGAAATTGTTTTCAAAATATATATACACTAATAATAATATTAAATCCATTTTTATCGTATCAAGCATCTTTTGACCATTATAAGGTAAAACTCTATCCTCCGGGTTGCGTTGCATTGTGTGTTGGGACCTGAGTCTTATAAGCGTGTGTTCAGGCATAACCAATCCAATGGAGTAAACTCGCTCCGCATTAGTGGCGTGGTCCTGTGATTAGCCTTATCATTAGATAAGTTAAATAAGATTTCTCATACCAGTCCCATGACTGACCGGTAGTTTGTTTCACTTGCAAACTCGGGTGCCCTCTTTTCCACACGGGCAGTCGAGTAGCTTATTTTGTAAATATATTACGCAGGATTTTGGATCGAAGCTTAAAGATGTGTCCAGAATGTTGATAGACTTCCGTTGTATCAGTTTAGTTATTTCCGCTTCTTTGTATTAATTATTGTAAATGTATCTTTCGCTGTATTATTTCTCAATGTACTCTGATATATTATGTACGTTGACGTTATATTATCATGATGTAATAAAAGTCTGTTGTTATTTGTTCTAATGTATTGTATTCCCAAAATTAAAGTATTCAAAGATTTCCGACTTTTGGTTCAGACCTGTGAGGTTTATGGTCGATCCAAACGGTGCGGATTTTCGGGTCTTTACAAACAATTTCAATCATAATGTATCAATCATAGACGGCATAGTCCCCATCCTACTATGTCGTCATACTAGTTCTACAATCAAAACCGCATGGTGTCGTATTGGAAAGTGGGTTTCCATCATGCGTCGAGGCCAAAGATCGTCCTCTCCGATTCGAGACACTCTAGCAAATGCCTCAGGATTCCCGGCAGTGAACCCTTGGATGCGGTAGGGCCTGTCCACAAATACGTCAGTGGATTGGTTATGCCTGAACACACGCTTCCCGGTTCCTTTGAACCTCTAATATGACCACTTCTAGCCAATAAAGCCGAGGAGGCACAATCCATCAACCACATAAGCAAAAATGTCAGGGCTGGTAAGTCGCTGACACCACTTCTAGCTAGAAAGAAACGTGTGCACTCCCCACGGTCCTGATCCCCTTTTTGACTCATATCGAGGTGTGAGGTTTGCGAAGTCACGCTATACACAAAGCTATGTCGAAATAGGCTATGCTTTGATCATCCCACAAGGCTCTGCTTTTCAACAAAAGCCTTGATCATTTGCATCTTGGCGTGCCACATTGACAATTCATGCCATGCGATCAATAACTACCAATATATACTCTCTGAGGGTGCTAAGCAAGAGAATAAATTCTTCGCCACCAAACGGATATATATTAAATAGAAATCAATTTAATTCACATGGAATGAAATTCAATGTTAGACACACATCCATTTACAAGTCTGTTCTGGGTCTGAACGAAACCGGAGCCACTTGGTTCCCGCATATCCGGGCAATCAACAAGTACGTCTGGACAAACTTCCACTATTAACACTTTCCTAGGAGCAACCCAGTTTAGGGCATCAGTAGTCGTCCATTCAATGTGAAGATCGTCGGTCTTCAACCACTATCTTCATCTTCGACTCTTCATCGTCGTAGTAATTTATTCGAAATGGGTTAAACCCGGTCTTTCTGAATAACTCGCGTATTTTATAAATTAAAATCGAGTGCTCCAAAAACACATCCAATGCCTCTTTCCAATTCAGAATATTCTTCAAATAAAATATTCACATTATCTTATCAAAGATAAATCCTTTACATTTATTCTTAAATCTTTCTTTTAAAGATTTATTAAAAACTCCAATTTGGGTTTAAATATCAAAAATCATTATTTAATGATTATTTAAATTTAAGAAATTAATCTTATCTTTTACGGGGTTAAAGAACTAATGTCATTTAAAACATAGTTCACGGTAAACCCAAAATCGTCTTCCACAAAATATGGAATTTTCACAGAAATCAAATCAATATATAATCTATATGAATTTCTGTATCAGACCAATAATATAAGTGGAATAACGGCAAAGCCTTGTAAATTCCATATATAGTAACGGTCTTCATTTACAGAAGCTTATCTCAATTATTATTAAATCGACTTCCATTCAATTCCAACTTAATATATATTAAATTGGAAAACTTTACTTTGGAGAAATTTCCATTTAAATCTTAATAAAAGATTTATAAATTCTAAATCATATTTTCACTGTCAATTGGATTAAAGAATAAATGTCATTTAAAAACATAGTTCACTACAAACCCGACCCACATTTCATTTTATTCCAATTTCTAAATATAATTGAAAACTTTAATAATCTTAATTAAAAGATTTATTCTTTTCTCCATTGGGTTTAAGAAAGTGTTACTGAAGACACCATTCACGACAAACCCAAAATCCAATTTATTTAATTTCAATTAAATATTAACTAATTGGAAAACTTCATTAAACCTAAATTTAATGATTTATTCTAGTTAATAACTAGTTCATTTCAATAAAAATATATTTTTCTAAAATATATTCTTTTTCTAAAATATTCTTTTTCTCCACTGGGTTTAAGAAAGGTGTTACTGAAGACACCATTCACGACAAACCCAAAATCCAATTTATTTAATTTCAGTTAAATATTAACTAATTGGAAAACTTCATTAAACCTAAATTTAATGATTTATTCTAGTTAATAACTAGTTCATTTCGATAAAAATATATTTTTCTAAAAAATATTCTTTTTCCAAAATTTTCTTTTTCTAAAAATATTCTTTATTGGAATGTGACTCAATCAACAACCATATAGTTTCAGTTATATGGTTTCCATATATGGCATGTAATCCACAATCATGATAAATAATTATCAAACATCCAGATAACAACCCGAGTGGATTCTACAACTAACTATTGGGATTAATGTATGGTAAATATTATCCCAATACCCGTGTGGGGTTTCATCCAACAAACAGATAATAAATTATTTGTGCACTTGGGCGATGTGTAAAAATTATCGTCTGAATCACATAAACAAGTCGGATAACTTGTAAATGGGAGTGTAATATTCAATTTGAATACACTATCATGATCTTTAATGCGTCAACGATTGCCACATTACAGACATACATTTCAAGACATCATTAACATCATATTTTAAAATATGAACATTCTATTTTAATATCTAATCCTTTTTACTACAACAAGCATACAATGAAAATATAATTTACATCGTCAATTCTTTTCCTGATGAAAATGACTTACAATAAAAATGAAATTTTATCACCAAATCTTTTTATTTCAAACAAATGACAATCAAAATGTGAACTTTATATTCTAACAAATTGGCGATAAAAATATAATCTTTTTTATTTCAAAATTTTTATTGTGACAAGGTGACAACAAAAATATAATCTTTTTATTATAAACCTTCTATTGAAACAAAGTGACAATGAAAATGTAATCTTTTCTTTCCATTCTTTTTATTGAAACCGTATCACATAAAAATACAATCTTTTAATCCTATTCTTTTTAATGAGAATAATATTACATAAAAATGTATGTTTTTAGTTCTATTCTTTTTATTGAGATTAACACTACATAAAATTGAGAACTTTTATTTCTAAACTTTTTATTGTAACTAATTGACAATAAAAATGTTTACTTTTATATCTTTTGTGTAATCCTTTTCAATGACCAAAAATGTATATTTTGGTGTAATCCTTTTCAATGACCAAAAATGTATATTTTGGTGTAATACTTTTCAATGCCCAAAAGCTTATATTTTGGTGTAATCCTTTTCAATGACCAAAAATGTATATTTTAGTGTAATTCTTTTCAATGACCAAAAATGTATATTTTTGTCTAACTCTTTTTAATGTACAAAAATGAATATTTCTCTTCGCTAACATGTTTTAACTCAAAAATGTTTATTTTTCTTCGCTAACATGTTTTAACACAAAATTGTTATTTTTCTGCACTAACATGTTTTAACACAAAAATGTTATTTTTCTTCGCTAACACGTTTTAACATAGAAATGAATATTTCTCTTCGCTAACATGTTTTAACACAAAAATGTTTATTTTTCTTCGCTAACATGTTTTAACACAAAAATGTTATTTTTCTGCACTAACATGTTTTAACACAAAAATGTTACTTTTCTTTGCTAACATGCTTTAATATAGAAATGAATATTTCTCTTCGCTAACATGTTTTAACACAAAAATGTATTTTTTTTTTCTAATCAAACATTTCACAAAAAATGTTATGTTTTTTCTAATCAAACATTTCGTACAAAAAGGTTATTTTTTTCTTCCTATAATCATGTTTGACAAAATCTCTATTTTTATTTCAATAATCATGTTTTGATAAAAATGTTATTTTATTTGTTAACATACATGATCTAACAAAAATGATATTCAAATGTTAACATAACAAGATTTTTTTTCTTCTAACATTAAAAATGACCTTTAATATTAACATCACATTTATAATAAAATGACAATTTTATTTTAATATGGCATTATCTAACAAATTCATATTTTTATTCTAATACGACCATTTCTATCAAAAGTGTTAATTTATCTAATCATGACAATATATAACAAAAATGTTAATTTCCCTTTTTTTTGAACAAAAATGTTTATTTCTTTTTTTTTATGAACAAAATGTATATTTTTTTTTGGTTTAATGAACAAAAATAATGATTTGGTTTACTAATTCTCAAGCTTACAATATTCATTTCAATAATCTAATAAACAAAATGATAATTTTGTTTTAATCCAATTCTCTAATTAACATAAATGTCAATTTCAATAATCAAATAGACAAATGATAATTTGGTTTTAATCTTTCTAGTTTGTCAACAATGACAATTTTTTTTTCTAATAATTCTTTTCCAACAAATTGGTATTTTTGTTCTCACGGTTTTGTTCAGCACAAATATCCCCACATCTATCGATTTACATAACAACCCAATCATAGATCAAATCACGTAAAATAGAATTTAGCAGCGTATAATTCACAATACAAATTCTAGAATAGATCACATTCATGATTCAGTAATTATAATTATATATGAAAATAAATAAATAAAAAGAAATAGGATTTCTCACATCGATTTTTTTTCTGAAATTTCAACATGCTTGGTTTCAGCCCTAGTCAGCTTTATGGCGTAGATCTGGATTTCATGATTCCAACGCCATCGAAATCGTTTGATTCCGATCCTGTTTGAACAAGTTACGGATGTTTAAACCTTTAAAACCAATTAATTATTTAATTAATAATTTTTTTACATTATATACACTTCTTCTTCGTTCAAAACCCAGGCCGTATCTTTTCCCTTTCTGTTCAATCTTAGGTCACCAGTTTTCGTTGAATCCGTGAGGCTAGAAGGCAATCAGGTAGTGCCACGCCGGAGGAGGAAGAGTGGCACACGGGGGGGCCCATGCGGTGGAGTTCAATCTCCCCCTGGTGGTGCAGCGACGCTCGAAGACGTGGGTATTTGGGGGGCTGAAACGCGACGGATTTCAATGGTAGAGGGTTTAACCGTATGGATGGGACGGGGGTAAAGAGGACTACGATATTGCCAAAAGGAGGGGCGAGTTTCACTGAATGGATGAAGAGAATTTGGGGGAGGAAGTTCGGAGCTCTCAAGCCATTAATCAATGAAAGTGGCGGCCGTGAGTTTAGAGTATTAGGGTTTCGTATTGGAGCCGTATTTGTACCGTATTTTCTCTATTATTTGATTATTTTATTAAAAAAACCCATTACTCTATACAGACTCTAATTCCAGCCCAACGAGAGTTGTCCCTAGGCAAATACCCCTGTCCTGGATCCAATAGGCTAGGTCCCGTCAGCCCAAATAAACGTCTTTGGCCTGTTTTATTTAATTTAATATTTAAATCATTTATTTAATTAATTCAATCTTACTTTTAAATTTACAGGGCCACATACGCACTTTAAAAATTACAGAAAAAATATTTCTGGCTTTGTTTTGACGATACAGTCCTAACAAAACTAATTTCGTCGAATTCTGAGACCGTTTGAAAAATGGCCATTTTCTGGTCAATCAGATTTGACTGAAACTGACAAAATATGTTTTCCTTTGCCATGCCCACATATTAATTCGAAAAAATATGAAAATTGAAACCTAATAATAAATTGACATTCCGATTCCAACAAAAGTGTTTTGTAGAAAACAGAGGTCGTTTGCAAAATGGCTGTTTTTAAGGCCAATATATTATATTAAAATATATACAAATTCTACAGCGACTTTTTTAAATTTTAAACTGGACATAACTTACAATTTATAAAGTGAAATTTTAGTTTTTCAGATGGGTTAGAAAGATGTGATTAACCAGATTTAAATATTTCTTGTTTCGCTTAATTTTGATATAAAATGACTTATGTATATTAATTTGAAATTAGAAATCGAATTTTCGAACTGCCGCGCCATTTCAAACTCCTTTTATAATTAAATTAAATTTATTCGTTTTAACTTCAATTAAAAATAATTTTTTGGTCATTATTATTTAAAATAAATTATTTTAAATTCTTAAAATCCCTTAAAATTTCTAAAATAAAATTTTAAATTGGTTCAGAATTTCCGGGTTGTTACAATCTCTCCCACTTAAAATCTTTTTGTCCTCGAAAAGGAACGGAGCTAAAAGTTGTTTAATTAAACAACTCAACTTTAAATTTTTATTTATTGGTTTCAATAATTTTATTAGTTAAATTAATAATCAAACATCACAACCAGCAATCAATTAGGTGATTGACTTTTCAAATATATATAACTTTTTACATATAGTAAAAAAATCATATTTTTAGTGCAAATCACAGTAATACATCCTATCTAGTTTTGTTTCTCACACCAGTGCATGGAAATATATAGATATACCACTTTCGAAACTCGAACATAAATTCTGATGATGTTTCGAACCACCATCAGAACATCTCCGGGCGACTAAAGTGTGATTCTATATCTATCCAGTATATTTGAGACTTCAAATACACGTGGATCAGACGTATATTAAAATCTCTATATACTCGATTGTCCAAAATAAAATGATATAATATACTCAAATACGTATATTAAGTTAAAAATTTCAAAACTAAATTTGTTTTTTTAGAAAATAATACTCTTCGGACTCATTCTAGGATACTACTGATCCCATCTCTAACGAGTCATTCTTATTGGATATTACTAATCCAATCTCTGATGAATTCTTTCATTGGGTTCTAATGTGCCTTGTTCTCGAGCTATGTAAACCTAAGCTCTGATACCAAAAAGAAACGACCCAAACTTCCCTGTAAAGGAAAGCCTGTATTGCTTTGAGAAAACACACATCAGAACACAAACTGAAGAACATTTTATTGGTGATTACAACAATTACATCAAAGTATCAGAATATAACAGAGTATGAATACTTATTGCACCATAGAAATACAATAATATCAGAGATTTAAATTACATTTAAATAGCAGCGGAAAAATAATACAAATATACAACCGAAAGGAATACACGGATACAGAGCTTTCCAAAAATCGCTTCAATTGTGAACCAGGATCCTATAAATATATCTGCAAAAAGCTACTCGACTGCCCGTGTGGAAAATATGGGCATGTAACGACCCAGATTTTCAGCCGTATAATTCTGAATATTTAAATTGGTTTAATTATTTTATTTGAATTTTATATAGGAATTTATAACGAATTTATTTAATAAAACGATATTTAAACGTATAATTTATAATATAATTAAAAACGAGTTCAAAATGGCGCGGTAATTTGAAAATTCGATTTCAAATTTCAAATGAATGTACAAGATCCAAAATAAGTCGGATTCCTTTGAAACAAGAAATATTTGAATCTATTTGAAAATATCTTTTCAACGAATGTGAAAAATCCATATTTCATAACGGGAATAAAAAGTTATGTCCAAATCAAATTTAGAAATAGTCGCTGTAGAATCGTATATAATCCATAACGGTTTATTTAAAATAACTAGAGATTGGTTACGAATTTGGGCAAGGTTCTTTTGAGGCGTAGTGATAATTTAATTTTTAGAATTTTACTGTAATTTTTAATTAATTAAATATGCAACTTTTTATTTGGAGTATTTTGCACCCTATATCAATATTTTGGGGTTTCATAATATAAGTTAAACTACCGATGTTAGTATATTTTTGGGATCATGGTACCTCGCTGGACACGATCGTACTCTTATTTCTGTCCGTAGCAGTTCAGACATGAAAGAAAACCTATATAAACAAACAGGCAAACATTTGATTCTGCTACAGTATTGAAAGGGGAATTGTCCATTATTCTTGTGCCTTCAACAAATCCTTGTTGTGTTATCAAATCCTTATCGTATCAAAAGATAGTACGTTGTCTGTATTCAGTAAATTTGGCATAGAAAAAAAATTCATTTTTACCCTATACGAATCAGCAATAAAGACAAACCCATCGAAGAAAAAGGAAAAAAATTGGGTGAAAATAATCCAATCTAGTACCATATCACACAACTCGGATAAGATTTATTGTATATAGTCAACTGTTGCGGCCAAACTTGTCTGCATTCTCTCCACTCAAGTAGCGTGTGTGCCAGGCAAATTCCTCTTCTGAAATACTGTGCTACATTATCACTTTCATTCTCAAAGTAAAGACAAACCGCGGAAAAAAAAATATTATCCTACCCCGTACGTTCGAACAGCGTGTTTGCCAAGTTGTTTTACAATGCCATGACCCCCAAGCCTTATCAAAACTGTGCATTCCAAGGCAATTGATACTGTGAGCTTCAAGACATCGTAAACCCGTTCCAATCAAGCTGTCTTCCCCTATAAAACAAAGAAGGAAAGCCATCCCCTTTTTCGTTTGTTTCTCTTCAGAAAAACGAATACTCCTACTTCAAAAAGATTCAAAATCGTTCTTCTAAATTCCAAATAAAATCAGAAATAATTTTCTAAATTCACAAGACTCGATCTTTGATTTCCCTGCGTTTCTCTCTTCATTTCTAAGTGATTATTGCAAGGTGCGAACTGCCGTTGGTGAGCGAGGTTGTTAGGGTTACGGTGAGGGAAAGTTTGAGGTTTACGGGGGTTGAATTGGTGAGGGTCGAGCTGCTGTTGTCATATGATTGGGGAAAGGGGCAGAAGATGGAAGTCGAAGTTCAACGTTGGATGGCCAGCACGGTTGGCATGGGTTCCGACGAACTATGGCAGCGTTGCGGGAGATTGAAATTGGGGTGTAACAGTTTGAACGTGGAGGAGGGAGTATGGAAAGGGTATTGCTAGTTTTATGAATGAGTGGAAGAAGGATTTAAACGTGAGTGGTGAAGTCAGGTTGTTTTTTTGAGAATAAGAAGAAAGTTTAAAAAGAAAAGAGGAAGGAGAAGTTAAAGTGTTGAGGCACTTCGTTGGTTTATGAATGAAAGACGAGTTGGTGGCCAATGGGTTGTCTTTCCATCAGTACTTTATTCATTTTGGTCACTGTCTTTGCGGTTTAGCAGGAGGTAGGAAGAGTTGGTTATGGACAGAATTTTGAATATCAGAGAAGAAGGAAGGAGCCAACGTTAAAACGCTGGTTAGTTATAAATAATAATTAATTATCTTCATAATTTTAGTTAGACAAAAATAAATTGAATTAAAATATTATTAAAAACTAATGGCCTTTTTAATCGTTTTAAAATTTGTAATGTTATAACTCATCGGTTTGTGATCAGAATTGGACGCGATCAAATCCGTTGGAACCGTAATGACCAGATCTACGTTGTGGAACTATTGTGGCAAATAACAAAGCTACAAGAATTTCGTGATCAAACCAAACGCTCGTTTGATTTTAAATGAAATGAAAACAGAACCGTCAACTACAGAACAAGGTGAGTAAACTCACTAACTCTGACTCGTTTATATTTTTATATAAACGAGTTTTTAAATTTATTTTATACTGTGTGATAGATGCTTGGTTGAATAGTTGATAAAATTGGTTGATATGATTACATCGTTGATCTATTGATGTGAAATAATATTATTGATGCTGATTAACATCTGTGGATGCAGGGAAACAGGTTGGAGGGATCCAACTGGATCCCTCAACATTTTTATTATTGGTTGTGTTATTTGATGTGATATATAACTAGTGAACGAGTATGTTGTGTTTTAAGTTACATTGGCCCTAGGATTTGATATTTAATTACCATATATATTTTCGAATATAGAAAAGGGGAATTCCAATTTTTAAAAAGGGAATTTATTTTCAAAAATAGAAATTTAGATTCTGATAGAATTGGAATTTGAAAACCTGTTCGAATGAATGAAATCAAGAATTTATTTATGAATGAGAATATATATGAATTGAATTATTTATCATTGGATACAGTGAATTTATATAGCGAAGTGGAAATGGGTTTTGAAGCCAATATTTGAAAGGAGATGTAAACTTAGAAATTACAAAGGAAATTTAGATTTGAATTATAAATCCAAATTGGAACTTGGATGGAAAAGGGAAATTAGATAATCGTTTTAAAATGAGAACGATAAGTTTTATTCCAAAATTTGGAATAATAAATAGTTGTGATAACGTTTTGTAAATTGAAATGGTTATAAAGGAATTGGTTTGAAAAACAGCAATTTTAACGCTGCCATTATAATTATTGTCTTGTAGGAAAAACAGCGATTATAATGTTGCTATAGTAAATGTCTGTAAATCTAAATAGCGATTTTAAAACGCTGCCGTTATAATAAATGTTTTGGTAAATCTAGATAGGAATTTTAACGCTGCCGTTATAATAACTATTTTAACAGCGATCTTAGTGCTATTGTTATAATAAGTGTTCTATAGTTCTAGACAGCGATTGTAACGCTGTGGTTAAAAGTAATGTTTTATAAATCAAATATTTGGAAACAGCGATTGTAACGCTGTTGTTAATTTGAAATGAATTGGTCAACGAGGAATTAAGAAAGGGGAATTCGAAAATATTCTCCGATATTAATAAATGTATATTTTCTGAATATAGAAAATAAGGATTCGTGAATATTTAGAAATGTTTTCTAATTGGAATAAGAGATATTTTCTCGAATAAAGGAATTATAATATGGAAAATGTTTTTCAAAGGATCGAGAGGGGAAATTGAGCTACAAAAGAATTCGAAAGATGGGAAATAAGATTGTAAATGATAATATAATAAGAAATTGATTTAAAGGGGCCAATGTTGATTGATGATTAATCGATCGAATTCCTACCTGGAAATAAGATCGTTGGTTGCACACTTATTTTTCTTTGATAGTTAAATCACCGACTATCGAAGTTTTTGACCATTTTTTCGTCGTCAATACGGAGAGACCAGGATCAGATCCGGTATCTGAAAACCACTCTGTATAGACGTTAGCGTTGCGATCGAATATGATGAAGAAAATTGAAGATGGAGTTATGCAAGGGCTATCCTGTTTACGGGAGAGTGCCTTCGGGTTGTCCAGTCCCAGGACGTGAATGGACGAATGTCTGACAGAGTATATCTAACAGATCATGTGATTTGATCTCTTCAAACGTACTTACGTTTGGTGGCAGAGGAACTCGTTTCTCTTAGCTTTATACCCGTGGTATTTTTGGGGAAATCAAATTGTGATTTGGCGGGTATGACGATGTGGCATTCAAAGTGAATGTTGGCCAGATATTCTGAAAGATAATCGCAGCCTCAAGCCTCATCAACTGGGAAATGACAAAAATCGGGCAGGCAGCATGGCTATGTGGGTCGCACCCATTAGGATGTATAATCACCTATCTAGAGAAAATTCCATTTGTTCTTTAATCTATCGATGCTGTCCCTTTCGGGAAACGGTTGCTGATCCTAATCGTTGGTGATATACATTCGATACACTCAAGCGAAATGAGTGGTCGTGTAATAACCCGGAAATCCGAGCCAATTTAAAAAAAAATTATTTTGGCAATTTTAGTGAATTTTGATTATTTAAAATGATTATTTTAAATAATAACGACGAGAAATTTATTTTGAATAAAATTCGAACGAATATATTTATATTGATCGTCATTAGAATATAAATTCTTATTTTAAATTATAAAAGGAATTGAAAATGGCGCGGTAGTTCTATAATTCGATTTCAAAGTTCAAATGAATGTACAGGATTCAAAATAAACCGGATTTTAGCGAAACAAAAAATAATAGAATCTATTTGAGAATATCTTTTGAATGAATCCGAAAAATCGAAATTTCATACCAGGAATCAAAAGATATGCCCAGTTGAAAATTCAGAATAGTCGTTATGGGATTCTGGCCCTTAAAAATGGAAATTTTGCAAACAATCTCAGAATTCGACGAAACCACTTTTGTTAGGACCGTATCGTCAATACGAAGCTAGAAAATATTCTTTAGGAATTTTTAGAGTTCGTATGTGGCCCCAGTAAATTGAAATGCGCGTTCAAATTCAATATATAGAGTTAATGTTGATTTTGACGAAAACTGATCGAAACGATCGAATTGGCTTACGCAGCATATCCCATTGTGTTCGGAATGGGGGTAATTAGCTAGGGAGGACAGTCGGTGGGTTTGGATTGAGGTTCGAATGGAGAAACAACTTTAAGGAGAATTAAAATAATAAATAATAATATAAATTATTATAAAAACTTAGTCAACCATTTCTTTCCTATACCCGAGGCCCCCCTTCATACTTCAGCCACGATCGAAATAAAAAGAAAAATAAAATAAAAAAAATCCTGGAGCCCTTACCCGCGTCGCTCATCGAAGCCGCCACCAACGGAGCGGACCGCCGTCGCTCCCTCCAGGCCACCGTGCCGCCGGACCTCGTCGCCCCTTCCCCTTCCATTCATCTCGCGCCTTGCTCCCCTTTCTTGTTCCAGTTTGAGATCCATCCCACGAACACCCATATCGAGAACGACGAGCCACCCCCGCCACGCCTCCAACCTCCTTTGCGCCCTAGCAGCCCCCTCTGACCCCTCTTCTTCCCCATTCGCTGTAAGCTTCTGTCTTTCTTTTATTTATTTGCTTATTTTGTTTTGTTTTGATTTATTTTAAATACTTTGTTAGTTTAATCCATTTAAAAATCTGATTTTTAGGACGTAGGAAAGATGAGATCTTTATCATAGAAAATATGAGAAAGTTAAATTTTAATTTAGATAAAAAGATTATATCTTTTATAAAGGAGAAAATTTTGATTTTATAAATAGAAATTAGCGAAGAAAAAATAATAATATGATTTTTAATTGTGAAGAGTTGAGGTTAAAAATGTGATCTTTATCCTTACAACATTGAAATAAAAATCAAATTCTTTATATGCGTAGCGATGAAAAGATAATATTTTTATTGGAACAAAGGTTAGATTTTTATAGTGAGAAAGATAGGGTTTTTATTTCGATAAAGAAAAGATTTTTATTTCGTTAAAGAAAGGATTTTTATTTTACTAAAGAAAATATTGTTGGCAAGTTGAAAATATTTTTTAAAGGTTTAAAAATATGATTTTTATACTTGTAGAGTATTAAAAATATGATCTTTACATAATAGAAGATATAAAAAAATTATTTTTATTTAGGTAGAGTTATAAAAATATAATCTTTATTAGAAGAACGATATAAAAATATAATTTTTATAACGAAGTAGCGATGTAAAGATATGATTTTTATATATATAAAAAAATCATATTAAAAATATGATTTTTGATATGAACAGCGTGAAAAGGGTTGCGATGGAACGGGTGGAAAGCAAATCAAAATTTGAACCGTTCAGAAATGAAATGGCAGAGTGGAACCCTAAGGTGAGAACTTCTCACTTTTAATTAAATTTTCTAGTTAAAATATATATACTAGGATGCAGACGGTGTTTAGTAGCACCCGACACCCGCCGTCCACAGACCATGGACGGCTTGTATGCTTGTTTGTTTGATTTTGATGTGTAGTTGATTGTGTGATGTGATGTGAAAAGATATAAAATATTTATCTAGTTAAAAATATTTTATAGTTGAAAATATATTTTTTAACGTGTATTTAAAATGAAATAAATATAAACAAATCGAACGATTTGTTTATATACACACATTTGACTGATATTGATTGGGACGATAAATATTACACATTGCCCAACTGCACAAATAAAATTTGTGTTTGATTGTTTGAAACCCCACACGGGTATTGGGATGAGATGACGTAAACTAATCCAATAATTAGTTGTATGTCGATCGATTGATTGACAGGCTGTTATAAGCGTTAAATATTTATATTTGATGCTTATATAGTGTAGAATGCACTTTGGATGATGGTTGATTATTTGTCGTTATTGATATATACATGCGTTGTATGGAAATCCATAGAAATAAAATCTATGGAATTTGATTGGGCCTCATTCCAGTTTTGAAATAGAAATATTTGAAAATAGAAATATTTGAAAAAGAAATATTTGAAATAGAATATTTGAAAATAGAAATATATGAAGCCGTGTTGATTAGATTGACGCCATTTTGACGTGAACGATATTTATATCGATTTTATTCATTTTTCAATGAATAATTGAAAAGAATTGAAATTCGAATTAAATTGAAAAGAATTGAATTTCGAATTAAATTGAAATGAATTGAAATTCGAATCAAATTGAAATGAATTAAATTCGAATCAAAATGAAATGAATTGAAATTCGAATTAAATTGAAATTGAATTGAAATCGATTTGATATGAAATTAAAACGAATTTATATTGGAATATTCAATTTTGATTAGAAATTGAATATGAAGTTGAAACCGCTTTGAAAACGAATTTAAAACGATTTATAAATTACGTTTTAAAAGGAAATCGACGAAATATATAATATATATTATATATATATATATAATGGCCAGAATAGAACGCGCCGCGCCGCGACAGTTCGCGAATTTCGACCATTGACTTCGAATGGATATTGCGGGAGATCCGACCGTCGGATTCTCCTAAAACCGGAACCGTTGGGTTCTTATCGAAAAGTGCTTTCTAACGAATATTAGAAATTTGAAATCTAACGATTGGATTTGGAATTATGACCAAATCAAATTTGAAAAAGGTCGTTGTAAGTGCAGTTCGATGGCCGTTGATGGAAATCGACTGTACGGGCCTTGATAAAATTATTAAAAATATCAATAATTTGTGTAAAATCATAAGAAATGATTTGTGAAGAATTGGGACGAAAAACTCCATATTTGAAAAGAAAAAAATAGATTTTTATCGAAATGAACCAGTTTTGAACTAGAATAATAATTTATTTATTTTTAGAATAAATAAATTGGATTTGAAATGGTTTTGAAAATAACCAGAATTTCCAATAATTGCTTTGGAAGGGATTTGAATCGAAATTGTCTTCGGAATATTTCAATGTTGGATTTCTTGATTATACAGATATTGTTATGGAAATTTGAAAGATATATATATATATATATATATATCGTTATTTCCAATACGATATTTGTTGGTCGTAGAATTTGATATTGAATATAAGCCGATATATTTTCTATTTAGAGCCTTGTATTTAATATCAAATGTGATTTGGGTTTGTCGTGAATGGTGTCTTCATTAACATTGTTCTTAAGCCCAGTTGAGAAAATGATTAAATCTTTTTATTTAGATTTAATGAAGAGTACTGTAACACCCCACAACCATTAATGTCACTCACAAAGGGAATGCATTAACTTCCATGGAGGTTATAAGTGAATATAGAACGGAAAAATTACAACAAGACAGATAATAAATAGTACTTGGAAATCTAAAACTTCATTTTATTGCAGCGGAAATTAAACATGTTTGTTACATCATAAAACCATAGATCATAACCAAGTACAATATCCATCTTCATAAAAACAAAATACATAATCCCATTACATAAATAGCCATTAAAAAGATAACAAGCTGGACTTTACTTCAACGGTCCAAGCTTTCCAAAGAGAGATGAAGCAATTCAATCAAACTCCACTAGAGTTGGGCCCAACCCGAGGACCTGGAGGGGGAAAAAGGATAGAAATAGAGGGGGTCAGACATAAAGTTTGGCGAGTATGATAATTCTAACAATACTATTATCAAAATAATAACTAGACTAAGGCATAAGCTGGAAGACAAGTAAATGTCTATGAACTCTTAGGAAGATAAAGATAGCGTTTAAGATAATGTTAAAGATAACGGTAAAGGCACACCAAATTACTAACGAATGATTACTACACTGCACCGCACATTACTACCCTGTACCACACCAGTCACCCTATTGTTTGATCCCACTTGCTTCACACAGAAACTTTATAAATAGCCTTACGTACCCCTAGCTGACTACATAGGTGCCGTCTGCCCCTATCTCCACTAGGTGTACCCCACTACCCTCTTAGAAATTTTATAAGTAACTTCGTGTACTCCTAGCTGACTACATAGGTGACGTCTGCCCCTATCTCCACTAGGTGTACCCCACTACCCACTTTCGATCGGCTCCCTACTCGTAGATACCCGTGCTGGCCCCACAGTGGGGTGTATCACTCCCCTAAAGTGGCAACCCGATACAACTGAGAATGCACGGCTTATAACTACACAATGCAACAACGTCTTACCTACCAGCCCGGGTCCACACACACATATGAAACCCGTTGGACTTGCGTTGCCACCGCTCCCCGTTTTGGCCTCTTATAGTCAAACTCAATATGCGTGTCCCCTCCTCGACTTGGGTCGAGCCCACAAAGATACGTTTGGGATACTGGTTGAAATGGGCCCCCACAAGCTACCCACCTAAGCTTGTCATTAATATATCCCACTTAACCCTCTTAGTCATGTTCATTTACATGTTTGTTTGGTTAAGTCTTACTAATCGTATTTCACATGCCACTAAGGGCACCCACTATATTCGTCATGCCACCCAAGGCACCCCACTTAACCCCCATGTCCCACTTTACATGTTTATCTGGTTAAGTATTTCTTAATTCATTCAGGCCATAAACTCATAAAGACCTCTCACATTAGACTGGCATTTATGGCAGCTGGATTTGCCGGGCGGGTCCGGGCAGTCTTACACCATAAAAGAGTCTAACCTCGTGTCTTCACAACTGTTATGCTTTAGTTTAGGCCTAGGACCTCTCACATTGGGCTGACATTTGTGACCACTGGATTTGCCGGGCGGTTCCGGGCATGTTTACGTCACAAACGAGTCCAACCTCGTGTCCTAAGCATTGATTACCACTTATAATCTTTTACCCTAGTTTTAATAATTCCCTATTCAAATTATTAATTAACTCCAATTTTTATTGATGTCCATAATTGACTCAATTATGGCCATCCACACATGGAATGCAAAATCATATCAATTGCACCCCAACATCTTAATATTAAATCCTTAATATTACCCCTACCCCACGTTTATACGTTCGCTTATTCAACGCATAATATAGGCTAGACTTGAATAGTCTAACGCATAGCACAAAGATAAATTATCACAACATATAATTAAAATAAATCTAATCATAATAGGGGTGAGACTTGCATAAACTACACATGTTAAGGATCAAAAGGTGTCAACTTGTTAAATGTCACAATTTACATGATATGATCATAGCCCAAATCTATACATAAACTTGCGTATGGGGTTTATAGGCAACATAATGATGGTGTGAACTAGCATAGGATATCACATATGTCATAGCATAATTCTAGATGTCATAATAGATGTCATGGCATATGTTCATAACTTTTCTAACCAATTTAACTTGCATATGTAACTTGTCATATAGATCAACATAGCCCAAACATGATGATTTAATTGATATGATTTAATTTCAACATAGACTATCATACTCACAATTATAGAAGAAAGAGAGTCGAATTAGCGCTCTTTTTGATGAAGAATCGCTTTTAGGGTTGGGTAGTTCTGATTTGGTTGCTGTTCTCTATCTTTAATTTGATGGCGGCTGCTCTAGGTCTCAAAATATTAGCATGACGGCCATGGTCTTTGTTTACTTTCTGATTTAGGGTTTGTGTATGGGGGTCTTTTTATAGAGTTATAAATTAATTTAAGCCGTCGGATGTTCTTAGGGTTAATCAAAACCATTTAATTATGATAGGGTGATGAGTCAGCCCTAATGACTCAGCAAGGAGTCAGAATGGACTCAACAACACGGGTCAGCCTGAACCAGAAAGCTGTGCAGGCTCCAGCCTCGGCCTGGGCACACTTGGCAGGTGCGCCAGTGTAAATATGTACTGGCGCACTTCCCAAGTGCGCCAGTGCATTTTTTTTTTGCTTTCTTCTCTTTGCCACCAAACTTCGTTCGTCCATAACTTTTTCATCCGGTACTCGTTTCCCGCAAACTCGGACTCAATCTCCACTAGAATTCCGAGACGAACACAATGGCGCAACCCGTTTCCCAAAATTCTCACGTCTGAGATTAGTTATTCTTTAATTTGTAAATATTAATATTAACAGAATTATGGGGTGTTACATTCTCCCCTCCTTAAAGGATTTCGTCCCCGAAATCTTCAAGTTAAGAAGAATGTATATCGTAACATCCAAACAACCATCTACTCAACCATCAAACACAAGCATCCATTGTCCTTATAGACTTCTAATGCTCTCATGTTTAAATGCACAGTGTGTGTATATGTCCCTATCTAATGCAAAATCAGGCGGTCCACTGATTCAGTTGACCTCCTTTAATGCAAACTATGATAGTGCCATGCGTCCATTATGTATGCAAAAGTTCCCTAATGCTACATATTATTTCTACATGCGTGCACAACCATTCACCAAAATGCGATATCCATATGATAGCACAACCATTATACATTCATTTTACTAAATACAACCATTTATATGCAATATGCAGTATGAAGTGACTGAGCCGATCTAGTGCCTAACAGTGTGTGTATATGCGTCCACGAGCAACCACTAGCAAACACTTGCATCCACTTTGCATCCATCATACATAACATGTCTCAAACACATGTTTCAACCATAGGATTATCCTAACTAAAGGTCAAAGATACTAGCGAGAGGATATTCTAAAGATAAGATAAGTACAAGCTAAGCGATAAAGGAGAAATTAAAGGACATACCCTAAAAAAGAAAAGGGTATCGTGAACGCATCTTCTCTTCTGTCTCCCAAGTAGCGTTGCTCTCGTCGTCTCCCCATTGTACTTTGGCTAGTCTGACCTCTCGATTTCTCAGCTTCTTAATCTCCGACCCAAGAATGCGCGTAGGAGCTCGTCGAATCGTCGCGTCACGCTCGATCTCTACCTCTCTAAGCAAGCTCGGCTCTACCACTTCCGCGGTCTCGTGCAAGCACTTCCTCAAATGTGACACATGGAATACGTCATGTACACCACTAAGTCTCTCGGGCAACTCCACTCTTTACGCCATTTGCCCAATCTTCTCCTTAATAGGAAACAGTCCTACGAACCTTGGTGCTAATTTCCCAACGGACCCAAAGCGAACAACGTTTCGTAATGGATACACTTTGACAAAGACCTTGTCCCCAACCTCTAATTCAAGATCCGTCCTTCTCTTATCCGCATATGATTTCTCCCTATCCTGTGCTGCTTTCATCCTCCTTCGAATCAAGTCGATCTTCTCCGAAGTCTCTCTAATCATATCGGGCACAAGTAAGATCTTATCCGTAGACTCCCACCAACATGTAGGCGAACGACACGGCCGTCCATAAAGAGCTTTGAATGGTGCCATACCAATGCTAGACTGAAAGCTGTTATTATATGTGAACTCCACCAGTGGAAGATGCTCTTCCCATGTACCCCCAAAGTCTAGGATACATAGCCTCAAAAGATCCTCTAGAATGCGATTCACCCTCTCGGACTGGCCGTCCGTCTAAGGATGATATGCGGTGCTCAAACATAACTGAGTCTCCAAAATTCGCTAGTGAAAATAGGATCGCGGTCGCTCACTATGCTAGAAGGAACACCATGCAAACGAACTATTTCTCGGATGTATATAGAAGCTAACCATGGAGCAGTCCTCTTACTCTTCACGGGAATGAGATGGACGCTCTTAGTAAGTCTATCTACTATAACCCAAATCCCCGCATTACCCTTTCTCGATCTCGGTAATCCATCCACACAATCCATCGAGACACTCTCCCACTTCCATAGTGGAACCTCCAATGGGTAAAGCAACCCACCGGGTTTCTTTTGCTCCGCCTTTACTTGTTGGCACACCAACCATCTAGCGACATACTCGGCTACGTCCCTCTTCATACCGGCCCAAAAGTAAACTCGTCTCATGTCCATGTACATCTTGTCCCCGCCGGGATAAATGGTCATCTTCGAACGATGTGCTTCATCAATAATAGTCTTCCTTAGGTCATCGTCTTTTGGTACACAAAGTCTACCGTCCCTACGTAACCAACCCTTATCGTTTAGGGTATACCTACGGAGATGGCTTGATGACTCCCCTCCTTTGAGTTTTTCTACTAACTCAACCAACTGCGGGTCGTCTCGTTGTGCCTCGCCAATCCGTCCCAAAAGCGTAGGTCTGACCTCCAAGGATGCTAGCAAACCGGGTATGAAGTCAACGGAAGGTCTAAAGTCAAACATCGAAATAAATTCTAAGCTTCGCAGCTCCACGAACAAAGGACTTAAGTGTAACCTTTTTCTACTTAAGGCATCCGCCACCACGTTACCCTTGCCAGGGGTATATGCTATCTCGAAGTCGTAGGATGCTAAGAACTCCATCCACCTTAACCTATCTCCCTTCCCTAGAGACCACATGACCTAAATTCCTCACTTCCTTCCTCCAAAAATGGTATCTTGGAGAACTTAGCTTTAAGCTAGTGCACTTGTGGGGTCCCTAAGCTTTCCCTAAGACATAGGGCATGCTCTTCTCTGCTTCTAGAGAAAACCAGGATATTATCCCATGTAAAATCGTCACAACTATCCATCTCTCACGCAGACCATCCTAGTCGAATTCGACATCCCCCAAGTGCAAGCCCTAAAGGCCTAAACCAATATCAGACAAACACCCAAGGGATACCTCCTTCGAATTTAGACGACCTATGTGAGATGATACTTAAGATGGTAAATCAATTGAGCACTTGACCGACTCTGGCCGTCCTTGCCAGTCTTGCTCCAAAACTACCGCTGATTACATAACGGGCTTTGCTTAATCTATTAAGCACATACGAAAACTTATTCCGCACCTATGGGTAAACCCCGCGCTTTATCAACGACGTCTCCATACTCACGGACCACACAAACAGGTTCCTAATCATTGTTAGATGCGTCAGAAGATTCTAGGCAGCTAAGCATCACTGAACCCCTAGGGTCGCAAGAAATATGAGGGTTTTTCTACAACGAATCAATAGTCTAACTACCCTCCTTTCACAGTCTAAGATGGCACCCCGCTTGGCTAGCCAATCCACCCCTAGAATCAAACTACAGCCCGAGAAACCAAGGACAAAGGCATTGCATTCAAACTCAACGCCCAAGACAAACACTCTCAAATCCTGACAAATCATAGAAAGATGAGCCGAATCACCAATAGGACTTGAGACTGCTAAGGGATCAGTAACAATACTAGTATCTAGGTGCAGTGTTTCAACTAATGATGTAGAGATAAACGAATGCGATGCGCCCGAATCGAATAAGGTACAGACAGGATGATCAAACAGAAAAACTAAGCTTTCAACAGAAATGGTTCTACCTAGTTCTTGCAGCGGTGGGACCGCGAGAGCCTGAACTTGTCCCCTTGCCTGCCCTTGTGCTATAAGAGCCTGCACCTGTCCTCCCGAGGTAGCCCCTGCCCTCTGCCTCTTCCTTGGGCAGTCCTTCACTAAATGTCCCGTATCGCCACAATGAAAACAACCAGTCTTCTTTTTCTTTCGGCAGTCCTTGCTGAGATGGCCTGTGGTCCCACAGTTAAAACATTTCTTCTTCCCCTTAGCATGTTGCCTTTACCACCCTTATTTTGATCCCCTTTCTTCTCGGGTGCCTTATCAGCTTTAGTGCCTTTCTCCTCGTGCATGAATGCCATGTCTACTAGCTTCTCAAAGGTGGCCCCCATAGGGATGTGGGTCATAGCCAACCCTTGCAACGGTTCATTCAATCCATTAACGAACCTCAGCGCCTTCTTCTCCGACTTGTTTACTAAGTCCAAACCAAACCTTGCTAGCTGATTAAATTTGTTGACATATTCTTTCACTGACGAGCTTCCTTGCTTCAATGTCAAGAACCTTTCCATATATAGATTCTCTTCCGCCCTAGAGAGAAACTTCGCCTCGAACCTACGTCTAAAATCCGCCCAAGAGTCAACAGGACGCTCCCCATTGGTGACCTCCCACCAAAACGAGGCCTCTCCCTTCATCAACCAAGCTGCTAAACGAACTCTCCTCCCTTCTTCTACTCCAAAGATTTCTAGCAATTCTTCCACCTCCTTAAGCCAATCTCTAGCTTCCACAAACGTTTCTGACCCTTGAAAGGGTATTCCACCCATAGCTTTAAATTGCATACACGTCTTTGCAAAAGTATCTACGCGAGGAGGAGGAGGAGGAATGGGTGCAACTGGTGGTGGAGGAACATTGGCCAGACCTGCGGCGGCCCTAGCCTCTAACAGCCTCCTATACCATCCTGGTATCGTTACACCGTCAGGTAGGTTAAGATCTTCAGCCATGCTGAAACGAAAAAGGAAAGATTCAAAATGGAGAATTCGAAAGATGGCTATTTGGGGATTATGTTTTTTATAAAAACTTCCTCTTTAAATTTCTCATTAAAACATGTTTTTGAAAACATTTCTTCCAAAAATAACTATTTTTCTAAAGTATTTTTATCTGTTCTGGTAACCTTAAGCTCTGATACCACGTGTAACACCCCACATCCATTAATGTCACTCATAAAGGGAATGCAATAACTTCCATGGAGGTTATAAGTGAATATAGAACGGAAAAATTACAACAAGACAGATAATAAATAGTACTTGGAAATCTAAAACTTCATTTTATTGCAGCGGAAATTAAACATGTTTGTTACATCATAAAACCATAGATCATAACCAAGTACAATATCCATCTTCATAAAAACAAAATACATAATCCCATTACATAAATAGCCATTAAAAAGATAACAAGCTGGACTTTACTTCAACGGTCCAAGATTTCCAAAGAGAGATGAAGCAAATCAATCAAACTCCACTAGAGCTGGGCCCAACCTGAGGACTTGGAGGGGGAAAAAGGATAGAAATAGAGGGGGTCAGACATAAAGTCTGGCGAGTTTGATAATTCTAACAATACTATTATCAAAATAACTAGACTAAGGCATAAGCTGGAAGACAAGTAAATGTCTATGAACTCTTAGGAAGATAAAGATAGCGTTTAAGATAACGTTAAAGATAACGGTAAAGGCACACCTAATTACTAACGAATGATTACTACACTGCACCACACTAGTCAGCCTATTGTTTGATCCCACTTGCTTCACACAGAAACTTTATAAATAGCCTTACGTACCCCTAGCTGACTACATAGGTGCCGTCTGCCCCTATCTTCACTAGGTGTACCCCATTACCCTCTTAGAAATTTTATAAGTAACTTCATGTACTCCTAGCTGACTACATAGGTGCCGTCTTCCCCTATCTCCACTAGGTGTACCCCACTACCCACTTTCGATCGGATCCCTACTCGTAGATACCCGTGCTGGCCCCACAGTGGGGTGTATCACTCCCCTAAAGTGGCAACCCGATACAACTGAGAATGCACGGCTTATACCTACACGATGCAACAACGTCTTACCTACCAGCCCGGGTCCACACACACATATGAAACCCGTTGGACTTGCGTTGCCACCGCTCCCCGTTTTGGCCTCTTATAGTCAAACTCAGTATGTGTGTCCCGTCCTCGACTTGGGTCGAGCCCACAAAGATACGTTTGGGATACTGGTTGAAATGGGCCCCCACAAGCTACCCACCTAAGCTTGTCATTAATATATCCCACTTAACTCTCTTAGTCATGTTCATTTACATTTGTGTTTGGTTAAGTCTTACTAATCGTATTTCACATGCCACTAAGGGCACCCACTATATTCCTCATGCCACCCAAGGCACCCTACTTAACCCCCATGTCCCACTTTACATGTTTATCTGGTTAAGTATGTCTTAATTCATTCAGGCCATAACCTCATAAAGATCTCTCACATTAGACTGGCATTTATGGCAGCTGGATTTGCCGGGCGTGTCCGGGCAGTCTTACACCATAAAAGAGTCTAACCTCGTGTCTTTACAACTGTTATGCTTTAGTTTAGGCCTAGGACCTCTCACATTGGGCTGACATTTGTGACCACTGGATTTGTCGGGCGGTTCCGGGCAGGTTTACGTCACAAACGAGTCCAACCTCGTATCTTAAGCATTGATTATCACTTATAATCTTTTACCCCAGATTTAATAATTCCCTATTCAAATTATTAATTAACTCCAATTTTTATTGATGTCCATAATTGACTCAATTATGGCCATCCACACATGGAATGCAAAATCATATCAATTGCACCCCAACATCTTAATATTAAATCCTTAATATTACCCCTACCCCACGTTTATACGTTCGCTTATTCAACGCATAATATAGGCTAGACTTGAATAGTCTAACGCATAGCACAAAAATAAATTATCACAACATATAATTAAAATAAATCTAATCATAATAGGGGTGAGACTTGAATAAACTACACATGTTAAGGATCAAAAGGTGTCAACTTGTTAAATGTCACAATTTACATGATATGATCATAGTCCAAATCTATACATAAACTTGCATATGGGGTTTATAGGCAACATAATGATGGTGTGAACTAGCATAGGATATCACATATGTCATAGCATAATTCTAGATGTCATAATAGATGTCATGGCATATGTTCATAACTTTTCTAACCAATTTAACTTGCATATGTAACTTGTCATATAGATCAACATAGCCCAAACATGATGATTTAATTGATATGAACTAACTAGCATAGGCAATAGCATCATGATTTCAAAGCATGTATTCATCACAACTTTAGCCTAGAAACTTTCAATATACATAACATCATCATAGCATGATTTGCAACTTATAAGACATCATCACCACATAGCATAGAATTTATAACATACGTGATAGCATATGACAATTCACATCATCTACTCATAATCCGTTCATGACTTAACCTAATTAAAATGATAATAATCTTGTTAAGACTATCATACTCACAATTATAGAAGAAAGAGAGTCGAATTAGCGCTCTTTTTGTTGAGGAATCGCTATTAGGGTTGGGTAGTTCTGATTTGGTTGCTGTTCTCTATCTTTAATTTGATGGCGGCTGCTCTAGGTCTCAAAATATTAGCATGACGGCCATGCTCTTTGTTTATTTTCTGATTTAGGGTTTGTGTATGGGGGTCTTTTTATAGAGTTATAAATTAATTTAAGCCGTCGGATGTTCTTAGGGTTAATCAAAGCCATTTAATTACGATAGGGTGATGAGTCAGCCCTAATGACTCAACAAGGAGTCAGAATGGACTCAACAACACGGGTCAGCCTGAACCAGAAAGCTGTGCAGGCTCCAGCCTCGGCCTGGGCACACTTGGCAGGTGCGCCAGTGTAAATATGTACTGGCGCACTTCCCAAGTGAGCCAGTGCATTTATTATTATTATTATTATTATTATTTTTCTTTCTTCTCTTTGCCACCAAACTTCGTTCGTCCGTAACTTTTTCATTCGGTACTCGTTTCCCGCAAACTCGGACTCTATCTCCATTAGAATTCCGAGACGAACACAATGGCGCAACCCGTTTCCCACAATTCTCACGTCTGAGATTAGTTATTCTTTAATTTGTAAATATTAATATTAACAGAATTATGGGGTGTTACAAGTACCAATTAAATAATATTTAATTGGAATTGAATTGGTATCGATTTTTGGGTTTATCGTGAACAGTGTTTTAAATAACACTTGTTCTTTAACTCGATAATTAATGGAATGTGATTTTGGGTTGTCGTGAACGGTATCTTCAATAGTACTGTTCTTAGACCCAAAGGAGTTAAGAAAATCAGAAACTAACTGGAGATTAGTTAAGTTGAATGGTTTCTGGGGTATTGATCTGATGTTGGTTTCGGCCTTCGGGGTTAATACTTAGGGAATTGCTCACTTGCTAATTTACGGTTAGGGACTGATTGAAATGTGATGTGATTTTGGGGTTTATCGTGAACCGTGTTTTTAAATGACACTGATTCTTTAACCCAGTCAAAGATTAAAACTAAGTGGAGTTTTAATGAATCTTTAATTAGATTGAAAAGATCGAGAATGGAGTATCACCAGTTTTACTCCAGACGGTAGTTAAATCTTTAATTAGATTTGAACGTGAAATGGTAATTGAATTTACCGATAACACCGTGGTGTTAGATATGAAGTATAACCAGTTTTACTTCATGAGATGAATAGGTTGGTGTTGGGAAATTAAAACAAATGATTACTTCGGTAAGGTTCGTTAATCCCGACTAGTTTGAAGTGATATTCAAAGGAAGATTAAAGAATAAATTTAAAAGAATTTCTCTTTGATAAAATTAATGGGAACCTTTCCCTAAGAATGTGAAATTAGAAACTAACGGTGGGTTAGTTAAGAGGAATGGTTTCCTGGGTATTGATCTGATGTTGGATTCGGCCTTCGGGGTTAATATTTGGGGAATTGTTCTCTTACTAATTTACGGTTAGCGACTGATGAACTGGAATGAGGCGTATGTTGTGTTTGTGTAACACTTGTTTATTATATACACGAGTTGTTCGGAAAGACCGGGTTTATCCCATTCTGAATAACTGATTCGGCGATTAGTCGAAGATGAAGACGGTGGTTGAAGACCGGAGGTCTTCACGTCGTTTGGATAATTACTGATGATCTTGATTGGGCCGTACACCCAAGAGGAGGGAATCAGTTAGTGATTGTCCAGACGTACTTGGAGATCGATGGATATACGGGGTACACTAACAGATTTAAACATTTTTGGTTTCACTCAAATCCGTTTTGTTTTGCACCCAGTACAGTCAGACAAAGTTTGAATTCAAATTTTGAATCTACCGCGCCATTTCAGGCTTTGTTTATAATTAGAAATAATTATATTCATTTTCAATGTCGATTCAAACTTACTTTTCATCGTTATTATTTAAAATATGTATTTTAAATATTTAAAATCCACTAAAACTGGCAATTTAAAAATTTTAAATTGGTTCAGATTTTCCGGGTCGTTACAACCGCTAACTTCTTCCCCTAACTCGTAGCATCCCTCCGACACCACTCGATCACACAGACTTCACCGCCGTCAAATCATTGATCTCGTGATCCTCAATCACCATGTTAACTCATCTTGCACCTTCTCGCTATATCGCGACTTCAAATATCTTCCTGAAAGGATCAATCCCAAATCCTAAATCGCACCATCAGAAAATGACATCGATCTCCCTTCTCACCATTTCGTTGAATGCCAGACCACCACAGAAACCCTCGAACCCCATCGCGACTTCGATTTACCCCTCTTCGCTATTCGATTTGATTTGAACAAGAATATCTTGGCCATTTTAATTTTGAGGCTTTTGATTTCATTTTCTGAGGAACAGGAAGTAATAAATAGAAGAGGAGTGAGGGGTTAGTCGCGATTTTATACATTAGAAAAGGGGACCAATGTACACAACGAATCTATGTATTTATTTTAATAGATTTTCTAATTAATGTGATTTGATTTCGTATTTAATACGATTTGATATAAAGGGATTTTTATTCTTTTTAAACAGATTTCGATTTGATTTCTGATTTGATTTCGATCTTATCCATTATAAATATCTCGGGGTTCATAATTAAAATCGTGAGCCGCTATTTTAGCGTACCGACCGTCGTTCCAATATTATAACACTATTCTGAACTGAATTGATAAAATATATTTTGATATTTAATTTGAACGCATCTATAAAATAACCATAGAAATTTATATAATAAAATTTAAACTCAGAAATGAATTGATTCCTTAGTAATAATTTATTTTTATTATCGATTCTATTCAAATTGAACTTCTATAAATTATCTGAATTGTTTTTGACTTAGTTTTAAATGTTGAATTTAATTATTTCATATTCTCGTATTACGATAATTAAATATAATTGAAATAAATAGTATTTCAATTATTTGATCGATAAATCAATATAAAATATCATTTATATTATCAACTCAATATTTAAAACCATATTAAATATTTAAAGTAAACTATTCAAAAATCTGGGTCATTACACCTTGTCACAATAAAAATATTGAAATGAAAAGATTATATTTTTATCGCCAATTTGTTAGAATATAAAGTTCACATTTTGATTGTCATTTGTTTGAAATAAATAGATTTGGCGATAAAATTTCATTTTTATTGTAAGTCATTTTCATCAGGAAAAGAATTGACGATGAAAATTATATTTTCATTGTATGTTTGTTGTAGTAAAAAGGATTAGATATTAAAATAGAATGTTCATATTTTAAAATATGATGTTAATGATGTCTTGAAATGTATGTCTGTAATGTGGCAATCTTTGACGTATTAAAGATCATGATAGTATGTTCAAACTGAATATTACACTACCATTTACAAGTTATCTAGTCTTGTTTATGTGATTGGGACGATAATTTTTACACATCGCCCAAGTGCACAAATAATTTATTATTTGTTTGTTGGATGAAACCCCACATGGGTATTGGGATAATATTTGTCATACACTAATCCTAATAGTTAGTTGTAGAATCCACTCTGGTTGTTATTTGGATGTTTGATAATTATTTATCATGATTGTTGATTACATGCCATATATGGAAACCATATAACTGAAACTATATGGTTGTTGATTGAGTCACATTCCAATAAAGAATATTTGTAAAAAAAAATATTTTAGAAAAAAAAATATTTTAGAAAAAAATATTTTTATCGAAATGAACTAGTTACTAACTAGAATAAATCATTAAAATTAGGTTTAATGAAGTTTTCCAATTAGTTAATATTTAATTGAAATTAAATAAATTGGATTTTGGGTTTGTCGTGAATGGTGTCTTCAGTAACACCTTTCTTAAACCCTGTGGAGAAAAAGAATATTTTAGAAAAGGAATATATTTTTAAAAAAAATATTTTTATCGAAATGAACTAGTTATTAACTAGAATAAATCATTAAATTTAGGTTTAATGAAGTTTTCCAATTAGTTAATATTTAATTGAAATTAAATAAATTGGATTTTGGATTTATCGTGAATGGTGTCTTCAGTAACTCCTTGATTAAACCCAGTGGAGAAAAGAATAAATCTTTTAATTAAGATTATTAAAGTTTTCAATTATATTTAGAAATTGAAATAAAATGAAATGTGAGTTGGGTTTATTGTGAACTGTGTTTTTAAACGACATTTGTTCTTTAACCCAACTGACAGTGAAAATATCATTTAGAATTTATAAATCTTTTATTAAGATTTAATGGAAATTTCTCCAAAGTAAAGTTTTCCAATTTAATATATATTAAATTGGAATTGAATGGAAGTCGATTTAATAATAATCGAGATAAGCTTCTGTAAAAGAAGACCGTTACTATATATGGAATTTAAAAGGCTTTACCGTTATTCCATTTATATTATTGGTCTGATACAGAAATTCATATAGATTATATGTTGATTTGATTTCTGTGAAAATTCCATATTTTATGGAAGATGATTTTGAGTTTACCGTGAACTATGTTTTAAATGACATTAGTTCTTTAACCCCGTTAAAGGTAAGATTAATTTTTTAAATTTGAATAATCGTTAAATAATGATTTTTGATATTTAAACCCAAATTGGAGTTTTTAATAAATATTTAAAAGAAAGATTTAAGAATAAATGTAAAGGATTTATCTTTGATAAGATAATGTGAATATTTTATTAGAAGAGTATTCTGAATTGGAATGAGGCGTTGGATGTGTTTTTGGAGCACTCGATTTTTAATTATAAAATACACGAGTTATTCGGAAAGACCGGGTTTAACCCATTACGAATAAATTACTACGATGATGAAGAATCGAAGATGAAGACGGTGGTTGAAGACCGACGATCTTCACATCGAATGGACGACTACTGATGCCCTAAACTGGGTCGCTCCAAGGAAAGGGTTAATAGCGGTAGTTTGTCCGGACGTACTTGTTGATTACCCGGATATGCAGGAACCTAGTGGCTCCGGTTTCGTTCAGACCCAGAACGGACTTGTAAATGGATGTGTGTCTGACATTGAATTTCATTCCATGTAAATTAAATTTATTTCTATTTAATATATATCCGTTTGTTGGCGGAGAATTTATTCTCTTGCTTAACACCCTCAGAGGGCATATATTGGTAGTTATTGATCGCATGGCGTGAATTGTCAATGTGGCACCCCAAGATGCAAATGATCAAGGCTTTTGTTGAAAAGCAGAGCCTTATGGGATGATCAAAGCATAGCCTATTTCGGCATAGCTTTGTGTATAGCGTGACTTCGCGAACCTCACACCCCGGTATGAGTCAAAAACAGGATCAGGAACGTAGGGAGTGCACACGTTTCTTCCTAGCTAGAAGCGGTGTCAGCGACTTACCAGCCCTGACATTTTTACTTATGTGGTTGATGAATATAGAAGTGGTCATATTAGAGGTTCAAAGGAACCGGGAAGCGTGTGTTCAAGCATAACCAATCCACTACCGTATGTGCGGACCGTCCCTACTGCATCCAAGGGTTTACTGCGAGGAATCCTGAGGCATTTGCTAGAGTGTCTCGAATCGGAAAGGACGATCCCTATCCTCGACTCATGATGGAAACCCAATTTCCAATACGACACCATGCGATTTTGATTGTAGAACTAGCATGGCGACATGGTAAGATGGGGTACTATGCCGTCTATGATTGAAATTGTTTTGAAACATATACACACTAATAATAATATCAAAATCCGTTTTATCGTATCAAGCATCTTTTGACCATTATAAGGTAAAACTCTATCCTCCGGTTTTGCGTTGCATTGTGTGATGGGACTTGAGTCTTATAATGTCTTCATTTTTCTAAAGAGCATTGCGTTGTTTAACGATTTACTTTATTCCATGCACTAGCAACCCAACGGAGTAAACCCGTTCCGCGTTAGCGGCGTGGTCCTGTGATTAGCCTTATTATTAGATAAGTTAAGGAAGATTTCTCATACCAGTCCTATGACTGACCTGTAGTTTGTTTCACTGGCAAACTCGGGTGCCCTGAAACGACCCGAACTTCCATACCCTTTGAGTCGACTAATCATACCACTCGTCCAACCCAAATTGCACAGAAATACGAATCATTTTTAGAAAGAAGTTAGAGGATGAGAAATAGAAAGAAAGAAAAGTTAGAATAGAAGGAAAACAAAGATCACAACTCACAGCGGAAGGAATAAAATATATTAGATAACATAAATTTTGAAACACAAACCAGTAACTTTATATACATACCATCTTCAGAGCACAACAGCTATCTCTGGAACAGTTATAAACACTTGTTTCCAGATACAACATAGTACACAGCGCAAAATATGATAGTCTATAGCTAACTGGTGAAGCCTCCTGCTTTAAACTCCTCCAAGTGAATCTGAAAAATCCCGACTACTTGACTGCCTGTACAAATTTGGGCACCCAAGAGTTTAGGGAAAACAAAACAAAATAAACTCTGGGTCAGTCATGGGACTGCTGTGAGTAAACTCCAACCATTTGTTTAACTTTCAAAAATCCTTTCGAAAGAAAAGATAATCGTAAGACCGATCCACACATAAACACGGATGGTTTTTACCTTACGATAACCCAAATCATTTTGATATCAAATCCAATGATATTATAATAATGTCTAAATCAGATAAATAGAGTCTAGCAGACGCTTGCATCTCACGCCCCATATATAATATAAAATCAAAAACCGTAGGGCGCTTATTGGAGATTGGATTTCCAACATGACAAGGTATGGGACCACCTGCCGATCAGTGTACCCTAGAGGCAAATACACTGGGTTCAACAAGAACGTCTTGCAACCCGGACCACACATGACCGACCACTCATTTGGCTTGAGTGTATCGAATGTATATCACCAACGGTTGGGATCAGCAACCGTTTCCCGAAAGGGACAACATCGATAGATTAAAGAACAAATGGAATTTTCTCTAGATAGGTGATTATACATCCTAATGGGCGCGACCCACATAGCCATGCTGCCTGCCCGATTTTTGTCATTTCCCAGTTGATGAGGCTTGAGGCTGCGATTATCTTTCAGAATATCTGGCCACCATTCACTTTGAATGCCACATCGTCATACCCGCCAAATCACAATTTGATTTCCCCAAAAATACCACGGGTATAAAGCTAAGAGAAACGAGTTCCTCCACCACCAAACGTAAGTACATTTGAAGAGATCAAATCACATGATCCGTTAGATATACTCTGTCAGACATTCGTCCATTCACGTTGTCCTAGGACTGGACAACCCGAAGGCACTATCCCGTAAACAGGATAGCCCTTGCATAACTCCGTCTTCAATTTTCTTCATCATATTCGATCACAACGCTAACGTCTATACGGAGTGGTTTTCAGATACCGGATCTAATCCCGGTCTCTTCGTATTGACGACGAAAAAATGGTCAAAAACTTCGATAGTCGGTGATTTAACTATCAAAGAAAAATAAGTGTGCAACCAACGATCTTATTTCCAGGTAGGAATTCGATCGATTAATCATCAATCAACATTGGCCCCTTTAAATCAATTCCTTATTATATTATCATTTACAATCTTATTTCCCATCTTTTGAATTCTTTTGTAGCTCAATTTCCCCTCTCGATCCTTTGAAAAACATTTTCAATATTATAATTCCTTTATTCGAGAAAATATCTCTTATTCCAGTTAGAAAACATTTCTAAATATTCACGAATCCTTATTTTCTATATTCAGAAAATATACATTTATTAATATCGGAGAATATTTTCGAATTCCCCTTTCTTAATTCCTCGTTGACCAATTCATTTCAAATTAACAACAGCGTTACAATCGCTGTTTCCAAATATTTGATTTATAAAACATTACTTTTAACCACAGCGTTACAATCGCTGTCTAGAATTACAGAACACTTATTATAACAATAGCACTAAGATCGCTGTTAAAATAGTTATTATAACGGCAGCGTTAAAATTCCTATCTAGATTTACCAAAACATTTATTATAACGGCAGCGTTTAAAAATCGCTATTTAGATTTACAGACATTTACTATAGCAACATTATAATCGATGTTTTTCCTACAAGACATTAATTATAATGGCAGCGTTAAAATTGCTGTTTTTCAAACCAATTCCTTTATAACCATTTCAATTTACAAAATGTTATCACAATTATTTAATATTCCAAATTTTGGAATAAAACTAATCATTCTCATTTTAAAAAGATTATCCAATTTCCCTTTTCCATCCAAGTTCCAATTTGGATTTATAATTCAAATCTAAATTTCCTTTGTAATTTCTAAGTTTACATCTCCTTTCAAATATTGGCTTCAAAACCCATTTCCACTTCGCTATATAAATTAACTGTATCCAATGATAAATAATTCAATTCATATATATTCTCATTCATAAAAAAATTCTTGATTTCATTCATTCGAACCGGTTTTCAATTTCCAATTCTATCAGAATCTAAATTTCTATTTTTGAAAATAAATTCCCTTTTTAAAAATTGGAATTCCCCTTTTCTATATTCGGAAAATATATATGGTAATTAAATATCAAATCCTAGGGCCAATGTAATTTAAAACACAACATACTCGATCACCAGTTATATATCACATCAAATAACACAACCAATAATAAAAATGTTGAGGGATCTAGTTGGATCCCTCCAACCTGTTTCCCTACATCCACAGATGTTAATCAGCATCAATAATATTATTTCACATCAATATATCAACGATGTAATCATATCAACCAATTTTATCAACTATTCAACCAAGCAACCATCATACAGTATAAAATAAATTTAAAACTCGTTTATATAAAAATATAAACGAGTCAGAGTTAGTGAGTTTACTCTTCTTGTTCTATAGTTGACGGTTCTGTTTTCATTTCATTTAAAATCAAACGTTTGGTTTCATCACGAAATTCTTGTAGCTTTGTTATTTGCCACAATAGTTCCACAACGTAGATCTGGTCATTACGGTTCCAACGGATTTGATTGCGTCCAATTCTGATCACAAACCGATGAGATATAACACTACAAATTTTAAAACGATTAAAAAGGCCATTAGTTTTTAATAATATTTTAATTCAATTTATTTTTGTCTAACTAAAATTATGAAGATAATTAATTATTAATTATAACTAACCAGCGTTTTAACGTTGGCTCCTTTCTCTTCTTCTCTGATATTCAAAATTCTGGCCATAACCAACTCTTCCTACCTCCTGCTAAACCGCAAAGACAGTGACCAAAATGAATAAAATACTGATGGAAAGACAACCCATTGGCCACCAACTCATCTTTCATGCAAAACAATTCTCCACTTCATTCATAAACCAACGAAGTGCCTCAACACTTTAATTTCTCCTTCCTCTTTTCTTTTTAAACTTTCTTCTTATTCTCAAAAAAACAACCTGACTTCACCATTCACGTTTAAATCCTTTTTCCACTCATTCATAAAACTAGCAATACCCTGTCCATCTCCCTCCTCCACGTTCAAACTGTTACACCCCAATTTCAATCTCCCGCAACGCTGCCACAGTTCGTCGGAACCCATGCCAACCGTGCTGGCCATCCAACGTTGAACTTCGACTTCCATCTTCTGCCCCTTTCCCCAATCATATGACAACAACAGCTCGACCCTCACCAATTCAACCCCCGTAAACCTCAAACTTTCCCTCACCGTAACCCTAACCACCTCGCTCACCAACGGCAGTTCGCACCTTGCGATAATCACTTAGAAATGAAGAGAGAAACGCAGGGAAATCAAAGATCGAGTCTTGTGAATTTAGGAAATTATTTCTGATTTTATTTGGAATTTAGAAGAACGATTTTGAATCTTTTTGAAGTAGGAGTATTCGTTTTTCTGAAGAGAAACAAACGAAAATGGGGATGGCTTTCCTTCTTTGTTTTATAGGGGAAGACAGCTTGATTGGAACGGGTTTACGATGTCTTGGAGCTCACGGTATCAATTGCCTTGGAATGCACGGTTTTGATAAGGCTTGGGGGTCACGGCATTGTAAAACAACTTGGCAAACACGCTGTTCGAACGTACAGGGTAGGATAATATATTTGTTTTCCATGGTTTGTCTTTACTTTGAGAATGAAAGTGATAATGTAGCACAGTATTTCAGAAGTTGAATTTGCCTGGCATACACGCTACTTTAGTGGAGAGAATGCAGACAGGTTTGGCCGCCACAGTTGACTATATACAATAAATCTTATCTGAGTTATGTGATATGGTACCAGATTGGATTATTTTCACCCATTTTTTCCCTTTTTCTTCGATGGGTTTGTCTTTATTGCTGATTCGTATAGGGTAAAAATGAATTTTTTTTCTATGCCAAATTTACTGAATACAGACAACATACTATCTTTTGATACGATAAGGATTTGATAACACAACAAGGATTTGTTGAAGGCACAAGAATAATGGACAATTCCCCTTTCAATACTGTAGCAGAATCGAATGTTTGCCTGTATGTTTATATAGGTTTTCTTTCATGTCTGAACCGCTACGGACATAAATAAGAGTACGGTCGTGTCCAGCGAGGTGCCATGATCCCAAAAATATAATAACATCGGCAGTTTAACTTATATTATGAAACCCCAAAATATTGATATAGGGTGCAAAATACTCCAAATAAAAAGTTTCATATTTAATTAATTAAAAATTACAGTAAAATTCTAAAAATTAAATTATCACTACGCCTCAAAAGAACCTTGCCCGAATTCGTAACCAATCTCTAGTTATTTTAAATAAACCGTTATGGCTTATATACGATTCTACAACGACTATTTCTAAATTTGATTTGGACATAACTTTTTATTCTCGTTATAAAATATGGATTTTCCACATTCGTTGGAAAGATAATTTCAAACAGATTCAAATATTTCTTGTTTCAAAGGAATCCGACTTATTTTGGATCCTGTACATTCATTTGAAATTTGAAATCAAATTTTCAAATTACCGCGCCATTTTGAACTCGTTTTTAATTATATTATAAATTATACGTTTAAATATCGTTTTATTAAATAAATTCATTATAAATTCCTATATAAAATTCAAATAAAATAATTAAACCAATTTAAATATTCAGAATTCAACGGCTGAAAATCCGGGTCGTTACATTCCTTCCCCCTTAAAACAATTTCGTCCTCGAAATTGTTAAGGTAGGAAAATGCCACATACCCTATTAACTAGGTCCAAAATTCCTTTTTGTTCAATTCTTAACTTAAGTTTAACTGGATCAATTCATTTCAATTGAAATATTACTTAATTTATTCTTACTAACGAAAATTTTCAAAAATTCTGAAAATTTTCTAACACTTTAAATCCAGAAAATTTTTGGCAGCATCTCCTCTGCACGGCTCAATCGGTACAATCACAACTTGCCTTTCTAGGCCTTTTCCAATCCAAAAGAAAATCAAAAAGCCAAGCGGCTTGCCCCATAGGCTCATAAAACCATCGAACCAAATAATATTTATTGTAAACATGTACCTTTTTGTCGGGCATAATTCTATCTCTTGCATTTGCTTCCATTCAATATCTGCTTGGCATACATATACCCATTTCCAGTTGGTTTCAAATCAATTCAACTCCCAACTTTTAACTTTCTTCTCTAATCGACATCTGATTAGTTCACTTTCATTCTATCAACTCAAATCTGGTTTCTATTTAAGTCAATCCACTTATCATACTTGAATCCAAATGATTCAACCTCAATTAACAACACCCAATATATTTTCAACTTGCTCATTCATAAGTCAAATTCATATTGATAATTTGAATCTCAACATTCCTCATTATTTAATTCCCATCGGAATTATCTCTAATTCAATTTAACTTTATATAAATCTTAACCTAAGTCAAATTTCAATTCATTTGATATATTTTACCATTCCAATCTATTCAACTTATACAAGTTAAATTTTAATTTTAGAATTCAAATCCCCGAGTTTTATTTCAAATTGGTTTGAAATCATATATAGTTATACTCATATATATTTATAATCACTCAAGTCAAAACATTTGAATTTTTAAAACATCTCTTCCTTTTCAAACAAAATTTTCATTTTAAATTACTATGATAGCAATCCGTCACTTAGAAACTTGAAAATGAACACCGATAATGCTGCAGCCCATTATCAGAATTATTTTCTCGCCACAGAAGTGATTTCCTTGCTTTATCTCTTTTAAAATCCATTAAAAATCATTCTTATTCAAAAATTCTTCAAAGTAATGTTATATTACTTTTAAAAATACTTCAGAAAATATTTTTAAACTCCCGGAATTTAAATTCCAATTCTGGTTTGAATTCAATTCCAGTTCATTTTATTTATGTATATTTTCCATATACAAGTTATATTTGGCTATATATAACCATTTCACTATTTTATAATTCCATCTGATTGTAATAACAATCAACACATTTAATAATTTCAGAAAATTATCACTTTTATATCAAAAATATCCTTTGGGCAAAATTATATCATTTACCCATCTTTAAAACAATACTATGTTGAATTGTTTCATTCGAGAGTTTAGAAACACCTATCGATACAGTTGTACATCCTGTATCGACCAAAATTCATAAACCAATCAACACAATATAAAACAATTTTATATCAAATCTACAAATACGCGCTCATACAAACACACTCAAACTCAATCTAGGGTGTTACTAACCCCATCTCTACTGAGTCACGCCACAGAGCCAAGGTTATCACTCAACCTTCAGCTCTGATACCAAATGAAACGACCCGAACTTCCGTACCCTTTGAGTCGAGTAATCATACCACACGTCCAACCCAAATTGCACAGATATATGAATCATTTTTAGAAAGAAGTTAGAGGATGAGAAATAGAAAGAAAGAAAAGTTAGAATAGAAGAAAAACGAAGATCACAACTCACAGCGAAACGAATAAAATATATTAGATAACATAAATTTTGAAACACAAACCAGTAACTTTATATACATACCATCATCAGAGCACAACAGCTATCTCTGGAACAGTTATAAACACCTGTTTCCAGATACAACATAGTACACAACGGAAAATATGATAGTCTATAGCTAACTGGTGAAGTCTCCTGCTTCAAACTCCTCCAAGTGAATCTGAAAAATCCCGACTACTTGACTGCCCGTACAAATTTGGGCACCCAAGAGTTTAGGGAAAACAAAACAAAATAAACTCTGGGTCAGTCATGGGACTGGTGTGAGTAAACCCCAACCATTTGTTTAACATTCAAAAATCCTTTCGAAAGAAAAGATAACCGTAAGACCGATCCACACATAAACACGAATGGTTTTTACCTTACGATAACCCAAATCATTTTGATATCAAATCCAATGATATTATAATAATGTCTAAATCAGATAAATAGAATCTAGCGGAACGCTTGCATCTCACGCTCCATATATAATATAAAATCAAAAACCATAGGTGTAACAACCCAGAAATGCGAGCCAGTTTAAAAATTTTATTTTGGCAATTTTAGCGAATTTTGAATATTTAAAATGAATTATTTTAAATAATATCGACAAGAAATTTATTTTGAATATAATTCGAACGTATATATTTATATAGATCGTCGTTAGAATATAAATAATTTATTTTAATTATAAAAGGAATTACAAATGGCGCGGTAGTTCGATAATTCGATTTAAAACTTCAATTAAACGTACCGGGTGCAAAATAAACCGGATTTTAATGAAACCAAAAATAATGGAATCTAATTGAGAATATCTTTTCAACGAATCTGGGAAATTGAAATTTCATAGCGGGAATCAAAAGATATGTCCAGTCGAAATTTTAGAATAGTCGCTATGGAATTCTGGCCCTTAAAAATAGCCATTTTGCAAACGACCTCGGATTTCGACGAAACCACTTTTGTTGGATCCGTGATGTCAAGTTATTGCTATGTTTCAAATTTCGTAATTTTTTGCTTCAATATGTAAGCGTGGCATAGGAAAACGCGTTTAACTAGTTTCAGTTGATTTTAATCGACTGGAAATTGGCCATTTTTCCAGCAGTCTCATAACTCGTTGAAATTAGTTTTGTTAGGACCATATCGTCAATAAGAAGTTAGAAAATATTTTTCGGGAATTTTTCTAGTTAGTATGTGGCCCCGGTAAATTGAAATGCGCGTTCAAATTCAATATATAGAGTTATATGTTGATTTTGATGAAAACTGATCGAAACAGTCGAATCAGCTTACGATATATATCCCATTGTGTTCGGAATGGGGGTAAAACGCTAGGGACGACAGGCGGTGGGTCCCGTCTCGAGGTCGAAATAAAAAGTACCTTTTTGAAATTAATTAAATAAATTATTATAAAAACTTAGTCAACCATTTCTCCCCTATACCCGAGCCCCCCTCTTCATACTTCAGACGATCGAAAAAAAAAGAGAACGGAAGGGGCGACGGGGAGGGGGGGAACCGCCGCCGCTTCCATCGCGCCCCCACCCCCCCAGGTGGCGCTAACCACCGCCGACTCACCCAGCCCCCTCTCCCTCCACCTCCTCTCGCGTTTCTCTCTCCTCCTCCTTCTTCTTCTGAATAAAACCGCCGAACCCCCCTGAGCCTCGCCCCGACCCCCTCCACCCCTTGCTGGCCCCGCCGACGCCCTGTAGCCGCCTCCTCCGACAAACTACCACCTCCCTACGCCGATGAGCCTCCTTGTTTAATTATTTTATCGTTTTTATTTATTAAGTGGATAAAAATATGATTTTTAAATCATTTCATTGTACGAAAGTATTCATGGCATTGTTTTAAATTGTGAAAGGGCGTAGTAAAAGTAAAGATTTGATTTTGAATATGAAAGGCGGGATTTTTAATTAATTAAAGGCGAGATCTTTATTTGTTTAAAAGATAAGAATAAGTAAAAAGATCGTATTTTTGGTATAGGAAAGGTGAGATTTTTAAATATGAAAAGTTTCGATTTTCATCGATATAAAGATTACATTTTTAAAAATATAAAGATTATATTTTTAAAAGTTAAAAAGGTTAGATCTTTAAAATGAAAGTAAAGTTTGAATTATATTATATAGATAGTAAAAATTTGATCTTTGTATATGTAGCGAGATAAAAATATGATTTTTATCATATGTGGGATATAAAAATATAATTTTTATAAAGAAGTATTAAAAATATGATTTTTATCATATGTGGAATATAAAAATATAATCTTTATTATATGAATACCGTTGTAAAAATAGAATTTTTATCTATATAGTAGCGATATAAAAATAGAATTTTTATCCATATAGCGTAGTTATAAAAATATGATTTTTATATAATAGAGAATATAAAAATGTGATTTTTATATATGTAGTGAACACGGACGGCGAAAGTGACAAAAAGCGAGCACGGCGAGATATTCTACCTATGAAGTGTCGTGGAGTTGGGATAGCTTTGGTGAGAACTTCTCACTTTAAATCTTGTTTTTCTAGTTAAATTATATACTAGGATGCAAACGGTGCTTAGCAGCACCCAACACCCATCATCCACAGACCATGTATGGCTTGTATGTTTGATTGTTTGATGTGTTTTGAAAATTGATTGTGTGACGTGAAATAAAATATTTATATAGTTAAAAATATATTATCGTTAAAACTATTATTTTTAATGTGTGTGTGAATAAAAATGTGTGTTTGTTGATGTGAAACCCCACACGGGTGTTGGGATGATATTTGGCATACATTAATCCCAATTATTTCATTGTATGTCGATCGATTGGTCGACAGACTGTGTGAGCGTTAATTATTTACATTTGATGCTTATGCAGTTGTGTGGTGCACTTTGGATGATGATTGATTATTTACCGTTGTGATTATATACATGTATTGTATGGAATCCATATAATTAACATTATATGGTAATTGATTGGGCCTCATTCCAATCGGGAAAATAGAAAAATAGTCATGTGTTGATAGTACTCATTTGTTGAGATTAGTCAAGTGTTGAAAGAAATATAGATTCATGTGTTGAATAGAATAAATATCCATTTGTTGAATAGAACAAAGAAGTCTTTGAAAAATATAAAGCCGTGTTGATTAGAGATGCGTTATTTTGACGTGAATGATATTTTTATCGATTTTATTCGTTTTATAATGAATATTGAAAAGTGATTTCATAATCGAATATTTTGAATTGAACAGAATTGGAATTGAATGGAAATGAATTCGAATTGAAATCAAATAGAAATGAATTCGAGTTGAAATTGAATAGAAATGAATTCGAAATGAAATCAAATAGAAATGAATTCGAGTTGAAATTGAATAGAAATGAATTTGAATTGAAATGAATTTGAATTGAAATTGAATTGAAATGAATTCGAATTGAAATCGAATTGAAATGAATTTGAATTGAAATTGAATTGGAATGAATTTGAATTGAAATTGAATTAAAAATCGATTTGAATTGAAATCAATTTAAAATGAATTTAAAACGAATTTATAAAGGAAAATTCAATTTTGATTTGAAATTGAAAGAGAAGTTGAAATCGTTTCGAAAACGAATTTTAAACGATTTACAAAATTCATTTTAAAAGGAAATCGACGATATATATATATATATATATATATATATATATATATATATATATATATATATATATATATATATATATATATATATATATATATATATATATATATATATATATATAATGGCCTGAATAGAACGCGCCGCGCTGCGGCAGTTCGTGAATTTCCACCATTGACTTCGAATTGACGTTGCGGGAGATCCGATCATCGAATTCTCCTTAAACCAGAACCGTTGGGTTCGTATCGAAAAGAGCTTTCCAATGAATATTATGAATTTGAAATATAACGGTTGGATTTGGAATTTTGTCCAAATCAAATTTGTAAAAGGTCGTTGTACGTGCAGTTCGATGGCCATTGGTGGAAATCGACTGTACGGGCCTTGATAAAATTATCAAAAATATCTATAATTTGTGTAAAACCATAAGAAATAGTTTGTGAAGAACTGTGAACTGGACTGGAGTTGAATCGAAATTATCTTCGGAATATTTCGATGTTGGATCTCGTGACTATACAGATATTGTTATGGGAATTTGAAAGATATATTTTATATCGTTATTTCCAATACGATATTTGTTGGTTTCAGAATTTGATATTGAATATAAGCTGGTATATTTTCTATTCAGAGCCTTGTATTTAATATCAAATGTGATTTGGGTTTGTCGTGAATGGTGTCTTCATTAACACCGATTCTTAAGCCCAATAGAGAAAAAGATTAAATCTTTCTATTTAGATTTAATGAAGTGTACCAATTAAATAATATTTAATTGGAATTGAATTTGAATGTGATTTTGGGTTCATCGTGTACCGTGTTTTCAATGACATTGGTTCTTTAACCTAGTTAAAGACAGGATATTGATTTTTGAAAAGATTAAAACTAAGTGGAGTTTTAATGAATCTTTAATTAGATTGAAAGGTGAATTGATAATTTAAATTATCAAATCTGAAAGGTGATCGAGAATGGAGTACCACCAGTTTTACTCCAAAGCGATAGTTAAATCTTTAATTAGATTTGAACGTGAAATGGTAATTAAATTTACCGATAACATCGTGGTGTTAGTTATGGAGTATTACCAGTTTTGCTCCAGGGGATGAATAGGTTGGGATTGGGAAATAAAATAAATAATTACTTCGGTGTGGTCCGCTAATCCCGACTAGTTTGGAAAACCATAATATGGTTGGAAATGATATCCAAGGGAAGATAAAAGAATAAATTTAAAAGAATTTATCTTGGATAAAATTAATGGGGACCTTTCCCTAAGAATGTGATTTTGTGAATAAAAGAATATTCTGAATTGGAATGAGGCGTTTGTTGTGTTTGTGTAACATTTGTTTATTATATACGTGGGTTATTCAGAAAGGCCGGGTTTATACCCATTCTGAATAACCGATTCGGCGATAAGTCGAAAATGAAGACGGTGGTTGAAGACCGGAAGTCTTTACATCGTTTGGGTGATTACTGATGATCTTGATTGGGCTGTACACCCAAGATGAGGGAAACAGTTGGTGATCGTCCAGACGTACTTGGAGATCGATGGATATGCGAGGAAAGTGCCTCCGGTTTCGTTCAAACCCAGAACGAACTTGTAAATGGATTGTGTGTCTGACATTGGATTTTATTCTGTGTTGATTGATCTCTATTAAATATACATCTGGTTGGCGGCAGAGAATTTATTCTCTTTCTTAACGCCCTTCTCTGAGACGTACGAGCTCAGAGGTTGTATATCGATGGACATCAGTCGCATGGAGTGAATTGCCAGTGTGGCACGCGTAAGTGGCAATTGATCAAGGCTTCTGTTGAAAAGCAAAGTCTTGTGGTTGATGATCAAAGCACGGCCTGTGTGACGTAGCTTTGTGTATAGCGTGAATTCGCGAGCCTCACACCTCGGTATGAGTCAAAAACGGGATAGTGATTGCAGGGAGAGCACGATGTTTCTTTCTAGCTAGGGGTGGTGTCAGTGCTTAAACTGGCTGACATTTATATACTTTTCACCTGTGTGGTTGTTGGATACGAGGCGCCTCGGATATAGGTCTGTTAGGACCGGGAAACGTGTGCTCAGGAATAACTAATCCTCAAAAGTAAGAGAGGACCGGCCCTGAAGATCCAAGGATCATAGTGGGATCCTGAGACATTTGCTAGATTGTCTCGAATCGGAGAGGAGCTTGCCCCTTGCCTCGACTCATGATGGAAATTCAATTTCCAATACGTGATATTGCGGTTTTATTTGTAGAACCTAGTATGGCGACATAGTGTTATGGGTCATTCATGCCGCCTTTGATTGATATTTATGATTGAAATTGTTTTGACACTATACACTTATAGTAATATCAAAATAATGTGTTTTAAACGTATCAAGCATGCTTTGGCTATTATAAGGTAAAAACCCTATCCTCCGGCTTGCATTGCATTGTGTGATGGGACCTGGGTCTTATAATAGCTTCATTTTTCTTTATTTAGCATTGCGCTGTTTGTTTTATGCACTGGTATTCTTGGGAGGAAACCCGTTCCGTGTTATACGGCGTGGTCCCTTGATTTATCGAACTTTAAAACCAATATTAATAACTGTTTTAGTTCTCACACCAGTCTCATGACTGACCTGGAGTTTATTGTTTTAACCTAAACTCTGGGTGCCCCTATTTTCTACACGGGCAGCTAGTAGTTTTGGTTTTGCAGATTTATATTCACAGGATCCTGATTTACAGTTGGAACGATACTCGGAAAGCTCTGTATCCGTGTATTACTTCTAGTTGTGTTTTGTATTATTTTCCGCTACTATGTAATTTATTGTAACCTCTGATATTTATCGAATGTATATTTATTCACACTCTGTATATTCTTGTATTCTGATGGAATTGTTGTAATAAACAATGAAATGTTCTTCCGTCTGCGTTCTATTTTGTCTTGTCCTCAATTCTATCCGTGCTTTCCTTCATGGGGAAGTTCGGGTCGTCTCAATAGGGCGCTTATTGGAGACTGGATTTCCAACATGACAAGGTATGGGACCACCTGCCGATCAGTATACCCTAGAGGCAAAAACATTGGGTTCAACATGAACGTCTTGCAACCCAGCCCACACATGACCGACCACTCATTTCGCTTGAGTGTATCGAATGTATATCACCAACAGTTGGGATCAGCAACCGTTTCCCGAAAGGGACAACATCGATAGATTAAAGAACAAATGGAATTTTCTCTAGATAGGTGATTATACATCCTAATGGGTGCGACCCACATAGTCATGCTGCCTGCCCGATTTCTGTCATTTCCTGGTTGATGAGGCTTGAGGCTGCGATTATCTTTCAGAATATCTGGTCACCATTCACTTTGAATGCCACATCGTCATACCTGCCAAATCACAATTTGATTTCCCCAAAAATACCACGGGTATAAAGCTAAGAGAAATGAGTTCCTCCGCCACCAAACGTAAGTACGTTTGAAGAGATCAAATCACGTGATCCGTTAGATATACTCTGTCAGACATTCGTCCATTCACGTTGTCCTGGGACTGGACAACCCGAAGGCACTATCCCGTAAACAGGATAGCCCTTACATAACTCCGTCTTCAATTTTCTTCATCATATTCGATCGCAACGCTAACGTCAATACGGAGTGGTTTTCAGATACCGGATCTGATCCCGGTCTCTCCGTATTGACGACGAAAAAATGGTCAAAAACTTCGATAGTCGGTGATTTAACTATCAAAGAAAAATAAGTGTGCAACCAACGATCTTATTTCCACGTAGGAATTCGATCGATTAATCATCAATCAACATTGGCCCCTTTAAATCAATTCCTTATTATATTATCATTTGCAATCTTATTTCCCATCTTTCGAATTCTTTTGTAGCTCAATTTCCCCTATCGATCCTTTGAAAAACATTTTCAATATTATAATTCCTTTATTCGAGAAAATATCTCTTATTCCGGTTAGAAAACATTTCTAAATATTCACGAATCCTTATTTTCTATATTCAGAAAATATAGATTTATTAATATCGGAGAATATTTTCGAATTCCCCTTTCTTAATTCCTCGTTGACCAATTCATTTCAAATTAACAACAGCGTTACAATCGCTGTTTCCAAATATTTGATTTATAAAACATTACTTTTAACCACAGCGTTACAATCGCTGTCTAGAACTATAGAACACTTATTATAACAATAGCACTAAGATCGCTGTTAAAATAGTTATTATAACGGCAGCGTTAAAATTCCTATCTAGATTTAACAAAACATTTATTATAACGGCAGCGTTTTAAAATCGCTATTTAGATTTACAGACATTTACTATAGCAACATTATAATCGTTGTTTTTCCTACAAGACACTAATTATAATGGCAGCGTTAAAATTGCTGTTTTTCAAACCAATTTGTAACGAAAAGGAATTTCGCTCGATCTGAATCAGTCGCTAAACCGACCCAGACCGTTCGAAACGCCTGATTGTTTTGAGAACACGACAAATTAGAACGCAGACTGAAGAACATTTCATTGTATATTACAACAATTCCATCAGAATACAAGAATAAACAGAGTATAAACAAATAAAATACAATCGATAAATATCAGAGATTACAATATATTACATAGCAGCGGAAAATAATACAATACACAACTAGAAGAGATATACGGATACAAAGCTTTCCGGATATCGTTTCAGCTGTAAACCAGGATCCTATGAATATAAATCTGCAAAACCAAAAATACTAGCTGCCCGTGTCAAAATAAGGGCACCCAGAGTTTAGGTTAAAACAACAAACTCCAGGTCAGTCATGGGACTGGTGTGAGAACTAAAACAGTCATTAATCTTTATTTTAAGGTTAGGTAAATCAAGGGACAACGCCGTATAACACGGAACGGGTTTCCTCCCAAGAATACCAGTGCATAAAACAACCAGCACAATGCTAAATAAAGAACAATGAAGCTATTATAAGACCCAGGTCCCATCACACAATGCAACGCAAGCCGGAGGATAAGGTTTTACCTTATAATAGCGAAAGAATGCTTGATACGTGAAATTTCATGTTTTATTATTACTATAAGTGCATAGTGTCAAAACAAGTTCAAATCATAAATATCAATCATAGACGGCATGGGTACCATATATCATGTCGCCATACTAGTTTTACAATTAAAACCGCAAAGTCACGTATTTGGAAATTGGATTTCCATCTGCGAACTGAGGCTAGGGATCGTCCTCTACCGATTCGAGACACTCTAGTCCGCCCCTCAGGTCAGAGCTCGAGTGACCTTCGGATCATCATGGCCGGTCCACCGATGTGGATTAAAATTCCTAAACACCGCGTTTCCCCGCCCTTTGGGGTGTAGGTGAGCCAACTTAATGACTCCATCGGTCCCGGATCTACCGATATATCCGAGGCGCCTCGCAACAGCAACAACCACATAAGTCAAACTCGTCAGGGCGTGTAAAACCACTGACGCCACTTCTAACTAGAAAGAAACGCATGTCCTCCCTGATGTCCTCTCCCGTTTCTGGTTCACAACCGGGGTGTGAGGCTCGCGAATCAACGTTACACAAAGCTACGCCACACAGGTCGTGCTTTGATCATCAACCACAAGAATCTGCTTTTCAACAGAAGCCTTGATCATTTGCATCTTAGCATGCCACACAGGCAATTCACGCTATGCAATCGATATCAATCACACGGAATGAAATCCGATGTCAGACACACAATCCATTTACAAGTTCGTTCTGGGTCTGAACGAAACCGGAGGCACCTAGTACCCCGCATATCCATCGATCTCCAAGTACGTCTGGACGATCACCAACTGATTCCCTCCTCTTGGGTGTACGACCCAATCAAGAACATCAGTAATTATCCAAACGACGTGAAGACCTCCGGTCTTCAACCACCGTCTTCATCTTCGACCAATCGTCGAATCAGTTATTCAGAGTGGGATAAACCCGGTCTTTCTGAATAACTCGCGTATATAATAAATACGTGTTACACAAACACAACATACGCCGCATTCCAATTCATCAGTCACTAACCGTAAATTAATCAAGAGAATAATTCCCCAAATATTAACCCCGAAGGCCGAAACCAACATCAGATCAATACCCAGGAAACCATTCATCTTAGCCAACCTACAGTTAGTTTCTAAATTTCACATTCATAGGGAAAGGTTCCCATTAATTTTATCAAAGATAAATTCTTTTAAATTTATTCTTTATTCTTCCTTTGAATATCACTTCAAACTAGTCGGGATTAGCGAACCACACCGAAGTAATTATTTATTTTATTTCCCAATCCCAACCTATTTATCCCATGAAGTAAAATTGGTCATACTTCATATCTAACACCACGGTGTTATCAGTAAATTCAATTACCATTTCACGTTCAAATCTAATTAAAGATTTAACTACCGCCTGGAGCAAAACTGGTGATACTCCATTCTCGATCTTTTCAATCTAATTAAAGATTCATTAAAACTCCATTTAGTTTTAATCTTTAACTGGGTTAAAGAATTAGTGTCATTTAAAACATGGTTCTCGATAAACCCAAAATCACTTCACATTTCAATCAGTCCCTAACCGTAAATTAACAAGTGAGCAATTCCCTAAGCATTAACCCGAAGGTCGAAACCAACATCAGATCAATACCCCAGAAACCATTCAACTTAACTAATCTCCAGTTAGTCTCTGATTTTCTTAACTCCTTTTTGGGCCTAAGAACAGTATTATTGAAGATATCGTTCATGACAACCCAAAATCACATTTCATTGATTATCGGATTAATGAACAAGTGTTATTTAAAACACTGTTCACGATAAACCCGAAAATCAATACCAATTCAATTCCAATTAAATATCCTTTAATCTATACACTTCATTAAATAAAAAGATTTAATCTTTTTCTCAACTGGGCTTAAGAACTGTGTTAATGAAGACACCATTCACGACAAACCCAAATCACATTCGATATTAAATACAAGGCTCTTAATAGAAAATATATCGGCTTATATTCAATATCAAATTCTACGACCAACAAATATCGTATTGGGAATAACGATATATATATATCTTTCAGATTTCCATAACCACATCTGTATAATCACGAAATCCAACATCGAAATATTCTGAAGACAATTTCGATTCAAATCCATTCCAATGCAATCATTGGAAATTCCGGTTATTTTCAAAACTATTTCAAATCCAATTTATTTATTTTAAAAATAAATAGAATTATAATTCTAGTGCGAAACTAGTTCATTTCGATAAAAATCTATTTTTATCTTTTCAAATGTGGAGCTTTTCATCCCAATTCTTCACAAATCATTTCTTATGATTTTACACAAATTATTGATATTTTTAATAATTTTATCAAGGCCTGTACAGTCGATTTCCATCAACGGCCATCGAACTGCACTTACAGCGACCTTTTCCAAATTTGATTTGGACATAATTCCAAATTCAACCGTTAGATTTCAAATTTCTAATATTCGTTAGAAAGCTCTTTTCGATACGAACCCAACGATTCCGGTTTTAGGAGAATCCGACGGTCGGATCTCCCGCAATATCCCTTCGAAGTCAATGGTCGAAATTCGCGAACTACCGCGGCGCGGCGCGTTCTATTCAGGCCATTACATTATATATATATAATATATATTTCTTCGATTTCTCTTTTAAAACGTATTTTATAAATCGTTATAAATTCGTTTTCAAAACGATTTCAATTCTATTTCAATCTAATTCGAATTTCGAATCTTTTCAATTTAATTCGAATTTCAATTCTTTTCAATTTAATTCGAATTTCAATTCTATTCAATTTCAATTCAATTCGAATTCATTTCAATTTGATTCTAATTCGAATTCAATTCTATTCAATTTTAATTCGAATTCAATTCTATTCAATTTTAATTCGATTTGAATTCTATTCAATTCAATTTCTAAAATATTCGATTATTGAAATCACTTTTCAATATTCATTTAAAAAATGAATAAAATCGATATAAATATCGTTCACGTCAAAATGGCGTCAATCTAATCAACACGGCTTCATATATTTCTATTCAGATATTCTATTTTAAAACTGGAATGAAGCCCAATCAATTACCATATAATGTTAATTATATGGATTTTCTACAAAACATGTATAAAATAACAACGATATATAATCAACCATCATCCAGAGTGTACGCCACAACTGCATAAGCATTAAATATAAATAATTAACGCTTACACGGTCTGTCGGCCAATCGATCGACATACAGCTAAATACCCGTGTGGGGTTTCAAAAAATCAAACACAGATTTTATTTGTGCAGTTGGGCGATGTGTAAAATTTATCGTCCCAATCAATATCAATCAAATCAGTGTACATAAACAAATCGTCCGATTTGTTTATAATATATTTATTTTATATGCACGTTAAAAATTCTAATCTCAACTATAAATTATTTTTAACTATATAAATATTTTATTTCATTTCACATCACATCAGACAATCAACTACACATCAACATCAAACAAACAAGCATACAAGCCATCCATTGTCTGTGGACGACGGGTGTCGGGTGCTACTAAACACTGTCTGCATCCAAGTATATATTTATATAACCAGAGAATAAAATTTAAAGTGAGGAGTTCTCACTGAGGGTTCCACTCCGCCGTGCTTTGCTTTTGAACTGGTGAACATCTGGATTTGCTTGCAATTCCAATTCAGTTCTTTTCACGCTGTTCACAATAAAAATTATATTTTTATCACTTTATTTTAATAAATAAAAATCATATTTTTATCTGTACTTCATATACATTTACAACGCTTCTTTCTATATAAAAATTATATTTTTCTACTTCTTATATAAAGATCGAATTTTTATATCATCGCTATAAAAATTACATTTTTACTTCACTATATATATAATAAAAATCAGATTTTTATTTCGCTACATATCTAAAGATAAACTTTTCTCTAGTTATATAATATAAAAATCGTATTTCTATTCTTTCTATACTATAAAAATCAAATTTTTATTATCTCTATTCTATAAAAATAACATCTTTAATATTTCTACTATATAAAAATTATATTTTTAACCTTTCTATATTATAAAAATTATAATCTTTTCAAATTAAAAATCCAATTTCTAATTACAATTAACTAAAATAAAAACAAAATAAAAATGAAAATAAACTAAGAAACTTACAGCAGGTCTAGAGGGGGCGTCGGCTCAAGGCATTGGAGGTTGGAGGGGCGGTGGATGAGGTGGCTCGGGGTCAGGCGGGGTTTGGGGGATCGGAGAGGCTAAGAAGGGGCTGGGAGGAGGTGCAGTTGGAGAAGAAGAAGGGAGGAGGAGAAGAAAGGAGGCGGAGTAAGGAGGAGGTAGCGATGGAGAGGTAAGGGGAGGCGGGGGGGGGGGGGGGGTCTGAACGGAGGGAGCCTTCGTGGTCGTCGCGGTCAAGGAGGGAAGAAGGAGAAGAAGATGGGGCGGCTACTGGGGGGCGCGCGATGGCAACGCCGACGGTGGCAGCGGCGGCGGCGGGTTCTCCCCCCCCCCTCGTCCTTTTCTTTCCCCTTTATTTTTTTATTCTGTAAATCGATTTTAAAAGAAAAGGGGGGCTGAGGATATAAGTAAGGGTTTTTTTTATTATTTAATTTCAAAAAAAGTTGACTTTTTATTTCGACCTCGAAACGAGGCCCACCGCCTGTCGTCCATAACTAATTACCCCCATTCCGAACACAATGGGATATGTATCGTAAGCTGATTTGATCGTTTCGATCAGTTTCCGTCAAAATCAACATATAACTCTATATACTGAATTTGAACGCGCATTTCAATTTACCGGGGTTACATACTAACTCGAAAAATTCCAGAAAAGTATTTTCTAGCTTCATATTGACGATACGGTCCTAACAAAACTAATTTCATCGAATTTTGAGACCGTTTGAAAAATGGCCATTTTCCAGTCGATTAAAATCAACTGAAACTGGTCAAACGTGTTTTCCTTTGCCACGCTCACATATTGATTCGAAAAATTATGAAAATTGAAACCTAGCAAAAACTTGACATCCCGGATCCAACAAAAGTGGTTTCGTCGAAATCCGAGGAGGTTTGCAAAATTACCATTTTTAAGGAACAGAAATCCATAGCGACTATTCTGAAAATTCATTTGGCCATAACCTTTGATTCCCACTATGAAATTTCGATTTTTCGGATTCGTTGGAAAGATATTATCAATTAGATTCAAAGATTTTTGGTTTCGTTAAAATCCGGTTTGTTTAGCACCCGGTACATTCAATTGAAGTTTGAAATCGAATTATCGAACTACCGCGCCATTTTCAATTCCTTTTATATATAAATAAATATTTATATTCTAACGACGATCTATATAAATATATATATGTTCGAATTATATTCAAAATAAATTTCTCGTTAATATTATTTAAAATTATTCATTTTGAATATTCAAAATTCGCTAAAATTGCCAAAATAAAAATTTTAAATTGGCCCAGATTTCCGGGTTATTACAATCTCCCCCACTTAAAACTTTTCGTCCCCGAAAAGGAACGAAGTCGAAAGTTGTTTCACAAATCTACTCATGTTTCAGTATTTTCCTTACGGCTTAAGTTCTTCAACTTTTCAGTTTCTAAGAATTTTCAAATTTTTCAAAAATTTGGCTAACACCCTAAATTTTCGAAAAATTTCGGTATGGCCTCCCCTGCACCGGGGGCTTGGGATATTTCATATAGCCTCCCACGGCCTTCTTCAATCCAAAAGAAAAAGAAAAAGCCAAGCGGCTAGCCAATCGGCTCATAAAATCACCCAAAACTCAAGAAATACAATAAACTGTACCTATTTGTCGGGCAAACAATTTTATTCCTCTTCTTTAGCCTCCTTGCTATGACCTGTTCAATGTAAGTACATGTATATGCAAGCAAATGCGACTAATTTTCAATACAACTCACTATTTGATTCAATTTGGCTAAAGGTTCAACATTTAATTAATTAAACAATAATCAAACAACACAACCAGCAATCAATTAGTTAATTATCATTTCAAATTCATAATTTTGATACATAGTCAAAAATCACATTTTTGATGCCAAATCACAACAATAAGCCCAATCTAATTTTTGTTCTCACACCAGTCTAATGGAAATATATAGACATCACACTTTCGAAACTCGATATAAACACTGATGATGCACGTGCTATCATCAGTACCATCTCCGGGCGACTAGAGTGTGATTCTATATCTATCCAGTATATTAAAACTTCGAATACACGCGGATCAGACGTATATGCAAAATCTTTATATACTGCATTGTCCAAATTCAATATAAAATAAATAATCAAATACGAATAGTTGATTTAAATTTTCAAAACAAAATTTGTTTTCATTTTCAAAAATATACTCTTCACACTCATTGTAGGTTACTACTGATCTCATCTCTAACGAGTCATTCTCCTTGGATATTACTAATCCAATATCTGATGAATTCTATCGTATGGTTCTAATGTGTCTTGTTCTCTGAGCTTTGTAAACCAAAGCTCTGATACCAAATGCAACGAAAAGGAATTTCGCTCGATCCGAATCAGCCGCTAAACCGACCCAGACCGTTAGAAACGCCTGATTGTTTTGAGAACACGACAAATTAGAACGCAGACTGAAGAACATTTCATTGTATAATACAACAATTCCATCGGAATACAAGAATAAACAGAGTATAAACAAATAAAATACATTCCATAAATATTAGAGATTACAATATATTACATAGCAGCGGAAAATAATACAATACACAACTAGAAGAGATATACGGATACAAAGCTTTTCAGATATCCTTCCAGCTGTAAACCAGGATCCTGTGAATATAAATCTGTAAAACCAAAACGACTAGCTGCCCGTGTCAAAATAAGGGCACCCAGAGTTTAGGTTAAAACAATAAACTCCAGGTCACTCATGGGACTGGTGTGAGAACTAAAACAGTTATTAATCTTTATTTTAAAGTTAGGTAAATCAAGGGACCACGCCGTATAACACGGAAAGGGTTTCCTCCCAAGAATACCATTGCATAAAACAACCAGCTCAATGCTAAATAAAGAACAATGAAGCTACTATAAGACCTAAGTCCCATCACACAATGCAACGCAAGCCGGAGGATAGAGTTTTACCTTATAATAGCCAAAGAATGCTTGATACGTGAAATTTCATGTTTTATTATTACTATAAGTGCATAGTGTCAAAACAATTTCAAATCATAAATATCAATCATAGACGGCATGGGTACCATATATCATGTCGCCATACTAGTTTTACAATTAAAACCGCAAAGTCACGTATTTGGAAAGTGGATTTCCATCTGCGAACTGAGGCTAGGGATCGTCCTCTACCGATTCGAGACGCTCTAGTCCGCCCCTCAGGTCAGAGCTCGAGTGACCTTTGGATCGTCAGGGCCGGTCCACCGTTGTGGATTAAAATTCCTGAACACTGCGTTTCCCCGCCCTTTAGGGCGTAGGAGAGCCAACTGAATGACTCCATCGGTCCCGGATCGACCGATATATCCGAGGCGCCTCGCAACAGCAACAACCACATAAGTCAAACTCGTCAGGGCGTGTAAAACCACTGACGCCACTTCTAACTAGAAAGAAACGCATGTCCTCCCTGATGTCCTCTCCCGTTTCTGGTTCACAACTGGGGTGTGAGGCTGGCGAATCAACGTTACACAAAGCTACGCCACACAGACCGTGCTTTGATCATCAACCACAAGACTCTGCTTTTCAATAGAAGACTTGATCATTTGCATCTTAGCATGCCACACAGGCAATTCACGCTATGCAATCGATATCAATCACACAGAATGAAATCCGATGTCAGACACACAGTCCATTTACAAGTTCGTTCTGGGTCTGAACGAAACCGGAGGCACCTAGTACCCCGCATATCCATCGATCTCCAAGTACGTCTGGACGGTCACCAACTGATTCCCTCCTCTTGGGTGTACGGCCCAATCAAGATCATCGGTAATTATCCAAACGACGTGAAGACCTTCGGTCTTCAACCACCGTCTTCATCTTCGACCAATCGTCGAATCAGTTATTCAGAATGGGATAAACCCGGTCTTTATGAATTACTCGCGTATATAATAAATACGTGTTACACAAACACAACATACGCCGCATTCCAATTCATCAGTCACTAACCGTAAATTAATCAAGAGAATAATTCACCAAATATTAACCCCGAAGGCTGAAACCAACATCAGATCAATACCCAGGAAACCATTCATCTTAGCCAACCTACAGTTAGTTTCTAAATTTCACATTCATAGGGAAAGGTTCCTATTAATTTTATCAAAGATAAATTCTTTTAAATTTATTCTTTATTCTTCCTTTGAATATCACTTCAAACTAGTCGGGATTAGCGAACCACACCGAAGTAATTATTTATTTTATTTCCCAATCCCAACCTATTTATCCCATGAAGTAAAACTGGTCATACTTCATATCTAACACCTCGGTAAATTCAATTACCATTTCACGTTCAAATCTAATTAAAGATTTAACTACCGCCTGGAGCAAACTGGTGATACTCCATTCTCGATTTTTTCAATCTAATTAAAGATTCATTAAAACTCCACTTTGTTTTAATCTTTAACTGGGTTAAAGAATCAGTGTCATTTAAAACACGGTTCACGATAAACCCAAAATCACTTCACATTTCAATCAGTCCCTAACCGTAAATTAACAAGTGAGCAATTCCCTAAGCATTAACCCCGAAGGCCGAAACCAACATCAGATCAATACCCCAGAAACCATTCAACTTAACTAATCTCCAGTTAGTCTCTGATTTTCTTAACTCCTTTTTGGGCCTAAGAACAGTATTATTGAAGATACCGTTCACGACAACCAAAATCACATTTCATTGATTATCGGGTTAATGAACAAGTGTTATTTAAAACACTCTTCACGATAAACCCAAAAATCAATACCAATTCAATTCCAATTAAATATCCTTTAATTGGTTCACTTCATTAAATCTAAATAAAAAGATTTAATCTTTTTCTCAACTGGGCTTAAGAACAGTGTTAATGAAGACACCATTCACGACAAACCCAAATCACATTCGATATTAAATACAAGGCTCTGAATAGAAAATATATCGGCTTATATTCAATATCAAATTCTACGACCAATAAATATCATATTGGGAATAACGATATATATATATATATATATATATATATATATATATATATCTTTCAAATTTCCATAACCACATCTGTATAATCACGAAATCCAACATCGAAATATTCCGAAGACAATTTCGATTCAAATCCATTCCATTCCAGTGCAATCATTGGAAATTCTGGTTATTTTCAAAACCATTTCAAATCCAATTTATTTATTTTAAAAATAAATAGAATTATAATTCTAGTTCGAAACTAGTTCATTTCGATAAAAATCTATTTTTATCTTTTCAAATGTGGAGCTTTTCATCCCTATTCTTCACAAATAATTTCTTATGATTTTACACAAATTATTGATATTTTTAATAATTTTATTAAGGCCTGCACAGTCGATTTCCATCAACGGCCATCGAACTGCACTTACAGCGACCTTTTCCAAATTTGATTTGGACATAATTCCAAATCCAACCGTTAGATTTCAAATTTCTAATATTCGTTAGAAAGCTCTTTTCGATATGAACCCAACGGTTCCGGTTTTAGGAGAATCCGACGGTCGGATCTCCCGCAATACCCCTTCGAAGCCAATGGTCGAAATTCGCGAACTGTCGCGGCGCGACGCGTTCTATTCAGGCCATTATATTATATATATAATATATATTTCTTCGATTTCCCTTTTAAAACGTATTTTATAAATCGTTTTAAATTCGTTTTCAAAACGATTTCAATTCTATTTCAATCTAATTCGAATTTCGATTCTTTTCAATTCAATTCGAATTTCAATTCTTTTCAATTTAATTCGAATTTCAATTCTATTCAATTTCAATTCAATTCGAATTCATTTCAATTTGATTTTAATTCGAATTCAATTCTATTCAATTTTAATTCAAATTCAATTTTATTCAATTTTAATTCGATTTGAATTCTATTCAATTCAATTTCTAAAATATTCGATTATTGAAATCACTTTTCAATATTCATTTAAAAAATGAATAAAATCGATATAAATATCGTTCACGTCAAAATGGCATCAATCTAATCAACACGGCTTCATATATTTCTATTTTTCAATATTCTATTTCAAATATCTCTTTTCAAATATTTCTATTCAGATATTCTATTTTAAAACTGGAATGAGGCCCAATCAATTACCATATAATGTTAATTATATGGACTTTCTACAACATATGTATAAAATAACAACGATAAATAATCAACCATCATCCAGAGTGTACGCCACAACTCCATAAGCATTAAATATAAATAATTAACGCTTACACGGTCTGTCGACCAATCGATCGACATACAGCTAAATAATTGGGATTAGTGTATGTCATATATCATCCCAATACCCGTGTGGGGTTTCAAAAAATCAAACACAGATTTTATTTGTGCAGTTGGGCGATGTGTAAAGTTTATCGTCCCAATCAATATCAATCAAATCAGTGTACATAAACAAATCGTACGATTTGTTTATAATATATTTATTTTATATGCACGTTAAAAATTCTAATCTCAACTATAAATTATTTTTAACTATATAAATATTTTATTTCATTTCACATCAAATCACACAATCAACTACACATCAACATCAAACAAACAAGCATACAAGTCGTCCATGGTCTGTGGACGACGGGTGTCGGGTGCTACTAAATACCGTCTGCATCCTAATATATATTTATATAACTAGAGAATAAAATTTAAAGTGAGGAGTTCTCACTGAGGGTTCCACTCCGCCGTGCTTTGCTTTTGAACTGGTGAACATCTGGATTTGCTTGCAATTCCAATTCAGTTCTTTTCACGCTGTTCACAATAAAAATTATATTTTTATCACTTTATTTTAATAAATAAAAATCATATTTTTATCTGTACTTCATATACATTTACAACGCTTCTTCTATATAAAAATTATATTTTTTTACTTCTTATATAAAGATCGAATTTTTATTTCATCGCTATAAAAATTACATTTTTACTTCACTATATATATAATAAAAATCAGATTTTTATTTCGCTACATATCTAAAGATAAACTTTTCTCTAGTTATATAATATAAAAATCGTATTTCTATTCTTTCTATACTATAAAAATCAAATTTTTATTATCTCTATTCTATAAAAATAACATCTTTAATATTTCTACTATATAAAAATTATATTTTTAACCTTTCTATATTATAAAAATTATAATCTTTTCAAATTAAAAATCCTATTTCTAATTACAATTAACTAAAATAAAAACAAAATAAAAATGAAAATAAACTAAGAAACTTACAGTAGGTCTAGAGGGGGCGTCGGCTCAAGGCGTCGGAGGTTGGAGGGGGCGGTGGATGAGGTGGCTCGGGGTCAGGCAGGGTTTGGGGGATCGGAGAGGCTAAGGAGGGGCTGGGAGGAGGTGCAGTCGGAGAAGAAGGGGAGGAGGAGAAGAAAGGAGGCGGAGGAAGGAGGAGGTAGCGGTGGCGAGGTAAGGGGAGGGGGGGTCTGAACGGAGGGGGTCTTCGTGGTCGTCGCGGTCAAGGAGGGAAGAAGGAGAAGAAGATGGGGCGGCTACAGGGGGGCGCGATGGCCACGCCGACGGTGGCAGTGGCGGGTTCTCCCCCCCGTCGTCCTTTTCTTTTACCTTTATTTTTTTATTCTGTAAATCGATTTTAAAAGAAAAGGGGGGCTGAGGGTATAAGTAAGGGTTTTTTTTATTATTTAATTTCAAAAAAAGTTGACTTTTTATTTCGACCTCGAAACAAGGCCCACCGCCTGTCGTCCATAGCTAATTACCCCCATTCCGAACACAATGGGATATGTATCGTAAGCTGATTTGATCGTTTCGATCAGTTTCCGTCAAAATCAACATATAACTCTATATATTGAATTTGAACGCGTATTTCAATTTACCGGGGCCACATACTAACTCGAAAAATTCCAGAAAAATATTTTCTAGCTTCATATTGATGATACGGTCCTAACAAAACTAATTTCATCGAATTCTGAGACCATTTAAAAAATGGCCATTTTCCAGTCGATTAAAATCAACTGAAACTGGTCAAACGCGTTTTCCTTTACCATGCTCACATATTGATTCGAAAAATTATGAAAATTGAAACCTAGCAATAACTTGACATCCCGGATCCAACAAAAGGGGTTTCGTCGAAATCCGAGGTGGTTTGCAAAATTTCCATTTTTAAGGGCCAGAAATCCATAGCGACTATTCTGAAAATTCATTTGGCCATAACTTTTGATTCCCACTATGAAATTTCGATTTTTTGGATTCATTGGAAAGATATTATCAATTAGATTCAAAGACTTTTGGTTTCGTTAAAATCCGGTTTGTTTTGCACCCGGTACATTCAATTGAAGTTTGAAATCGAATTATCGAACTACCGCGCCATTTTAAATTCCTTTTATATATATAAATAAATATTTATATTCTAACGACGATCTATATAAATATATACATTCGAATTATATTCAAAATAAATTTCTCGTCGATATTATTTAAAATAATTCATTTTGAATATTCAAAATTCGCTAAAATTGCCAAAATTAAAATTTTAAATTGGCCCAGATTTCTGGGTTATTACACATCTCCTCTGCACGGCTCAATCGGTACAATCACAACTTGCCTTTCTAGGCCTTTTCCAATCCAAAAGAAAATCAAAAAGCCAAGCAGCTTGCCCCATAGGCTCATAAAACCATCAAACCAAATAATATTGTAAACATGTACCTTTTTGTCGGGCATAATTCTATCTCTTGCACTTGCTTCCATTCAATATCTGCTCGGCATACATATACCCATTTCCAGTTGGTTTCAAATCAATTCAACTCCCAACTTTTAACTTTCTTCTCTAATCGACTTCTGATTAGTTCACTTTCATTCTATCAACTCAAATCTGGTTTCTATTTAAGTCAATCCACTTATCATACTTGAATCCAAATGATTCAACCTCAATTAACAACACCTAATATATTTTCAACTTGCTCATTCATAAGTCAAATTCATATAGATAATTTGAATCTCAACATTCCTCATTATTTAATTCCCTTCGGAATTATCTCTAATTCAATTTAACTTTATATAAATCTTAACCTAAGTCAAATTTCAATTCATTTGATATATTTTACCATTCCAATCTATTCAACTTATACAAGTTAAATTTTAATATCAGAATTCAAATCCCTGGGTTCTATTTCAAATTGGTTTGAAATCATATATAGTTATACTCATATATATTTATAATCACTCAATTCAAAACATTTGAATTTTTAAAACATCTAGTCCTTTTCAAACAAAATTTTCGTTTTAAATTACTATGATAGCAATCCGTCACTTAGAAACTTGAAAATGAACACCGATAATCCTGTAGCCCGTTATCAGAATTATTTTCTTGCCACAGAAGTGATTTCCGTGCTTTATCTCTTTTAAAATCCATTAAAAATCATTCTTATTCAAAAATTCTTCAAAGTAATGTTATATTACTTTTAAAAATACTTCAGAAAATTTCTAAACTCCCGGAATTTAAATTCCAATTCTGGTTTGAAATCAATTCCAGTTCATTTTATGTATGTATATTTTCCATATACAAGTTATATTTGTTATATATAACCATTTCAATATTTTATAATTCCATCTGATTGTAATAACAATCAACACAGTGACTTCTTATTTCGACCTCGAAACGAGGCCCACCGCCTGTCGTCCATAGCTAATTACCCCCATTCCGAACACAATGGGATATGTATCGTAAACTGATTTGATCGTTTCGATCAGTTTCTGTCAAAATCAACATATAACTCTATATATTGAATTTGAACGCGCATTTCAATTTACCGGTGCCACATACTAACTCTAAAAATTCCAGAAAAATATTTTCTAGCTTTGTATTGACGATACAGTCCTAACAAAACTAATTTCATCGAATTCTGAGACCGTTTGAAAAATGGCCATTTTCCAGTCGATTAAAATCAACTGAAACTGGTCAAACGCGTTTTCCTTCGCCACGCTCACATATTGATCCAAAAAATTATGAAAATTGAAACCTAGCAATAACTTGACATCCCGGATCCAACAAAAGTGGTTTCGTCGAAATCCGAGGTGGTTTGCAAAATTTCCATTTTTAAGGGCTAGAAATCCATAGCGACTATTCTGAAAATTCATTTGGCCGTAACTTTTGATTCCACTATGAAATTTCGATTTTTCGGATTCGTTGGAAAGATATTATCAATTAGATTCAAAGATTTTTGGTTTCGTTAAAATCCGGTTTGTTTTGCACCCGGTACATTCAATTGAAGTTTGAAATCGAATTATCGAACTACCGCGCCATTTTCAATTCCTTTTATATATATAAATAAATATTTATATTCTAACGACGATCTGTATAAATACATACGTTCGAATTATATTTAAAATAAATTTCTCGTCGATATTATTTAAAATAATTCATTTTGAATATTCAAAATTCGCTAAAATTGCCAAAATAAAAAATTTAAATTAGCCTAGATTTCCGGGTTATTACACATCTCCTCTAAACGGCTCAATCGGTACAATCACAACTTGCCTTTCTAGGCCTTTTCCAATCCAAAAGAAAATCAAAAAGCCAAGCGGCTTGCCCTATAGGCTCATAAAACCATCAAACAAAGTAATATTGTAAACATGTACCTTTTTGTCGGGCATAATTCTATCTCTTGCATTTGCTTCCATTCAATATCTGCTCGGCATACATATACCCATTTCCAGTTGGTTTCAAATCAATTCAACTCCCAACTTTTAACTTTCTTCTCTAATCGACTTTTGATTAGTTCATTTTCATTCTATCAACTCAAATCTGGTTTCTATTCAAGTCAATCCACTTATCATACTTGAATCCAAATGATTCAACCACAATTAACAACACCCAATATATTTTCAACTTGCTCATTCATAAGTCAAATTCATATTGATAATTTGAATCTCAACATTCCTCATTATTTAATTCCCTTCGGAGTTATCTCTAATTCAATTTAACTTTATATAAATCTTAACCTAAGTCAAATTTCAATTCATTTGATATATTTTACCATTCCAATCTATTCAACTTATACAAGTTAAATTTTAATTTCAGAATTCAAATCCCCGGGTTTTATTTCAAATTGGTTTGAAATCATATATAGTTATACTCATATATATTTATAATCACTCAATTCAAAACATTTGAATTTTTAAAACATCTAGTCCTTTTCAAACAACATTTTCATTTTAAATTACTATGATAGCAATCCGTCACTCAGAAACTTGAAAATGAACACCGATAATCCTGCAGCCCATTATCAGAATTATTTTCTCGCCACAGAAGTGATTTCCATGCTTTATCACTTTTAAAATCCATTAAAAATCATTCTTATTCAAAAATTCTTCAAAGTAATGTTATATTACTTTAAAAATACTTCAGAAAATATTTCTAAACTCCCGGAATTTAAATTCCAATTCTGGTTTGAATTCAATTCCAGTTCATTTTATTTATGTATATTTTCCATATACAAGTTATATTTGTTATGTATAACCATTTCAATATTTTATAATTCTAATAACAATCAACACATTGACTTTTTATTTCGACCTCGAAACGAGGCCCACCGCCTGTTGTCCGTAGCTAATTACCCCGATTTCGAACACAATGGGATATGTATCGTAAGCTGATTTGATCGTTTCGATCAGTTTCCGTCAAAATAAACATATAACTCTTTATATTGAATTTGAACGCGCATTTCAATTTACCGGGGCCACATACTAACCCAAAAAATTCCAAAAAAATATTTTCTAGCTTCGTATTGACGATACAGTCCTAACAAAACTAATTTCATTGAATTTTGAGACCGTTTGAAAAATGGCCATTTTCCAGTCGATTAAAATCAACTGAAACTGGTCAAACGCGTTTTCCTTTGCCACGCTCACATATTGATTCGAAAAAATATGAAAATTGAAACCTAGCAATAACTTGACATCCCGGATCCAACGTCGAAATCCGAGGTGGTTTGCAAAATTTCCATTTTTAAGGGCCAGAAATCCATAGCGACTATTCTGAAAATTTATTTGGCCATAACTTTTGATTCCCACTATGAAATTTTGATTTTTCGGATTCGTTGGAAAGATATTATCAATTAGATTCAATGTTTTTTGGTTTCGTTAAAATCCGGTTTGTTTTGCACCCGGTACATTCAATTGAAGTTTGAAATCGAATTATCGAACTACCACGCCATTTTCAATTCCTTTTATATATATAAATAAATATTTATATTCTAACGACGATCTATATAAATATATACGTTCGAATTATATTCAAAATAAATTTCTCGTCGATATTATTTAAAATAATTCGTTTTGAATATTCAAAATTCGCTAAAATTGCCAAAATAAAAATTTTAAATTGGCCCAGATTTCCGGGTTATTACACAATTCCTTTATAATCATTTCAATTTACAAAACGTTATCACAATTATTTAATATTCCAAATTTTGGAATAAAACTTATCGTTCTCATTTTAAAACGATTATCCAAGTTCCCTTTTCCATCCAAGTTCCAATTTGGATTTATAATTCAAATCTAAATTTCCTTTGTAATTTCTAAGTTTACATCTCCTTTCAAATATTGGCTTCAAAACCCATTTCCACTTCGCTATATAAATTCACTGTATCCAATGATAAATAATTCAATTCATATATATTCTCATTCATAAATAAATTCTTGATTTCATTCATTCGAACAGGTTTTCAATTTCCAATTCTATCAGAATCTAAATTTCTATTTTTGAAAATAAATTCCCTTTTTAAAAATTGGAATTCCCCTTTTCTATATTCGAAAATATATATGGTAATTAAATATCAAATCTAGGACCAATGTAATTTAAAACACAACATACTCGATCACCAGTTATATATCACATCAAATAACACAACCAATAATAAAAATGTTGAGGGATCCAGTTGGATCCCTCCAACCTGTTTCCCTGCATCCACAGATGTTAATCAGCATCAATAATATTATTTCACATCAATAGATCAACGATGTAATCATATCAACCAATTTTATCAACTATTCAACCAAGCAACCATCACACAGTATAAAATAAATTTAAAAACTCGTTTATTAAAAGTATAAACGAGTCAGAGTTAGCGAGTTTACTCACCTTGTTCTGCAGTTGACGGTTCTGTTTTCATTTCATTTAAAATCAAACGAGCGTTTGGTTTGATCACGAAATTCCTGTAGCTTTGTTATTTGCCACAATAGTTCCACAACGTAGATCTGGTCATTACGGTTCCAACGGATTTGATCGCATCTAATTCTGATCACAAACCGATGAGTTATAACATTACAAATTTTAAAACGATTAAAAAGGCCATTAGTTTTTAATAATATTTTAATTCAATTTATTTTTGTCTAACTAAAATTATGAAGATAATTAATTATTAATTATAACTAACCAGCGTTTTAACGTTGGCTCCTTTCTCTTCTTCTCTGATATTCAAAATTCTAGCCATAACCAACTCTTCCTACCTCCTGCTAAACCGCCAAGACAGTGACCAAAATGAATAAAATACTGATGGAAAGACAACCCATTGGCCACCAACTCATCTTTCATGCAAAACAATTCTCCACTTCATTCATAAACCAACGAAGTGCCTCAACACTTTAATTTCTCCTTCCTCTTTTCTTTTTAAACTTTCTTCTTATTCTCAAAAAAACAACCTGACTTCACCATTCACGTTTAAATCCTTCTTCCACTCATTCATAAAACTAGCAATACCCTGTCCATACTCCCTCCTCCACATTCAAACTGTTACACCCAAATTTCAATCTCCTACAACGCTGCCATAGTTCGTTGGAACCCATGCCAACCGTGTTGGCCATCCAACGTTGAACTTCGACTTCCATCCTCTGCCCCTTTCCCTAATCATATGACAATAGCAGCTCGACCCTCACCAATTCAACCCCCGTAAACCTCAAACTTTCCCTCACCGTAACCCTAACCACCTCGCTCACTAACGGTAATTCGCACCTTGCAATAATGTAACGACCCGCATTCTATGCATCATAGGATCGTAGAATATATATTTCTTTCACATACGAAGTCGTATGGTCATGTAACTTAGGAAGACGACTATTGGGGTCATTTCCCATGTTCATGATTTTTGTTGATTTTTAAATGACCATTTTACCCCTAGTTGGTACTGTTTTGGCAACGGCAATTCACACCTTGCAATAATCACTTAGAAATGAAGAGAGAAACGCAGGGAAATCAAAGATTGAGTCTTGTGAATTTAGGAAATTATTTCTGATTTTATTTGGAATTTAGAAGAACGATTTTGAATCTTTTTGAAGTAGGAGTATTCGTTTTTCTGAAGAGAAACAAACGAAAAAGGGGATGGCTTTCCTTCTTTGTTTTATAGGGGAAGAAAGCTTGATCGGAACGGGTTTACGATGTCTTGGAGCTCACAGTATCAATTGCCTTGGAATGCACGGTTTTGATAAGGCTTGGGGGTCACGGCGTTGTAAAACAACTTGGCAAACACGCTGTTCGAACGTACAGGGTAGGATAATATTTTTTTCCACGGTTTTTCTTTACTTGGGAATGAAAGTGATAATGTAGCACAGTATTTCAGAAGAGGAATTTGCCTGGCACACACGCTACTTGAGTGGAGAGAATGCAGACAAGTTTGGCCGCAACAGTTGACTATATACAATAAATCTTATTCGAGTTGTGTGATATGGTACCAGATTGGATTATTTTCACCCATTTTTTTCCTTTTTCTTCGATGGGTTTGTCTTTATTGCTGATTCGTATAAGGTAAAAATGATTTTTTTTCTATGCCAAATTTACTGAATACAGACAACGTACTATCTTTTGATACGATAAGGATTTGATAACACAACAAGGATTTGTTGAAGGCACAAGAATAATGGACAATTCCCCTTTCAATACTGTAGCAGAATCAAATGTTTGCCTGTATGTTTATATAGGTTTTTTTTCATGTCCGAACCGCTACGGACAGAAATAAGAGTACGGTCGTGTCCAGCGAGGTACCATGATCCCAAAAATATAGTAACATCGGTAGTTTAACTTATATTATGAAACCCCAAAATATTGATATTAGGTGCAAAATACTCCAAATAAAAAGTTGTATATTTAATTAATTAAAAATTACTGTAAAATTCTAGAAATTAAATTATCACTACGCCTCAAAAGAACCTTGCCCAAATTCGTAATCAATCTCTAGTTATTTTAAATAAACCGTTATGGCTTATATACGATTCTACAGCGACTATTTCTAAATTTGATTTGGACATAACTTTTTATTCCCGTTATGAAATATGGATTTTCACATTCGTTGGAAAGATATTTTCAAACAGATTCAAATATTTCTTGTTTCAGAGGAATCCGACTTATTTTGGATCCTGTACATTCATTTGAAATTTGAAATCGAATTTTCAAATTACCGCGTCATTTTGAACTCGTTTTTAATTATATTATAAATTATACGTTTAAATATCGTTCTATTAAATAAATTCGTTATAAATTCCTATATAAAATTCAAATAAATTAATTAAACCAATTTAAATATTCAGAATTCAACGGCTGAAAATCCGGGTCGTTACATTCCTTCCCCCTTAAAATAATTTCGTCCTCGAAATTGCTAAGGTAGGAAAAATGCCGCATACCCAATTAACTAGGTCCAAAATTCCTTTTTGTTCAATTCTTAACTTAAGTTTAACTGGGCCAATTCATTTCAATTAAAATATTACTTAATTTATTCTTACTAACGAATATTTTCAAAAATTCTGAAAATTTTCTAACACTTTAAATCCAGAAAAATTTTGGCAGCATCTTGTAACGAAAAGGAATTTCGCTCGATCCGAATCAGTCGCTAAACCGACCCAGACCGTTCGAAACGCCTGATTGTTTTGAGAACACGACAAATTAGAACGCAGACTGAAGAACATTTCATTGTATATTACAACAATTCCATCAGAATACAAGAATAAACAGAGTATAAACAAATAAAATACATTGGATAAATATCAGAGATTACAATATATTACGTAGCAGCGGAAAATAATACAATACACAACTAGAAGAGATATACGGATACAAAGCTTTCTGGATATCGTTCCAGCTGTAAACCAGGATCCTATGAATATAAATCTGCAAAACCAAAACTACTAGCTGCCCGTGTCAAAATAAGGGCACCCAGAGTTTAGGTTAAAACAATAAACTCCAGGTCAGTCATGGGACTGGTGTGAGAACTAAAACAGTTATTAATCTTTATTTTAAGGTTAGGTAAATCAAGGGACCATGCCGTATAACACGGAACGGGTTTCCTCCCAAGAATACCAGTGCATAAAACAACCAGCGCAATGCTAAATAAAGAACAATGAAGCTATTATAAGACCCAGGTCCCATCACACAATGCAACGCAAGCCGGAGGATAGGGTTTTACCTTATAATAGCCAAAGAATGCTTGATACGTGAAATTTCATGTTTTATTATTACTATAAGTGCATAGTGTCAAAACAATTTCAAATCATAAATATCAATCATAAACGGCATGGGTACCATATATCATGTCGCCATACTAGTTTTACAATTAAAAGCGCAAAGTCACGTATTTGGAAATTGGATTTCCATCTGCGAACTGAGGCTGGGGATCGTCCTCCACCGATTCGAGACGCTCTAGTCCGCCCCTCAGGTCAAAGCTCGAGTGACCTTTGGATCATCAGGGTCGGTCCACCGATGTGGATTAAAATTCCTGAACACTGCGTTTCCCCGCACTTTGGGGCATAGGTGAGCCAACTAATTGACTCCATCGATCCCGGATCGACCGATATATCCGAGGCGCCTCGCAACAGCAACAACCACATAAGTCAAACTCGTCAGGGCGTGTAAAACCACTGACGCCACTTCTAACTAGAAAGAAACGCATGTCCTCCCTGATGTCCTCTCCCGTTTCTGATTCACAACCGGGGTGTGAGGCTCGCGAATCAACGTTACACAAAGCTACGCCACACAGGCCGTGCTTTGATCATCAACCACAAGACTCTGCTTTTCAACAGAAGCCTTGATCATTTGCATCTTAGCATGCCACACAGGCAATTCACGCTATGCAATTTATATCAATCACACAGAATGAAATCCGATGTCAGACACACAGTCCATTTACAAGTTCGTTCTGGGTCTGAACGAAACCGGAGGCACCTAGTACCCCGCATATCCATCGATCTCCAAGTACGTCTGGACGATCACCAACTGATTCCCTCCTCTTGGGTGTACGGCCCAATCAATATCATCAGTAATTATCCAAACAACGTGAAGACCTCCGGTCTTCAACCACCGTCTTCATCTTCGACCAATCGTCGAATTAGTTATTCAGAATGGGATAAACCCGGTCTTTTTGAATAACTCGCGTATATAATAATTACGTGTTACACAAACACAACATACGCCGCATTCCAATTCATCAGTCACTAACCGTAAATTAATCAAGAGAATAATTCCCCAAATATTAACCCCGAAGGCCGAAACCAACATCAGATCAATACCCAGGAAACCATTCATCTTAGCCAACCTACATTTAGTTTCTAAATTTCACATTCATAGGGAAAGGTTCCCATTAATTTTATCAAAGATAAATTCTTTTAAATTTATTCTTTAATCTTCCTATGAATATCACTTCAAACTAGTCGGGATTAGCGAACCACACCGAAGTAATTATTTATTTTATTTTCCAATCCCAACCTATTTATCCCATGAAGTAAAACTGGTCATACTTCATATCTAACACCACGGTGTTATCGGTAAATTCAATTACCATTTCACGTTCAAATCTAATTAAAGATTTAACTACCGCCTGGAGCAAAACTAGTGATACTCCATTCTCGATCTTTTCAATCTAATTAAAGTTTCATTAAAACTCCACTTAGTTTTAATCTTTAACTTGGTTAAAGAATCAGTGTCATTTAAAACACGGTTCACGATAAACCCAAAATCACTTCACATTTCAATCAGTCCCTAACCGTAAATTAACAAGTGAGCAATTCCATAAGCATTAACCCCGAAGGCCGAAACCAATATCAGATCAATACCCCAGAAACCATTCAACTTAACTAATCTCCAGTTAGTCTCTGATTTTCTTAACTCCTTTTTGGCCCTAAGAACAGTATTATTGAAGATACCGTTCACGACAACCCAAAATCATATTTCATTGATTATCGGGTTAAAGAACAATTGTTATTTAAAACACTGTTCACGATAAACCCAAAATCAATACCAATTCAATTCCAATTAAATATCCTTTAATTGGTACACTTCATTAAATCTAAATAAAATTTTTTAATCTTTTTCTCAACTGGGCTTAAGAACATTGTTAATGAAGACACCATTCACGACAAACCCAAATCACATTCGATATTAAGTACAAGGCTCTGAATAGAAAATATATCGGCTTATATTCAATATCAAATTCTATGACCAACAAATATCGTATTGGGAATAACGATATATATATATCTTTCAAATTTCCATAACCACATCTGTATAATCACGAAATCCAACATTGAAATATTCCGAAGACAATTTCGATTCAAATCCATTCCAATGCAATCATTGGAAATTCTGGTTATTTTCAAAACAATTTCAAATCCAATTTATTTATTTTAAAAATAAATAGAATTATAATTCTAGTTCGAAACTAGTTCATTTCGATAAAATCCTATTTTCATCTTTTCAAATGTGGAGCTTTTCATCCCAATTCCTCACCAATCATTTCTTATGATTTTACACAAATTATTGATATTTTTAATAATTTTATCAAGGCCTGTACAGTCGATTTCCATCAACGGCCATCGAACTGCACTTACAGCGACCTTTTCCAAATTTGATTTGGACATAATTCCAAATCCAACTGTTAGATTTCAAATTTCTGATATTTGTTAGAAAGCTCTTTTCGATACGAACCCAACGGTTCCGGTTTTAGGAGAATCAGACGATCGGATCTCCCGCAATATCCCTTCGAAATCAATGATCGAAATTCGTGAACTGCCGCGGCGCGTCACGTTCTATTCAGGCCATTATATTATATATATAATATATATTTCGTCGATTTCCCTTTTAAAACGTATTTTATAAATCGTTTTAAATTAGTTTTCAAAACGATTTCAATTCTATTTCAATCTAATTCGAATTTCGATTCTTTTCAATTTAATTCGAATTTCAATTCTTTTCAATTTAATTCGAATTTCAATTCTATTCAATTTCAATTCAATTCGAATTCATTTCAATTTGATTTTAATTCGAATTCAATTCTATTCAATTTTGATCCGAATTCAATTCTATTCAATTTTAATTCGATTTGAATTCTATTCAATTCAATTTCTGAAATATTCGACTATTGAAATCACTTTTCAACATTCATTTAAAAAATGAATAAAATCGATATAAATATCGTTCACGTCAAAATGGCGTCAATCTAATCAACACGGCTTCATATATTTCTATTTTTCAATATTCTATTTCGAATATTCTTTTCAAATATTTCTGTTCAGATATTCTATTTTAAAACTGGAATGAAGCCCAATCAATTACCATATAATATTAATTATATGGATTTTCTACAACACATGTATAAAATAACAACGATAAATAATCAACCATCATCCAGAGTGTACGCCACAACTACATAAGCATTAAATATAAATAATTAACGCTTACACGGTCTGTTGACCAATCGATCGACATACAGCTAAATAATTGGGATTAGTGTATGTCATATATCATCCCAATACCCGTGTGGGGTTTCAAAAAATCGAACGCATATTTTATTTGTGCAGTTGGGCGATGTGTAAAATTTATCGTTCTAATCAATATCAATCAAATCAGTGTACATAAACAAATCGTCCAATTTGTTTATAATATTTTTATTTTATATGCGCATTAAAAATTCTAATCTCAACTATAAATTATTTTATTTCATTTCACATCACATCACATCACACAATCAACTACACATCAACATCAAACAAACAAGCATACAAGCCGTCCATAGTCTGTGGACGACGGGTATCGGGTGCTACTAAACACCGTCTGCATCCTAGTATATATTATTTATATAACTAGAGAATAAAATTTAAAGTGAGGAGTTCTCACTGAGGGTTCCACTCCGCCGTGCTTTGCTTTTGAACTGGTGAACATCTTGATTTGCTTGCAATTCCAATTCAGTTCTTTTCACGCTGTTCACAATAAAAATTATATTTTTATCACTTTATTTTAATAAATAAAAATCATATTTTTATCTGTACTTCATATACATTTACAACGCTTCTTTCTATATAAAAATTATATTTTTCTACTTCTTATATAAAGATCGAATTTATATTTCATCGCTATAAAAATTACATTTTTACTTCACTATATATATAATAAAAATCAGATTTTTATTTCGCTACATATCTAAAGATCAACATTTCACTAGTTATATAATATAAAAATCGTATTTCTATTCTTTCTATACTATAAAAATCATATTTTTATTTTCTCTATTCTATAAAAATAACATCTTTAATATTTCTACTATATAAAAATTATATTTTTAACCTTTCTATATTATAAAAATTATATTTTTAACCTTTCTATATTATAAAAATTATAATCTTTTCAAATTAAAAATCCTATTTCTAATTACAATTAACTAAAATAAAAACAAAATAAAAATGAAAATAAACTAAGAAACTTACAGCAGGTCTAGAGGGGGCTTCGGCTCAAGGCGTTGGAGGTTGGAGGGGCGGTGGATGAGGTGGCTCGGGGTCAGGCGGGGTTTGGGGGATCGGAGAGGCTAAGGAGGGCTGGGAGGAGGTGCAGTCGGAGAAGAAGAAGGGGAGGAGGAGAAGAAAGGAGGCGGAGGAAGGAGGAGGTAGCAGTGGCGAGGTAAGGGGAAGGGGGGGGTCTGAACGGAGGGGTTCTTCGTGGTCGTCGCGGTCAAGGAGGGAAGAAGGAGAAGAAGATGGGGCAGCTACTGGGGGGCGCGATGACCACGCCGACGGTGGCAACGGCGGCGGTCCCCCCCCCCCCCCGTCGTCGTTTTCTTTCCCCTTTCTTTTTTTTATTCTGTAAATTGATTTTAAAAGAAAAGGGGGCTGAGGGTATAAGTAAGGATTTTTTATTATTATTTAATTTCAAAAAAAGTTGACTTTTTATTTCGACCTCGAAACGAGGCCCACCGCCTGTAGTCCATAGCTAATTACCCTCTTTCCGAACACAATGGGATATGTATCGTAAGCTGATTTGATCGTTTCGATCAGTTTCCGTCAAAATCAACATATAACTCTATATATTGAATTTGAATGCGCATTTCAATTTACCGGGGCCACATACTAACTCGAAAAATTCCAGAAAAATATTTTCTAGCTTCGTATTGACGATACGGTCCTAACAAACTAATTTCATCGAATTCTGAGACCGTTTGAAAAATGGCCATTTTCCAGTCGATTAAAATCAACTGAAACTGGTCAAACGCGTTTTCCTTTGCAACGTTCACATATTGATTCGAAAAATTATGAAAATTGAAACCTAGCAATAACTTGACATCCCGGATCCAACAAAAGTGGTTTCGTCGAAATCCGAGGTGGTTTGCAAAATTTCCATTTTTAAGGACCAGAAATCCATAACGACTATTCTGAAAATTCATTTGGCCATAACTTTTGATTCCCACTATGAAATTTCGATTTTTCGGATTTGTTGGAAAGAAATTATCAATTAGATTCAAAGATTTTTGGATTCGTTAAAATCCGGTTTGTTTTGCACCCGGTACATTCAATTGAAGTTTGAAATCGAATTATCGAACTACCGCGCCATTTTCAATTCCTTTAATATATATAAATAAAAATTTATATTCTAACAACGATCTATATAAATATATGCGTTCGAATTATATTCAAAATAAATTTCTCGTCGATATTATTTAAAATAATTCATTTTGAATATTCAAAATTCGCTAAAATTGCCAATATAAAAGTTTTAAATTAGCATAGATTTCCGGGTTATTACACATCTCCTCTGCACAGCTCAATCAGTACAATCACAACTTGCCTTTCTAGGCCTTTTCCAATCCAAAAGAAAATCAAAAAGCCAAGCGGCTTGCCCCATAGGCTCATAAAACCATCAAACCAAATAATATTGTAAACATGTACCTTTTTGTCTGGCATAATTTTATCTCTTGCCTTTGCTTCCATTCAATATCTGCTCGGCATACATATACCCATTTCCAGTTGGTTTCAAATCAATTCATCTCCCAATTTTTAACTTTCTTCTCTAATCGACTTCTGATTAGTTCACTTTCATTCTATCAACTCAAATCTGGTTTCTGTTTAAGTCAATCCACTTATCATACTTGAATCCAAATGATTCAACCTCAATTAACAAAACCCAATATATTTTCAACTTGCTCATTCATAAGTCAAATTCATATTGATAATTTGAATCTCAACATTCCTCATTATTTAATTCCCTTCGGAATTATATCTAATTCAATTTAACTTTATATAAATCTTAACCTATGTCAAATTTCAATTCATTTGATATATTTTACCATTCCAATCTATTCAACTTATACAAGTTAAATTTTAATTTCAGAATTCAAATCCCCGTGTTTTATTTCAAATTGGTTTGTAATCATATATAGTTATACTCATATATATTTATAATCACTCAATTCAAAACATTTGAATTTTTAAAACATCTAGTCCTTTTCAAACAACATTTTCATTTTAAATTACTATGATAGCAATCCGTCACTCAGAAACTTGAAAATGAACACCGATAATCCTGCAGCCCATTATCAGAATTATTTTCTCGCCATAGAAGTGATTTCCGTTATTTATCTCTTTTAAAATCCATTAAAAATCATTCTTATTCAAAAATTCTTCAAAGTAATGTTATATTACTTTTAAAAATACTTCAGAAAATATTTCTAAACCCCCGGAATTCAAATTCCAATTCTGGTTTCTATTCAATTCCAGTTCATTTTATTTATGTATATTTTCCATATACAAGTTATATTTGTTATATATAACCATTTCAATATTTTATAATTCCATCTGATTGTAATAACAATCAACACATTTAATAATTTCAGAAAATTATCACTTTTATATCAAAAATATCCTTTGGGCAAAATTATATCATTTACCCTTCTTTAAAACAATAATATGTCGAATTGTTTCGTTCGAGAGTTTAGAAACACCTATCGATACAGTTGTACATCCTGTACCGACCAGAATTCATAAACCACTCAACAAACCAATCAACCCAATATAAAACAATTTTATATCGAATCTACAAATACGCGCTCATACAAACACACTCAAACTCAATTTACGGTGTTACTAACCTCATCTCTATTGAGTCACTCCACAGAGCCAAGGTTATCACTCAACCTTCAACTCTGATACCAAATAAAACGACCCGAACTTCCGTACCCTTTGAGTCGGCTAATCATACCACACGTCCAACCCAAATTGCACAGAAATACGAATCATTTTTAGAAAGAAGTTAGAGGATGAGAAATAGAAAGAAAGAAAAGTTAGAATAGAAGAAAAACGAAGATCATAACTCACAGCAGAACGAATAAAATATATTAGATAACATAAATTTTGAAACACAAACCAGTAACTTTATATACATACCATCATCAGAGCACAACAGCTATCTCTGGAACAGTTATAAACACCTGTTTCCAGATACAACATAGTACAAAGTGGAAAATATGATAGTCTATAGCTAACTGGTGAAGCCTCCTGCTTTAAACTCCTCCAAGTGAATTTGAAAAATCCCGACTACTTGACTGCCCGTACAAATTTGGGCACCCAAGTGTTTAGCGAAAACAAAACAAAATAAACTCTGGGTCAGTCATGGGACTGGTGTGTGTAAACTCCAACCATTTGTTTAACTTTCAAAAATCCTTTCGAAAGTAAAGATAATCGTAAGACCGATCCACACATAAACACGGATGGTTTTTACCTTATGATAACCCAAATCATTTTGATATCAAATCCAATGATATTATAATAATGTCTAAATCAGATAAATAGAATCTAGCGGAACGCTTGCATCTCACGCTCCATATATAATATAAAATCAAAAACCGTAGGGCGCTTATTGGAGATTGGATTTCCAACATGACAAGGTATGGGACCACCTGCCGATCAGTGTACCCTAGAGGCAAATACACTGGGTTCAACAAGAACATCTTGCAATCCGGCCCACACATGACCGACCTGAAACGACTCGAACTTCCCCGGTGAAGAAAACAGAACGCAGACAGAAGAACATTTCATTGTTAATTACAACAATTCCATCAGAATACAAGAATATACAGAGTATAAATAAATATTACACAGAAAATAACAGAGATTTAAGTTACATTTAAATACATCGCAACGGAAAATAATCCAAAACACAACTAGAAGGAGATATACGGATACAAAGCTTTCCGGATATCGTTCCAGCTGTAAACCAGGTTCCTGTGAATATAAATCTGCAAAATCAAAACTACTAGCTGCCCGTGTCGAAAATAAGGGCACCCAGAGTTTAGGTTAAAACAATAAACTCCAGGTCAGTCATGGGACTGGTGTGAGAACTAAAACAGTTATTAATCTTTATTTTAAAGTTAGGTAAATCAAGGGACCACGCTGTATAATACGGAACGGGTTTCCTCCCAAGAACACCAGTGCATAAAACAAACAGCGCAATGCTAAATGCAGAAAAATGAAGCTATTATCAGACCCAGGTCCCATCACAAAATGCAACGCAAGCCGGAGGATAGGGTTTTTACCTTATAATAGCCAAGAATGCTTGATACGCTAAATTTCATCTTTTGATTCCTAATCAGACTCCAACCGTAAATTAATAAGAGAACGAATCCCTAAGTATTAACCCCGAAGGCCGAAGCCAACATCAGACCAATACCCAGGAAACCGCCCATCTTAGCTCGTTTCCAGTTAGTTTCTGATTTTATATACAATCATAAATATCAATCATAGGCGGCATGAGCGCCCCATCCCACTATGTCGCCATATATAGGATTACAATCAAAACCGCAAAGTCACGTATTGGAAATTGGATTTCCATCTACGAACCAAGGCAAAAGATAGTCCTCACCGATTCGAGACTATCTAGTCCAAGTCTCAGGAACTAAACGCATCGTCCTTTGGAGAGACAGGGCCGGTCCACCGTTGTGGATTAAACTTAAATCCTGAACACTGCGTTTCCCCGCCCTTTGGGGCGTAAATGAGCCAACGAATGACTCCATCGGCTTCACATAGTCACCGACATATCCGAGGCGCCTCGCAACTGCAACAACCACATAAGTCAAACTTGTCAGAGCGTGTAAAACCACTGACGCCACTTCTAACTAGAAGGAAACACATGCCCTCCCTGGGGTCCTCTCCCGTTTCTGGTTCACAACCGGGGTGTGAGGCTCGCGAATCAACGTTACACAAAGCTATGCCACATAGGAGGTGCTTTGATCATCACCACAAGACTTTGGTTTTCAACAGAAGCCTTGATCAATTGCAACTTAGGCATGCCACACAGGCAATTCACTCCATGCGTTTGATATCCATCGATATATAACACCTGAGCTCGTACGTCTCAGAGAAGGGCGTTAAGCAAGAGAATAAATTCTCCGCCGCCAAACAGATATATATTTAATAGAAATCAATCACACAGACTAAAATCCAATGTCAGACACACAGTCCATTTACAAGTTCGTTCTGGGTCTGAACGAAACCGGAGGCACTTAGTACCCCGTATATCCATCGATCTCCAAGTACGTCTGGACGATCACTAACGGATTCCCTCCTCTTGGGTGTACGGCCCAATCAAGATCATCAGTAATTATCCAAACGACGTGAAGGCCTCCGGTCTTCAATCACCATCTTCATCTTCGACTAATCGCCGAATCAGTTATTCAGAATGGGATAAACCCGGTTTTTCCGAATAACTCGCGTATATAATAAACAAGTGTTACACAAACACAACATACGCCTCGTTCCTGTTCATCAGTCGCTAACCGTAAATTAGTAAGAGAACAATTCCCCAAATATTAACCCCGAAGGCCGAAACCCACATCAGATCAATACCCAGGAAACCATTCCTCTTAGCTAACCTACCGTTAGTTTCTAATTTCACATTCTTAGGGAAAGGTTCCCATTAATTTTATCAAAGATAAATTCTTTTAAATTTATTCTTTAATCTTCCTTTGAATATCACTTCAAACTAGTCGGGATTAACGAACCTTACCGAAGTAATCATTTGTTTTAATTTCCCAACACCAACCTATTCATCCCATGAAGTAAAACTGGTTATACTTCATATCTAACAGCACGGTGTTATCGGTAAATTCAATTACCATTTCACGTTCGAATCTAATTAAAGATTTAACTACTGTCTGGAGTAAAACTGGTGATACTCCATTCTCGATCTTTTCAATCTAATTAAAGATTCATTAAAACTCCACTTAGTTTTAATCTTTGACTGGGTTAAAGAATCAGTGTCATTTAAAAACACGGTTCACGATAAACCCCAAAATCACACCACATTTCAATCAGTCCATAACCGTAAATTAGCAAGTGAGCAATTCCCTAAGTATTAACCCCGAAGGCCGAAACCAACATCAGATCAATACCCCAGAAACCATTCAACTTAACTAATCTCCAGTTAGTTTCTGATTTTCTTAACTCCTTTGGGTTTAAGAACAGTATTATTGAAGATACCGTTCACGACAACCCAAAATCACATTCCATTAATTATCGGGTTAAAGAACAAGTGTTATTTAAAACACTGTTCACGATAAACCCAAAAATCGATACCAATTCAATTCCAATTAAATATTATTGAATTGGTACTCGTCATTAAATCTAAATAAAAAGATTTAATCTTTTTCTCAACTGGGCTTAAGAACAGTGTTAATGAATACACCATTCACGACAAACCCAAATCACATTTGATATTAAATACAAGGCTCTGAATAGAAAATATATCGGCTTATATTCAATATCAAATTCTACGACCAACAAATATTGGAAATAACGATATATATATATATATATATCTTTCAAATTTCCATAACAATATCTGTATAATCACGAAATCCAACATCGAAATATTCCGAAGACAATTTCGATTCAAATCCCTTCCAATGCAATTATTGGAAATTTTGGTTATTTTCAAAACCATTTCAAATCCAATTTATTTATTCTAAAAATAAATAAATTATTATTCTAGTTCAAAACTAGTTCATTTCGATAAAAATCTATTTTTATCTTTTCAAATATGGAGTTTTTCATCCCAATTCATCACAAATCATTTCTTATGATTTTACACAAATTATTGATATTTTTAATAATTTTATCAAGGCCCGTACAGTCGATTTCCATCAACGGCTATCGAACTGCACTTACAACGACCTTTTTCAAATTTGATTTGGACATAATTCCAAATCCAACCGTTAGATTTCAAATTTCTAATATTCGTTAGAAATCCCTTTTCGATACAAACCCAACGGTTCTAGTTTTAGGAGAATCCGATGGTCGGATCTCCTGCAATGTCCATTCGAAGTCAATGGTCGAAATTCGCGAACTACCGCGGCGCGGCGCGTTCTATTCAGGCCATTATATATATATAATATATATATTATATATATTTCGTCGATTTCCTTTTAAAATGTATTTTATAAATCGTTTTAAATTCGTTTTCAAAACGGTTTCAACTTCATATTCAATTTCTAATCAAAATTGAATATTCCAATATAAATTCGTTGTAATTTCATTTCAAATCGATTTCAATTTGATTCGAATTTCAATTCATTTCAATTTGATTCGAATTTCAATTCATTTCAATTTAATTCTAAATTCAATTCTTTTCAATTTAATTCGAAATTCAATTCTTTTCAATTTAATTCGAATTTCAATTCTTTTCAATTATTCATTGAAAAATGAATAAAATCGATATCAATATCGTTCACGTCAAAATGGCGTCAATCTAATCAACACGGCTTCATATATTTCTATTTTCAAATATTTCTTTTTCAAATATTTCTATTCCAAAACTGGAATGAGGCCCAATCAATTTCCATAGATTTTATTTCTATGGATTTCCATACAACGCATGTATATATCAACAACGACAAATAATCAACCATCATCCAAAGTGCATTCTACACTGTATAAGCATCAAATATAAATATTTAACGCTTATAACAGCCTATCAATCAATCGATCGACATACAACTAATTATTGGGATTAGTGTACGTCATCTCATCCCAATACCCGTGTGGGGTTTCAAACAATCAAACACAGATTTTATTTGTGCAGTTGGGCGATGTGTAAAATTTATCGTCCCGATCAATATCAGTCAAATGTGTGTATATAAACAAATCGTTCAATTTGTTTATATTTATTTCATTTTAAATACACGTTAAACATTATATTTTCAACTATAAAACATTTTTAACTATATAAATATTTTATATCTTTTCACATCACATCACACAATCAACTACACATCAAAATCAAACAAACAAGCATACAAGCCGTCCATGGTCTGTGGACGACGGGTGTCGGGTGCTACTAAACACCGTCTGCATCCTAGTATATATGTTTTAACTAGGAAATTTAATTAAAAGTGAGAAGTTCTCACCTTGGGGTTCCACTCTGCCATTTCATTTCTAAACGGTTCAAATTTGGATTTGCTTTCCACCCGTTCCATCGCAACCCTTTTCACGTTGTTCATATCAAAAATCATATTTTTAATATGATTTTTTTTATATATATAAAAATCATATCTTTACATCTTCATCGCTATCTTTCTCACTATAAAAATCCAACCTTTGTTCCAATAAAAATATTATCTTTTCATCGCAACGCATATAAAGAATTAGATTTTTATTTCAATGTTGTAAGGATAAAGATCACGTTTTTAACCTCAACTCTTCCCAATTAAAAATCATATTACTATTTTTTCTTCCTAATTTCTTTTTATAAAATCAAAATTTTCTCCTTTATAAAAGGTATAATCTTCTTATCTAAATAGAAATTTAACTTTCTCATATTTTCTATGATAAAGATCTCATCTTTCCTACGTGCTAAAAATCAGATTTTAAAATGGATTAAACTAACAAAGTATTTGAAATAAATCAAAACAAAACAAAATAAGCAAATAAATAAAAGAAGGATAGAAGCTTACAGCGAATGGGGAAGAAGAGGGATCGGAGGGGGCTACTAGGGCGTAAAGGAGGTTGGAGGCGTGGCGGGGGTGGCTCGTAGTTTTCGATTTGGGTGTTCGTGGGATGGATCTCAAACTGGAACGGGACAGGGGAGCGAGGCGCGAGATGAATGGAAGGGGGGCGACGAGGTCCGACGGCACGGTGGCCTGGAGGGAGCGACGGCGGTCCGCTCCGTTGGTGGCGGCTTCGATGAGCGACGCGGGTTAGGGCTCCAGGATTTTTTTTATTTTATTTTTCTTTTTATTTCGATCATGGCTGAAGTATGAATGGGGGGCCTCGGGTTTAGGAGAGAAATGGTTGACTAAGTTTCTATAATAATTTATATTATTATTTATTATTTTAATTCTCCTTAAAGTTTTTCTCCATTCGAACCCCAATCCAAACCCACCGACTGTCCTCCCTAGCTAATTACCCCCATTCCGAACACAGTGGGATATGCTGCGTAAGCCAATTCGATTGTTTCAATCAGTTTTCGTCAAAATCAAAATATAACTCTATATATTGAATTTGAACGCGCATTTCAATTTACTGGGGCCACATATGAACTCTAAAAATTCCTGAAAAATATTTTCTAGCTTCGTATTGACGATACGGTCCTAACAAAAGTGGTTTCGTTGAATTCTGAGGTCGTTTGCAAAATTTCCATTTTTAAGGGCCAGAATTCCATAGCGACTATTCTGAATTTTTTACTGGGCATATCTTTTAATTCCCTCTATGAAATTTCGATTTTTCTGATTCGTTGGAAAGATATTCTCAAATAGATTCAATTATTTTCGGTTTCGCTAAAATCCGGTTTATTTTGAATCCTGTACATTCATTTGAACTTTGAAATCGAATTATCGAACTACCGCGCGATTTTTAATTCCTTTTATAATTTAAAATAATAATTTATATTATAACGACGATCTATATAAATATATTCATTCGAATTTTATTCAAAATAAATTTCTCGTCGTTATTATTTAAAATAATCATTTTAAATAATCAAAATTCTCTAAAATTGCCAAGATAAAAAATTTTAAATTGGCTCGAATTTCCGGTTTATTACAATCTCCCCCAATTAGAACTTTTCGTCCCCGAAACGGAACGAAGCCGAAAGTTGTTTAACAAATCAACTCAACTTTCACTATTTTCATTACGGCTTAAGTTCTTCAACTTTTCAGTTTTTAAGAATTTTTCAAATTTTTCAAAAATTTGGCTAACACCCTAAATTTTCGAAAAATTTCGCCATAACCTCCCCTGCACCGGGGATTTCGGGATATTTCATATAGCCTCCCATGGCCTTTTTCAATCCAAAAGAAAAAGAAAAAGCTAAGCGGCTCATAAAATCATCATCACCCAAACAAAACAGTAAATTATGGTAAACATGTACCTATTTGTCGGGCAAACAATTTTATTCTTCTGCTCTAGCCTCCTTGCTATGACCTGTTCAATGTAAGTACATGTATATGCAAGCAAATGCGACTAATTTTCAATACAATTCACTATTTGATATAATTTGGCTAAAGGTTCAACATTTTAATTAATCCAACTATAATCAAACAACACAATCATCAATCAATTAGTTGATTAACTTTTCAAATTCATAACTTTGATATAAAGTCCAAAAAACATATTTTTGATGCCAAATTACAACAATAAGCCCTATCTAATTTCGGTTCTCACACCAGTCAATTGGAAATATATAGATATCACGCTTTCTGCACTCGAATATTAATACTGATGATGCGGCCGCATCATCAGAATTCTCCCCGAGCGACTAGAGTGTGACTCTATATCCATCCAGTATATTAAAATTTCAAATACACGTGGATCAGACGTATATTAAAATCTCTATATACCTGATAATCCAAATCAATATAAAATAAATAATCAAATACGAATAAGTGATTTAAATTTCAAAACTAAACTTGTTTTCATTTTAAAAATATACTCCTCACACTCGTTCTAGGATACTACTGATCCCATCTCTAACAAGTCATTCCCGTTGGATATTACTAATCCAATCTCAGATGAATTCTTTCATTTGGTTCTAATGTGTCTTGTTCTCTGAGCTTTGTAAACCAAAGCTCTGATACCAGCTGAAACGACCCGAACTTCCCCGGTTAAGAAAGCCCGGATTGAGTCGAGAACAAGCCACAACAGAACGCAGACAGAAGAACATTTCATTGTTAATTACCACAAGTCCATCAGAATAGAAGAATATACAGAGTAGAAATAAATATTACACAGAAAATAACAGAGATTTAAATTATATTTAAATACATCGCAGCGGAAAATAATGCAAAACACAACTAGAAGGAGATATACGGATACAAAGCTTTCCTGATATCGTTCCAGCTGTAAAACGGGTTCCTGTGAATATAAATCTGCAAAACCAAAACTACTAGTTGCCCGTGTCGAAAATATGGGCACCCAGAGTTTAGGTTAAAACAATAAACTCCAGGTCAGTCATGGGACTGGTGTGAGAACTAAAACAGTTATTAATCTCTATTTTAAAGTTAGGTAAATCAAGGGACCACGCCGTATAACACGGAACGGGTTTCCTCCCAAGAACACCAGTGCATAAAACAAACAGCGCAATGCTAAATAAAGAAAAATGAAGCTATTATAAGACCCAGGTCCCATCACAAAATGCAACGCAAGCCGGAGGATAGGGTTTTTACCTTATAATAGCCAAGAATGCTTGATACGCTAAATTTCATCTTTAGATTCCTAATCAGACTCCAACCGTAAATTAATAAGAGAACGATTCCCTAAGTATTAACCCCAAAGGCCGAAGCCAACATCAGACCAATACCCAGGAAACCGCTCATCTTAGCTCGTTTCCAGTTAGTTTCTGATTTTATATACAATCATAAATATCAATCATAGGCGGCATGAGCGCCCCATCCAACTATGTCGCCATATATAGGATTACAATCAAAACCGTAAAGTCACGTATTGGAAATTGGATTTCCATCTGCGAACCGAGGCAAAAGATAGTCCTCACCGATTCGAGACTGTCTAGTCCGAGTCTCAGGAACCGAACGCATCGTCCTTTGGAGCGACAGGGTCGGTCCACCGATGTGGATTAAACTTAAATCATGAACACTGCATTTCCGCGCCCTTTAGGGCGTAAATGAGCCAACGAATGACCCCATCGGCTTCACATTGTCACCGATATATCCGAAGCGCCTCGCAATAGCAACAACCACATAAGTTAAACTTGTCAGGGCGTGTAAAACCACTGACGCCACTTCTAACTAGAAGGAAACGCATGCCCTCACTGAGGTCCTCTCCCTTTTCTGGTTCACAACCGGGGTGTGAGGCTCGCAAATCAACGTTACACAAAGCTATGCCACACAGGCGGTGCTTTGATCATCACCACAAGACTTTGCTTTTCAACAGAAGCCTTGATCAATTGCCACTTAGGCATGCCACACAGGCAATTCACTCCATTCGTTTGATAACCATCGATATATAACCCCTGAGCTCGTACGTCTCAGAGAAAGGCGTTAAGCAAGAGAATAAATTCTCCGCCGCCAAACAGATATATATTTAATAGAAATCAATCACACAGACTAAAATCCAATGTTAGACACACAGTCCATTTACAAGTTCGTTCTGGGTCTGAACGAAACCGGAGGCACCTAGTACCCCGTATATCCATCGATCTCCAAGTACGTCTGGACGATGACTAACTGATTCCCTCCTCTTGGGTGTACGACCCAATCAAGATCATCAGTAATTATCCAAACGACGTGAAGACCTCCGGTCTTCAACCACCGTCTTCATCTTCGACTAATCACCGAATCAGTTATTCAAAATGGGATAAACCCGGTCTTTCCGAATAACTTGCGTATATAATAAACAAGTGTTACACAAACACAACATACGCCTCATTCCAGTTCATCAGTCGCTAACCGTAAATTAGTAAGAGAACAATTCCCCAAATATTAACCCCGAAGGCCGAAACCAACATCAGATCAATACCCAGGAAACCATTCCTCTTAGCTAACCTACCGTTAGTTTCTAATTTCACATTCTTAGGGAAAGGTTCCCATTAATTTTATCAAAGATAAATTCTTTTAAATTTATTCTTTAATCTTCCTTTGAATATCACTTCAAACTAGTCGTGATTAACGAACCTTACCGAAGTAATCATTTGTTTTAATTTCCCAACACCAACCTATTCATCCCATGAAGTAAAACTGGTTATACTTCATATCTAACACCACGGTGTTATCGGTAAATTCAATTACCATTTCACGTTCAAATCTAATTAAAGATTTAACTACCGTCTGGAGTAAAACTGGTGATGCTCTATTCTCGATCTTTTCAATCTAATTAAAGATTCATTAAAACTCCACTTAGTTTTAATCTTTGACTGGGTTAAAGAATCAGTGTCATTTAAAAACACGGTTCAAGATAAACCCAAAAATCACACCACATTTCAATCAGTCCCTAACCGTAAATTAGCAAGTGAGCAATTCCCTAAGTATTAACCCCGAAGGCCGAAACCAACATCAGATCAATACCCCAAAAACCATTCAACTTAACTAATCTCCAGTTAGTTTCTGATTTTCTTAACTCCTTTGGGTCTAAGAACAGTATTATTGAAGATACCGTTCACGACAACCCAAAATCACATTCCATTAATTATCAGGTAAAAGAACAAGTGTTATTTAAAACACTATTCACGATAAACCCAAAAATCGATACCAATTCAATTCCAATTAAATATTATTTAATTGGTACTCGTCATTAAATCTAAATAAAAAGATTTAATCTTTTTCTCAACTGGGCTTAAGAACAGTGTTAATGAAGAAACCATTCACGACAAACCCAAATCACATTTGATATTAAATACAAGGCTCTGAATAGAAAATATATCGGCTTATATTCAATATCAAATTCTATGACCAACAAATATCGTATTGGAAATAACGATATATATATATATATCTTTCAAATTTCCATAACAATATCTGTATAATCACGAAATCCAACATCGAAATATTCCGAAGACAATTTCGATTCAAATCCCTTCCAATGCAATTATTGGAAATTCTGGTTATTTTCAAAACCATTTCAAATCCAATTTATTTATTTAAAAATAAATAAATTATTATTCCAGTTCAAAACTAGTTCATTTCGATAAAAACCTATTTTTATCTTTACAAATATGGTGTTTTTCATCCCAATTCATCACAAATCATTTCTTATGATTTTACACAAATTATTGATATTTTTAATAATTTTATCAAGGCCCGTACAGTCGATTTCCATCAACGGCCATCGAACTGCACTTACAACGACCTTTTTCAAATTTGATTTGGACATAATTCCAAATCAAACCATTAGATTTCAAATTTCTAATATTTGTTAGAAAGCCCTTTTCGATACGAACCCAACGTTCCAGTTTTAGGAGAATCCGATGGTCAGATCTCCCGCAATGTCCATTCGAAGTCAATGGTCGAAATTCGCGAACTGCCGCGGCGCGTTCTATTCAAGCCATTATATAATATATATATATATATATATATATATATATATATATATATATATATATATATTATTTCGTCGATTTCCTTTTAAAATGTATTTTATAAATCGTTTTAAATTCGTTTTCAAAACGGTTTCAACTTCATATTCAATTTCTAATCAAAATTGAATATTCCAATATAAATTCATTTTAATTTCATTTCAAATCGATTTCAATTCAATTTCAATTTAATTCGAATTTCAATTCATTTCAATTTGATTCGAATTTCAATTCATTTCAATTTAATTCTAAATTCAATTCTTTTCAATTTAATTCGAAATTCAATTCTTTTCAATTTAATTCGAATTTCAATTCTTTTAAATTATTCATTGAAAAATGAATAAAATCGATATAAATATCGTTCACGTCAAAATGGCATCAATCTAATCAACACGGCTTCATATATTTCTATTTTCAAATATTCTATTTCAAATATTTCTATTTTCAAATATTTCTATTTCAAAACTGGAATGAGGCCCAATAAATTTCCATAGATTTTATTTCTATGGATTTCCATACAACGCATGTATATATCAACAACGACAAATAGTCAACCATCATCCAAAGTGCATTCTACACTGTATAATCCTCAAATATAAATATTTAACGCTTATAACAGCCTGTCAATCAATCGATCGACTGTGAAAACCCGCTACTTCCCCGTAAAGGAAAGCGGCGGATAGTTCGAGAACAAGCCACAAATTAGAACGCATGCAAAAGAACATTTCATTGTATATTACAACAATGCATCAGATTACAAGAATATACAGAGTATGAACAAATAAATATTACACGGAAATATCAGAGATTTAAATTACATTTAAATACATAGCAGCGGAAAATAATACAATACACAACTAGAAGAGATATACGGATACAAAGCTTTCCGGATATCATTCCAGCTGTAAACCAGGATCCTGTGAATATAAATCTGCAAAACCAAAACTACTAGCTGCCCGTGTCGAAAATAAGGGCACCCAGAGTTTAGGTTAAAACAATAAACTCCAGGTCAGTCATGTGACTGGTGTGAGAACTAAAACAGTTATTGATCTTTATTTTAAAGTTCAGTAAATCAAGGGACCACGCCGTATAACACGGAACGGGTTTCCTCCCAAGAATACCAGTGCATAAAACAACAGCGCAATGCTAAATAAAGAAAAATGAAGCTATTATAAGACCCAGGTCCTATCACACAATGCAACGCAAGCCGGGGGATAGGGTTTTCCCTTATAACAGCCAAAGAATGCTTGATACGTTTGAAACAAATCATTTGATACTATAATAAGTGCATAGTGTATAAAACAACTTCAAATCATAAGTATCAATCATAGGCGGCATGGGTACCATATATCATGTCGCCATACTAGTTCTACAATTAAAACCGCAAATGTCATATTGGAAGTTGGGTTATCATTTATGGTATGAACCGAGGCTAGGGGCAAGATCTTCAACCAATTCGAGACAATCTAGCCCATGTCTCAGGACCCAGACTCAGGTGGGCCTTGGATCGTCAGGGCCGGTCCACCGATGTGGATTATTATGCCTGAACACTACGTTTCTCCGCCCTTTGGGGCGTAAGCCTGGCCCGTCAGCCGACCAGAAGCATCGGCCGAAACCGATATCACGAGGCGCCTCGCTTTTCAGCAAGTAATAATAAGCAACATCCACATGAGTCAAACTCGTCAGCCAGTTCAAGCACTGACGCCACTCCTAACTAGAAAGAAACGCATGTCCTCCCTGATGTCCGTCTCCCGTTTTTAGTTCATACCGGGTGTGATACTCGCGAATCAACGTTACACAAAGCTACGCCACGAAGGCCGTGCTTCGATCATCAACCACAAGACTTTGCTTTTCAACAGAAGCCTTGATCATTTGCCACTTAGGCATGCCACACAGGCAATTCACTCCATGCGATTGATATCCATCAATATATAACCCCTGAGCTCGTACGTCTCAGAGAAGGGCGTTAAGCAAGAGAATAAATTCTCCGCCGCCAAGCAGATATATATTTAATGGAGATCAATCACACGGACTAAAATCCAATGTCAGACACACAGTCCATTTACAAGTCCGTTCTGGGGCTGAACGAAACCGGAGGCACCTAGTACCCCGCATATCCATCGATCTCCAAGTACGTCTGGACGATCACCAACTGTTTCCATCTTCTTGGGCGTACAGCCCAATCAAGATCATCAGTAATCACCCAAACGACGTGAAGACTTCCGGTCTTCGACCATCGTCTTCATCTTCGACTTATCGTCGTATCAGTTATTCAGAATGGGATAAACCCGGTCTTTCCGAATAACTGGCGTATATTTTAAATAAGTGTTACACAAACACAACATACGCCTCATTCCAATTCATTAGTCACTAACCGTAAATTAATCAAGAGAATAATTTCCCAAATATTAACCCCGAAGGCCGAAACCAACATCAGATCAATATCCAGAAAACCATTCTGCTTAGCTAACCGACAGTTAGTTTCTAAATTTCACATTCATAGGGAAAGGTTCCCATTAATTTTATCCAAGATAAATCATTAAAATTTATTCTCAAATCTTCCTTTGAATTTCGATTCAACTAGTCGGGGTTAACGAACCTTACCGAAGTAATCATTTGTTTTAATTTCCCAACCCCAACCTATTCATCCCATGAAGTAAAACTGGTAATACTTCATATCTAACACCACGGTGTTATCGGTAAATTCAATTACCATTTCACGTTCAAATCTAATTAAAGATTTAACTATCGCCTGGAGCCAAACTGGTGATACTCCATTCTCGATTATTTCAATCTAATTAAAGATTCATTAAAACTCCACTTAGTTTTAATCTGTGACTGGGTTAAAGAATCAGTGTCTTTTAAAACACGGTTCACGATAAACCCAAAGTCACATTCCATTAATTATCGGGTTAAAGAACGAGTGTTATTTAAAACACTGTCCACGATAAACCCAAAAATCAATATCAATTCTATTCCAATTAAATATTATTTAATTGGTACACTTCATTAAATCAAAAATAAAAAGATTTAATCTTTTCTCAACTGGGTTCAAGAACAGTGTTAGTGAAGACACCATTCACGACAAACCCAAATCACATTTGATATTCAATACAAGGCTCTGAATAGAAAATATATCGGCTTATATTCAATATCAAATTCTACGATTAACAAATGTCGTATTGGAAATAACGATATAAATATATATCTTTCAAATTTCCATAGCAACATATGTATAATCACGAATTTCAACATCGAAATATTCCGAAGACAATTTCGATTCAAATCCACTCCAATGCAATCATTGGAAATTCCGGTTATTTTCAAAACCATTTCAAATTCAATTTATTTATTTAAAAATAAATAGAATTATAATTTTAGTTCAAAACTAGTTCATTTCGATAAAAATCTATTTTTATCTTTTCAAATATGGAGTTTTTCATCCCAATCCTTTCTAAATCATTTCTTATGATTTTACACAAATTATTAATATTTTTAATAATTTTATCAAGGCCCGTACAGTCGATTTCCATCAACGGCTATCGAACTGCACTTACAGCGACCTTTTTCAAATTTGATTTGGACATAATTCCAAATCCAACCGTTAGATTTCAAATTTCTAATGTTCGTTAGAAAGCTCTTTTCGATTCGAACCCAACGGTTCCGGTTTTAGGAGAATCCGACGGTCGGATCTCCCGTAATGTCCGTTTGAAATAAATGGTCGAAATTCACGAACTGCCGCGGTGCGGCGCATTCTATTCAGGCCATTATATTATATATATAATATATATTTCGTCGATTTCTATTTAAAACGAATTATATAAATAGTTTTGAATTCGTTTCAAAAACATTTTCAACTTCCATTTCAATTCAAATCAAAATTGAATTCTTCTTTATAAATTCGTTTTAAAATTCATTTCTATTCAATTCCAATTCAATTTGAATTCATTTCAATTCGCTTTCAATTCAATTTGAATTCGTTTTCAATTCATTTCGAAATCGTTTTCAATTCAATTCAATTCATTTCGAAATCGAATAAAGTCGATATAAATATCGTTCACGTCTAAATGGCGTCAATCTAATCAACACGGCTTCATATATTCCTTTATTCTATTCAACAAATGAATATTTATTTTTGTCAACACACGACTAATCTCAACAAATGAGTACTGTCAACACATGAACCTTTATTTTATAATATTCTTTATTTTCTAAATTGGAATGAGGCCCAATCAATTACCATATAAAGTTAATTATATGGATTCCATACAACAAATGTATATAATAGCAACGATAGATAATCAACCATCAACCAAAGTGCACTACACTGTATAAGCATCAAATATAGATATCTAACGCTTATAACAGCCTGTCAATCAATCGATGGACATATTTAATCAATCAGGATGAGTGAACTTCATATTTCATCCCAACACCCGTGTGGGGTTTTCAAACAATCAAACACAGATTTTAGTTGTGCAGTTCGGCGATGTGTAAAATTTATCGACCCAATCAATATCAGTGTATATAAACAAATCGGCCGATTTGTTTATAAATATTTATTTATTCACTTTCACGTTAAAAATTATATTTTTAACGATAAAACATTTTATTCAACCTATGAATATTCTATTCGGTTCATTTATTCAATAAAATGATATTTTTATTTTTCTAACATATTTTAGAAAATTTCGGCGGCATAACGGCACGATACTAGAAACGGGACAAGGCCTAGCCTTATCCCCGGTCTAGTGAAGGTCCACGCCATTCACACATCATCAAATCAATTCATTTCACCACACAATTCAATCAAATAATCTAACTAATTTTTGCAATCAAACAAACAAGTCCATGGTCTGTGGACGATTGTGTCGGGTGCTACTAAGCACCGTCTGCATCCTAGTATATATATATAACTAGAAAAAGAAATTGAAAGGTGAGAAATTCTCACCGATAGCTATCCTAATCTCCACGGCACTTCTAATGCAGGAAATCTTCACTGTTCTCGTCGATATCACTTTCTTTGCCCGTAGCCACTACATATGTAAAAATCACATTTTTACTTCGTTATTCAATATATAAAAATCATATTTTTTACTTCGATGTTCAATATATAAAAATCATATTTTTACTTCGATGTTCAATATATAAAAATCATATTTTTACTTCGATGTTCAATATATAAAAATCATATTTTTACTTCGATGTTCAATATATAAAAATCATATTTTTATACTTTCTATACTATAAAAATCATATCCTTACAGTGCTACTACTATAAAGATCACATCTTTATTGCTCTACATTATATAAAATCAAATTTTTATTCTTCTAAAAATATAAAGATCATATTTTTAATATTTCTACTTTATAAAAATTATATTTTTAACCTTTCTATATAATAAAAATTATATTTTTCCTATATATGAATAATTAGATTTTAAAATGCTACTTTATTTTAAAACTGAAAATTAAAATTGAATAATAAACACTCACTGTCTTTTCCAGAGGGGTGGCTCACGTCTGCGGTGGAGGCGAGGTCCTCCAGCAGGCAGCGACTGTCGTTGCTTCTCCGGCGTCGATCCTTGGGGTGCTTCAGTTTGGGTTCGACTGGGCTTCGCTGTTTGAATCGAGCAAGGAGGGGGACGGAGGGTCTGGGCGTGTGGGCGCTTGGGGTTTCGAGGTGGAGGAGGGAGAAGATGGAGGCGGCTGTTGGCACTGGCGGTCAGGGGTTTAGGCTGGAAGTTTGAACGGGGAAAGGGGGCGAAGGAGGGAGGAAGTACGGCAAGAGGAGGGGGTGAGGGAGGGGGCGCGGTGGCGGCGGGCGAGCGGAGGAAGGGGCGACGGGGAGCGATTCCGATTTGGTTTTTTTTCTTTTTCTTTTTTTTTCATTCTGAAATGATAACGAGGCAAAAGGGGGGGGGGGCTCGGGTTAAAGGGGAGAGAGAATTATATTTTTATTATTATTATTATTATTTTATTTTCAAAAAGTTGACTTTTACATACGACCTCTAAACGAGGCCCACCGCCTGTCGTCCATAGCGTTTTACCCCCATTCCGAACACAATGGGATATGTATCACAAGCTGATTTGATCGTTTCGATCAGTTTTCGTCAAAATCAACATATAACTCTATATATTGATTTTGAACGCGCATTTCAATTTACCGGGGTCACATACTAACTCGGAAAATTCTAGAAAAATATTTTCTAGCCTCGTATTGACGATACGGTCCTAATAAAACTAGTTTCGTCGAATTCTGAGACCATTTGAAAAATGGCCAATTTCCAGTCGATTAAAATCAACTGAAACTGGTTAAACACGTTTTCCTTTGCCACGCTCACATATTGATTCGAAAAATTATGAAATTTGGAATCTGGCAATAATTTTACATCACGGACCCAACAAAAGTGGTTTCGTCGAAATCCGAGGTCGTTTGCAAAATGTCCATTTTTAAAGGCCTGAATTCCATAGCGACTATTCAGAATTTTCAACCGGACATATCTTTTGATTCCCGCTATGAAATTTTGATTTTTCGGATTCGTTGGAAAGATATTATCAAATAGATCCTATTATTTTTGGTTTCACTAAAATCCGGATTGTTTTGCACCCGGTACATTCAATTGAAGTTTGAAATCGAATTATCGAACTACCGCGCCATTTTCAATTCTATTTATAATTATATATAAATATTTATATTCTAACGACGACGCGTATAAATATATACGTTCGAATTATATTCAAAATAAATTTCTCGTCGATATTATTTAAAATAATTCATTTTAAATAATCGAAATTCGCTAAAATCGCTAAAATAAAAATTTTAAACTGGCCCAGATTTTCGGGTTGTTACATCGACATACAACTAATTATTGGTATTAGTGTACGTCATCTCATCCCAATACCCGTGTGGGGTTTCAAACAATCAAACACAGATTTTATTTGTGCAGTTGGGCGATGTGTAAAGTCGTTCAGTCAAATGTGTGTATATAAACAAATCGTTCGATTTGTTTATATCTATTTCATTTTAAATACACGTTAAAAATTATATTTTCAACTATAAAATATTTTTAACTATATAAATATTTTATATCTTTTCACATCACATCACACAATCAACTACACATCAAAATCAAACAAACAAGCATACAAGTCGTCCATGGTCTGTGGACGACGGGTGTCGGGTGCTACTAAACATCGTCTGCATCCTAGTATATATATTTTAACTAGGAAATTTAATTAAAAGTGAGAAGTTCTCACCTTGGGGTTCCACTTTGCCATTTCATTTCTAAACGGTTCAAATTTGGATTTGCTTTCCACCCGTTCCATCGCAACCCTTTTCACGTTGTTCATATCAAAAATCATATTTTTAATATGATTTTTTTTTTAATATAAAAATCTTATCTTTACATCTTGATCGCTATCTTTCTCACTATAAAAATCCAACCTTTGTTCCAATAAAAATATTATCTTTTCATCGCTACGCATATAAAGAATTAGATTTTTATTTCAATGTTGTAAGGATAAAGATCACGTTTTTAACCTCAACTCTTCACAAATAAAAATCATATTATTATTTTTTCTTCACTAATTTCTTTTTATAAAATCAAAATTTTCTCCTTTATAAAAGATATAATTCTTATCTAAATAAAAATTTAACTTTCTCATATTTTCTATGTTAAAGATCTCATCTTTCCTACGTGCTAAAAATCAGATTTTTAAATGGATTAAACTAACAAAGTATTTGAAATAAATCATAACAAAACAAAATAAGCAAATAAATAAAAGAAGGATAGAAGCTTACAGCGAATGGGGAAGAAGAGGGATCGAAGGGGCCAACTAGGGCGTAAAGGAGGTTGGAGGCGTGGCAGGGGGTGGCTCGTCGTTCTCGATTAGGGTTTTCGTGGGATGGATCTCAAACTGGAACGGGACAGGGGAGCGAGGCACGAGATGAACTGAGGGGGGGCGACGAGGTCCGGCGGCACGGTGGCCTGGAGGGAGCGACGGCGGTCCGCTCCGTTGGTGGCTGCTTCGATGAGCGACACGGGTTAGGGCTCCAGGATTTTTTTATTTTATTTTTCTTTTTATTTCGATTGTGGCTGAAGTATGAAGGGGGGCCTCGGGTATAGGAGAGAAATGGTTGACTAAGTTTTTATAATAATTTATATTATTATTTATTATTTTAATTCTCCTTAAAGTTGTTTCTCCATTCGAACCTCAATCCAAACCCACCGATTGTCCTCCCTAGCTAATTAACCCCATTCCGAACACAATGGGATATGCTGCGTAAGCCAATTCGATTGTTTCGATCAGTTTTCATCAAAATCAACATATAATTCTATATATTGAATTTGAACGCGCATTTCAATTTACTGGGGCCACATATGAACTCTAAAAATTCCTGAAAAATATTTTCTAGCTTCGTATTGATGATACGGTCCAAACAAAAGTGGTTTCGTTGAATTCTGAGGTCGTTTGCAAAATTTCCATTTTTAAGGGCCAGAATTCCATAGCGATTATTCTGAATTTTCAACTGGGCATATCTTTTGATTCCCGCTATGAAATTTCGATTTTTCAGATTCGTTGGAAAGATATTCTCAAATAAATTCTATCATTTTTGGTTTCGCTAAAATCCGGTTTATTTTGAATCATGTTCATTCATTTGAACTTTGAAATCGAATTATCGAACTACCGCGCGATTTTCAATTCCTTTTATAATTTAAAATAATAATTTATATTATAACAACGATCTATATAAATATATTCGTTCGAATTTTATTCAAAATAAATTTATCGTCGTTATTATTTAAAATAATCATTTTAAATAATCAAAATTCAATAAAAATTGCCAAAATAAAAATTTTTAAATTGGCTCGAATTTACGGGTTATTACAATCTCCCCCACTTAAAACTTCTCGTCCCCGAAAAGGAACGAAGCCGAAAGTTGTTTAACAAATCAACTCAACTTTCACTATTTTCATTACGGCTTAAGTTCTTCAACTTTTCAGTTTCTAAGAAGTTTTCCAATTTTTCAAAAATTTGGCTAACACCCTAAATTTTCGAAAAATTTCGCCATAACCTCCCCTGCACCGGGGACTTCGGGATATTTCATATAGCCTCCCATGGCCTTCTTCAATCCAAAAGAAAAAGAAAAAGCCATGCGGCTAGCCAATCATCATCACCCAAACAAAACAGTAAATTATGGTAAACATGTACCTATTTGTCGGGCAAACAATTTTATTCTTCTGCTCTAGCCACCTTGCTATGACCTGTTCAATGTAAGTACATGTATATGCAAGCAAATGCGACTAATTTTCAATACAATTCACTATTTGATATAATTTGGCTAAAGGTTCAACATTTTAATTAATCCAACTATAATCAAACAACACAATCATCAATCAATTAGTTGATTAACTTTTCAAATTCATAACTTTGATATAAAGTCCAAAAATCAGATTTTTGATACCAATCACAACAATAAGCCCTATCTAATTTCGGTTCTCACACCAGTCAATTGGAAATATATAGATATCACGCTTTCTGCACTCGAATATAAATACTGATGATGCGGTCGCATCATCAGAAGAGTGTTACTCTATACCCATCCAGTATATTAAAATTTCAAATACACGTGGATCAGACATATATTAAAATCTCTATATACCTGATAGTCCAAATCAATATAAAATAAATAATCAAATACGAATAAGTGATTTAAATTTCAAAACTAAACTTGTTTTCATTTTAAAAATATACTCTTCACACTCGTTCTAGGATACTACTGATCCCATCTCTAACGAGACATTCCCGTTGGATATTACTAATCCAATCTCTGATGAATTCTTTCATTTGGTTCTAATGTGTCTTGTTCTCTGAGCTTTGTAAACCAAAGCTCTGATACCAAGTGAAACGACCCGAACTTCCCCGGTTAAGAAAGCCCGGATTGAGTCGAGAACAAGCCACAACAGAACGCAGACAGAAGAACATTTCATTGTTAATTACAACAATTCCATCAGAATACAAGAATATACAGAGTAGAAATAAATGTTACACAGAAAATAACAGAGATTTAAATTACATTTAAATACATCGCAGCGGAAAACAATGTAAAACACAACTAGAAGGAGATATACGGATACAAAGCTTTCCGGATATCGTTCCAGCTGTAAACCAGGTTCCTGTGAATATAAATCTGCAAAACCAAAACTACTAGCTGCCCGTGTTGAAAATAAGGGCGCCTAGAGTTTAGGTTAAAATAATAAACTCCAGGTCAGTCATGGGACTGGTGTGAGAACTAAAACAATTATTAATCTTTATTTTAAAGTTAGGTAAATCAAGGGACCACGCCGTATAACACGGAACAGGTTTCCTCCCAAGAACACCAGTGCATAAAACAAACAGCGCAATGCTAAATAAAGAAAAATGAAGCTATTATAAGACCCAGGTCCCATCACACAATGCAACACAAGCCGGAGGATAGGGTTTTTACCTTATAATAGCCAAGAATGCTTGATACGCTAAATTTCATCTTTTGATTCCTAGTCAGACTCCAACCGTAAATTAGTAAGAGAACGATTCCCTAAGTATTAACCCCGAAGGCCGAAGCCATGTTCAGACCAATACCCAGAAAACCGCCCATCTTAGCTCGTTTCCAGTTAGTTTCTGATTTTATATACAATCATAAATATCAATCATAGGCGGCATGAGCGCCCCATCCCACTATGTCGCCATATATAGGATTACAATCAAAACCGCAAAGTCACATATTGGAAATTGGATTTCCATCTGTGAACCGAGGCAAAAGATAGTCCTCACCGATTCGAGACTGTCTAGTCCGAGTCTCAGGAACTGAACGCATCGTCCCTTGGAGCGACAGGGCCGGTCCACCGATGAGGATTAAGAAACTTAAATCCTGAACACTGCGTTTCCCCGCCCTTTGGGGCGTAAATGAGCCAACGAATGACTCCATCGGCTTCACATAGTCACCGATATATTCGAGGCGCCTCGCAACAGCAACAACCACATAAGTCAAACTCGTCAGGGCGTGTAAAACCACTGACGCCACTACTAACTAGAAGGAAACGCATGCCCTCCCTGAGGTCCTCTCCCATTTCTGGTTCACAACCGGGGTGTGAGGCTCGCGAATCAACGTTACACAAAGCTATGCCACACAGGCGGTGCTTTGATCATCACAACAAGACTTTGCTTTTCAACAGAAGCCTTGATCAATTGCCACTTAGGCATGCCACATAGGCAATTCACTCCATGCGTTTGATATCCATCGATATATAACCCCTGAGCTCGTACGTCTCAGAGATGGGCGTTAAGCAAGAGAATAAATTCTCCGCCGCCAAACAAATATATATTTAATAGAAATCAATCACACAGACTAAAATCCAATGTCAGACACACAGTCCATTTACTAGTTCGTTCTGGGTCTGAACGAAACCGGAGGCACCTAGTACAATACCTTTCTAACGAATCTGAAAAATCGAAGTTTCATAGCGGGAAGCAAAAGTTATGGCCAAATGAATTTTCAGAAAGGTCGCTATAGAGTTTATATAGCCCGGGAAAATGGCCATTTTGCAAACGACCTCGGAAATCGACGAAACCACTTTTGTTGGATCCAGGATGTTAAAATATTGCTAAGTTTCAAATTTCATAATTTTTAAACTAGTATGTGAGCGTAGCAAAGGAAAATGTGTTTTGGTCAATTACAGTTAAATTGGATCGACCAAAAATGGGCCATTTTTCAAACGGTCTCAGAATTCGACGAAACTAGTTTTGTTGGGACCGTATCATCAAAACATAGCTAGATTTATTTTTCGGGAATTTTTAGAATCAATATGTGGCTCCGACAAATTGAAATGTACGTTCCAATTAAATATTGAATGTTTTATATTTTAATTTGAAGGAAATCTGACTGAAACAGTCGAATGGGCCTACGAAACATATGCCATTGTGTTCGGAATAGGGATATTTAGCTAGGAACGACAGTAGTTGGGTTTGGATTGGAGTTCGTAGGAGGCAAGGGGTATTTTTGGGTTTTAAAATTTATAAATAAAAAAGATTTGATTTGTCCACATCAGATTCCCCCCGACAGTCTTCTCCCTCGCAATCGCGATAAACGGCGGCGCGGCTTCGATTCTTCCCTCCTCCTTTTCTCTTCCATCTCTCAACGAAACTACCCCCTCCTTTGGAACTTTTTGAAGATCCAAGCCTCCTCTTCAAATCCATATAGGATTTCTAATTTATAATTTGGTATTCGCCGAGATAGGAGCCTCCAAACCTCAGAACTTTCAGCCGCCGATTCGCCTCCTCTGCCAAATCGAGCTCAGAGCGGTGGTACCCCCTGGAGGCGCCTCTCCAAGCTCTACGCTGTGGCGCTACCAGATCGGCCCCTAGCTACACGGATTTCGAGAAAAAGGGTGACCTAGTTTTGAACACATTAGAAAGGTAAACGGCTGATTTAATTTTAAACTATATTATAGCAGTTTAAAGCGCTACGGTTTTTGATTTCACTGTAAAAATCATATCTTTTTCGTTTGTTGACGAAATTCAGTGAAACAAGAGACAGTGGACTCGTGTGGACGTCTTCTACATTCTAGAAGAGACCGCATATTTTTCTGAGCCTTCTGCTATTTTTGGTGGAGTGGAAACCAATGTGAGATTTCTAAATTATAAACGATATGGAAAACGACGATGTATAAATTATATAGTCGATGTATGAGTTATACAAGCGTTGTACACCCCTTGTATAAGCGTTGTATAAGTTGTACGTTCGATATATAAGTTATATATGCGTTGTAAAAATTATATATGTGTTGAAATAGAAGTGAAATGTTTATATATATATATATATATACACACGCCCCTCGTCCACAAACCATGGACGATATTTATTGGTTGTGATTGGTGTGAAAATTGGTTGATTACGAATGGTTGATTAGAATTGTTTGTGGTTGAAATTGATTGATTGTGGTTGAAAAATACCTGTTTGTGGTTGAGAATTATTTGGTTGAAACCACATAGGATTAGTTTGTGGAAATGGAAAAAAATATACATGCTGCCTACGTGCGAACTAGATGCATGAAATCCCCATTCTCAAAAGCTGCGAGAATTTAAGGTAGAGCGAGGGGCCGTACTAGGGACGGCCCCGGTTTTAACTACCCTGCCGTTATGCTGCCGAAATTTTCTGAAATATTCATGTGTTAGAATTATTTTCATTTGTTGAAATTATTTTCATATGTTGAAACCGTTCATATGTTGAATAGAAATTCATGTGTTGAATGGTATTCGTGTTTTAAATAAATTGTTTTAACAGTAAAAACCACATTTTTATCTTTTATATACGAACTATAGAAAACCGTTCATGTGTTGAATAGAAATTCATTCGTTGAATAGAAATTCATGTGTTGAATGGTATTCGCATTTTAAATAAATTGTTTTAACAATAAAAATCACATTTTTATCTTTTATAAACGAACTATAGAAAACCGTTCATGTGTTGAATAGAAATTCATTCGTTGAATAGAAATTCATGTGTTGAATGGTATTCGTGTTTTAAATAAATTGTTTAATAATAAAAATCATATTTTTATCATCTATATGAACTATATAAGATAGTCGTGTTTTAAAATAAATTGTTTTATAATAAAAATCATATTTTTATCATCTATATGAACTATATAAAATAGTCGTGTTTGGAAATAAATAGTTTTACAATGAAAATCACATTTTTATTATATACATGAATTGTTAAAAATAGTGAAGTGTTGAAATAGAAGTCAGTTCGATAAAAATATCATTTTTATCAAAGGTATGAAAAGAATATGGTTTTGAAATCGAAGAATCGATTATATTTATATATTTATATATAAATATAATTAAAATAAATCGAATAACGAAGCTGTAGTTCGTGTTTTGAAACCGTGATTTCAAACGATTAGTGCGGGAGATCCGACCATCGGATTTTCCCGAAACCGAAACTGTCGGGTTCGCTTTGGAAATATCTTTCCAACGACACCAACTTTGTAAAGATCCAACAGTTGGATTGTCTGGAATGTGTAAATCAAATCTGAAGAAAAACAGCGCCAGAATCGATTATATTTATATTTATATATATATAAAAATATAATTAAATTAATTGAATAACAACGCTGCAGTTCGTATTTTGAAATCGAAACTTCAAACGATTGTACCGGGAGATCCGACCGTCGGATTTTCCCAAAACTGGAACCGTTGGATTCGTTTTGAAAAGGTCTTTCTAATGATATAAATTTTATGAAGATCCAACGGTTAGATTTTCAGATATGTGTAAATCAAATCTGAAGAAAAACAGCGCCACGGCCGCGTTATGGCCTGAAGCGTCGTTTGAATAAATTGGTTATTTTTAAATAAATAAAAATAGCGATAAATCGTTATAAAATATTATAAACGATATGGAATGTGAAATTTAGAAACTAGCTGAAGGTTGGCTAAGTCGAATGGTTTCCCGGGTTTTGATCTGATGTTGGTTCGGCCTTCGGGGTTAATATTTGGGAAATCGTTCTCTTACTGATTTACAGTTAGTGACTAATGAATTATAATAAGGCTTATGTTATGTTTGTGTAGCACTTGTTCATTATATACGTGAGTTGCTCAGAAAGACCGGGTTTATCCCATTTTGAATAACTGAATCGACGATAAGAAATCGAAGATGAAGACGGTGGTCGAAGACCGAAGATCTTCACCTCATTTGGATGGTAACTGATGTCCTGATTGGGAGGCATCCCGAAATATGGATAATGAGCGGTGATCGTCCAGACGTACGTGGAGATTGATGGGTATGCGAGGTATATAGTGCCTCCGGTTTCATTCCGACCCAGAACGGACTTGTAAATGGACTGTGTGTCTGACCTTGGAATTCATTCTGTGTGATTGATAACCATCAGTTACATGGTGTGAATTGCCTGTGTGGCATGCTAAGATGCAGTGATCAGGGCTTCTGTTGAAAAGCAAAGTCTTGTGGTTGATGATCAAAGCACCGCCTGTGTGGTGTAACTTTGTGTATAACGTGAATTCGCGAACCTCACACCCCGTTATGAACCAGAAACAGGAGAGGACATCAGGGAGGGCATACGTTTCCTTCTAGCTGGAGGTGGTGTCAGTTCTTAAACCGGTTGACATTAATATTTTTTTCACCTATGTGGTTGTTGCTGTTGCGAGGCGCCTCAGTTATATCGGTCGATCCGGGACCGATGGAGTCATTCGTTGGCTCATTTATGCCCCAAAGGGCGGGGAAACGTATTGTTCGGGCACTATAATCCACTCCGTGTGGACCGGCCCTGACGATCCAAGGGGCAGTTGCGGCTATTCCAGAGACATGGGCTAGATTGTCTAGAAGTCGGTAAGGACTATCTTTTGCCTTGGTTCATGACGGAAATCCAATTTCCAAATACGACACCGTGTGGTTTTGATTGTGTATATATATATATATGGCGACATAGTGGTATGGGGCATTAATGTCGTCTATGATTGATACTTATGATTTGAAATTATTTTTGAAACATATAAACACTAGTAATAATATCAAATGCTTTTGCTTTATTCGTATCAAGCATATTTTGGCCGTTATAAGGTAAAAACTCTATCCTCCGGTTTGCGTTGCATTGTGTGATGGGAACTGAGTCTTATAATGGCTTCATTTTTGTAAAAAGCATTGCGATGTTTAAAAGATTTACTTATTTCAAAGCACTGGCAATCCAATGGAGTAAACCCGTTCCGCGAAAGTGGCGTGGTCCTGTGATTAGCCATATTATAAATGTGTTAAGTAGATTTCTCATACCAGTCCCATGACTGACTCGTAGTTTGTTTCACTTGCAAACTCGGGTGCCCCTTTTTCTACACGGGCAGCCTTGTATTCAGGTTTTAGCAGGCTCTTTCTGGATAGCTGGAGCTGAAGATGGATTCTATCATTTATCTCTTTTTATGCTGTTCAGCTCCTATTGTACATTATGTTTTGTTTTCCGCTGTAGACATTTATGTATAGCTGAACTGTATTTGTACTAAGTATGATCCTGTATACTGTGTAACTCTAATGATTACGTTTATCCAATGTATTATTTGTTCATTATCTAGTGTATTTATTTCTGTTCTGCTATTATCTGTTTATGTGTTATATTCCAAAGATTACCCTTAACACCGTCGTACGGGGTTTGGGGGTCGTCACAGCGGTGGTTTGGATATTGAACTGGGAGCAGATGTCTCATACAATTTGGTTCTGATGTCAGTAGTGGTTCCAAAGTTTGACACTGGTAAGGATTTAGGAAGGGGAGCATTACTGTGTATGCATTGTGAGGAAGAAAGATTTAATCATGGTATTAAGGTATAAAGTTTTTATTTATTTATTTTCAATTTGATTAAAATCTAAAATTTTGTTAAGTAAAATATATAGGCTTATATAAGTCGAATTTGTTTTAAATATTGTATTTGATTTATATAAGGTTATAATCATGGTTTAAAAAATTAATTTAAAATGATTTGATGATTAAATTAAATGGGAAAAAGAGAAAAATATATGTATAAGAAATTTATTTATTCGTTAATTTAAATGAATAAATGATAATCGGTAAATTTAAAATAAAATTTATCGCAGGTGCGAATTTCATTCTAGATGATTCATGGGCAATGATATGAAAAGTTACAGGATATTCGACGAATTAATAAATCCCGGTGAGTAAATCTCACTCACCTTTTATTTAAAATTATTTTTATCCGTTAAAACTAATTGTTGTTGCTTGTTTGGATTTTTCCAGTTGCTTTAAATATATTAGTTATTTAGGGTTGACTATTATATATATATATTGGGTTGATGATTGGTTGGATTCCCGCGGTCTCATTAGCGGATGCCCGCAGTTTCATAGCGGATGATTTCCCTATGCGTCGCATAAATATATTAGTGGATGGCCTTCATACCGCGATATCATGCCTCGAAGCAGGATGGGTATTACTATGTTGACTAACGTCTGTGGATGCAGGAAAACAGGTTGGAGGAATCCAACTAGATTCCTCAAAAAAAAAAATATTATTTGTTTGTTTATTTGTTTGCATATATACTGTCATATATGATGTGTTAGAAAACCTGAAATAAATAATTGGTTGTTTGGTGTTTAAATATCACTGGGCCTATGTGTTAATTTATAAAAATATCCTGAAAAGGATATTTGAGATTTAAAAGGAAAATTCTATTTTTAAAATAGAAATTTGAAATTTGAATAGAATAAATAACATTACTTGTTTTAAAACAAATAAAACAAGTAGTTCCTTTAAAAACGAAGTTTACAAATAGTTCTTTTATAAACGAAGTTTATAAATGAAGTGAAAAGAATTATCATTGGATAATTCAGAAATAAAAATATAAATGTGAAACTGAAAAGGGAAATCTATTTTCCAAAAGTAGAAATATCGATTTCAAAAGAATTTGAAATTGAGAGTTGTTTGAGAATGAATAAATAAAATTTAAATAGAATTTGTATATAGAAAATTTAAATAGAATTTGAATATACAGAAATTTGAATTCAAAGGAATTAAAATAGAATTTGAATTCAAAGGAATTCAAATAGAATTTGAATTCAAAGGAATTCAAATAGAATTTGAATTCAAAGGAATTCAAATGGATTTGAATAAAGAAAGTACAAATAAAATTCAAATATGGAGATTGGAAAATAATGGAGTTTAACTATAAAATTCAAAGGAATTCAAATAGAGTTGAAATGGGAATTTGAGTACAGGATTCAAGTAGGAATTTAAAAATAGAATTTCCAAATAGAAATTGAATATAGAAATTTAAACGAAATGTGAGTATAGAATTTGAATAAGAGAAATTCAAATAGAATTTGAATAAGAGATTTGAAATAGAATTTGAATATAGGAATTCAAATGTAATTTGAATATAGAATTCAAATAGAATTCAAAAGGAATTTGAATATAGCATTCAAAGGGAATTGAAATTTAAAATAGAAGATCGAAGTATAAATAAATTTATTTCCGAGTTAGGGGAAAAATCGACAATTTTAGAAGAACGGAAATATTATGTTGAATTGGAAAATTGGATTTGATATATATTAAAAATATATCAGGATGGAGTTGAACTTATTATAAACGAAGTTAAAATGTTTATATTTATAAATATAATTAAAACGAGCTCGCCGCAGCGCTGCAGTTCGTAAATTGGCGATTCGAACTTCAATTGAGTATACAGAACACGATTGAAGTCGGAATTCTTTGAAACAAGAAACGTCAGGACCGATTTGATAATAGTTTTCTAATGGAGGAGAAAAATCTGGATTTCGTCGAATAGATTTTGAGTTATATCAAAATCAAATTTTCAGAAAAACAGCGCCATAACCATTTAAAAACCATAGCGGTTTATTTAATTTTATGAAAGGTTTTTAAGCGAATAAAATCCGAATTTCTATTTAGAATGAAACGACCCGAACTTCCCCGGTAAGGAAAGCCCAGATAGAATTGAGGACAAGCCACATTATAACGCGGACAGAAGAACATTTCATTGTTAATTACAACAATTCCATCAGAATACAAGAATATACAGAGTATGAATAAATATTACACAGAAAATATCAGAGATTTAAACTACATTTAAATACATCGCAGCGGAAAAGTAATACAATACACAACTAGAAGTAATACACGGATACAGAGCTTTCTGAGTATCGTTCCAGCGGTAAATCAGGATCCTGTGAATATAAATCTGCAAAACCAAAACTACTAGCTGCCCGTATCAAAATAAGGGCACCCAGAGTTTAGGTTAAAACTATAAACTCCAGGTCAGTCATGGGACTGGTGTGAGAACTAAAACAGTTATTAATCTTTATTTTAAAGTTAGGTTAATCAAGGGACCACGCCGTATAACACGGAACGGGTTTCCTCCCAAGAATACCAGTGCATAAAACAAACAGCGCAATGCTAAATAAAGAAAAATGAAGCTATTATAAGACCCAGGTCCTATCACACAATGCAACGCAAGACGGGGGATAAGGTTTTACCTTATAATAGCCAAAGAATGCTTGATACGCTAAATTTCATGTTTTAATTCTTAATCAGACTCCAACCGTAAATTTGTAAGAGAACGATTCCCTAAGTATTAACCCCGAAGGCCGAAACCAACATCAGACCAATACCCAGGAAACCACCCATCTTAGCTCGTTTCCAGTTAGTTTCTGATTTTATATATAATCATAAATATCAATCATAGGCGGCATGGGTAACATATATCATGTCGCCATACTAGGCTCTACAATCAAAACCGTACTGTCATGTATTTGGAAATTGGATTTCCGTCTGTGAACCGAGGCAAAAGATAGTCCTCTACCGATTTCGAGACGCTCTAGTCCGCCCCTCAGGCAAGTACTCAGTCAAGCCTTTGGATCTTCAGGGCCGGTCCACCGATGTAGATTAAAATGCCTGAACACTGCGTTTCCCCATCCTTTGGGGTGTAAATGAGCCAACGAATGACTCCATCGGCTTCACATAGTCACCGATATATCCGAGGCGCCTCGCAACAGCAACAACCACATAAGTCAAACTCGTCAGGGCGTGTAAAACTACTGACGCCACTTCTAACTAGAAGGAAACGCATGCCCTCCCTGAGGTCCTCTCCCGTTTCTGGTTCACAACCGGGGTGTGAGGCTCGCGAATCAACGTTATACAAAGCTATGCCACACAGACGGTGCTTTGATCATCACCACAAAACTTTGCTTTTCAACAGAAGCCTTGATCAATTGCCACTTTGGCATGCCACACAGGTAATTCACTCCATGCGTTTGATATCCATCGATATATAACCTCTGAGCTCGTACGTTTCAGAGAAGGGCGTTAAGCAAGAGAATAAATTCTCCGCCGCCAAATAGATATATATTTAATAGAAATCAATCACACAGACTAAAATCCAATGTTAGACACAGTCCATTCACAAGTTCGTTCTGGGTTTGAACGAAACCGGAGGCATCTAGTACCCCGCATATCCATCGATCTCCAAGTACGTCTGGACGATCACTAACTGATTCCCTCCTCTTGGGTGTACGGCCCAATCAAGATCATCAGTAATTATCCAGATGACGTGAAGACCTCCGGTCTTCGACCACCGTCTTCATCTTCGACTTATCGTCGTAACAGTTATTCAGAATGGGATAAACCCGGCCTTTCTGAATAACTCACGTATATAATAAACAAGTGTTACACAAATACAACATACGCCTCATTCCAATTCATCAGTCACTAACCGTAAATTAATCAAGAGAATAATTCCCCTAATATTAACCCCGAAGGCCGAAACCAACATCAGATCAATACCCAGGAAACCACTCTGCTTAGCTAACCTACAATTAGTTTCTAAATTTCACATTCTTAGGGAAAGGTTCCCATTAATTTTATCAAAGGTAAATTCTTTTAAATTTATTCTTTAATCTACTTTTGAATATCAATTCAAACTAGTCGGGATTAGCGATCCACACCGAAGTGATCATTTATTTTATTTCCCAATCCCAACCAATTCATCCCATAAAGTAAAACTGGCCATACTTCATATCTAACACCACGGTGTTATCGGTAAATTCAATTACCATTTCACGTTCAAATCTAATTAAAGATTTAACTATCGCCTGGAGCAAAACTGGTGATACTCCATTCTCGATCTTTTCAATCTAATTAAAGATTCATTAAAACTCCACTTAGTTTTAATCTTTGACTGGGTTAAAGAATCAATGTCATTTAAAACACGGTTCACGATAAACCCAAAATCACATTCCATTTCAATCAGTCCCTAACCGTAAATTAGCAAGTGAGCAATTCCCTAAGTATTAACCCCGAAGGCCAAAACCAACATCAGATCAATACCCCAGAAATCATTCAACTTAACTAATCTCCAGTTAGTTTCTGATTTTCTTAACTCCTTTGGGTCTAAGAACAGTATTATTGAAGATACCGTTCACGACAACCCAAAATCATATTTTATTAATTATCGGGTTAAAGAACAAGTGTTATTTAAAACCCTGTTCACGATAAACCCAAAAATCAATACCAATTCAATTCCAATTGAATATCATTTAATTGGTACACTTCATTAAATCTAAATAAAAAGATTTAATCTTTTTTCTCAACTGGGCTTAAGAACAGTGTTACTGAAGACACCATTCACGATAAACCCAAATCACATTTGATATTAAATACAAGGCTCTGAATAGAAAATATACCGGCTTATATTCGATATCAAATTCCACAACCAACAAATATCATATTGGAAATAACGATATAAATATATCTTTCAAATTTCCCTAACAATATCTGGATAATCACGAAATCCAACATCGAAATATTCCAAAGACAATTTCGATTCAAATCCATTTCCACTTTATATATTGGAAATTCTGGTTATTTTCAAAACCATTTCAAATCCACTTTATTTATTTTAGAAATAAATAGAATTATAATTCTAGTTCAAAACTAGTTCATTTCGATAAAAATCTATTTTTATCTTTTCAAATATGGAGTTTTTCATCCCAATTCTTCACAAATCATTTCTTATGATTTTACACAAATTATCACTATTTTTAATAATTTTACCAAGGCCCATACAATCGATTTCCACCTACGGCCATCGAACTGCACTTATAGCGACCTTTTCCAAATTTGATTTAGACATAATTCCAAATCTGAAACGACCCAAACTTCCCAATAAAGGAAAGCCTAGATTGTTTTGAGAACAACACACATCAGAACATAAACTGAAGAACATTTTTATTGCTGATTACAACAATTACATCAGAGTACAGGAATGTAATAGAGTATGAATACTTATTACAAAAATAGAAATACAATAATATCAGAGTTTTAAATTACATTAAAATAGCAGCGGAAAAATATTACAAATATACAACTGAAAGGAATACACGGATACAGAGCTTTCCGAATACCGCTTCAGCTGTAAGCCAGGATCCTGTAAATATATCTGCAAAAAGCTACTCGACTGCCCGTGTGGAAAATAATGGCACCCGAGTTTGCCAGTGAAACAAACTACAGGTCAGTCATGGGACTGGTATGAGAAATCTTAACTTAACTATCTAATAATAAGGCTAATCACATGACCACGCCGCTAACGCGGAACGGGTTTACTCCATTGGATTGTCAGTGCATTAAATAAAGTAAAACGTTAGACAACGCAATGCTTTTCAGAAAAATGAAACCATTATAAGACCCAAGTCCCATCACACAATGCAACGCAAACCGGAGGATAGGGTTTTACCTTGTAACGGTCAAAAGATGCTTGATACGATAAAACGGATTTAGTATTAGTGTATATATCTATGGGTATATATATATTTAAAAAAACAATTTCAATCATAATGTATTAATCATAGACGGCATAGTACCCCATCCTACTATGTCGCCATACTAGTTCTACAATCAAAACCGCAAGGTCGTATTGGAAATTGGATTTTCATCATGAGTCGAGGCTAGGGGCAAGCTCCTCTCCGATTCGAGACACTCTAGCAAATGCCTCAGGATCCCCTGCAGTGAACCCATGGAGCAGTAGGGCCGGTCCGCGCCTATCGGCAGTGGATTAGTTATGCCTGAACACACGTTTCCCGGTTCCTTTGAACCTATAGTATGACCACTAACGGCCTATAAAAATCCGAGGTTCCTCAAAATCCATCATCCACATAAGTAAAATGCCAGCCAGTTTAAGCACAAACACTACCAATAGCTAGAAAGAAACGTGTGCACTCCCTACGGTCCATATCCCGTTTTTGACTCATACCAGGGTGTGAGGCTTGCGAAGCCACGATATACACAAAGTTATGCCGTAATAGGCTATACTTTGATCATCCCACAAGGCTCTGCTTTTCAACAAAAGCCTTGATCAATTGCATCTCGGCGTGTCACATTGACAATTCACGTCATGCAATCAATCGCTATTAATATATACCAGGGTGTTAAGTAGAGAATAAATCCTTCACCACCAAACAGACATACATTAACAAAAATCGATTTAATTCACATGGAACAAAATCCAATGTCAGACACGCATCCATTTACTAGCTTATGCTCTGGGTCTGAGCGAAAACCAAATCCGAACAATCAACAATAGTCCGGACGTCCAACACTGAAGCCCCTTCAAGGTAGCTACTCCCATCAAGGGTCTCTGTAGCAACACATCCATTCGATGTGAAGATCGTCGGTTTTCAAAACCGTATTCATCTTCGACTCTTCATCGTCGTAGTAATTATTCGGAATGGGTTAAACCCGGTCTTTCCGAATAACTCTCGTATTTTTATAATTAAAAATCGAGTACTATAAAAACACATCCAACGCCTTATTCCAATTCAGAATATACTTTTAAATAAAATATTCAGATTATTCTATCAAAGAAAAATTCTTTACATTTACTCTTAGATCTTTCTTTACAGATTTATTCAAAACACCATTTGGTTTTAAATATCAAAAATCATTATTAAATGATTCTTTAGATTTAAGAAATAAATCTTATTCTTAACTGGGTTAAAGAACTAATGTCATTTAAAACATAGTTCACGGTAAACCCAAAATCGTCTTTCATAAAATATGGAATCTTCACAGAAAACAAACCAATATATAATTGTTATAAATTTCTGTATCCAACCAATAATATAAATGGAATAACGGCAAGGCCTCTTAAATTCCATATGTAGTATCGGTCTTCTTTTACAGAAGCTTATCTTGGTTATAATTAATTCGAATTCTATTCAATTCCAATTTAATATATTAAATTGGAAAACTTTACTTTTGGAAAATTTCCATTTAAATCTTAATAAAAGATTTATAAATTCTAAATCATACTTTCACTGTCAGTTGGGTTAAAGAACAAATGTCGCTTAGAAACACAGTTCACAATAAACCCGACTCACATTTCATCTTATTTCAATTACTAAATATAAATTGAAAACTTTTAATAATCTTAATTAAAAGATTTATTCATTTCTCAACTGGGTTAGAGAAAGGTGTTATTGAAGACACCATTCACGACAAACCCAAAATCCAATTTATTTAATTTAATTTCAATTAAATATTCACTAATTTTGAAAACTTCATTAAATCTTAATTTAATGATTTATTTTAGTTAATAACTAATTCATTCAATAAAAATATATTTTTCCAAAATATATTCTTTTTCTAAGACATTTTCTAAAATATTCTTTGTTGGAATGTGACTCAATCAACAACCATAAATTGTATGTAATCAACAATCATGATAAATAATTACCAGGCATTCAAATAACACCCAAAGTGGAATTTATAACTGTGTGAGCATTAAAGTAAATAACTAACGCTCATCACAGACTGTCAATCCATCAATTGACAGATAACTAAATATTGGGATTAGTGTGCGTGCTATATCATCCCAATACCCGTGTGGGGTTTCATTCATCAAACAAATAAAAAATTATTTGTGCACTTGGGCGATGTGTGAAAATTATCGTCCCAATCACATAAACAAGTCTGGTAACTTGTAAATGGAAGTGTAGTATTCAAACTTGAGTATACTAAACATTATATTTAACACATCACACATTTCAACATTCATACATACATTTCAATACTTTTTATTGTGAACAAATGGCAATAAAATCTAACTTTTAATTCAATTCTTTTTACTGTTGACAAATGACAATAAAAATCTTAACTCATATTTATTTACCAAAATGTATATTTTTAGTCTCATTCACTTTAATGGCAAAGGTGTATTTCTACTTCATACTTTTTAATGTGACAAAAATGTCCATTACTAATTCATTCTTTTTAATGTATATAAAAATATACATTTTAACTCATTCTTTTTAATGTAAGAAATATACATTCTTAACTTCTTCTTTTTAATGTATAAAAAAAAATGATACATTTTCAATTCTTCTTTTAATGTAAACAAATATGATGATTTTGTTTATTAACTTCTAATGCAAACAAAATGAGAATTTTGTTTAAACTCATTTTATTGACCAAAAGTGATAATTTTGGTTAAACTCATTTTATTCTAATGAAAACTTTTTATAACAAAACATGATTTTATTCTAATGCAACTTTTTATAACAAACTATGATTTTTCTAATGTTAACATTTCTAGTATCAAAATATGATTTTTCTAATGTTAACATTTCTAGTTTCAAAATATGATTTTTCTAATGTTAACATTTCTAGTATCAAAATATGATTTTTCTAATGTTAACATTTCTAGTATCAAAATATATTGATTTTGTCTAGTCCTTTTCATGGTATATAAATGTTGTTTTTATTTTCATTACAAATTTCTAATCAAAAGTGTCATTTTGATTTTCACAACACATTTCTAAAAATGTTATCATTGCAAATTTCTAATAAAAAATGTTATTTTGATTTACAAAACATATTTCAAATAAAAAGGTTGTTTTTATTTCTATAATTATGTTTTGACAAGAATGTGATTTTTATTCACTAAACAAGTTTCGACCAAAAATGTGTTTTTATTTATATAACAAATTTCTATAAAAATGTTATTTCTATTTTCAATAAACATGTTTTCACAAAATTGTGATTTTTATCTCTATAATCATACTTTGACAAAGATGTTATTTTCATAACAGGTTTCAAATCGAAAGGTCATTTTATATGCATAATTCATTTCAATTTTTTTTATTTGCATAATATATTTCAATTAAAAATGTTGATTTTATTTTTAATGAATATTTGCATTTGAGAATAGAAATAAAAGAACAGATTTTATTTTCAATGATCTTGTTTTGACAAAAATGTTACTTCAATTTCGGTAATCCAGTTTTGACAAAAATGTTATTTTCTTTTCAACAATCAAGTTTTGATAAAAGAGATCTTTTCAATTCAATAATCAAGTTTTGATAAAATTGTCAACATTTATATCACTAATCAAGTTTGACAAAAATGTCAATATTTATTTCACTAATCAAGTTTGCCAAAGGTGTCAATATTTATTTCAGTCAGTTCTAATACAATAAAATGACAAAAATTTATTTTTGTTGATTTTAATTCACAAGAAATATAACATTTCTAATTTGTTGTTTTAATTCAACAAAGAATAACACTTATAGTTTGTAACAAACAGGATACACACAATTTCATTCACTGATTAAATGCAATACAACACAATCAACATTTCAATACACACCACATGAATTTTATAGAGAATGGATATAAATTTCACAAATAAATAATTAATTAATTTTTAAAAAATAGAAATCTCACATTTGGTTTTAGACTGAATTTCCAACGCTCCCCATTCAAGCTCTAGTCAGTTCCATCACGCAGATCTCATTTTTACGGTTCCAACGCTTCTGAAATTTCTGAATTCCGATTACATATGAAGGAGTTATGATTATTTCAGCGTTGATCACATAATTTAAAATAATTAAATAGTTAATTAGTTTAATTACTTGATTAGGAATTAATCCCTCACGCTCTACCATCTTCTTCCTTCAGATAATTTCATCACCGTGTAAACCCATCGTTCATTTTAAAGCCTCGTCGCCGCCGTACATAGCCACCACCGGAATCCGATCCGAGACCACCACCTTCATCGCCTTCGAGGCACCTCCACCCGTGCCCAGTCCTGGCCAACTCGGTGGCCCCCACTGCCCTTGGGATGCGTGCGAACGGAGCCAGTTCATGGTCCATATTCAAGCGCCAGGGGTCACGAGATTTCATCATCTCCATATGGAACTAAAGCTCAGGAATCACCCTTCAATTTGAGATTGGGTTCACAACTTAATTCGATTTGTGGAAGGAGATTTTAAGGAATAAAATTTGGAGTATTTCGGCCATTGGTTTCAAGTATACGGCGGCTGTACAAAATGGCTAGGGTTTACTATTCCAATGGTATTTATACTATATTTAGAGCGTATTTTAATTTAATTTATTTTCAAACTTATATGTATGTTGCTACAAACTACAAATCAAACACAACGAGTGTCGTCTCTAGCTAATAACCCCCATACCGGACACAATGGAACATGTTTCGTAACCCAATTCGGCTGTTACGATATGTTTTCCTTAAAATTTAAACTAAAAACATTTATTAATTTACTTTATCTGTATGTATATAAATTCACCGGGGCTACATACGAACTCTAAAAATTCCAAAAAAATTATTTCTAGTTATGTCTTGACGATATGGTTCTAACAAGACTAATTTCGTTGAATTCTGAGACCGTTTAAAAAATGGCTATTTTCAAGTCGATTAAATTTGACTGAAACTGACAAAACACATTTTCCTTTGCCACGCTCACATATTAATTCGAAAAATTCTGGAAAATTAAAGATAACAATAATTTGACATTCCGGTTCCAACAAAAGTGGTTTCATCGAAAACAAAGGTCGTTTGTAAAATGACTATTTTTAAGGGCTATATATTATATTAAAATATATATAAATTCTACAGCGACTTTTCTATATTTTAAACTGGGCATAACTTTCAATTTTCAAAGTTAAATTTCAATTTTTCAGATTCGTTAGAAAGATATTATTAAGCAGATTCAAATATTTCTTGTTTCGTTCAATTCTGATTTAAAATGAATTCTGTACAGTCAATCAAAGTTCAAATTCAAATTTTCAAACTACAGCGCTGTTTTAAATTCCTTTTATAATTTAATTAAATTTATTCATTTTAAAATAAATTTTTAGTCGTTCTTATTTAAAATAAATTATTTTAAATATTAAAATTCCATTAAAATTTCTAAAATAAAAATTTTAAATTAGACCCAAAATTCCGGGTCGTTACAACCGCCCCCACTTAAAATCTTTTCGTCCTCGAAAAGGAACGAAGCTAATAGTTGTTTAATTAACTAACTCAATTAAATTTGTATTTATTGGTTTCAATAACCTTATTAGTTTAATTAATTATCATTTCTATACTTTTATTAGTTAAACTAATAATCAAACATTACAACCATCAATCAATTAGGTAATCAACTTTTCAAATATGTATAACTTTTATATATAGTCAAAAATCATATTTTTAGTGCAAATCACAGCAATGTGTACTAACTAAGTTTTGGCTCTCATACCAGTCAATGGAAATATATAGAAATCCCACTTTCGAAACTCGAACATAAACTCTGATGACGCTAGCAATCATCAGAACCATCTCCGGGCGACTAGAGTGTGATTCTATATCTATCCAGTATATTAAAACTTCGAATATCCGTTAATTACTCGTATATTTGAAATCTTTATATACTCGATTGTCCATATTAAAATATAATATACTTAAATACGTATTTTAAGATAAAGTTTTCAAAACTAAATTTGTTTTCTTTCATATTTTAAAGAAAATAATACTCTTCACACTCGTTCTAGGATGCTACTGATCCCATCTCTAACGAGTTATTCTCATTGGATATTACTAATCCAATCTCTGATGAATTCTTTCGTTCAGTTCTAATGTGTCTTGTTCTCGAGCTCTGTAAACCAAAGCTCTGATACCAAATGATACAACCCAAACTTCCCAATAAAGGAAAGCCTAGATTGCTTTGAGAACAACACACATCAGAACATAAACTGAAGAACATTTTTATTGCTGATTACAACAATTACATCAGAGTACAAGAATGTAACAGAGTATTAATACTTATTACAAAAATAGAAATACAATAATATCAGAGTTTTAAATTACATTAAAATAGCAGCGGAAAAATATTACAAATATACAACTGAAAGGAATACACGGATACAGAGCTTTCCGAATACCGCTTCAGCTGTAAGCCAGGATCCTGTAAATATATCTGCAAAAAGCTACTCGACTGCCCGTGTGGAAAATAATGGCACCCGAGTTTGCCAGTGAAACAAACTACAGGTCAGTCATGGGACTGGTATAAGAAATCTTAACTTAACTATCTAATAATAAGGCTAATCACAGGACCACGCCGCTAACGCAGAACGAGTTTACTCCATTGGATTGCCAGTGCATTAAATAAAGTAAAATGTTAGACAATGCAATGCTTTTTAGAAAAATGAAACCATTATAAGACCCAAGTCCCATCACACAATGCAACGCAAACCGGAGGATAGGGTTTTACCTTATAATGGTCAAAAGATGCTTGATACGATAAAACGGATTTAGTATTAGTGTGTATATCTATGGGTATATACATATTTAAAAAAACAATTTCAATCATAATGTATTAATCATAGACGGCATAGTACCTGTAACGATCCGCATTCTACGCATCGCAGGATCGTAGAATACTTATTTCTTTCACATACGAAGTCGTATGGTCATGTAACTTTAGGAGATGACTATTGGGGTCATTTCCCATGTTTATGATTTTTCCCAATTTTTAAATGACCATTTTGCCCATAGTTGGTACTGTTTTGGCCATAACTTTTGATTGGAAAGGAATTTTGACCTGAAACCACTTCCATTGGCTTCGGATGATGGTTTACAATTCCGTAGAGTGGTCACACTAGCCAAACGGACTCACCATTTGGGAGATATGGCTGAAACAAGTTTCAGATGGTGAAAAACAGCTTAATTGGGCTTAACCGGGTGATTAACAGCTAGGCCCAATGGGGGATTTCGGGATTAGAGGTAATTGAGTGCTGCTAGGGTTAGGATTTCAGTTTTTCACTCATTTTCCAGCCGCCACAAACTCTCTCTTCAACCTAACAATGGCCTCCATCATCTAAAAACACCCCTAATCACTTCTTAATCAGGTTTTGGCTTAAACTACATCAAATTAAGGCGGATTAGCACGAGGACCGAGGTAGAACTGCTGTGTAAGATTGGGGACAGCGCCAAATCGAAGAATATTTCAGTTTTGGGGTTTTATTTGTGGCTAAGGTGAGTGATTTGCATTGTTTTGCACTAATTACTGTTAATTAAGGGTAATTAGTGAAAATTTGCGAATTTATACACTAATAAATTCTGGAAAAATATTTATAAATTCGAAAATAATGTTTTGGACCTCTGTTAGAAATTTGGCTTAATTTGGTTAAGTTTTACTAATCATATAATTAGTTTTGCCTAAACATGCTTATAGGAAAATATGAGATTTTGGTTATGTTTGATCTATTTTAACCTATCAAGTTATTGTTTTGATGTTTGTGGTTGATGTTACATGTTGCTATGACTGTATGGTATGATTTGTGATTGTCTAGAAGTGTTAGATTAGTCGAAAATGCCGTCGAATGACGTAAACAGTCGCTGGAAGAAGTGCAGGAATCTGGCCGATCCGGATCGGATCGGAGGAAGGACCCCCGGACCGAACTGCCCCTCCAAGCTGTGTATCCATGAGACGATCTGGAAGACTGGGGAGCATCTTCTCCGACCCGATCCGCATGACCACCTCCGAACCGAACCGATCCCGATCCGCCAGGAGGTGATGATGACCGACCCGAACCACCACAAGATGAGGACCCCGACCCGATCCGATGGGAGTAGCTCAACCGATCCGAACCGAGATGCTTGGACTTGAGACGTGAATCACGATCCGACTTTGAAGTATAGACTAAAGTGAAGCACCGATCCGGAGAAGTCCAATAACCCGAGATGCAAAGGTAGTCCAAATGGAAGTTAGAGCTCAAGATCTAGTTGGGAACCAATGAATCGGCTTCATGAGTTGGGCTTTGCTGCGGGACGTGTGCTAAGGAGTTGTCGATGTCTGTAATTTTGAATCGCTATGTGTAGGGAGTACGTGAACGGATTCAGGGCCACAGTGGCCTAGGTACGACTAAAGAGCTAATAGACCAATGAAGTGGGGTCATTTGTAAAGATTTGGTCATGACTCCATGGAGTAAGCTTGGTAGTAGCAGTAGTTGTACAAGTCGAACTCCATCACTACTTCGATGGGTCTAGTGATTGATAGTGGTGGACATCGTATGCATTACGCACTGAGTGAGAGATGTGAGGATGGTTGCTATGCTTGACTTGTTTGCCATCATTATGACATGCACACCCCCACCCCCGTTATCTTTACACCATCTGTTCAGTGGCACCTTAGAGTATTGTACGGTATGTAGTGCTAACTCTTTGGTTGCAGGTCCAGGTTCAGGTATGGTTTAGTATACCTGTTATTGTTTTGTTTAGCTGCTTATCGCTCATACCAGACTTTTTGTCTGACCCAGAGTTTTATGTCTCTTCTTATTACTCTGGATGCTCTCACGAGCAGACTAGAGACAGGTTAGCTGGGTATGCACGGGTAGCTGATCCGGAGACGAGTAGGAGGCTTCCACGAATGATATATATATAGTATTCTCCCTGTGTTGTTGTAGATCACTGCTTGGGCATTATTAGTGCATCTTCTACTTCAGCTTTCATTTGTTTTAGAGACAGTAAATTTGGAAAGTTGTAATAGGCTGTATTTGGATTTCCGCTGCTATGTTGGTTTATTTTTCAGCTTATGCATTGTCTCGCCTGTTTTATGTCAAGATTATGTTATTATTATATTTTGTTCCATGCGCTGTGAGACATTCTACAGGTTCCATGTTAGTTCATTCTCTTCTTTCCTTTCTTTGGCGACCATTCTATGCTAATCGGGCATGTGTACAGCGCACCTTCGGAGGAAATGCAGGCTAGTGCGGGGCGGGCCGTCATATTTGATATTAGAGCTCTAGGTTGCATAGTTAACCTAGGGAAGTTATCAGGGAGAGATAGTATACGTATATGAGAGCGCGTATTTGTGATTATTTTGGTTTTTAAAAGCTATACTAATAGTATAGCTAAGGATGAAGTCGCACTGCACTAGCACCACTATGGAGATGGTTAATCGTTTTCTCTTTACAGATTGAACGATGAGCCGATACGCAAGAGGTGCCGGTAGGGGAGCCAATAATGGAATGCTGCTGACATGTGGACAATGTTTACTGACCTCATGAGAGAGATGCTTAGGGATGTGCAGAGGGCAGCTCCCAATAATGGTAATGGTGGTGTCCGATAGTGCAGGCGCCTAGGGCCGATTTCGCCAAGCTGAATAAGGATTATAATTGTCTTGGTGGGAAGCCGTTCCACGGAACGGAGTCGGCTACGGATGTTCAGGATTGGTTGGATAGCTGTGAGCATATCTTCGAAGACTTGGGTATCGAGGATGCGATTAAGAGAAGGCTAGCATCCCGTCAGCTACAAGGACGGGCAATGAATTGGTGGAATGCCATAAAGGCAGCTACTCCCGAGGATCAGATTACTTGGGATTAGTTCAAGGCTCGTTTTAGCGAGAAGTTCATTCCAGCTGCTCAGAAGTCAGTATTGTTTAAGAAATTTTTGGAGCTCAAGCAGAATGGCAGAGCTGTCTCGGAGTATATTGCTGAATTCGACACTTTGTCGTAGTATGGGTTATCTCTTGTTGATACTGCCGAGAAGAAGAACGAGAAGTTCATAACTGGTTTGGATCAGTACTTGGGGGAAAGGCTCATTAACCACATTGATGAGACGTTTGAATCAATTTTGGGGAAAGCATTAAGGTCAGAGAGTCTTTACCCTAAGCCGATGACTGAGGCTGCATCTTCAGAAGAATCGAAACCACAAGCAAGCGGTGGAGGCAAGAATGGTTCTCAGAATAAGAGAAAGCAGAATCAGACCAAGGATGGCCAGAAGAAAAAGAATAAGCAAGATGTTGAGTGCTTCAGCTGTGGTAAGAAAGGCCATTATGCTAGTAATTGTCGGGCCAAGCCAGCAAATGGTGAAAGCATATACCCTTAATGATATTCCTTCTTCGTCGAATGCCCCAACTGCAGCGGAGGAAGGAAAGAATGTCGTTATTCAAGGTATGCTTTCTGTTTATGATGTTCCTGTTAGAGTTTTATTTGATACCGGAGCTTCCAGTTCTTTCATATCTAGTGACCTGGTAGATAGGTTGGGATTGGAGCCCGAGATTGTCGATAGACCTTTAGTAGTGACGAACCCGATTGGTGGTTCGACTAACCTTAGCATAATTTGTCGTAATGTGGCCTTATCGAGTCATGGATGCATGTTTGTTTGTAATTGCTTTGTTTTGGGCTTTGCTGGGTTTGGCATTATTTTGGGAGTCGATTGGCTCCAAAGATACGGGGTGGTGGTAGACTGTGAGGGCTTTTTGGTGACAGCTAGAGCGGATGATGGGCGGAGGGTAGTGTTTGGTGGTCTACCCGGTGATGGGGTAATGACTAGTTTTCTGAATTCCCTCGACATTCCGCATAGTGAGTTGTCAGGTTTGCCCGTGGTTGGCCAGTATCTGGACGTCTTCGAGGAAGTGACCGGGCTTCCACCACACCGAGAGATTGAGTTCCGTATTGATTTAGTGAAAGATGCAAGACCTATAGTGATGCCACTTCGTCGTATGGCGCCAAGGAAGCAGCGAGAGCTCAGGGTGAAAGTCAGCGATCTTTTGAAGAAGGGATTTATCAGAAGGAGTGTTTCTGAATGGGGAGCACCAGTTGTGTTTGCTACCAAGGCGGATGGTTCCCTTCGTTTGTGTGTAGACTACCGCGAGTTGAATAAAGTGACGAGGAAGAATAATTATCCTCTACCGCGGATAGATGATTTGTTTGATCAGTTGAGTGGAGCGAGAGTATTTTCTCAGTTAGATCTCGCGACAGGTTTCCATCAGCTTAGAGTGGAAGCTGAGAGTATAGCTAAAACGACATTTCGGATGCCGTCTGGATTTTATGAGTGGTTGGTCATGCCATCCGGGCTGACCAATGCCCCAGCATATTTTGTGGAACTTATGAAATAGGGTATTCAGAGATCAGTTGAATAAGTTTGTCCTTGTGTTCGTGGATGATATCTTGGTCTACTCAAGGACAGAGGAAGAACACAAGGAACATTTGAGGATAGTGATGGAGGTGTTGAGAAAACACCAATTGAAAGCAAAGTTTTCTAAGTGTCACTACTGGAGGAGGGAAGTGAGATTCTTGGGCCATGTTGTTTCAGAAAATGGTATTGCCGTGGATCCTACGAAGGTGGCTACGGTACAAGATTGGTCTACGCCCAAGAATGCAACGGATATAAGAAGTTTCTTGGGATTAGCTGGATATTATCGTAAGTTTATCCAAGATTTCTCCAAGATAGCAGCACCGTTGACTCAGTTGACCAAGAAGAATCAAGCTTTCGTCTGGGCGAAAAGTGCGAGAATGCATTCAAGAGCCTAAAGGAAATGTTGACATGTGCACTAGTGTTAGTCATTCCAAAGGGGAATGAATAGATGACAGTATATACGGATGCATGAGGGCTAGGTGCTGTATTGATGCAAGGAGGTAGGGTTGTAGCTTATGCAAGTCGGCAACTGAAACCGCACGAGAAAAGATACCCTACCCATGATTTGGAATTGGCAGCGATCGTGTTTGCATTGAAAAAGTGGAGACATTATCTCTTGGGAGAAAGATTTGAGCTATTTACCGATCAAAAATCGTTAAAGTATCTCTTCTCTCAAAAGGATCTAAATCTCCGACAGCAAAGATGGTTAGAATTATTAGCTTCCTATGATTTCGACATCGCATATACACCAGGAAAGGGCAATGCGGTGGCTGATGCGTTGAGTAGAAGACATGCCAGTTTAGGGGCTATGTTTCTTGAATGGAAGCAACTGGAGTACATCGCTGGGTATGATTTCAGACCAAAGTGTGAATTGGATCCAGAAATGTTAGCAAGTTTGACGGTCAAACCCACTTTGATTGAGCGGATCGGCTCTAGCCAAAGGGACGATCCTAACCTATTGGAAATCATCTGCAAGTTAGAGATGGGTATCGATGAGGAGATGAACAAGTATGGGCTTGATCTAGATGGATGGCTTAGAAAGAATGGAAGACTAGTTGTACCCAATTTCAATGGATTGAGGGATGGGGTGCTTAGAGAATGTCATCACTCAAAATTGACTATACATCCCGGTGGTAACAAAATGTATCGGGACATGAAGCAGACCTACGATTGGGAAGGGATGAAAAGAGACATTGGGAAGTTTATATCCAAATGCATGAATTGCCAGCTAGTTAAAGCTGAGCAAAAGAAGCCTAGTGGTTTGTTACAACCATTAGAAATTCCAGAATGGAAATGAGAACAAGTGTCAATGGATTTCATTGATGGGTTACCAAGGACTAGATCGGGCCATGATAGCATTTGGGTGATTGTGGACCGATTGACCAAAAGTGCAAGATTTATACCCGTCAAGTCAAACAGGACGACAGCTAAGTTAGCAGAACTGTATATGAAGTGGGTAGTGAGATTTCATGGAGTACCTAAAAGCATTGTGAGTGACCGTGACCCGTTGTTTACTAGTGGGTTTTGGAAGAGCTTACAAGAGGCTCTAGGGTCGGAATTATATCTCAGTACCGCGTATCATCCTCAAACCGACGGTCAGACAGAGAGGGTGAATCGTATATTGGAAGATCTCTTGAGAGCTTGTATATTGGATTTTGGTGGATCATGGGATGACTATTTGCATCTAGTAGAGTTTGCATATAACAATAGCTACTAATCCAGTATTGGTATGGCTCCATATGAAGCTTTGTACGGAAGACCGTGCAACTCACCATCATGTTGAATAGAGACCGGTGAGAAGTTTGTGCTTGGACCAGATGTAGTAAGAGAAACTTCACATAAGATTAAGATCATTCAACAACGAATGAAGGCTGCCCAGGATAGGCAGAAGAGTTATGCTGATAAGAGGAGAAAAGACTTAAAGTTCTCCGTTGGTGACTTGGTGTTTGTCAAGATTTCTCCGTTGAAGAGCGTGATACGATTTGGCAGGAGAGGCAAGTTAGCACCAAGATTTTTTGGTCCATTCCTAGTTCTTGAGCAAATTGGGAGTTTAGCATATAAAGTTGAATTACCAGACAAGATGGCAGGAGTTCACAACGTATTTCATGATTCCCAGTTAAGGAAATTCGTACACGACCCAGATGTGACTATTTCACCTGATCAGTTGGATGATGTCGAAGTTGAACCCGAGGCGGTTGGGAACCGCAGACCTATGCGTATTGTTGGGAACGATACGAAGCAGCTTCAAAGGAAAGCGGTGAATCTAGTCAAAGTTCAGTGGGGCGAGAATGAGAATGACTGTACTTGGAAGACAGAGGAGAGCATTAGGAAGACGTATCCAGAACTCTTTGCCTGGTAAGATTTCAGTTTCGATTTAGTTTTCCGCATGTTAGGTTATGCTTGTTTTGTTTGTTTTGCATTATTGAATTGTTATGTATGATTGGTAGGCATGCGGTATCCTTTGTATGTTTTGGGTTAAGGAATTTCGGGGACGAAATTTCTTAAGGGGGGGAGAATGTAACGACCTGCATTCTGCGCATCGCAGGATCGTAGAATATTTATTTCTTTCACATACGAAGTTGTATGGTGATGTAACTTTGGGAGATGACTACTGAGGTCATTCCCCATGTTCATTATTTTTCCCGATTTTTAAATGACCATTTTGCCCCTAATTGGTACTGTTTTTGCGATAACTTTTGATTGGAAAGGAGTTTTGACCTGAAACCACTTCCATTGGCTCCGGATGATGGTTTACAATTCCGTAGAGTGGTCACATTAGCCAAACGGACTCACCATTTGGGAGATATGGCTGAAACAAGTTTCAAATGGTGAAAAACAACTTAATTGGGCTTAACCGGGTGATTAACAGCTAGGCCCAATGGGGGATTTCGGGATTAGAGGTAATTGAGTGCTGCTAGGGTTAGGATTTCGGTTTTTCACTCATTTTCCAGTCGCCACAAACTCTCTCTTCAACCTAACAATGGCCTCCATTATCTAAAAACACCCCTAATCACTTCTTAATCAAGTTTTGGTTTAAACTACATCAAATTAAGGCTGATTAGCACGAGGACCGAGGTAGAGCTGCTGTGTAAGATTGGAGACAGTGCCAAATCGAAGAATATTTCAGTTTTGGGGTTTTATTTGTGGCTAAGTTGGGTGATTTGCATTGTTTTGCACTAATTACGGTTAATTAAGGGTAATTAGTGAAGATTAGCGAATTTATACACTAATAAATTCTGGAAAAATATTTATAAATTCGAAAATAATGTTTTGGACCTCTGTTAGAAATTTGGCTTAATTTGGTTAAGTTTTACGAATCATACAATTAGTTTTGCCTAAACACGCTTATAGGAAAATATGGGATTTTGGCTATGTTTGATCTATTTTAACCTATCAATTTATTGTTTTGATGTTTGTGGTTGATGTTACATGTTGCTATGACTGTATGATATGATTTGTGATTGTCTAGAAGTGTTAGATTAGTCGAAAACGCCGTCGAATGGCGTAAACAGTCGCTGGAAGAAGTGCAGGAATCTGGCCGATCCGGATCGGATCGGAGGAAGGACCCCCGGACCGAACCGCCCCTCCAAGCTGTGTATCCACGAGACGATCTGGAAGACTGGGGAGCATCTTCTCCGACCCGATCCGCATGACCACCTCCGAACCGATCCCGATCCGCCAGGAGGTGATGATGACCGACCCGATCCGCCAGGAAGTGATGATGACCGACCCGAACTACCACAAGATGAGGACCCCGACCCGATCCGATGGGGGTAGCTCAACCGATCCAAACCGAGATGCTTAGACTTGAGACGCGAATCACGATCCGACTTTGAAGTATAAACTGAAGTGAAGCACCGATCCGGAGAAGACCAATAATCCGAGAGGCAAAGGTAGTCCAAATGGAAGTTTGAGCTCAGGATCCAGTTGGGAACCAATGAGTCGGCTTCATGAGTTGGGCTTTGCTGCGGGACGTGAGCTAAGGAGTTGTCGATGTCTGTAACTTTGAATCGCTATGTGTGGGGAGTACGTGAACGGATTCAAGGCCACAGTGACCTAGGTACGACTAAAGAGCTAATAGACCAATGAAGTGGGGTCATTTGTAAAGATTTGGTCATGACTCCATGGGGTAAGCTTGGTAGTAGCCGTAGTTGTACAAGTCGAACTCCGTCACTACTTCGATGGGTCTAGTGATTGATAGTGGTGAACATCGTATGCTTTACGCACTGAGTGAGAGATGTGAGGATGGTTGCTATGCTTGACTTGTTTGCCATCATTATGACATGCACACCCCCACCCCCGTTATCTTTACACCATCTGTTCAGTGGCACCTTAGAGTATTGTACGGTATGTAGTGCTAACTCTTTGGTTGCAGGTCCAGGTTCAGGTATGGTTTAGTATACCTGTTATTGTTTTGTTTAGCTGCTTATCGCTCATACCAGACTTTTTGTCTGACCCAGAGTTTTGTGTCTCTTCTTATTACTCTGGGTGCTCTCACGAGCAGACTAGAGACAGGTTAGCTGGGTATGCACGGGTAGCTGATCCGGAGACGAGCAGGAGGCTTCCACCAATGATATATATATAGTATTCTCCCTGTGTTGTTGTAGATCATTGGTTGGGCATTAGTAGTGCATCTTCTACTTCAGCTTTCATTTGTTTTAGAGATAGTAAATTTGGAAAGTTGTAATAGGATGTATTTGGATTTCCGCTGTTATGTTGGTTTATTTTTCTGCTTATGCACTGTCTCACCTGTTTTATGTCAAGATTATGTTATTATTATATTTTGTTCCATGCGCTGTGAGACATTCTACAGGTTCCATGTTAGTTCATTCTCTTCTTTCCTTTCTTTGGCGACCGTTCTATGCTAGTCGGGCATGTGTACAACGCACCTTCGGAGGAAATGCAGGCTAGTGCGGGCGGGCCGTCACAGTACCCCATCCTACTATGTTGCCATACTAGTTCTACAATCAAAACCGCAAGGTCGTATTGGAAATTGGATTTCCATCATGAGTCGAGGCTAGGGCCGGTCCCCGTCTATCGGCAGTGGATTAGTTATGCCTGAACACACGTTTCCCGGTTCCTTTGAACCTATAGTATGACCACTAACGGCCTGTAAAAATCCAAGGCGCCTCAAAATCCATCATCTACATAAGTACAATGCCAGCCAGTTTAAGCACTAACATTACCAATAGCTAGAAAGAAACGTGTGCACTCCCTACGGTCCATATCCCGTTTTTGACTCATACCGGGGTGTGAGGCTCGCGAAGTCACGATATACACAAAGTTATGCCGTAATAGGCTATACTTTGATCATCCCACAAGGCTCTGCTTTTCAACAGAAGCCTTAATCAATTGCATCTCGGCGTGCCACATTGACAATTCACGCCATGCGATCAATCGCTATTAATATATACCAGGGTGTTAAGTAGAGAATAAATCCTCCACCACCAAACAGACATACATTAACAGAAATCGATTTAATTCACATGGAACGAAATCCAATGTCAGACACGCATCCATTTACTAGCTTATGCTCTGGGTCTGAGCGAAAACCAAATCCGAACAATCAACAATAGTCCGGACGGCCACCACTGAAGCCCCTTCAAGGTAGCTACTCCCATCAAGGGTCTCTGTAGCAACACATCCATTCGATGTGAAGATCATCGGTCTTCAAAACCGTCTTCATCTTCGACTCTTCATCGTCGTAGTAATTATTCAGAATGGGTTAAACCCGGTCTTTCCGAATAACTCTCGTATTTTTATAATTAAAAATCGAGTACTATAAAAACACATCCAACGCCTCATTCCAATTCAGAATATTCTTTTAAATAAAATATTCAAATTATTCTATCAAAGATAAATTCTTTACATTTACTCTTAGATCTTTCTTTAAAGATTTATTCAAAACACCATTTGGTTTTAAATATCAAAAATCATTATTAAATGATTCTTTAGATTTAAGAAATAAATCTTATTCTTTAACTGGGTTAAAGAACTAATGTCATTTAAAACATAGTTCACGGTAGACCCAAAATCGTCTTCCATAAAATATGGAATCTTCACAGAAAACAAATCAATATATAACTCGTTATAAATTTCTGTATCCAACCAATAATATAAATGGAATAACGGCAAGGCCTCTTAAATTCCATATGTAGTATCGGTCTTCTTTTACAGAAGCTTACCTCGGTTATAATTAATTCGAATTCTATTCAATTCCAATTTAATATATTAAATTGGAAAACTTTACTTTTGGAAAATTTCCATTTAAATCTTAATAAAAGATTTATAAATTCTAAATCATACTTTCACTGTCAGTTGGGTTAAAGAACAAATGTCGCTTAGAAAAACAGTTCACAATAAACCCGACTCACATTTCAACTTATTTCAATTACTAAATATAAATTGAAAACTTTTAATAATCTTAATTAAAAGATTTATTCATTTCTCAACTGGGTTTAAGAAAGGTGTTATTGAAGACACCATTCACGACAAACCCAAAATCCAATTTATTTAATTTGATTTCAATTAAATATTCACTAATTTTGAAAACTTCAATAAATCTTAATTTAATGATTTATTTTAGTTAATAACTAATTCATTCAATAAAAATATATTTTTCCAAAATATATTCTTTTTCTAAAATATTCTTTTTCTAAGACATTTTCTAAAATATTCTTTATTGAAATGTGGCTCAATCAACAACCATATATTGTATGTAATCAACAATCATGATAAATAATTACCAAGCATTCAAATAACACCCAAAGTGGAATTTATAACTGTATGAGCATTAAAGTAAATAACTAACGCTCATCACAGAATGTCAATCCATCGATTGACAGATAACTAAATATTGGGATTAGTGTGCGTCCCATATCATCCCAATACCCGTGTGGGGTTTCATTCATCAAACAAATAATAAATTATTTTTGTCCTTGGGCGATGTGTGAAAATTATCGTCCCAATCACATAAACAAGTCGGGTAACTTGTAAATGAGAGTGTAATATTCAAACTTGAGTATACTAAACATTATATTTAACATATCACAAATTTCAACATTCATACATACATTTCAATACTTTTTATTGTGAACAAATGGCAATAAAATCTAATCTTTTAATTCAATTCTTTTTATTGTTGACAAATGACAATAAAAATCTTAACTCATATTTATTTACCAAAATGTATATTTTTAGCCTCATTCATTTTAATGGCAAAGGTGTATTTCTACTTCATACTTTTTAATGTGACAAAAATGTCCATTACTAATTCATTCTTTTTAATGTATATAAAAATATACATTTTAACTCATTCTTTTTAATGTAAGAAATATACATTCTTAACTTCTTCTTTTTAATGTATAAAAAAAAATTGATACATTTTCAATTCTTCTTTTAATGTAAACAAATATGATGATTTTGTTTATTAACTTCTAATGCAAACAAAATGAGAATTTTGTTTAAACTCATTTTATTGACCAAAAGTGATAATTTTGGTTAAACTCATTTTATTCTAATGAAAACTTTTTATAACAAAGCCTAGTTTTATTCTAATACAACTTTTTATAACAAACTATGATTTTTCTAATGTTAACATTTCTAGTGTCAAAATATGATTTTTCTAATGTTAACATTTCCAGTATCAAAATATGATTTTTCTAATGTTAACATTTCTAGTATCAAAATATGATTTTTCTAATGTTAACATTTCTAGTATCAAAATATGATTTTTCTAATGTTAACATTTCTAGTATCAAAATATATTGATTTTGTCTAGTCCTTTTCATAGTATAAAAATGTTGTTTTTATTTTTATTACAAATTTCTAATCAAAAGTGTCATTTTGATTTTCACAACACATTTCAAAAAATGTTATCATTGCAAATTTCTAATAAAAAATGTTATTTTGATTTACAAAACACATTTCAAATAAAAAGGTTGTTTTTATTTCTATAATCATGTTTTGACAAGAATGTGATTTTTATTCACTAAACAAGTTTCGACCAAAAATGTGTTTTTATTTATATAACAAATTTCTATAAAAATGTTATTTCTATTTTCAATAAACATGTTTTCACAAAATTGTGATTTTTATCTCTATAATCATACTTTGACAAAGATGTTATTTTCATAACAGGTTTCAAATCGAAAGGTCATTTTATATGCATAATTCATTTCAATTTTTTTTTATTTGCATAATATATTTCAATTAAAAATGTTGATTTTATTTTCAATGAATATTTGCATTTGAGAATACAAATAAAAGAACAGATTTTATTTTCAATGATCTTGTTTTGACAAAAATGTTACTTCAATTTCGGTAATCCAGTTTTGACAAAAATGTTATTTTCTTTTCAACAATCAAGTTTTGATAAAAGAGATCTTTTCAATTCAATAATCAAGTTTTGATAAAATTGTCAACATTTATATCACTAATCAAGTTTGACAAAAATGTCAATATTTATTTCACTAATCAAGTTTGCCAAAGGTGTCAATATTTATTTCAGTCAGTTCTAATACAATAAAATGACAAAAATTTATTTTTGTTGATTTTAATTCAACAGAAATATAACATTTCTAATTTGTTGTTTTAATTCAACAAACAATAACACTTATAGTTTGTAACAAACAGGATACACACAATTTCATTCACTGATTCAACGCAATACAACACAATCAACATTTCAATACACACCACATGAATTTTATAGAGAATGGATATAAATTTCACAAATAAATAAATAATTAGTTTTAAAAAATAGAAATCTCACATTTGGTTTTAGACTGAATTTCCAGCGTTCCCCATTCAAGCTCTAGTCAGCTCCATCACGCAGATCTCATTTTTACGGTTCCAACGCTTCTGAAATTTCTGAATTCCGATTACATATGAAGGAGTTATGATTATTTCTGCGTTGATCACATAATTTAAAATAATTAAATAGTTAATTAGTTTAATTACTTGATTAGGAATTAATCCCTCACGCTCTACCTTCTTCTTCCTTCAGATAATTTCATCACCGTGTAAACCCATCGTTCATTTTAAAGCCCCGTCGCCGCCGTACATAGCCAACACCGGATTCTGATCCGAGAACACCACCTTCATTGCCTTCGAGGCACCTCCACCCGCGCCCAGTCCTGGCCAACTCGGTGGCCCCCACTGCCCTGGGGATGCGTGCGAACGGAGCCAGTTCGTGGTCCATATTCGAGCGCCAGGGGTCACGAGACTTCATCATCTCCATATGGAACTAAAGCTCAGGAATCACCCTTCGATTTGTGGAAGGAGATTTTAAGGATTAAAATTTGGAATATTTCGGCCATTGGTTTCAAGTATACGGCGACTGTACAAAATGGCTAGGGTTTACTATTCCAATGGTATTTATACTGTATTTAGAGCGTATTTTCATTTATTTTATTTTCAAATTTATATGTATGTTGCTACAAACTTCAAATCAAACCCAACGAGTGTCGTCCCCAGCTAATAACCCCCGTCCCGGACACAATGGAACTTGTTTCGTAACCCAATTCGGCTGTTACGATATGTTTTTCTTAAAATTTAAGCTAAAAACATTTATTAATTTACTTTAACCGTATATATATAAATTCACCGGGGCTACATACGAACTCTAAAAATTCCAGAAAAACTATTTCTAGTTATGTCTTGACGACATTGTTCTAACAAGACTAATTTCGTTGAATTTTGAGACCATTTGAAAAATGGCTATTTTCAAGTTGATTAAATTTGCCCGAAACTGACAAAACACATTTTCCTTTGCCACGCTCACATATTAATTCGAAAAATTCTGGAAAATTAAACATAACAATAATTTGACATTCCGGTTCCAACAAAAGTGGTTTCATCGAAAACAGAGGTCATTTGTAAAATGACTATTTTAAGGACTATATATTATATTAAAATATATATAAATTCTACAGCGACTTTTCTATATTTTAAACTGGGCAAAACTTTCTATTTTCAAAGTGAAATTTCAATTTTTCAGATTCGTTAGAAAGATATTATATTATTAAGCAGATTCAAATATTTCTTGTTTCGTTCAATTCTGATTTAAAATGAATTCTGTACAGTCAGTCAAAGTTCAAATTTTCAAACTGCAGCGCTGTTTTAAACTCCTTTTATAATTTAATTAAATTTATTCGTTTTAAAATAAATTTTTAGTCGTTCTTATTTAAAATAAATTATTTTAAATATTAAAATTCCATTAAAATTACTAAAATAAAATTTTTAAATTGGACCCAAAATTCCGGGTCGTTACAAAATCCAACCGTTAGATTTCTAATTTCTAATATTCGTTAGAAAGCGCTTTTCAATACGAACCCAACGGTTCCGGTTTTAGGAGAATCCGACGGTCGGATCTCCCATAATATCCGTTCGAAGTCAATGGTCGAAATTCGCGAACTGCCGCGGCGCGTTCTATTCAGGCCATTATATTATATATATAATATATACTTCGTCGATTTCCTTTTAAAACGTATTTTATAAATCGTTTTAAATTCGTTTTCAAAACGATTTCAACTTCCTTTTCAAATTCAAATCAAAATTGAATTTTCCCTCACAAATTCGTTTTAAATTCATTTCAAATTGATTTCAATTCAAATCGATTTTTAATTCAATTTCAATTTGTTTTCAATTCAATTTGAATTTCAAATTAATTCAATTTCAATTCGAATTCATTTCTATTCAAATTCAATTCTATTCAATTTCAATTCGAATTCGATTCTATTCAATTTCAATTCGAATTCATTTCAAAACGATTTCAATTCTATTTCAATTTAATTCGAATTTCAATTCTATAGGAATTTCAAATCATTTCAGTTTATTCCGAATTTCAAATCAATTCAATTTAATTCGAATTTCAATTCACTTTAATATTCATTTCAATTTGAAAAAATCGACATAAATATCGTTCACGTCAAAATGGCTCAAATCTAATGAACACGGCTTCATATATTTCTATTTTCAAATAATTCTGTTTCAAATATTTCTTTTTCAAATATTTCTCTTTCAAATATTTCTATTTCAAATATTTCTTTTTCAAATATTTCTTTTTAAAACTGGAATGAGGCCCAATCAATTTCCATAGATTTTATTTCTATGAATTTCCATACAATACATGTATATAACAACAACGATAAATCATCAACCATCATCCAAAGTGCGTTCTACACTATATAAGCATCAAATATAAATATTTAACGCTTATAACAGTCCATCAATCCATCGATCGACATACAACTAATTATTGGGATTAGTATATGTCATATATCATCCCAATACCCGTGTGGGGTTTCAAACAATCAGACACAGATTTTATTTGTGCAGTTGGGCGATGTGTAAAATTTATCATCCCAATCAATATCAGTCAAATGTGTGTATACAAACAAATCCTTCGATTTGTTTATATTTATTTCACTTAAAATACACGTTAAAAATTCTATTTTCAACAATAAAATATTTTTAACTATATAAATATTTTATTCCATTTCACATCACATCACACAATCAACTACACATCAAAATCAAATAAACAAGCATACAAGCCGACCATGGTCTGTGGACGACGGGTGTCGGGTGCTACTAAACACCGTCTGCATCCTAGTATATATTTCAAACTAGAAATAAATTAAAGGTGAGGAGTTCTCACAGATTAGCTAAACCAGCGCCACGGCTCTTCATTTGTAGAAAATCTTCGCCGTTCTCGCCTTTTGTCACTTTCGTTGCCCATATTCATTACATATATAAAAATCACATTTTTATATTCATTCTATATGGATAAAAATCTCATTTTTATGCCGCTACTATATAGATAAAAATTCTGTTTTTATCCCGCTATTCTCTATATAAAAATTATTCCTTTTCATGTATAAAAATCGAATTTTTACCGTATAACTTCATATATAAAAATCGAATTTTTACCGTATAACTTCATATATAAAAATCACGTTTTTAATCCAAAGCCTATTATATAAAAATCAAATTTTTGTTTCAAAACTATATATGAAAAGACCATATTTTTACTTCCTAACCTTACATGTAAAAATCCAAAATTTTTAGAAATTGCATACATAAATAAAACAGAATTCTAACTATGTTTTTAATTAAAATAAAAACTGAATTTACTATGTCTTATACCTAAATAAAAACTGAATTTAACCTATGTTTTATGCATAAAAACAAAATAAGGAAAGAACAAAAAAAACTCACTTCGTATTTGTTTTTGGAGGGAAGGAGGGTCCACCAAGGGGGGGGGGGGGTCGGGTTCGCTGGACGCGAGTTGGAGAAGGGAGGATGCAGAGGCACTTGGGCGGATCGGGAGGGGAGGGATGAGGTGGTCTTTGTTCTCGATTTGGGGGGGGGGGGGGGTTTGCTCGCCGGTTGAAGGATCAGAGGGGGGGGGGGGCTTACGCTGCGTCGATCGACGACTGGGGGGGAGCGGAGAAGGCGGAGGCGGTGGGGAGGTATCGATCGAGGGGGAGACGGGCTTTTAGGGTTTTTTTCTTTCTGATATAATGAACGGAGAAGGAGAAAATAGAGTGGGTTGGGGGGTTTATATAAATAATATATATTTTATTATTTTTAATTTCAAAAAGCCACTTTTATTTTCGAACTCGAAATCGAACCCATCGACTTTCGTCCCTAGTGTATTACCCCCATTGCGAACACAATGAGATATGTATCGTAAGCCAGTTCGGTTGTTTCGATCAGTTTTCGTCAAAATCAAAATATAACTCTATATATTGAATTTGAACGCGCATTTCAATTTACCTGGGTCACATACTAACTAGAAAAATTCCTAAAAAATATTTTCTAGCTTCGTATTGACGATACGGTCCTAACAAAACTAGTTTCGTCAAATTCTGAGACCGTTTGAAAAATGGTCATTTTCCAGTCGATTAAAATCAACTGAAACTGGTCAAATGCGTTTTCCCTTGCCACGTTCACATATTGATTCGAAAAATTATGAAATTTGAAACCTAGCAATAACTTGACATCACGGATCCAACAAAAGTGGTTTCGTCGAATTCCGAGGTCGTTTGCAAATTTTCCATTTTTAATGGCCAGAATTCCATAGCGACTATTCTGAATTTTCAACTGGACATATCTTTTTATCCCTGCTATGAAATTCTGATTTTTCTGATTCGTTAGAAAGATATTCTCAATTAGATTCAAATATTTTTAGTTTCACTAAAATCCGGTTTATTTTGCACCCGGTACATTCATTTGAAATTTGAAATCGAATTATCGAACTACCGCACCATTTTCAATTCCTTTTATAATTTAAAATAAATATTTATAATCTAACGACGACGTATATAAATATATACGTTATAATTTCATTCAAAATAAATTTCTCGTCGTCATTATTTAAAATAATTCATTTTAAATAATCAAAATTCGCTAAAATTGCCAAAATAAAAATTTTTAATTGGCTTGGATTTACGGTTTATTACAATCTCCCCCACTTAAAACTTTTCGTCCCCGAAAAGGAATGAAGCCAAAAGTTGTTTAACTAATCAACTCAACTTCCATTATTTTGATTACGGCTTAAGTTCTTCAACTTTTCAGTTTCTAAGAACTTTTCAAATTTTTCAAAAATTTGGCTAACACCCTTAATTTTCGAAAAATTTCGCCATAACTTCCCCTGCACCGGGGACTTCGGGATATTTCATATAGCCTCCCGTGGCCTTCTTCAATCCAAAAGAAAAAGAAAAAGCCAAGCAGTTAGCCAATCGGCTCATAAAATCATCATCACCCAAACAAAACAGTAAATTATGGTAAACATGTACCTATTTGTCGGGCAAACAATTTTATTCTTCTGCTCTAGCCTCATTGCTATGACCTGTCCAATGTAAGTACATGTATACGCATGCAAATGCGACAAATTTTCAATACAATTCACCATCTGGTTCCATTTGGCTAAAGGTTCAATTTCTAATTAATCAAACAACACAACCATCAATCAATTAGTGAATTATCATTTCAAATTCATAACTTTGATATATAGTCAAAAATCACATTTTTGATGCCAAATCACAACAATAGACCCTATCTAATTTTGGTTCTCTTACCAGTCAGTTGGAAATATATAGAAATCCCACTTTCGAAACACGAAAATAAATTCTAATGATGACGCGTCAATCATTAGAATCATGTCCGAGTGACTAGAGTGTGATTCTATATCTATCAAATATATTTGAGGCTTCAATACACGTGGATCAGACGTATATTAAAATCTCTATATTACGTATAATTGATTTAAAATTTTCAAAACAAAAATTCGTTTTCGTTTCAAAAATATACTCTTCACACCCGTTCTAGGATACTGCTGATCCGTCTCTAACGAGTCATTCTCGTTGGATATTACTAATCCAATTTCTGATGAATTCTTTCGTTTGGTTCTAACGTGTCTTATTCTCTGAGCTTTGTAAACCAAAGCTTTGATACCAACTGAAACGACCCGAACTTCCCCGGTAAGGAAAGCCCAGATAGAATTGAGAACAAGCCACATCATAACACAGACAGAAGTACATTTCATTGTTAATTACAACAATTCCATCAGAATACAAAAATATACAGAGTATGAATAAATATTACACAGAAAATATCAGAGATTTAAACTACATTTAAATACATCGCAGCGGAAAAATAATACAATACACAACTAGAAGTAATACACAGATACAGAGCTTTCCGAGTATCGTTCCAGTTGTAAATCAGGATCCTGTGAATATAAATCTGCAAAACCAAAACTACTAGCTGCCCGTGTCAAAATAAGGGCACCCAGAGTTTAGGTTAAAACAATAAACTCCAGGTCAGTCATGGGACTGGTGTGAGAACTAAAACAGTTATTAATCTTTATTTTAAAGTTAGGTAAATCAAGGAACCACGCCGTATAACACAGAACGGGTTTCCTCCCAAGAATACCAGTGCATAAAACAAACAGCGCAATGCTAAATAAAGAAAAATGAAGCTATTATAAGACCCAGGTCCTATCACACAATGCAACGCAAGCAGGGGGATAGGGTTTTACCTTATAATAGACAAAGAATGCTTGATACGCTAAATTTCATGTTTTAATTCTTAATCAGACTCCAACCGTAAATTAGTAAGACAACGATTCCCTAAGTATTAGCCCCGAAGGCCGAAACCAACATCAGACCAATACCCAGGAAACCACCCATCTTAGCTCGTTTCCAGTTAGTTTCTGATTTTATATACAATCATAAATATCAATTAGGCGGCATGGGTACCATATATCATGTCGCCATACTAGGCTCTACAATCAAAACCGCACTGTCACGTATTTGGAAATTGGATTTCCGTCTGTGAACCGAGGCAAAAGATAGTCCTCTACTGATTTCGAGACGCTCTAGTCCGCCCCTCAGGCAAGTACTCAGTCAAGCCTTTGGATCGTCAGGGCCGGTCCACCGATGTGGATTAAAATGCCTGAACATTGCGTTTCCCCACCCTTTGGGGTGTAAATGAGCCAACGAATGACTCCATCGGCTTCACATAGTCACCGATATATCCGAGGCACCTCGCAGCAGCAACAACCACATAAGTCAAACTCGTCAGGGCGTGTAAAACCACTGATGCCACTTCTAACTAGAAGGAAACGCATGCCCTCCCTAAGGTCCTCTCCCATTTCTGGTTCACAACCGAGGTGTGAGGCTCGCGAATCAACGTTACACAAAGCTACGCCACACAGACGGTGCTTTGATCATCACCACAAGACTTTGCTTTTCAACAGAAGCCTTGATCAATTGCCACTTAGGCATGCCACACAGGTAATTCACTCCATGCGCTTGATATCCATCAATATATAACCTCTGAGCTCGTACGTTTCCGAGAATGGCGTTAAGCAAGAGAATAAATTCTCCGCCGCCAAAGATATATATATTTAATAGAAATCAATCACACAGTCTAAAATCCTATGTCAGACACACAGTCCATTTACAAGTTCGTTTTGGGTCTGAACGAAACCGGAGGCACCTAGTACCCCGCATATCCATCGATCTCCAAGTACGTCTGGACGATCACTAACTGTTTTCCTCCTCTTGGGTGTACGGCCCAATCAAGATCATCAATAATTATCCAGACGACATGTAGACCTACGGTCTTCGACCACCGTCTTCATCTTCGACTTATCGTCGTAACAGTTATTCAGAATGGGATAAACCCGGCCTTTCTGAATAACTAGCGTATATAATAAACAAGTGTTACACAAACACAACATATGCCTCATTCCAATTCATCGGTCACTAACCGTAAATTAATCAAAAGAATAATTCCCCTAATATTAACCCCGAAGGCCGAAACCAACATCAGATCAATACCCAGGAAACCACTCTGCTTAGCTAACCTACAGTTAGTTTCTAAATTTCACATTCTTAGGGGAAGGTTCCCATTAATTTTATCAAAGATAAATTCTTTTAAATTTATTCTTTAATCTACTTTTGAATATCAATTCAAACTAGTCGGGATTAGCGATCCACATCGAAGTGATCATTTATTTTATTTCCCAATCCCAAACTATTCATCCCATAAAGTAAAACTGGTCATACTTCATATCTAACACCATGGTGTTATGGGTAAATTCAATTACCATTTCACGTTCAAATCTAATTAAAGATTTAACTATCGCCTAGAGCAAAACTGGTGATACTCCATTCTCGATCTTTTCAATCTAATTAAAGATTCATTAAAACTCCACTTAGTTTTAATCTTTGACTGGGTTAAAGAATCAATGTCATTTAAAACACGGTTCACGATAAACCCAAAATCACATTCCATTTCAATCAATCCCTAGTCGTAAATTAGCAAGTGAGCGATTCCCTAAGTATTGACCCCGAAGGCCGAAACCAACATCAGATCAATACCCCAGAAATCATTCAACTTAACTAATCTCCATTTAGTTTCTGATTTTCTTAACTCCTTTGGGTCTAAGAACAGTATTATTGAAGATACCGTTCACGACAACCCAAAATCACATTTTATTAATTATCGGATTAAAGAACAAGTGTTATTTAAAACCCTGTTCACGATAAACCCAAAAATCAATACCAATTCAATTCCAATTAAATATCATTTAATTGGTACACTTCATTAAATCTAAATAAAAAGATTTAATCTTTTTTCTCAACTGGGCTTAAGAACAGTGTTACTGAAGACACCATTCACGACAAACCCAAATCACATTTGATATTAAATACAAGGTTCTGAATAGAAAATATACCGGCTTATATTCAATATCAAATTCCATAACCAACAAAAATCGTATTGGAAATAACGATATAAATATATCTTTCAAATTTCCCTTACAATATCTAGATAATCACGAAATCCAACATCGAAATATTCCAAAGACAATTTCGATTCAAATCCATTTCCCCTTTATATATTGGAAATTCTGGTTATTTTCAAAACCATTTCAAATCCACTTTATTTATTTTAGAAATAAATAGAATTATAATTCTAGTTCAAAACTAGTTCATTTCGATAAAAATCTATTTTTATCTTTTCAAATATGGATTTTTTCATCCCAATTCTTCACAAATCATTTCTTATGATTTTACACAAATTATCACTATTTTTAATAATTTTATCAAGGCCCGTACAGTCGATTTCCACCTACGGCCATCGAACTGCACTTACAACGACCTTTTCCAAATTTGATTTGGACATAATTCCAAATCCAACCGTTAGATTTCTAATATTCGTTAGAAAGCCCTTTTCGATACGAACCCAACGGTTCCTGTTTTAGGAGAATCCGACGGTCGGATCACCCGTAATATCCGTTCGAAGTCAATGATCGAAACTCGAGAACTGCCGCGGCGCGTTCTATTCAGGCCATTATATTATATATATAATATATACTTCGTCAATTTCCTTTTAAAACGTATTTTATAAATCGTTTTAAATTCGTTTTCAAAACGATTTCAACTTCCTTTTCAAATTCAAATCAAAATTGAATTTTCCCTTACAAATTCGGTTTAAATTCATTTCAAATTGATTTCAATTCAAATCGGTTTTTAATTCAATTTCAATTCGTTTTCAATTCAATTTGAATTTCAAATTAATTCAATTTTAATTCGAATTCATTTCTATTCAATTTCAATTCGAATTCAATTCTATTCAATTTCAATTCGAATTCGATTCTATTCAATTTCAATTCGAATTCATTTCAAAACGATTTCAATTCTATTTCAATTTAATTCGAATTTCAATTCTATTCAAATTTCAAATCATTTCAGTTTATTTCGAATTTCAAATCAATTCAATTTAATTCGAATTTCAATTCACTTTAATATTCATTTCAATTTGAATAAAATCGATATAAATATCGTTCACGTCAAAATGGCGCAAATCTAATCAACATGGCTTCATATATTTCTATTTTCAAATATTTCTATTTCAAATATTTCTTTTTCAAATATTTCTCTTTCAAATATTTCTATTTCAAATATTTATTTTTCAAATATTTCTTTTTAAAACTGGAATGAGGCCCAATCAATTTCCATAGATTTTATTTCTATGAATTTCCATATAATGCATGTATATAGCAGCAACGATAAATCATAAACCATCATCCAAAGTGCGTTCTACACTGTATAAGCATCAAATACAAATATTTAACGCTTACAACAGTCTGTCAATCTATCGATCGACATACGACTAATTATTGGGATTAGTGTATGTCATATATCATCCCAATACCCGTGTGGGGTTTCAAACAATCAGACACAGATTTTATTTGTGCAGTTGGGCGATGTGTAAAATTTATCGTCCCAATCAATATCAGTCAAATGTGTGTATATAAACAAATCCTTCAATTTGTTTATATTTATTTCACTTTAACTACACGTTAAAAATTCTATTTTCAACAATAATTTTTTTTAACTATATAAATATTTTGTTTCACTTCACATCACATCACACAATCAACTACACATCAAAATCAAACAAACAAGCATACAAGCCGTCCATGGTCTGTGGACGACGGGTGTCGGGTGCTACTAAACACCGTCTGCATCCTAGTACATATTTCAAACTAGAAATAAATTAAAGGTGAGGAGTTCTCACAGATTAGTTAAACCAGCGCCACAGCTCTTCATTTGTAGAAAATCTTCGCCGTTCTCGCCTTTTGTCACTTTCGTTGCCCGTATTCACTATATATATAAAAATCACATTTTTATATTCACTCTATATGGATAAAAATCTCATTTTTATGCCGCTACTATATAGATAAAAATTCTATTTTTATCCCGCTATTCTCTATATAAAAATTATTCCTTTTCATGTATAAAAATCGAATTTTTACCATATAACTTCATATATAAAAATCGAATTTTTACCGTATAACTTCATATATAAAAATCACATTTTTAATCCAAAGCCTATTATATAAAAATCAAATTTTTGTTTCAAAACTATATATGAAAAGACCATATTTTTACTTCCTAACCTTACATGTAAAAATCCAAAATTTTTAGAAATGCCATACATAAATAAAACGAAATTCTAACTATGTTTTTAATTAAAGTAAAAACTGAATTTACTATGTCTTATACATAAATAAAAACTGAATTTAACCTATGTTTTATGCATAAAAACAAAATCAGGAAAAAACAAAAAAAACTCACTTCGTATTTGTTTTTGGAGGGAAGGAGGGTCCAACCGGGGGGGGGGGGGGGGGAGGGAGGGGTCGGCTTCGCTAGACGCGAGTTGGAGAAGGGAGGATGCGGAGGCACTTGGGCGGATCGGAAGGGGAGGGATGAGGTGGTCTTCGTTCTCGATTTGGGGGGGGGGGGGGGTTTGCTCGCCGGTTGAAGGATCGGAGGGGGAGGAGGCTAACGCTGCGTCGATCGACGACTGAGGGGGGAGCGGAGCAAGCGGAGGCGGTAGGGATGTGTCGATCGAGGGGGCGACGGGCTTTTAGGGGTTTTTTTTTTCTTTCTGATATAATGAACGGGGAAGGAGAAAATAGAGTGTGGGGGGGGGGGTTATATAAATAATATATATTTTATTATTTTTAATTTCAAAAAGCAACTTTTATTTTCGAACTCGAAATCGAACCCATCGACTGTCGTCCCTAGCGTATTACCCCCATTCCGAACACAATGGGATATGTATGGTAAGCCAATTCGGCTGTTTCGATCAGTTTTCTTCAAAATCAAAATATAACTCTTTATATTGAATTTGAACGCGCATTTCAATTTACCGGGGTCACATACTAACAAGAAAAATTCCCGAAAAATATTTTCTAGCTTCGTATTGACGATACGGTCTTAAAAAAACTAGCTTCGTCAAATTCTGAGACCGTTTGAAAAATGACCATTTTCCAGTCGATTAAAATCAACTGAAACTGGTCAAACGCGTTTTCCCTTGCCACGCTCACATATTGATTCGAAAAATTATGAAATTTGAAACCTAGCAATAACTTGACATCACGGATCCAACAAAAGTGGTTTCGTCGAATTCCGAGGTCGTTTGCAAAATTTCCAATTTTAAGGGCCAGAATTTCATAGCGACTATTCTGAATTTTCAACTGGATGTATCATTTTATCCCCGCTATGAAATTTTGATTTTTGCTGATTCTTTGGAAAGATATTCTCAATTAGATTCAAATATTTTCGGTTTCACTAAAATCCGGTTTATTTTGCACCCGGTACATTCATTTGAAATTTGAAATCGAATTATCGAACTACCGCGCCATTTTCAATTCCTTTTATAATTTAAAATAAATATTTATATTCTAACGGCGGCGTATATAAATATATACGTTCTAATTTCATTCAAACTAAATTTCTCGTCGTCATTATTTAAAATAATTCATTTTAAATAATCAAAATTCGCTAAAATTGCCAAAATAAAAATTTTAAATTGGCTTGGATTTCCAGGTTATTACATAGAAAATTTGGGATTTGAGTTGTAAATTATATGTGAACTCAAGTAGAGTAATGAATTGATTTTTGAAACAGAAATCAGATTTTGATTATTGAATAGAATTAACTAATTTGAATAGTAATTAGTTAATGAGATTTTTGACTTGTTATGTGGGCTTTAAATAAGTGAATTCGATTTGAAAATTTATATTCGTAATCGAAAAGGAAACTAGAATTGAAATTCAATTTGGTTATGAGCAAGTTAAATATTTTGTTTGAACATGTTATGTTCAAACAAAGAAGCGAAATAGGCAAAATTGCTAATTAAAGAATAAATGAGCGAAACTGAATTCAAACGATTGGATAGTGTTGAATTGAATTGGAAACAGGTGAGCATGTGTTAGACAGGTATGGGATAAAGTATATGAAGATTTTAAAATTATGTGCCCGACAAAAAGGTACATGTTTAAATTCATATATGAGATTTTATGCGCAGTATCGGCAAGCCGCTTGGCTTTTTCTTTTTCTTTTGGATTGGTGAGGTCCATGGGAGGCTATTTCAAATATCCCGATGCTCCCGGTACAAAGGAGGTTATGGCGAAATTTTCCGGAAATTTAAGAAGTTAGAATATTTTTAAGAAAATTTGATAGTTAGAAATCAATGTATCGATATATATAGAATTCGATAAGTAAATGAACTTAAAATAGAATATTATAAACAAAAAGGAAATCGATAAATCTGGAAATAGAAAGAGAAGCGTATACGTGTTTTAGAAATGGATAATTAGTTTTTATGTTGTTGATTATTCGGGAATAATGGTCTTATCTGTTTTGAAGTTAAGGATGTTTTCAGTCAAGGTCTAAGAGGTAATTTTACCCCAACTCGATTGATTTCACTTTTGACTGATAAATAGCAAAGATCCTGTCTCGAACTCGAAGATCAATGGCTGAATAAAAGATAGTTGAATGAAATTTTTTGGGTTGTTTGAAACGATGTTTTAGACAACATTCGTTTAAGCCAAATAAGTAGAATTTTTGAAATATAATAATATATATTTCCTGAGAGTAGAATTTAAATGAGTCGAGCAAGAAATAAATAATTAGAATGTTCTCCAATTATAATTAGAAAATATTTTCGAAGTGTAGAAAATAAAAGAAGGCGAGATATGGAAATGTTTTCAAAATGGGTAAGAGGCCGAGATGATAATTGAAATTATTTAGTTAATAAATATTGATAAAAGAAGTGGAGAAGTATTTTAAATTAATGAAATATAAATTAAATAGCCCAGTGATTGTTTGATGTTTTGAATGGATGTTTGTTTTTCTTCAATAGTTAAATAACTGACTATCGAAGTGTTTTCCAATATCGTTGTCAATATGGAGAGACCGGTTGGATTATTATCCGAGAACCACTTCGTATTGGCAGTAGCATTGCGAATCAGATTATATGAAGTTAATCGAAGATGGAATGAGGTGCAAGGACTTTTCCTATTAATAGAAATTGTGCCTTCAGTTTCGTTCAGTCCCAGAACGAACGTATATGGACGAATGTCTGACAAAGTAATTCCAATGATCGCCTGAGTTGGTCTGTACGAATATATATGGTTGCAATGGATTTATTCCCTTAGCATAACATCCCGAATATTTGTGCAGATCAATTAGTGATTAACGGATCTGACAATGTGGCATTCAAAGTGATTGAGCTATCAATGAATTGCAAGAAATCATAGCCTCAGGCCTCAACAACCGGGAAATGACAAAAATCGGGCAGGCAGCATGGCTATGTGGGTCGCTCCCATTAGGATGTATAATCACCTATCTAGAGATTCATTTAATTCCTTATTCTATTCGATGCTGTCCCATTCGGGAAACGGTTGTTGATTCCAACCGTTGGTGATATACAATCTATAACACTCAAGCGAAATGAGTGGTCGGTCATGTGTGTGCCGGGTTGCAAGATGTTCTTGTTGAACCCAGTGTATTCCTCTCTAGGGATGCACTATCGGAAGGTGGTTGCATACCTTGTCATGTTGCAAATCCAATCTCCAATAAGCGCCATGCGGTTTTTGATTTTACATTATGTATGGAACGTGAGATGCAAGCGTTTCCACTAGATTCTATTTATTTGATTTAGACATTATTATAATATCACTGGATTTGATATCAAAAATATTTTGGGTTATCGTAAGGTAAAAACAATCCGTGTTTATGTGTGGATCGGTCTTACGATTATCATTTCTTTTGAAAGTTTTTTCTTTTAAAAGTTAAAAAAATGGTTGGAGTTTACTCACACCAGTCCCATGACTGACCCAGAGTTTATTTTGTTTGTTTCCCTAAACTCTTGGGCGCCCAAATTTGTACGGGCAGTCAAGTAGTCGGGATTTTACAGATTCACTTGAAAAAGCTGGAAGTAGGAGGCGTCACCAGTTAGCTATAGACTATCATATATTCCGCTGTGAACCATGTTTGTATCTAGAAACAGGTGTTTATAACTGTTCCAGGAATAACCGTTGTCCTCTGATGGTATGTATATAAAGTTACTGATTTGTATTTCAAAAAGTTATGTTGTTTAATATATTTTATTCGTTCCGCTGTGAGTTTGTGATCTTCATTTTCTTCTATTCTAATATTTCTTCCTTTCTATTTCTCATCCTCTAACTTCCTAATAATGATTCGTATTTCTGTGTAATTTGGGTTGGACGTGTGGTATTATTAGTCAACTCAGATAGTACGGATCTACGGGCCTTTACAGTTGGTATCAGAGCTTAGGTTGAGCGAATACCTAGGCTTTGGTGGGATTGTGCTCATTAGAGATAGGGTCAGTAGTACCCTAGAATGAGTTGAGCGTATACAAATGAGAGCGTGTATTTGTTAATTGATATAAAAAAAAACTATTTTATATTGTGTTTGCTAGTCTGTTGAGTGGTATATGAATTCTGATCGAATCGTGGGACGCCACAAAGTCGATAGGAATTTCTAAACACTCGAACAGAGAAATTTGACACGATATTGTTTTAAAGTGGGTAAATGAAATAATTTTCCCCAAAAATTCTATTTTTATAGAAAAGGAATAATTTTCTGAAATTAGTATAATATATGGATGTGTTGGATGCTGTTTTTATATTCAAATAAGATTATAAAATTGGATTGGTTATCTATAACCAAGTAGAATTTGTATACAAATGAAATATATACAAATGAGATGAATTAAAACTAGATTCAAACCAGAATTTGGAATTTAAATCCTGGGAAGTCAGAAAATATTTTTCGAAGTATAATAAAATAATATAGCTTTGTTTGAAAGGGATTTTGAAAGTGATAAAGCACTGAACTCACTTCAGTCGCTGGGAAATAATTCTGATGATGACTGCAGCATCATCAATGTTCATTTTCGAGTTCTAAGTGATGAATTGCTACCTTAGAAAAGTTTTGATGGAAATTTGTTTTGAAAGAAAACAAGTGGTTTGAAAATTCAAATGTTTTGAATTTGAAATGGAAATAAATATATATTTATGTGATTTCAGAAGGATTCGAAAGGAAAACCCAGGAATTTGAATTCTGAAGTTTAAATTTAACTTAAGCAAGTTAAATGGATCGAGGTAAATAAATTAATGAAATTCAAATTGTATAAGATTGAATAGAATTTGAATTGGGTGTAAATTATTTAGATTAAATGTGTGAAAACCAAAAGTTTTGGTTGGAGCTAATTTGTTGAAATATGAAGAGGTGAGTTTCAACATAAAGGAGTTTTGAAAAGTTAATGAGTTTATAGTATTTTTCCTACCTTAGCAATTTCGGGGACAAAATTATTTTAAGGGGGGAAGAATGTAACGATCCAAATTTTTGAATAGTTTATTTTAAATATTTAATATGGTTTTAAATATTGAGTTGATAATATAAATGATATTTTATATTGATTCATCGGTCAAATAATCGAAATAATATTTATTTCAAATATATATAATTATCGTAATACGAGAATATGAAATAATTAATTTCGAAATTTAAAACTAAGTCAAAAACAATTCAAATAATTTATAGAAGTTCAATTTGAATAGAATCGATAATAAAAATAAATTATTACTGAGGAATTAATTCATTTCTGAGTTTAAATTTTATTATATAAATTTCTATGGTTATTTTATAGATACGTTCAAATTAAATATCAAAATATATTCAATTCTGTTCAGAATAGTGTTATAACATTGGAACGACGGTTGGTACGCTAAAATAGCGGCTCATGATTTTAATTATGAATCCCGAGATATTTATAATGGATAAGATCGAAATCAAATCAGAAATCAAATCGAAATTTGTTTAAAAAGAATAAAAATCCCTTTATATCAAATCATATTAAATACGAAATCAAATCAAATTAATTAGAAAATCTTTTTAAAATAAATACATTGATTCGTTGTGTACGTTGGTCCCCTTTTCTAATGTATAAAATCGCGACTAACCCCTCACTCCTCTTCTATTTATTACTTCCCGTTCCTCAGGAAATGAAATCAAAAGCCTCAAAATTAAAATGGCCAAGATATATTCTTGTTCAAATCAAATCGAATAGCGAAGAGGGGTAAATCGAAGTCGCGATAGGGTTCGAGGGTTTCTGTGGTGGTCTGGCGTTCAACGAAATGGTGAGAAGGGAGATCGATGTCATTTTCTGATGGTGCGATTTAGGATTTGGGATCGATCCTTTCAGGCAGATATTTGAAGTCGCGATATAGCGAGAAGGTGCGAGATGAGTTAACACGGTGACTGAGGATCACGAGATCAACGATTTGACAATGGTGAAGTTTGTGTGGTCGAGTGGTGTCAGAGGGATGCTACGAGTTAGGGAAGAAGTTAGCGGTGGTTTGGATATTGAACTGGGGGCAGATGTCTCATACGATTTGGTTCTGATGTCAGTAGTGGTTCCAAAGGTTGAAAGTGGCAAGGATTTAGGAAGGGGAGCATTACTGTGTATGCATTGTGAGGAAGAAAGATTTAATCATGGCATTAATGTATAAAGTTTTTATTTATTTATTTTCAATTTGATTTAAATCTGAAATTTTGTTAGGTAAAATATATAGGCTTATATAAGTCGAATTTGTTTTAAATATTGTATTTGATTTATATAAGGTTATAATCATGGTTTAAATATTTAATTTAAAATGATTCGATGATTAAATTAAATGGGAAAAAGAGAAAAATATATGTATAAGAAATTTATTTATTCGTTAATTTAAATGAATAAATGCTAATCGGTAAATTTAAAATAAAATTTATCGCAGGTGCGAATTTCATTCTAGATGATTCATGGGCAACGATATGAAAAGTTACAGGATATTCGACGAATTAATAAATCCCGGTGAGTAAGTCTCACTCACCTTTTATTTAAAATTATTTTTATCCATTAAAAATAATTGTTGTTGCTTGTTTGGATTTTTTGGTTGCTTTAAATATATTAGTTATTTAGGGTTGACTATTATATATATATTGGGTTGATGATTGGTTGGATTCCCGCAGTTTCATTAGCGGATGCCCGCAGTTTCATAGCGGATGATTTCGATATCCTGCCTTGAAGCAGGATGGGTATTACTATGTTGACTAACGTCTGTGGATGCAGGAAAACAGGTTGGAGGAATCCAACTGGATTCCTCAAAAAAAATATCATCTGTTTGTTCATTTGTTTGCATATATAATGTTTTAGAAAATCTGAAATAAATAATTGGTTGTTTGGTGTTTAAATATCACTGGGCCTAAGTGTTAATTTATAAAAATATCCTGAAAAGGATATTTGAGATTTAAAAGGAAAATTCTATTTTTAAAATAGAAATTTGAATAGAATAAAAATATTACCTGTTTTAAAAGAAAAAAACAAGTAGTTCCATTATAAACGAAGTTTATAAATAGTTCTTTTATAAACGAAGTTTATAAATGAAGTGAAAAGAATTATCATTGGATAATTCAAAAATAAAAATACAAATGTGAAACTGAAAAGGAAAATCTATTTTCCAAAAGTAGAAATATCGATTTCAAAAGAAATTGAAATCGAGAGTTGTTTAAGAATGAATAAAGAAATTTTAAATAGAATTTGTATATAGAAAATTTAAATAGAATTTGAATATACAGAAATTTGAATTCAAAGGAATTAAAATAGAATTTGAATTCAAAGGAATTAAAATAGAATTTGAATTCAAAGGAATTCAAATAGAATTTGAATTCAAAGGAATTCAAATAGAATTTGAATTCAAAGGAATTCAAATAGAATTTGAATTCAAAGGAATTCAAATGGATTTGAATAAAGAAAGTACAAATGAAATTCAAATATAGAGATTTGAAAATAATGGAGTTTAACTATAAAATTTGAAAATGGAAGTGAAACGGAGTTTAAATATAGAATTCAAATAGAGTTGAAATGGGAATTTGAGTACAGGATTCAAGTAGGAATTTAAAAATAGAATTTCCAAATAGAAATTGTATATAGAAATTTAAACGAAATGTGAGTATAGAATTTGAATAAGTGAAATTCAAATAGAATTTGAATAAGAGATTTGAAATAGAATTTGAATATAGGAATTCAAATGTAATTTGAATACAGAATTCAAATAGAATTCAAATGGAATTTGAATATAGCATTCAAAGGGAATTGAAATTTAAAATAGAAGATCGAAGTATAAATAAATTTATTTCCGAGTTAGGGAAAAATCGACAATTTTATAAGATCGGAAATATTATGTTGAATTGGAAAATTGGATTTGATATATATTAAAAATATATCAGGATGGAGTTGAACTTATTATAAAGGAAGTTAAAATGTTTATATTTATAAATATAATTAAAACGAGCTCGCCGCAGCGCTGCAGTTCGTAAATTAGCGATTCGAACTTCAATTGAGTATACAGAACTCAATTGAAGTCGGAATTCTTTGAAACAAGAAACGTCAGGACCGATTTGATAATAGTTTTCTAATGGAGGAGAAAAAGCTGGATTTCGTCGAATAGATTTTGAGTTATATCAAAATCAAATTTTCAGAAAAACAGCGCCATAACCATTTAAAAACCATAGCTGTTTATTTAATTTTGAAAGGATTCTAAGTGAATAAAATCCGAATTTCTATTTAGAAAATTTCAGATTTGAGTTGTAAATTATATGTGAACTCAAGTAGAGTAATGAATTGATTTTTGAAACAGAAATCAGATTTTGATTATTGAATAGAATTAACTAATTTGAATAGTAATTAGTTAATGAGATTTTTGAATTGTTATGTGGGCTTTGAATAAGTGAATTCGATTTGAAAATTTATATTCGAAATCGAAAAGGAAACTAGAATTGAAATTGAAATTCAATTTGGTTATGAGCATGTTAAATATTTTGTTTGAATATGTTATGTTCAAACAAAGAAGCGAAATAGGCAAAATAGCTAATTAAAGAATAAATGAGCGAAACTGAATTCAAACGATTGGATAGTGTTGAATTGAATTGGAAACAGGTGAGCATGTGTTAGACAGGTATGGGATGAAGTATATAAAGATTTTAAAATTATGTGCCCGACAAAAAGGTACATGTTTAAATTCATATATGAGATTTTATGCGCCGTATCGGCAAGCCGCTTGGCTTTTTCTTTTTCTTTTAGATTGGTGAGGGCCATGGGAGGCTATTTCAAATATCCCGATGCTCCCGGTACAAAGGAGGTTATGGTGAAATTTTCCGGAAATTTAAGGAGTTAGAATATTTTTAAGAAAATTTGATAGTTAGAAATCAATGTATCGATATATATAGAATTTGATAAGTAAATGAACTTAAAAATAGAATATTATAAACAAAAAGGAAATCGATAAATCTGGAAATAGAAAGAGAAGCGTATACGTGTTTTAGAAATGGATAATTGGTTTTTATGGTGTTGATTATTCGGGAATAATGGTCTTGTCTGTTTTGAAGTTAAGGATGTTTTCAGTCAAGGTCTGAGAGGTAATTTTACCCCAACTCGATTGATTTCACTTTTGACCGATAAATAGCAATGATCCAGTCTCGAAGATCAATGGTTGAATAAAAGATAGTTGAATGAAATATTTTGGGTTGTTTGTAATGATGTTTTTGTAGTGACCCGTAACTTCCCCGGTAAGGAAAGCCCGGATTGCTTTGAGGACAACACACATCGGAACACAAACAGAAGAACATTTCATTGTTATTTACAACAATTCCTTCAGATTACAAGAATATACATAGTATGAATAAATATTATACAACATAAAAATATCAGAGATTACAATAAATTACATTTAAATACATAGCAGCGGAAAAATAATACAATGCACAACTGAAGGCGATACACAGATACAAAGCTTTCCGAGCATCGTTCCAGCTGTAAATCAGGATCCGGTGAATATAAATCTACAAAAACCCAACTACTAGCTGCCCGTGTCGAAAATAAGGGCACCCAGAGTTTAGGTTAAAACAATAAACCCCAGGTCAGTCATGTGACTAGTGTGAGAACTAATACAGTTAGTTAAAACTTTACTTTAAAAGAGAGTAATTACAGGGACCACGCTGTATAACATGGAACGGGTTTCCTCCCAAGAATACCAGTGCATAGAATAAACAACGCAATGCTTTTTCGAAAAATGAAGCTATTATAAGACCCAGGTCTCATCACACAATGCAACGCAAGCCGGAGGATAGGGTTTTCCCTTATAATAGCCAAACATGTTTGGTACGTTGGAAACAAATCATTTGATATTATTATAAGTGTATTGTGTCAAAACAATTTCAATCATAAATATCAATCATAGGCGGCATGGGTACGATCTATCATGTCGCCAATACTAGGCTCTACAAATAAAACCAAAATATCTCGTATTGGAAATTGGATTTCCGTCATGAGTCGAGGCAAGGGGCAAGCTCCTCTCCGCTTCGAGACACTCTAGCAAATATGTCAGGACTACTCTCTCTAGGTAACCCTCGGATGCTTCAGGGCCGGTCCTCTCTTACGTTTGAGGATTAATTATTCCTGAACACATATTTCCCGGTCCTAACAAACCTATATCCGAGGCGTCTCGCATTCCAACAACCACATAGGTAAAAATAATATAAATGTCAGCCAGTTTAAGCACTGACACCACCCATAGCTAGAAAGAAACGTCGTGCTCTCCCTGTAGTCCCTATCCTGTTTTTGACTCATACCAAGGTGTGAGGCTCGCGAATTCACGTTGTACACAAAGCTGCGCCACACAGGCCGTGCTTTGATCATCAACCACAAGACATTGCTTTTCAATAGAAGCCTTGATCATTTTCCACTTAGGCATGCCACACAGGCAATTCACCCTATGCGACTGATGTCCATCGATATACAACCTCTGAGCTCGTACGTCTTAAAGAAGGGCGTTAAGCAAGAGAATAAATTCTCCGCCGCCAAACAGATGTATATTTAATAGAGATCAATCAACACAGAATAAAATCCAATGCCAGACACACAGTCCATTTACAAGTTCGTTCTGGGTCTGAACGAAACCAGAGGCACTTTTCTCGCATATCCATCGATATCCAAGTACGTCTGGACGATCACCAACTGATTCCCTCATCTTGGGTGTACAGCCCAATCAAGATCATCAGTAATCACCCAAACGATGTGAAGACTTCCGAACTTCAACCACCGTCTTCATCTTTGACTTATCATCGAATCGGTTATTCAGAATGGGTATAAACCCGGCCTTTCCGAATAACCCGCGTGTAACGACCCGGAAAATCTGAACCAGTTTGAAAATTTTAACTCGGCTATTTTGATGAATTTAAAACATTTAAAATAAATATTTTAAATGATAACGATGAAAAGTGAGTTTGAATCGATGTTTGAAAATAAATATAATTATTTCTAACTATATACAAGGCCTGAAATGGCGCGGTAGTTTCAAAATTTGAATTCAAACTTTGACTGACTGTACCGGGTGCAAAACAAAACAGAATTTAGTGAAACCAAAAATATTTTAATCTGTTAGTGAATACCTTTCTAACGAATCTGAAAAATCAAAGTTTCAAAGCAGGAAGCAAAAGTTATGGCCAAATGAATTTTCTGAAAGGTCGCTATGGAGTTTATATAGCCCGTGAAAATGACCATTTTGCAAACGACCTCAGAATTCGACGAGACCACTTTTGTTGGATCCGGGATGCTAAACTATTGCAAGGTTTCAAATTTCATAATTTTTGAAGTTAATATGGGAGCGTGGCAAAGAAAAATGTGTTTGGTCGATTTCTATTAAATTGGATCGACCAGAAAAGGGCCATTTTGCAAACGGTCTCAGAATTCGATGAAACTAGTTTTTTTGTGACCGTGTCGTCAAAACGAAGCTAGATTTATTTTTCGAGAATTTTTAGAATCAGTATGTGGCCCCGGCAAATTGAAATGTACGTTCAAATCAAATATTGAATGTTTTATACTTTAATTTGAAGGAAAACTGACTGAAACAGTCGAATGGGCCTACGAAACATATCCCATTGTGTTCGGAATGGGGGTATTTAGCTAGGGACGACAGTCGTTGGGTTTGGATTGGGGTTCATGTGTGAAAGATGGTATTTTAGAAATTAAAAAATATACAAATTAATAAAAAAAATATCATTGGTCAAAGATCCTCTCTCTCCCCGATACTACCAGCGACGAACGATGGAAAGCACTCCAAACTTCTCTCTTCGATTTCTCTTCCATCTCACATTGAAATCAAGTGATTCTTGAATCATTTTGAAGTTCTAACTCTCCTCTTTAAATCCATATAAGGAGCACAAATTATCGTCGTGTATATTGGGAGAATCACCTCGACAAAGTTGGCGCCTTTGGACCGCCGTCGCTCGCGCCTGGAGCCATCGGACTGGGCCCCACCACGTTGCGCACATGCGCCTCTCCTCCCCCTTCAACGCTGCACCACCTGATCGGCCTGATGCTACACGGTTTGCGCAAAAATCAAAGACCTAGTTTTGAACAACTTTGAAAGGTAACGGCTGAAACTATTTTAAACTATTTAATAGCAGTTTAAAGTGCTACGGTTTTTTATTTCACTGTAAAAATCATATATTTTTCGTTTGTTGACGAAATTCAGTGAAACAAGAGGCAGTGGATTCGTGTGGACGTCTTCTACATTCTAGAAGAGACCACATATTTTTCTGAGCCTTCTGCTATTTTTGGTGGAGTGGAACCCAATGTGAGATTTCTAAATTATAAACGATATGAAAAACAACGGTGTATAAATTATATAGTCGATGTATGAGTTATATAAGCATTGTACACCTCTTGTATAAGCGTTGTATAAGTTGTTCGTTTGATATATAAGTTATATATGCATTGTAAAAATTATATATATGTTAAAATAGAAGTGAAATGCTTATATAAATATATATATATACATACATACATATATATATATATATACATATATATATATGCACGCCCCTCGTCCACAAACCATGGACGATATTTATTGGTTGTAATTGGTGTGAAAATTGGTTGATTACGAATGGTTGATTAGAATTGTTTGTGGTTGAAATTGATTGATTGTGGTTGAAAAATACCCGTTTGTGGTTGAGAATTATTTGGTTGAAACCATATAGGATTAGTTTGTGGAAATGAAAAAAATATACATGCCGCCTGTGTGCGAACTAGATGCATGAAATCCCCATTGTCAAAAGCTGCGAGGCTTTAAGGTAGAGCGAGGAGCCGTACTAGGGACGACCCCGGTTTTAACTACCCTGCCGTTATGTTGCCGAATTTTCTGAAATATTCATGTGTTAGAATTATTTTCATTTGTTGAAATTATTTTCATATGTTGAAACCGTTCATGTGTTGAATAGAAATTCATTCGTTGAATAGAAATTCATGTGTAGAATGGTATTCGGGTTTGAAATAAATTGTTTTATAATAAAAATCCTATTTTTATCATCTATATGAACTATATAAAATAGTAGTGTTTTGAAATAAACTGTTTGGCAATAAAAATCACATTTTTACTATATATATACAAACTATAGAAAACATTCATGTGTTGAATAGAAATTCATTCGTTGAATAGAAATTCATGTGCTGAATGGTATTCGTGTTTTAAAATAAATTGTTTTATAATAAAAATCTTATTTTTATCATAAAATTCATGTGCTGAATGGTATTCGTGTTTTAAAATAAATGGTATTCGTGCTGAATATAAAATAGTCGTGGTTTGAAATAAATCGTTTTACAATAAAAGTCACATTTTTACTATATACGTGAGTTGTTAAAAATAGTGAAGTGTTGAAATAGAAGTCAGTTGGATAAAAATATCATTTTGATCAAAGGTATGAAAAGAATATGGTTTTGAAATCGAAGAATCGATTATATATATATATATATATATAATTAAAATAAATCGAATAACGAAGCTGCAGTTCATGTTTTGAAACCGTGATTTCAACGATTAGTGCAGGAGATCCGACCATCGGATTTTCCCGAAACCGAAACCGTTGGGTTCGCTTTGGAAATATCTTTCCAACGACACCAACTTTGTAAAGATCCAACGGTTGGATTGTCTGGAATGTTTAATTCAAATCTGAAGAAAAACAGCGCCAGAATCGGTTATATATATATATATATAATTAAATTAAATCGAATAACGACGCTACAGTTCGTATTTTGAAATCGAAACTTCAAACGATTGTACCGGGAGATCCGACCGTCGGATTTTCCCAAAACTGGGCCCGTTGGATTCATTTTGAAAAGATCTTTCTAATGATATAAATTTTGTGAAGATCCAGCGGTTAGATTTTCAGATATGTGTAAATCAAATCTGAAGAAAAACAGCGTTATGGCCTGAAGCGTCGTTTGAATAAATTGGCTATTCTTAAATAAATAAAAATAGCGATAAATCGTTATAAAATATTATAAACGTTATGGAATGTGAAATTTAGAAACTAGCTGAAGGTTGGTTAAGTCGAATGGTTTCCTGGGTTTTGATCTGATGTTGGTTTCGGCCTTCGGGGCTAATATTTGGGAAATCATTCTCTTACTGATTTACGGTTAGTGACTAATGAATTTGAAAAAGGCGTATGTGTGTTTGTGTAGCACTGGTTTATTATATACGTGAGTTGCTCAGAAAGACCGAGTTTATCCCGTTCTGAATAACTGAATCGACGATAAGATATCGAAGATGAAGACGGTGGTTGAAGACCGGAAATCTTCACCTCGTTTGGATGGTAACTGATGTCCTGATTGGGAGGCATCCCGAAATATGGATAATGAGTGGTGATCGTCCAGACGTACGTGGAGATCGATGGGTATGCGAGGTATATAGTGCCTCCTGTTTCGTTCAGACCCAGAACGGACTTGCAAATGGACAGTGTGTCTAACATTGGAATTCATTCTGTGTGATTGATAGCCATCAGTCGCATGGTGTGAATTGCCTGTGTGGCATGCTAAGATGCAGTGATCAGGGCTTCTGTTGAAAAGCAAAGTCTTGTGGTTGATGATCAAAGCACCGCTTGTGTGGCGTAGCTTTGTGTATAACGTGAATTTGCGAACCTCACACCCCGGTATGAACCAGAAACGGGAGAGGACCTCAGGGAGGACATGTGTTTCTTTCTAGTTAGAGGTGGTGTGGGCTTGAACTGGCTGACATTTATATTATTTTCACCTATGTGGTTGTTGCTGTTGCGAGGCGCCTCGGTTATATCGGTCGATACGGGATCGATGGTGTCATTCGTTGACTCATTGACGCCCCAAAGGGTGGGGAAACGCAGTGTTCTGGCATTTTAATCCACATCGGTGGACCGACCCTGACGATCCAAGGGCCCACCGGAGTCTGGGTCCTGAGACACGGGCTAGAGCGTCTCGAATTCGGTAAGGACTATCTTTTTCCTTGGTTCATGACGGAACTCCAATTTCCAAATACGACATCGTGAGGTTTTGATTGTAAACCTATATTTGGCGACATAGTGGCATGGGACGCTCATGTCGTCTATGATTGATATTTATGATTGTGTATAAAATTAGAAACTAACTGCAAACGAGCTAAGATGGGTGGTTACCTGGGTATGGTTTGATGTTGGTTTCGGCCTTCGGGGTTAATACTTAGGGGATCGTTCTCTTACTATTTTACAGTTGGAGTCTGATTAAGAATTAAACGAGAAAGTTTACATTTTAAATGATTTGTTTTGCTCGTATCAAGCATATTTTGGTCGATATAAGGTAAAACTCTATCCTCCGGTTTGCGTTGCATTGTGTGATGGGACTTGAGTCTTATATCTGCTTCATTTCTATAAAAAGTATTGCGATGTTTTAAAGGATTTAATTGTTTTAAAGCACTGGCAATCCAATGGAGTAAACCCGTTCCGCGAAAGTGGCGTGGTCCTGTGATTAGCCATATTATTAAAATGTGTTAAGTAGATTTCTCATACCAGTCCCATGACTGACTCGTAGTTTGTTTCACTTGCAAACTCGGGTGCCCCTTTTTCTGCACGGGCAGCCTTGTATTCAAGTTTTAGCGGGCTCTTTCTGGATAGTGGGAGCTGAAGATGGATATATATGGTAATTTAATTAATAAGAGAATGAATGGTAGAATTTATTCGATTAAATCACACATTGAACTGATTTAAAAATAGATAGAAATATATACATGTGCATATATATGTTTCAACAGGTAAATGGGTTAGCTGTTGAGTAAAGAATTTATTTGCGTGCCCGACAAATAGGTAAACCTTAATGAGTTGGATGCGAAATATTATTATATCAACTCATGTCAATGCCATTGGATGCGGAGTGCTGATTATTCTGTGTGTAATAATAAATGTCGCCATACGATGGTAACAATTAATTTTGAACTACGCTACATGGCATACTTCTCGAAGATAGGCATACTTCATCCTATACCACATAAGCATTTGGAGTTTGTGTGATGAGGTTGAAGATTTACCATACGAGCGAGAGGCTTGTATGGCGATGACTATATTTTATAGGTTGAACTGATGACTGATATGGACCATATAAAATTGTAACGATAAAATTGCCAGATTAATAAAAACCCCACACGGGTCTGGAGTTGACAATAATCACATCTCTCTAGTTATTAGATACGGCACATGGATTATTTATTTCCCACACGGGACGAGGTGACAAGAATTTATTCTCTGGAGCAATTAAAAATACACACTCCCTCAGGCTTTGACAGGGTGACGAGAATTAATTCTCTGGAGTTATTATCTATACACGATCCCCTGTAAACACCAGAATATACCACTATAAATATGTGTATGCTTTATAGGATTTATTGGGTACCAAATACGGCCCAATAAATTTCCAAACCCCTCTCCGTACAAAGGAGGAGGTTATGGCAAAAAAATTCGAAAATTCCGGGTGTTAGCCAAATTTTTTGAAGAATTTGAAAATTCTCAGAAACTGAAAATTTGGAGAATGGAAGCCAGATTGGACGTAGAGTTGATTAATCAAACCACTTTCGACTTTGTTCCTTTTCGGGGACGAAAAGTTTTAAGTGGGGGAGATTGTAACGACCCGGAAAATCTGAACCAATTTGAAAATTTTTACTTGGCTATTTTGGTGAATTTAAAACATTTAAAAGAAATATTTTAAATGATAACGATCAAAAGTGAGTTTGAATCGACGTTTGAAAATAAATATAATTATTTCTAACTATAAACAAGGCCTGAAATGGCGCGGTAGTTTCAAAATTTGAATTCAAACTTTGACTGACTGTACCGGGTGCAAAACAAAACGGATTTTAGTGACACCAAAAATATTTAAATCTGTTAGTGAATACCTTTCTATCGAATCTGAAAAATCGAAGTTTCATAGCTGGAAGCAAAAGTTATGGCCAAATGAATTTTCTGAAAGGTCGCTATGGAGTTTATATAACCCGTGAAAATGGCCATTTTGCAAACGACCTCGGAATTCGACGAAACAACTTTTGTTGGATCCGGGATGTTAAACTATTGCTAGGTTTCAAATTTCATAATTTTTGAAGTTAATATGTGAGTGTGGCAAAGGAAAATGTGTTTGGTCGATTTCTATTAAATTGGATCGACCAGAAAAGGGCCATTTTGCAAACGGTCTCAGAATTCAACGAAACTAGTTTTGTTGGGACCGTGCCATCAATAGAAAGCTAGATTTATTTTTCGGGAATTTTTAGAATCAGTATGTGGCCCCGGCAAATTGAAATGTACGTTCAAATCAAATATTGAATGTTTATACTTTAATTTGAAGGAAAACTTACTGAAACAGTCGAATGGGCCTACGAAACATATCCCATTGTGTTCGGAATGGGGGTATTTAGCTAGGGACGACAGTCGTTGGGTTTGGATTGGGGTTCGTGTGTGAAAGAGTGTATTTTAGAAAATTAAAAATATAAAAATTAATAAAAAAAAATCATTGGTCAAAGATCCTCTCTCTCTCCCCGATACTACCAGCGATGAACGACGGAAAGCACTCCAAACTTCTCTTTTCGATTTCTCTTCCATCTCACAATGAAATCAAGTGATTCTTGAATCATTTTGAAGCTCTAACTCTCCTCTTTAAATCCATATAAGGAGCACAAATTATCGTCGTGTATATTGGGAGAATTACCTCGACAAAGTTGGCGCCTTTGGACTGTCGTCGCTCGCGCCTGGAGCCATCGGACTGGGCCCCACCACGTTGCGCACGTGCGCCTCTCCTCCCCCTTCAACGCCGCACCACCTGATCGGCCTAATGCTACACGGTTTGCGCGAAAATCAAAGACCTAGTTCTGAACAACTTTGAAAGGCAATGGCTGAAACTATTTTAAACTATTTAATAGCAGTTTAAAGCGCTACGATTTTTGATTTCACTGTAAAAATCATATATTTTTCGTTTGTTGACGAAATTCAGTGAAACAAGAGGTAGTGGACTCGTGCGGACGTCTTCTACATTCTAGAAAAGACCGCATATTTTTCTGAGCCTTCTGCTATTTATGGTGGAGTGGAACACAATGTGAGATTTCTAAATTATAAACGATATGGAAAACAACGGTGTATAAATTATATAGTCGATGTATGAGTTATATAAGCATTGTACACCTCTTGTATAAGTTGTATAAGTTGTTCGTTCGATATATAAGTTATATATGCATTGTAAAAATTATATATGTGTTAAAATAGAAGTGAAATGCTTATATAAATTTATATATATATACACACGCCCCTCGTCCACAAACCATGGACGATATTTATTGGTTGTGATTGGTGTGAAAATTGTTGATTACGAATGGTTAATTAGAATTGTTTGTGGTTGAAATTGATTGATTGTGGTTGAAAAATACCCGTTTGTGGTTGAGAATTATTTGGTTGAAACCATATAGGATTAGTTTGTGGAAATGAAAAACTATACATGCCGCCTGTGTGCGAACTAGATGCATGAAATCCCCATTGTCAAAAGCTGCGAGGCTTTAAGGTAGAGCGAGGAGCCATACTAAGTACGGCCCCGGTTTTAACTACCCTGCCGTTATGCTGCCGAAATTTTCTGAAATATTCATGTGTTAGAATTATTTTCATTTGTTGAAATTATTTTCATATGTTGAAACCGTTCATGTGTCGAATAGAAATTCATTAGTTGAATAGAAATTCAAGTGTTGAATGGTATTCGTGTTTGAAATAAATTGTTTTATAATAAAAATCATATTTTTGTCATCTATATGAACTATATAAAATAGTAGTGTTTGGAAATAAATTGTTTTGCAATAAAAATCACATTTTTACTATATATATACAAACTATAGAAAACATTCATGTGTTGAATAGAAATTCATTCGTTGAATAGAAATTCATGTGTTGAATGGTATTCGTGTTTTAAAATAAATTGTTTTATAATTAAAATCATATTTTTATCATCTATATGAACTATATAAAATAGTCGTGTTTTGAAATAAATCGTTTTACAATAAAAATCACATTTTTACTATATACATGAGTTGTTAAAAATAGTGAAGTGTTGAAATAGAAGTCAGTTGGATAAAAATATCATTTTTATCAAAGGTATGAAAATAATATGGTTTTGAAATCGAAGAATCGATTATATTTATATATATATATATATATAAATATAATTAAAATAAATCGAATAACGAAGCTGCAGTTCGTGTTTTGAAACCGTGATTTCAAACGATTAGTGCGGGAGATCCGACCATCGGATTTTCCCGAAACCGAAACCGTTGGGTTCGCTTTGGAAATATCTTTCCAACGACACCAACTTTGTAAAGATCCAACGGTTGGATTGTCTGATATGTTTAATTCAAATCTGAAGAAAAACAGCGCCAGAATCGATTATATATATATATATATATATATATATATATATATATAATTAAATTAAATCAAATAACGACGCTACAGTTCGTACTTTGAAATCGAAACTTCAAACGATTGTACCGGGAGATCCGACCGTCGGATTTTCCCAAAACTGGGCCCGTTGGATTCGTTTTGAAAAGATCTCCCTAATGATATAAATTTTGTGAAGATCCAACGGTTAGATTTTCAGATATGTGTAAATCAAATCTGAAGAAAAACAGCGCCACGGCCGCGTTATGGCCTGAAGCGTCGTTTGAATAAATTGGCTGTTCTTAAATAAATAAAAATAGTGATAAATCATTATAAAATAATATAAACGATATGGAATGTGAAATTTAGAAACTAGCTGAAGGTTGGTTAAGTCGAATGGTTTCCTGGGTTTTGATCTGATGTTGGTTTCGGTCTTCGGGGTTAATATTTGGGAAATCATTCTCTTACTGATTTACGGTTAGTGACTAATGAATTGGAAAAAGGCGTATGTGTGTTTGTGTAGCACTTGTTTATTATATACGCGAGTTTCTCAGCAAGACCGGGTGTAACACCCCACCTCCGCCAGGGTGTCTCTTGCAAGCACTCTGACTTTGGAGGGGCGTTTGAATCAGGTAAACATGCATAATGATATATCAAGGCATAACAAGAACATATGTATATATGTAAACAGAGTAAATAACATAGATAAAACAGCGGAAGATTTCAAACCATTTCAAAACAAGTCTGGTACAACATAATGTCAACTTTCCAAATACACAAGTCTAGATAAAAACAACATTGCTGAAAAACTGAAATACATAAGTACTATCCCCAAAATAAGTGATAACCATATCTAGCTTCATGTCAAGACCGTACATGAGCTAAAATCCCACAAGCAAGCGATCAGAAATCCAAGCTAAGCTCCAATATTCCCACCCTGAGAACCTGGGGGGGGGGGGAACGGAAGAAAAGAGGCGAAAGAAAACAGGTCAGTCAAAAAGACTGAGTAAGCCCTACTACAATCAATGTAAACTAATAAAGTTAACTGGCATGATGAAAGCTGAGATGAACATATGGATAACTACATACTGGCATGATGATTAACTAACAAGGTAGATAAAGGTGTCATCGCATAATCAGGATTAAGGTTTTGCACCACAGGTGTACTAGCAAACTAACATGACTTGAATAAACCAGTATTGATCCCTTGGCCCAAGCTTTGGCCCAATAACATGAAGTGACCCTAATACGCGGTCCAACCAAACGGTCTAGTCGATCGGCTCCCTACAAGCCTAACTCGTCACGTGTTGGTGTCAATGCGGCCCAAACATAATTGTAGTCAGACTGTGCAGGGTCTCCCATCGGGTGTATCAAGCCCTAGGGTGGCAACCCCTGGACACCATAAACAAAGTGCACAGTCTCGATCTACTGGTACCCGTGCATGCTTTCCCCGGCTTCGGACTATGTGCACGACCATGGTCCGCCCGGAACTACACCGGCGTACCCATCTGCCGTCGCTTTTGGTCACTTACCTCCAGTCCAGTAATCGTGCTCCCTCCCTAGCCTAGACCCTAGGGCCTTAATGATACAAACTTGGGATTACTGCTGGAGTGGACCCCCATTGCTAGGATTTTTCTAGTGCGTTAAGTACGGTTTAACCCTCTTGCTAATCATGGATTAACTTGGTTAAGTGTAACGATGAGTTCACGACTTAACCCCGATTAATCTACCAAGCCCAAATTGGTTAAGTATTAAGTGGACCATGACTTAACCCTAATCACGAGGCATTAATTAATTTAATGCGCCTTAACCTCTCACATTAGACCTTGTTGTGGTTACTAGTTAAGCCGGGCGGGTCCGGGTAGCTTTACACCACAACTTGGTCTAACCTCGGGTTCAAGGTACAACATGACCAACTTCTCACATTGGGTCCTATTGTTTGTAGCAACTAGTTAAGCCGATCGGTTCCGGGTAGGTTTACGCTACAAACTCAACCCAACCTCGAGTTGGTCACACTTATCTTTTCTAAGTGTCATGTCCATCATGTTTCCAAAACATGTTACAAGTTTTCAAGCATTTGGGTAGACCTAACTTAATAGGTAAATTCCCAAAGGGTAGACCTAACTTAATAGGTAAATTCCCAAGCTTATGTTTTTATGTCTTTTAAGTTTACCCAACCCCAAACGCAATCCCATCGCTTACATATCGCAATAGCGCATAAAGGATAGAAAGAGGGAACTTGGCATAATCATGACTTAAAGGTGTTGAAGCCACAAGTTCAACATGGTGGCATATGAAATGTACATGTGTTCATATACTTGCATATTACATTTTTAGGCCTCAAAAGCATGCATAAAACCAAACTTAGCATATTGGTGATACATGGTGATAAATGACATGTAGAAATGGCCATAAGTTCGCATTTATCCTCACATGCAAGTTATCATAAGAGATATGATAACTTACATGTTGCCAAAATGCAACCTTTAGCATAAAGCTTGAAGCTTTAAGCTCATAAACCCAAGATAAGCTTGCATAACATGATAACATGAACAAAAGGATCAACCCAAACTTGCATAACATAACTTGCATATCATATGACAAACTTGCATATCAAACTTGCATAACATAACTTGATGAACTTGCATAACACATCATAGTAAACTTGCATAACACATCATAGTAAACTTGCATATCATAATGATCAAACACAACTTGCATCATTCATTAACTTTAGAGTTTAAGTATGAAAGTAGAAAAGGGCTTACAATGCTTATGAAGACACAAAAATATGACAAAGCCCTTATGCAACCAATTAAACCCAAAATGCAAGCTTCAATAGAAAAACCCTTAAGCCAAAATGATCAAAACCCTTGCTTTATGATGCAAATATAGAAAACTTGACTTGAATGCAAGCTAATGATGCTCATACAAGCTTGAAAACACTTGTATGCATGGAAAATCTCATAGAAATTTATTTAGGAATTTTATGAAGAGAGTGGAGGCCATGAGAGGATTGATTTTGACATAGTTTAGTTGTATGAATGAATAATGATGATTTAGGGTTAGGTTAGGGTCTTATTTATAGAGATTAGGACTAGTTTCAACCTTAGGATTAAACCCTAGTTCCAATCTCAGCCCTTAAAACCGAATCTGGCCCCCAAACTCAACACAAACCCAAAATGGTGCACCAGGCAAAACTGCCCGGCTGGACCAAGTCGACAGCCAAGTCGACAGGGCTGTCGACTTGGGTCCAACCAAGTCGACTCCCAAGTCGACAGGGCTGTCGACTTGGGTGCTCTGGCGGGAATTTTCCCGCCTGGCCCAATCTTACCCTAATCTCCAATTTCAAACTTGAATTTGAATCTGTTTTTGCTTTGGAATTTTCTGAAAACTTCGTTGGGCCTTAATCGGGTCATACGGACTCCGATTTTCGAAAACTCGTGCTCTATTTCGCGTATTTTTCCGAGACGAACGCAGTGGCATAGCCCGTTTCCCTTGATTCAGATTTTAGAATTAAATTATGCCTCGATTTATGTTATAACAGGTTATTGAAAATACGGGTTGTTACATTCTCCCCTCCTTAAAGGATTTCGTCCCCGAAATCTTCAAGTTGGGAAGAACGTATCCTACCATCCAATCATCCATCTACTCAAAACATCATCCACGAGCAATCATTGTCCTTACAAGATTCTAAATGTTGTATGAACATATGCAAAGGTGTGTGTATATGTACTTATCTAATGCAAATATCATCAATGCAAATTATGTTAGTGAAATGAATCCATATGTATGCAATTCCTAACATAATGTATAACATCTATATGTGTGCACATAACATACATCCATATGCAACATCCATGTGATAACACAAAAATTTTATCCATAAACACTCATGCATATGCAATATGAGGAGTGTGTGAGCCGATCTAGTGCCTAACGTGTATAATGCATCCACGAGTAACCACTTGCAAACACTTGCAACCACTTGCAACCATCAAGCATAACATGTTTCAAACACATGTTTCATCCAAAGGGTTTCTACCTAAGGTTCTCATGACAAGATTAACACGATAAACTAGATAAACATGGATAGCAAAGAGAAAGATATGCTAACAAAGAAAAGAGATTGAGAGTGTACCCTCAAAAAGGAATGGATAAAGCCCACGCATCTTCTCCTCGGTTTCCCAAGTTGCGTCTTCTTCGGCTTCACCCCATTGAACCTTCACCAACTTGACCTCTCGATTCCTTAGCTTCTTGGTCTCCGTCCCCAAGATACGAATCGGAGCTCTCCTCAAGGTAGCCTCTTTCTCCACTTCTACATCTTTCAGAACACTTGGCTCAACAACCTCTGCTGATTCATGTAAACACTTCCGGAGATGCGAGACATGAAAAACATCGTGTACTCCGGCAAGCTTCTCGGGCAACTCCACTCTATAAGCCATCTGCCCGATCCTCTCTATAATAGGGTATGGTCCAACAAACCTCGGTGCTAACTTTCCAACGGCTCCAAATCGGACCACATTCCGCAAAGGAGAAGCCTTCACGAAAACCATATCCCCAACATCAAACTCCAAATCAGTTCTTCGCTTATCATCATAGGATTTCTGTCGGTCTTGGGCCGCTTTCATCCGTCTCCGAATCAACTCGACCTTCTCGGATGTATCTCTGATCATATCAGGCCCAAGTATAAGCTCATCTGTAGTCTCCCACCAACATGTAGGCGACTTGCACGGCCTCCCATATAAAGCTTCAAATGGTGCCATCCCTATGCTTGCCTGATAACTGTTATTATATGCAAACTCAACAAGAGGAAGATGGTCTTCCCAAGTACCACCAAAATCCAGAATACAAAGCCTCAACAGATCCTCGAGTACCCTATTCGCCCTTTCGGTTTGACCGTCCGTCTGTGGGTGATAAGCCGTACTTAGATTCAACCTCGTGCCCATAGCTTCTTGCAAGCTATTCCAGAATTGACTTGTAAAGATTGGGTCACGGTCACTGACAATACTAGAAGGGACTCCATGAAGTCTCACAATCTCACGAAAATATACAGACGCTAGCCAAGATGCGGTTCTCTTGCTCTTCATCGGAATGAAATGAGCACTCTTCGTAAGTCTATCCACAATAACTCAAATGCTCGTATTCCCTTTCCTTGACCTTGGTAGCCCATCGATAAAATCTATGGAAATACTCTCCCACTTCCAAAGTGGAACGTCTAGAGGATGCAATAGCTCACCGGGCTTCTTCGACTCGGCCTTAACTTGCTGGCAAATGATACATCTAGAGACAAACTCTGCCACATTCTTCTTCATCCCAGGCCAAAAGAAAATGCGCTTCATTTCTTTATACATCTTATCTCCGCCCGGATGTATAGTCAACTTAGAGCGATGCGATTCCTCAAGAACTTTTCTTACTAAATCTTCTACCATTGGAACACATAACCTTCCGTCTCTCCTCAGCCAACCCTTGTCATCAATAGAATATCGAGCGAGATGACTAGACGCCTCTCCTCGAATCAGCTTATCCATAATCTCAACTATCTGAGGGTCTTCTCTCTGCGAAGCCCCAACTTGATCAAGAAGGGTAGGTCTGAGTTCCAGAGATGCTAAAGAACCGGTCATCGACTCAATTGCCAAAGAGAAATCAAAGGTTGCCACATACTCTAAATTCTTCATCTCAACGAATAGAGGACTCAGAGTCAACCTTTTTCTACTCAATGCATCTGCTACCACATTCCCCTTGCCAGGGGTATAAGCTATCTCAAAATCATAGAACGCCAAGAATTCCATCCATCTTTGTTGCCTACAATTCAGATCCTTCTGAGAAAAGAGATACTTCAATGACTTGTGATCGGTATAAAGCTCAAATCTTTCTCCCAGAAGATAATGGCGCCAAGCCTTGAGTGCATATACTATTGCTGCCAACTCTAAGTCATGAGTGGGATAATTCTTCTCATGCACTTTGAGTTGTCTACCGCCAAAGCATATCACTCTTCCTTCTTGCATCAGAACAGCTCCTAACCCCGTGCCACATGCATCGGTGTATACTGTAAATAACTTCCCTCCATCGGGCAAAGCTAGAACAGGTGCTGATGTGAGAGCTCTCTTGAGCTTCTGAAAAGCAAGCTCGCATTCTATGCTCCAAGCAAAAACTAAATTCTTCTTCGTCAATTTAGTGAGAGGAGCAGAAATCTTCGCGAAGTCCTTGATGAACTTCCGGTAAAAGCCTGCAAGACCTAGAAAACTTCTCACTTCGGTTGCATTCCTTGGAGTCTTCCAATCCTGAACTGCAACTACCTTAGCGGGATCCACCGCTAAGCCTTGCTTAGATACTGTATGCCCAAGGAATCTAACTTCCCTTCTCCAAAAGTGACACTTGGAGAACTTGGCCTTCAACTGATGCGCTCTAAGCGTATCCATCACCTCCACGAGATGCCTTGCGTGCTCTTCCTCATCCTTAGAGAAGATCAGAATATCATCTACGAAGACCACAACAAACTTGTTCAAGAACTCCCTGAACACCCTACTCATCAAGTCCATGAAATATGCGGGTGCATTAGTCAAGCCGAATGGCAGGACAAGCCATTCGAAGAATCCATCTGGCGTTCTGAACGCCATCTTGTCTATACTATCTTCAGCTACCCTGAGCTGATGGAATCCAGTAGCAAGATCAAGCTGAGAGAAAACAGAAGCACCGACAAGCTGATCAAAGAGATCATCAATCCTCGGTAACGGGTGTTTGTTCTTCTTAGTCAGCTTATTCAACTCTCGATAGTCAACACAAAGTCGGAGAGAACCATCTGCCTTGGTAGCAAACACCACAGGCGCTCCCCATTCAGATATACTTCGTCTAATGAAGTTCTTCTCAAGCAACTCCTTCACTTGCTTACTTAGCTCCCGCCTTTCACGCGGAGCCATGTGCCGAACGGGCAAAGAAACCGGCTTTGCATTATCCACCAGATAAATGCGGAAATCAATCTCTCGCTTAGGGGGCAACCCCCTAACTTCATCGAAAACATCCGGATACTCTCGAACCACTCTTACAGACTGAAGAGTTTCCATTGACGAGTCGAGTGATTCAAGATAGCACAACATGACGGGACCTCTCGGATTACAAGAAATTTCTAAGGTGTTTCCGAGGCGAGTCACGAGCCTCACAACCCTATGCTCACAATCAAGAATGGCTCCATATCTGGACAACCAATCCATGCCCAATATCAATCCGTATCCCCTAAAACCAAGAACATAAGCACTACACAAGAACTCTACACTCAGTATAGAGATCCTCAAATCCCCACATATCATAGACAAATGGGCGGAACCCCCAATAGGATTTGAGATACAGACGGGATCATCTACCAAGCTAGTACTAAGGTGCAAACTATCAACAAGATCAGATGAGATAAAGCTATGCGATGCACCAGAATCAAACAAGGTACGAACTGGAAAATCAGAAATATATACAAGGCTCTCAACAGAAATACTACCTCGATCGGGAACTGGAGCGGTATTGAGAGCATGAACTTGCCCTCCTGAAGATCCAGCACGCTGAGTCTGACCCTGGCCTTGCCCTTGCTTCTTCGGGCAATCCTTACTGAAATGTCCAGTCTCACCGCAGAAAAAGCATTCACCATTCTTCCTTTTCCTCTTCTTACAATCCTTAATAAGATGCCCAACTGAACCGCAATAATGGCATTTCCCCTTGTTGTTCTTGCCCTTGTTGTTGTTCCCCTTGTTGCCTTGACTCTTGTTCTTGTTCTTGTTCTGATTGCCTTGACTGCTCTGACCACTTGGATTACCCTGATTTCCTTTCCCCTGGGAATCAGTCTTCTTGGCTTGAGTATCATTCATCTTGATCTCTTTCTTGACATCTCCCTGAAGTAACGCCATATCAACCAAGCTCTCAAACGTGGCCCCATGGGGAATATGTGACATAGCCAATCCCTGCAACGGCTCATTCAATCCTCTAGCAAAACGAAGAGCCTTCTTCTGAGGAGTATTAACCATATCCAAGCCAAAACGAGCTAACTGATTGAACTTGTTCACATATTCTTTGACAGACATATCTCCTTGTTTCAAAGTTATGAACCTCTCCATTTGCAGATTCTCCTCAGCAGAAGATAGAAACTTAAGCACGAACCTTGCCCTGAAATCGGCCCAAGTCTCAACAGGCCTAGTACCATTCGTGACTTCCCACCAATAAGCGGCTTCATCCTTCATAAGCCAAACCGCCAACAAGATCTTCCTCTGATCGTCTAACCCAAAGATAGCAAATAAATCCTCGGTCTCTTTCAACCAATTTCTGGCCTCTACAAAAGTCTCAGTGCCTTGAAAGTTCTTGCCACCCATTGCTTTGAAATCTTTGCAAGTCTTTGCGAAGTCAGCTTGAGGATGCTGAGGGGGAGGAGGAAGAGGAACCTCAGCGACAGGAGGAGGAGGAACATTAACTACTGGAGGAGGAGGAGGAGGAACATCTGCGGGGCCGGCTTCGGTCGCCCTAGCCTCCAAAAGTCTCCTATACCAAACAGGTACGTGTACTCCCTCCGGAATAGCAAAGTTATTGGCCATAATAAAAACGAAGAAAAAAGACAGATTCAGAATGGAGAGAAACGAAGGAATTTTGCTAATGGCTTTTTGGGGAATAGCCTTTAAAATAAACTAGACTTTTCTTTGGAAAATACTTTATACTTGGTTTTGAAAATAGTTTTCCAAAAGTTTTCTAAAAACCGTTTTGTTCCTTCTCGTAAACCATATGCTCTGATACCAAATGTAACACCCCACCTCCGCCAGGGTGTCTCTTGCAAGCACTCTGACTTTGGAGGGGCGTTTGAATCAGGTAAACATGCATAATGATATATCAAGGCAGAACAAGAACATATGTATATATGTAAACAGAGTAAATAACATAGATAAAACAGCGGAAGATTTCAAACCATTTCAAAATAAGTCTGGTACAACATAATGTCAACTTTCCAAATACACAAGTCTAGATAAAAACAACATTGCTGAAAAACTGAAATACATAAGTACTATCACCAAAATAAGTGATAACCAGAGCTAGCTTCATGTCAAGACCGTACATGAGCTAAAATCCCACAAGCAAGCGATCAGAAATCCAAGCTAAGCTCCAATATTCCCACCCTGAGAACCTGGGGGGGGGGGGGGAACGGAAGAAAAGAGGCGAAAGAAAACAGGTCAGTCAAAAAGACTGAGTAAGCCCTACTACAATCAATGTAAACTAATAAAGTTAACTGGCATGATGAAAGCTGAGATGAACATATGGATAACTACATACTGCATGATGATTAACTAACAAGGTAGATAAAGGTGTCATCGCATAATCAGGATTAAGGTTTTGCACCACAGGTGTACTAGCAAACTAACATGACTTGAATAAACCAGTATTGATCCCTTGGCCCAAGCTTTGGCCCAATAACATGAAGTGACCCTAATACGCGGTCCAACCAAACGGTCTAGTCGATCGGCTCCCTACAAGCCTAACTCGTCACGTGTTGGTGTCAATGCGGCCCAAACATAATTGTAGTCAGACTGTGCAGGGTCTCCCGTCGGGTGTATCAAGCCCTAGGGTGGCAACCCCTGGACACCATAAACATAAGTGCACAGTCTCGATCTACTGGTACCCGTGCATGCTTTCCCCGGCTTCGGACTATGTGCACGACCATGGTCCGCCTGGAACTACACCGGCGTACCCATCTGCCGTCGCTTTTGATCACTTACCTCCAGTCCAGTAATCGTGCTCCCTCCCTAGCCTAGACCCTAGGGCCTTAATGATACAAACTTGGGATTACTGCTGGAGTGGACCCCCATTGCTAGGATTTTTCTAGTGGGTTAAGTACGGTTTAACCCTCTTGCTAATCATGGATTAACTTGGTTAAGTGTAACGATGAGTTCACGACTTAACCCCGATTAATCTACCAAGCCCAAATTGGTTAAGTATTAAGTGGACCATGACTTAACCCTAATCACGAGGCATTAATTAATTTAATGCGCCTTAACCTCTCACATTAGACCTTGTTGTGGTTACTAGTTAAGCCGGGCGGGTCCGGGTAGCTTTACACCACAACTTGGTCTAACCTCGGGTTCAAGGTACAACATGACCAACTTCTCACATTGGGTCCTATTGTTTGTAGCAACTAGTTAAGCCGGTCGGTTCCGGGTAGATTTACGCTACAAACTCAACCCAACCTCGAGTTGATCACACTTATCTTTTCTAAGTGTCATGTCCATCATGTTTCCAAAACATGTTACAAGTTTTCAAGCATTTGGGTAGACCTAACTTAATAGGTAAATTCCCAAAGGGTAGACCTAACTTAATAGGTAAATTCCCAAGCTTATGTTTTTATGTCTTTTAAGTTTACCCAACCCCAAACGCAATCGCATCGCTTACATATCGCAATAGCGCATAAAGGATAGAAAGAGGGAACTTGGCATAATCATGACTTAAAGGTGTTGAAGCCACAAGTTCAACATGGTGGCATATGAAATGTACATGTGTTCATATACTTGCATATTACATTTTTAGGCCTCAAAAGCATGCATAAATCCAAACTTAGCATATTGGTGATACATGGTGATAAATGACATGTAGAAATGGCCATAAGTTCGCATTTAGCCTCACATGCAAGTTATCATAAGAGATATGATAACTTACATGTTGCCAAAATGCAACCTTTAGCATAAAGCTTGAAGCTTTAAGCTCATAAACCCAAGATAAGCTTGCATAACATGATAACATGAACAAAAGGATCAACCCAAACTTGCATAACATAACTTGCATATCATATGACAAACTTGCATATCAAACTTGCATAACATAACTTGATGAACTTGCATAACACATCATAGTAAACTTGCATAACACATCATAGTAAACTTGCATAACACATCATAGTAAACTTGCATATCATAATGATCAAACACAACTTGCATCATTCATTAACTTTAGAGTTTAAGTATGAAAGTAGAAAAGGGCTTACAATGCTTATGAAGACACAAAAATATGACAAAGCCCTTATGCAACCAATTAAACCCAAAATGCAAGCTTCAATAGAAAAACCCTTAAGCCAAAATGATCAAAACCCTTGCTTTATGATGCAAATATAGAAAACTTGACTTGAATGCAAGCTAATGATGCTCATACAAGCTTGAAAACACTTGTATGCATGGAAAATCTCATAGAAATTTATTTAGGAATTTTATGAAGAGAGTGGAGGCCATGAGAGGATTGATTTTGCCATAGTTTAGTTGTATGAATGAATAATGATGATTTAGGGTTAGGTTAGGGTCTTATTTATAGAGATTAGGACTAGTTTCAACCTTAGGATTAAACCCTAGTTCCAATCTCAGCCCTTAAAACCGAATCTGGCCCCCAAACTCAACACAAACCCAAAATGGTGCACCAGGCAAAACTGCCCGGCTGGACCAAGTCGACAGCCAAGTCGATAGGGCTGTCGACTTGGGTCCAAACAAGTCGACTCCCAAGTCGACAGGGCTGTCGACTTGGGTGCTCTGGCGGGAATTTTCCCGCCTGGCCCAATCTTACCCTAATCTCTAATTTCAAACTTGAATTTGAAATCTGTTTTTGCTTTGGAATTTTCTGAAAACTTCGTTGGGCCTTAATCGGGTCATACGGACTCCGATTTTCGAAAACTCGGACTCTATTTCGCGTATTTTTCCGAGACGAACGCAATGGCATAGCCCGTTTCCCTTGATTCAGATTTTAGAATTAAATTCTGCCTCGATTTATGTTATAACAGGTTATTGAAAATACGGGTTGTTACACCGGGTTTATCCCATTCTGAATAACTGAATCGACGATATGATATCGAAGATGAAGACGGTGGTTGAAGACCGGAAATCTTCATCTCGTTTGGATGGTAACTGATGTCCTGATTGGGAGGCATCCCGAAATGTGGATAATGAGTGGTGATCGTCCAGACGTACGTGCAGATCGATGGGTATGCGAGGTATATAGTGCCTCCGGTTTTGTTCAGACCCAGAACGGACTTGCAAATGGACAGTGTGTCTGACACTGGAATTCATTCTGTGTGATTGATAGCCATCAGTCTTATGGTGTGAATTTCCTGTGTGGCATGCTAAGATGCAGTGATCAGGGCTTCTGTTGAAAAGCAAAGTCTTGTGGTTGATGATCAAAGCACTACCTGTGTGGCATAGCTTTGTGTATAACATGAATTCGCGAACCTCACACCCCGGTATGAACCAGAAACGGGAGAGGACCTCAGGGAGGACATGCGTTTCTTTCTAGTTAGAGGTGGTGTCGGTGCTTAAACTGGCTGACACTTATATTATTTTCACCTATGTGGTTGTTGCTGTTTCGAGGCGCCTCGGTTATATCGGTCGATTCGGGATCAATGGAGTCATTCGTTGGCTCATTGACGCCCCTAAGGGCGGGGAAACGCAGTGTTCAGGCATTTTAATCCACATCGGTTGACTGGCCCTGACGATCCAAGGGCCCACCTGAGTCTGGGTCCTGAGACACGGGCTAGAGCGTCTCGAATTCGGTAAGGACTATCTTTTGCCTTGGTTCATGACGGAAATCCAATTTTCAAAAAACGACATCGTGCGGTTTTGATTGTAAACCTATATTTGGCGATATAGTGGCATGGGACGCTCATGTCGCCTATGATTGATATTTATGATTGTGTATAAAATTATAAACTAACAGCAAACGAGCTAAGATGGGTGGTTTCCTGGGTATTGGTCTGATGTTGGTTTCGGCCTTCGGGGTTAATACTTAGGGGATTGTTCTCTTACTATTTTACAGTTGGAGTCTGATTAAGAATTAAACAACAAAGTTTACATTTTAAATGATTTGTTTTGCTCGTATCAAGCATATTTTGGTCGATATAACGTAAAACTCTATCCTCCGGTTTGCGCTGCATTGTGTGATGGGACTTGAGTCTTATATCGACTTCATTTTTATAAAAAGCATTGCGATGTTTTAAAGGATTTAATTGTTTTAAAGCACTGGCAATCTAATGGAGTAAACCCGTTCCGCGAAAGTGGCGTGGTCCTGTGATTAGCCATATTATTAAAATGTGTTAAGTAGATTTCTCATACCAGTCCCATGACTGACTTGTAGTTTGTTTCACTTGCACGGGCAGCCTTGTGTTCAGGTTTTAGCGGGCTCTTTCTGGATAGCGGGAGCTGAAGATGGATTCTATCATTTATCTCTTTTTATGCTGTTCAGCTCTTATTGTACATATTATGTTTGTTTTCCGCTGTAGACATTATGTATAGCTGAACTGTATTTGTACTAAGTATGATCTTGTATACTGTGTAACTCTGATGATTTCGTTTATCCAGTGTATTATTTGTTCATTATCTGGTGTATTTATTTATTTCTGTTCTTCTATTATATGTTTATGTGTTATATTCCAAAGATTACCCTTAACACCGTCGAACGGGGTTTTGGGGTCGTCACAACGCGTATATAATAAACAATTGTTACACAAACACAACGTATGCCTCATTCCAATTCATCAGTCACAAACCGTAAATTAGTAAGAGAACAATTCCCCAAATATTAACCACGAAGGCAGAAACCAACATCAGATCAATACCCAGGAAACCATCCTTCTTAGCTAACCTACAGTTAGTTTCTAAATTTCACATTCTTAGGAAAAGGTTCCCATTAATTTTATCAAAGATAAATTCTTCTAAATTTATTCTATAATCTTCCTTTGGATATCATTTCAAACCATATTATGGTTTTCCAAACTAGTCGGGATTAGCGAACCACACCGAAGTAATTATTTATTTTATTTCCCAATCCCAACCTATTTATCCATGGAGCAAAACTGGTAATACTCCATATCTAACACCACGGTGTTATCGGTAAAATTAATTACCATTTCACGTTCAAATCTAATTAAAGATTCAACTATCGCTTTGGAGCAAAACTGGTGATACTCCATTCTCGATCACTTTCCACATTTGATAATTTAAATTATCAATTCGCATTTCAATCTAATTACAGATTCATTAAAACTCCACTTAGTTTTAATCTTCTCAAAAATCAATATCCTGTCTTTAACGGGGTTAAAGAACCAATGTCATCTAAAACACGATTCACGATAAACCCAAATTCACTTTCCCGTTGTTGATCGGGTTAAAGAACAGGTGTTATTCGAAAGACCGCTCACGATAAACCCAAAAACCAATTTAAATTCAATTCCAATTAATATTATTTAATTAGTACACTTCATTAAATCTAAATAGAAAGATTTAATCTTTTTCTCAACTGGGCTTAAGAACAGTGTTAATGAAGACACCATTCACGACAAACCCAAATCACATTTGATATTAAATACAAGGCTCTGAATAGAAAATATATCGGCTTATATTCAATATCAAATTCTACGACCAACAAATATCGTATTGGAAATAACGATATAAATATTGCTTTCAAATTTCCCCAACCATATCTTTATAATCACGAAATCCAACATCGAAATATTTCGAAGATAATTTCGATTCAAATCCATTTCAATTTATATATTGGAAATTCTGGTTATATTAAAACCATTCACAAGTCCAATTTATTTTATTTAAAAATATTGGATTATTTTTCCAGTTATAAACTAGTTCATTTTGATAAAAAATATGTTTTTATCTTTGCAAATGTGGAGTTTTTCATGCTAGTTGTTTTCAAATCATTTATTATGATTTTACACAAATTATAGATATTTTTAATAATTTTATCAAGGCCCGTACAGTCGATTTCCAATAATGGTCGTCGAACTGCACTTACAGCGACCTTTTCCAAATTTGATTTGGACATAATTCCTGTAACGGCACGCATTTTGCCCGATCATAATCGGTCGATAGATCGACCAAGACCGTTCAAAATCCGCATACGTTAACTTTGGGAATACAACAGCATCAGAACGATAACAACAAACTTTTATTACATCATGATAATATAACATCAGAGTACAGAATATCAGAGTACATCGAATAAAATTACAGCGGAAGATAAATTACAATATTTTAATACATTGCAGTAGAAACAATAAAATAGATACAGCGGAAGATAACTATGCTCTGGACACAGCTTTAAGCTTCAATCCAGAATCCTGCTCGAGATAAGAACCTGTAGACAAACTACTCGACTGCCCGTGTGGAAAGAGGGCACCCGAGTTTGCAAAGGTGAAAACAAACAACGGGTCAGTCATGGGACTGGTTTGAAAATTCTTAACTAATTTAACTAATAACAATAAGACAAATCCAAGGACCACGCCGCTAACGCGGAACGGGTTTACTCCAATGGATTGTCGTGCATAAGTTAAAGTAAATCGTTAAACAACACAATGCTTTTTGGAAAAATGAAACCATCATAAGAACCAAGTCCCATCACACGATGCAACGCAAACCGGAGGATAGGGTTTTACCTTATAATGGTCAAAAATGCTTGATACGATAAAAACGAATTTGATATTATTGCTAGTGTGTATATGTTTCAAAAACATTTCAAAGTAAATGTATCAATCCTAGGAAGAATAGTATCCCATACTACTATGCCTCCATACTAGTAATACAATCAAAACCGCATGAGGTCGTATTGGAAATTGGGTTTCCATCATGAGTCGAGGCTAGGGAGGAGCTCCTTACCGATTCGAGACACTCTAGCTAATGTCTCAGGATTCCCCGCAGTTAACCCTTGGATCCTGCAGGGCCGGTCCACACATACAGCTTCGTGGATTGGCAATTCCTGAACACACGTTTCCCGGTCCTATAGGACCTATCATCCGAGGTGCCTCATTCCATCATCCACATAAGTAAAATGTCGGGCCGTGTTAAAACCCAAACACCACTTCTAGCTAGAAAGAAATGTGCTGCTCTCCCTGCATTCCCTTCTCCCGTTTTAGACTCCGCCGGTGTGTGAGGCTCGCGAAGTCACGCAATACACAAAGCTATGCCTAAACAGGCTATGCTTTGATCATCCCACAAGGCCTGCTTTTCAACAAAGCCTTGATCATATGCATCTTAGCATGCCACATCGTCACTCCATATCACACTACCAATCCTTTGCCGAAATATATGAATGGGTGTTAAGCAAGAGAATAAATACTCCGCCACCAAACATTCATACATTCGACAGAAAATCAATAAATAAAATATAAAGGAGTACAATGTCAGACACACATTCCATTTATAAGCTTATGCTCTGGGTCTGAGCGAAAGCCAAATCCGTACAAATCAGCACTACGTCCGGACGGCCACCACTGTAGCCCCTTCAAGGTAGCTACTCTAATCACGGGCATCAGCAGTCGTCGCCCATTCGATGTGAATATCGTCGGTCTTCAATTGTCGTCTTCAACTCTTGAATTTTAAACGTCATTCAAATTATTTGGAATGAGATAGACTCGGACTTTCCAAATAATTCTCGTATATATATAAGTTGGAAATCATTTCATATCATTATTAGTAATTTATAACGATCAATCTTTATTTTTATATATATAATAAATTCCATTTCATTAACCCAATTACATAACAAGTAGTGAATGTTTTGCTTCACAACCTATCGAAATGTTTATAATGTGTAATGAAATTTATTTTATTTCATTACATTTTGCTAACGAAAAACATTCCTTTTCGTATATACAATATTAACGTACAATGTACAAACCATAATGCTTATTTTTATTTTCATACACATACACATCTTATACATAACAATGTACATTTTCTTGTTTCATCTTTCGAAGTACACAAAATGTATATTTTGTTTATCATACCAATTCCAACAAAAATGAGCATTTTTGTGTTTCATTTCAATTTCAACAAACGAATAATTTTGTTCATCCACTTTTACTTCTACAAAAATGAGTATTTTTGTTTGTTTATTTCAATGTAACAAAATTGATAATTTCGTTATCTTTTCAATGCAAAACACAAAAATAATAATTTACATTACAAACAAAATGATAATTTTGTGTGCTAATCTATTTACATGAAAATGAAATTTCCATATTTTTAATCTTTTTAATGAAAATCTAATTCATTAAAATATAAATTTCATCGTTATAATATTTACTGAAATTCTTTTACATGGGTATGTAAATTTCATATCGTTATCCTTTTTAATAAAAATTCAATTGATTAAAATGTAAATCTTTTACTTTAAGTTCTATTTACATGAAAATGTAAATTTCCTTCTTTTATTCACATTAAAATGTATACTTTTACATTAAAAATGTAACTTTCATCTTTTTAAGTATAAACAAAAGTTAAATCTTTTAATTTGACAAAAACGGTGATAAACAATATGACCTTCAATTTTTAACAAAAGAATATTAAAAATATTCTTTTTAACTTTCACCAAAAATGAAAATTGTTTGTTAACTTTCAAAACACAAACAAAATGAATGTTTTCATTTTATTACGAACAAAAATGAATGTGTTTTATTTCATTCTTTGCATTTGCCAAAATAAATATTTTTGTCCTCCATTTACAATTGATAACAATGTATATTTTTATCATTCTTTCACATTTGACAAAAAGATTTTCCATACATATCATATACACAAAATGTATATTTTGTGTGCTAATCCAATAACAACAAAAATGAATATTTTTGTACGTCACTTATAATTTAACAAAAATGAGTATTTTTGTGTCATTCAACTCCTAACCAAAAATGCAATATATTTTGGTGTCAACTTCATTTCTATACAAATGATTATATTTTTGTTTGTTTAATTTCCATGTAACAAAAATAATAATTTTGCTATTCTTTTAATGCCAAACAAAAATAATAATTCTTATCTCTTTCAATGCAAAACCAAAATGATCTTGACTTTTTATAATGGCAATGTAAATTCTATTCTTAGGTGACATCATAAAAATGTAATTTTAATTTACAATGTACTATCATACTTTTAATTACAGTGCAAATTCTCATTTATAGTTACATATAAAAATGTAAATTTTGTTCGTATAGAAAATCCCATATCATAGCTACATTGGGAAATGTAAATTTTGTTCGCTTGCCAAATTTCATATCATAGTTACAAATAAAAATATAATTTTTATTTTCATCGCCAATTGCATATCATAGTTTCAAATAAAAATGTAATTTTTATTTGCATAGCAAATACTATATCTTTAGTTCAAATAAAAATGTAATTTTTATTTGCAATGCAAGTTCTCATTCTAAGTTACATAATAAAAATGTAATCTTTATCATCAATGCACATTCCTACTTTTGTTTACATATAAAAATGTAAATTTCATTTACAATGCAAGTTCATACTTTTGTTTACATAAAAAAATGTAAATTTCATTTCTACCATTTTACATTGACAAAAATATGATTTTTGTCGCTACTACTTTACATTGGCAAAAATGTTCATTTCTACCTGACATAACGTGACGGTAAAAATATTGTTTTTCTAATTAACACAACATAACGGTGAAAATATTCATTTCTAAATAATATGACTTGACGGTGTAAATGAATATTTCTAAATAACATAACATGACGCTATTATCTAATGCAACATTTTATATTAAAAATGTACTTTTTATCAACACAAAAATATTTTAACTAAATTGCGATTTTTGTGTTGACGGTTCTAACATAACATGAAATGAATACTTTATGTTGACGGTTCCAACATAACCTAAAATGAATATTTTATGTTGGCAGTTCCAACATAACCTAAAATGAATATTTTACGTTGGCATTTCATAAAATGATAATTCTATTATATCAACCTTAAAATGACAAATTCTACTATGTTAACATTAACATGATAATTCTAACATGTCGACATAAAAATGATATTCTAACATGTTGACATAAAAATGATATTCTAACATGTTGACATAAAAATGATATTCTCATGTGATGCTACCAACAAAATGTGCATTTTTATTCTCATATGACGTTACTAACAAAATGTGCATTTTTATTCTCATATCATATTTGCTAACAAAGCTGTTCTTTTTAACGTAAACAATATTAGACAAAAATGTGTATACATATTTTGTTGAAAAACTAGTTCAACAAAATGAAATAAAAATGTTCGTTCATATTTTTCTAGCAAATTTCTAATCAAAAATGTTATTTTGATTGGCATAACACATTTCAAATAAAAATGTTGTTTTTATTTCATACGCAAATTTTTGACAACATGAATATTGTATATTTTATACGTACAATAAAATGTTGTTTCGTCGTACACACAAAGTCATGTCAAACATGATTACACACAATTTGGTTCAGCGATTCAAGCAATTACAACACAAATCAACATTTCAACAATTATACATACAACATAAACATGAAATAAATATAATTTCATATCTAAAATAAATAATTAAATTTGATTTTTTTTAAAATAGAAATCTCACATTGATATTGAGTTTTGCGCTGTTCAGAGCCAAAATTCAACTTGCTCGGAATCATGCCTAGTCAGTGTCATCTCGAAGCTCTCGGTCTCACGATCGTGGCGCACCTGAAATCGTTCAAATCCGAGTTCGTACGAGCAAGATACAAGTTAATTTAGATTGACAAAATTGAATTTAAAATGATTAATTAATTAAAGTTGGACTAAGTCAAACCACCTTAATCATCTTCGTCAACATAATTCGGTCGTTCCTTTTTCTATTTGAACCCGTAGAGTTCAAAACTAGGGATCCATTTATCTCGGGATTGGAGCAACTAGAAGACGATCGGAAGGTGACAAATCGAAGAGGGAGGAGAGGGCTAAGTTCGCCTGAAGTGGTGGAGGGTGCTGTGGGTCCTACAGGGGGGCGGCGGGCTGCTATGGCCGGCGGTTTGGGTGGAGGTTTCGGCCAAAACACTCCTCTAAATCCGATCATCTCCATATAGAATTAAAGCTCTTGCAAATCTCTTCGATTTGGTGATGGGTTTGGGTTCTAACTCGAAATGGATTGGAAGAAATTGGAGGTCGAAATTCGTGTGTTTCCAGCCATTCAAAGAAGGGCCGGCGGCTGGACAATATTTCTAGGGTTTAGGGATTTGATTAACTAGTATTTATAATATTATAATATTCACTAATTACCCATTAAGGCCCGTTTTGGCCCGGACTCAGAATTAGGCCTGCTCACTGTCTATCAATAGGTTTTGACGTCTTCTGAACGCAATGACGCTAGTGGCGAAGCCCAATTTCGAAGTCTACAACATATTCACTTTATTTTTAATATAATTCATTTAATTTTTAATTCAACCGAACGAATAAATTCACCGGGGTCACAAATTAACTTCAAAATTCCCCAAAAATATATTTGGCTATGTTTTGACGCTGTGGACCTAGGAAAATTAATTTCGTTCAATTCTGAGCCCGTATGAATTTTTAATGAATTTTTTAAAGTCAAAAATTGTCCATTTACACTGAAAAATCAATTATAATTATAGATTAATTCTAAAAATTACCGAAAAATCATTTTTAGCTTTGTTTTGATGATACGAACCCAACAAAATTAATTTTGTTTAATTTGGAGACCGTTTGCAAAATTTCAATTTTCAAGGCGTATATATTTAATATTAAAAACAAATAATTTTCAAAACTCAGAATATATAAACACTTTTCCAATGTAGAAACATCATTCGGAACTCAATGGAAGTGGTTTCAAGTCCAAATTCCTTCGTATGCGAAAAGTAGCATTTTTGACCTTTATAAATTTTTTACTGGGCATAACTTTTAATTCCCACTATGAAATTTTGATTTTTTGGATTCCTTAGAAAGATATTTTTAAATAGATTCTAATATTTTTGGTTTTACTAAAATCCGTTAAATTTTGCATCCTGTACGATCAGTCAAAGTTCAAGTTTGACTTTTCAAACTACAACGCTATTTCTAACTTCTTTTTTAATTAGAATTAAATTATTCATTCTAACTTCAATTTTAAATCAATTTTTAATAATTATTATTCTAAATAAATTATTTTAAATATCATAAACTCATTAAAATTAGTTAAAATAAATTTTTAAATTTACCCCAAAATCCAGGGTTGTTACAATTCCAAATCCAACCGTTAGATTTCAAATTTCTAATATTCGTTGGAAAGCTCTTTTCGGTACGAACCCAACGGTTCCTGTTTTTGGAGAATTCGACGGTCGGATCTCCCGCAATATCTATTCGAAGTCAGTGGTTGAAATTCACGAACTGCCGCGGCGCGGCGCGTTCTATTCAGGCCATTATATATATAATATATATATATATTTCGTCAATTTCCTTTTAAAACGTATTTTATAAATCGTTTTAAATTCGTTTTCGAAGCGATTCAACTTCATATTCAACTTCTAATCGAAATTGAATATTCCACATCATCGATATACAAATGATAATATTTTCAAAACGTTATATTTTGAAATCACTTCCTTTTCTATAATTATTATAAAAACGAATATAATCGATATAAATATCGTTCGCGTCAAAATAGCGCATCTCTAATCAACACGGCTTTGTATTTTTCAATAACTTCGTTATTCTATTCAACAAACGAATATTTATTCTATTCAACACATGAATCTATATTTCTTTCAACACATGACTATTCTCAACACATGAGTACTGTCAACACATGAATATTTTTGTTATTTAATATATTTTATAAAATTATGATTTCTATCGTTTAATTTTTAATCGGACTCCAACCGTAAATTAGTAAGAGAACGATTCCCTAAATATTAACCCCGAAGGCCGAAACCAACATCAGATCAATATCCAGGAGACCACTCATCTTATCTACTTTCCAGTTATTTTCTAATTTTATATATGATAAAGATGTAAATTTTATTGTTAAAATATTTTACTCAACACATGAATCGATATTTCTTTCAACACATGACTATTCTCAACACATGAGTACTGTCAACACATGAATCTTTATTTTATAATATTCTTTATTTTCCCAATTGGAATGAGGCCCAATCAATTACCATATAATGTTAATTATATGGATTCCATACAACACATGTATATAATAGCAACGATAAATAATCAACCATCATCCAAAGTGCACCACACAACTGCATAAGCATCAAATATAAATAATTAACACTTACACAGTCTGTCGACTAACTGATCGACATGCAACTAAATAATTGGGATTAGTGTACGCCAAATATCATCCCAACACCCGTGTGGGGTTTCAATCCACAAACACTGAATATTATTTGTGTAGTTGGGCGATGTGTAAAATTTATCGTCCCAATCAATGTCCTTCAAATAGGTGTACATAAACAAACCGTCCGGTTTGTAAATGAATATTTATTTATTCACATTCACGTTAAAAATTATCATCCATCTCACATCAACATCACAAACAAACTTCACAACACATCAAACAAGCATACAAGTCGTTCATGGTCTGTGGACGACGGGTGTCGGGTGCTGCTAAGCACCGTCTACATCCTAGTATATATTTTAACTAGAAAACAAGATTTAAAGTGAGAAGTTCTCACCGACTAGCTAAACCAATACACCGCAACCCTTCATATGTAGAAATCTTCGTCGTGCTCGCCTTTTGTCAATTTCATTGTCCGTAGGCACTACATATATAAAAATCATATTTTTATACTGTTGCTATGTATATAAAAAATCACATTTTTATATTGTTGCTATGTATATAAAAATCACATTTTTATAATCACTCTATATGGATAAAAATCACATTTTTATACCGCTACTACATAGATAAAAATTCTATTTTTATACCGCTACTATATAGATAAAAATTCTATTTTTATACCGCTACTACATAGATAAAAATTCTATTTTCACAACGGTGTTCATATAATAAAGATTATATTTTTATCACACGATTCTCTATATAAAAATTATATTTTTATATTTCTACTTCTTATATATAAAGATCGAATTTTTATATCATCTCTATAAAAATCACATTTTCTTTTGGCGTGTATATATATAAAAATTATATTTTTAATCTGCTTCTCATTTAATAAAAATCAAGCTTTCGATAAATTAAAAATCAAATCTTTCTAATATTAAAGATCTCAAATTTATCTCGCTATATATATTACAACAATCATATTTTTACAACGCTATTCTCTATATAAAATTCTCGTCTTTCCCTTTATAAAAATCTTGTCTTTCCTAGTTAAAAAGATCATAAGTAAGAAAAATCAGAATTTTATAAAGTATATTAAAATAAAACGGATTTTAAAAACATTAAATTAGCAAAAACAAGTAAATAAAACTTACAGTCGAACTACAAGAGGGGGGAAGGGGGCTGGTGCTCGCATGGGTGGCTCCAAAGACCGGCGGCTTGCTGTTGGCGGCGCCATGGGGTTAGTGGCGGCTGCTTTTAGGTGGAAAGGGGGGGTGTTTGGGTTCGAATTTGCTGAAGGGGGAGAAGGAGAAGCAATGGGGAGGGACTGACGGCGTGGTGGAAGGCCACAGGGGCGTGGGTGGTCTGGAAGCGGCGGCAGTCGTGTTGGTGGCCCGCGGTGGGCTGTGGATCGTCGGATTGAAGAGGAAGGGGGGAAGGAGAGAGAAGGGGAAGGGAGGAGAAGAGGGTGGCGGAGCTCGGGAAGGTGGCGCGCGCCTCCGCCTGACGCGGCGGCGGGGTTAACGATGGCCAGCAACGCGATTTAGGGCTCCGCCCACTTTTTTTTAAAATATCGGGTTTGACTTTTCTGAAGGGGGAAGGGGGGGTTTAAGGGGAAATAATTTTATATTTTATTATTATTTGAATTTCAAAAAGCAACTTTTTTATTCGAACTCGAAACGAGGCCCAACGATTGTCGTTCCCAGCTAATTACCCCCATTCCGAACACAATGGGATATGTATCGTAGGCTGATTCGACCATTTCGATCAGTTTTAATCAAAATCAAAATATAAATCTATATATTGAATTTGAACGCGCATTTCAATTTACCGGGACCACATAATAAATCTAAAAATTCCCAAAAAATATTTTCTAGCTTCGTATTGACGATGCGGTCCTAACAAAACTAATTTCGTCAAATTCCGAGACCGTTTGAAAAATGGCCATTTTCCAGTCGATTAAAATCAACTGAAACTGGTCAAACGCGTTTTACTTCGTCACGCTAACATATTGATTCGAAAAATTACGAATTTTGGAATCTAGCAATAACTTGACATCACGGATCCAACCAAAGTGGTTTCGTTGAAAACCAAGGTCGTTTGCAAAATTTCCATTTTTAAGGGCCAGAATTCCATAGTGACTATTCTGAAATTTCAACTGGATGTATCTTTTGATTCCCGCTATGAAATTTCGATTCTTCGGATTCTTTGGAAAGATATTCTCAAATAGATTCAAATATTTTTGGTTCGTTGAAATCCGGTTTGTTTTGCACCCAGTACATTCATTTGAAGTTTGAAATCGAATTTTCAAACTACCGCGCCATTTTCAATTCTTTTTATAATTGAAATAAAATATAAATTCCTCGTCGTTTTATTTAAAATAATTGTAACAATCCGAAAATCTGAGCCAGTTTGAAAATTATATTTTGGCAATTTTATTGAATTTTGAATATTTAAAATGAATTATTTTAAATAAAAATGACGAGAAATTTATTTTGAATAAAATTCGAACGTATATATTTATATAGATCGTCGTTAGAATATAATATTTATTTTAAATTATAAAAGGAATTGAAAATGGCGAGGTAGTTCGATAATTCGATTTCAAATTTCAAATGAATGTACCGGGTGCAGAATAAACCGGATTTTCGTGAAACCAAAAACATTTGAATCTAATTGATAATATATTTCCAACGAATCAGAAAAATCAAAATTTCATAGCGGGGATCAAAAGATATGTCCAGTTGAAAATTCAAAAGAGTCCCTATGGAATTCTGGCCCTTAAAAATGGAAAATTTGCAAACGACCTCGGATTTCGACGAAACCACTTTTGTTGGATCCGCGATGTCAAATTATTGCTAGATTCTAATTTTCATAATTTTCAGAATCAATATGTGAGTGCGGAAAAAGAAAACGCGTTTGACCAGTTTTAGTTGATTTTAATCGACTGGAAAATGGCCATTTTTCAAACGGTCTCAGAATTCGTTGAAACTAGTTTTGTTCGGACCGTATCGTCAATACGAAGCTAGAAAATATTTTTCGGGAATTTTTAGAGTTCGTATGTGACACCGGTAAATTGAAATGCGCGTCCAAATTCAATATATAGAGTTATATGTTGATTTTGACGAAAACTAGTTTTGATTGAGACGATAGGCGGTGGGTTCGATTTCGAGTTCAAAATTAAAAGGTACCTTTTTGAAATTAAAAAAATTATAAAATAAATTATAATATATACTTCCCCCCTCTCTCTCTCTTACCTCACTCAGTCAAAACAAAAAAGAAGGAAAAAAAAACCGTTGACCCCAAATCGCCCCCCCCCCCATGGATCTCGTGCGCCACCGCCCTTCGCTTCTCTCCTCCTCCGATCAGTCTTCCACCGGCGATGAGCACCCAGCTCCCCCTCCGTTCGACTACGACGCCCCCTCCCCTTCTTATTCTCCAGCCTCGTCCCCTCTCCTCTGAAATCCGCACCCAAATCGACCCAAAGCCCTAGCCCGCCACCCCCTGAGGCCATCACCGTAGCCGCGACGCCACAGCCACCTCCCCGACGAACTGCGAACGCCGGTACCCCCCCTCCTCCTCAGTAAAAACCTGAAAACTGTGAGCCCCTCTCTTCTTTATTTCTTATACTTCAGTTTTATATTTGTATAAATTAAAAACATTGTTTAATTTCTGTTTTTTTTCTCTATATAAATAACTTTGAGTTGAAAACCTGATTTTTTATAAATAGATTTGAACCAAAAATCTGGTTTTTATAATCTAGGTTCAAGAGAAAGGATACGATTCTTATGATTGGAAAAAAATATGATTTTTAAATTGAAATAGAACAAATAAAATGTGATATTTATAAATATAGTAGTGTTATAAAAATATTATGTTTATATAGAGAACTGAAGTATAAAAATATATTCTTTTATATTGTAGAAGTATAAAAATATATTCTTTTATATTGTAGAAGTATAAAAATATAATCTTTTATATTGTAAAAGTATAAAAATATAATCTTTTATATTGTGGAAGTATAAAAATATAATCATTTATATTGTAGAAGTAAAAAAATATAATCTTTTATATTGTAGAAGTATAAAAATGTGATTTTATAGCAATGAAATAAAAATCCGATCTTTGTATATGAAGTAGAAATATAAAAATATAATTTTTATATAGAATGAAGCGTCCTAAAAATATATGAAATAGAAGTAAAAATACGATTTTTATTTATTGAATGAAGTAGTAAAAATATAATTTTATTTGAACAGCGTGAAAAGAACTGCATAGGAATTGCAGACGAATCCAGACGGTCCAGCGGTTCAACAGCAAAGCACGGCGGATGGAACCCTCTGTGAGAACTTCTCACCTTTTTATTTTGTTTTCTAGTTAAAATATATACTAGGATGCAGACGGTGTTTAGTAGCACCCGACACCCGTCGTCCACAGACCATGGACGGCTTGTATGCTTGTTTGTTTGATTTTGATGTGTAGTTGATTGTGTGATGTGATGTGAAATGAAATAAAATATTTATATAGTTAAAAATATTTGATAGTTGAAAATAGAAATTTTAACGTGTATTTAAAATGAAATAAATATAAACAAATCGAAGGATTTGTTTATACACACATTTGACTGATATTGATTGGGACGATAAATTTTACACATCGGCCAACTACACAAATAAAATCTGTGTTTGATTATTTGAAACCCCACACGGATATTGGGATGATATTTGGCGTACACTAATCCCAATTATTTAGCTGTATGTCGATCGATTGGTCGACAGACTGTGTATTAATTATTTATATTTAATGCTTATGCAGTTGTGTGGTGCACTTTGGATGATGGCTGATTATTTATCGTTGTTATTTTATACATGTGTTGTAGAATATCCACATTATTAACATTATATGGTAATTGATTGGGCCTCATTCCAGTTTTGAAAAAGGAATATTTGAATAGAAATATTTGAAAAGAGATATTTGAAATAAAATATTTGAAAATAGAAATATATGAAGCCGTGTTGATTAGATTGACGCCATTTTGACATGAACGATATTTATATCGATTTTATTCATTTTTTTATGAATATTGAAAAGTGATTTCAATAATCGAATATTTTGGAAAATGAATTCGAAATATTTTAGAAAATAAAATCGAATTGAAATTGAATTGAATAGAAAATGATTTCGAAATAAATTGAAATGATTTGAAATTCGAATTAAATTGAAATGAATTGAAACTCGAAATAAATTGAATAGAATTGAAATTCGAATTGAATTGAAATCGAATTGAATTGAAATCGTTTTGAAATGAAATTAAAATGAAATTAAAATGAATTTATATTGGAATATTCAATTTTGATTAGAAATTGAATATGAAGTTGAAATCGTTTTGAAAACGAATTTAAAACGATTTATAAAATTCGTTTCGAAAGGAAATCGATGAAGTATATATTATATATATTATATATATATAATATAATGGCCTGAATAGAACGCGCCGCGCCGCGGTAGTTCGCGAATTTCGACCCTTGACTTCAAATGGATATTGCGGGAGATCCAACCATCGGATTCTCCTAAAACCGGAACCGTTGGGTTCGTATCGAAAAGTGCTTTCTAAAGAATATTAGAAATTTTAAATCTAACGGTTGGATTAGGAATTATGTCCAAATCAAATTTGGAAAAGGTCGTTGTATGTGCAGTTCGATGGCCGTTGATGGAAATCGACTGTACGGGCCTTGATAAAATTATTAAAAATAGTAATAATTTGTGTAAAATCATAAGAAATGATTTGGGAAGAATTGGAATGAAAAACTCCATATTTGAAAAGATAAAAATAGATTTTTATCGAAATGAACTAGTTTTGAACTAGAATTAAAATCAATTTATTTTTGAAATAAATAAATTGAATTTGAAAATGGTTTTAAAAGTAACCAGAATTTCCAATAATTGAATTGGAATGGATTTGAATCGAAATTGTCTTCGGAATATTTCGATGTTGGATTTCATAATTATACAGATATTATTATGGAAATTTGAAAGATATATTTATATCGTTATTTCCCATACGATATTTGTTGGTCGTAGAATTTGATATTGAATATAAGCCGATATATTTTCTATTCAGAGCCTTGTATTTAATATCAAATGTGATTTGGGTTTGTCGTGAATGGTGCCTTCATTAACACTGTTCTTAAGCCCAGTGGAGAAAAAGATTAAATCTTTTTATTTAGATTTAATGAAGTGTACCAATTAAATAATATTTAATTGGAATTGAATTGGTATTGATTTTTGGGTTTATCGTGAACAGTGTTTTAAATAACACTTGTTCTTTAATCCGATAATTAATGGAATGTGATTTTGGGTTTATCGTGAACCGTGTTTTAAATGACACTGATTCTTTAACCTAGTTAAGGATTAAAACTAAGTGGAGTTTTAATGAATCTTTAATTAGATTGAAAAGATCGAGAATGGAGTATCACCAGTTTTACTCCAGGTGATAGTTAAATCTTTAATTAGATTTGAACGTGAAATGGTAATTGAATTTACCGATAACACCGTGGTGTTAGATATGAAGTATGACCAGTTTTACTTCATGGGATGAATAGGTTGGGATTGGGAAATAAAATAAATGATTACTTCGGTGTTGTTCGCTAATCCCGACTAGTTTGAATTGATATTCAAAGAAGATTAAAGAATAAATTAAAGAATTTATCTTTGATAAAATTAATGGAAACTTTTCCCAAAGTATAAGAATATTTGAATAAAAGAATATTCTGAATTGGAATGAGGCGTATGTTGTGTTTGTGTAACACTTATTTATTATATACGCGAGTTATTCAGAAAGACCGGGTTTATCCCATTCTGAATAACTAATTCGACGTGGTGTCGAAGATGAAGACGGTGGTTGAAGACCGGAGGTCTTCACGTCGTTTGGATAATTATTGATGATCTTGATTGGGCCATACACCCAAGAGGAGAGAATCAGTTGGTGATCGTCCAGACGTACTTGGAGATCGATGGATATGCGGGGTACTAGGTGCCTCCGGTTTCGTTCAGACCCAGAACGAACTTGTAAATGGACTGTGTGTCTGACATTGGATTTTAGTCTGTGTGATTGATTTCTATTAAATATATATCTGTTTGGCGGCGGAGAATTTATTCTCTTGCTTAACGCCCTTCTCTGAGACGTACGAGCTCAGGGGTTATATATTGATGGATATCAAACGCATGGAGTGAATTGCCTGTGTGGCATGCCTAAGTGGCAAATGATCAAGGCTTCTTTTGAAAAGCAAAGTCTTGTAGTTGATGATCAAAGCACGACCTGTGTAGCATAGCTTCGTGTAACGTGAATTCGCGAGCCTCACACCCCGGTGTGAACCAAAAACGGGAGAAGGGCCTCAGGGAGGGCATGCGTTTCTTTCTAGTTAGAAGTGGCGTCAGTGGTTTTACACGCCTGACGAGTTTGACTTATGTGGTTGTTGCTTTTGCGAGGCGCCTCGGTTAGATCGGACGATCCGGGTCCGATGGAGTCATTCGTTGGCTCATTTACACTCCAAAGGGCGGGAAAACGAAGTGTTCAGGAATTTTAATCCACATCGGTGGACCGGCCCTATCGCTCCAAGGCTTGACTAAGTACTTGCCTGAGGCTCGGGCTAGAGAGTTTCGAATTCGGTAGAGGACTATCTTTTTCCTCGGTTCACAGATGGAAATCCAATTTCCAAATACGTGACATTTGCGGTTTTGATTGTAGAGCCTAGTATGGCGACATGATATATGGTACCCATGCCGTCTATGATTGATACTTATGATTTGAAGTTGTTTTATACACTATACACGTATAGTAATAGTAAAAGATGAAATTTAGCGTATCAAGCATTCTTTGGCTATTATAAGGTAAAACCCTATCCCCCGGCTTGCGTTGCATTGTGTGATAGGACCTGGGTCTTATAATAGCTTCATTTTTCTTTATTTAGCATTGCGCTGTTTGTTTTATGCACTGGTATTCTTGGGAGGAAACGCGTTCCGTGTTATACGGCGTGGTCCCTTGATTTACCGAGCTTTAAAATAAAGATTAATAACTGTTTTAGTTCTCACACCAGTCCCATGACTGACCTGGGGTTTATTGTTTTAACCTAAACTCTGGGTGCCCTTATTTTGAAACGGGCAGCTAGTAGTTTTGGTTTTGTAGATTTATATTCACAGGATCCTGATGTACAGCTGGAACGATATCTGGAAAGCATTGTATCCGTATGTCTTCTTCAGTTGTATTTTGTATTATTTTCCGCTGCTATGTAATTTATTGTAATCTCTGATATTTTGTAATGTATTTTATTCATTTATGCTCTGTATATTCTTGTATCTGATTAATTGTTGTAATTAACAATGAAATGTTCTTCTGTCTGCGTTCTGATTTGTCATGTTCTCAACACGATCGGGCATTTCGAACGGTCTTGGTCGGTTTAGCGACTGATTCGGATCGAGCGAAATTCATTTTCGTTACAATAATCCATTTTAAATTTTATAAATTTGTTAAAATTGCCAAAATACAAATTTTAAATTGGCTCAGATTTTACGGGTTGTTACAGTTTTACACAACATTCGTTTTAGCCAAATAAGTAGAATTTTTGAAATATAATAATATATATTTCCTGAGAGTAGAATTTAAATGAGTCGAGCAAGAAATAAATAATTGGAATGTTCTCCAATTATAATTAGAAAATATTTTCGAAGTGTAGAAAATAAAAGAAGGCGAGATATGGAAATGTTTTCCAAATTGGTAAGAGGCCGAGATGATAATTGAAATTATTTAGTCAATAAATATTGATAAAGGAAGTGGAGAAGTATTTTAAATTAATGAAATATAAATTAAATGGCCCAATGATTGTTTGATGTTTTGAATGGATGTTTGTTTTTCTTCGATAGTTAAATAATCGACTATCGAAGTGTTTGCCAATATCGTTGTCAATATGGAGAGACCGGTTGGATTATTATCCGAGAACCACTTCGTATTGGCAGTAGCGTTGTGAATCAGATTATATGAAGTTAATCGAAGATGGAGTGAGGTGCAAGGACTTTTTCTATTAATAGAAATTATGCCTTCGGTTTCGCTCAGTCCCAGAACGAACGTATATGGACGAATGTCTGACAAAGTATTTCCAATGATCACATGAGTTGGTCTGTACAAATATATATGGTTGCAACGGATTTATTCCCTTAGCATAACATCCAGAATATTTGTGCAAATCAATTAGTGATTAACGGATCTGACAATGTGGCATTCAAAGTGATTGTGCTATCAATGAATTGCAAGAAATCGTAGCCTCAGGCCTCAACAACCGGGAAATGACAAAAATCTGGCAGGCAGCATGGCTATGTGGGTCGCTCCCATTAGGATGTATAATCACCTATCTAGAGATTCATTTAATTCCTTATTTTATTCGATGCTATCCCATTCGGGAAACGGTTGCTGATCCCAACCGTTGGTGATATACATTCGATACACTCAAGCGAAATGAGTGGTCGGTCATGTGTGGGCCGGGTTGCAAGATGTTCTTGTTGAACCCAGTGTATTCCTCTCTAGAGATACACTATCGGAAGGTGGTTCCATACCTTGTCATGTTGGAAATCCAATCTCCAATAAGCGCCATTCTGTTTTTGATTTTATATTATATATGGAACGTGAGATGCAAGCGTTTCCACTAGATTCTATTTATTTGATTTAGACATTATTATAATATCACTGGATTTGATATCAAAAATATTTTGGGTTATCGTAAGGTAAAAACCATCCGTGTTTATGAATGGATCGGTCTTACGATTATCGTTTCTTTTGAAAGTTTTTTCTTTTAAAAGATAACAAATGGTTGGAGTTTACTCACACTAGTCTCATGACTGACCCAGAGTTTATTTTGTTTGTTTCCTTAAACTCTTGGGTGCCCAAATTTGTACGGGCAGTCAAGTAGTCGGGATTTTACAGATTCACTTGAAAAAGCTGGATGTAGGAGGCTTCACCAGTTAGCTATAGACTATCATATATTCCGCTGTGAACCATGTCTGTATCTGGAAACAGGTGTTTATAACTGTTCCAGGAACAACCGTTGTGCTTTGATGATGGTATGTATATAAAGTTACTGATTTGTATTTCAAAAAGTTATGTTGTTTAATATATTTTATTCGTTCCGCTGTGAGTTTGTGATCTTCATTTTCTTCTATTCTAATATTTCTTCCTTTCTATTTCTCATCCTCTAACTTCTTTCTAACAATGATTTGTATTTCTGTGCAATTTGGGTTGGACGTGTGGTATTATTAGTCAACTCAGATAGTACGGATCTACGGGCCTTTACACAAGGTGACAATAAAAATATAATCTTTTTATTATAAACCTTCTATTGAAACAAAGTGACAATGAAAATGTAATCTTTTCTTTCAATTCTTTTTATTGAAACCATATCACATAAAAATACAATCTTTTAATCCTATTCTTTTTAATGAGAATAATATTACATAAAAATGTATGTTTTTAATTCTATTCTTTTTAATGAGATTAACACTACATAAAATTATGAACTTTTATTTCTAATCTTTTTATTGTAACTAATCGAAAATAAAAATATTTACTTTTATATCTTTTGTGTAATCCTTTTCAATGACCAAAAATGTATATTTTGGTGTAATCCTTTTCAATGACCAAAAATGTATATTTTGGTGTAGTCCTTTTCAATGCCCAAAAGTCTATATTTAGGTGTAATCCTTTCAATGACCAAAAATGTATATTTTTGTCTAACTCTTTTTAATGTACAAAAATGAATATTTCTCTTCACTAACATGTTTTAACACAAAAATGTTTATTTTTCTTCGCTAACATGTTTTAACACAAAAATGTTATTTTCTGCACTAACTCGTTTTAACACAAAAATGATATTTTTCTTCGCTAACATGTTTTAACACAGAAATGAATATTTCTCTTCGCTAACATGTTTTAACACAAAAATGTTTATTTTTCTTCGCTAACATGTTTTAACACAAAAATGTTATTTTTCTACACTAACATGTTTTAACACAGAAATGTTATTTTTCTTTGCTAACATGTTTTAACACAAATGAATATTGCTGTAACAACCCAAAAAATACGAGCCAATTTAAATTTTTTAAATAGGTTATTTTAAAGAGATTAAGGCAATTGAAATAGAATATTTCAATAAAATAATGAGTTAGAAAAGGTGCGACAGTTTGAAAATTTGAATTCAAACTTTGACTGACTGTACCGAGTGCAAAATAAAATGGATTTTAGTGAAACCAAAATTATTTAAATCTGTTTATGAATATCTTTCTAATGAATCAAAAAATCGAAGTTTCATAGCAGGAATCAAAAGTTATGGCCAAATGAATTTTCAGAAAGGTCGCTATAGAGAATATATAGCCCTTGAAAATAGACATTTTGCAAACGACCTCAGAATTCGATGAAACCACTTTTGTTGGATCCGGGATGTCAAATTATTGCTAGGTTTCAAATTCCATAATTTTTGAAGCAAATATGTGAGCGTGGCAAAGGAAAACGTGTTTGGTTGATTTCAGTTAAATTGGATCGACCAGAAAATGGCCATTTTTCAAACGGTCTCAGAATTCGACGAAACTAGTTTTGTTGGGACCATATCATCAAAACATAGCTAGATTTATTTTTCTGGAATTTTTCGAATCAGTTTGTGGCCCTAGCAAATTGAAATGTACGTTCAAATCGAATATTGAATGTTTTATAATTTAATTTGAAGAATAACTGACTGTAACAGTCGAATGGGCCTACGAAACATATCCCATTATGTTCGGGATGGGGGTATTTAGCTAGGGGCGACAGTCGTTGGGTTTGGATTGGTTTCGTATGGGAAAACCCTAATTTTCAAAAATATAAATATTCCGACCAATTAAAAAATTCTATTCATTATTTAAAAATATAAAAAATTCATGAAACCCTCTCCGTTATTCATGCTCAACGGGCGGAAAGCTGCTCCGTCCTTCCCAGGCCGATTCCGGTGAAACCACGGCGAATTAACCCCTACCCCTTCACAACTTTTTGAAGCTCTCTTCTCCCTCTTCAAATCCATATAAGGAGCTCCTCCTATCGTCGTTTCTACTTCGAGAATCACCTCCTCAAACGCCGGAACTTCAAGCCGCCGCCACCCCTTCGATCCGCCACCGAACTGAACCACTCCACCCTCGTTTTGCGCGTCCCTCCAAGCACTGCGACGTGGTGTTGGCTGATCTTCATATCGCTGCACCAATTTGAAGTAAAATCAAAACCTAGTTTTGAAGCTTCAAGGCAGGTAACGGCTTTGGCCATTTTGAACTGATTTTTACACTTTTAAGTGTTGCAACCCTCGTCCACAAACCATGGACGATATTTATTGATTGTGAATTGGCGTGAAAAAATTGGTGAGTAATGCGAATGGTTGATAGGATTGTTTGTGGTTGATATTGTTTGGATTGTGGTTGAAAAATACCCGTTTGTGGTTGAAACAAAATTAGAATAAATTGTGGAAAAGAAAAACATACTCGCCTGCGTGCGAACTAGATGTATGAAATCCCCATTGTCAAAAACCACGAGGTTTTAAAGTAGAGCGAGGAGCCGTACTCGGGATGGTGCCGGTTTTAAATACCATGCCATTATGTTGCCGAAATTTTCAATAATATTCAAGTGTTAGAATTATTTTCATGTGTTAGAACTATATTCATGTGTTGAAACCATATTCATGTGTTGAATAGAAATTCATGTGCTGAAACTATATTCATGTGTTGAAACCATATTCGTGTGTTGAATAGAAATTCATGTGATGAATAAAATTCTTTAAAAGATAAAAATAACATTTTATCACATATATAAACTATATAAACTATTTGTGTTTTAAATAAATTGTTTTAACAATAAAAATCACATCTTTATTGTATATATAAACTATAGAAAATATTCATGTGTTGAATAAATGACAAGAACGATAAAAATCATATTTTTATCGTATGTGTGAAGTCGGTAATATTCATGTGTTGAATATGAAGATTGAACAATAAAATCTACATTTTCATTGTGAACGTGAAGTGCTAAAAATGTTCATGTGTTGAATAAATATTTTTGATGATAAAAATATCAAATATACCAGTGTTGAAACAAATATTTGTTTGCTATGAATATTATTTTTAACATACATGTGAACTATATAAAATATACTAGTGTTGAAATATATTTTTGTTCGCTAAAAATATCCTTTTTATGCGAAATGTGAAGTGTTAAAAATAACCGCTTGTTCAAATAAATACGTGTGGGTTGAAAATATTATTTTTAACATGTGTAGGAAGTGTTAAAAATAACCATGTTTGACGGCCCGCCCCGCACCAGCCGGCATTTCCTCCGAAAGTGCGCTGTACACATGCCCGACTAGCACGGACGATCGCCAAAGAAAGGAAAGAAGAGAATGGGCTAATCGAAAACCTATAGAATGTCTCATATCGCATGGAACAAAATATAATAATAATATACTTGACATAAAACAGGTGAGACAGTGCATAAGCTGATAACTAAAACCATCATCAACATCATCATCAGAGTAGCAGAAATCCAAATACAGCTTATTACAACTTTCCAAATTACTGTCTCTAAACAAAAGAAAGAAAGATACACCACTTATGCATAAAGTAGTGACCGCAGCAACACAGGGAGAATATCTATATATATGTATCATACGTGGAAGCCTCCTGCTCGTCTCCGGTACAGCTACTCGTGCATACCACCTAACCTGTCCCTAGTCTGCTCGTGAGAGCACCCAGAGTAATAAGAAGAGACATAAAACTCCGGGTCAGACAAACAGTCTGGTATGAGCGATAAGCAGCTAAACAGAACAATAACAGGTATACTAAACCATATCTGAACCTGGACCTGCAACCAAAGAGTTAGCACCACATACCGTACAATACTCTAAGGTGCCACTAACATATGGTGTAAAGAATACGGGGGTGGGGGTGTGCATGTCATAATGATGGCAAACAAATCAGACATAGCATCCATCCTCACATCTCTCACTCAGTGCGTAAAGCATACGATGTCCACCACCGTCAATCACTAGACCCATCGAAGTAGTGACGGAGTTCGACTTGTACAACTACTGCTACTACCAAGCTTACCCCCATGGAGTCATGAGCAAATCTTTACAAATGACCCCACCTCATTGGTCTATAGCTACTTATTCGTACCTAGGCCACTGTGGCCCTGAATCCGTTCGCGTACTCCCTACACATAGTGATTCAAAGTTACAGACATCGACAACCCCTTTGCACACGTCCCGCAGCGAAGTCCAATCATGAAGTTAACTCATTGGTTCCGAACTGGGTCCTGAGTACAAACTTCCCACTTGGACTACCTTTGCATCTCGGGTTTTGGTCTTCACCTTCTTCTCCGGATCGGTTCTTCACTTCGGTTTATACTTCATGTTCGGATCGTGATTTGCGCCTCAAGTCCAAGCATCTCGGTTTGGATTGGTCGTGGCACCCCTGGCGGTTCGGTCTGGCCTCCTTCTGTTCGTGGTCGAGCTCTAGGTCGTGTTCCATACTCCAGCTCGTGCAAGGTCATCCGGGTCAGGTCGTGGTGTCCTCCCTCTGGCGGTTCGGATGGTGAGCTAGGACTGGTTCGGGTCGGGGTACCTCATACTCACGTGGGCGGATCGGGTCAAAGGACTCCCAACGGATCGGGTCGGTGAACTCCCAGCGGACCGGGTCGGAGATAGGTTCCTGGATCACCAGCTGGTCGAGCCCCTTCGGATCGGATCGTACAACCATACCAGGTTGGGTCGTACTCCCTCCATCGGTTTGGGTCAGGTTCCCTCCATCCGATCCGGTTCTGCACAGTTTCCTGCACTTTGTCCAACAAGTTGTTTACGCCATTCGACAGCGTTTTCGACCAATCTAACACTTCTAGACAATCATAAATCATACCATACAGACATAGCAACATGTATAATCATCCACAAACAGCAAAACAACAATCATAGCATGTAAAATGGATCAAACATAGCCAAAATCCCATATTTTCCCCTAAGCATGTTTAGCCAAAACTAATGATATGATTAGTAAAACTTAACCAAATAAAACCAAATTTCTAACAGAGGTCTAAAACATTATTTTCAAATTTATAAATATTTTTCCAGAATTTATTAATGTATAAATTCGCTAATCGTCATTAATCACCCTAATTAACTGTAATTAGTGTCAAAACAATGCTAATCACTCACCTTGGCCACAAATAAAATACCAAATCTGAAATGATTCTCTATTTAGCGTCGTTCCCAATGTAACACAGCAGCTCTAACCTTGCTTTGGTGCTTTCTCTCCTTAATTTGATGTAGTTTAAGCCAAAACTTGATTAAGAGGTGATTAGAGGTGTATTTAGATGTTGGAGGCCGTTGTTAGGTTGAAGAGAGGGTTTGTGGCGGCTGGATAATGAGTGAAAAACCGAAATCCTAACCCTAGTAGCCCTTAAATACCTCTAATCCCGAAATCCCTCATTGGATCTAGCTGTTAATCACTCGGTTAAGCCCAATTAAGTTGTTTTTCACTATCTGAAACTTGTTTCAATCAAATCTCCCAAATGGTGAGTCTGTTTGGCTAATGTGACCACTCTACAGAATTGTAAACCATCATCTGGAGCCAATGGAAGTGGTTTCAGGTCAAAGCTCCTTTCCAATCAAAAATTATGGCCAAAACAAGATCAGCTAGGGGCAAAATGGTCATTTAAAAATCGGGAAAAATCATGGACATGGGAAATGACTCCAATAGTCGTCTCCCAAAGTTACATGACCATACGACTTCGTATGTGAAAGAAATAAATATTCTACGATCCTATGATGCGTAGAATGCGGGCGTTACACTCTCCCCCACTTAAGAAATTTCATCCCCGAAATTCCTTAACCCAAAACATACAAAGGATTCTGCATGCCTACCAGCCACAAACAACAATCAAACATGCAAAACAAACAAAACAAACCTATCCTAGCATGAGGAAAGACTAAATCGAAGTTAAAATCTTACCAGGCGAGGAGTTCTGGATACGTTTTCCTAATGCTCTCCTCTGTCTCCCAAGTACAGTCATTCTCATTCTCGCCCCCACTGAACTTTGACTAATTTCACCGCCATCCTTCGAAGTTGCTTTGTATCGTTCCCCACAACACGCATAGGCCTGCGGTTCCCAACCGCCTCGGGTTCAACTTCGATATCATCCAACTGATCAGGTGAAATAGTCACATCTGGGTCGTGCACAAATTTCCTTAACTGGGAAACATGAAATACATTATTAACTCCTGCCATCTTCTCTGGTAATTCAACTTTATATGCCAAATTCCCAATTTGCTCAAGAACTGAGAATGGACCAACAAATCTTGGTGCTAACTTGCCTCTCCTGCCAAATCGAATCACGCTCTTCAATGGAGATATCTTGACAAACACCAAGTCGCCAATGGAGAACTTTAAATATCTTCTCCACTTATTGGCATAACTTTTCTGCCTATCTTGGGCAGCCTTCATTCACTGTTGAATGATCTTGATCTTGTCTGAAGTTTCTCTTATCACATCTGGTCCAAGTACAAACTTCTCACTAGTTTCTAACCAACATGACGGTGAGTTGCACGGTCTTCCGTACAAAGCTTCAAATGGAGCCATACCAATATTGGATTGATAACTATTATTATATGCAAACTCTACTAGATGCAAATGGTCATCCCATGATCCACCAAAATCCAATACACAGGCTCTCAAGAGATCTTCTAATACTCGATTCACCCTCTCTGTCTGTCCGTCCGTTTGAGGATGATACGCGATACTGAGATGTAATTCTGATCCTAACGCATCTTGTAAGCTCTTCCAAAATCCACTAGTGAACAACGGATCTCGGTCACTCACAATGCCTTTGGGTATCCCATGAAATCTCACTACCCACTTTACATATAGTTCAGCTAACTTAGCTGCCGTTCTATTCGACTTGACGGGTATAAATCTTGCGCTCTTAGCCAATCGGTCCACAATCACCCAAATGCTATCATGGCCCGACCTAGTCCTTGGTAACCCATCAATGAAATCCATTGAGACTTGTTCCCATTTCCATTCTGGAATTTCTAATGGTTGTAACAAACCACTAGGCTTCTTTTGCTCAGCTTTAACTAGCTGGCAATTCGTGCATTTGGATATAAACTTCCCAACGTCTCTTTTCATCCCTTCCCAGTAGTATGTCTGCTTCATGTCTCGATACATCTTGTTACCACCAGGGTGTATAGTCAATTTTGAATGATGACATTCTCTAAAAACTTCATCTCTCAATCCATTGACATTGGGCACAACCAGTCTTCCATTCTTTCTATGCCATCCATCTCAATCAAGCCCATACTTGTTCATCTCCTCCTCATCGATATCCATCTCTAACTTGGAGATGACTTCCAATAAATTAGGATCGTTCTTCTGACTGGAACCAATCCGCTCAATCAAAGTGGGTCTGATCATCAAATTTGCTAACATTTCTGGGTCCAATTTGCACTTTGGTCTGAAATCATACCCAGCGATGTACTCCCGTTGCTTCCATTCAAGAAACATAGCCCCTAAACTGGCATGTCTTCTACTCAATGCATCAGCCACCGCATTGCCCTTTCCTGGTGTATATGCGATGTCAAGATCATAGGAAGCTAAGAATTCTAACCATCTTTGCTGTCGGAGATTTAGATCCTTTTGAGAGAAAAGATATTTTAATGACTTATTATCAGTAAACAACTCGAATCTTTCTCCCAAGAGATAATGTCTCCACATCTTCAATGCAAACACGATCGCTGCCAATTCCAAATCATGGGTATGGTATCTTTTCTCGTGCGGTTTCGGTTGCCGACTTGCATGAGCTACAACCCTACCTCCTTTCATCAATACAACACCTAGTCCGGTACCACATGCATCTGTATATACTGTCATCTCTTCATTCCCCTTAGGAATGACTAACACTGGTGCACATGTCAACTTTTCCTTTAGACTCTTGAATGCATTTTCACACTTTTCGTCCCAGACGAAAGCTTGATTCTTCTTAGTCAATTGAGTCAACGGTGCTGCTATCTTGGAGAAGTCTTGGATAAACTTACGATAATATCCAGCTAACCCCAAGAAACTTCGTATGTCCGTTGCATTCTTGGGCGTAGACCAATCTTGTACCGTAGCCACCTTCGCAGGATCCACGGCCATACCATTCTCTGAAACAACATGGCCCAAGAATCTCACTTTACTCCTCCAGAAGTGACACTTAGAAAACTTTGCTTTCAATTGTTGTTTTCTCAACACCTCCATCACTATTCTTAAATGTTCCTTGTGTTCTTCCTCTGTCCTCGAGTAAACCAAAATATCATCCACGAACACAAGAACAAACGTATTCAACTGATCTCTGAATACCCTATTCATATGATCCACAAAATATGCTGGGGCATTGGTCAGCCCGAATGGCATGACCAACCACTCATAAAATCCGGACGGCGTCCGAAATGCCGTTTTAAATATACTCTCAGCTTCCACTCTAAGCTGATGAAAACCTGTCGCGAGATCCAACTGAGAGAATACTCTCGCGCCACTCAACTGATCAAACAAATCATCTATCCGCGGTAGAGGATACTTATTCTTCCTTGTCACTTTATTCAACTAGCGGTAGTCTACACACAAACGAAGGGAACCATCTGCCTTGGTAGCAAACACAACTGGTGCTCCCCATTCAGAAATACTCCTTCTGATAAATCCCTTCTTCAAAAGATCGCTGACTTGTACCCCAAGCTCTCGCTGCTTCCTTGGTGTCATACGATGAAGTGGCATTACTATAGGTCTGTCATCTTTCACTAAATCAATACGGAACTCAATCTCTCGGTGTGGTGGAAGCCCGGTCACTTCCTTTCAGCTGACGGGATGCCAGCCTTCTCTTCATCGCATCCTCGATATCTAAGTCTTCAAAGATACGCTCACAGCTATCCAACCAATCCTGAACATCCGTAGCCGACGCCGTTCCGTGGAACGGCTTCTCACCCAGACTAGTATAATCCTTGTTCAGCTTGGCGAAATCGGCCCTAGGCGCCTGCACTATTGGACCACCACCATTCCCAGAATTGGGAGCTGCCCTCTGAACATATCTAAGCATCTCTCTCATGAGGTCAGTAAACATCGTCCTCATCTCAGCAACATTCCCATTATTGGCTCCTCTACCGGTACCCCTTGCGTATCGGCTCATCGTTTAATCTGCACAGAGAAAACGATTAACCATCCTCTTTGTGGTGTCAGTGCAGTGCGACTTCATCCTTAGCTATACTATATATATATAGCTTTTGAAAACCGAAATAATCACAAATACGCGCTCTCATATACGTATTATCTCTCCCTAGTGTCTTTTCCTAGGTTAACTATGCAACCTGGCACTGATACCAAGTGTGACGGCCTGCCCCGCACCAGCCGGCATTTCCTTTGAAAGTGCGCTGTACACATGCCCGACTAGCACGGAACGGTCACCAAAGAAAGGAAAGAAGAGAATGGGCTAATCGAAAACTTGTAGAATGTCTCACAGCGCATGGAACAAAATATAATAATAATATACTTGACATAAAACAGGTGAGACAGTGCATAAGCTGATAACTAAAACCAACATCAACATCATCATCAAAGTAGCGGAAATCCAAATATAGCTTATTACAACTTTCCAAATTACTGTCTCTAAAGAAAAGAAAGAAAGGTACACCACTGCTGCCCAAAGTAGTGACCGCAGCAACACAGGGAGAATATCTATATATATGTATCATACGTGGAAGCTTCCTGCTCGTCTCCGGTACAGCTACTCGTGCATACCACCTAACCTGTCTCTAGTCTGCTCGTGAGAGCACCCAGAATAATAAGAAGAGACATAAAACTCTGGGTCAAACAAAAAGTCTGGTATGAGCGATAAGCAGCTAAACAGAACAATAACAGGTATACTAAACCATACCTGAACCTGGACCTGCAACCAAAGAGTTAGCACACTACATACTGTACAATACTATAAGGTGCCATTAACATATGGTGTAAAGAATACGAGGGTGGGGGTGTGCATGTCATAATGATGGCAAACAAATCAGACATGGCAATCATCCTCACATCTCTCACTCAGTGCGTAAAGCATATGATGTCCACCACCGTCAATCACTAGACCCATCGAAGTAGTGACGGAGTTCGACTTGTACAACTACTGCTACTACCAAGCTTACCCCATGGAGTCATGACCAAATCTTTACAAATGACCCCACCTCATTGGTCTATAGCTCTTTAGTCGTACCTAGGCCACTGTGGCCCTGAATCCGTTCGCGTACTCCCTACAACAAAGTGATTCAAAGTTATAGACATCGACAACCCCTTTGCACACGTCCCGCAGCAAAGTCCAATCATGAAGTTAACTCATTGGTTCCGAACTGGGTCCGGAGTACAAACTTCCCACTTGGACTACCTTTGTATCTCGGGTTTTGGTCTTCACCTTCTTCTCCAGATCGGTTCTTCACTTCGGTTTATACTTCCTGTTCCCCAATTCCAAGCATCTCGGTTCGGATCGGTCGTGGACACCCCTGGCGGTTCGGTCTGGCCTCCTTCTGTTCGTGGTCGGGCCCCAGATCGTGATCCATACTCCAGCTTGTGCAAGGTCATCCGGGTCAGGTCGTGGTGTCCTCCCTTTGGAGGTTCGGATCGTGAGCTAGGGCTGGTTCGGGTCGGGGTAGCTCATACTCACGTGCACGGATCGGGTCGGAGGACTCCCAGCGGATCGGGTCGGTGAACTCCCAGCGGACCGGGTCGGAGATAGGTTCCTGGATCACCAACTGGTCGACGCACTTCGGATCGGATCGTGCAACCATCCCAGGTCGGGTCGTACTCCCTCCATCGGTTCAGGTCGGGTTCCCTCCATCCGATCTGGTTATGCACAGTTTCCTGCACTTTGTCCAGCAAGCTGTTTACGCTATTCGACGGCGTTTTCGACCAATCTAACACATCTAGACAATTACAAATCATACCATACAGTCATAGCAACATGTATAATCATCCACAAACAGCAAAACAACAATCATAGCATGTAAAATGGATCAAACATAGCCAAAATCTCATATTTTCCCCTAAGTATGTTTAGGCAAAACTAATGATATGATTAGTAAAACTTAACCAAATCAAACCAAATTTCTAACAGAGGGCTAAAACATTATTTTCGAATTTATAAATATTTTTCCAGAATTTATTAATGTATAAATTTGCTAATCGTCACTAATCACCCTAATTAACTATAATTAGTGTCAAAACAAGGCTAATCACTCACCTTGGCCACAAATAAAATACCAAATCTGAAATGATTCTCTGTTTGGCGTTGTTTCCAATGTAACCCAGCAGCTCTAACCTTGCTTTGGTGCTTTCTCTCCTTAATTTGATGTAGTTTAAGCCAAAACTTGATTAAGAGGTGATTAGAGGTGTATTTAGATGTTGGAGGCCATTGTTAGGTTGAAGAGAGGGTTTGTGGCGGCTGGAAAATGAGTGAAAAACCAAAATCCTAACCCTACCAACCCTTTAATACCTCTAATCCCGAAATCCCCCATTGGGCCTAGCTGTTAATCACCCGGTTAAGCCCAATTAAGTTGTTTTTCACTATCTGAAACTTGTTTCAGCCATATCTCCCAAACGGTGAGTCCGTTTGGCTAACGTGACCGCTCTACGGAATTGTAAACCATCATCCGGAGCCAATGGAAGTGGTTTTAGGTCAAATCTCCTTTCCAATCAAAAGTTATGGCCAAAACAAGATCAACTAGGGGCAAAACGGTCATTTAAAAATCGGGAAAATCATGGACATGGGAAATGACTCCAACAATCGTCTCCCAAAGTTACATGACCATACGACTTCGTATGTGAAAGAAAGAAATATTCTACGATCCTATGATGCGAAGAATGCGGGTCGTTACACCATGTGTGGAAATATACCTTTGTTCGCTAGAAATATTATTTTTAGCTTAGTTTCGCACATATATATATATGTATATATATATATATATATATATATATATATATATATATATATATATATATATACATACATACATGTGTTGAACCGGAAAATGGATTAGCTATTGAGTAAAGAAATTATTTGCGTGCCCGACAAATAGGTAAACCTTAATGAGTTGGATGCGCAATTTTATTATTATATCAACTCCTGTGAATGTCATTGGATGCGTAGTGCGGGTTGTTCTGTGTGTAATAATAAACGTCGCCATAGGATAGTAACAATTAATTTTGAACTACACTACATGGCATACTTCTTGAAGATAGGCATACTTCATCATATACCACATAAGCATTTGGAGCTTGTGTGACGAGGTCAGAGATTTACCATACGAGCGAGAGGCTTGTATGGCGATGACTATATATTACAGGTTGAAATGATTACTGATCTAGACTATATAAATTGTAATGGTAAATTGCAAGATTAAAAAATAAAACCCCCACACGGGTCTGGAGGTGACAATAAACACGTCTCTCTGGTCATTAAGGCACAAAAACCATTTACAGGGTGACGAGAATTTATTCTTTGGAGTTATGATCTATACACACTCCCCTGTGGACACCGGAATATATCACTATAAATATGTGCATGCTTATTAGGATTTATTGGGTATCTTATACGGCCCAATAAATTTCCAAACCCCTTCCCGTACAAAGAAGGTTATGGTGAAATTTTCTGAAATTTAAAGGCGTTAGTGAAATATTTGAAGTGAAAACGATATTGAAATCGTCGAATGAACTATATATATATATATATATATTAAATAAAACGAATCAAGCCCCCGCAGTTCGCGTTTTGAAATCGTAACTTCAAACGATTATACTGAAAGATCCGACCATCGGATTTTGATGAAACTAAAACCGTTGGGTTCGCTTTGGAATTATTTTCCCAACGATATAAACTTTGTTGAGATCCAACGGTTAGATTTTCAGATATGTGTAAAACAAATTTGGGGAAAAACAGCGCCAATGCCTCGACACAACCTGAAACGTCCTTTTTATTAAATAGGGTCGTTTTTTAATAAATAAAAAATGGCGATATATCGTTATAAAATATTATAGACGATATAGAATTGAAATAAACCGATTCTACTTGGTTTGCTTGAGATTTGATGGTTGAATGTGTTTGACATGAAGATTATACCAAAGAATTGAAATGTGAATGTCGAATAATTTAACCATGCAAAGAATTGATTTGAAAATCTAAATATACGTGAATTATTTGAAAAGGCCGAGTTAATTCTCATTTCAAATAATTGATCGACGATTAGAAGTCGAAGAGATGAAGACAGTTCAAGACCAACGATCTTCACATCGGGTGGATGGGCGCTACTGATGCTCATGATTGGAGTAGCTGCCTTGAAGGAGCTGAAGTGGTAGTCGTCCGGACGTATTTGTTGATTATACGGATATGCGAGGAATATGGTGCCTCGGCTTCGTTCAGACCCAGAACGAACTTGTAAATGGACTGTGTGTCTGACATTGGATTTTGTTCTGTGCTGATTGATCTCTATTAAATATATATCTGTTTAGCGGCGAAGAATTTATTCTCTTGCTTAACGCCCTTCTCTGAAACGTATGAGCTCAGAGGTTATATATCGATAGAAATAAGTCGCATGGAGTGAATTGCCTATGTGGCACGCCTAAGTGGCAGATGATCAAGGCTTCTGTTGAAAAGCAAAGTCTTGTGGTCGATGATCAAAGCATGGCCTAGGTGGCATAGCTTTGTGTATAGCGTTGATTCGCGAGCCTCACACCTCGGTATGAGTCAAAAACGGGATAGTGAATGCAGGGAGAACACGACGTTTCCTCCTAGCTATGGGTGATGTCAGTGACCTACCAGCCCTGACATTTATATATTATTTTACTTGTGTGGTTGTTGGAATGCGAGGCGCCTCGGATATAGGTCCTATTGGACCGGGAAACGTGTGTTCAGGAATTGCCAATCCTCAAAAGCAAGAGAGGACCAGCCCTGAAGATCCAAGGATCGCTGTGTGTGGTCCTGAGACATTTGCTAGAGTGTCTCAAACGGAGAGGAGCTTGCCCCTTGCCTCGACTCGTGATGGAATCCAATTTCCAATACGAAATGGCGGATTTGATTGTATTACTAGTATGGCGACAAGATATATGGTACCCATGTCGTCTATGATTGATATTTATGACGGAAGTTGCTTTTGAAACATATATGCACTGGTAATAATATCAAACACTTTTGTTTTATACGTATCAAGCATTTCTTGGCCATTATAAGGTAAAACTCTATCCCCCGGCTTGCGTTGCATTGTGTGATGGGACCTGAGTCATATAATGGCTTCACTTTTATAAAAAGCATTGCGATGATTTAATAATTTACTTTATTTCATGCACTGGCAATCATTGGAGTGAACCCGTTCCGCGAAAGTGGCGTGGTCCTATGATTTGCCTTATTATTGTTGTTTAATTAGTTAAGTAGATTTCTCATTCCAGTCCCATGACTGACTCGTAGTTTGTTTCACCTTGCAAACTCGGGTGCCCTTATTTCCACACGGGCAGCCTAGTACCAGGTAGCATGACATATTTTGGCTTTGCACTACAGTAGAGAGTGCATCTTTTGGCTCATGGCGAGGCTTGACCTCTCAGTGTTGACTATTGATATTCCGTCATTATTATCTATATATATGATTCCGCTTCTGGCGATGTAGACTGATATTTCTTTTATGTACCCTCTATGTATATGTACCGCTTCTGGCGATGTAGACTGATATTTCTTTTACGTACCCTCTATGTATATGTACCGCTTATGGCGATGTAGACTGATCATGTACTTTTATGCACTAAGTCATATCCTACACTGTGCTCTCTGATGTTGTGACATATTATGATTCCGCTGTCATATTTATGTAAATTGTTTGATTTGCTGCTTATGCTATTATCTGTACTCTGCTAATGATGATTAATGTGTTATATTCCAATGATTATCCTTAACACAGTCGTACGGGGTTTTGGGATTGTCACAATTTCTCTTCTCTAACATGTTTTAACACAAAAATGTAATTTTTTTCTAATCAAACATTTCACAAAAAATGATTTTTTTTTTCTAATCAAACATTTCATACAAAAAGGTTATTTTTTTTCTTTCTACAATCATGTTTGACAAAATCTCTATTTTTATTTCAATAATCATGTTTCGACAAAAATGTTATTTTATTTGTTAACATAACATGATCTAACAAAAATGATATTCAAATGTTAACATAACAAGATTCTTTTTTTTCTAACATTAAAAATGACCTTTAATATTAAAATCACATTTCTAATAAAATGACAATTTTATTTTAATATGGCATTATCTAACAAATTTATATTTTTATTCTAATATGACCATTTTTAACAAAAGCGTTAATTTATCTAATCATGACAATATATAATAAAAATGTTAATTTCCCTTTTTTTGAACAAAAATGTTTATTTCTTTTTTTATGAACAAAATGTATTTTTTTTGGTTTAATGAACAAAAATAATGATTTGGTTTACTCAATTCTCAAGCTTACACAAATGTTAATTTCAATAATCTAATAAACAAAATGTAATTTGTTTTTAATCCAATTCTCTAATTAACATATATGTCAATTTCAATAATCAAATAGACAAATGATAATTTGGTTTTAAACTTTCTAGTTTGTCAACAGTGACAATTTTTTTTCTAACAATTCTTTTCCAACAAATTGGTATTTTTGTTCTCATAGTTTTGTTCAGCACAAATATCACCACATCTATCGATTTACGTAACAGCCCAATCATAGATCAAATCACGTAAAATAGAATTTAGCAGCGTATAATTTCACAATACAAATTCTAGAATATATCACATTCATGATTCAGTAATTATAATTATATATGAAAATAAATAAATAAAAAGAAAAAGGATGTCTCACATCGATTTTTTTCTGAAATTTCAACATGCTCGGTTTCAGCTCTAGTTAGCTTCATGGCGTAGATTTGGATTTCATGATTCCGACGCAATCGAAATCATTCGATTCCGATCCTGTTTGAACAAGTTACGGATGTTTAAAACTTTAAAACCAATTAATTATTTAATTAATAATTTTATTACATTATATACCCTTCTTCTTCATTCAAAACCCAGACCGCACATTTTCCCTTTCCGTGAGGCTAGAAGGCAATCAGGTAGTGCCACGCCGAAGGAGGAAGAGTGGCGCACAGAGAGGGCCCACGCTGTAACGACCCGAATTTTCAGTCATTTGAATTTGAATATTTAAATTGGTATTAAATATTACATTAGAATTTATTAATGGATTATAATTTCATATTGTTTTATATTTGGAAATTTTATATTTTTTTTGGATATATGTATGTGATAATTATTATTTATTTAATTGTTTTATGATTTATTTATATTTTTAACAATATTATTTAAGTGTTAGAAATAATTATTTTCCAAATGACCTCTGTTTCCGACAAAACGATTTTTTTTGGAATACGTGTAATTAATTATTGCTAGATTTACAGTTTGGAGCCAATCAGAGTTATTTTTTCGGTGCATGCAATTTAAAGGTGAACCGATGAATTTATCGAATTTAGAATACGTTGTTTGTGCAAACGGAGTCTGTTTTCAATAAAATTAATTTCATAGGGACCGGAATGTCATAGCATAACGATGTATCAATTTTCGTTGTGTTTGATGCTAGTGGGTGTCGGTGCAAATTTTACGGTGGACATTAAATAACGGATTAAATTTAACTAACCATAATTAATGAATAAAGTAAAATAAAACAAAATTAAAATGGATTAAAGAGATAAATGAAATGCAAAAGTAAAACTGTCACATGAACATTTTGTAACTTAAGATATCATTAGCGTACTCCCCATCCAATTTTTTTCAAAACTAAGGTTAAGGGGTTTTTATCTTTAGCGACCCTCTGTAACGTGTGTTCGGCAAAAACCTACTTTTGCGCGTGGAAAGGAGATCCTATCCTCTATCAGCAATAACTAAGCCTGGTTTCCTGATGTGTACTATGTTTTTCCCATTTAATTTCTATATTGCTAAGTGCATGACTCGATTTGAGGAGCTCAACGTATGAAACTCTATACCACTCAAACAATTGAACCGACAGATCATCTGTAACGACCCGGAATTTTGGGGCCAATTTAAAATTTTTATTTTAGAAATTTTAATGGATTTTATATATTTAAACTAATTTATTTTAAATAATAACGACTAAAGATTTATTTTAAAACGAATAAATTCAATTTAATTATAAAAGGAGTTTAAAACAGTGCTGCAGTTTGAAAATTTGAATTTGAACATTGACTGAATGTACAGGATTCAAAATAAATCAGAATTGAACAAAACCAGAAATATTTAAATCTGTTTAATCATATCTTTCCAACGAATCTGAAAAACTGAAATTTCGTTTTAAAAATCAAAAGTTATGGGCAATTCAATTTTTAGGAAGGTCGCTGTAGAATTTATATATATATTATATAGGGTCCGAAAGGCTACTTTTCACATATGAAGGAGTTTCGACTCGAAACCACTTCCATTGAGTTCGGAATGACGTTTCTGCATTGAAAAATAGTAAACACTTATATATTTTGAGTTTCAGAATTTATTTGTTTAAAAATGTATTTTTAAAATTAAATACATTGGCCTTAAAAATAGTCATTTTTCAAACGACCTCTGTTTTCGACGAAACCACTTTTGTTGGAACAGGAATGTCAAATTATTGCTAGGTTTCAATTTTCATAATTTTTCGAATCAATATGTGAGTGTGGCAAAGGAAAACGTCTTTTGTCAGTTTCGGTCAAGTTTAATCGACTTGAAAATGGCCATTTTTCAAACAGTCCCAAAATTCGACGAAATTAGCCTCGTTAGAACAGTATCGTCAAAACATAACTAGAAATAATTTTTCTATAATTTTTAGAGTCAGTATGTGGCCCCGGTAATTTAAAATATACGTTTGAATTTAATAATTAAATGATTTTTAATTAAATTTAAAGAAAAAAACATATCGTAACAGCCGAATTGGGTTATGAGACATGTTCCATTGTGTACGGGACGGGGGTATTTGGCTAGGGGCGACATTCGTTGGGTTCGAATCGGAGTTAGTATCGTCGAATAAATAATTCTTGAATTAATGAATTAAATAAATAAGAAAATACGCGTATAAATACGCTATACCATACAAACCCTAAATCCCCTAATACATCAGCCGCCGTATCTCCTTTTCAATGGCCAACTCCTTCCCGATTTCATTCCTTAATTTCTTCCTATCCACTTCGAATTAAAACCCATTCCTTATACCAAATCGAAGAGATTTACGAGGCCTTTAATTTGGTACGGATGTGATCGGATATCGTTAACCGTAGAGGCCGGATTTGTGAGTGAAAGCCGCCGACTTTGGCACGTTTTCCAGGGTGGCAGGGCCCATCGAGCTCGACACAGGTCCTGGCGCATGGGTTTGGGGATGGGGCATTTCGAGTGGTGTATGCTGATCGATGTTCGGGGGTCTCGGTTGGCGTGCGATTTGGAGGTTGTCAACGTGAGGATGGGTTCAGCTATCGTGATGTACAGGAAGAAGAGGATTTTTCCTTAGTGTAATTAAATTTGTTAATTATTATTTAACTATCTCGAATGAAATCAAATGTATTAACAACCATAACTTCTTCATACAAGGTTAGAAATTAACGAAACAGGTTGCGTTGCGATCGTATTGAAGAACACTACGACATGAAGCTGACCGGATCTGAAAACAATCACTTTGAAATTTCAGCAAAATTTAAGCACGAACAATTTCTAGGTGAGAAATCTATTTTATTTCTTCCCTTTATAATTGAAAATAAATTTGAAATTATTGTTAAAAAAAATTTGCAGTTAATTTATACTGTTATGATTTTGTGTTAATTGTAAATACACATCTGTTTGTTTGATTTAGATTGTGGCGATCAAATTGTTACATTTCTGTTGATTAGAATTAGATTGAACAAATTTATTATTTTGTTCATTTTATGGTTAAAATTAACTTTCCTGTTAATTTGAATTAGACTAAACAAAATTATCATTTTGTTTGTTGTACTATTAGAATTGAAACAAAAATTCATTTTTGTAAGAGAATAGAATTTACATTTTATGTAAAGATGACATTAAAAATAGAATTTACACTTTATGTAAATAGGAAATAAGAAAGAAAAAGAAAAAATAGGATTTACAATCTATGTAAAAAGTGATATTAAAACTGGAACTTACATTTTCATTGTAAAAGGTGACATTAAAGAGTGATTGACATTTCCATTGTAAAATGTGACATTATAGAAAAATTAACATTTTATTTCAAAATATATTATGTATATAAGATAAATATTTTTATACACTAAAATGAATGATATCTTTGTGTTAAACTTGTTTAGTGAACAAAATTCACATTTTGTTAATATTAAAAAGGATTATAACAAAATTCACATTTTGTTAACATTTTTTGTATATTAAGAATGAATTAGAAAAATGATCATATTTTTACAAGCAGAATATGCTGACATTAAAGATCTACCTTTTAATGTAAAATAGAATATTAGAGAGATGTTCATATTTGACAAAGCAAAATATGTTAACATTAAAATCGTATATTCAAAGAAAGGGTTACATTTTCATGTAGCAAAAGAAATAAAAGATTTCATCTCTATGTGATATTAGAAATATTCATTTTGTCCGTTAGAATGAATTCCACCAGATATTCATTTTTGTGTCAAAGAATGATTTGTGAAAGTGAAAATAACCTTTTTATTTGAAATATGTTTTGCAAATAATGATAATAACATTTTTGAATTGACATCTGTTTTGTAAATAAATATCTACATTATGTTTACATTAAAAGGATTTGTTTAAAAATGGTATTCATGTTTACATTAAAAGTATTTGTTTAAAATGAACATTTTGATTTCATGAAAAAGGGATTAGTTAAAATGAACATTTTGATTTCATTAAAAAAGGATACGACAAAATTCATATTTTGTTTACATAAAAAGAGAATTAGACAAGTTGTCATTTGGTTTACATAAAAAGAAATAGACAAATTGTCATTTTGTTTACATAAGAAGAATTAGGCAAAACCAAATTGTCATTTTGTTAATTGATAAAAGAATAATGTTATTTTTGTTGCATTAGTATAGAATAACATTTTTTTTACAACATGTGTATCAAAATAAAAACACCATTATTGTTAGAAATGTTATGTTGGAATTACAACATCATTTTGATACGAAATGTGTAAACATGTGATTTAACATTTTAATGTAAATGAGGAATTAGAAAATACACATTTTGATATAAAATGCATTTGCATTTGATTTTACACTCTTAATGAAAAGGGTACATTAAAAATATAAACATTTTGTTTTAAAGACGTATTTACATGTAATTCACATTTTTAATGATAATTAGAATTCATTAAAAAGAATGAAGTTGGAAAATGTATATTTTTATACATTGAAAAGAATGAATTAGTAACGGACATTTTTGTCACTTTAGAAAATGAATTAGAAAACATTCACTTTCGCCACTTTGAAAGAATGAAGTAAAAAATGGACATTTTTGCCACTTTAAAAGAATGAAAGTTAATATCTTTATTGTCGATTCGTTACAATAAAAAGATCATATGTTAAAAATATGATATTAGCGATGGCCTGAAATATATGTCTGTGATGTTGAAATGTTTGATGTGTTAAAATGCTAGTATATTCAAACTGAATATTACACTTCCATTTACAAGTCACCCGACTTGTTTATGTGATTGGGACGATAATTTTCACACATCGCCCAAGTGCACAAATAATTTATTATTTGTTTGATGGATGAAACTCCACACGGGTATTGGGATGATATTGGATACATACTGATCCCAATATTTAGTTATCTGTCAATCGATGGATTGACAGGCTGTGATGAGCGTCAGTTATTTACTTTAACGCTCACACAGTTATAGATTCCACTTTGGTCGTCATTTGGATGTTTGATAATTATTTATCATGATTGTTGATTCCATACAAAATATATGGTTGTTGGTTGAGTCACATTCCAATAAAGAATATTCTAGAAAAAGAATATTTTAGAAAATATATTTTTGAAAAGAATATTTTAGAAAAAGAATATATTTTGGGAAATATATTTTTATTGAAATGCACTAGTTATCAACTAGAATAAATCATTAAATTTAGATTTAATAAGTTTTCCAATTTGTCAATATTTAATTGAAATTAAATTAATTAAAGTGGATTTGGGTTTGTCGTGAATAGTGTCTTAAATAACACTGTTCTTAAATCCCATATGAAAAAAAATCTTTTAATTTAGTTTATTAAAGTTTTAAATTATATTTAATAATTGGAATAAAATAAAAGGCGTGTTGGGTTTATTGTGAACTGTGTTTCTAAGCGACATTTGTTCTTTAACCCAACTGACAGTGAAAATATGATTTTGAATTTATAAATCTTTTATTAAGATTTAAAAGGGAATTTTCCCAAAAGTAAAGTTATATTAAATTGGAATTGAATGGAATTCAATTAATAATAACCGAGATAAGCTTCTGTAAAAGAAGACCGATACTACATACGGGATTTAAAAGGCTTTGCCGTTATTCCATGTATATTATTGGTCGGATACAGAAATTTATAACGATTATATATTGATTTGATTCTGTGAAGATTCCACATTTCATGGAAGATTATTTTGGGTTTACCATGAACTATGTTTTTAAATGACATTAGTTCTTTAACCCAGTTAAAGATAAGATTAATTTCTTGAATTTAAATAATCATTGAACAATGATTTTTAATATCTAAAACCAAATTGAGATTTTAATAAATCTTTTATAAGAAAGTTTTAAGTGCAAAGTTAGAGAATTTATCTTTGATAAAATAATGTAAATATTTTATTTAAAGGAATATTCTGAATTGGAACGAGGCGTTGGATGTGTTTTTATAGTACTTGATTTTTAATCATAAATACGCGAATTATCCGAAAAGACCGGGTTTAACCCATTCCGAATAATTACTACGACAATGAAGAGTCGAAGATGAAGACGGTGTTTGAAGACCGACGATCTTCACATCGAATGGATGTGTTGCTACAGAGACCCTTGATGGGAGTAGCTACCTTGAAGGGGCTTCAGTGGTGGCCGTCCGGACTATTGTTGATTGGTCGGATTTGGTTCTCGCTCAGACCCAAAGCATAAGCTAGTAAATGGATGCGTATCTGACATTGGATTTCATTCCATGTGAATTAAATCGATTTCTGTTAATGTATGTCTGTTTGGTGGTGGAGGATTTATTCTCTACTTAACACCCTGGTATATATTAATAGTGATTGATCGCATGGCGTGAATTGTCATTGTGGCACGCCAAGATGCAATTGATCAAGGCTTTTGTTGAAAAGCAGGGCCTTGTGGGATGATCAAAGTATAGCCTATTACGACTTAGCTTTATGTATATCGTGACTTCGTGAGCCTCACACCCCGGTATGAGTCAAAAAACGGGAGTAGGACTGTAGGGAGTGCACATGTTTCTTTCTAGCTAGTGGTAGTGTCAGTGCTTAAACTGGCTGACATTTTACTTATGTGGATGATGGATTTTGAGGCGCCTCGGATTTTTATAGGCCGTTAGTGGCCATATTATAGGTCCAAAGGGATCGGGAAGCGTGTGTTCAGGCATAACCATCCACTGCCGATAGGCGGGGACCGGCCCTGAAGATCCAAGGGTTCACTGCGGGGGATCCTGAGGCATTTGCTAGAGTGTCTCGAATCGGAGAGGAGCTTGCCCCTAGCCTCGACTCATGATGGAAACCCAATTTCCAATACGACCCTGCGGTTTTGATTGTAAAACTTGTAGGGCGACATAGTAGGATGGGGTACTATGCCGTCTATGATTAATATTTATAATTGAAATTGTTTTTAAAATATATACACACTAATACTAAATCCGTTTTATCGTATCAAGCATCTTTTGACCATTATAAGGTAAAACTCTATCCTCCGGTTTGCGTTGCATTGTGTGATGGGACTTGAGTCTTATAATGGTTTCATTTTTCTAAAAAGCATTTTGTTGTTTAACGATTTACTTTAATTTATGCACTGGCAATCGAATGGAGTAAACCCGTTCCGCGTCAACGGCGTGGTCCTGTGATTAGTCTTATTAGATAAGTTTAGTTAAGATTTCTCATACCAGTCCCGTGACTGACCAGTAGTTTGTTTCACTGGCAAACTCGGGTGCCCATATTTGCCACACGGGCAGTCGAGTAGCTTTTTGCAGATATATTTACAGGATCCTGGTTTACAACTGAAGCAGTATTCGGAAAGCTTTGTACCGGTGTATTTCTTCCAGTTGTATATTTGTATTATTTTTCCGCTGCTATTTAAATGTAATTTAAAACTCTGATATTATTGTATTCCTATTATGCAATAAGTGTTCGTACTCTGTTATATTCTTGTACTATGATGTAATTGTTGTAATCAGCAATAAAATGTTCTTCATTTTGTGTTCTGATGTGTGTTGTTCTCAAAGCATTCCAGGCTTTCCTTACGGGGAAGTTTGGGTCGTCACATGTGGTATCAGAGCTTTGGTTTACAGAGCTCGAGAATAAGACACATTAGAACTGAACGAAAGAATTCATCAGAGATTGGATTAGTAATATCCAATAAGAATAACTAGTTAGAGATAGGATCAGTAGTATCCTAGAACGAGTGTGAAGAGTATTATTTTCTTTAAAAATGGAAACAAATTTAGTTTTGAAAATTTTATCTTAAAATACGTATTTGAGTATATTATATTTTTATGTGGACAATCGAGTATATAAAGATTTCGAATATACGAGTAATTAACGGATATTCGAAGTTTTAATATACTGGATAGATATAGAATCACACTCTAGTCACCCGGAGATAATTCTGATGATCGGTGCACCATCATCATTATTTATGTTCGAGTATCGAAAGTGGGATTTCTATATATTTCCATTGACTGGTATGAGAAGCAAAACTTAGTTAGGACACATTGCTGTGATTTGCACTAAAAATATGATTTTTGGCTATATATAAAAGTTATGTATATTTGAAAAGTTAACACCTAATTGAGTGCAGGTTGTGATGTCAGATAATTAGTTTCACCAATTAAAATATTAGAATGATAATTAATTAAACCAATGAATAAAAACATAAAGTTAAGTTGGTTAATTAAACAACTTTTAGCTACGTTCCTTTTCGAGGACGAAAAGATTTTAAGTGGGGGCGATTGTAACGACCCGGAATTTTGGGGCCAATTTAAAATTTTTATTTTAGAAATTTTAATGGATTTTATATATTTAAACTAATTTATTTTAAATAATAACGACTAAAAGTTTATTTTAAAACAAATAAATTCAATTTAATTATAAAAGGAGTTTGAAACAGCGCTGCAGTTTTAAAATTTGAATTTGAACTTTGACTGAATGTACAGGATTCAAAATAAATCAGAATTGAACGAAACCAGAAATATTTAAAACTGTTTAATCATATCTTTCCAACGAATCTGGAAAGCTGAAATTTCGTTTTAAAAATCAAAAGTTATGGCCAATTCAATTTTTAGGAAGGTCGCTGTAGAATTATATATATATTATATAGGGCCCGAAAGGCTACTTTTCACATATGAAGGAATTTCGACTCAAAACCACTTCCATTGAGTTCGGAATGACGTTTCCGCATTGAAAAACAGTAAACACTTATATATTTTGAGTTTCGGTATTTATTTGTTTAAAAATGTATTTTTAATATTAAATATATTGGCCTTAAAAATAGTCATTTTTCAAACGACCTCTGTTTTCGACGAAACCACTTTTGTTGGAATAGGAATGTCAAATTATTGCTAGGTTTCAATTTTCATAATTTTTTGAATCAATATGTGAGCGTGGCAAAGGAAAACGTGTTTTGTCGGTTTCGGTCAAGTTTAATCGACTTGAAAATGGTCATTTTTTAAACAGTCTCAGAATTCGACGAAATTAGTCTCGTTAGAACCGTATTGTCAAAACAAAACTAGAAATAATTTTTCTATAATTTTTAGAGTCAGTATGTGGCCCCGGTAATTTAAAATATACGTTTGAATTTAATAATTAAATGATTTTTAATTAAATTTAAAGAAGAAAAACATATCGTAACAGCCGAATTGGGTTACGAGACATGTTCCATTGTGTCCGGGATGGGGGTATTTGGCTAGGGGCGACATTCGTTGTGTTCGACTCGGAGTTAGTATCGTCGAATAAATAATTCTTGAATTAATGAATTAAATAAATAAGAATATACGCGTATAAATACGCTATACCATACAAACCCTAAATCCCCTAATACATCAGCCGCCGTATCTCCTTTTCAATGGCCAACTCCTTCCCGATTTCATTCCTTAATTTCTTCCTATCCACTTAGAATTAAAACCCAATCCTTATACCAAATCGAAGAGATTTTCGAGGCCTTTAATTTGGTACGGATGTGATCGGATATCGTTAACCGTAGAGGCCGAATTTGTGAGTGAAAGCCGCCGACTTTGGCACGGTTTCCAGGGTGGCAGGGCCCATCGAGCTCGGCACAGGTCCTGGCGCAAGGGTTTGAGGATGGGGCGCTTCGAGTGGTGTATGCTGATCGATGTTCGGGGGTCTCAGGTGGCGTGCGATTTGGAGGTTGTCAACGTGAGGATGGGTTCGGCTATCGTGATGTACAGGAAGAAGAGGATTTTGCCATAGTGTAATTAAATTTGTTAATTATTATTTAATTATCTCGAAAGAAATCAAATGTATTAACAACCATAACTTCTTCATACAAGGTCAGAAATTAACGAAACAAGTTGCGTTGCGATCGTATTGAAGAACACTACGACATGAAGCTGACCGGATCTGAAAACAATCACTTTGAAATTTAAAAAAAATTTGAGCACGAACAATTTCTAGGTGAGAAATCTATTTTATTTATTCCCTTTATAATTGAAAATAAATTCTGAAATTATTGTTAAAAAAAAAATTTGCAGTTAATTTATACTGTTATGATTTTGTGTTAATTGTAAATACACATCTGTTTGTTTGATTTAGATTGTGGCGATAGAATTGTTACATTTCTGTTGATTAGAATTAGATTGAACAAATTTATTATTTTGTTCATTTTATGGTTAAAATTAACTTTCCTGTTAATTTGAATTAGACTAAACAAAATTATCATTTTGTTTGTTGTACTATTAGAATTGAAACAAAAATTCATTTTTGTTAGAGAATAGAATTTACATTTTATGTAAAGATGACATTAAAAATAGAATTTACACTTTATGAAATCTACTGTCTAAACATTTTAATATCCAAAGTCTATTTTAAAGTTGCAATACATAAAAAAGTAAAATGCAATGCAAATACAATTTATATTAAAATGTTTATTTTAATGTTTTATTTACCTTGAAAATGTAAGATCACATGTAAATTCATTTTCTCTAAATGATTATTTTAATGTTACATTTACATTAAAAATGTAAAATTAAGTGTAAATTCATTTTTCTCTAAATGGTTATTTTAATGTTACATTTACATCAAAAATGCAAGATTAAATTTAAATTCATTTTCATGAAACAAGTGATCATTTTTAATTACACTGAAAATGCAGATTTAATGTGGACATATAACGATAAGTTTCATATACATACATATATATATATATATATATATATATATTAAAAATCTGATTTTCATATTATTCAAACAATTAATATATAACAACATGAATATTTTATAACACAAAAATATTTTAGAAAATTTCGGCAGCATAACGGCAGGGTAATTAAAACCAGCACCGTCCCGATGTACGGTTCCTCGTGCTACCTTAAAGTCTCGCAGCTTTTGACAAGGGGGATTTCAATAATCTATTTCGTACGCAGATGAATTTTTCCATAAACTAATCCTATTTGGTTTCAACCCAAATCAACAATCACCCGTTCGTAATATTCACCAAATGTCAAACCACAACTCAAACAAGTCGTCCATGGTTTGTGGACGAAGGGTGTCGGGAGTTTCTAAACTCCGTCTGCATCCTAATATAATTTTATTTGATTTGTTCGGATTCAGAAATCTCACTTTGCTGTTATTAGTTCTAAATTGTAGAAGGCTCTAAAAATCCTCTGATCAGTTCTGAAAAATAATCGCGAATTTATGGTCCTAATGAATCCTGTTTCAACGAGTTTCGTTATTGTATGATCGAGATATGAATTTATGAAGTTCGTTAATAATTTAAATAAATTAATTAAATTAATTTATAAAATAAACAACCTCTCTCTTCTTCAAAATAACAAAGCCGACAGTTTTCAGAACCGGTTCCAACAAGGGTTTGATTTTTGATAGCGATACAGGGCACGGGAGGGGAATCGGCCACTGCCACGTCGGAGAGGGAGGGAAGGCGCTCTGCTCGGCGGTGGAGCGGCTCAATTCGGCGGCGTGTGGAGGGCTCAGCGGCGGCTCCAAGGACGCGACTTTGAGGCATCGATCCTAATTGTACATGCAACAATAGGTCACAAATTTTATATGGATATAAAGTTGAGGAGATTTGCTACGAAATTCTCCAAAGAAGCCATTGATTTCATTGAATAAGTTGGAAGATAAGGAGGAGATAAAAAACAAGCTATAGCCACCGTTCGAAATTAGGTTACGGGTTCAAAGCGATGGTATTAGGGTTTTATACGGCGTATTTTATACGTATTTCTATTTATTTATTTATTTCTATTTAATTACAATATAGTTCCTATATGGCTCCTTGCTCCAAACCAAACCCAACGAGCGACGCCCCTAGCCAAATACCCCCGTCCCGGACATAATGGAATATGTTTCGAAAGCCCATTCGGTTGTTTCGATAGGTTTTTCTTTAAATTAAATAATAAAACATTTAATTATTTAATTTGATCGAACATTTTAATTTACCGGGTCCACATATTGACTCTAAAAACTCCAGAAAAATAAGCTATGTTCTGATGATACGGTCCTAACAAAACTAATTTCGTCGAATTTGGAGACCGTTTGAAAAATGGCCATTTTCTGGTCGATCGAAATTGACCGAAATTGTCAATACACATTTTCTTTTGCCACGCTCACATATTATTCCAAAAATTACAAAAATTGGAATCCTGCAATAATTTGACATTCTGGATTCAACAAAAGTAGTTGCATCGAAAACGGAGGTCGTTTGCAAAAAGGATGTTTATACGGGACATATACTATATTAAATTCCATAGCGACTATTCTGAAAATTCAACTGACCATAACTTTTGATTCCCGCTATGAAATTTCAATTTTCCGACTCGTTGGAAAGATATTCTTAAACAAATTTAAATATTTTTGGTTTCACTAAAATCCGATTTATTTTGCGTCCTGTATAGTCAGTCAAAGTTTGAATTCAAACTTTCAAACTGCTGCGCTATTTTTAACTCCTTTTGAGATTAAAAAATATATTCATTCTAACTTTGATTTAAATATTTTTTAATCATTATTATTTAAAATAAATTATTTTAACTATTCAAAATTCTGCAAAATAGCCAAAATAAAAAAAATTAATTGGTTCTGATTTTCCGTGTTATTACAAACCAAACTTATTTTCTTCTCGGAAACAACCCTATTTCTTCTTTCCTCTTGCGAATAGTCCTCCCCAACAAGCTCCACTCCAACAGTCCACCGTCCAGTACAGAAGTCGCGGCATTTTCTTGTGCCAGGAGGTTAGCAAAAACATTGTAACAACCCGGAAAATCAGAACCAATTTAAAATTTTTATTTTAGCAATTTTAATGGATTTTAAATATTTAAAATGATTTATTTTAAATAATAACGACTTAAATTTATTTAAAATGAAGTTAGAACATATGTAATGACCCGAAAATCACCGCCCTTTGAATCGACCATAAACCACACAGGTCTGATCCAAAAGTTGGAAATCCTCGAATGCACTAACTCTGGGCATACAACACATCAGAACAAATAACAGAAGACTTTTTTATAAACATTATAATAATGTTACATCGGAGTACAGAATATCAGTGTACATCGAATAAATAAGAATACAACGTAAGATTAATTTACAGTAAACTTAACACAACGCAGCGGAAGACTATTAGTGGTCTGGACATGGCTTTAAGCTTCGATCCAGAATCCTGCTCAATATATCTGCAAAATAAGCTACTCGACTGCCCGTGTGGAAAAATATGGGCACCCGAGTTTGCAAGTGAAAAAAACTACAGGTCAGTCATGAGACTGGTATGAGAAATCTTACTTAACCTATTTAATAATAAGGCTAATCACATGACCATGCCGCTAACGCGGAACGGGTTTACTCCATTGGACTGCCAGTGCATAAGCATCAACCATAAATAAACATATGTGTAACGACCCGTATTCTACGCATCACAGGATCGTAGGATATTTATTTCTTTCACATACTAAGTCGTATGGTCATGTAACTTTGGGAGACGACTATTGGGGTCATTTCCCATGTTCATGATTTTTCCCGATTTTTAAATGACCATTTTACCCCTAGTTATAACTGTTTTGGCCATAACTTTTGACTGGAAAGGAATTTTGACCTGAAACCACTTCCATTGGCTCCGGATGATGGTTTACGATTCCGTAGAGTGGTCACATTAGCCAAACGGACTCACCGTTTGGGAGATATGGCTGAAACAAGTTTCAGATGGTGAAAAACAGCTTAATTGGGCTTAACCGGGTGATTAGCAGCTAGGCCCAGAGGGGAATTTCGGGTTTAGAGGCATAGGAGGGCTGATTAGGGTTAGAAAATCACTTTCATTTCAGTTTTGAGCCGCCACAAACCTTCTTGAGACCTTAGTAATGACTTCCATCCTCTAAAACCACTCCAAAACACATTTTTAGTGAAGATTAAGCCTAAACTACATCAAAACAAGGCCAAATAGCAACAGAGCAAGGTTGGAGCTGCTGCTATACATAGGAATTCGATCCAAACAGAGAGTATTCCAGATTTGGTGTTCTATTTTGTAGCCAAGGTGAGTGATTTGCATAGTTTTTGCACTAATTACGGTAATTAAGGGTAATTAGTGAAGATTAGCGAATTTATAGACTAATAAATTCTGGAAAAATGTTTAGAAATTCTTAAATAATATTTTATGCCTCTGTTAGAAATTTGGTTCGATTTGATTAAGTTTCGTTAACCCTATGATTAGTTTTATTTAATCATGCTTAAGGGAAAAATGGAATTTTGGGCATCTTTGATCCATTTTGACATGTAAATTCATTGTTTTGGTGTTTGTGGTTAGTTTGCTATGTTGCTATGACTGTTTGGGATGATTTGTGATTGATTAGTATAGTTAGATTTGCCGAAAACGTCGTCGAATGGCGTAAACAAGTTGCAGGAAAAGTGCAGGTGTGAAAACCCGTAACTTCCCCGTAAAGGAAAGCGCGGATAGTTCGAGAACAAGCCACAACAGAACGCATATAAAAGAACATTTCATTGTATATTACAACAATGCATCAGATTACAAGAATATACAGAGTATAAATGAATATTACACAGAAATATCAGAGATTTAAATTACATTTAAATACATCGCAGCGGAGAGTAATACAATACACAACTAGAAGGAGATATACGGATACAAAGCTTTCCGGATATCGTTCCAGCTGTAAACCAGGATCCTGTGAATATAAATCTGCAAAACCAAAACTACTAGCTGCCCGTGTCAAAATAGGGGCACCCAGAGTTTAGGTTAAAACAATAAACTCCAGGTCAGTCATGTGACTGGTGTGAGAACTAAAACAGTTATTAATCTTTATTTTTAAAGTTAGGTAAATCGAGGGACCACGCCGTATAACACGGAACGGGTTTCCTCCCAAGAATACCAGTGCATAAAACAAACAGCGCAATGCTAAATAAAGAAAAATGAAGCTGTTATAAGACCCAGGTCCTATCACACAATGCAACGCAAGCCGGGGGATAGGGTTTTCCCTTATAACAGCCAAAGAATGCTTGATACGTTTAAAACAAATCATTTGATACTATTATAAGTGCATAGTGTATAAAACAACTTCAAATCATAAGTATCAATCATAGGCGGCATGGGTACCATATATCATGTCGCCATACTAGTTATACAATTAAAACCGCAAATATCACGTATTTGGAAATTGGATTTCCATTTATGAACCGAGGCAAAAGATAGTCCTCACCGACTTCGAGACTGTCTAGCCCGAGCCTCAGGGTCAGAGCGCATCGACCCTTGGATCGTCAGGGCCGGTCCACCGATGTGGATTAAACTTAAATCCTGAACACTGCGTTTCGCCGCCCTTTGGGGGCGTAAGTCTGGTCCGTCTGCGGACCAGAATGCATCGGCCGAAACCGATATAACCGAGGCGCCTCGCAACAGCAACAACCACATAAGTCAAACTCGTCAGGGCGTGTAAAACCACTGACGCCACTTTTTAGCTAGAAGGAAACGCATGCCCTCCCTGAGGTCCGTCTCCCGTTTTTGGTTCATACCGGGTGTGAAACTCGCGAAGTAAACGTTACACAAAGCTACGCCACAAAGGCCGTGCTTCGATCATCAACCACAAGACTTTGCTTTTCAACAGAAGCCTCGATCAATTGCCACTTAGGTATGCCACACAGGCAATTCACTCCATGCGTTTGATATCCATCAATATATAACCCCTGAGCTCGTACGTCTCAGAGAAGGGCGTTAAGCAAGAGAATAAATTCTCCGCCGCCAAACAGGTATATATTTAATAGAGATCAATCACACGGACTAAAATCCAATGTCAGACACACAGTCCATTTACAAGTCCGTTCTGGGTCTGAACGAAACCGGAGGCACCTAGTACCCCGCATATCCATCGATCTCCAAGTACGTCTGGACGATCAGCAACTGTTTCCATCTTCTTGGGTGTACAGCCCAATCAAGATCATCAGTAATTACCCAAACGACGTGTAGACTTCTGGTCTTCGACCACCGTCTTCATCTTCGACTTATCGTCGTATCAGTTATTCAGAATGGGATAAACCCGGTCTTTCCAAATAACTCGCGTATATTTTAAATAAGTGTTACACAAACACAACATACGCCTCATTCCAATTCATCAGTCACTAACCGTAAATTAATCAAGAGAATAATTTCCCAAATATTAACCCCGAAGGCCGAAACCAACATCAGATCAATATCCAGAAAACCATTCTGCTTGGCTAACCGACAGTTAGTTTCTAAATTTCACATTCATAGGGAAAGGTTCCCATAAATTTTATCCAAGATAAATTCCTTGAATTTATTCTTTATTCTATTTTTGAATCTCAATTCAAACTAGTCGGGATTAGCGAACCTTACCGAAGTAATCATTTATTTTAATTTCCCAATCCCAACCTATTCATCCCATGAAGTAAAACTGGTAATACTTCATATCTAACACACCAGTGTTATCGGTAAATTCAATTACCATTTCACGTTCAAATCTAATTAAAGATTTAACTATCGCCTGGAGCAAAACTGGTGATACTCCATTTTCGATCATTTCAATCTAATTAAAGATTCATTAAAACTCCACTTAGTTTTAATCTTCGACTGGGTTAAAGAATCAGTGTCATTTAAAACACGGTTCACGATAAACCCAAAATCACATTCCATTAATTATCGGGTTAAAGAACAAGTGTTATTTAAAACACTGTTCACGATAAACCCAAAAATCATTCCATTAATTATCGGGTTAAAGAACAAGTGTTATTTAAAACACTGTTCACGATAAACCCAAAAATCAATACCAATTCAATTCCAATTAAATATCATTTAATTGGTACACTTCATTAAATTTAAATAAAAAGATTTAATCTTTTCTCAACTGGGTTCAAGAACAGTGTTAGTGAAGACACCATTCACGACAAACCCAATCACATTCGATTAATTATTTTTAATAATTTTATCAAGGCCCGTACAGTCGATTTCCTTCAATGGCCATCGAACTGCACTTACAGCGACCTTTTTCAAATTTGATTTGGACGTATCTCCAAATCCAACCGTTAGATTTCATTTTTCTGACATTCGTTAGAAAACTCTTTTCGATACGAACCCAACGGTTCCAGTTTTAGGAGGATCCGACGGTCGGATCTCCCGTAATGTCCGTTTGAAATAAATGGTCGAAATTCACGAACTGCCACGACGCGGCGCGTTCTATTCAGGCCACTATATATTATATATATATATAATATATATTTCGTCGATTTCTATTTAAAACGAATTATATAAATAGTTTTAAATTCGTTTCAAAAGCAATTTCAACTTCCTTTTCAATTCAAATCAAAATTGAATTCTTCTTTATAAATTCGTTATAAAATTCATTTCTATTCAATTCAAATTTCAATTCAATTTGAATTCATTTCAATTCGCTTTCAATTCAATTTGAATTCGTTTTCAATTCAATTCATTTCGAAATCGTTTTCAATTCAATTCATTTTGAAATCGTTTTCAATTCAATTCATTTCGAAATCATTCAATTCATTTCGAAATCGTTTTCAATTCAATTCATTTCGAAATCGTTTTCAATTCAATTCATTTCGAAATCGTTTTCAATTCAATTCATTTCGAAATCGTTTTCAATTCAATTCATTTCGAAATCGTTTTCAATTCAATTCATTTCGAAATCGTTTTCAATTCAATTCATTTCGAAATCGTTTTCAATTCAATTCATTTCGAAATCGTTTTCAATTCAATTCATTTCGAAATCGTTTTCAATTCAATTCATTTCGAAATGAATAAAATCGATATAAATATCGTTTACGTCAAAATGGCGTCCAGCTAATCAACACGGCTTCATAAATTTCTATTTTCAAATATTCTATTTCAAATATTTCTTTTTCAAAATAGTTGTTATTATCAAAATATTTCGTTCAACACATGACCAATCTCAATGGATGAGTACTGTCAACACATGAACCTTTATTTTATATTGATAAAGATGTAAATTTTATTACTAAAATATTTCGTTCAACACATGACCAATCTCAATGGATGAGTACTGTCAACACATGAACCTTTATTTTATATTGATAAAGATGTAAATTTTATTACTAAAATATTTCGTTCAACACATGACCAATCTCAATGGATGTCAACACATGAACCTTTATTTTATATTGATAAAGATGTAAATTTTATTACTAAAATATTTCGTTCAACACATGACCAATCTCAATGGATGAGTACTGTCAACACATGAACCTTTATTTTATATTGATAAAGATGTAAATTTTATTACTAAAATATTTCGTTCAACACATGACCAATCTCAATGGATGAGTACTGTCAACACATGAACCTTTATTTTATATTGATAAAGATGTAAATTTTATTACTAAAATATTTCGTTCAACACATGACCAATCTCAATGGATGAGTACTGTCAACACATGAACCTTTATTTTATATTGATAAAGATGTAAATTTTATTACTAAAATATTTCGTTCAACACATGACCAATCTCAATGGATGAGTACTGTCAACACATGAACCTTTATTTTATATTATTCTTTATTTTCTAAATTGGAATGAGGCCCAATCAATCACCATATAATGTTAATTATATGGATTTTCATACATTACACACATATAATAGCATTGAAAAATAATCAACCATCAACCAAAGTGCACTACACTGTATAAGCATCAAATATAGATATCTAACGCTTATAACAGCCTGTCAATCAATCGATCGACATATTTAATCAATCAGGATGAGTGAACTTCAAATTTCATCCCAACACCCGTGTGGGGTTTCAAACAATCAAACACAGATTTTATTTGTGCAGTTGGGCGATGTGTAAAATTTATCGTCCCAATCAATGTCATTCAAATTAGTGTATATAAACAAATCGGCCGATTTGTTTATAAATATTCATTTATTCATATTCACGTTAAAAATTATATTTTTAACGATAAAACATTTTATTCCAACACACATGAATTTCTATTATTCATTTACACAATAAAATGATATTTTTATTTTTCTAACTCATTTTAAAAAATTTCGGCGGCATAACGGCACGATACTAGAAACGGGACAAGGCCTAGCCTTATCCCCGGTCTAGTGAAGGCCCACGCCATTCACACATCAATCAATCCATTCATTTCACCAAATAATTCAATTTCAATCAAATGATCTAACTGATTTATGCAACCAAACAAACAAGTCCATGGTCTGTGGACGATTGTGTCGGGTGCTACTAAGCACCGTCTGCATCCTAGTATAAATATATAATTAGAAAAGAAATTGAAAGGTGAGAAATTCTCACCAAAAGCTATCCTAACTCCACGGCTCTTCTATTGTAGAGATCTTCGTCGTTCTCACGTCTTTGTCATCTTCGTTTCCCGTAGCCACTACATATGTAAAAATCGAATTTTTACTTCGATGTTCAATATATAAAAATCACATTTTTACTCTGATGTTCAATATATAAAAATCCCATTTTTATTCTAATGGTAACCTTATAAAGATCGCATCTTTACCCAAATGAAGACATCATAAAAATCTTGTTTTTCCTTGATTAAAAATATCACCTTTTCTAATTTAAAAATCTCGCCTTTTCTAATTTTAAAAATCTCGCCTTTTCTAATTTAAAAATCTCGCCTTTTCTAATTTTTACATCTATATCATCTATATAATAAAGACTATATTTTTAATACTTTAAAAATATATAAATCATATTTTTAATTCTTTAAAAATATAAAAATCATATTTTTACTACGCTATGCTCTATAAAAAAACTTATCTTTTTGTTGATGGTCACATAAGAAAAATCTAATCTTTTTGTTAAGAATAAAATCATAACTTTCATTTATAAAAATCATTTTGTTCCAGTTTTAAAAATCCTAACTTATAATTTAAACTCTATCTATTTTTATTTTTAAACTATTCTTAAATCAAAAACTGAATTTTTTCTATGCATAAAGTAAATCAAAAACTGGATTTTTTCTATGTGTATGGTAAATCAAAAACTGAATTTTTTTCTATAAACTAGAAACTAATATTATATATATTTAAATTAGTTAAACCTAAAGAAATGAATAATAATAACAATAAAAAAACCTCACTGTATAATCTGGACCACCTTCAACCAGAGCCGACCACCTAGGGCTCGCCGTTGCTCAACATTGGCGCCACCGGAGGTTGATCGAGAGGCACGACGTCGAAGCCCGCAGCCACTCCTTCCAGCGCCAGGAGCGCCGCCGCACTCGGTGGCCCAATCGGTTGGTGGTGGCGGTTTTTGACTAGATCGAGAAGGGCGCCGATGGTCTTCGAGTGGAGGAGGGTGCGAATAGGGAGAGAGGAGGGGAGCTCTGGTGGGGCGCGCGTCGGAGATAGGGGGAGGCGACGGGGGAGGGAGGTAGGGCACGCCTTCCAGATCCGACGGGGGAGGGTCCTTTTCTTTTTCCTTTTTTTTAGTTGTAAAGTGAAAAGGAGGAGAGAGGATAGAGGGTAAGGGAGGGCAATATATTTTATTTTATTTTATTTTGAATTTTGAATTCCATAAAGTACCCTTCCCATTCGAACTCGAAATCGAACTCGCTGACTATCGTCCCTAGCGTATTACCCCCATTTCGAACACAATGGGATATGTATCGTAGGCTGATTCGACTGTTTCGATCAGTTTTCGTCAAAATCCAAATATAACTCTATATATTGAATTTTGAACGCGCATATCATTTTACCGGGGTCACATACGAACTCTATAAATTGCAGAAAAATATTTTCTAGCTTCGTATTGACGATACGGTCCTAACAAAACTAGTTTCGTCGAATTCTGAGACCGTTAGAAAAATGGCCATTTTCCAGTCGATTAAAATCAACTGAAACTGGTCAAACGCGTTTTCCTCTGCCACGCTCACATACTGATTCGAAAAATTATGAAAATTGGAACCTAGCAATAATTTGACATCACGGACCCAACAAAACTGGTTTCGTCGAAATCCGAGGTCGTTTGCAAAATGTCCATTTTTAAGGGTCTGAATTCCATAGCGACTATTCAGAATTTTCAACTGGACATATCTTTTGATTCCCGCTATGAAATCTTGATTTTTCGGATTCGATGGAAAGATATCATCAATTAGATCCTAATGTTTTTGGTTTCACTAAAATCCGGATTGTTTTGCACCCGGTACATTCAATTGAAGTTTGAAATCGAATTATCGAACTACCGCGCCATTTTCAATTCTATTTATAATTATATATATAATTATTTATATTCTAACGACGACGTATATAAATATATATGTCGAATTCAATTCTAAACATTTTTCTCGTCGATATTATTTAAAATACTCTATTTTCAATAATCAAAATTCTCTAAAATCGCCAAAATAAAAATTTTAAACTGGCCCAGATTTCCGGGTTGTTACAATCTCCCCCACTTAAAACTTTTCGTCCCCGAAAAGGAACAAAGTCGAAAGTGGTTTGATTAATCAACTCTACGTTCGATCTGGCTTCCATTCTCCAACTTTTCAGTTTCTGAGAATTTTAAAATTTCAAAAATTTGGCTAACACCCTAAATTTTCGAAAAATTTCGCCATAACGTCCCCTGCACCGGGAGCATCGGGGAATTTCAAATAGCTTCCCCGGTCCTTCAGATCTCAAAAAGAAAAAGAAAAGGCCAAGCGGCTAGCCAATAGGCTCATAAAATCATCATCACCCAAACAAAACAGTAAATTATGTAGTAAACATGTACCTATTTGTCGGGCAAACAAATTTTATTCTCTGCTCTAGCCTCCTTGCTATGACCTGTTCAATGTAAGTACATGTATATGCAAGCAAATGCGACCAATTTTCAATATAATTCAATAATTGTTTCAATTAGGCTAAATGGTTCAAAATTTATCAAACAACTAAACAAGCAACACAAACATCAATCAATTAGTGAATTAGAGTTTCAAATTCATAATTTTGATACATATACAAAAATCAGATTTTTGTTGCCAAATCACAACAATAAGCCCTATCAAATTTTGGTTCTCACACCAGTCAATAGGAAATATATAGAAAGCCCACTTTCGTCATTCGAACATAAATTCTGATGATGGAGCTCCATCATCAAAATCATCTTCGGGCGATTAGAGTGTAATTCTATATCTATCCAGTATATTAAAATTTCGAATACACGCGGATCAGACGTATACGCAAAATCTATATATACTGGATTGTCCACATCGGTATAAATAGATAATCAAATACGAATAATTGATTTAAATTTTCAAAACAAAAATTTGTTTTCACTTTCAAAAATATACTCTTCACACTCGTTCTAGGATACTACTGATCCCATCTCTAACGAGTCATTCTCGTTGGATATTACTAATCCAATTTCTGATGAATTCTTTCGTATGGTTCTACTGTGTCTTGTTCTCTGAGCTTTGTAAACCAAAGCTCTGATACCAACTGTGAAAACCCATAACTTCCCCGTAAAGGAAAGCGCGGATAGTTCGAGAACAAGCCACAACAGAACGCATATAAAAGAACATTTCATTATATATTACAACAATGCATCAGATTACAAGAATATACAGAGTATAAAGGAATATTACACAGAAATATCAGAGATTTAAATTACATTTAAATACATCGCAGCGGAGAGTAATACAATACACAACTAGAAGGAGATATACGGATACAAAGCTTTTCGGATATCGTTCCAGCTGTAAACCAGGATCCTGTGAATATAAATCTGCAAAACCAAAATACTAGCTGCCCGTGTCAAAATAGGGGCACCCAGAGTTTAGGTTAAAACAATAAACTCCAGGTCAGTCATGTGACTGGTGTGAGAACTAAAACAGTTATTAATCTTTATTTTTAAAGTTAGGTAAATCGAGGGACCACGCCGTATAACACGGAACAGGTTTCCTCCCAAGAATACCAGTGCATAAAACAAACAGCGCAATGCTAAATAAAGAAAAATGAAGCTGTTATAAGACCCAGGTCCTATCACACAATGCAACGCAAGCCGGGGGATAGGGTTTTCCCTTATAACAGCCAAAGAATGCTTGATACGTTTAAAACAAATCATTTGATACTATTATAAGTGCATAGTGTATAAAACAACTTCAAATCATAAGTATCAATCATAGGCGGCATGGGTACCATATATCATGTCGCCATACTAGTTCTACAATTAAAACCGCAAATGTCACGTATTTGGAAATTGGATTTCCATTTATGAACCGAGGCAAAAGATAGTCCTCACCGACTTCGAGACTGTCTAGCCCGAGCCTCAGGGTCAGAGCGCATCGACCCTTGGATCGTCAGGGTCGGTCCACCGATGTGGATTAACTTAAATCCTGAACACTGCGTTTCGCCGCCCTTTGGGGCGTAAGTCTGGTCCGTCTGCCGACCAGAATGCATCGGCCGAAACCGATATAACCGAGGCGCCTCGCAACAGCAACAACCACATAAGTCAAACTCGTCAGGGCGTGTAAAACCACTGACGCCACTTTTTAGCTAGAAGGAAACGCATGCCCTCCCTGAGGTCCGTCTCCCGTTTTTGGTTCATACCGGGTGTGAAACTCGCGAAGTAAGCGTTACACAAAGCTACGCCACAAAGGCCGTGCTTCGATCATCAACCACAAGACTTTGCTTTTCAACAGAAGCCTCGATCAATTGCCACTTAGGTATGCCACACAGGCAATTCACTCCATGCGTTTGATATCCATCAATATATAACCCCTGAGCTCGTACGTCTCAGAGAAGGGCGTTAAGCAAGAGAATAAATTCTCCGCCGCCAAACAGGTATATATTTAATAGAGATCAATCAGACGGACTAAAATCCAATATCAGACACACAGTCCATTTACAAGTCCGTTCTGGGTCTGAACGAAACCGGAGGCACCTAGTACCCCGCATATCCATCGATCTCCAAGTACGTCTGGACGATCACCAACTGTTTCCATCTTCTTGGGTGTACAGCCCAATCAAGATCATCAGTAATTACCCAAACGACGTGAAGACTTCTGGTCTTCGACCACCGTCTTCATCTTCGACTTATCGTCGTATCAGTTATTCAGAATGGGATAAACCCGGTCTTTCCAAATAACTCGCGTATATTTTAAATAAGTGTTACACAAACACAACATACGCCTCATTCCAATTCATCAGTCACTAACCGTAAATTAATCAAGAGAATAATTTCCCAAATATTAACCCCGAAGGCCGAAACCAACATCAGATCAATATCCAGAAAACCATTCTGCTTGGCTAACCGACAGTTAGTTTCTAAATTTCACATTCATAGGGAAAGGTTCCCATAAATTTTATCCAAGATAAATTCCTTGAATTTATTCTTTATTCTATTTTTGAATCTCAATTCAAACTAGTCGGGATTAGCGAACCTTACCGAAGTAATCATTTATTTTAATTTCCCAATCCCAACCTATTCATCCCATGAAGTAAAACTGGTAATACTTCATATCTAACACCACAGTGTTATCGGTAAATTCAATTACCATTTCACGTTCAAATCTAATTAAAGATTTAACTATCGCCTGGAGCAAAACTGGTGATACTCCATTTTCGATCATTTCAATCTAATTAAAGATTCATTAAAACTCCACTTAGTTTTAATCTTCGACTGGGTTAAAGAATCAGTGTCATTTAAAACACGGTTCACGATAAACCCAAAATCACATTCCATTAATTATCGGGTTAAAGAACAAGTGTTATTTAAAACACTGTTCACGATAAACCCAAAAATCATTCCATTAATTATCGGGTTAAAGAACAAGTGTTATTTAAAACACTGTTCACGATAAACCCAAAAATCAATACCAATTCAATTCCAATTAAATATCATTTAATTGGTACACTTCATTAAATCTAAATAAAAAGATTTAATCTTTTCTCAACTGGGTTCAAGAACAGTGTTAGTGAAGACACCATTCACGACAAACCCAATCACATTCGATTAATTATTTTTAATAATTTTATCAAGGCCCGTACAGTCGATTTCCTTCAATGGCCATCGAACTGCACTTACAGCGACCTTTTTCGAATTTGATTTGGACGTATCTCCAAATCCAACCATTAGATTTCATTTTTCAGACATTCGTTAGAAAACTCTTTTCGATACGAACCCAACGGTTCCAGTTTTAGGAGGATCCGACGGTCGGATCTCCCGTAATGTCCGTTTGAAATAAATGGTCGAAATTCACGAACTGCCGCGACGCGGCGCGTTCTATTCAGGCCACTATATATTATATATATATATAATATATATTTCGTCGATTTCTATTTAAAACGAATTATATAAATAGTTTTAAATTCGTTTCAAAAGCAATTTCAACTTCCTTTTCAATTCAAATCAAAATTGAATTCTTCTTTACAAATTCGTTTTAAAATTCATTTCTATTCAATTCAAATTTCAATTCAATTTGAATTCATTTCAATTCGCTATCAATTCAATTTGAATTCGTTTTCAATTCAATTCATTTCGAAATCGTTTTCAATTCAATTCATTTCGAAATCGTTTTCAATTCAATTCATTTCGAAATCGTTTTCAATTCAATTCATTTCGAAATCGTTTTCAATTCAATTCATTTCGAAATCGTTTTCAATTCAATTCATTTCGAAATCGTTTTCAATTCAATTCATTTCGAAATCGTTTTCAATTCAATTCATTTCGAAATCGTTTTCAATTCAATTCATTTCGAAATCGTTTTCAATTCAATTCATTTCGAAATGAATAAAATCGATATAAATATCGTTTACGTCAAAATGGCGTCCATCTAATCAACACGGCTTCATAAATTTCTATTTTCAAATATTCTATTTCAAATATTTCTTTTTCAAAATAGTTGTTATTATCAAAATATTTCGTTCAACACATGACCAATCTCAATGGATGAGTACTGTCAACACATGATCCTTTATTTTATATTGATAAAGATGTAAATTTTATTACTAAAATATTTCGTTCAACACATGACCAATCTCAATGGATGAGTACTGTCAACACATGAACCTTTATTTTATATTGATAAAGATGTAAATTTTATTACTAAAATATTTCGTTCAACACATGACCAATCTCAATGGATGAGTACTGTCAACACATGAACCTTTATTTTATATTGATAAAGATGTAAATTTTATTACTAAAATATTTCGTTCAACACATGACCAATCTCAATGGATGAGTACTGTCAACACATGAACCTTTATTTTATATTGATAAAGATGTAAATTTTATTACTAAAATATTTCGTTCAACACATGACCAATCTCAATGGATGAGTACTGTCAACACATGAACCTTTATTTTATATTGATAAAGATGTAAATTTTATTACTAAAATATTTCGTTCAACACATGACCGATCTCAATGGATGAGTACTGTCAACACATGAACCTTTATTTTATATTATTCTTTATTTTCTAAATTGGAATGAGGCCCAATCAATCACCATATAATGTTAATTATATGGATTTTCATACATTACACACATATAATAGCATTGAAAAATAATCAACCATCAACCAAAGTGCACTACACTGTATAAGCATCAAATATAGATATCTAACGCTTATAACAGCCTGTCAATCAATCGATCGACATATTTAATCAATCAGGATGAGTGAACTTCAAATTTCATCCCAACACCCGTGTGGGGTTTCAAACAATCAAACACAGATTTTATTTGTGCAGTTGGGCGATGTGTAAAATTTATCGTCCCAATCAATGTCATTCAAATTAGTGTATATAAACAAATCGGCCGATTTGTTTATAAATATTCATTTATTCATATTCACGTTAAAAATTACATTTTTAACGTTAAAAATTACATTTTTAACGATAAAACATTTTATTCCAACACACATGAATTTCTATTATTCATTTACACAATAAAATGATATTTTTATTTTTCTAACTCATTTTAAAAAAATTCGGCGGCATAACGGCACGATACTAGAAACGGGACAAGGCCTAGCCTTATCCCCGGTCTAGTGAAGGCCCACGCCATTCACACATCAATCAATCCATTCATTTCACCAAACAATTCAATTTCAATCAAATAATCTAACTGATTTATGCAACCAAACAAACAAGTCCATGGTCTGTGGACGATTGTGTCGGGTGCTACTAAGCACCGTCTGCATCCTAGTATAAATATATAATTAGAAAAGAAATTGAAAGGTGAGAAATTCTCACCAAAAGCTATCCTAACTCCACGGCTCTTCTATTGTAGAGATCTTCGTCGTTCTCGCGTCTTTGTCATCTTCGTTTCCCGTAGCCACTACATATGTAAAAATCGAATTTTTACTTCGATGTTCAATATATAAAAATCACATTTTTACTCTGATGTTCAATATATAAAAATCCCATTTTTATTCTAATGGTAACCTTATAAAGATCACATCTTTACCCAAATGAAGACATCATAAAAATCTTGTTTTTCCTTGATTAAAAATATCACCTTTTCTAATTTAAAAATCTCGCCTTTTCTAATTTTAAAAATCTCGCCTTTTCTAATTTAAAAATCTCGCCTTTTCTAATTTTTACATCTATATCATCTATATAATAAAGACTATATTTTTAATACTTTAAAAATATAAAAATCATATTTTTAATTCTTTAAAAATATAAAAATCATATTTTTACTACGCTATGCTCTATAAAAAAACTTATCTTTTTGTTAATGGTCACATAAGAAAAATCTAATCTTTTTGTTAAGAATAAAATCATAACTTTCATTTATAAAAATCATTTTGTTCCAGTTTTAAAAATCCTAACTTATAATTTAAACTCTATCTATTTTTATTTTTAAACTATTCTTAAATCAAAAACTGAATTTTTTCTATGCATAAAGTAAATCAAAAACTGGATTTTTTCTATGTGTATGGTAAATCAAAAACTGAATTTTTTTCTATAAACTAGAAACTAATATTATATATATTTAAATTAGTTAAACCTTAAGAAATGAATAATAATAACAATAAAAAAACCTCACTGTATAATCTGGACCACCTTCAACCAGAGCCGACCACCTAGGGCTCGCCGTTGCTCAACATTGGCGCCACCGGAGGTTGATCGAGAGGCACGACGTCGAAGCCCGCAGCCACTCCTTCCAGCGCCAGGAGCGCCGCCGCACTCGGTGGCCCAATCGGTTGGTGGTGGCGGTTTTTGACTAGATCGAGAAGGGCGCCAATGGTCTTCGAGTGGAGGAGGGTGCGAATAGGGAGAGAGGAGGGGAGCTCTGGTGGGGCGCGCGTCGGAGATAGGGGGAGGCGACGGGGGAGGGAGGTAGGGCACGCCTTCCAGATCCGACGGGGGAGGGTCCTTTTCTTTTACCTTTTTTTTTAGTTGTAAAGTGAAAAGGAGGAGAGAGGATAGAGGGTAAGGGAGGGCAATATATTTTATTTTATTTTATTTTGAATTTTGAATTCCATAAAGTACCCTTCCCATTCGAACTCGAAATCGAACTCGCTGACTATCGTCCCTAGCGTATTACCCCCATTTCGAACACAATGGGATATGTATCGCAGTCTGATTCGACTGTTTCGATCAGTTTTCATCAAAATCCAAATATAACTCTATATATTGAATTTTGAACGCGCATATCATTTTACCGGGGTCACATACGAACTCTATAAATTGCAGAAAAATATTTTCTAGCTTCGTATTGACGATACGGTCCTAACAAAACTAGTTTCGTCGAATTCTGAGACCGTTAGAAAAATGGCCATTTTCCAGTCGATTAAAATCAACTGAAACTGGTCAAACGCGTTTTCCTCTGCCACGCTCACATACTGATTCGAAAAATTATGAAAATTGGAACCTAGCAATAATTTGACATCACGGACCCAACAAAACTGGTTTCGTCGAAATCCAAGATCGTTTGCAAAATGTCCATTTTTAAGGGCCTGAATTCCATAGCGACTATTCAGAATTTTCAACTGGACATATCTTTTGATTCCCGCTATGAAATCTTGATTTTTCGGATTCGATGGAAAGATATCATCAATTAGATCCTAATGTTTTTGGTTTCACTAAAATCCGGATTGTTTTGCACCCGGTACATTCAATTGAAGTTTGAAATCGAATTATCGAACTACCGCGCCATTTTCAATTCTATTTATAATTATATATATAATTATTTATATTCTAACGACGACGTATATAAATATATACGTCGAATTCAATTCTAAACATTTTTCTCGTCGATATTATTTAAAATACTCTATTTTCAATAATCAAAATTCGCTAAAATCGCCAAAATAAAAATTTTAAACTGGCCCAGATTTCCGGGTTGTTACAGCAGGAAAGTACCCGAACCGGACCGGATCGGATACGTTCCGAACCGCATTGAAGTGGGAACCCGTTCCGAACCGCATTGAAGTGGGAACCCGTTCCGAACCGCATTGAAGTGGGAACCCGTTCCGAACCGCATTGAAGTGGGAACCCATTCCGAACCGCATTGAAGTGGGAACCCGTTCCGAACCGCATTGACGGGGGATCCCGAACCGAACCGCATTGAAGAGGGAACCCGAACCGAACCGCATTGAGGAGCTGAACCCGAACCGAACCGCATGGAGGAGGTGAACCCGAACCATGGCGAAGGAGGGGAAATAAGCTGAACTAAACGGGGAGCCTGAGCACCACAGACCGAACCAAACCGAGTTTGAACCTCTACTCCAACTACGCGATGGCTCTTCTGAAGACCAACACCAACTCAACCAAAACCCGAGATGCAAAGGAAGTCCAAATAGGAAGTAGAACTTAGGATCCAGTTGGGAACCAACGAGTTATCTTCATGAGTTGGGCTTTGCTGCGGGACGTGTGCTAAGGGGTTGTCGATGTTTATGACTTTGGATCACTATGTATGGGAAGTACGTGAACGGATTCAGGGCTGAAAGGGCCTAGGTACGAGTAAAGGGCTATAAACCAATGAAGTGGGGTCATTTATAAAGATTTGGTCATGACTCCATGTGGTAAGCTTGGTAGTAGCAGTAGTTGTACAAGTCGAACTCCGTCACTACTTCAATGGGTCTAGTGATTGACAGTGGTGGACATCGTATGCTTTACGCACTGAGTGAGAGATGTGAGGATGGTTGCTATGGTTGATTTGTTTACTATCATTATGACATGCACACCCCACCCCCGTATTCTTGCACTATTTATTATGGCACCTTAGAGTATTGTACGGTATGTGGTACTAACTCTTTGGTTGCAAGTCCAGGTTCAGGTATGGTTTAGTATACCTGCTATTATTCTGTTTATATGCTTATCGCTCATACCAGGCTTTATGTTTGACCCAGAGTTTTATGTCTCCTCTTATTACTCTGGTTGCTCACACGAGCAGACTAGAGACAGGTTAGCTGGTGATGCACGGGCAGATGATCCGGAGACGAGCAGGAGGCTTCCACGTAATATATATATGTATAGTATTCTCCCTGTGTTGTTGAAGATCACTGCTTGGGCATTGGTGGTGCATCTTCCACTTTAGCTTTCTTTTGTTTAGAGACAGCAAAATTTGGAAAGTTGTAATAAGCTGTATTTGGATTTCCGCTGCTTTGATGTTGATGTTGATTTTAGTTATCAGCTTATGCACTGTCTCACCTGTTTTATGTCAAGTATGTTATTAATATTATATTTTACTCCATGCGCTGTGAGACATTCTACAGGTTCTTGATTAGTTCGTTCCCTTCTTTCCTTTTTCCTGACGACCGTCCCGTGCTAGTCGGGCATGTGTACAGCGCACTTTCGGAGGAAATGCAGGCTGGTGCGGGGCGGGCTGTCACACTTGGTATCAGAGCTCTAGGTTGCGTAGTTAACCTAGGGAAGTTATCAGGGAGAGATAGTATACGTATACGAGAGAGCGTATTTGTGATTACTTTGATTTTTAAAAGCTATATATATATATACTATTAGTAGTATAAGAATGAAGTCATGCTGCACTAGCACCACTATGGGGTCGTTAATCGTTTCCTTTTTCAGATTGACGATGAGCCGATATGTTAGAGGTACCGGTAGATGGGCCAATAATGGGAATGCTGCTGACATGAGGACGATGTTTACTGACCTCATGAGAGAGATGCTTAGAGATGTACAGAGGGCAGCTCCCAATGGTGGAAATGGTGGTGGTCCAATAGTGCAGGCGCCGAGGGTCGACTTCGCCAAGCTAAATAAGGATTATACTAGCCTTGGTGGGAAGCCGTTTCACGGAACGGAGTCGGCCACGGATGTTCAAGATTGGTTGGATAGTTGCGAACGTATCTTCGAGGATTTGGGTATCGAGGATGCGATGAAGAGAAAGCTAGTGTCCCGTCAGCTGCAAGGGCGGGCAATGAATTGGTGGAATGCTATAAAGGCAGCTACTCCCGACGATCAGATTACTTGGGAGCAGTTTAAGGTTCGCTTTAGCGAGAAGTTCATTCCAGCTGCTCAGATGTCAGTGTTGTTTAAGAAATTCTTGGAACTCAAGCAGAATGGCAGAGCTGTTTCGGAGTATATTGCTGAATTCGACACTTTGTCGAAGTATGGGTTATCTCTTATTGATACTGCCGAGAAGAAGAATGAGAAATTCATAACTGGTTTGGATCAGTACTTGGGGGAAAGGCTTATTAACCACATCGATGAGACGTTTGAGTCGATTGTGGGGAAAGCATTGAGGTCAGAAAGTCTCTACCCTAAGCCGAGGACTGAGGTTGCATCTGCAGAAGAGCCAAAAGCACAAGCAAGTGGTGGGGGCAAGGGTGGTTCCCAGAATAAGAGAAAGCAGAGTCAGACTAAGGATGGCCAGAAGAAAAAGAATAAGCAAGATGTGGAGTGCTTCAGCTGTGCTAAAAAGGGCCATTATGCTAGTAATTGTCGGGCCAAGCCAGCGGATAGGAAGTGCTTCAACTGTGGCCAAATGGGACATCACAAGGACAAGTGTCCGCAACCCCCCAAAGAAAAGCAAATGGTGAAAGCATATGCCCTTAATGCTATTCCTTCTTCGTCGAATGCCCCAACTGCGGCGGAGAAAGGAAAGAATGTCGTCATTCAAGGTATGCTTTCTGTTTACGATGTTCCTGTTAGAGTTTTGTTTGATACCGGAGCTTCCAGTTCTTTCATATCTAGTGACCTGGTAGATAGGTTGGGATTGGACCCCGGGATTGTCGATAGACCTTTAGTAGTGAGGAACCCGATTGGTGGTTCTACTAGCCTTAGCATGATTTGTCGTAATGTGGTCTTATCGAGTCATGGATGCATGTTTGTTTGTGATTGCTTTGTTTTGGGCTTTACTGGGTTAGGCATTATTTTGGGAGTAGATTGGCTCCGAAGATACGGGGTGGTGGTAGACTGTGAGGGCTTTTTGGTGACAGCTAGAGCGGATGATGGGCGGAGGATAGTGTTTGGTGGTCTACCCAGTGAGGGGGTATTGGCTAGTTTTCTAAACTCCCTCGACATTCCGCATAGTGAGTTGTCAGCTTTGCCCGTGGTTGGCCAGTATCCGGATGTTTTCGAAGAAGTGACCGGACTTCCACCACACCGAGAGATTGAGTTCCGTATTGATTTGGTAAAAGATGCCAGGCCTATAGTGATGCCACTTCGTCGTATGGCACTAAGGGAGCAGCGAGAGCTCGAGGTGCAAGTCAGCGATCTCTTGAAGAAGGGATTTATCAGAAGCAGTGTTTCTGAATGGGGAGCACCAGTTGTGTTTGCTACCAAGGCGGATGGTTCCCTTCGTTTGTGTGTAGACTACCGCGAGTTGAATAAAGTAACGAGGAAGAACAAGTATCCTCTACCGCGGATAGATGATTTGTTCGATCAGTTGAGTGGCGCGAGTGTGTTTTCTCAGTTAGATCTCGCGACAGGTTTTCATCAGCTTAGAGTGGAAGCTGAGAGTATAGCTAAAACGACATTTCGGACGCCGTCTGGGTTTTATGAGTGGTTGGTCATGCCATTCGGGCTGACCAATGCCCCAGCATATTTTGTGGATCTTATGAATAGGGTATTCAGAGATCAGTTGAATAAGTTTGTCCTTGTGTTCGTTGATGATATTTTGGTCTACTCGAGGACAGAGGAAGAACACAAGGGACATTTAAGAATAGTGATGGAGGTGTTGAGAAAACACCAATTGAAAGCAAAGTTTTCTAAGTGTCACTTCTGGAAGAGGGAAGTGAGGTTCTTGGGCCATGTTGTATCAGAGAACGGTATTGCTGTAGACCCGGCGAAGGTGGCTACGGTACAGGATTGGCCTACGCCCAAGAATGCAACAGACGTAAGAAGTTTCTTGGGATTAGCTGGATATTATCGTCAGTTTATCCAAGGTTTCTCCAAGGTAGCAGCACCATTGACCCAGTTGACCAAGAAGAATCAAGCTTTTGTCTGGGATGAAAGGTGCGAGAATGCATTCAAGAGTCTAAAAGACAAGTTGACAAGCGCACCAGTGTTAGTCATTCCTAAGGGAAATGAAGAGATGACGGTATACACGGATGCTTGCGGTACCGGACTAGGTGTTGTATTGATGCAAAGTGGTAGAGTGGTAGCCTATGCAAGTCGGCAGTTGAAACCGCACGAGAGAAGGTACCCTACCCATGATTTAGAATTGGCAGCGATTGTGTTTGCATTAAAGATATGGAGACACTATCTCTTGGGAGAAAGATTTGAGCTATTTACAGATCATAAGTCGTTAAAGTATCTCTTCTCTCAGAAAGATCTGAATCTCCGTCAGCAGAGATGGTTAGAGTTCTTAGCTTCCTATGATTTTGACATCGCATACACACCGGGAAAGGGCAATGCGGTAGCCGATGCGTTGAGTCGAAGACATGCCAGTTTAGGGGCTATGTTTTTAGAATGGAAGTAACTGGAGTATATCGCGGGGTTTGATTTCAGACCAAAGTGCGAATTGGATCCAGAAATGTTAGCAAGTTTGACGATCAGACCCACTTTAATTGAGCGGATCGGCTCTAGTCAGAGGGACGATCGTAGCCTATTGGAAATCATCTCCAAGTTAGAGATGGGTATCGATGAGGAGATGAACAAGTATGGGCTTGATCGAGATGGATGGCTTAGAAAGAATGGAAAGCTTGTTGTACCCAATGTCAATGGATTGAGAGATGAAGTGCTTAGAGAATGTCATCACTCAAAGCTGACTATACACCCCGGTGGTAACAAGATGTATCGAGATATGAAACAGACCTACTACTGGGAAGGGGTGAAAAGGGACATTGGGAAGTTTGTATCCAAATGCATGAATTGCCAGCTAGTTAAAGCAGAGCAAAAGAAGCCTAGTGGGTTGTTACAGCCATTAGAAATTCCCGAATGGAAATGGGAGCAAGTCTCGATGGACTTCATCGATGGTTTACCAAGGAGTAGATCGGGACATGATAGCATTTGGGTAGTTGTGGATCGACTGAGTAAAAGTGCAAGATTCGTACCTGTCAAATCGACCAGAACGGCAGCTAAGTTAGCAGAATTATATATGAAGTGGGTAGTGAGATTTCATGGAGTACATAAAAGCATTGTGAGTGACCAAGACCCGTTGTTCACTAGTGGGTTTTGGAAGAACTTACAAGATGCTCTAGGGTCAGAGTTACATCTCAGTACCGCATATCATCCTCAGACCGACGGTCAGACGGAGAGGGTGAATCGTATTTTGGAAGATCTCTTGAGAGCATGTATATTGGATTTTGGTGGATCATGGGATGACTATTTGCATCTAGTAGAGTTTGCATATAATAATAGCTACCAATCCAGTATCGGTATGACTCCATTTGAAGCTTTGTACGGAAGCCCGTGCAACTCACCATCAAGTTGGATAGAGACTGGCGAGAAGTTTATCCTTGGACCAGAGTTTGCATATAACAACGAATGAAGGCTGCCCAAGATAGGCAGAAGAGTTATGCTGATAAGAGGAGAAGAGACTTGAAATTCTCCGTTGGTGACTTGGTGTTTGTCAAAATTTCTCCGTTAAAGAGTGTAATACAATTTGGCAGGAGAGGCAAGTTAGCACCAAGATTTGTTGGCCCATTCCCTGTTCTTGAACTAGTCTGGAATTTGGCATATAGAATTGACTTACCAGAGAAGATGGTGGGAGTTCACAACGTATTTCATGTTTCCCAACTAAGGAAGTTCGTTCACGACTCAGATATGACTATTTCACCAGATCATTTGGAGGACTTCGAAGTAGAACCCGAGGCGGTTGGGAACCGCAAGCCGGCCCGTATTGTCGAGCACGACATGAAGCAACTTCGAAGGAAGGCGGTGAAGCTAGTCAAGGTTCAGTGGGGCGAGGACGAGAATGATTGTACTTGGGAGACAGAGGAGAACATTAGGAAGACACACCCAGAACTCTTTACCTGGTAAGATTTTGACTTCGATTTAGTTTTCCGCATGCTAGGATAGGCTTGTTTGCTTGTTTTGCATGTTGATTGTTGTATGTGGTTGTTAGGCATGCGGGATCCTTTGTATGTTTTGGGTTAAGGAATTTCGGGGACGAAATTTCTTAAGGGGGGAGAGTGTAACGACCCGTATTCTACGCATCATAGGATCGTAGGATATTTATTTCTTTCACATACGAAGTCGTATGGTCATGTAACTTTGGGAGACGACTATTGGGGTCATTTCCCATGTTCACGATTTTTCCCGATTTTTAAATGACCATTTTACCCCTAGTTATCACTGTTTTGGCCATAACTTTTGACTGGAAAGGAATTTTGACCTGAAACTACTTCCATTGGCTCCGGATGATGGTTTACGATTCCGTAGAGTGGTCACATTAGCCAAACGGACTCACCGTTTGGGAGATATGGCTGAAACAAGTTTCAGATGGTGAAAAACAGCTTAATTGGGCTTAACCGGGTGATTAGCAGCTAGGCCCAAAGTGGAATTTCGGGTTTAGAGGCATAGGAGGGCTGATTAGGGTTAGAAAATCACTTTCATTTCAGTTTTGAGCCGCCACAAACCTTCTTGAGACCTTAGTAATGGCTTCCATCCTCTAAAACCACTCTTAAACACATTTTTAGTGAAGATTAAGCCTAAACTACATCAAAACAAGGCCAAATAGCAACAGAGCAAGGTTGGAGCTGCTGCTATACATAGGAATTCGACCCAAATAGAGAGTATTCCAGATTTGGTGTTCTATTTTGTGGCCAAGGTGAGTGATTTGCATAGTTTTTGCACTAATTACGGTAATTAAGGGTAAGTAGTGAAGATTAGCGAATTTATACACTAATAAATTCTGGAAAAATGTTTAGAAATTCTTAAATAATATTTTATGCCTCTGTTAGAAATTTGGTTCGATTTGATTAAGTTTCGTTAACCCTATGATTAGTTTTATTTAATCATGCTTAAGGAAAAAATGGGATTTTGGGCATCTTTGATCCATTTTGACATGTAAATTCATTGTTTTGGTGTTTGTGGTTAGTTTGCTAAGTTGCTATGACTGTTTGGGATGATTTGTGATTGATTAGTATAGTTAGATTTGCCGAAAACGTCGTCGAATGGCGTAAACAAGTTGCAGGAAAAGTGCAGGAAAGTACCCGAACCGGACCGGATCGGATACGTTCCGAACCGCATTGAAGTGGGAACCCGTTCCGAACAGCATTGAAGTGGGAACACGTTCCGAACCGCATTGAAGTGGGAACCCGTTCCGAACCGCATTGAAGTGGGAACCCGTTCCGAACAGCATTGAAGTGGGAACCCGTTCCGAACCGCATTGAAGTGGGAACCCGTTCCGAACCGCATTGAAGGGGGATTCCGAACCGAACCGCATTGAAGAGGGAACCCGAACCGAACCGCATTGAGGAGCTGAACCCGAACCGAACCGCATGGAGGAGGTGAACCCGAACCATGGCGAAGGAGGGGAAATAAGCTGAACTAAACGGGGAGCCTGAGCACCACAGACTGAACCAAACCGAGTTTGAACCTCTACTCCAACTACGCGATGGCTCTTCTGAAGACCAACACCAACTCAACCAAAACCCGAGATGCAAATGAAGTCCAAATAGAAAGTAGAACTCAGGATCCAGTTTGGAACCAACGAGTTATCTTCATGAGTTGGGCTTTGCTACGGGACGTGTGCTAAGGGGTTGTCGATGTTTATGACTTTGGATCACTATGTATGGGAAGTACGTGAACGGATTAAGGGCTGAAAGGGCCTAGGTACGAGTAAAGGGCTATAAACCAATGAAGTGGGGTCATTTGTAAAGATTTGGTCATGACTCCATGTGGTAAGCTTGGTAGTAGCAGTAGTTGTACAAGTCGAACTCCGTCACTACTTCAATGGGTCTAGTGATTGACAGTTGTGGACATCGTATGCTTTACGCACTGAGTGAGAGATGTGAGGATGGTTGCTATGGTTGATTTGTTTACTATTAGTTCGTTCCCTTCTTTCCTTTCTCCTGACGACCGTCCCGTACTAGTCGGGCATGTGTACAACGCACTTTCGGAGGAAATGCAGGCTGGTGCGGGGCGGGCTGTCACACTGGATCTACAATGCATTAATCAACACCAATTCCTTAATCTACCCATTTAGGCTTAATTCCTAAACTTAGATTTCAAAATCCAATTCACTTTGCAGAAATTATTTCTTTGGACTTTATTCCCCGATTTCTTTTATTTCTAATCATTTGAAATACATATCTAGCTTTTATAATAAAATAGATTTCACTTCGAGATTTCAAAACAAAACATTTGGAAATATGAATTTCAAAACATAACAATGCATACAAAACAAGTATGCGAACCAAATATCGGTCATGTTCCCTCAGGACCGGGCAGTACGCACCCTAACCGAACCAATATATATATGTGCACCTAACGGCTATACTGACAATGCACCATCCCACCAATTGGGGAAGACATGCACGCCCTCACACTGTTAGCCAATTTTGGGTCACCCGCATCTTCAGCCACATACTTGCTAAATCATTTTATATCCCGAAGCAGGGAAAATCATTTCACAATATAATCAAATCTATATAGATTTCCAATTCCAAATCTTTTCAAAAACATCGTGAGACGACCCGAACTTTCCTGGTAAGGAAAGCACGGATTGTTTTGAGAACACGACAAACCAGAACGCAGACAGAAGAACATTTCATTGTTTATTACAACAATTCCATCAGAATACAAGAATATACATAGTATAAATAAATATTACACGGAAAATAACAGAGATTTAAATTATATTTAAATACATCGCAGCGGAAAATAATACAAACACAACTAGGAGGAGATATACGGATACAAAGTTTTCCGGATATCGTTCCAGCTGTAAACCAGGATCCTTTGAATATAAATCTGCAAAACCAAAACTACTAGCTGCCCGTGTCAAAATAAGGGCACCCAGAGTTTAGGTTAAAACAATAAACTCCAAGTCAGTCATGTGACTGGTGTGAGAACTAAAACAGTTATTAATCTTTATTTTAAAGTTAGATAAATCAAGGGACCACGCCGTATAACACGGAACGGGTTTCCTCCCAAGAATACCAGTGCATAAAACAACAACGCAATGCTAAATAGAGAAAAATGAAGCTATTATAAGACCCAGGTCCCATCACACAATGCAACGCAAGCCGGAGGATAGGGTTTTTACCTTATAATAGCCAAAGAATGCTTGATACACTAAATTTCATGTTTTAATTCTCAATCAGACTCCAACCGTAAATTAGTAAGAGAACGATTCCCTAAGTATTAACCCCGAAGGCCGAAACCAACATCAGATCAATACCCAGGAAACCACCCATCTTAGCTCGTTTCCAGTTAGTTTCTAATTTTATATACAATCATAAATATCAATCATATGCGACATGAGCGTCCCATGCCACTATGTCGCCATATATAGGTTTACAATCTAAAACCGAAACGTCACGTGTTGGAAGTTGGATTTCCATCTGTGAACCGAGGCAAAAGATAGTCCTCTACCGATTCGAGACAATCTAGCCCATGTCTCAGGAACAGAACGCATCGTCCCTTGGATCGTCAGGGTCGGTCCACCGATGTGGATTAAAATGCCTGAACACTGCGTTTCCCCACCCTTTGGGGCGTAAATGAGCCTACGAATGACCTCCATCGGCTTCACATAGTCACCGATATATCTGAGGCGCCTCGCAACATCAACAACCACATAAGTCAAACTCGTCAGGGTGTGTAAAACCACTGATGCCACTTCTAACTAGAAGGAAACGCATGCCCTCCCTGATGTCCTCTCCCGTTTCTGGTTCACAACCGGGGTGTGAGGCTCGCGAATTCATGTTACACAAAGCTATGGCACACAGGCCGTGCTTTGATCATCAACCACAAGACTGCTTTTCAACAGAAGACTCGATCATTTGCATCTTAGCATGCCACATAGGCAAACCACTCTATGCAACCGATATCAGTCACACTGAATGAAATCCAATGTCAGACACACAGTCCATCTACAAGTTCGTTCTGGGTCTGAACGAAACCGGAGGCACCTAGTACCCCGCATATCCATCGATCTCCAAGTACGTCTGGACGATCACTAACTGATTCCCTCCTCTTGGGTGTACGGCCCAATCAAGATCATCAATAATTATCCAAACGACGTGAAGACCTCCGGTCTTCAACCACCGTCTTCTTCTTCGACACCACGTCGAATTAGTTATTCAGAATGGGATAAACCCGATCTTTCTGAATAACTCGCGTATATAATAAACAAGTGTTACACAAACACAACATACGCCTCATTCCAATTCATCAGTGACTAACCGTAAATCAACAAGAGAATAATTCCCCAAATATTAACCCCGAAGGCCGAAACCAACATCAGATCAATATCAAGAAAACCATTCTGCTTAGCTAACCGACAGTTAGTTTCTAAATTTCACATTCTTAGGGAAATGTTCCCATTAATTTTATCAAAGATAAATCCTTTAAATTTATTCTTTAATCTACTTTTGAATATCAATTCAAACTAGTCGGGATTAGCGAACCACACTGAAGTGATCATTTATTTTATTTCCCAATCCCAACCTATTCATCCCATGAAGTAAAACTGGTAATACTTCATATCTAACACCACGGTGTTATCAGTAAATTCAATTACCATTTCACGTTCAAATCTAATTAAAGATATAACTATCGCCTGGAGCCAAACTGGGGATACTCCATTCTCGTTCTTTTCAATCTAATTAAAGATTCATTAAAACTCCACTTAGTTTTAATCTTTGACTGGGTTAAAGAATCAGTGTCATTTAAAACACGGTTCACGATAAACCCCAAAATCACATCACATTTCAATTAGTCCCTAACCGTAAATCAACAAGTGAGCAATTTCCTGAGTATTAACCCCGAAGGCCGAAACCAACATCATATTAATGCCGTAGAAACCATTCAACTTAACTAATCTCCAGTTAGTTTCTGATTTTCTTAACTCCTTTGGGTCTAAGAACAGTATTATTGAAGATACCGTTCACGACAACCCAAAATCACATTCCATTAATTATCGGGTTAAAGTACAAGTGTTATTTAAAACACTGTTCACGATAAACCCAAAAATCAGTACCAATTCAATTCCAATAAAATATTATTTAACTGGTACATTTCATTAAATCTAAATAAAAAGATTTAATCTTTTCCTCAACTGGGTTTAAGAGCAGTGTTAATGAAGACACTTCATCTTTCGAAGTACACAAAATGTATATTTTGTTTATCATACCAATTCCAACAAAAATGAGCATTTTTGTGTTTCATTTCAATTTCAACAAACGAATATTTTTGTTCATCCACTTTTACTTCTACAAAAATGAGTATTTTTGTTTGTTTATTTCAATGTAACAAAATTGATAATTTCGTTATCTTTTCAATGCAAAACACAAAAATAATAATTTTACATTACAAACAAAACGATAATTTTGTGTGCTAATCTATTTACATGAAAATGAAATTTCCATATTTTTAATCTTTTTAATGAAAATCTAATTCATTAAAATATAAATTTCATCGTTATAATCTTTACTGAAATTCTTTTACATGGGTATGTAAATTTCATATCGTTATCCTTTTTAATAAAAATTCAATTGATTAAAATGTAAATCTTTTACTTTAAGTTCTATTTACATGAAAATGTAATTTTCCTTCTTTTATTCACATTAAAATGTATACTTTTACATTAAAAATGTAACTTTCATCTTTTTAAGTATAAACAAAAGTTAAATCTTTTAATTTGACAAAAACGGTGATAAACAATATGACCTTTCATTTTTAACAAAAGAATATTAAAAAAATTCTTTTTAACTTCCACCAAAAATGAAAATTGTTTGTTAACTTTCAAAACACAAACAAAATGAATGTTTTCATTTTATTACGAACAAAAATGAATGTGTTTTATTTCATTCTTTGCATTTGCCAAAATAAATATTTTTGTCCTCCATTTACAATTGATAACAATGTATATTTTTATCATTCTTTCACATTTGACAAAAAGATTTTCCATACATATCATATACACAAAATGTATATTTTGTGTGCTAATCCAATAACAACAAAAATGAATATTTTTGTACGCCACTTATAATTTAACAAAAATGAGTATTGTGTCATTCAACTCCTAAACAAAAATGCAATATATTTTGGTGTCAACTTCATTTCTATACAAATGAATATATTTTTGTTTGTTTAATTTCCATGTAACAAAAATAATAATTTTGCTATTCTTTTAATGCCAAACAAAAATAATAATTCTTATCTCTTTCAATGCAAAACCAAAATGATCTTGACTTTTTATAATGGCAATGTAAATTCTATTCTTATGTGACATCATAAAAATGTAATTTTAATTTACAATGTACTATCATACTTTAATTACAGTGCAAATTCTCATTTATAGTTACATATAAAAATGTAAATTTTGTTCGCATAGAAAATCCCATATCATAGCTACATTGGGAAACGTAAATTTTGTTCGCTTGCCAAATTTCATATCATAGTTACAAATAAAAATATAATTTTTATTTTCATCGCCAATTGCATATCATAGTTAAAAATGTAATTTTTATTTGCATAGCAAATATTATATCTTTAGTTCAAATAAAAATGTAATTTTTATTTGCAATGCAAGTTCTCATTCTAAGTTACATAATAAAAATGTAATCTTTATCATCAATGCACATTCCTACTTTTGTTTACATATAAAAATGTAAATTTCATTTACAATGCAAGTTCATACTTTTGTTTACATAATAAAAATGTAAATTTCATTTACAATGCAAGTTCATACTTTTGTTTACATAATAAAAATGTAAATTTCATTTCTACCATTTTACATTGACAAAAATATGATTTTTGTCGCTACTACTTTACATTGGCCAAAATGTTCATCTCTACCTGACATAACGTGACGGTAAAAATATTGTTTTTCTAATTAACACAACATAACGGTGAAAATATTCATTTCTAAATAATATGACATGACGGTGAAATTATTCATTTCTAAATATAACATGACGCTATTATCTAATGCAACATTTCATATTAAAAATGTACTTTTTATCAACACAAAAATATTCTAACTAAATTGCGATTTTTGTGTTGACAGTTCTAACATAACATAAAATGAATACTTTATGTTGACGGTTCCAACATAACCTAAAATGAATATTTTATGTTGGCAGTTCCAACATAACCTAAAATGAATATTTTACGTTGGCATTTCATAAAATGATAATTCTATTATATCAACCTTAAAATGACAAATTCTACTATGTTAACATCAACATGATAATTCTAACATGTCGACATAAAAATGATATTCTAACATGTTGACATAAAAATGATATTCTAACATGTTGACATAAAAATGATATTCTCATATGATGCTACCAACAAAATGTGCATTTTTATTCTCATATGACGTTACTAACAAAATGTGCATTTTTATTCTCATATCATATTTGCTAACAAAGCGGTTCTTTTTAACGTAAACAATATTACACAAAAATGTGTATACATATTTTGTTGAAAAACTAGTTCAACAAAATGAGATAAAAATGTTCGTTCATATTTTTCTAGCAAATTTCTAATCAAAAATGTTATTTTGATTGGCATAACACATTTCAAATAAAAATGTTGTTTTTATTTCATACGCAAATTTTTGGCAACATGAATATTGTATATTTTATACGTACAATAAAATGTTGTTTCGTCATACACACAAAGTCATGTCAAACATGATTACACACAATTCGGTTCAGCGATTCAAGCAATTACAACACAAATCAACATTTCAACAATTATACATACAATATAAACATGAAATAAATATAATTTCATATCTGAAATAAATAATTAAATTTGATTTTTTAAAAATAGAAATCTCACATTGATATTGAGTTCTGCGCTGTTCAGAGCCAAAATTTGGCCAAAATTCAACTTGCTCGGAATCATGCCTAGTCAGTGTCATCTCGAAGCTCTCGGTCTCACGATCGGGGCGCACCTGAAATCGTTCAAATCCGAGTTCGTACGAGCAAGATACAAGTTAATTTAGATTGACAAAATTGAATTTAAATTGAATTTAAAGTTGGACTAAGTCAAACCACATTAATCATCTTCCTCAACATAATTCGGCCGTTCCTTTTTCTATTTGAACCCATAGAGTTCAAAACTAGGGATCCATTTATCTCGGGATTGGAGCAACTAGAAGACGATCGGAAGGTGGCAAATCGAAGAGGGAGGAGAGGGCTATGTTCGCCTGAAGTGGTGGAGGGTGCGGTGGGTCCTACAGGGGGTAGCGGGCTGCTATGGCCGGCGGTTTGGGTGGAGGTTTCGGCCAAAACACTCCTCTAAATCCGATCATCTCCATATAGAATTAAAGCTCTTGCAAATCTCTTCGATTTGGTGATGGGTTTGGGTTCTAACTCGAAGTGGATTGGAAGAAATTGGAGGTTGAAATTCATGTGTTTCCAGCCATTCAAAGAAGGGCCGGCGGCTGGACAATATTTCTAGGGTTTAGGGATTTGATTAACTAGTATTTATAATATTATAATATTCACTAATTACCCATTAAGGCCCGTTTTGGCCCGGACTCAGAATTAGGCCTGCTCACTGTCTATCAATAGGTTTTGACGTCTTCTGAACGCAATGGCGCTAGTGGCGAAGCCCAATTTCGGAGTCTACAGCATGTTCACATTATTTTTAATATAATTCATTTAATTTTTAATTCAAACGAACAAATAAATTCACCGGGGTCACAAATTAACTTCAAAATTTCCCGAAAAATATATTTGGCTATGTTTTGACGCTGTGGACCTAGGAAAATTAATTCCGTTCAATTCTGAGCCCGTATGAATTTTTAATGAATTTTTTAAAGTCAAAAATTGTCCGTTTACACTGAAAAATCAATTATAATTATATATTAATTCTAAAAATTACCGAAAAATCATTTTTAGCTTTGTTTTGATGATACGAACCCAACAAAATTAATTTTGTTTAATTTGGAGACCGTTTGCAAAATTTCAATTTTCAAGGCGTATATATTTAATATTAAAAACAAATAATTTTCAAAACTCAGAATATATAAACACTTTTCCAATGTAGAAACATCATTCGGAACTCAATGGAAGTGGTTTCGAGTCCAAATTCCTTCGTATGCAAAAAGTAGCATTTTTGACCTTTATAAATTTTATAGCGACCTTTCTAATTTTTTTATTGGGCATAACTTTTAATTCCCACTATGAAATTTCGATTTTTTGGATTCGTTGGAAAGATATTTTTAAATAGATTCTAATATTTTTGGTTTTACTAAAATCCGTTAAATTTTGCATCCTGTACGATCAGTCAAAGTTCAAGTTTGACTTTTCAAACTACAACGCTATTTCTAACTTCTTTTATAATTAGAATTAAATTATTCATTCTAACTTCAATTTTAAATCAATTTTTAATCATTATTATTCTAAATAAATTATTTTAAATATCATAAACTCATTAAAATTAGTTAAAATAAAATTTTAAATTTACCCCAAAATTCAGGGTTGTTACAATTCCAAATCCAACCGTTAGATTTCAAATTTCTAATATTCATTGGAAAGCTCTTTTCGGTACGAACCCAGCGGTTCCTGTTTTTGGAGAATTCGACGGTCGGATCTCCCGAAATATCTATTCGAAGTCAGTGGTTGAAATTCACGAACTGCCGCGGCGCGGCGCGTTCTATTCAGGCCATTATATATATATATATATATATATATATATATATATATATATTTCGTCTATTTCCTTTTAAAACGTATTTTATAAATCGTTTTAAATTCGTTTTCGAAACGATTCAACTTCATATTCAACTTCGAATCGAAATTGAATATTCCACATCATCGATATACAAATGATAATATTTTCAAAACGTTATATTTTGAAATCACTTCCTTTTCTATAATTATTATAAAAACAAATATAATCGATATAAATATCGTTCGCGTCAAAATAGCGCATCTCTAATTAACACGGCTTTGTATTTTTCAATAACTTCGTTATTCTATTCAACAAACGAATATTTATTCTATTCAACACATGAATCTATATTTCTTTCAACACATGACTATTCTCAACACATGAGTACTGTCAACACATGACTATTTTTGTTATTTAATACATTTTATAAAATTATGATTTCTATCATTTAATTTTTAATCGGACTCCAACCGTAAATTAGTAAGAGAACGATTCCCTAAATATTAACCCCGAAGGCCGAAACCAACATCAGATCAATATCCAGGAGGCCACTCATCTTATCTACTTTCCAGTTATTTTCTAATTTTATATATGATAAAGATGTAAATTTTATTGTTAAAATATTTTACTCAACACATGAATCGATATTTCTTTCAACACATGACTATTCTCAACACATGAGTACTGTCAACACATGAATCTTTATTTTATAATATTCTTTATTTTCCCAATTGGAATGAGGCCCAATCAATTACCATATAATGTTAATTATATGGATTCCATACAACACATGTATATAATAGCAACGATAAATAATCAACCATCATCAAAAGTGCACCACACAACTGCATAAGCATCAAATATAATTAATTAACACTTACACAGTCTGTCGACTAATTGATCGACATACAACTAAATAATTGGGATTAGTGTACGCCAAATATCATCCCAACACCCGTGTGGGGTTTCAATCCACAAACACTGAATATTATTTGTGTAGTTGGGCGATGTGTAAAATTTATCGTCCTAATCAATGTCCTTCAAATAGGTGTACATAAACAAACCATCCGGTTTGTAAATGAATATTTATTTATTCACATTCATGTTAAAAATTATCATCCATTTCACATCAACATCACAAACAAACTTCACAACACATCAAACAAGCATACAAGTCGTCCATGGTCTGTGGACGACGGGTGTCGGGTGCTGCTAAGCACCGTCTGCATCCTAGTATATATTTTAAGTAGAAAACAAGATTTAAAGTGAGAAGTTCTCACCGACTAGCTAAACCAATACACCGCGACCCTTCATATGTAGAAATCTTCGTCGTGCTCGCCTTTTGTCAATTTCATTGTCCGTAGCCACTACATATATAAAAATCATATTTTTATATTGTTGCTATGTATATAAAAAATCACATTTTTATATTGTTGCTATGTATATAAAAATCACATTTTTATAATCATTCTATATGGATAAAAATCACATTTTTATACCGCTACTACATAGATAAAAATTCTATTTTTATACCGCTACTATATAGATAAAAATTCTATTTTTATACCGCTACTACATAGATAAAAATTCTATTTTCACAACGGTGTTCATATAATAAAGATTATATTTTTATCACGCGATTCTCTATATAAAAATTATATTTTTATATTTCTACTTCTTATATAAAGATCGAATTTTTATATCATCTCTATAAAAATCACATTTTCTTTTGGCGTGTATATATATAAAAATTATATTTTTAATCCGCTTCTCATATAATAAAAATCAAGCTTTCAATAAATTAAAAATCAAATCTTTCTAATATTAAAGATCTAAAATTTATCTCGCTATATATATTACAACAATCATATTTTTACAACGCTATTCTCTATATGAAAATCTCGTCTTTCCCTTTATTAAAATCTCGTCTTTCCTAGATAAAAAGATCATAAGTAAGAAAAATCAGATTTTTATAAAGTATATTAAAATAAAACGGATTTTAAAAACATTAGATTAGCAAAAACAAGTAAATAAAACTTACAGTCGAACTACAAGAGGGGAGAAGGGGGATGGTGCTCGCATGGGTGGCTCCAAAGACCGGCGGCTTGCTGTTGGCGGCGCCATGGGGTTAGTGGCGGCTGCTTTTAGGTGGAAAGGGGGTGTTTGGGTTCGAATTTGCTGAAGGGGGAGAAGGAGAAGCAATGGGGAGGGACTGACGGCGTGGTGGAAGGCCACAGGGGCGTGGGTGGTCTGGAAGCGGCGACAGTCATGTTGGTGGCCCGCGGTGGGCTGTGGAGCGTCGGATTGAAGAGGAAGGGGGGAAGGAGAGAGAAGGGGAAGGGAGGAGAAGAGGGTGGCGGAGCTCGGGAAGGTGGCGCGCGCCTCCGCCTGACGCGGCGGCGGGGTTAACGATGGCCAGCAACGCGATTTAGGGCTCCGCCCTCTTTTTTTTTTAAATATCGGGTTTGACTTTTCTGAAGGGGGAAGGGGGGTTTAATGTGACGACAAGGAATTTCGCTCGGTCCGAACCAGTCGCTAAACCGATCTAGACCGTTCGAGACGCCCTATCGTTTGAGAACACGACAAAATAGAACGCAGACGGGAGAACATTTCATTGTATATTACAACAATGCATCAGATTACAAGAATATACAGAGTATAAATGAATAAATATTACACAGAAATATCAGAGATTTAAATTACATTTAAATACATCGCAGCGGAAAAATAATACAATACACAACTAGAAGAGATAGACAGATACAAAGCTTTCCGGATATCATTCCAGCTGTAAACCAGGATCCTGTGAAAATAAATCTGCAAAACCAAAACTACTAGCTGCCCGTGTCAAAATTGGGGCACCCATAGTTTAGGTTAAAACAATAAACTCCAGGTCAGTCATGGGACTGGTGTGAGAACTAAAACAGTTAATCTTTATTTTTAATGTTCGGTAAATCAAGGGACCACGCCGTATAACACGGAACGGGTTTCCTCCCAAGAATACCAGTGCATAAAACAAACAACGCAATGCTAAATAAAGAAAAATGAAGCTGTTATAAGACCCAGGTCCTATCACACAATGCAACGCAAGCCGGGGGATAGGGTTTTCCCTTATAACAGCCAAAGAATGCTTGATACGTTTAAAACAAATCATTTGATACTATTATAAGTGCATAGTGTATAAAACAACTTCAAATCATAAGTATCAATCATAGGCGGCATGGGTACCATATATCATGTCGCCATACTAGGCTCTACAAATAAAACCGCAAATGTCACGTATTTGGAAATTGGATTTCCGTCTGTGAACCGAGGCAAAAGATGGTCCTCAACCGATTCGAGACGCTCTAGCCCGCCCCTCAGGATCAGAGCTCGAGTGACCCTTGGATCGTCAGGGCCGGTCCACCGATGTGGATTAAAATGCCTGAACATGCGTTTCCCAGCCCTTTGGGGCGTAAATGAGCCAACGAATGACTCCATCGGACCCGGATCGTCCGATCAAACCGAGGCGTCTCGCAACAGCAACAACCACATAGGTGAAAAGTATATAAATGTCAGGGCTGGTAGGTCACTGACACCACCCTAGCTAGAAAGAAACGCATGCCCTCCCTGAGGTCCTCTCCCGTTTTTGGTTCACAACCGGGGTGCGAAACTCGCGAAGCAAACGTTACACAAAGCTACGCCACAAAGGTCGTGCTTCGATCCTCAACCACAAGACTTTGCTTTTCAACAGAAGCCTCAATCAATTGCCACTTAGGCATGCCACACAGGCAATTCACTCCATGCGTTTGATATCCATCAATATATAACCCCTGAGCTCGTACGTCTCAGAGAAGGGCGTTAAGCAAGAGAATAAAATCTCCGCCGCCAAACAGATATATATTTAATAGAGATCAATCACACGGACTAAAATCCAATGTCAGACACACGGTCCATTTACAAGTCCGTTCTGGGTCCGAACGAAACCGGAGGCACCTAGTACCCCGCATATCCATAGATCTCCAAGTACGTCTGGACGATCACCAACTGTTTCCATCTTTTTGGGTGTACAGCCCAATCAAGACCATCAGTAATCACCCAAACGACGTGAAGACCTCCGGTCTTCGACCATCGTCTTCATCTTCGACTTATCGTCGTATCAGTTATTCAGAATGGGATAAACCCGGTCTTTCCAAATAACTCGCGTATATTTTAAATAAGTGTTACACAAACACAACATACGCCTCATTCCAATTTATCAGTCACTAACCGTAAATTAATCAAGAGAATAATTCCCCAAATATTAACCCCGAAGGCCGAAACCAACATCAGATCAATATCCAGAAAACCATTCTGCTTGGCTAACCGACAGTTAGTTTCTAAATTTCACATTCATAGGGAAAGGTTCCCATTAATTTTATCCAAGATAAATCATTAAAATTCATTCTTTAATCTACCTTTGAATTTCGATTCAACTAGTCGGGATTAACGAATCTTACCGAAGTAATCATTTGTTTTGATTTCCCAATCCCAACCTATTCATCCCATGAAGTAAAACTGGTTATACTTCATATCTAACACCATGGTGTTATCGGTAAATTCAATTACCATTTCACGTTCAAATCTAATTAAAGATTTAACTATCCCCTGGAGCAAAACTGGTGATACTCCATTTCGATTATTTCAATCTAATTAAAGATTCATTAAAACTCCACTTAGTTTTAACCCTTGACCGGGTTAAAGAATCAGTGTCATTTAAAACACGGTTCACGGTAAACCCAAAATATCATTCCATTAATTATCGGGTTAAAGAACAAGTGTTATTTAAAAACACTGTTCACGATAAACCCAAAAATCAATATCAATTCAATTCCAATTAAATATCATTTAATTGGTACACTTCATTAAATCTAAATAAAAAGGATTTAATCTTTTCTCAACTGGGTTCAAGAACAATGTTAGTGAAGACACCATTCACGACAAACCCAAATCACAATTGATATTCAATACAAGGCTCTGAATAGAAAATATATCGGCTTATATTCAATATCAAATTCTGTGATTAACAAATGTCGTATTGGAAATAACGATATAAATATATATCTTTCAAATTTCCATAACAACATCTGTATAATCACGAATTCCAACATCGAAATATTCCGAAGACAATTTCGATTCAAATCCACTCCGATGCAATCATTGGAAATTCTGGTTATTTTTAAAACCCTTTTCAAATTCAATTTATTTATAAATAAATAAATAGAATTATAATTCTAGTTCAAAACTAGTTCATTTCGATAGAAATCTATTTTTATCTTTTCAAATATGGAGTTTTTCATCCCAATTCTTCTCAAATCATTTCTTATGATTTTACACAAATTATTACTATTTTTAATAATTTTATCAAGGCCCGTACAGTCGATTTCCATCAATGGCCATCGAACTGCACTTACAGCGACCTTTTCCAAATTTGATTTGGACATAATTCCAAATCCAACCGTTAGATTTCTAATTTCTAATATTCGTTAGAAAGCTCTTTTCGATACGAACCCAACGGTTCCGGTTTTAGGAGAATCCGACGGTCGGATATCCCGTAATATCCATTCGAAGTCAATGGTCGAAGTTCGGCGCGGCGCGTTCTATTTAGGCCAATATATTATATATATTATATATATATAATATAGTTCGTCGATTTCAATTCAAAACGTGCTTTATAAATCGTTTTAAATTCGTTTTCAAAACGGTTTCAACTTCATATTCAATTTCTATTTAATTTCTATTCAAATTCAATTCGAATTCATTTCTATTCGAATTCAATTCGAATTCATTTCTATTCGAATTTCAAATCATTTCAGTGTATTTCGAATTTCAAATCAATTCAGTTTAATTCGAATTTCAATTCACTTTAATTATAATTCGAATTTCAATTCACTTTAAATATAATTCGAATTTCAATTCATTTCAATATAGTTCGAATTTCAAATCTATTCAATATTCATTGAAGAATGAATAAAATCGATATAAATATCGTTCACGTCGAAATGACGTCAATCTATCCAACACGGCTTCATATGTTTCTATTTTCAAATATTCTATTTCAAATATTTCTATTTCAAATATTTTTATTTCAAATATTTTTATTTCAAATATTTCTATTTCAAATATTTTTATTTCAAATATTTCTATTTCAAATATTTTTATTTCAAATATTTTTATTTCGAAATTGGAATGAGGCCCAATCAATTACCGTATAATGTTAATTATATGGATTTTCTACAACACATGTATACAATAACAACGATGAATAATCAACCATCATCCAAAGTGCATTCTACACTGTATAAGCATCAAATATAAATATTCGACGCTTATAACAGTCTGTCAATCAATCGATCGACATACAACTAAACAATCGGGATTAGTGTACGTCAAATATCATCCCAATACTCGTGTGGGGTTTCAAACAATCAAACACAGATTTTTATTTGTGTAGTTAGGCGATGTGTAAAATTTTATCATCCCAATCAATGTCCTTCAAATAGGTGTACATAAACAAACCGTCCGGTTTGTAAATGAATATTTGTTTATTCACATTCACGTTAAAAATTATATTTTTAACGATCAAACTATTTTATTCAACCTATGAATATTCTATTCGGTTCATTTATTAAATAAAATGTTATCTTTATTTTTCTAACTTATTTTTAGAAAATTTCGGCGGCATAACGGCACGATACTAGAAACGGGACAAGGCCTAGCCTTATCCCCGGTCTAGTGAAGGCCCACGCCATTCACACATCAATCAAATCAATTTCAATTCACCAAACAATTCAATTCAAACCAAATAATCTAACCAACTACACATCCAAACAATTAAACAAACAAGCCATCCATGGTCTGTGGATGACGGGTGTCGGGTGCTACTAAACACCGTCTGCATCCTAGTATATATATATATATATATATATATAACAAGAAAAATAAAATTAAAGAGTGAGAAATTCTCACAGATAGCTATCCAACTTCACGACTCTTCTTAGGTAGAACTCTTCGCCGTTTCATCTTTTGTCACTTTCGTCGCCCGTAGTCACTACATGTAAAAATCACATTTTTACTTCGCTATTCAATATATAAAAATCGAATTTTTACTTCGCTATTCAATATAGAAAAATCGAATTTTTACTTTGCTATTCAATATATAAAAATCGAATTTTTACTTCGCTATTCAATATAGAAAAATCGAATTTTTACTTTGCTATTCAATATAGAAAAATCGAATTTTTACTTTGCTATTCAATATATAAAAATCGAATTTTTACTTCGCTATTCAATATAGAAAAATCGAATTTTTTACTTTGCTATTCAATATAGAAAAATCGAATTTTTACTTCGCTATTCATTATATAAAAATCGAATTTTTAATCTGCTATATTAAAAATCTAAATTATCTCGTATTAAAAAAATCAAGGCTTTCTTGTATATTAAAAAAATCTAGTTTTCTATTCTTAAATTTCCATAAAAAAATCCCATTTTAATTCCGTAAACAAATCAAACAAAATTAAAACTCACTGTATGTCGATCCCAGGCTAGAAGGGGTGTGCGCGGCGTCGGATCCGGTGAGGTGGCTCGAGGACTGGTGTCTGGTCTGGTGGCACGGCGGGTTTCTAGGACTTCAGGGGACTAGGGTTGCGGTTCTACGGGGGGGGGGGGGGGGGGGGAACGGAGAGGCGGAAGGGAAGGGAGGGGGTGGCCTCGACGGCGATGTGGAGGAGGGGGGTGGCTGACGAGGTGCGGTGGTGGTTGGGTGATGATTTGGGGGTTGTGGTGGTTCCACGCGGGGGAAGAGAGGACTGAGGGGCACGTGAAGGAGCGAGGGAGCTGGGGCTTGGCGGAGGGAGGCGGCTCTCGGCGAGGTCGACGGTGGGTGGAGGGGCACCGATGATCGTTCGTCGTTTCTTTTTTTTTGGTAATGAATTCAACGTGGAGGGCAAAAGAAAGAGGGAGGGGGCTTTCTGAAAATATATATTTTATTTATTATTTATTTATTTTAATCCATGAAAAGTTGACTTTGTATACAAACTCTAAACGAGGCCCGACGACTGTCGCCCCTAGCTAATTACCCCCATTCCGAACACAATGGGATATGTATCGTAGGCTGATTTGGCTGTTACAATCAGTTTCCGTTCAATTTACATTTAAATCATTATATTGAATTTTAAACGTACATTTCAAATTACCGGGGTCACATACTAACTATAAAAATTCCTGAAAAATATTTTCTAGCTTCGTATTGACGATACGGTCCTAACAAAACTAGTTTCATCGAATTCTGAGACCGTTGGAAAAATGGCCATTTTCCAGTCGATTAAAATCAACTAAAACTAGTCAAACGCGTTTTCCTTTGCCACGCTCACATATTGATTCGAAAAATTATGAAATTTGGAATCTAGCAATAATTTGACATCACGGATCCAACAAAAGTGGTTTCGTCGAAATCCGAGGTCGTTTGCAAAATTTCCATTTTTTAAGGGCCTGAATTCCATAGCGACTATTTAGAATTTTCAACTGGACATATCTTTTGATTCCCGCTATGAAATTTCGATTTGTCGGATTCGTTGGAAAGATATTATCAGTTAGATCCTATTATTTTGGTTTCACTAAAATCCGGATTGTTTTGCACCCGGTACATTCAATTGAAGTTTGAAATCGAATTATCGAACTACCGCGCCATTTTCAATTCCTTTTATAATTATATATAAATATTTATATTCTAACAACGATGCATATAATATATATACGTTCTAATTCCATTCAAAATAAATTTCTCGTCGTTTTTATTTAAAATAATTCATTTTAAATAATCAAAATTCTCTAAAATTGCCAAAATAAAAATTTTAAACTGGCCCAGATTTTCGGGTTGTTACAATCTCCCCCACTTAAAACTTTTCGTCCCCGAAAAGGAACGAAGTCGAAAGTGGTTTGATTAATCAACTCTACGTTCGATCTGGCTTCCATTCTCCAACTTTTCAGTTTCTGAGAATTTTCAAATTCTTCAAAAATTTGGCTAACACCCGGAATTTTCGAAAAATTTCGCCATAACCTCCCCTGCACCGGGAGCCACGGGAAAATCCCGAAATTGCCATATAGGCCTTCTGGTCTCAAAAAGAAAAAGAAAAAGCCAAGCGGCTAGCCAATAGGCTCATAAAATCATCATCACCCAAACAAAACAGTAAATTATAGTAAACATGTACCTATTTGTCGGGCAAACAAATTTTATTCTCTGCTCTAGCCTCCTTGCTATGACCTGTTCAATGTAAGTATATGTATATGCAAGAAAATGCGACTAATTTTCAATACAACTCACTTTTTGGTACAATTTGACTAAATGGTTTAAATTTTAATTAATCAACCAATAATCAAACAACACAATCAGCAATCAATTAGTGAATTATAGTTTCAAATTCATAACTTTGATATATAGTCAAAAAATCAGATTTTTGATGCCAAATCACAACAATAGGTCCTATCTAATTTTGGTTCTCACACCAGTCAATAGGAAATATATAGATATTCCACGTTCGTCACTCGAATATAAATTCTGATGACGATATATCAATCATCAGAATCACCCCCGGGCGCCTAGAGTGTAATTCTATATCTATCCAGTATATTAAAACTTCAAATACACGTTTGCAAGGCGTATATGCAAAATCTTTATATACTGGACTGTCCAAATCAATATAGAATAAATAATCAAATACGAATAGTTGATTTAAATTTTCAAAACAAAATTTGTTTTCATTTTAAAAATATACTCTTCACACTCGTTCTAGGATACTACTGATCCTATCTCTAACGAGTCATTCTAATTGGATATTACTAATTTAATATCTGATGAATTCTTTCGTACGGTTCTAAGGTGCCTTGTTCTCTGAGCTATGTAAACCAAAGCTCTGATACCAAATGTGACGACAAGGAATTTCGCTCGGTCCAAACCAGTCGCTAAACCGATCTAGACCGTTCGAGACGCCCTATTGTTTGAGAACACGACAAAATAGAACGCAGACGGGAGAACATTTCATTGTATATTACAACAATGCATCAGATTACAAGAATATACAGAGTATAAATGAATAAATATTACACAGAAATATCAGAGATTTAAATTACATTTAAATACATCGCAGCGGAAAAATAATACAATACACAACTAGAAGAGATAGACGGATACAAAGCTTTCCGGATATCATTCCAGCTGTAAACCAGGATCCTGTGAAAATAAATCTGCAAAACCAAAACTACTAGCTGCCCGTGTCAAAATAGGGGCACCCAGAGTTTAGGTTAAAACAATAAACTCCAGGTCAGTCATGGGACTGGTGTGAGAACTAAAACAGTTAATCTTTATTTTTAATGTTCGGTAAATCAAGGGACCACGCCGTATAACACGGAACGGGTTTCCTCCCAAGAATACCAGTGCATAAAACAAACAACGCAATGCTAAATAAAGAAAAATGAAGCTGTTATAAGACCCATGTCCTATCACACAATGCAACGCAAGCCGGGGGATAGGGTTTTCCCTTATAACAGCCAAAGAATGCTTGATGCGTATAAAACAAATCATTTGATACTATTATAAGTGCATAGTGTATAAAACAACTTCAAATCATAAGTATCAATCATAGGCGGCATGGGTACCATATATCATGTCGCCATACTAGGCTCTACAAATAAAACCGCAAATGTCACGTATTTGGAAATTGGATTTCCGTCTGTGAACCGAGGCAAAAGATGGTCCTCAACCGATTCGAGACGCTCTAGCCCGCCCCTCAGGATCAGAGCTCGAGTGACCCTTGGATCGTCAGGGCCGGTCCACCAATGTGGATTAAAATGCCTGAACATGCGTTTCCCCGCCCTTTGGGGCGTAAATGAGCCAACGAATGACTCCATCGGACCCGGATCGTCCGATCAAACCGAGGCGCCTCGCAATAGCAACAACCACATAGGTGAAAAGTATATAAATGTCAGGGCTGGTAGGTCACTGACACCACCCTAGCTAGAAAGAAACGCATGCCCTCCCTGAGGTCCTCTCCCGTTTTTGGTTCACAACCGGGGTGCGAAACTCGCGAAGCAAACGTTACACAAAGCTACGCCACAAAGGCCGTGCTTCGATCCTCAACCACAAGACTTTGCTTTTCAACAGAAGCCTCGATCAATTGCCACTTAGGCATGCCACACAGGCAATTCACTCCATGCGTTTGATATCCATCAATATATAACCCCTGAGCTCGTACGTCTCAGAGAAGGGCGTTAAGCAAGAGAATAAATTCTCCGCCGCCAAACAGATATATATTTAATAGAGATCAATCACACGGACTAAAATCCAATGTCAGACACACAGTCCATTTACAAGTCCGTTCTGGGTCTGAACGAAACCGGAGGCACCTAGTACCCCCCGCATATCCATCGATCTCCAAGTACGTCTGGACGATCACCAACTGTTTCCATCTTTTTGGGTGTACAGCCCAATCAAGATCATCAGTAATCACCCAAACGACGTGAAGACCTCCGGTCTTCGACCATCGTCTTCATCTTCGACTTATCGTCGTATCAGTTATTCAGAATGGGATAAGCCCGGTCTTACCAAATAACTCGCGTATATTTTAAATAAGTGTTACACAAACACAACATACGCCTCATTCCAATTTATCAGTCACTAACCGTAAATTAATCAAGAGAATAATTCCCCAAATATTAACCCCGAAGGCCGAAACCAACATCAGATCAATATCCAGAAAATCATTCTGCTTGGCTAACCGACAGTTAGTTTCTAAATTTCACATTCATAGGGAAAGGTTCCCATTAATTTTATCCAAGATAAATCATTAAAAATCATTCTTTAATCTACCTTTGAATTTCGATTCAACTAGTCGGGATTAACGAACCTTACCGAAGTAATCATTTGTTTTGATTTCCCAATACCAACCTATTCATCCCATGAAGTAAAACTGGTTATACTTCATATCTAACACCATGGTGTTATCGGTAAATTCAATTACCATTTCACATTCAAATCTAATTAAAGATTTAACTATCCCCTGGAGCAAAACTGGTGATACTCCATTTCGATTATTTCAATCTAATTAAAGATTCATTAAAACTCCACTTAGTTTTAACCCTTGACCGGGTTAAAGAATCAGTGTCATTTAAAACACGGTTCACGGTAAACCCAAAATATCATTCCATTAATTATCGGGTTAAAGAACAAGGGTTATTTAAAAACACTGTTCACGATAAACCCAAAAATCAATATCAATTCAATTCCAATTAAATATCATTTAATTGGTACACTTCATTAAATCTAAACAAAAAGGATTTAATCTTTTCTCAACTGGGTTCAAGAACAGTGTTGGTGAAGACACCATTCACGACAAACCCAAATCACAATTGATATTCAATACAAGGCTCTGAATAGAAAATATATCAGCTTATATTCAATATCAAATTCTATGATTAACAAATGTCGTATTGGAAATAACGATATAAATATATATCTTTCAAATTTCCATAACAACATCTGTATAATCACGAATTCCAACATCGAAATATTCCGAAGACAATTTCGATTCAAATCCACTCCGATGCAATCATTGGAAATTCTGGTTATTTTTAAAACCCTTTTCAAATTCAATTTATTTATAAATAAATAAATAGAATTATAATTCTAGTTCAAAACTAGTTCATTTCGATAGAAATCTATTTTTATCTTTTCAAATATGGAGTTTTTCATCCCAATTCTTCTCAAATCATTTCTTATGATTTAACACAAATTATTACTATTTTTAATAATTTTATCAAGGCCCGTACAGTCGATTTCCATCAATGGCCATCGAACTGCACTTACAGCGACCTTTTCCAAATTTGATTTAGACATAATTCCAAATCCAACCGTTAGATTTCTAATTTCTAATATTCATTAGAAAACTCTTTTCGATACGAACCCAACGGTTCCGGTTTTAGGAGAATCCGACGATCGGATATTCCGTAATATCCGTTCGAAGTCAATGGTCGAAGTTCGGCGCGGCGCGTTCTATTCAGGCCAATATATTATATATATTATATATATAATATATACTTCGTCGATTTCAATTCAAAACGTGCTTTATAAATCGTTTTAAATTCGTTTTCAAAACGGTTTCAACTTCATATTCAATTTCTATTTAATTTCAATTCGAATTCATTTCTATTCAAATTCAATTCGAATTCATTTCTATTCGAATTCAATTCGAATTCATTTCTATTCGAATTTCAAATCATTTCAGTGTATTTCGAATTTCAAATCAATTCAGTTTAATTCGAATTTCAATTCACTTTAAATATAATTCGAATTTCAATTCACTTTAAATATAATTCGAATTTCAATTCATTTCAATATAGTTCGAATTTCAAATCTATTCAATTTCAAATCTATTCAATATTCATTGAAGAATGAATAAAATCGATATAAATATCGTTCACGTCGAAATGGCGTCAATCTAACCAACACGGCTTCATATGTTTCTATTTTCAAATATTCTATTTCAAATATTTCTATTTCAAATATTTCTATTTCAAATATTTTTATTTCAAATATTTCTATTTCAAATATTTCTATTTCAAATATTTTTATTTCAAATATTTCTATTTCAAATATTTTTATTTCGAAACTGGAATGAGGCCCAATCAATTACCGTATAATGTTAATTATATGGATTTTCTACAACACATGTATACAATAACAACGATGAATAATCAACCATCATCCAAAGTGCATTCTACACTGTATAAGCATCAAATATAAATATTCGACGCTTATAACAGTCTGTCAATCAATCGATCAACATACAACTAAACAATCGGGATTAGTGTACGTCAAATATCATGCCAATACCCGTGTGGGGTTTCAAACAATCAAACACAGATTTTTATTTGTGCAGTTGGGCGATGTGTAAAATTTTATCGTCCCAATCAATGTCCTTCAAATAGGTGTACATAAACAAACCGTCCGGTTTGTAAATGAATATTTGTTTATTCACATTCACGTTAAAAATTATATTTTTAACGATCAAACTATTTTATTCAACCTATGAATATTCTATTCGGTTCATTTATTAAATAAAATGTTATCTTTATTTTTCTAACTTATTTTTAGAAAATTTCGGCGGCATAAATGCACGATACTAGAAACGGGACAAGGCCTAGCCTTATCCCCGGTCTAGTGAAGGCCCACGCCATTCACACATCAATCAAATCAATTTCAATTCACCAAACAATTCAATTCAAACCAAATAATCTAACCAACTACACATCCAAACAATTAAACAAACAAGCCATCCATGGTCTGTGGATGACGGGTGTCGGGTGCTACTAAACACCGTCTGCATCCTAGTATATATATATATATATATATATATATAACTAGAAAAATAAAATTAAAGAGTGAGAAATTCTCACAGATAGCTATCCAACTTCACGACTCTTCTTAGGTAGAACTCTTCGTCGTTTCATCTTTTGTCACTTTCGTCGCCCGTAGTCACTACATGTAAAAATCACATTTTTACTTCGCTATTCAATATATAAAAATCGAATTTTTACTTCGCTATTCAATATAGAAAAATCGAATTTTTACTTTGCTATTCAATATATAAAAATCGAATTTTTACTTCGCTATTCAATATAGAAAAATCGAATTTTTACTTTGCTATTCAATATATAAAAATCGAATTTTTACTTCGCTATTCAATATAGAAAAATCGAATTTTTACTTCGCTATTCAATATAGAAAAATCGAATTTTTAATCTGCTATATTAAAAATCTAAATTATCTCGTATTAAAAAAATCAAGGCTTTCTTGTATATAAAAAAAAATCTAGTTTTCTATTCTAAAATTTCCATACTTAAAATCCCATTTTAATTCCCTAAACAAATCAAACAAAATTAAAACTCACTGTATGTCGATCCCAGGCTAGAAGGGGTGTGCGCGGCGTCGGATCCGGTGAGGTGGCTCGAGGACTGGTGGTCTGGTCTGGTGGCACGGCGGGTTTCTAGGACTTCAGGGGACTAGGGTTGCGGTTCTACGGGGGGGGGGGGGGGGCGGAGAGGCGGAAGGGAAGGGAGGGGGTGGCCTCGACGGCGATATGGAGGAGGAGGTTGGCTGACGAGGTGCGGTGGTGGATGGGTGATGATTTGGGGGTTGCGGTGGTTCCACGCGGGGGAAGAGAGGACTGAGGGGCACGTGAAGGAGCGAGGGAGCTGGGGCTTGGCGGAGGGAGGCGGCTCTCGGCGAGGTCGACGGTGGGCGGAGGGGCGCCGATGATCGATCGTCGTTTCTTTTTTTTTCTTTTTTTTTTGGTAATGAATTCAACGTGGAGGGCAAAAGAAAGAGGGAGGGGGCTTTCTGAAAATATATATTTTATTTATTATTTATTTATTTTAATCCATGAAAAGTTGACTTTGTATACAAACTCTAAACGAGGCCCGACGACAGTCGCCCCTAGCTAATTACCCCCATTCCGAACACAATGGGATATGTATCGTAGGCTGATTTGTCTGTTACAATCAGTTTCCGTTCAATTTACATTTAAATCATTATATTGAATTTTAAACGTACATTTCAAATTACCGGGGTCACATACTAACTAGAAAAATTCCTGAAAAATATTTTCTAGCTTCGTATTGACGATACGGTCCTAACAAAACTAGTTTCATCGAATTCTGAGACCGTTGGAAAAATGGCCATTTTCCAGTCGATTAAAATCAACTGAAACTGGTCAAACGCGTTTTCCTTTGCCACGCTCACATATTGATTCGAAAAATTATGAAATTTGGAATCTAGCAATAATTTGACATCACGGATCCAACAAAAGTGGTTTCGTCGAAATCCGAGGTCGTTTGCAAAATTTCCATTTTTAAGGGCCTGAATTCCATAGCGACTATTTAGAATTTTCAACTGTACATATCTTTTGATTCCCGCTATGAAATTTCGATTTGTCGGATTCGTTGGAAAGATATTATCAATTAGATCCTATTATTTTGGTTTCACTAAAATCCGGATTGTTTTGCACCCGGTACATTCAATTGAAGTTTGAAATCGAATTATCGAACTACCGCGCCATTTTCAATTCCTTTTATAATTATATATAAATATTTATATTCTAACGACGACGCATATAATATATATACACGATCTAATTCCATTCAAAATAAATTTCTCGTCGTTTTTATTTAAAATAATTCATTTTAAATAATCAAAATTCGCTAAAATTGCCAAAATAAAAATTTTAAACTGGCCCAGATTTTCGGGTTGTTACATTTAAGGGGAAATGATTTTATATTTTATTATTATTCGAATTTCAAAAAGCAAATTTTTTATTCGAACTCGAAACGAGACCCAACAATTGTCGTCCCTAGCTAATAATTACCCCCATTCCGAACACAATGGGATATGTATCGTAGGCTGATTCGACCATTTCGATCAGTTTTCATCAAAATCAAAATATAAATCTATATATTGAATTTGAACGCGCATTTCAATTTACCGGGGCCACATAATAAATACAAAAATTCCCAAAAAATATTTTCTAGCTTCGTATTGACGATACGGTCCTAACAAAACTAATTTCGTCAAATTCGGAGATCGTTTGAAAAATGGCCATTTTCTAGTCGATTAAAATCAACTGAAACTGGTCAAACGCGTTTTACTTCGTCACGCTAACATATTGATTTGAAAAATTACGAATTTTGGAATCTAGCAATAACTTGACATCACGGATCAAACCAAAGTGGTTTCGTTGAAAACCAAGGTCGTTTGCAAAATTTCCATTTTTAAGGGCCAGAATTCCATAGTGACTATTCTGAAATTACAACTGGACGTATCTTTTGATTCCCGCAATGAAATTTTGATTCTTCGGATTCGTTGGAAAGATATTCTCAAATAGATTCAAATATTTTTGGTTTCGTTGAAATCCGGTTTGTTTTGCACCCAGTACATTCATTTGAAGTTTGAAATCGAATTTTCAAACTACCGCGCCATTTTCAATTCTTTTTATAATTGAAATAAAATATTTATATTCTAACGACGATCTATATAAATATATACGTTCTAATTCTATTCAAAATAAATTTCTCGTCGTTTTATTTAAAATAATTGTAACAATCCGAAAATCTGAGCCAGTTTGAAAATTCTATTTTGGCAATTTTATTGAATTTTGAATATTTAAAATGAATTATTTTAAATAAAAATGACGAGAAATTTATTTTGAATAAAATTCGAACGTATATATTTATATAGATCGTCGTTAGAATATAATATTTATTTTAAATTATAAAAGGAATTGAAAATGGCGCGGTAGTTCGATAATTCGATTTCAAATTTCAAATTAATGTACCGGGTGCAGAATAAACCGGATTTTAGTGAAACCAAAAACATTTGAATCTAATTGATAATATATTTCCAATGAATCAGAAAATCAAAATTTCATAGCGGGGATCAAAAGATATGTCCAGTTGAAAATTCAGAATAGTCGCTATGGAATTCTGGCCCTTAAAAATGGAAATTTTGCAAACGACCTCGGATTTCAACGAAACCACTTTTGTTGGATCCGCGATGTCAAATTATTGCTAGATTCCAATTTTCATAATTTTCAAAATCAATATGTGAGTGTGACAAAAGAAAACGCGTTTGACCAGTTTTAGTTGATTTTAATCGACTGGAAAATGGCCATTTTTCAAACGGTCTCAGAATTCGATGAAACTAGTTTTATTTGGACCGTATCGTCAATACGAAGCTAGAAAATATTTTTCGGGAATTTTTAGAGTTCGTATGTGACACCGGTAAATTGAAATGCGCGTCCAAATTCAATATATAGAGTTATATGTTGATTTTGACGAAAACTGATTGAAACGATCGAATCAGCTTGCGATACATATCCCATTGTGTTCGGAATGGGGGTAATTAGCTATGGACGATAGGCGGTGGGTTCGATTTCGAGTTCAAAATTAAAAGGTACCTTTTTGAAATTAAAAAAATTATAAAATAAATTATAATATATACTTCCCCCCTCTCTCTCTTACCTCACTCAGTCAAAACAAAAAAAAAGGAAAAAAAACCGTTGACCCCAAATCCCCCCCCCCCCCATGGATCTCGTGCGCCACCGCCCTCCGCTTCTCTCCTCCTCCGATCAGTCTTCCGCCGGCGATGAGCACCCAGCTCCCCCCTCCGTTCGACTACGACGCCCCCTCCCCTTCTTCTTCTGCAGCCTCGTCCCCTCTCCTCTGAAATCCGCACCCAAATCGACCCAAAGCCCTAGCCCGCCACCCCCTGAGGCCATCACCGTAGCCGCGACGCCCCAGCCACCTCCCCGACGAACTGCGAACGCCGGTACTCCCCCTCCTCCTCAGTAAAAACCTGAAAACTGTGAGCCCCTCTCTTCTTTATTTCTTATACTTCAGTTTTATATTTGTATAAATTAAAAACATTGTTTAATTTCTGTTTTTTTTCTCTATATAAATAACTTTGAGTTGAAAACCTGATTTTTTATAAATAGATTTGAACCAAAAATCTGGTTTTTATAATCTAGGTTCAAGAGAAAGGATACGATTCTTATGATTGGAAAAAAATATGATTTTTAAATTGAAATAGAACAAATAAAATGTGATATTTATAAATATAGTAGTGTTATAAAAATATTATGTTTATATAGAGAACTGAAGTATAAAAATATATTCTTTTATATTGTAGAAGTATAAAAATATATTCTTTTATATTGTAGAAGTATAAAAATATAATCTTTTATATTGTAAAAGTATAAAAATATAATCTTTTATATTGTGGAAGTATAAAAATATAATCATTTATATTGTAGAAGTAAAAAAATATAATCTTTTATATTGTAGAAGTATAAAAATGTGATTTTATAGCAATGAAATAAAAATCCGATCTTTGTATATGAAGTAGAAATATAAAAATATAATTTTTATATAGAATGAAGCGTCCTAAAAATATATGAAATAGAAGTAAAAATACGATTTTTATTTATTGAATGAAGCAGTAAAAATATAATTTTATTTGAACAGCGTGAAAAGAACTGCATAGGAATTGCAGACGAATCCAGACGGTCCAGCGGTTCAACAGCAAAGCACGGCTGATGGAACCCTCTGTGAGAACTTCTCACCTTTTTATTTTGTTTTCTAGTTAAAATATATACTAGGATGCAGACGGTGTTTAGTAGCACCCGACACCCGTCGTCCACAGACCATGGACGGCTTGTATGCTTGTTTGTTTGATTTTGATGTGTAGTTGATTGTGTGATGTGATGTGAAATGAAATAAAATATTTATATAGTTAAAAATATTTGATAGTTGAAAATAGAAATTTTAACGTGTATTTAAAATGAAATAAATATAAACAAATCGAAGGATTTGTTTATATACACACATTTGACTGATATTGATTGGGACGATAAATTTTACACATCGGCCAACTGCACAAATAAAATCTGTGTTTGATTGTTTGAAACCCCACACGGGTATTGGGATGATATTTGGCGTACACAAATCCCAATTATTTAGCTGTATGTTGATCGATTGGTCGACAGACTATGTAAGCGTTAATTATTTGTATTTAATGCTTATGCAGTTGTGTTGTGCACTTTGGATGATGGTTGATTATTTATTGTTGTTATTTTATACATGTGTTGTAGAAAATTCATATAATTAACATTATATGGTAATTGATTGGGCCTCATTCCAGTTTTGAAAAAGGAATATTTGAATAGAAATATTTGAAAAGAGATATTTGAAATAGAATATTTGAAAATAGAAATATATGAAGCCTTGTTGATTAGATTGACGCCATTTTGACATGAACGATATTTACATCGATTTTATTCATTTTTTTATGAATATTGAAAAGTGATTTCAATAATCGAATATTTTGGAAAATGAATTCGAATGGAATATTTTAGAAAATAAAATCGAATTGAAATTGAATTGAATTGAAAATGAATTCGAAATAAATTCGAAATAAATTGAAATGATTTGAAATTCGAATTAAATTGAAATGAATTGAAACTCGGAATAAATTGAATAGAATTGTAATTCGAATTGAATTGAAATTGAATTGAATTGAAATCATTTTGAAATGAAATTAAAATGAATTTATATTGGAATATTCAATTTTGATTAGAAATTGAATATGAAGTTGAAATCGTTTCGAAAACGAATTTAAAACGATTTATAAAATTCGTTTCGAAAGGAAATCGACGAAGTATATATTACATATATTATATATATAATATAATGGCCTGAATAGAACGCGCCGCGCCGCGGTAGTTCGCGAATTTCGACCCTTGACTTCGAATGGATATTGCGGGAGATCCGACCATCGGATTCTCCTAAAACCGGAACCGTTGGGTTCGTATCGAAAAGAGCTTTCTAACGAATATTAGAAATTTACAATTTAACGGTTGGATTTGGAATTATGTCCAAATCAAATTTGAAAAAGGTCGCTGTAAGTACAGTTCGATGGTCGTTGATGGAAATCGACTGTACGGGCCATGTAAAAATTATTAAAAATAGTAATAATTTGTGTAAAATCATAAGAAATGATTTCGGAAGAAAAGGGATGAAAAACTACATATTTGAAAAGATAAAAATAGATTTTTATTGAAATGATCTAGTTTTGAACTAGAATTAAAATCAATTTATTTTTGAAATAAATAAATTGAATTTGAAAATGGTTTTAAAAGTAACCAGAATTTCCAATAATTGAATTGGAATGGATTTGAATCGAAATTGTCTTTGGAATATTTCGATGTTGGATTTCGTGATTGCACAGATATTATTATGGAAATTTGAAAGATATGTTTATATCGTTATTTCCCATACGATATTTGTTGGTCGTAGAATTTGATATTGAATATAAGCCGATATATTTTCTATTCAGAGCCTTGTATTTAATATCAAATGTGATTTGGGTTTGTCGTGAATGGTGTCTTCATTAACATTGTTCCTAAGCCCAGTGGAGAAAAAGATTAAATCTTTTTATTTAGATTTAATGAAGTGTACCAATTAAATAATATTTAATTGGAATTGAATTGGTATTGATTTTTGGGTTTATCATGAACAGTGTTTTAAATAACACTTGTTCTTTAACCCGATAATTAATGGAATGTGATTTTGGGTTTATCTTGAACCATGTTTTAAATGACACTGATTCTTTAACCCAGTTAAGGAAATAAACTAAGTGGAGTTTTAATGAATCATTAATTAGATTGAAAAGATCGAGAATGGAGTATCACCAGTTTTACTCCAGGCAATAGTTAAATCTTTAATTAGATTTGAACGTGAAATGGTAATTGAATTTACCGATAACACCGTGGTGTTAGATATGAAGTATGACCAGTTTTTCTTCACGGGATGAATAGGTTGGGATTGGGAAATCAAATAAATGATTACTTCGGTGTGGTTCGCTAATCCCGACTAGTTTGAATTGATATTCAAAGAAGATTAAATAATAAATTAAAGAATTTATCTTTGATAAAATTAATGGGAACTTTTCCCAAAGTATAAGAATATTTGAATAAAAGAATATTCTGAATTGGAATGAGGCGTATGTTGTGTTTGTATAACACTTATTTATTATATACGCGAGTTATTCAGAAAGACCGGGTTTATCCCATTCTGAATTAACTAATTCGACGTGGTATCGAAGATGAAGACGATGGTTGAAGACCGGAGATCTTCGCGTCGTTTGGATAATTATTGATGATCTTGATTGGGCCGTACACCCAAGAGGAGAGAATCAGTTGGTGATCGTCCAGACGTACTTGGAGATCGATGGATATGCGGGGTACTAGGTGCCTTCGGTTTCGTTCAGACCTAGAACGAACTTGTAAATGGACTTTGTGTCTGACATTGGATTTTAGTCTGTGTGATTGATTTCTATTAAATAAATATCTGTTTGGCGGCGGAGAATTTATTCTCTTGCTTAACGCCCTTCTCTGAGATGTACGAGCTCAAGGGTTATATATTGATGGATAATAAACGCATGGAGTGAATTGCCTGTGTGGCATGCCTAAGTGGCAAATGACCAAGGCTTCTGTGTGGCATAGCTTTGTGTAACGTGAATTTGCGAGCCTGTGTGGCATAGCTTTGTGTAACGTGAATTTGCGAGCCTCACACCCCGGTGTGAACCAAAAACGGGAGAAGGACCTCAGGGAGGGCATGCGTTTCTTTCTAGTTAGAAGTGGCGTCAGTGGTTTTACACGCCATGACGAGTTTGACTTATGTGGTTGTTGCTGTTGCGAGGCGCCTCGGTTAGATCGGACGATCCGGGTCCGATGGAGTCATTCGTTGGCTTATTTACGCCCCAAAGGGCGGGGAAACGCAGTGTTCAGGAATTTTAATCCACATCGGTGGACCGGCTTTGTCGCTCCAAGGCTTGACTGAGTACTTACCTGAGGCTCGGGCTAGAGAGTCTCGAATTCGGTAGAGGACTATCTTTTGCCTCTGTTCACAGATGGAAATCCAACTTCCAAATACGTGACATTTGCGGTTTTGATTGTAGAGCCTATTATGGCGACATGATATATGGTACCCATGCCGTCTGTGATTGATACTTATGATTTGAAGTTGTTTTATACACTATACACGTATAGTAATAGTAAAAGATGTAATTTAGCGTATCAAGCATTCTTTGGCTATTATAAGGTAAACCCCTATCCTCCGGCTTGCGTTGCATTATGTGATAGGACCTGAGTCTTATAATAGCTTCATTTTTCTTTATTTAGCATTGCGCTGTTTGTTTTATGCACTGGTATTCTTGGGAGGAAACCCGTTCCGTGTTATACGGCGTGGTCCCTTGATTTACCGAGCTTTAAAATAAAGATTAATAACTGTTTTAGTTCTCACACCAGTCCCATGACTGACCTGGGGTTTATTGTTTTAACCTAAACTCTGGGTGCCTTTATTTTGAAACAGCAGCTAGTAGTTTTGGTTTTGCAAATTTATATTCACAGGATCCTTATGTACAGCTGGAACGATATCCAGAAAGCTTTGTATCCGTATATCTTCTTCAGTTGTATTTTGTATTATTTTCCGCTGCTATGTAATTTATTGTAATCTCTGATATTTTGTAATATATTTTATTCATTTATGCTATGTATATTCTTGTATCTGATGAATTGTTGTAATTAACAATGAAATGTTCTTCCGTCTACGTTCTGATTTGTCGTGTTCTCAACACGATCGGGCATTTCGAATGGTCTTGGTCGGTTTAGCGACTGATTCAGATCGAGCGAAATTCCTTTTTGTTACAGCTGGTATCAGAGCTTTGGTTTACAAAGCTCAGAGAACAAGACACAATAGAACCATATGAAAAAATTCATCAGATATTGGATTAGTAATATCCAATGGGAATGACTCATTAGAGATGGGATAAGTAGTATCCTAGAATGAGTGCGAAGAGTATATTTTTGAAATGAAAACAAGTTTTGTTTTGAAAATTTAATTCAATTATACGTATTTGATTATTTATATTGATGTGGACAATCCAGTATATATAGATTTTGCATATACGTCTGATCCACGGATATTCGAAGTTTTAATATACTGGATAGATATAGAGTCACACTCTAGTTGCCCGGAGATGACGCTGATGATAGCAGCTGCATCATCAGCGGATATATGTTCAAGTGACGAAGGTGAGATTTCTATATATTTCCATTAGACTGGTGTGAGAACCAAAATTAGATAGGGTCTATTGTTGTGATCTGGCATCAAAAATCCGATTTTTTGACTATATATCAAAATTATGAATTCGAAAAGCTATTCACTAATTGATTGCTGGTTGTGTTGCTTGATTATTGTTTGAATAATTAAATGTTGAACCTTTAACCAAATTGGTCAAATATTGAACTGTATTCAAAATTATTTGCAATCGTATGCATGTGCATGTATATGTGTGAACAGGTCATAGCAAGGAGGCTAGAGAAGAGGAATAAAATTGTTTGCCCAACAAATAGGTACATGTTTATTGTATTTCTTGAGTTTTGGGTGATTTTATGAGCCGATTGGCTTTTTCTTTTTCTTTTGGATTGAAGAAGGCCATGGAAGGCTATATGAAATATCCCGAAGTCCCCGGTGCAGGGGAGGTTATGGCGAAATTTTTCGAAAATTTAGGGTGTTAGCCAAATTTTTGAGGAATTTGAAAAGTTCTTAGAAACTGAAAAGTTGAAGAACTTAAGCCGTAGCGAAAATTAAGAAAGTTGATTTGATTAGTTAAACAACTTTCGTCTTCGTTCCTTTTCGGGGACGAAAATTTTTAGTAGGGGAGATTGTAACAACCCGAGAATCTGAGCCAGTTTGAAAATTCTATTTTGGCAATTTTATTGAATTTTGAATATTTAAAATGAATTATTTTAAATAAAAACGACGAGAAATTTATTTTGAATAAAATTCGAACGTATATATTTATATAGATCGTCGTTAGAATATAATATTTATTTTAAATTATAAAAGGAATTTAAAATGGCGCGGTAGTTCGATAATTCGATTTCAAATTTCAAATGAATGTACCGGGTGCAGAATAAACCGGATCTTAGTGAAACCAAAAACATTTGAATCTAATTGATAATATCTTTCCAACGAATCAGAAAAATCAAAATTTCATAGCGGGGATCAAAAGATATGTCCAGTTGAAAATTCAGAATAGTCGCTATGGAATTCTGGCCCTTAAAAATGGAAATTTTGTAAACAACCTCGGATTTCGATGAAACCACTTTTGTTGGATCCGCGATGTCAAATTATTGCTAGATTCCAATGTTCATAATTTTTTGAATCAATATGTGAGCGTGGAAAAAGAAAACGCGTTTGCCAGTTTTAGTTGATTTTAATCGACTGGAAAATGGCCATTTTTCAAACGGTCTCAGAATTCGATGAAACTAGTTTTGTTAGGACCGTATCGTCAATACGAAGCTAGAAAATATTTTTCGGGAATTTTTAGAGTTCGTATGTGACACCGGTAAGTTGAAATGCGCATTCAAATTCAATATATAGAGTTATATGTTGATTTTGACGAAAACTGATCGAAACGATCAAATCAGCTTGCGATACATATCCCATTGTGTTTGGAATGGGGGTAATTAGCTATGGACGACAGGCAGTGGGTTCGATTTCGAGTTCAAAATTAAAAGGTACCTTTTTGAAATCAAAAAAATTATAAAATAAATTATAATATATACTTCCCCCTCTCTCCCTTACCTCACTCAGTCAAAACAAAAAAAAGGAAAAAAAAACCCGTTGACCCCAAATCGCCCGCCCCTCCCCCCCCCCTCCCCCCCCCCCCCCCGGATCTCGTGCGCCACCGCCCTCCGCTTCTCTCCTCCTCCGATCAGTCTTCCGCCGGCGATGAGCACCCAACTCCCCCTCCGTTCGACCGCGACGCCCCCTCCCCTTCTTCTTCTCCAGCCTCGCCCCGTCTCCTCTGAAATCCGCACCCAAATCGACCCAAAGCCCTAGCCCGCCACCCCCTGAGGCCATCACCGGAGCCGCGACGCCCCAGCCACCCCCTAAGGCCATCATCAGAGCCGCGACGCCCCAGCCACCTCCCCAACGAACTGCGAATGCCGGTACCCCCCTCCTCCTCAGTAAAAACCCGAAAACTGTGAGCCCCTCTCTTCTTTATTTCTTATACTTCAGTTTTATATTTGTGTAAATTAAAACATTGTTTAATTTCTGTTTTTTTTTCTATATAAATAACTTTGAGTTGAAAACCTAATTTTTTATAAATAGATTTGAACCAAAAATCTGGTTTTTATAATCTAGGTTCAAGAGAAAGGATACGATTCTTATGATTGGAAAAAAAATATGATTTTTAAATTGAAATAGAACAAATAAAAATGTGATTTTTATAAATATAGTAGTGCTATAAAAATATTATTTTTATATAGAGAACTGAAGTATAAAAATATATTCTTTTATATTGTAGAAGTATAAAAATATATTCTTTTATATTGTAGAAGTATAAAAATATAATCTTTTATACTGTAAAAGTATAAAAATATAATCTTTTACATTGTAGAAGTATAAAAATATAATCTTTTTATATTGTAGAAGTATAAAAATATAATCTTTATATTGTAGAAGTCTAAAAATGTGATTTTTATAGCAATGAAATAAAAATCCGATCTTTGTATATGAAGTAGAAATATAAAAATATAATCTTTATATAGACTGAAGCGTCCTAAAAATATATGAAATAGAAGTAAAAATACGATTTTTATTTATTGAATGAAGCAGTAAAAATATAATTTTTATTTGAACAGCGTGAAAAGAACTGCATAGGAATTACAAACGAATCCAGACGGTCCAGCAGTTCAACAGCAAAGCACGACGGAGTGGAACCCTCTGTGAGAACTTCTCACCTTTTTATTTTGTTTTCTAGTTAAAATATATACTAGGATGCAGACGGTGTTTAGTAGCACCCGACACCCGTCGTCCACAGACCATGGACGGCTTGTATGCTTGTTTGTTTGATTTTGATGTGTAGTTGATTGTGTGATGTGATGTGAAATGAAATAAAATATTTATATAGTTAAAATTATTTGATAGTTGAAAATAGAATTTTTAACGTGTATTTAAAATGAAATAAATATTAAAAAAATCGAAGGATTTGTTTATATACACACATTTGACCGATATTGATTGGGACGATAAATTTTACACATCGCCCAACTGCACAAATAAAATCTGTGTTTGATTGTTTGAAACCCCACATGGGTATTGGGATGATATTTGGCGTACACTAATCCCAATTATTTAGCTGTATGTCGATCGATTGGTCGACAGACTGTGTAAGCGTTAATTATTTATATTTAATGCTTATGCAGTTGTGTGGTGCACTTTGGATGATGGCTGATTATTTATCGTTGTTATTTTATACATGTGTTGTAGAATATCCACATAATTAACATTATATGGTAATCGATTGGGCCTCATTCCAGTTTTGAAAAAGGAATATTTGAATAGAAATATTTGAAAAGAGATATTTGAAATAGAATATTTGAAAATAGAAATATATGAAGCCGTGTTGATTAGATTGACGCCATTTTGACATGAACGATATTTATATCGATTTTATTCATTTTTTTATGAATATTGAAAAGTGATTTCAATAATCGAATATTTTGGAAAATGAATTCGAAATATTTTAGAAAATAAAATCGAATTGAAATTGTATTGAATAGAAAATGATTTCGAAATAAATTGAAATGATTTGAAATTCGAATTAAATTGAAATGAATTGAAACTCAAAATATATTGAATAGAATTGAAATTCGAATTGAATTGAAATCAAATTGAATTGAAATCGTTTTGAAATGAAATTAAAATGCATTTATATTGGAATATTCAATTTTGATTAGAAATTGAATATGAAGTTGAAATCGTTTTGAAAACGAATTTAAAACGATTTATAAAATTCGTTTCGAAAGGAAATCGACGAAGTATATATTATATATATTATATATATATATATATATATATATATATATATATATTATATATATAATATAATGGCCTGAATAGAACGCGCCGCGCCGCGGCAGTTCGCGAATTTCGACCCTTGACTTCGAATGGATATTGCGGGAGATCCAACCATCGGATTCTCCTAAAACCGGAACCGTTGGGTTCGTATCGAAAAGAGCTTTCTAAAGAATATTAGAAATTTTAATTCTAACGGTTGGATTAGGAATTATGTCAAAATCAATTTTGGAAAAGGTCGCTGTATGTGCAGTTCGATGGCCGTTGATGGAAATCGACTGTACGGGCCTTGATAAAATTATTAAAAATAGTAGTAATTTGTGTAAAATCATAAGAAATGATCTGGGAAGAATTGGAATGCAAAACTCCATATTTGAAAAGATAAAAATAGATTTTTATCGAAATGAACTAGTTTTGAACTAGAATTAAAATCAATTTATTTTTGAAATAAATAAATTGAATTTGAAAATGGTTTTAAAAGTAACCAGAATTTCCAATAATTGAATTGGAATGGATTTGAATCGAAATTGTCTTTGGAATATTTCGATTTTGGATTTCATGATTATATAGATATTATTGTGGAAATTTGAAAGATATATTTATATCGTTATTTCCCATACGATATTTGTTGGTCGTAGAATTTGATATTGAATATAAGCCGATATATTTTCTATTCAAAGCCTTGTATTTAATATCAAATGTGATTTGGGTTTGTCATGAATGGTGCCTTCATTAACACTGTTCTTAAGCCCAGTGGAGAAAAAGATTAAATCTTTTTATTGAGATTTAATGAAGTGTACCAATTAAATAATATTTAATTGGAATTGAATTGGTATTGATTTTTGGGTTTATCGTGAACAGTGTTTTAAATAACACTTGTTCTTTAACCCTATAATTAATGGAATGTGATTTTGGGTTTATCGTGAACCGTGTTTTAAATGACACTGATTCTTTAACCTAGTTAAGGATTAAAACTAAGTGGAGTTTTAATGAATCTTTAATTAGATTGAAAAGATCGAGAATGGAGTATCACCAGTTTTACTCCAGGGGATAGTTAAATCTTTAATTAGATTTGAACGTGAAATGGTAATTGAATTTACCGATAACACCGTGGTGTTAGATATGAAGTATGACCAGTTTTACTTCATGGGATGAATAGGTTGGGATTGGGAAATAAAATAAATGATTACTTCAGTGTGGTTCGCTAATCCCGACTAGTTTGAATTGATATTCAAAGAAGATTAAAGAATAAATTAAAGAATTTATCTTTGATAAAATTAATGGGAACTTTTCCCAAAGTATAAGAATATTTGAACAAAAGAATATTCTGAATTGGAATGAGGCGTATGTTGTGTTTGTGTAACACTTATTTATTATATACGCGAGTTATTCAGAAAGACTGGGTTTATCCCATTCTGAATAACTAATTCGACGTGGTGTCGAAGATGAAGACGGTGGTTGAAGACCGGAGGTCTTCACGTCGTTTGGATAATTATTGATGATCTTGATTGGGCCATACACCCAAGAGGAGAGAATCAGTTGGTGATCGTCCAGACGTACTTGGAGATCGATGGATATGCAGGGTACTAGGTGCCTCCGGTTTCGTTCAGACCCCGAACGAACTTGTAAATGGACTGTGTGTCTGACATTGGATTTTAGTCTGTGTGATTGATTTCTATTAAATATATATCTGTTTGGCGGCAGAGAATTTATTCTCTTGCTTAACGCCCTTCTCTGAGACGTACGAGCTCAGGGGTTATATATTGATGGATATCAAACGCATGGAGTGAATTGCCTGTATGGCATGCCTAAGTGGCAAATGAGCAAGGCTTCTGTTGAAAATTAAAGTCTTGTAGTTGATGATCAAAGTACGGCCTGTGTGGCATAGCTTTGTGTAACGTGAATTTGCGAGCCTCACACCCCGGTGTGAACCAAAAACGGGAGAAGGACCTTAGGGAGGGCATGCGTTTCTTTCTAGTTAGAAGTGGCGTCAGTGGTTTTACACGCCCTGACGAGTTTGACTTATGTGGTTGTTGCTGTTGCGAGGCGCCTCGGTTAGGTCGGACGATCCGGGTCCGATGGAGTCATTCGTTGGCTCATTTACGCCCCAAAGGGCGGGGAAACGCGGTGTTCAGGAATTTTAATACACATCGGTGGACCGGCCCTATCGCTCCAAGGCTAGACTGAGTACTTGCCTGAGGCTCAGGCTAGAGAGTCTCGAATTCGGTAGAGGACTATCTTTTTCCTCGGTTCACAGATGGAAATCCAATTTCCAAATACGTGACTTTTGCGGTTTTGATTGTAGAGCCTAGTATGGTGACATGATATATGGTACCCATGCCGTCTATGATTGATACTTATGATTTGAAGTTGTTTTATACACTATACACGTATAGTAATAGTAAAAGATGAAATTTAGCGTATCAAGCATTCTTTGGCTATTATAAGGTAAAACCCTATCCCCCGGCTTGCGTTGCATTGTGTGATAGGACCTGGGTCTTATAATAGCTTCATTTTTCTTTATTTAGCATTGTGCTGTTTGTTTTATGCACTGGTATTCTTGGGAGGAAACCCATTCCGTGTTATACGGCGTGGTCCCTTGATTTACCGAGCTTTAAAATAAAGATTAATAACTGTTTTAGTTCTCACACCAGTCCCATGAGTGACCTGGGGTTTATTGTTTTAACCTAAACTCTGGGTGCCCTTATTTTGACACGGGCAGCTAGCAGTTTTGGTTTTGTAGATTTATATTCACAGGATCCTGATGTACAGCTGGAACGATATCCAGAAAGCTTTGTATCCGTATATCTTCTTCAGTTGTATTTTGTATTATTTTCCGCTGCTATGTAATTTATTGTAATCTCTGATATTTTGTAATGTATTTTATTCATTTATGCTCTGTATATTCTTGTATCTGATGAATTGTTGTAATTAACAATTAAATGTTCTTCTGTCTGCGTTCTGATTTGTCATGTTCTCAACACGATCGGGCATTTCGAACGGTCTTGGTCGGTTTAGCGACTGATTCGGATCGAGCGAAATTCCTTTTCGTTACAATAATCCATTTTAAATATTATAAATTTGTTAAAATTGCCAAAATACAAATTTTAAATTGGCTCAGATTTTACGGGTTGTTACAGTTTTACACAACATTAGTTTTAGCCAAATAAGTAGAATTTTTGAAATATAATAATATATATTTCCTGAGAGTAGAATTTAAATGAGTCGAGCAAGAAATAAATAGTTGGAATGTTCTCCAATTATAATTAGAAAATATTTTCGAAGTGTAGAAAATAAAAGAAGGCGAGATATGGAAATGTTTTCCAAATTGGTAAGAGGCCGAGATGATAATTGAAATTATTTAGTCAATAAATATTGATAAAGGAAGTGGAGAAGTATTTTAAATTAATGAAATATAAATTAAATGGCCCAATGATTGTTTGATGTTTTGAATGGATGTTTGTTTTTCTTCGATAGTTAAATAATCGACTATCGAAGTGTTTGCCAATATCGTTGTCAATATGGAGAGACCGGTTGGATTATTATCCGAGAACCACTTCGTATTGGCAGTAGCATTGTGAATCAGATTATATGAAGTTAATATAAGATGGAGTGAGGTGCAAGGACTTTTTCTATTAATAGAAATTATGCCTTCGGTTTCGCTCAGTCCCAGAACGAACGTATATGGACGAATTCTGACAAAGTATTTCCAATGATCGCATGAGTTGGTCTGTACAAATATATATGGTTGCAACGGATTTATTCCCTTAGCATAACATCCAGAATATTTGTGCAAATCAATTAGTGATTAACGGATCTGACAATGCGGCATTCAAAGTGATTGTGCTATCAATGAATTGCAAGAAATCGTAGCCTCAGGCCTCAACAACCGGGAAATGACAAAAATCTGGCAGGTAGCACGGCTATGTGGGTCGCTCCCATTAGGATGTATAATCACCTATCTAGAGATTCATTTAATTCCTTATTCTATTCGATGATATCCCATTCGGGAAACGGTTGCTGATCCCAACCGTTAGTGATATACATTCGATACACTCAAGCGAAATGAGTGGTCGGTCATGTGTGAGCCGGGTTGCAAGATGTTCTTGTTGAACCCAGTGTATTCCTCTCTAGAGATACACTATCGGAAGGTGGTTCCATACCTTGTCATGTTGGAAATCCAATCTCCAATAAGCGCCTTGCGGTTTTTGATTTTATATTATATATGGAACGTGAGATGCAAGCGTTTCCACTAGATTCTATTTATTTGATTTAGACATTATTATAATATCACTGGATTTGATATCAAAAATATTTTGGGTTATCGTAAGGTAAAAACCATCCGTGTTTATGAATGGATCGGTCTTACGATTATCGTTTCTTTTGAAAGATTTTTCTTTTAAAAGATAACAAATGGTTGGAGTTTACTCACACTAGTCCCATGACTGACCCAGAGTTTATTTTGTTTGTTTCCCTAAACTCTTGGGTGCCCAAATTTGTACGGGCAGTCAAGTAGTCAAGATTTTACAGATTCACTTGAAAAAGCTGGATGCAGGAGGCTTCACCAGTTAGCTATAGACTATTATATATTCCGCTGTGAACCATGTTTGTATCTGGAAATAGGTGTTTATAACTGTTCCAGGAATAACCGTTGTGCTCTGATGATGGTATGTATATAAAGTTACTGATTTGTATTTCAAAAAGTTATGTTGTTTAATATATTTTATTCGTTCCGCTGTGAGTTTGTGATCTTCATTTTCTTCTATTCTAATATTTCTTCCTTTCTATTTCTCATCCTCTAACTTCTTTCTAATAATGATTCGTATTTCTGTGCAATTTGGGTTGGACGTGTGGTATTATTAGTCAACTCAGATAGTACGGATCTACGGGCCTTTACACAAGGTGACAATAAAAATATAATCTTTTTATTATAAACCTTCTATTGAAACAAAGTGACAATGAAAATGTAATCTTTTCTTTCAATTCTTTTTATTGAAACCATATCACATAAAAATACAATCTTTTAATCCTATTCTTTTTAATGAGAATAATATTACATAAAAATGTATGTTTTTAATTCTATTCTTTTTAATGAGATTAACACTACATAAAATTGTGAACTTTTATTTCTAATCTTTTTATTGTAACTAATCGAAAATAAAAATATTTACTTTTATATCTTTTGTGTAATCCTTTTCAATGACCAAAAATGTATATTTTGGTGTAATCCTTTTCAATGACCAAAAATGTATATTTTGGTGTAGTCCTTTTCAATGCCCAAAAGTCTATATTTTGGTGTAATCCTTTCAATGACCAAAAATGTATATTTTTGTCTAACTCTTTTTAATGTACAAAAATGAATATTTCTCTTCACTAACATGTTTTAACACAAAAATGTTTATTTTTCTTCGCTAACATGTTTTAACACAAAATTGTTATTTTCCGCACTAACACGTTTTAACACAAAAATGTTATTTTTCTTCGCTAACATGTTTTAACACAGAAATGAATATTTCTCTTCGCTAACATGCTTTAACACAAAAATGTTTATTTTTCTTCGCTAACATGTTTTAACACAAAAATGTTATTTTTCTGCACTAACATGTTTTAACACAAAAATGTTATTTTTCTTCGCTAACATGTTTTAACACAAATGAATATTTCTGTAACAACCCAGAATATACAAGCCAATTTAAAATTTTTAAATAGGTTATTTTAAAGAGATTAAGGCAATTGAAATAGAATATTTCAATAAAATAATGAGTTAGAAAAGGTGCGATAGTTCGAAAATTTGAATTCAAATTTTGACTGACTGTACCGAGTGCAAAATAAAACGGATTTTAGTGAAACCAAAATTATTTAAATTTGTTTATGAATATCTTTCTAATGAATCTGAAAATCGAAGTTTCATAGCGGGAATCAAAAGTTATGGCAAAATGAATTTTCAGAAAGGTCGCTATAGAGAATATATAGCCCTTGAAAATAGACATTTTGCAAACGACCTCAGAATTCGATGAAACCACTTTTGTTGGATCCGGGATGTCAAATTATTGCTAGGTTTTAAATTCCATAATTTTTGAAGCAAATATGTGAGCGTGGCAAAGGAAAACGTGTTTGGTTGATTTCAGTTAAATTGGATCGACCAGAAAATGGCCATTTTTCAAACGGTCTTAGAATTCAACGAAACTAGTTTTGTTGAGACCATATCGTCAAAACATAGCTAGATTTATTTTTATGGAATTTTTAGAATCAGTTTGTGGCCCTAGCAAATTGAAATGTACGTTCAAATCGAATATTGAATGTTTTATATTTTAATTTGAAGAATAACTGACTGCAACAGTCGAATGGGCCTACGAAACATATCCCATTATGTTCGGGATGGGGGTATTTAGCTAGGGGCGACAGTCGTTGGGTTTGGATTGGTGTTCGTTTGGGAAAACCCTAATTTTCAAAAATATAAATATTCCGACCAATTAAAAAATTCTATTCATTATTTAAAAATATAAAAAATTCATGAAACCCTCTCCGTTATTCATGCTCAACGGCGGAAAGCTGCTCCGTCCTTCCCAGGCCGATTCCGGTGAAACCACGGCGAATTAACCCCTACCCCTTCACAACTTTTTGAAGCTCTCTTCTCCCTCTTCAAATCCATATAAGGAGCTCCTCCTGTCGTCGCTTCTACTTCGAGAATCACCTCCTCAAACGCCGGAACTTCAAGCCACCGCCACCCCTTCGATCCGCCACCAAACTGAACCACTCCACCCTCGTTTTGCGCGCCCCTCCAAGCGCTGCGACGTGGTGTTGGCTGATCTTCATATCGCTGCACCAATTTGAAGTAAAATCAAAACCTAGTTTTGAAGCTTCAAGGCAGGTAACGGCTTTGGCCATTTTGAACTGATTTTTACACTTTTAAGTGTTGCAAACTTCGAAAAATCATTTCTTTAACATGTGTTAACGAAGTTCGATGAAACAGGAGACATCGAGACGGTAAGGACGCTCTCCACATTATAGAAGTGTCAGTGGATTTTTCTAAGCTCGCTACGATTTTTAGCAAAGCAACAAACCAATGTGAGATTTCTAAACTGAAATGTGAATGGACATGTGTTGTATAAGTTATATAAGCAAAATATAAATTGTATATGTGTTGTATACCTCATGTACATGCGTTGTAGATGTTATATGAGCGATGTATGATTATACATGCATTATATAGATCATATGTGTGTTGGAATGGAAATAATATATATATATATACATACATACATACATATATATATATATACACGTACTCCCCTCGTCCACAAACCATGGACGATATTTATTGATTGTGAATTGGCGTGAAAAAATTGGTGAGTAATGCGAATGGTTGGTAGGATTGTTTGTGGTTGATATTGTTTGGATTGTGGTTGAAAAATACCCGTTTGTGGTTGAAACAAAATTAGAATAAATTGTGGAAAAGAAAAACATACTCGCCTGCGTGCGAACTAAATGTATGAAATCCCCATTGTCAAAAACCACGAGGTTTTAAAGTAGAGCGATGAGCCGTACTCGGGATGGTGCCGGTTTTAAATACCATGCCGTTATGTTACCGAAATTTTCAATAATATTCATGTGTTAGAATTATTTTCATGTGTTAGAACCATATTCATGTGTTGAAACCATATTCATGTGTTGAATAGAAATTCATGTGTTGAAACTATATTCATGTGTTGAAACCATATTCGTGTGTTGAATAGAAATTCATGTGATGAATAAAATTCTTTAAAAGATAAAAATAACATTTTATCACATATATAAACTATATAAACTATTTGTGTTTTAAATAAATTGTTTTAACAATAAAAATCAAATCTTTATTGTATATATAAACTATAGAAAATATTCATGTGTTGAATAAATGAAAAGAACGATAAAATTCATATTTTTATCGTATGTGTGAAGTCGATAATATTCATGTGTTGAATATGAAGATTGAATAATAAATCTACATTTTTATTGTGAATGTGAAGTGCTAAAAATGTTCATGTGTTGAATAAATATTTTTGATGATAAAAATATCATTTTTATCAAGTAAACGACTCTTTAAAAATATACCAGTGTTGAAACAAATATTTGTTTGCTATGAATATTATTTTTAACATACATGTGAACTATATAAAATATACAAGTGTTGAAATATATTTTTGTTCGCTAAAAATATCCTTTTTATGCGAAATGTGAAGTGTTAAAAATAACCGCTTGTTCAAATAAATACGTGTGGGTTGAAAATATTATTTTTAACATGTGTAGGAAGTGTTAAAAATAACCATGTGTGACGGCCCGCCCCGCACCAGCCGGCATTTCCTCCGAAAGTGCGCTGTACACATGCCCGACTAGCACGGACGATCGCCAAAGAAAGGAAAGAAGAGAATGGGCTAATCGAAAACCTGTAGAATGTCTCACATCGCATGGAACCAAATATAATAATAATATACTTGACATAAAACAGGTGAGACAGTGCATAAGCTGATAACTAAAACCAACATCAACATCATCATCATACTAGCGGAAATCCAAATACAGCTTATTACAACTTTCCAAATTATTGTCTCTAAACAAAAGAAAGAAAGATACACCACTAATGCATAAAGTAGTGACCGCAGCAACACAGGGAGAATATCTATATATATGTATCATACGTGGAAGCCTCATGCTCGTCTCCGGTACAGCTACTCGTGCATACCACCTAACCTGTCTCTAGTCTGCTCGTGAGAGAACCCAGAGTAATAAGAAGAGACATAAAACTCCGGGTCAGACAAACAGTCTGGTATGAGCGATAAGTAGCTAAACTGAACAATAACAGGTATACTAAACCATACCTGAACCTGGACCTGCAACCAAAGAGTTAGCACTACATACCGTACAATACTCTAAGGTGCCACTAACATATGGTGTAAAGAATACGGGGGTGGGGGTGAGCATGTCATAATGATGGCAAACAAATCAGACATAGCATCCATCCTCACATCTCTCACTCAGTGCGTAAAGCACACGATGTCCACCACCGTCAATCACTAGACCCATCGAAGTAGTGACGGAGTTCGACTTGTACAACTACTGCTACTACCAAGCTTACCCCATGGAGTCATGACCAAATCTGTACAAATGACCCCACCTCATTGGTCTATAGCTACTTATTCGTACCTAGGCCACTGTGGCCCTGAATCCGTTCGCGTACTCCCTACACATAGTGATTCAAAGTTACAGACATCGACAACCCCTTTGCACACGTCCCACAGCAAAGTCCAATCATGAAGTTAACTCATTGGTTCCCAACTGGGTCTTGAGTACAAACTTCCCACTTGGACTACCTTTGCATCTCGGGTTTTGGTCTTCACCTTCTTCTCCGGATCGGTTCTTTACTTCGGTTTATACTTCATGTTCGGATCGTGATTCGCGCCTCAAGTCCAAGCATCTCGGTTTGGATCGGTCGTGGACACCCCTGGCGGTTCGGTCTGGCCTCCTTCTGTTCGTGGTCGAGCTCTAGGTCATGATCCATAATCCAGCTCGTGCAAGGTCATCCGGGTCAGGTCGTGGTGTCCTCCCTCTGGCGGTTCGGATGGTGAGCTAGGACTGGTTCGGGTCGGGGTAGCTCATACTCACGTGGGCGGATCGGGTCGGAGGACTCCCAGCGGATCGGGTCGGTGAACTCCCAACGGACCGGGTCGGAGATAGGTTCCTGGATCACCAGCTGGTCGAGCCCCTTCGGATCGGATCGTACAACCATACCAGGTCGGGTCGTACTCCCTCCATCGGTTTGGGTCGGGTTCCCTCCATCCGATCCGGTTCTGCACAGTTTCCTGCACTTTGTCCAGCAAGTTGTTTACGCCATTCGACAGCGTTTTCGACCAATCTAACACTTCTAGACAATCATAAATCATACCATACAGACATAGCAACATGTATAATCATCCACAAACAGCAAAACAACAATCATAGCATGTAAAATGGATCAAACATAGCCAAAATCCCATATTTTCCCCTAAGCATGTTTAGCCAAAACTAATGATATGATTAGTAAAACTTAACCAAATCAAACCAAATTTCTAACAGAGGTCTAAAACATTATTTTCAAATTTATAAATATTTTTCCAGAATTTATTAATGTATAAATTCGCTAATCGTCACTAATCACCCTAATTAACTGTAATTAGTGTCAAAACAATGCTAATCACTCACCTTGGCCACAAATAAAATACCAAATCTGAAATGATTCTCTGTTTAGCGTCGTTCTCAATGTAACACAGCAGCTCTAACCTTGCTTTGGTGCTTTCTCTCCTTAATTTGATGTAGTTTAAGCCAAAACTTGTTTAAGAGGTGATTAGAGGTGTATTTAGATGTTGGAGGCCATTGTTAGGTTGAAGAGAGGGTTTGTGGCGGCTGGATAATGAGTGAAAAACCGAAATCCTAACCCTAGCAGCCCTTAAATACCTCTAATCCCGAAATCCCTCATTGGACCTAGCTGTTAATCACTCGGTTAAGCCCAATTAAGCTGTTTTTCACTATCTGAAACTTGTTTCAGTCAAATCTCCTAAATGGTGAGTCTGTTTGGCTAATGTGACCACTCTGCAGAATTGTAAACCATCATCCGGAGTCAATAGAAGTGGTTTCAGTACAAAGCTCCTTTCCAATCAAAAATTATGGCCAAAACAAGATCAGCTAGGGGCAAAATGGTCATTTAAAAATCGGGAAAAATCATGGACATGGGAAATGACTCCAATAGTCGTCTCCCAAAGTTACATGACTATACGACTTCGTATGTGAAAGAAATAAATATTCTACGATCCTATGATGCGTAGAATGCGGGTCGTTACACTCTCCCCCACTTAAGAAATTTCGTCCCCGAAATTCCTTAACCCAAAACATACAAAGGATTCCGCATGCCTACCAGCCACAAACAACAATCAAACATGCAAAACAAACAAAACAAACCTATCCTAGCATGAGGAAAGACTAAATCGAAGTTAAAATCTTACCAGGCGAAGAGTTCTGGATACGTTTTCCTAATGCTCTCCTCTGTCTCCCAAGTACAGTCATTCTCATTCTCGCCCCACTGAACTTGGACTAATTTCATCGCCATCCTTCGAAGCTGCTTTGTATCGTTCCCCACAATACGCATAGGCCTGCTGTTCCCAACCGCCTCAGGTTCAACTTCGATATCATCCAACTGATCAGGTGAAATAGTCACATCTGGGTCGTGCACGAATTTCCTTAACTGGGAAACATGAAATACATTATTAACTCCTGCCATCTTCTCTGGTAATTCAACTTTATATGCCAAATTCTCAATTTGCTCAAGAACTGGGAATGGACCAACAAATCTTGGTGCTAACTTGCCTCTCCTGCCAAATCGGATCACGCTCTTCAATGGAGATATCTTGACAAACACCAAGTCGCCAATGGAGAACTTTAAATCTCTTCTCCACTTATTGGCATAACTTTTCTGCCTATCTTGGGCAGCCTTCATTCACTGTTGAATGATCTTGATCTTGTCTGAAGTTTCTCTTATCACATCTGGTCCAAGTACAAACTTCTCACCAGTTTCTAACCAACATGACGGTGAGTTGCACGGTCTTCCGTACAAAGCTTCAAATGGAGCCATACCAATATTGGATTGATAACTATTATTATATGCAAATTCTACTAGATGCAAATGGTCATCCCATGATCCACCAAAATCCAATACACAGGCTCTCAAGAGATCTTCTAATACTCGATTCACCCTCTCTGTCTGTCCGTCGGTTTGAGGATGATACGCGATACTGAGATGTAATTCTGATCCTAACGCATCTTGTAAGCTCTTCCTAAATCCACTAGTGAACAACGGATCTCGGTAACTCACAATGCCTTTGGGTATCCCATGAAATCTCACTACCCACTTTACATATAGTTCAGCTAACTTAGCTGCCGTTCTATTTGACTTGACGGGTATAAATCTTGCGCTCTTAGTCAATCAGTCCACAATCACCCAAATGCTATCATGGCCCGACCTAGTCCTTGGTAACCCATCAATGAAATCCATTGAGACTTGTTCCCATTTCCATTCTGGAATTTCTAATGGTTGTAACAAACCACTAGGCTTCTTTTGCTCAGCTTTAACTAGCTGGCAATTCATGCATTTGGATATAAACTTCCCAACGTCTCTTTTCATCCCTTCCCAGTAGTATGTCTGCTTCATGTCTCGATACATCTTGTTACCACCAGGGTGTATAGTCAATTTTGAATGATGACATTTTCTAAGCACTTCATCTCTCAATCCATTGACATTGGGCACAACCAGTCTTCCATTCTTTCTAAGCCATCCATCTCAATCAAGCCCATACTTGTTCATCTCCTCCTCATCGATATCCATCTCTAACTTGGAGATGACTTCCAATAAATTAGGATCGCTCTTCTGACTGGAACCAATCCGCTCAATCAAAGTGGGTCTGATCATCAAACTTGCTAACATTTCTGGGTCCAATTCGCACTTTGGTCTGAAATCATACCAGCGATGTACTCCCGTTTCTTCCATTCAAGAAACGTAGCCCCTAAACTGGCATGTCTTCTACTCAATGCATCAGCCACTGCATTGTGTATATGCGATGTCAAAATCATAGGAAGCTAAGAATTCTAACCATCTTTGCTGTCGGAGATTTAGATCCTTTTGAGAGAAAAGATATTTTAATGACTTATTATCAGTAAACAACTCGAATCTTTCTCCCAAGAGATAATGTCTCCACATCTTCAATGCAAACACGATCGCTGCCAATTCCAAATCATGGGTAGGGTATCTTTTCTCGTGCGGTTTTGGTTGCCGACTTGCATGAGCTACAACCCTACCTCCTTGCATCAATACAACACCTACTCCGGTACCACATGCATCTGTATATACTGTCATCTCTTCATTCCCCTTAGGAATGACTAACACTGGTGCACATGTCAACTTTTCCTTTAAACTCTTGAATGCATTTTCACACTTTTCGTCCAAGACGAAAGCTTGATTCTTCTTAGTCAATTGGGTCAATGGTGCTGCTATCTTGGAGAAGTCTTGGATAAACTTACGATGATATCCAGCTAACCCCAAGAAACTTCGTATGTCCGTTGCATTCTTGGGCGTAGACCAATCTTGTACCGTAGCCACCTTCGCAGGATCCACGGCCATACCATTCTCTGAAACAACATGGCCCAAGAATCTCACTTTACTCCTCCAGAAGTGACACTTAGAAAACTTTGCTTTCAATTGGTGTTTTCTCAACACCTCCATCACTATTCTTAAATGTTCCTTGTGTTCTTCCTCTGTCCTCGAGTAAACCAAAATATCATCCACGAACACAAAAACAAATGTATTCAACTGATCTCTGAATACCCTATTCATAAGATCCACAAAATATGCTGCGGCATTGGTCAGCCCGAATGGCATGACCAACCACTCATAAAATCCGGACGGCGTCCAAAATGCCGTTTTAGATATACTCTCAGCTTCCACTCTAAGCTGATGAAAACCTGTCGTGAGATCCAACTGAGAGAATACTCTCGCGCCACTCAACTGATCAAACAAATCATTTATCCGCGGTAGAGGATACTTATTCTTCCTTGTCACTTTATTCAACTAGCGGTAGTCTACACACAAACGAAGGGAACCATCTGCCTTGGTAGCAAACACAACTGGTGCTCCCCTTTCAGAAATACTCCTTCTGATAAATCCCTTCTTCAAAAGATCGCTGACTTGTACCCCGAGCTCTCGCTGCTTCCTTGGTGTCATACGATGAAGTGGCATTACTATAGGTCTGGCATCTTTCACTAAATCAATACGGAACTCAATCTCTCGGTGTGGTGGAAGCCCGGTCACTTCCTTGAAGACGTCCGGATACTGGCCAACCACGGGCAAACCTGACAACTCACCTTGCGGGATGTCGAGGGAATTTAGAAAACTAGTCATTACCCCATCACTAGGTAGACCACCAAACACTACCCTCTGTCCATCATCCGCTCTAGCTGTCACCAAAAAGCCCTCACAGTCTACCACCACCCCCGTACCTTTGGAGCCAATCGACTCCCAAAATAATGCCAAACCCAGTAAAGCCCAAAACAAAGCAATCACAAACAAACATACATCCATGACTCGATAAGACCACATTACGACAAATCATGCTAAGGTTAGTCGAACCACCAATCGGGTTCGTCACTACTAAAGGTCTATCGACAATCTCGGGCTCCAATCCCAATCCATCTACCAGGTCACTAGATATGAAAGAACTGGAAGCTCCGGTATCAAACAATACTCGAACAGGAACATCATAAACAGAAAGCATACCATGAATAACGACATTCTTTCCCTTCTCCACCGCAGTTGGGGCATTCGACGAAGAAGGAATAGCTTTAAGGGCATATGCTTTCACCATCTGCTTTTCTTTAAGGGGTTGCGGACATTTGTCCTTGTGATGTCCCACTTGGTCACAGTTGAAGCACTTCCTGTCTGCGGGCTTGGCTCGACAATTACTGGCATAATGGCCCTTCTTACCACAGCTGAAGCACTCAACATCCTTCTTATTCTTTTTCTTTTGGCCATCCTTAGTCTGATTCCGCTTTCTCTTATTATGAGAACCACTTGCCTCCACCGCTTGCTTGCGGCTTTGGCTCCTCTACAGATGCAGCCTCAGTCTTCGACTTAGGGTAAAGACTCTCTGACCTCAATGCTTTCCCCACTATCGATTCAAACGTCTCATCGATGTGGTTAATAAGCTTTTCCCCCAAGTACCGATCCAAACCTGTTATAAACTTCTCGTTCTTCTTCTGGCAGTATCTATTAGGGGTAACCCATATTTCGACAAAGTGTCGAATTCGGCAATATACTCCGAGACAGCTCTGCCATTCTGCTTGAGTTCCAAGAATTTCTTAAACAGCACTGACTTGTGAGCAGCTGGAATAAACTTATCGCTAAAGCGAGCCTTAAACTGATCCCAAGTAATCTGATCCTCGGGAGTAGTTGCATTTATAGCATTCCACCAATTCATTGCCTGTCCTTACAGCTGACGGGATGCCAGCCTTCTCTTCATCGCATCCTCGATATCCAAGTCTTCGAAGACACGCTCACAGCTATCCAACCAATCCTGAACATCCGTAGCCGACTCCGTTCCGTGGAACGGCTTTTCACCAAGACTAGTATAATCCTTGTTCAGCTTGGCGAAATCGGCCCTAGGCGCCTGCACTATTGGACCACCACCATTCCCAGAATTGGGAGCTGCCCTCTAAACATATCTAAGCATCTCTCTCATGAGGTCAGTAAACATCGTCCTCATCTCAGCAACATTCCCATTATTGGCTCCTCTACCGGTACCCCTTGCGTATCGGCTCATCGTTTAATCTGCACAGAGAAAACGATTAACCATCCTCTTTGTGGTGTCAGTGCAGTGCGACTTCATCCTTAGCTATACTATATATATATAGCTTTTGAAAACCGAAATAATCACAAATACGCGCTCTCATATACGTATTATCTCTCCCTGGTGTCTTTTCCTAGGTTAACTACGCAACCTGGCTCCGATACCAAGTGTGACGGCCTGCCCCGCACCAGCCGACGTTTCCTCTGAAAGTGCGCTGTACACATGCCCGACTAGCACGGAACGGTCACCAAAGAAAGGAAAGAAGAGAATGGGCTAATCGAAAACTTGTAGAATGTCTCACAGCGCATGGAACAAAATATAATAATAATACACTTGACATAAAACAGGTGAGACAGTGCATAAGCTGATAACTAAAACCAACATCAACATCATCGTCAAACAATTTTCTATCGATATATAACCTCTGAGCTCGTACGCATCAATAGCGCCCATCCACCCGATGTGAAGATCGTTGGTCTTGAACTGTCTTCATCTCTTCGACTTCTAATCGTCGATCAATTATTTGAAATGAGAATTAACTCGGCCTTTTCAAATAATTAACCTTTCTTAGGTCGGGTTCAATCTTAGGTCACCAGTTTTCGTCGAATCCGTGAGGCTAGAAGGCAATCAGGTAGTGCCACGCCGGAAGAGGAAGAGTGGCGCACAGAGAGGGCCCACGCTGTAACGACCCGAATTTTCAGTCATTTGAATTTGAATATTTAAATTGGTATTAAATATTACATTAGAATTTATTAATGGATTATAATTTCATATTGTTTTATATTTGGAAATTTTATATTTTTTTTGGATATATGTATGTGATAATTATTATTTATTTAATTGTTTTATGATTCATTTATATTTTTAACGATATTATTTAAGTGTTAGAAATAATTATTTTCCAAATGACCTCTGTTTCCAACAAAACGAATTTTTTTGGAATACGTGTAATTAATTATTGCTAGATTTACAGTTTGGAGCCAATCGGAGTTATTTTTTCGGTGCATGCAATTTAAAGGTGAACCGATGAATTTATCGAATTTAGAATACGTTGTTTGTGCAAACGGAGTCTCTTTTCAATAAAATTAATTTCATAGGGACCGGAATGTCATAGCATAACGATGTATCAATTTTCGTTGTGTTTGATGCTAGTGGGTGTCGGTGCAAATTTTACGGTGGACATTAAATAATGGATTAAATTTAACTAACCATAATTAATGAATAAAGTAAAATAAAACAAAATTAAAATGGATTAAAGAGATAAATGAAATGCAAAAGTAAAACAGTCACATGAACATTTTGTAACTTAAGATATCATTAGCGTACTCCCCATCCATTTTTTTTCAAAACTAAGGTTAAGGGGTTTTTATCTTTAGTGACCCTCTGTAACGTGTGTTCGGCAAAAACCTACTTTTGCGCATGGAAAGGAGATCCTATCCTCTATCAGCAATAACTAAGCCTGGTTTCCTGATGTGTACTATGTTTTTCCCATTTAATTTCTATATTGTTAAGTGCATGACTCGATTTGAGGAGCTCAACATATGAAACTCTATACCACTCAAACAATTGAACCGACAGATCATCTGTAACGACCCGAAATTTTGGGGCCAATTTAAAATTTTTATTTTAGAAATTTTAATAGATTTTATATATTTAAACTAATTTATTTTAAATAATAACGACTAAAGATTTATTTTAAAACGAATAAATTCAATTTAATTATAAAAGGAGTTTAAAACAGCGCTGCAGTTTGAAAATTTGAATTTGAACATTGACTGAATGTACAGGATTCAAAATAAATTAGAATTGAACGAAACCAGAAATATTTAAATCTGTTTAATCATATCTTTCCAACGAATCTGAAAAACTGAAATTTCGTTTTAAAAATCAAAAGTTATGCGCAATTCAATTTTTAGGAAGGTCGCTGTAGAATATATATATATTATATAGGGCCTGAAAGGCTACTTTTCACATATGAAGGAGTTTCGATTCGAAACCACTTCCATTGAGTTCAGAATGACGTTTCTGCATTGAAAAATAGTAAACACTTATATATTTTGAGTTTCGGAATTTATTTGGTTAAAAATGTATTTTTAATATTAAATATATTGGCCTTAAAAATAGTCATTTTTCAAACGACCTCTGTTTTCGACGAAACCACTTTTGTTGGAACAGGAATGTCAAATTATTGCTAGGTTTCAATTTTCATAATTTTTCGAATCAATATGTGAGCGTGGCAAAGGAAAACGTCTTTTGTCAGTTTCGGTCAAGTTTAATTGACTTGAAAATGGCCATTTTTTGAATAGTCTCAGAATTCGATGAAATTAGCCTCGTTAGAACAGTATCGTCAAAACATAACTAGAAATAATTTTTCTATAATTTTTAGAGTCAGTATGTGGCCCCGGTAATTTAAAATATACGTTTGAATTTAATAATTAAATGAATTTTAATTAAATTTAAAGAAAAAAAACATATCGTAACAGCCGAATTGGGTTACGAGACATGTTCCATTGTGTCCGGGACGGGGGTATTTGGCTAGGGGCGACATTCGTTGGGTTCGACTCGGAGTTAGTATCGTCGAATAAAAAATTCTTGAATTAATGAATTAAATAAATAAGAAAATACACGTATAAATACGCTATACCATACAAACCCTAAATCCCCTAATACATCAGCCGCCGTATCTCCTTTTCAATGGCCAACTCCTTCACGATTTCATTCCTTAATTTCTTCCTATCCACTACGAATTAAAACCCAATCCTTATACCAAATCGAAGAGATTTACGAGGCCTTTAATTTGTTACGGATGTGATCGGATATCGTTAACCGTAGAGGCCGGATTTGTGAGTGAAAGCCGCCGACTTTGGCACATTTTCCAGGGTGGCAAGGCCCATCGAGCTCGGCACAGGTCCTGGCGCACGGGTTTGAGGATGGGGCGTTTCGAGTGGTGTATGCTGATCGATGTTCGGGGGTCTCGGGTGGCGTGCGATTTGGAGGTTGTCAACGTGAGGATGGGTTCAGCTATCGTGATGTACAGGAAGAAGAGGATTTTGCCTTAGTGTAATTAAATTTGTTAATTATTATTTAATTATCTCGAATGAAATCATAACTTCTTCATACAATCACAACCATAACAACCATAACTTCTCGAATGTATTAACAACCATAACTTCTTCATACAAGGTCAGAAATTAACGAAACAAGTTGCGTTGCAATCGTATTGAAGAACACTACGACATGAAGCTGACCGGATCTGAAAACAATCACTTTGAAATTTCAGCAAAATTTGAGCACGAACAATTTCTAGGTGAGAAATCTATTTTATTTCTTCCCTTTATAATTGAAAATAAATTTGAAATTATTGTTAAAAAAAATTGCAGTTAATTTATACTGTTATGATTTTGTGTTAATTGTAAATACACATCTGTTTGTTTGATTTAGATTGTGGCGATCGAATTGTTACATTTCTGTTGATTAGAATTAGATTGAACAAATTTATTATTTTGTTCATTTTATGGTTAAAATTAACTTTCCTGTTAATTTGAATTAGACTAAACAAAATTATCATTTTGTTTGTTGTACTATTAGAATTGAAACAAAAATTCATTTTTGTTAGAGAATAGAATTTACATTTTATGTAAAGATGACATTAAAAATAGAATTTACACTTTATGTAAATCGGAAATAAGAAAGAAAAAGAAAAAATAGGATTTACAATTTATGTAAAAAGTGATATTAAAACTGAAACTTACATTTTCATTGTAAAAGGTGGCATTAAAGAGTGATTGACATTTCCATTATAAAATGTGACATTATAGAAAAATTAACATTTTATTTGAAAATATATTATGTATATAAGATAAATATTTTTATACACTAAAAAGAATGATATCTTTGTGTTAAACTTGTTTAGTGAACAAAATTCACATTTTGTTAATATTAAAAAGGATTATAACAAAATTCACATTTTGTTAACATTTTTTGTATATTAAGAATGAATTAGAAAAATGATCACATTTTTACAAGCAGAATATGCTGACATTAAAAATCTACCTTTTAATGTAAAATAGAATATTAGAGAGATGTTCATATTTGACAAAGCAAAATATGTTAACATTAAAATCGTATATTCAAAGACAGCGTTACATTTTCATGTAGCAAAAGAAATAAAAGATTTCATCTGATATTAGAAATATTCATTTTGTCCGTTAGAATGAATTCCACCAGATATTCATTTTTGTGTCAAAGAATGATTTGTGAAAGTGAAAATAACCTTTTTATTTGAAATATGTTTTGCAAATAATGATAATAACATTTTTGAATTGACATTTGTTTTGTAAATAAATATCTACATTATGTTTACATTAAAAGGATTTGTTTAAAAATGGTATTCATGTTTACATTAAAAGTATTTGTTTAAAATGAACATTTTGATTTCATGAAAAAGGGATTAGTTAAAATGAACATTTTGATTTCATTAAAAAAGGATACGACAAAATTCATATTTTGTTTACATAAAAAGAGAATTAGACAAGTTGTCATTTGGTTTACATAAAAAGAAATAGACAAATTGTCATTTTGTTTACATAAGAAGAATTAGGCAAAACCAAATTGTCATTTTGTTAATTGATAAAAGAATAATGTTATTTTTGTTGCATTAGTATAGAATAACATTTTTTTTACAACATGTGTATCATAATATAAACACCATTATTGTTAGAAATGTTATGTTGGAATTATAACATCATTTTGATACGAAATGTATAAACATGTGATTTTACATTTTAATGTAAATGAGAATTAGAAAATACACATTTTGACATAAAATGCATTTGCATTTGATTTTACACTCTTAATGAAAAGGGTACATTAAAAATATAAACATTTTGTTTTAAAGACGTATTTACATGTAATTCACATTTTTAATGATAATTAGAATTCATTAAAAAGAATGAAGTTGGAAAATGTATATTTCTATACATTGAAAAGAATGAATTAGTAACGGACATTTTTGTCACTTTAGAAAATGAATTTGAAAACATTCACTTTTGTCACTTTGAAAGAATGAAGTAAAAAATGGACATTTTTGCCACTTTAAAAGAATGAAAGTTAATATCTTTATTGTCGATTCGTTACAATAAAAAGATCATATGTTAAAAATATGATATTAGCGATGGCCTGAAATATATGTCTGTGATGTTGAAATGTTTGATGTGTTAAGTAAAATGCTAGTATATTCAAACTGAATATTACACTTCCATTTACAAGTCACCCGACTTGTTTATGTGATTGGGACGATAATTTTCACACATCGCCCAAGTGCACAAATAATTTATTATTTGTTTGATGGATGAAACCCCACACGGGTATTGGGATGATATTGGATACATACTGATCCCAATATTTAGTTATCTGTCAATCGATGGATTGACAGGCTGTGATGAGCGTCAGTTATTTACTTTTAACGCTCACACAGTTATAGATTCCACTTTGGTCGTCATTTGGATGTTTGATAATTATTTATCATGATTGTTGATTCCATACAAAATATATGGTTGTTGGTTGAGTCACATTCCAATAAAGAATATTCTAGAAAAAGAATATTTTAGAAAATATATTTTTGAAAAGAATATTTTAGAAAAAGAATATATTTTGGGAAAATATATTTTTATTGAAATGCACTAGTTATCAACTAGAATAAATCATTAAATTTAGATTTAATAAGTTTTCAAATTTGTCAATATTTAATTGAAATTAAATTAATTAAAGTGGATTTGGGTTTGTCGTGAATAGTGTCTTAAATAACACTGTTCTTAAATCCCATATGAAAAAAATCTTTTAATTTAGTTTATTAAAGTTTTTAATTATATTTAATAATTGGAATAAAATAAAAGGCGCGTTGGGTTTATTGTGAACTGTGTTTCTAAGCGACATTTGTTCTTTAACCCAACTGACAGTGAAAATATGATTTTGAATTTATAAATCTTTTATTAAGATTTAAATGGGAATTTTTCCAAAAGTAAAGTTTTCCAATTTAATATATTAAATTGGAACTGAATGGAATTCGAATTAATAATAACCGAGATAAGCTTCTGTAAAAGAAGACCGATACTACATACGGGATTTAAAAGGCTTTGCCGTTATTCCATGTATATTATTGGTCGGATACAGAAATTTATAACGATTATATATTGATTTGATTCTGTGAAGATTCCACATTTCATGGAAGATTATTTTAGGTCTACCATGAACTATGTTTTTAAATGACATTAGTTCTTTAACCCAGTTAAAGATAAGATTAATTTCTTGAATTTAAATAATCATTGAACAATGATTTTTAATATCTAAAACCAAATTGAGATTTTAATAAATCTTTTATAAGAAAGTTTTAAGTGCAAAGTTAGAGAATTTATCTTTGATAAAATAATGTGAATATTTTATTTAAAGGAATATTCTGAATTGGAACGAGGCGTTGGATGTGTTTTTATAGTACTTGATTTTTAATCATAAATATGCGAATTATCCGGAAAGACCGGGTTTAAACCATTCCGAATAATTACTACGACGATGAAGAGTCGAAGATGAAGACGGTGTTTGAAGACCGACGATCTTCACATCGAATGGATGTGTTGCTACAGAGACCCTTGATGGGAGTAGTTACCTTGAAGGGGCTTCAGTGGTGGCCGTCCGGACTATTGTTGATTGTTCGGATTTGGTTTTCGCTCAGACCCAAAGCATAAGCTAGTAAATGGATGCGTATCTGACATTGGATTTCATTCCATGTGAATTAAATCGATTTTTGTTAATGTATGTCTGTTTGGTGGTGGAGGATTTATTCTCTACTTAACACCCTGGTATATATTAATAGTGATTGATCGCATGGCGTGAATTGTCAATGTGGCACGCCAAGATGCAATTGATCAAGGCTTTTGTTGAAAAGCAGGGCCTTGTGGGATGATCAAAGTATAGCCTATTACGACTTAGCTTTATGTATATCGTGACTTCGCGAGCCTCACACCCCGGTATGAGTCAAAAACAGGAGTAGGACTGCAGGGAGTGCACACGTTTCTTTCTAACTAGTGGTAGTGTCAGTGCTTAAACTGGCAGACATTTTACTTATGTGGATGATGGATTTTGAGGCGCCTCGGATTTTTATAGGCCGTTAGTGGTCATACTATAGGTCCAAAGGGACCGGGAAGCGTGTGTTCAGGCATAACCAATCCACTGTCGATAGGCGGGGACCGGCCCTGAAGATCCAAGGGTTCACTGCAGGGGATCCTGAGGCATTTGCTAGAGTGTCTCGAATCGGAGAGGAGCTTGCCCCTAGCCTCGACTCATGATGGGAACCCAATTTCCAATACGACCTTGCGGTTTTGATTGTAGAACTAATAGGGCGACATAGTAGGATGGGGTACTTTGCCGTCTATGATTGATATTTATAATTGAAATTGTTTTTAAAATATATACACACTAATACTAAATCCGTTTTATCGTATCAAGCATCTTTTGACCATTATAAGGTAAAACTCTATCCTCCGGTTTGCGTTGCATTGTGTGATGGGACTTGAGTCTTATAATGGTTTCATTTTTCTAAAAAGCGTTTTGTTGTTTAACGATTTACTTTAATTTATGCACTGGCAATCGAATGGAGTAAACCCGTTCCGCGTCAGCGGCGTGGTCCTGTGATTAGTCTTATTTGATAAGTTTAGTTAAGATTTCTCATACCAGTCCCGTGACTGACCTGTAGTTTGTTTCACTGGCAAACTCGGGTGCCCATATTATCTACACGGGCAGTCGAGTAGCTTTTTGCAGATATATTTACAGGATCATGGTTTACAGCTGAAGCAGTATTCGAAAAGCTCTATACCCGTGTATTTCTTCCAGTTGTATATTTGTATTATTTTTCCGCTGCTATTTAAATGTAATTTAAAACTCTGATATTATTGTATTCCTATTATGCAATAAGTGTTCATACTCTGTTATATTCTTGTACTATGATGTAATTGTTGTAATCAGCAATAAAATGTTCTTCAGTTTGTGTTCTGATGTGTGTTGTTCTCAAAGCAATCCAGGCTTTCCTTACGGGGAAGTTTGGGTCGTCACATGTGGTATCAGAGCTTTGGTTTACATAGCTCGAGAATAAGACACATTAGAACTGAACGAAAGAATTCATCAGAGATTGGATTAGTAATATCCAATAAGAATAACTCGTTAGAGATAGGATCAGTAGTATCCTAGAACAAGTGTGAAGAGTATTATTTTCTTTAAAAATGGAAACAAATTTAGTTTTGAAAATTTTATCTTAAAATACGTATTTGAGTATATTATATTTTTATGTGGACAATCGAGTATATAAAGATTTCGAATATACGAGTAATTAACGGATATTCGAAGTTTTAATATACTGGATAGATATAGAATCACACTCTAGTCGCCCGGAGATAATTCTGATGATCGGTGCACCATCATCATTATTTATGTTCCAGTATCGAAAGTGGGATTTCTATATATTTCCATTGACTGGTATGAGAAGCAAAACTTAGTTAGGACACATTGCTGTGATTTGCACTAAAAATATGATTTTTGGCTATATATAAAAGTTATGTATATTTGAAAAGTTAACACCTAATTGAGTGCTGGTTGTGATGTCTGATAATTAGTTTCACCAACTAAAATATTAGAATGATAATTAATTAAACCAATGAATAAAAACTTAAAGTTAAGTTGGTTAATTAAACAACTTTTAGCTACGTTCCTTTTCGAGGACGAAAAGATTTTAAGTGGGGGCGATTGTAACGACCCGGAATTTTGGGGCCAATTTAAAATTTTTATTTTTGAAATTTTAATGGATTTTATATATTTAAACTAATTTATTTTAAATAATAACGAATAAAAATTTATTTTAAAACAAATAAATTCAATTTAATTATAAAAGGAGTTTAAAACAGCGATGCAGTTTGAAAATTTGAATTTGAACTTTGACTGAATGTACAGGATTCAAAATAAATCAGAATTGAACGAAACCAGAAATATTTAAATCTGTTTAATCATATCTTTCCAACGAATCTGAAAAACTGAAATTTCGTTTTAAAAATCAAAAGTTATGGCCAATTCAATTTTTAGGAAGGTCGCTGTAGAATTATATATATATTATATAGGGCCCGAAAGGCTACTTTTCACATATGAAGGAATTTCGACACGAAACAACTTGCATTGAGTTCGGAATGACGTTTCTGCATTGAAAAACAGTAAACACTTATATATTTTGAGTTTCGGAATTTATTTGTTTAAAAATGTATTTTTAATATTAAATATATTGGCCTTAAAAATATTCATTTTTCAAACGACCTTTGTTTTCGACGAAACCACTTTTGTTGGAACAGGAATGTCAAATTATTGCTAGGTTTCAATTTTCATAATTTTTCGAATCAATATGTGAGCGTGGCAAAGGAAAACGTGTTTTGTCAGTTTCGGTCAAGTTTAATTGACTTGAAAATGGCCATTTTTCAAACAGTCTCAGAATTTGACGAAATTAGTCTCGTTAGAGCCGTATTGTCAAAACATAACTAGAAATAATTTTTCTATAATTTTTAGAGTCAGTATGTGGCCCAGGTAATTTAAAATATACGTTTGAATTTAATAATTAAATGATTTTTAATTAAATTTAAAGAAAAAAACATATCGTAACAGCCGAATTGGGTTATGAGACATGTTCCATTGTGTCCGGGACGGGGGTATTTGGCTAGGGGCGACATTCGTTGTGTTCGACTTGGAGATAGTATCGTCGAATAAATAATTCTTGAATTAATGAATTAAATAAATAAGAAAATACACGTATAAATACGCTATACCATCCATACAAACCTTAAATCCCCTAATACATCAGCCGCCGTATCTCCTTTTCAATGGCCAACTCCTTCCCGATTTCATTCCTTAATTTCTTCCTATCCACTTAGAATTAAAACCCAATCCTTATACCAAATCGAAGAGATTTTCGAGTTCTTTAATTTGGTATGGATGTGATCAGATATCGTTAACCGTAGAGGCTGGATTTGTGAGTGAAAGCCGCCGACTTTGGCACGGTTTCCAGGGTGGCAGGGCCCATCGAGCTCGGCACAGGTCCTGGCGCAAGGGTTTGAGGATGGGGCGCTTCGAGTGGTGTATGCTGATCGATGTTCCGGGGTCTCAGGTGGCGTGCGATTTGGAGGTTGTCAACGTGAGGATGGGTTCGGCTATCGTGATGTACAGGAAGAAGAGGATTTTGCCTTAGTGTAATTAAATTTGTTAATTATTATTTAATTATCTCGAATGAAATCAAATGTATTAACAACCATAACTTCTTCATACAAGGTCAGAAATTAACGAAAAAAGTTGCGTTGCGATCGTACTGAAGAACACTACGACATGAAGCTGACCGGATCTGAAAACAATCACTTTGAAATTTCAGCAAAATTTGAGCACGAACAATTTCTAGGTGAGAAATCTATTTTATTTCTTCCCTTTATAATTGAAAATAAATTCTGAAATTACTGTTAAAAAAAAATTTGCAGTTAATTTATACTGTTATGATTTGGTGTTAATTGTAAATACACATCTGTTTGTTTGATTTAGATTGTGGCGACAGAATTGTTACATTTCTGTTGATTAGAATTAGATTGAACAAATTTATTATTTTGTTCATTTTATGGTTAAAATTAACTTTCCTGTTAATTTGAATTAGACTAAACAAAATTATCATTTTGTTTGTTGTACTATTAGAATTGAAACAAAAATTCATTTTTGTTAGAGAATAGAATTTACATTTTATGTAAAGATGACATTAAAAATAGAATTTACACTTTATGAAATCTACTGTCAAAAGATTTTAATATCCAAATGTCTATTTTAAAGTTGCATTACATAAAAAAGTAAAATGCAATGCAAATACAATTTATATTAAAATGTTTATTTTAATGTTTTATTTACCTTGAAAATGTAAGATCACATGTAAATTCATTTTCTCTAAATGATTATTTTAATGTTACATTTACATTAAAAATGTAAAATTAAGTGTAAATTCATTTTTCTCTAAATGGTTATTTTAATGTTACATTTACATCAAAAATGCAAGATTAAATTTAAATTCATTTTCATGAAACAAATGATCATTTTTAATTACACTGAAAATGCAGATTTAATGTGGACATATAACGATAAGTTTCATATACATATATATATATATATATATATATATTAAAAATCTGATTTTCATATTATTCAAACAATTAATATATAACAACATGAATATTTTATAACACAAAAATATTTTAGAAAATTTCGGCAGCATAACTGCAGGGTAATTAAAACCAGCACCGTCCCGATGTACGGTTCCTCGTGCTACCTTAAAGTCTCGCAGCTTTTGACAAGGGGGATTTCAATAATCTATTTCGTACGCAGATGAATTTTTCCATAAACTAATCCTATTTGGTTTCAACCAAAATCAACAATCACCCATTCGTAATATTCACCAAATGTCAAACCACAACTCAAACAAGTCGTCCATGGTTTGTGGACGAAGGATGTCGGGAGTTTTTAAACTCCGTCTGCATCCTAATATAATTTTATTTGATTTGTTCGGATTCAGAAATCTCACTTTGCTGTTATTAATTCTAAATTGTAGAAGGCTCTAAAAATCCTCTGATCAGTTCTGAAAAATAATCGCGAATTTATGGTCCTAATGAATCCTGTTTCAACGAATTTCATTATTGTATGATCGAGATATGAATTTATGAAGTTCGTTAATAATTTAAATAAATTAATTAAATTAATTTATAAAATAAACAACCTCTCTCTTCTTCAAAATAACAAAGCCGACAGTTTTCAGAACCGGTTCCAACAAGGGTTTGATTTTTGATAGCGATACAGGGCACGGGAGGGGAATCGGCCACTGCCACGTCGGAGAGGGAGGGAAGGCGCTCTGCTCGGCGGCGGTGCGGCTCAATTTGATGGCGTGTGGAGGGCTCAGCGGCGGCTCCAAGGACGCGACTTTGAGGCATCGATCCTCCTTGTACACGCAACAATAGGTCACAAATTTTATATGGATATAAAGTTGAGGAGATTTGCTACGAAATTCTCCAAAGAAGCCATTGATTTCATTGAATAAGTTGGAAGATAAGGAGGAGATAAAAAACAAGCTATAGCCACCGTTCGAAATTAGGTTACGGGTTCAAATCGATGGTATTAGGGTTTTATACGGCGTATTTTATACGTATTTCTATTTATTTATTTATTTCTATTTAATTACAATATAGTTCCTATATGGCTCCTTGCTCCAAACCAAACCCAACGAGCGACGCCCCCAGCCAAATACCCCCATCCCGGACATAATGAAATATGTTTCAAAAGCCCATTCGGCTGTTTCGATAGGTTTTTCTTTAAATTAAATAATAAAACATTTAATTATTTAATTTGATCGAACATTTTAATTTACCGGGGCCACATACTGACTCTAAAAATTCCAGAAAAATAAGCTATGTTTTGATGATACGGTCCTAACAAAACTAATTTCGTCGAATTTGGAGACCGTTTGAAAAATGGCCATTTTCTGGTCGATCGAAATTGACCGAAATTGTCAATACACATTTTCTTTTGCCACGCTCACATATTATTCCAAAAATTACAAAAATTGGAATCCTGCAATAATTTGACATTCCGGATTCAACAAAAATAGTTGCATCGAAAACGGAGGTCGTTTGCAAAAAGGATGTTTATGCGGGACATATATTATATTAAATTCCATAGCGACTATTCTGAAAATTCAACTGACCATAACTTTTGATTCCCGCTATGAAATTTCAATTTTCCGACTCGTTGGAAAGATATTCTTAAACAGATTTAAATATTTTTGGTTTCACTAAAATCCGATTTATTTTGCGTCCTGTATAGTCAGTCAAAGTTTGAATTCAAATTTTCAAACTGATGCGTTATTTCTAACTCCTTTTGAGATTAAAAAATATATTCATTCTAACTTCGATTTAAATATTTTTTTAATCATTATTATTTAAAATAAATTATTTTAACTATTCAAAATTCTGCAAAATAGCCAAAATAAAAAAAATTAATTGGTTCTGATTTTCCGTGTTGTTACAAACCAAACTTATTTTCTTCTCGGAAACAATCCTATTTCTTCTTTCTTCTTGCGAATAGTCCTCCCCAACAAGCTCCACTCCAACAGTCCACCGTCCAGTACAGAAGTCGCGGCATTTTCTTGTGCCAGGAGGTTAGCAAAAACATTGTAACAACCCTGAAAATCAGAACCAATTTAAAATTTTTATTTTAGCAATTTTAATGGATTTTAAATATTTAAAATGATTTATTTTAAATAATAACGACTAAAATTTATTTAAAATGAAGTTAGAACATATGTAATGACCCGAAAATCACCGCCCTTTGAATCGACCATATACCACACAGGTCTGATCCAAAAGTTGGAAATCCTCGAATGCACTAACTCTGGGCATACAGCACATCAGAACAAATAACAGAAGACTTTTTTATAAACATTATAATAATATTACATCGGAGTACAGAATATCAGAGTACATCGAATAAATAAGAATACAGCGTAAGATTAGTTTACAGTAAACTTAACACAACGCAGCGGAAGACTATTAGTGCTCTGGACATAGCTTTAAGCTTCGATCCAGAATCCTGCTCAATATATCTGCAAAATAAGCTACTCGACTGCCTGTGTGGAAAAATATGGGCACCCGAGTTTGCAAGTGAAAAAAAACTACAGGTCAGTCATGAGACTGGTATGAGAAATCTTACTTAACCTATTTAATAATAAGGCTAATCACAGGACCATGCCGCTAACGCGGAACGGGTTTACTCCATTGGACTGCCAGTGCATAAGCATCAACCATAAATAAACATATGTGTAACGACCCGTATTCTACGCATCATAGGATCGTAGGATATTTATTTCTTTCACATATGAAGTCGTATGGTCATGTAACTTTGGGAGACGACTATTGGGGTCATTTCCCATGTTCATGATTTTTCCCGATTTTTAAATGACCATTTTACAACTAGTTATCACTGTTTTGGCCATAACTTTTGACTGGAAAGGAATTTTGACCTGAAACCACTTCCATTGGCTCCGGATGATGGTTTACGATTCCATAGAGTGGTCACATTAGCGAAACGGACTCACCGTTTGGGAGATATGGCTGAAACAAGTTTCAGATGGTGGAAAACAGCTTAATTGGGCTTAAACGGGTGATTAGCAGCTAGGCCCAGAGGGGAATTTCGGGTTTAGAGACATAGGAGGGCTGATTAGGGTTAGAAAATCACTTTCATTTCAGTTTTGAGCCGCCACAAACCTTCTTGAGACCTTAGTAATGGCTTCCATCCTCTAAAACCACTCCAAAACACATTTTTAGTGAAGATTAAGCATAAACTACATCAAAACAAGGCCAAATAGCAACAGAGCAAGGTTGGAGCTGCTGCTATACATAGGAATTCGACCCAAACAGAGAGTATTCCAGATTTGGTGTTCTATTTTGTGGCCAAGGTCAGTGATTTGCATAGTTTTTGCACTAATTACGGTAATTAAGGGTAATTAGTGAAGATTAGCGAATTTATACACTAATAAATTCTGGAAAAATATTTAGAAATTCTTAAATAATATTTTATGCCTCTGTTAGAAATTTGGTTCGATTTGATTAGGTTTCGTTAACCCTATGATTAGTTTTATTTAATCATGCTTAAGGGAAAAATGGGATTTTCGGCATCTTTGATCCATTTTGACATGTAAATTCATTGTTTTGGTGTTTGTGGTTAGTTTGCTATGTTGCTATGACTGTTTGGGATGATTTGTGATTGATTAGTATAGTTAGATTTGCCGAAAACGTCGTCGAATGGCGTAAACAAGTTGCAGGAAAAGTGCAGGAAAGTACCCGAACCGGACCGGATCGGATCCGTTCCGAACCGCATTGAAGTGGGAACCCGTTCCGAACCGCATTGAAGTGGGAACCCGTTCCGAACCGCATTGAAGTAGGAACCCGTTCCGAACCGCATTGAAGGGGGATCCCGAACCGAACCGCATTGAGGAGCTGAACCCGAACCGAACCGCATGGAGGAGGTGAACCCGAACCATGGCGAAGGAGGGGAAATAAGCTGAACTAAACGGGGAGCCTGAGCACCACAGACCGAACCAAACCGAGTTTGAACCTCTACTCCAACTACGCGATGGCTCTTCTGAAGACCAACACCAACTCAACCAAAACCCGAGATGCAAAGGAAGTCCAAATAGGAAGTAGAACTCAGGATCCAGTTGGGAACCAACGAGTTATCTTCATGAGTTGGGCTTTGCTGCGGGACGTGTGCTAAGGGGTTGTCGATGTTTATGACTTTGGATCACTATGTATGGGAAGTACGTGAACGGATTCAGGGCTGAAAGGGCCTAGGTACGACTAAAGGGCTATAAACCAATGAAGTGGGTTCATTTGTAAAGATTTGGTCATGACTCCATGTGGTAAGCTTGGTAGTAGCAGTAGTTGTACAAGTCGAACTCTGTCACTACTTCAATGGGTCTAGTGATTGACAGTGGTGGACATCGTATGCTTTACGCACTGAGTGAGAGATGAGAGGATGGTTGTTATGGTTGATTTGTTTATTATCATTATGACATGCACACCCCACCCCCGTATTCTTGCACTATTTATTATGGCACCTTAGAGTATTGTACGGTATGCGGTACTAACTCTTTGGTTGCAGGTCCAGGTTCAGGTATGGTTTAGTATACCTGTTATTATTCTGTTTATATGCTTATCGCTCATACCAGGCTTTATGTCTGACCCAGAGTTTTATGTCTCCTCTTATTACTCTGGGTGCTCACACGAGCAGACTAGAGACAGGTTAGCTGGTGATGCACGGGTAGATGATCCGGAGACGAGCAGGAGGCTTCCACGTAATATATATATGTATAGTATTCTCCCTGTGTTGTTGAAGATCACTGCTTGGGCATTGGTGGTGCATCTTCCACTTTAGCTTTCTTTTGTTTAGAGACAGTAAATTTGGAAAGTTGTAATAAGCTGTATTGGGATTTCCGCTGCTTTGATGTTGTTGTTGATTTTAGTTATCAGCTTATGCACTGTCTCACCTGTTTTATGTCAAGTATGTTATTAATATTATATTTTACTCCATGCGATGTGAGACATTCTACAGGTTCTTGATTAGTTCGTTCGCTTCTTTCCTTTCTCCTGAGGACCGTCCCGTGCTAGTCGGGCATGTGTACAACGCACTTTCGGAGGAAATGCAGGCTGGTGCGGGGCGGGCTGTCACACTAGATCTACAATGCATTAATCAACACCAATTCCTTAATCTACCCATTTAGGCTTAATCCCTAAACTTAGATTTCAAAATCCAATTCACTTTGCAGAAATTATTTCTTTGGACTTTATTCCCCGATTTCTTTTATTTCTAATCATTTGAAATACATATCTAGCTTTTATAATAAAATAGATTTCACTTCGGGATTTCAAAACAAAACATTTGGAAATATGAATTTCAAAACATAACAATGCATACAAAACAAGTATGCGAACCAAATATCGGTCATGTTCCCTTAGGACCGGGCAGTACGCACCCTAACCAAACCAATATATATATGTGCACCTAACGGCTACACTGACAATGCACCATCCCACCAATTGGGGAAGACATGCACGCCCTCACACTGTTAGCCAATTTCGGGTCACCCGCATCATCAGCCACATACTTGCTAAATCATTTTATATCCCGAAGCAGGGAAAATCATTTCACAATATAATCAAATCTATATAGATTTCCAATTCCAAATCATTTCAAAAACATCGTGAGACGACCCGAACTTTCCTGGTAAGGAAAGCACGGATTGCTTTGAGAACACGACAAACCAGAACGCAGACAGAAGAACATTTCATTGTTTATTACAACAATTCCATCGGAATACAAGAATATACAGAGTATAAATAAATATTACACAGAAAATAACAGAGATTTAAATTACATTTAAATACATCGCAGCGGAAAATAATACAAACACAACTAGGAGGAGATATACGGATACAAAGTTTTCCGGATATCGTTCCAGCTGTAAACCAGGATCCTGTGAATATAAATCTGCAAAACCAAAACTACTAGCTGCCCGTGTCAAAATAAGGGCACCTAGAGTTTAGGTTAAAACAATAAACTCCAGGTCAGTCATGTGACTGGTGTGAGAACTAAAACAGTTATTAATCTTTATTTTAAAGTTAGATAAATCAAGGGACCACGCCGTATAACACGGAACGGGTTTCCTCCCAAGAATATCAGTGCATAAAACAATAGCGCAATGCTAAATAGAGAAAAATGAAGCTATTATAAGACCCAGGTCCCATCACACAATGCAACGCAAGCCGGAGGATAGGGTTTTTACCTTATAATAGCCAAAGAATGCTTGATACACTAAATTTCATGTTTTAATTCTTAATCAGACTCCAACCGTAAATTAGTAAGAGAACGATTCCCAAAGTATTAACCCCGAAGGCCGAAACCAACATCAGATCAATACCCAGGAAACCATCCATCTTAGCTCGTTTCCAGTTAGTTTCTAATTTTATGTACAATCATAAATATCAATCATATGCGACATGAGCATCCATTGCCACTATGTCGCCATATATAGGTTTACAATCTAAAACCGAAACGTCACGTATTGGAAGTTGGATTTCCATCTGTGAACCGAGGCAAAAGATAGTCCTCTACCGATTCGAGACAATCTAGCCCATGTCTCAGGAACAGAACGCATCGTCCCTTGGATCGTAAGGGTCGGTCCACCGATGTGGATTAAAATGCCTGAACACTGCGTTTCCCCGCCCTTTGGGGCGTAAATGAGCCAACGAATGACTCCATCGGCTTCACATAGTCACCGATATATCTGAGGCGCCTCGCAACAGCAACAACCACATAAGTCAAACTCGCCAGGGCGTGTAAAACCACTGACGCCACTTCTAACTAGAAGGAAACACATGCCCTCCCTGATGTACTCTCCCGTTTCTGGTTCACAACCGGGATGTGAGGCTCGCGAATTCACGTTACACAAAGCTATGCCACACAGGTCGTGCTTTGATCATCAACCACAAGACTTTGCTTTATTTGCATCTTAGAATGCCACACAGGCAAACCACTCTATGCAACCGATATCAGTCACACTGAATGAAATCCAATGTCAAACACACAGTCCATCTACAAGTTCGTTCTGGGTCTGAACGAAACCGGAGGCACCTAGTAACCCGCATATCCATCGATCTCCAAGTACGTTTGCACGATCACTAACTGATTCCCTCCTCTTGGGTGTACGGCCCAATCAAGATCATCAGTAATTATCCAAACGACGTGAAGACCTCCGGTCATCAACCACCGTCTTCATCTTCGACACCACGTTGAATTAGTTATTCAGAATGTGATAAACCCGGTCTTTCTGAATAACTCGCGTATATAATAAACAAGTGTTACACAAACACAACATACGCCTCATTCCAATTCATCAGTGACTAACTGTAAATCAACAAGAGAATAATTCCCCAAATATTAACCCCGAAGGCCGAAACCAACATCAGATCAATATCCAGAAAACCATTCTGCTTAGCTAGCCGACAATTAGTTTCTAAATTTCACATTCTTAGGGAAAGGTTCCCATTAATTTTATCAAAGATAAATCCTTTAAATTTATTCTTTAATCTACTTTTGAATATCAATTCAAACTAGTCGGGATTAGCGAACCACACCGAAGTGATCATTTATTTTATTTCCCAATCCCAACTTATTCATCCCGTGAAGTAAAATTGGTAATACTTCATATCTAACACCACAGTGTTATCAGTAAATTCAATTACCATTTCACGTTCAAATTTAATTAAAGATCTAACTATCGCCTGGAGCAAAACTGGGGATACTCAATTCTCTTTCTTTTCAATCTAATTAAAGATTCATTAAAACTCCACTTAGTTTTAATCTTTGACTGGGTTAAAGAATCAGTGTCATTTAAAACACGGTTCGCGATAAACCCCAAAATCACATCACATTTCAATTAGTCCCTAACCGTAAATCACAAGTGAGCAATTTCCTAAGTATTAACCCCGAATGCCAAAACCAACATCAGATTAATGCCGCAGAAACCATTCAACTTAACTAATCTCCAGTTAGTTTCATATTTTCTTAACTCCTTTGGGTCTAAGAACAGTATTATTGAAGACACCGTTCACGACAACCCAAAATCACATTCCATTAATTATCGGGTTAAAGAACAAGTGTTATTTAAAACACTGTTCACGATAAACCCAAAAATCAATACCAATTCAATTCCAATTAAATATTATTTAACTGGTACACTTCATTAAATCTAAATAAAAAGATTTAATCTTTTCCTCAACTGGGTTTAAGAACAGTGTTAATGAAGACACCATTCACGACAAACACAAATCACATTTGATATTAAATACAAGGCTCTGAATAGAAAATATATCGGCTTATATTCAATATCAAATTCTACGACCAACAAATATCTTATTGGAAATAACGATATATATATCTTTCAAATTTCCATAACAACATCTGTATAATCACGAAATCCAACATCGAAATATTCCAAAGACAATTTCGATTCAAATCCATTCCAATTCAATTATTAGAAATTCTTGTTACTTTTGAAACCCTTTTCAAATCCAATTTATTTATTTAAAAATAAATAAATTATTATTCTAATTCAAAATTAGTTCATTTCGATAAAAATCCATTTTTATCTTTTCAAATATGGAGTTTTTCATCCCGATTCTTCCCAAATCATTTCTTATGATTCTACACAAATTATTACTATTTTTAATAATTTTATCAAGGCCCGTACAGTCAATTTCCATCAACGGCCATCGAACTGCACTTACAGCGACCTTTTCCAAATTTGATTTGGATATAATTCAAAATCCAACCGTTAGATTTCAAATTTCTAATATTCATTGGAAAGCTCATTCCGATACGAACCCAACGGTTCTGGTTTTAGGAGAATCCGACGGTCGGATCTCCCGCAATATCCGTTCGAAGTCAATGGTTGAAATTCACGAACTGCCGCGGCGCGGCGCGTTCTATTCAGGCCATTATATTATATATATAATATATACTTCGTCGATTTCCTTTTAAAATGTATTTTATAAATTCGTTTTAAATTCATTTCAAATCGATTTCAATTCAATTCGAATTTCAAATCTTTTCAATTTAATTCGAATTTCAAATCATTTCAATTTAATTCGAATTTAAAATCATTTCAATATTCATTGAAAAATGAATAAAATCAATATAAATATCGTTCACGTCAAAATGGCGCAAATCCAATCAACACGGCTTTATATATTTCTATTTCGAATTAATCAACCATCATCCATAGTGCATTCTACACTGTATAAGCATCAAATATAAGTATTTAACGCTTATAACAGCCTGTCAATCAATCGATTGACATACAACTAATTATTGGGATTAGTGTACGTCATATATCATCCCAATACCCGTGTGGGGTTCCAAACAATCAAACATAGATTTTATTGGTGCAGTTGGGCGATGTGTAAAATTTATCGTTCCAATCAATATCAGTCAAATGTGTGTATATAAACAAATCTCTGATTTGTTTATTACTATTTATTTTATATACATGTTAAAAATTCTATTTTCAACTATAAAATATTTTAAACTATCTAAATATTTTATTTCATTTCACATCACATCACTCAATCAACTACACATCAAAATCAAACAAACAAGCATACAAGCCGTCCATGGTCTGTGGACGACGGGTGTCGGGTGCTACTAAACACCGTCTGCATCCTAGTATATATTTTAACTAGAAAAAATAAATTAAAGGTGAGGAGTTCTCACAGAGGGTTCCACTCCGCCGTGCTTTGCTTTTGAACTGCTGAATCGTCTGGATCGTTCGAAATTCCAATGCCGTCTTTACTACGCTGCTCATAATAAAAATTATATTTTTATCTACATTTCAATAAATAAAATCATATTTTTACTATCATACCTATATAAAAATCTTATCTTTGTATAGTTGAAAATCTCCTCTTTATGTCATTAGAAACCACATTTTTAATTAACTCTATATATTTTTAAAACTGAAATGAAAATAAAACATTATTAAAACTCACCAAAATCGAAGTGTGGTCTGTCGCATTGGAGGTGGAGGGCTGCGATGGTGTTCAGCTAGCCGGAACCCACGGTTTGGGGCTGTTTTTGGCTTGGCCGTGTGAGTTTGGGTGCTCACGGGTTTCATCTAAGGAGGGGAGGAGCGAGGGGGAGTCGGATTGGGTGGTGCGGTGGCTGTGGGGTCGGGCGCCACATCGAATCGGAGAAGGGTGGCTCCAGTGGAGGGAAGGAGAGAGGGAAACGCGAGGTGGCTCGCGACGTGGAGAGAGAAGGAGGGACTTGGAGGAGGCGTGCCACCTCGTCGACGGCGCCGGACGTGGGTGGAGGCCTGCGCAATAATGGAGGGCGTCGCGATTTGTTTCCTTCTATGTTTTTTTTTTTAAAAATGTCTGGTTGACTTTACTGAAGAGGGAATGGGGGGGATTAAGGGAAAAGAGAGAGAGAGAAGGTTTATTTTTATTTCATTATTTAATTTCCGAAAGTACCTTTTTATTTTGAACACGAAATCGAACCCGCCGACCGTCATCCCTAGCCAAATACCCCCATTTCGAACACAATGGGATATGTACCGTAAGCTGATTCGATCGTTTCGGTCAGTTTTCGTCAAAATCAACATATAACTCTATATATTGAATTTGAACGTGCATTTCAATTTACCGGGGTCACGTACTAACTCGAAAAATTCCCAAAAAATATTTTCTAATTTCGTATTGACAATACGGTCCTAACAAAACTAGTTTCATCGAATTCTGAGACCGTTTGAAAAATGGCCATCTTCCAGTCGATTAAAATCAACTGAAACTGGTCAAACGCATTTTCCTTTGCCACGCTCACATATTGAATCGAAAAATTACGAATTTTGGAATCTAGCAATAACTTGACACCACGGATCCAACAAAAGTGGTTTCGTCGAATTCTGAGGTCGTTTGCAAAATTCCCATTTTTAAGGGCCAGAATTCCATAGCGACTATTCTGAATTTTCAACTGGGCATAACTTTAGATTCCCGCTATGAAATTTCAATTATTCGGATTCATTGGAAAGATATTGTCAAATGGATTCTAATATTTTTGGTTTCGTTAAAATCTGGTTTATTTTGAACATGGTACATTCATTTGAATTTTGAAATCGAATTATCGAACTACCGCGCCATTTTCAATTCCTTTTTTATATATAAATAAATATTTATATTCATTCTACCGACGACGTATATAAATATATACGTTCGAATTCCATTCAAAGTAAATTTCTTGTCGATATTATTTAAAATAATTCACTTTAAATATTCAAAATTCATTAAAATTGCCAATGTAAAAATTTTAAATTGGCTCAGAATTTCCGGTTTATTACAATCTCCCCCACTTAAAACTTTTCGTCCCCGAAAAGGAACGAAACCGAAAGTTGTTTCACAAATCAACTCAACTTTCACTATTTTCATTACGGCTTAAGTTCTTCAACTTTTCAGTTTCTAAGAACTTTTCAAATTTTTCAAAAATTTGGCTAACACCCTAAATTTTCGAAAAATTTTGCCATAACCTCCCCTGCACCGGGGACTTCGGGATATTTCATATAGCCTCCCATGGCTTCTTCAATCCAAAAGAAAAAGAAAAAGTCAAGCGGCTAGCCAATCGACTCACAAAATCATCATCACCCAAACAAAACAGTAAATTATGGTAAACACGTACCTATTTGTCGGGTAAACAATTTTATTCTTCTGCTCTAGCCTCCTTGCTATGACCTGTTCAATGTAAGTACATGTATATACAAGCAAATGCGACAAATTTTCAATGCAATTCACCATTTGATTCAATTTGCTAAATGGTTCAGATTCTAATTAATCAAACAATAATCAAACAACACAACCATCAATCAATTAGTTGATTATCGTTTCAAACTCATAATTTTGATATATAGTCAAAAATCACATTTTTGATGCCAAATCACAACAATAAACCCTATCTAGTTTTTGGTTCTCACACCAGTCAATAGGAAATATATAAATATCCCACTTTCGAAACTCGAGTATAAATTCTGATGATGTACATACTATAGCGATCATCAGAACCATCTCCGGGCGACTAGAGGGTGATTCTATATCTATCTAGTATATTAAAACTTCGAATATACGTTTGCAAGGCGTATATGCAAAAAATCTTTATATAATGGACTGTCCAAATTCAATATATGATAAATAATCAAATACGTATAATTGAACTTTATTTTCAAAACAAAAATTGTTTTCATTTTAAAAATATACTCTTCACACTCGTTCTAGGATACTACTGATCTCATCTCTAACAAGTTATTCCCATTGGATATTACTAATCCAATTTCTGATGAATTCTTTCGTTTGGTTCTAACGTGTCTGGTTCTCTGAGCTTTGTAAACCAAAGCTCTGATACCAGCTTAGACGACCCGAACTTTCCCGGTAAGGAAAGCACGGATTGCTTTGAGAACACGACAAACCAGAACGCAGACAGAAGAACATTTCATTGTTTATTACAACAATTCCATCAGAATACAAGCATATACAGAGTATAAATAAATATTACACAGAAAATAACAGAGATTTAAATTACATTTAAATACATCGCAGCGGAAAATAATACAAACACAACTAGGAGGAGATATACGGATACAAAGCTTTCCAGATATCGTTCCAGCTATAAACCAGGAACCTGTGAATATAAATCTGCAAAACTACAAGCAGTCCGTGTCAAAATAAGGGCACCCAGAGTTTAGGTTAAAACAATAAACTCCAGGTCAGTCATGTGACTGGTGTGAGAACTAAAACAGTTATTAATCTTTATTTTAAAGTTAGGTAAATCAAGGGACCACGCTGTATAACACGGAACGGGTTTCCTCCCAAGAATACCAGTGCATAAAACAACAGCGCAATGCTAAATAGAGAAAAATGAAGCTATTATAAGACCCAGGTCCCATCACACAATGCAACGCAAGCCGGAGGATAGGGTTTTTACCTTATAATAGCCAAAGAATGCTTGATACGCAAAATTTCATGTTTTAATTCTTAATCAGATTCCAACCGTAAATTAGTAAGAGAACGATTCCTTAAGTATTAACCCCGAAGGCCGAAACCAACATCAGATCAATACCCAGGAAACCACCCATCTTAGCTCGTTTCCAGTTAGTTTCTGATTTTATATACAATCATAAATATCAATCATAGGCGACCTGAGCGTCCCGTGCCACTATGTCGCCATATATAGGTTTACAATCTAAATCTGAAACGTCACGTATTGGAAGTTGGATTTCCATCTGTGAACCGAGGCTAAAGATAGTCCTCTACCGATTCGAGACAATCTAGCCCATGTCTCAGGAACAGAACGCATCATCCCTTGGATTGTCAGAGTCGGTCCACCGATGTGGATTAAAATGCCTGAACACTGCGTTTCTCCGCCCTTTAGGGCGTAAATGAGCCAACGAATGACTCCATCGGCTTCACATAGTCACCGATATATCCGAGGCGCCTCGCAACAGCAACAACCACATAAGTCAAACTCGTCAGGGCGTGTAAAACCATTGACGCCACTTCTAACTAGAAGGAAACGCATGCCCTCCCTGATGTCCTCTCCCGTTTCTGGTTCACAACCGGGATGTGAGGCTCGCAAATTCACGTTACACAAAGCTATGCCACACAGGCCGTGCTTTGATCATCAACCACAAGACTTTGCTTTTCAACAGAAGCCTTGATCATTTGCATCTTAGAATGCCACACAGGCAAACCACTCTATGCAACCGATATCAGTCACACGGAATGAAATCCAATGTCAGAAACACAGTCCATCTACAAGTTCATTCTGGGTCTGAATGAAACCGGAGGCACCTAGTACCCCGCATATCCATCGATCTCCAAGTACGTCTGGACGATCACTAACTGATTCCCTCCTCTTGGGTGTACGACCCAATCAAGATCATCAGTAATTATCCAAACGACGTGAAGACCTCCGATCTTCAACCACCGTCTTCATCTTCGACTCATCGTCGAATCAGTTATTCAGAATGGGATAAACCCGGTCTTTCTGAATAACTCGCGTATATAATAAAAAAGTGTTACACAAACACAACATACGCCTCATTCCAATTCATCAGTGACTAACCGTAAATCAACAAGAGAATAATTCCCCAAATATTAACCCCGAAGGTCGAAACCAACATCAGATCAATATCCAGAAAACCATTCTGCTTAGCTAACCGACAGTTAGTTTCCAAATTTCACATTCTTAGGGAAAGGTTCCCATTAATTTTATCAAAGATAAATCCTTTAAATTTATTCTTTAGTCTACTTTTGAATATCAATTCAAACTAGTCGGGATTAGCGAACCACACTGAAGTGATCATTTATTTTATTTCCCAATCCCAACCTATTCATCCCATGAAGTAAAACCGGTAATACTTCATATCTAACACCACGGTGTTATCGGTAAATTCAGTTACCATTTCACGTTCAAATCTAATTAAAGATATAACTATCGCCTGGAGCCAAACTGGGGATACTCCATTCTCGTTCTTTTCAATCTAATTAAAGATTCATTAAAACTCCACTTAGTTTTAATCTTTGACTGGGTTAAATAATCAGTGTCATTTAAAACACGGTTCACGATAAACCCCAAAATCACATCACATTTCAATTAGTCCCTAACCGTAAATCAACAAGTGAGCAATTTCCTAAGTATTAACCCCGAAGGACGAAACCAACATCATATTAATACCGCAGAAACCATTCAACTTAACTAATCTCCAGTTAGTTTCTGATTTTCTTAACTCCTTTGGGTCTAAGAATAGTATTATTGAAGATACCGTTCACGACAACCCAAAATCACATTCCATTAATTATCGGGTTAAAGAACAAGTGTTATTTAAAACACTGTTCACGATAAACCCAAAAATCAGTACCAATTCAATTCCAATTAAATATTATTTAACTGGTACATTTCATTAAATCTAAATAAAAAGATTTAATCTTTTCCTCAACTGGGTTTAAGAACAGTGTTAATGAAGACACCATTCACGACAAACCCAAATCACATTTGATATTAAATACAAGGCTCTGAATAGAAATTATATCGGCTTATATTCAATATCAAATTCTTCGACCAACAAATATTGTATTGGAAATAACGATATATATATATATATTTCAAATTTCCATAACAACATCTGTATAATCATGAAATCCTACATCGAAATATTCCAAAGACAATTTCGATTCAAATCCATTCCAATTCAATTATTGGAAATTCTGGTTACTTTTAAAACCCTTTTCAAATCCAATTTATTTATTTAAAAATAAATAAATTATTATTCTAATTCAAAATTAGTTCATTTCGATAAAAATCCATTTTTATCTTTTCAAATATGGAGTTTTTCATCCCGATTCTTCCCAAATCATTTCTTATGATTTTACACAAATTATTACTATTTTTAATAATTTTACCAAGGCCCGTACAGTCGATTTCCATCAACGGCCATCGAACTGCACTGATAGCGACCTTTTCCAAATTTGATTTGAACATAATTCCAAATCCAACCGTTAGATTTCAAATTTCTAATATTCATTGGAAAGCTCATTTCGATACGAACCCAACGGTTCCGGTTTTAGGAGAATCCGACGGTCGGATCCCTCGGAATATCCATTCGAAGTCAATGGTCGAAACTCACGAATTGCCGCGGCGCGGCGCGTTCTATTCAGGCCATTATATTATATATATAATATATATAATATATACTTCGTCGATTTCCTTTTAAAATGTATTTTATAAATTCGTTTTAAATTCATTTCAAATCGATTTCAGTTTAATTCGAATTTCAAATCTTTTCAATTTAATTCGAATTTCAAATCATTTCAATTTCAAGTCATTTCAATTTAATTCGAATTTCAAATCATTTCAATATTCATTGAAAAATGAATAAAATCGATATAAATATCGTTCACGTCAAAATGGCGCAAATCCAATCAACACGGCTTTATATATTTCTATTTCGAATATTCTATCCCAGATATTTCTTTTTAAAATATTTCTATTTCAAATATTTCTTTTTCAAATATTTCTATTTCAAAACTGGAATGAGGCCCAATCAATTACCATATAATGTTTATTATATGGATTTTCTACAACACATGTATAAAATAACAAATAATCAACCATCATCCAAAGTACATTCTACACTGTATAAGCATCAAATATAAATATTTAACGCTTATAACAGCATGTCAATCAATCGATCGACATACAACTAATTATTGGGATTAGTGTACGTCATATATCATCCCAATACCCGTGTGGGGTTTCAAACAATCAAACACAGAATTTATTTGTGCAGTTGGGCGACGTGTAAAATTTACCGTTCCAATCAATATCAGTCAAATGTTTGTATATAAACAAATCTCCGATTTGTTTATTACTATTTATTTTATATACACGTTAAAAATTCCATTTTCAACTATAAAATATTTTTAACTATCTAAATATTTTATTTCATTTCACATCACATCACACAATCAAGTACACATCAAAATCAAACAAACAAGCATACAAGCCGTCCATGGTCTGTGGACGACGGGTGTCTGGTGCTACTAAACACCGTATGCATCCTAGTATATATTTTAACTAGAAAAATTAAATTAATGGTGAGAAGTTCTCACAAAGGGTTCCACTCCGCCGTGCTTTGCTTCTGAACTGCTGAATCGTCTGGATCTATTCGAAATTCCAATGCCGTCTTTACTACGCTGTTCATAATAAAAATTATATTTTTATCTACATTTCAATAAATAAAATCATATTTTTACTATCATACCTATATAAAAATCTTATCTTTGTATAGTTGAAAATCTCCTCTTTATGTCATTAGAAACCGCATTTATAATTAACTCCATATATTTTTAAAACTGAAATGAAAATAAAACATTATTAAAACTCACCAAAATCGAAGTGTGGTCTGTCGCATTGGAGATGGAGGGCTTCGATGGTGTTCAACTGGCCGGAGCTCACGGTTTGGGGCTGTTTTTGGCTTGGCCATGTGGGTTTGGGTGCTCACGGGTTTCATCTGAGGAGGGGAGGAGCGAGGGGGAGTCGGATTGGGTGGTGCAGTGGCTGTGGGGCCGGGCGCCACGTCGAATCGGAGAAGGGTGGCTCCAGTGGAGGAAAGGAGAGAGGGCAACGCGAGGGGGCTCGCGACGTGGAGAGAGAAGGAGGGACTAGGAGGAGGCGCGCCACCTCGTCGACGGCGGCGGACGTGGGTGGAGGCCTGCGCGATGGAGGGCATCGCGATTTGTTTTTTTTTTAAATGTCGGGTTGACTTTACTGAAGAGGGAATGGGGGGATTAAGGGAAAAGAGAGAGAAGGTTTATTTTTATTTTATTATTTAATTTCCGAAAGTACCTTTTTATTTTGAACACGAAATCGATTTCAAATTTCAAATGAATGTACAGGATACAAAATAAACCGGATTTTAGCGAAACCAAAAATATTAGAATCTAATTGAAAACATCTTTCCAACGAATCCGAAAAATTGAAATTTCATAGCGGGAATAAAAAGTTATGCCCAGTTGAAAATTTAGAATAGTCGCTATGGAATTCTGGCCCTTAAAAATGGAAATTTTGCAAACGACTTCGGTTTTCGACGAACCCACTTTTGTTGGATCCGGGATGTCAAATTATTTCTATGTTTCAAAAATCATAATTTTCTGAATCAATATGTGAGCGTGGCGAAGTAAAACGTGTTTTGGCCAGTTTTAGTTGAATTCAACTGGAAAATGGCCATTTTTTAAACGGTCTCAGAATTCCACGAAATTAGTTTTGTTAGGACCGTATCGTCGATGCGAAGCTAGAAAATATTTTTTGGGAATTTTTAGAGTTCGTATGTGGCCCCGGTAATTTGAAATGTACGTTCGAATTGAATATATACTGATTTATATTTTAAATTTGACGGAAACTTAGCGTAACAGCAGAATTGGCCTACGAAACATATCTCATTGAGCTCAGAATGGGGGTAATTAGCTAGGGTTGATAGTCGTTGGGTTCAATTTCGGGTTCGAATTTTAAAGTAACTTTTTAAAGAATTAAAGGAAAAATATATAATAAAATATAAAACCTTTTACATTAAAACCCCTCCCTTCCTCCTTATCTCCCCCGTCGGTTTACAGATCAAAAAACAAAAAAAACAAAATAAAGCCACCGACGACCGCTCCTCCACCTCCACCCTAACTGACATCGCACCCCCCCCCCCCCCCCCCGGCCTCGAGCCCCGTTCTCCTCGTCCGCCCTCCTCCTCCTCTTTCCTTCCTCAATCGAACGACTAATCCCCCAAAACCGCCGCAATCCCACCGTAGCTGCCACCTCCAGTTTGTGCCCCGCCTCTGCGCCCTGCCAACAGAGTCGTCGCCCTCCTCATGTCCGGCGCAACCCCCTCCGACCACCCCATACCCCCCCAGAGCCGTTCTCTCTCCTCTTTCTTCTTGAATCCCCAAACCGCAAAAGCCCTAGCCCAAAACCGATGCTCGCCTCCATCCTCCTCTAAATGAACCCGAACACGGTAAGCCTAGCAAGTCTGCGAGCCCCCTTTTAGCGGTATAGTTTAAATTCGATCTTTAATTTTGTTTAAATAGGGTAATTAAATTCGATTTTGATTTGTTTATATAGGAAAAAAAATACGATTTTTATCTATGTGAAGTGATGATAAAAATATGATTTTTATCTTTGAGGAGTAGCGATAAAGCAAGATTTGATTTTTAAAGTGAACAAGATCATATTTTTATAATGTTAAAGATCATATTAAAGATCATATTTTTATAAGGTTAAAGATCATATTTTTATAAGGTTAAAGATTATAATTTTTAACATAAACTGTGTGAAACAGATTACGTGGAAATCACGAAGAAGAACGCTACGCACTGGAAATAAAACCGTTCAGAAATTCAGAAATAGAAATGGCGGAGTGGAACCCCAATGTGAGAACTCCTCACTTTTATTTTAATTTCTAGTTGAAATATATACTAGGATGCAGACGATGCTTAGCAGCACCCGACACCCGTCGTCCACAGACCATGGATGACTTGGTTGTTTGATTGCTGTGTTGTGAAATTTGATTGTGTGATGTAAAATGAAATAAAATATTTTATAGTGGAAAATATTTTATAGTTAAAAATATAATTTTTAACATGTATATAAAATAAATATTTATAAACAAATCGGACGATTTGTTTATATACACCGATTTGACTGATATTGGGACGATAAATTTTACACATCCCCAACTGCATAACTAAAATCTGTGTTTGTTGTTTTGAAACCCCACACGGGTATTGGGATGATATTTGGCGTACATTAATCCTGATTGTTTAGTTGTATGTCAATTGTTGGGTTGACAGACTGTGTAAGCGTTAATTATTTATATTTAATGCTTATGCAGTTGTGTGGTGCACTCTGGATGCAGACGGTGCTTAGCAGCTCCCGACACCCGTTGTCCATAAACCATGGACGGCTTGTATGCTTGTTTGTTTGATTTTGATGTGTGGTTGATTGTGTGATGTGACGTGAAATGAAATAAAATATTTATATAGTTAAAATATTTTATAGTTGAAAATAGGATTTTTAACGTCTATTTGAAATGAAATAAATATAAACGAATCGGACAATTTGTTTATATACACACATTTGACTGATATTGATTGGGACGATAAATTTTACACATCGCCCAACTGCACAAATAAAATCTGTGTTTGATTGATTGAAACACCACACGGGTATTGGGATGAGATTTGACGTACATTAATCCCGATTGTTTAGTTGTATGCCAATCGATGGATTGACAGACTGTGTAAGCATTAATTATTTATATTTAATGCTTATGCAGTTGTGTGGTTCACTCTGGATGATGGTTGATTATTTATCGTTGATATATACATGTGTCGTAGAAAACCCATATAATCAACATTATATGGTAATTGATTGGGCCTCATTCCAGTTTTGAAGAGAAATATTTGAAATAGAAATATTTGAAATAGAAATATTTGAAATAGAAATATTTGAAAGTGAAATATTTGAAAAAGAAATATTTGAAATAGAAATATTTGAAAATAGAAATATATGAAGGCGTGTTGATTAGATTTGCGCCATTTTGACGTGAACGATATTTATATCAATTTTATTCAAATTGAAATGAATATTAAAGTGAATTGAAATTCGAATTAAATTGAATTGATTTGAAATTCGAAATAAACTGAAATGATTTGAAATTCGAATAGAATTGAAATTCGAATAGAATTGAAATAGAATTGAAATTGTTTTGAAATGAATTCGAGTTAAAATTGAATAGATTTGAATTCGAATTGAAATCAAATTGAATAGAATTGAATTCGAATTGAAATTAAATTGAATAGAAATGAATTCGAATTGAAATTGAATTAATTTGGAATTCAAATTGAATTGAAAATGAACTGGAATTGAATTAAAAATCGATTTGAATTGAAATCAATTTGAAATGAATTTAAAACGAATTTGTAGGGGAAAATTCAATTTTGATTTGAATTTGAAAAGGAAATTGAAATCGTTTTGAAAACGAATTTAAAACGATTTATAAAATTCGTTTCGAAAGGAAATCGACGAAGTATATATTATATATATAATATAATGGCCTGAATAGAACGCGCTGCGCCGCGGCAGTTCACGAATTTCAACCATTGACTTCGAATGGACATTGCGGGAGATCCGACCGTCGGATTCTCCTAAAACCGGAACCATTCGGTTCGTATCGAAAAGAGCTTTCTAACGAATATTATAGATTTGAAATCTAACAGTTGGATTTGGAATTATGTCCAAACCAAATTTGGAAAAGGTCGCTGTAAGTGCAGTTCGATGGCCGTTGATGGAAATCGACTGTACGGGCCTTGATAAAATTATTAAAAATAGTAATAATTTGTGTAAAATCATAAGAAATGATCTGTAAAGAATTGGGATGAAAACTCAATATTTGAAAAGATAAAAATAGATTTTTATCGAGATAAACTAGTTTTGAACTAGAATAATAATTTATTTATTTTTAAAATAAATAAATTGGATTTGAAATGGTTTTGAAAATAACCAGAATTTCCAATAATTGAATTGGAAAGGACTTGAATCGAAATTGTGTGTGGAATATTTCGATGTTGGATTTTGTGATGATACAGGTATTGTTATGGGAATTTGAAAGATATATTTATATCGTTATCTCCAATACGATATTTGTTGGTCATAGAATTTGATATTGAATAAAAGCCGATATATTTTCTATTCAGAGCCTTGTATTTAATATCAAATGTGATTTGGGTTTGTCGTGAATGGTGTCTTCATTAACACTGTTCTTAAGCCCAGTTGAAAAAAAGATTAAATCTTTTTATTTATATTTAATGAAGTGTACCAATTAAATAATATTTAATTGGAATTGAATTGGTGTTGATTTTTGGGTTTATCGTGAACAGTGTTTTAAATAACACTTGTTCTTTAACCCGATAATTAATCAAATGTGATTTGGGTTTGTCGTGAATGGTGTCTTCATTAACACAGTTCTTAAGCCCAGTTGAGAAAAAGATTAAATCTTTTTATTTAGATTTAATTAAGTGTACCAATTAAATAATATTTAATTGGAATTGAATTGGTGTTGATTTTTGGGTTTATCGTGAACAGTGTTTTAAATAACACTTGTTCTTTAACCCGATAATTAATGGAATGTGATTTTGGGTTTATCGTGAACCGTGTTTTAAATGACACTGATTCTTTAACCCAGTTAAAGATTAAAACTAAGTGGAGTTTTAATGAATCTTTAATTAGATTGAAAAGATCGAGTATGGAGTATCACCAGTTTTACTCCAGACGATAGTTAAATCTTTAATTGGATTTGAACGTGAAATGGTAATTGAATTTACCGATAACACCGTGGTGTTAGGTATGAAGTATTACCAGTTTTACTTCATGGGATGAATAGGTTGGGATTGGGGAATAAAATAAATGATTACTTCGGTGTGGTTCGCTAATCCCGACTAGTTTGAATTGATATTCAAAGAAGATTAAAGAATTTATTTTTGATAAAATTAATGGGAACTTTTCCCAAAGTATAAGAATATTTGAATAAAAGAATATTCTGAATTGGAATGAGGCGTATGTTGTGTTTGTGTAACACTTGTTTAATATATACGTAAGTTATTTAGGAAGACCGGGTTTATCCCATTCTGAATAACTGATTCGACGTGGTGTCGAAGATGAAGACGATGGTTGAAGACCGGAGGTCTTCACGTCGTTTGGGTGATTACTGATGATCGTGATTGGGCCGTACACCCAAGAGGAGGGAATCAGTTAGTGATCGTCCAGACGTACTTGGAGATCGATGGATATGCGGGGTACTAGGTGCCTCCGGTTTCGTTCAGACCCAGAATGAACTTGTAAATGGACTGTGTGTCTGACATTGGATTTTAGTCTGTGTGATTGATATCTATTAAATATATAACTGTTTGGCGGCAGAGAATTTATTCTCTTGCTTAACGCCCTTCTCTGAGACGTACGAGCTCAGGGGTTATATATTGATGGATATCAATCGCATGGAGTGAATTGCCTGTGTGGCATGCCTAAGTGGCAAATGATCAAGGCTTCTGTTGAAAAGCAAAGTCTTGTGGTTGATGATCAAAGCACGGCCTGTGTGGCATAGCTTTGTGTAACGTTGATTCGCGAGCCTCACACCCCGGTGTGAACCAAAAACGGGAGAGGACCTCAAGGAGGGCATGCGTTTCTTTCTAGCTAGAAGTGGCATCAGTGGTTTTACTTGCCCTGACGAGTTTGACTTATGTGGTTGTTGCTGTTGCGAGGCGCCTCGATTTGATCGGACGATCCGGGTCCGATGGAGTCATTCGTTGGCTCATTTACACCCTAAAGGGCGGGGAAACGCAGTGTTCAGGAATTTTAATCCAAATCGGTGGACCGGCCCTGACGATCCAAGGGTCACTCGAGCTCTGATCCTGAGGCTCGGGCTAGATAGTGTCGAATCGGTGAGGACTATCTTTTGCCTCGGTTCACAGATGGAAATCCAACTTTCAATACGTGACTTTGCGGTTTTATTTGTAGAGCCTAGTATTGGCGACATAGTAGCATGGAATGCTATGCCGCCTATGATTGATATTTATGATTGAAATTGTTTTGAAACTATACACTTATTATAGTATTAAGTGATTTGTTTTTAACGTACCAAGCATGTTTGGCTATTATAAGGTGCCCTATCCTCCGGCTTGCGTTGCATTGTGTGATGGGACTTGGGTCTTATAATAGCTTCATTGTTCTTTATTTAGCATTGCGCTGTTGTTTTATGCACTGGTGTTCTTAGGAGGAAACCCGTTCCGTGTTATACGGCGTGGTCCCTTGATTTACCGAACTGTAAAATAAAGATTAGTAACTATTTTAGTTCTCACACCAGTCCCATGACTGACCTGGAGTTTATTGGTTTAACCTAAACTCTGGGTGCCCTTATTTTGACACGGGCAGTTAGTAGTTTTGGTTTTGCAGATTTATATTCCCAGGATCCGGGTTTACAGCTGGAATGATATCTGGAAAGATTTGTATCCATATATCTCTTCTAGTTGTGTATTGTATTATTTTCCGCTGTTATGTAATGTATTGTAATCTCTGATATTTTTCTGTTGTGTAATATTTATTTGTACTCTGTATATCCTTGTAATCTGATGAATTGTTGTAATGTACAATGAAATGTTCTTCTGTCTGTGTTCTTTTGTGTGTTTTTCTCGAAGTATCCGCTCTTTCCTTCCGGGGAAGTCACGGGTTCTTACAGTGGTATCAGAGCTTTGGTTTACAAATCTCAGAGAACAAGACACATTAGAACCAAACGAAGGAATTCATCAGAGATTGGATTGGTAATATCCAATGAGAATGACTCGTTAGAGATGGGATCAGTAGTATCCTAGAACGGGTGTGAGGAGTATATCTTTAAAGTGAAAACAAATTTCGTTTTGAAAATTTAAATCGTTTTATACGTATTTGATTATTTATATAGATGTGGACAATCCAGTATATATAGATTTTGCATATACGTCTGATCCACGTGTATTTGAAGTTTTAATATACTGGATAGATATAGAATTACACTCTAGTCGCTTGGAGATGGTACTGATGATTGTCATGACATCATCAGTATTTATGTTCGAGTTTCGAATGTGGAATTTCTATATACTTCCTATTGACTGGTGTGAGAACCAAAATTAGATAGGGCTTATTGTTGTGATTTGGCATCAAAAATGTGATTTTTGACTATATATCAAAGTTATGAATTTGAAAAGCTAATCAACTAATTGATTGCTGGTTGTGTTGTTTGTTTATTGTTTGATTAATTAAAATTTTAACCGTTTAGTCAAAGTGTACCAAAAAGTGAGTTGTATTGAAAATTAGTCGCATTTGCATGCATATACATGTGCTTACATTGAACATGTCATAGCAAAGAGGCTAGAGCAGAACAATAAAATTTGTTTGCCCGACAAATAGGTACATGTTTAGCATAGTTTACTGTTTTGTTTAGGAGATGAGGATTTTATGAGCTGATTGGCTTTTTCCTTTTCTTTTGGATTGAAGAAGGCCATGGGAGGCTATATGAAATATCCCGAAGTCCCCGGTGCAGGCGAGGTTATGGCGAAATTTTTCGAAAATTTAGGGTGTTAGCCAAATTTTTTTGAAAAATTTGAAAGGTTCTTAGAAACTGAAAAGTTGAAGAACTTAAGCCGTAAGGAAAATAATGGAAGTTGAGTTGATTAGTTAAACAACTTTCGTCTTCGTTCCTTTTCGGGGACGAAAAGTTTTAAGTGGGGGAGATTGTAATAACCCGGAAATCTGGCCCAATTTAAAAATTTTATTTTGGCAATTTTAGCGAATTTCGAATATTTAAAATGAATTATTTTAAATAATATCGACGAGAAATTTATTTTGAATAGAATTCGAACGACTATATTTATATAGATCGTCGTCAGAATATAAATATTTAATTATATATATAAAAGAATTGAAAATGAAGACGGTAGTTCGATAATTCGATTTCAAAATTCAAATGAATATACCGGGTGCAAAATAAACCGGATTTTAGTGAAACCAAAAATATTTGAATCTAATAGGGAATATCTTTCCAACGAATCCGAAAAATCAAAATTTCATAGCGGGAATCAAAAGATACGCCCAGTTGAAATTTCAGAATAGTCGCTATGGAATTCTAGCCCTTAAAAATGGAAATTTTGCAAATGACCTCGGATTTCGACGAAACCACTTTTGTTGGAATGTCAGGTTATTGCTAGATTCCAATTTTCATAATTTTTCGAATCAATATGTGAGCGTGGCAAAGGAAAATGTGTTCTGTCAATTTCGATCGACCTGAAATTGGCCATTTTTCTAACGGTCTCAGAATTCGACTAAACTAGTTTTGTTAGGACCGTATCGTCAATACAAAGCTAGAAAATATTTTTCGGGAATTTTTAGAGTTCGTATGTGACACCAGTAAATTGAAATGCGCGTTCAAATTCAATATATAGAGTTATATGTTGATTTTGACGAAATCTGATCGAAACGATCGAATCAGCTTGCGATACATATCCCATTGTGTTCGGAATGGGGGTAATTAGCTATGGACGACAGGCGGTGGGTTCGATTTCGAGTTCAAAATTAAAAGGTACCTTTTTGAAATTAAAAAAATTTATAAAATAAATTATAATATATACTTCCCCCCATCTCTCTCTCTTACCTCAAACAGTCAAAACAAAAAAAAAGGGGAAAAAACCCGTTGACCCCAAATCGCCCCCTTGGATCTCGTGCGCCACCGCCCTCCGCTTCTCTCTTCCTCCGAACAGTCTTCCGCCGGCGATGAGCACCCAGCTCCCCCTCCGTTCGACTGCGACGCGACGCCCCCTCCCCTTCTTCTTCTCCAGCCTCGCCCCCTCTCCCCTGAAATCCGCACCCAAATTGACCCAAAGCCCGAGCCCGCCACCCCCTGAGGCCATCACCAGAGCCGCGACGCCCCAGCCACCTCCTCGACGAACTACGAACGCCGGTACCCCCCTCCTCCTCAGTAAAAACCCGAAAACTGTGAGCCCCTCTCTTCTTTATTTCTTATACTTCAATTTTATATTTGTGTAAATTAAAAACATTGTTTAATTTCTTTTTTTTTCCTATATAAATAACTTTGAGTTGAAAACCTGATTTTTTATAAATAGATTTGAACCAAAAATCTGGTTTTTATAATCTAGGTTCAAGAGAAAGGATACGATTTTTATGATTTTTAAATTGAAATAGAACAAATAAAAATGTGAATTTTTATAAATATAGTAGTGCTATAAAAGTATTATTTTTATATAGAGAACTGAAGTATAAAAATATAACCTTTTATATTGTAGAAGTATAAAAATATATTCTTTTATATTGTAGAAGTAATAAAATATAATCTTTTATATTGTAGAAGTATAAAAATATAATCTTTTATATTGTAGAAGTATAAAAATATAATCTTTTATATTGTAGAAGTATAAAAATGTGATTTTTATAGCAATGAAATAAAAATCCGATCTTTGTATATGAAGTAGAAATATAAAAATATAATCTTTATATAGAATGAAGCATCCCAAAAATATATGAAATAGAAATAAAAATACGATTTTTATTTGTTGAATGAAGTAGTAAAAATATAATTTTTATTTGAACAGCGTGAAAAGAACTGCATAGGAATTCCAAGCAAATCCAGACGGTTCAGCAGTTCAAAAGCAAAGCACGGCGGAGTGGAACCCTCTGTGAGAACTTCTCACTTTTAATTTAATTTTCGAGTTAAAATATATATTAGGATGCAGACGGTGCTTAGTAGCACCCGACACCCATCGTCCACAGACCATGGATGGCTTGTATGCTTGTTTGTTTGATTTTGATGTGTGGTTGATTGTGTGATGTGACGTGAAATGAAATAAAATATTTATATAGTTAAAATATTTTATAGTTGAAAATAGGATTTTTAACGTGTATTTGAAATGAAATAAATATAAACGAATCGGACGATTTGTTTATATACACACATTTGACTGATATTGATTGGGACGCTAAATTTTACACATCGCCCAACTGCACAAATAAAATATGTGTTTGATTGATTGAAACCCCACACCGGTATTGGGATGAGATTTGACGTACACTAATCCCGATTGTTTAGTTGTATGTCAATCGATGGATTGACAGACTGTGTAAGCGTTAATTATTTATATTTAATGCTTATGCAGTTGTGTGGTGCACTCTGAATGATGGTTGATTATTTATCGTTGATATATACATGTGTTGTAGAAAACCCATATAATCAACATTATATGGTAATTGATTGGGCCTCATTCCAGTTTTGAAGAGAAATATTTGAAATAGAAATATTTGAAATAGAAATATTTGAAAGAGAAATATTTGAAAAAGAAATATTTGAAATAGAAATATTTGAAAATAGAAATATATGAAGGCGTGTTGATTAGATTTGCGCCATTTTGACGTAAACGATATTTATATCGATTTTATTCAAATTGAAATGAATATTAAAGTGAATTGAAATTCGAATTAAATTGAATTGATTTGAAATTCGAAATAAACTGAAATGATTTGAAATTCGAATAGAATTGAAATTAAATTGAAATAGAATTGAAATTAAATTGAAATAGAATTGAAATTGTTTTGAAATGAATTCGAGCTAAAATTGAATAGAATTGAATTCGAATTGAAATCAAATTGAATAGAATTGAAATCAAATCGAATTGAAATGAATTCGAATTGAAATTGAATTAATTTGAAATTCAAATTGAATTGAAAATGAATTGGAATTGATTAAAAATCGATTTGAATTGAAATCAATTTGAAATGAATTTAAAACGAATTTGTAGGGGAAAATTCAATTTTGATTTGAATTTGAAAAGGAAATTGAAATCGTTTTGAAAACGAATTTAAAACAATTTATAAAATTCGTTTCGAAAGAAAATCGACGAAGTATATATTATATATGTTATATATATATAATATAATGGCCTGAATAGAACGCGCCGCGCCGTGGCAGTTCGCGAATTTCGACCATTGACTTCGAATGGACATTACGGGAGATCCGACCGTCGGATTCTCCTAAAACCGGAACCGTTGGGTTCGTATCGAAAAGAGCTTTCTATCGAATATTAGAGATTTGAAATCTAATGGTTGGATTTGGAATTATGTCCAAATCAAATTTGGAAAAGGTCGCTGTAAGTGCAGTTCGATGGCCGTTGATGGAAATCGACTGTACGGGCCTTGATAAAATTATTAAAAATAGTAATAATTTGTGTAAAATCATAAGAAATGTTCTGTGAAGAATTGGGATGAAAACTCCATATTTGAAAAGATAAAAATAGATTTTTATCGAGATGAACTAGTTTTGAACTAGAATAATAATTTATTTATTTTTAAAATAAATAAATTGGATTTGAAATGGTTTTGAAAATAACCAGAATTTCCAATAATTGAATTGGAAAGGATTTGAATCGAAATTGTTTGTGGAATATTTCGATGTTGGATTTCGTGATGGGAATTGTTATTGAATAATTGATAGGTATTGTTATGGGAATTTGAAAGATATATTTATATCTTTATTTCCAATACGATATTTATTGGTCGTAGAATTTGATATTGAATATAAGCCGATATATTTTCTATTCAGAGCCTTGTATTTATTATCAAATGTGATTTGGGTTTGTCGTGAATGGTGTCCTCCATTAACACTGTTCTTAAGCCCAGTTGAGAAAAAGATTAAATCTTTTTATTTAGATTTAATGAAGTGTACCAATTAAATAATATTTAATTGGAATTGAATTGGTGTTGATTTTTGGGTTTATCATGAACAGAGTTTTAAATAACACTTGTTCTTTAACCCGTTAATCAAATGTGATTTGGGTTTGTCATGAATGGTGTCTTCATTAACACTGTTCTTAAGCCCGGTTGAGAAAAAGATTAAATCTTTTTATTTAGATTTAATGAAGTGTACCAATTAAATAATATTTAATTGGAATTGAATTGGTGTTGATTTTTGGGTTTATCATGAACAGTGTTTTAAATAACACTTGTTCTTTAACCCGATAATTAATGGAATGTGATTTTGGGTTTATCGTAAACCGTGTTTTAAATGACACTGATTCTTTAACTCAGTTAAAGATTAAAACTAAGTGGAGTTTTAATGGATCTTTAATTAGATTGAAAAGATCGAGAATGGAGTATCACCAGTTTTACTCCAGGCGATAGTTAAATCTTTAATTTGATTTGAACGTGAAATGGTAAATGAATTTACCGATAACACCGTGGTGTTAGATATGAAGTATTACCAGTTTTACTTCATGGGATGAATAGGTTGGGATTGGGAAATAAAATAAATGATTACTTCGGTGTCGTTCGCTAATCCCGACTAGTTTGAATTGATATTCAAAGGAAGATAAAAAGAATAAATTCAAAGAATTTATCTTTGATAAAATTAATGGGAACCTTTTGTGATAACCCCAAACTTCCACGGAATGAAAGCAGGAGTAATCATTTGGAATACAACATAAATATAATATAACAAGTCACAGAAACAACATAGTAAAGGAAAATCCATATAGTAACAACATCATAGCAGCGGAAATATAATGTCATCAACAATAGAAAATCCACAGTCATAGAATTCTAAGTTACTACATCAAGTTTGCAGAAAAATGACATAAATCCCAATTCCAAAATAAATGACATGAAATGGAAATAAGTCTGATGTCTGGAATGAAAAAGGAAAAGCGATAAAAGCAAATGATAGAAAGTCTTCGAAGCTCCAAGTCATCACCTCTACGTCAAAAGCTGGTCCAAGGAAAATGATAAGCAGCTCCAAAGAATAGACTCCAAGCAAAAGAATACCTGTTACTTGGCTGCCCGTGTGGAAAGGAGGGCACCCAAGTTTGCAAAAAGGTGAAACAAACTATGGGTCAGTCGTGGGACTGGTGTGAGAATTCTTAACTAACTTAACTAATATTAATAAGGCAAATCCAAAGATCACGCCGCTAACGCGGAACGGGTTCACTCTAATGGATTGTCGTGCATAATTTAAAGTGTCATAACAGATAATTAAATATATCGTAAACAACGCAATGTCTTTGGAAAAAAGGAATCACCATAAGACCCAAGTCCCATCACACAATGCAACGCACACCAGAGGATAGGGTTTTACCTTATGATGATTAAACATGCTAAATACGGCAAATACGAATCTAATACTATCATTAATGAATATGAAAATGTTTCAATCATAAATGTATCAATCCTAGGAAGCATAGGTACCCATATATTATGCCTCCGTACTAGGAATACAATCAAATTAGTCGGTTCGTATTTGGATTTTTGGTTTCCATCATGAGTCAAGGCTAGAGAGGAGCTCCTTACCGATTCGAGCACTCTAGCTAGTGTCTCAGGATTCCCCGCGGAGAACCCTTAGATAGCTGCAGGGCTGGTCCGCAAATACAGCTTAGCGGATTAGTTATACCTGAACACACGTTTCTCAGTCCTATAGGACCTATCCGAGGCGCCTCATTCCATCATCCACATAAGTAAAATGTCAGGCCGTGTTAAAACCCAAACACCACTTCTAGCTAGAAAGAAACGTGCTGCTCTCCCTGCGTTCCCTTCTCCCGTTTTAGACTCTACCGGTTTGTGAGGCTCGTGAAGTTACGTAATGCACAAAGCTCTGCTTATTCAAGCGGTGCTTTGATCGTAACCACAAGGTTCTGCTTTTCAACAAGAAACCTTGATCATTGCATCTTAGTATGCCACACTGTCACCCCATACCGTGTCGTCGATCGTCCGTCAATATATAAACGGGTGTTAAGTAGAGAATAAATCCTCCACCACCAATATTTATATATTAACAGAAAATCAACAACATGATATTCAACGGGGTACGATGTCAGACACACTATCCATTTATACTTATGCTCTGGGTCTGAGCGAAAGTCAAAGCCGTGAAATCAACACGTACGTCTGGCCAATGACCTTGACCCTTGAATTGGGAGCAAGTCAATTCAGGATCTCGATCGCTATCCATTCGAGGGAAGATTTACGGTCTTCATACGTTGTCTCATACTTCAATTCTCTAGCGTCGTTGGTTTAGTTTGGGATGAGAGTAACTCGGACTTCCCAAACAACCTCGCATACTTATAGTTTTGGAAAAACTATTTTATGTCGTTATATTATTTTATAACGACTAATTCTTGTCTTAATTATTTAAAATAATTAAACTCCTTATTTAACGACGCATTCTCAGAATCCTATTTTTATTTATATTAAATAAAAACGTATTCTTTCATTACATATCACGTTCTTATTTACTTACACTGAATAGAATGTAAGCTTGCATTCTTATATATTTAAATCAAAAATAATGTTAACTTCATACGGTGTAAATTCTTTTCAATATTAACATTTAAAATAAATGTTAACTCCTATGGCTAAATTACATTTTAATTTACATTAAAAATAATGTAACTCATCCTACGATTAATCTTCTTTTTATCTACATTAAAAATAATGTATATTAATCCTATGGTTACACTCTTTTTAAATATTAACATTAAAGCAATGTTATTCTCATCCTACGGTGCAATTCTGCTTTTAATTTACATTATAAAATAATGTAACATTCCTACAGTCAATTCTCTTAAATATTATTAACCTTAAAAATAATATTAATTGTCATACGGTGAAATTACTATAATATCTACATTAAATAAAATGTACATTTCCTTCTGATGAAGATTACTATACTATTTACATCAAATAAAATGTAAATTTTACTACGGTCAAAATTATTACCACATTACACTAAATAAAATGTACATTTCCCTATGATGAAAATTCCTTTTGTATTTACATAAAAAATATAAGGTAAACTTACCATGGTGAAAATTTCTATTATGTCTACATTAAAAATAATGTAGAACTTTTCCTACTTTAACATTACATATGAAAAATGTACAATTTTAATACACCGTAAATTCCTACTTTATATTTACAAATAAAAATGTAAATCTTGTCATACATTGAAATTTACCATTTAATTACAAAGAAAGATGTAATTTTTCTTATACGGTGTAAATTCTTTTTTTATATTTATTTATTAACATTATAAAATAATGTTGATTTTATCCTACGGTAAAATTGCTATATATTAACATTAAAAATGTTAATTACATCATACGGTCAAATTCACTATATATTAACATTAAAAATGTTGATTACATCCTACGTTATAATTTTTATAATATTAACATTAAAAATGTTAATTTCATCCTACGTTATGATTTTCATAATATTAACATTAAAAATGTTAATTACACATACGATGAAATTACTATTTAATTAACATCAAAAAAAAAATGTTGATTTTTCATGCATTGTAAATTACTTATTATTAACACCAAAAATAATGTTAATTTCTCATACAATGTAAATTCTTATTAAGTTTTAACATTAACAAAATTGCTAACTTTGTCATACGATGAATTTCTAATTTTTAACATTAACAAAAATGCTAACTTTGTCATACCATGAATTTCTACATGTCCAATATTTATGGCAAATCCAATTACATCGATGATTCAAAGAATAAAGGTGATCTATTCGAATTTACTATATACAAACAAATGGTTCATGAATATCAATAAACATGGTTGGTAAAATTATCTAACCATGATCATAGCAACTACAACTCAGGTTTTAACATTGAAATTTACAGATCTAGTGTCATAGCATCACAACTTCAGATTTATAACATACACAACATACATCGCAGATTCACAACACACAAGATTGATTAAACCATTTAATTTAATTAAAAGTGAATTCTCACCTTGACTGGATAAGAAAATAATAATAATCCAAATAATTTCAGAATGCTCCAATCAATCACAGCAGATCCTATTCGTTGTCACGGTCCTAACGGATCTGAAATTTTCAAATTCGAAGTTTGTATGTGTTAGTTATTGATGTTAGAACAGTTCTGACTTTTAACAACTGACTGTGTAACGCTTAAAAGCGTGGCAAAACTGAAATCAAATTATACCTTTGAATTTTCAGAATGTTCAAAATTTCAATACCAGTTTTCTCGATCCGTGGTCGATGGTTTCAGACACCGTTTGTTGGAGAAGGACCGGGGAAGAGAGGCCTTTGATCGGCCAGAGGGGGGATGGGCTCGGCGGTGCCTGGTAGGGCCCAGGGGGGCGCGACCGTCGGTTCTTCTCGGGCTCGGGGCCTCTTCGACAGGCGATGGGGGGTGATGGTTCAGGTACCAAATCGAAGAGCTCGCGAAGAGCTTCGAAACGGGTATTGGTACGAAGATTTTCGTTGAATATCGGAGGAGAAATCGAAGCTCAAAGAATTGAGCAAATATGGGTTCTTGCGGCTGTGCAAAATGAAGAAGACGATGGCCCTGTAGCATACCGTATTTATACTAGTATTTAGGGTTTTATTTTTTTATTTAATTAATTAATTAATTATAGAAAATAGTGTTTTCTCGTACGACCTCCAAACGAAGCTCAACGACTGTCAAACTTAATGTTTTGACGTCTTCTGAACGCGATGGCGGTACTGCCAAGGTCTAATTCTGAAGTTACAGTCATGTTTTCTTTTATTTTTAAAATAAATCATTTAATTTAATTTCGAACGTACTTGTTCATTCCACTAGGGCCACATACTAGCTCAGAAAAATCCAGAAAAATTATTTTTGGCTTTCTTATATCCATACAGTCCTAACAAAATTTATTTCACCTCATTCTGAGACTGTTTGAAAAATGGCTATTTTTCAGTCAATTAATTTTGACCGAAACTGACAAAACACAAATTCTTTTGCCACGCTTACATGCTAGCTTCAAAAATCATGAAAATTGAAACCTAGCAATAGTTTTACATTCTGGACCCAACAAAAGTGGTTTCGTTGAATTCCGAGGTCGTATGCAAAATGTCAATTTTCATGGGTGGTATATTTCTATAGCGACCTTTCTGAAAATTCATTTGGCCATAACTTTTGATTTCTGCTATGAAACTCCGATTTTTCGGATTCGTTAAAAAGGTACTCATTAACAGAATTAGATATTTTTCGTTTCACCAAAATCCGGTTTATCCTGCATCCTGTGCAGTAGGTCAAAGTTCAAGTTTGACTTTTCAAACTACCCTCCTATTTCTAATTCTCTATGCAATTTATTTTGGCTTAACTTTGCATTACTTTGCTCAAACAAATTCCCATTCATTTTTATTTGAAATAATTTATTTTAAATTTTTAAACACCCCTAAATGAAAATTTTAAATTGACCCCAAATTTCAAGGTTGTTACAATCTCCTCTCCTTAAGAACTTTTCGTCCTCGAAAAGGAAAAAGGAAAATTAGAAGAGTAGGAATCAACACAGGGAATACTGAAAAAAATTAAACGTACCTCAAAACAAAACCTAATCGGAGGTATCCACTTTGCAGTTGGGATAGGCCTGTTTGATGCTCTCTTCCGTTTCCCAAGTGCAGTCTCTAGGGTCACCACTCCACTGCACCTTGACTAGGTTGATTCTTTTATTCCTCAACACCCTAGTTTCTTTGCCAATAATTTTCAGTGGCTCTCTTCTCACTTCTAGGCTTGGTGTAATTTCCAAATCTTGCTGCGCAGCTTCCTCCACAACCAGATCCGGATCATGGACATGCCTCCGAAGTTGAGATACATGGAATACATCGTGCACTCCAGGCAACCAGTCGGGCATCTGAATTCTGTAAGCTAGGGTGCCAATCTTTTCAAGAATAGGAAAAGGGCCGATGAATCTGGGTGCTAGTTTCCCTGTTTTTCCAAAGCGGATAACACCTCGCATTGGAGTGACTTTCAGATAGACATAGTCACCTACATCAAAAGCTAGCTCTCGCCTTCTTACATCTGCGTAACTTTTCTGTCTACTTTGGGCCGCCAATAGCCGCTTCTTAATAAAGTCAACTTTGTCCGAAGCTTCTCGGATCATGTCAGGACCCAACACAAGCCGATTTCCTTTTTCAACCCAACATGCTGGCGATCTACATGGCCTACCATATAAGGCTTCAAATGGAGCCATTTTCAAACTTGCTTGATAACTATTGTTGTACGAGAATTCAACTAAATGCAAGTGATCTTCCCAAGACCCTCCAAAATCGAGTATACAAGCTCGTAATAGATCTTCAAGAATGTGATTCACTCGCTCAGTCTGGCCGTCCGTCTGAGGGTGGTAAGCGGTACTAAGGTTTAACTTCGTTCCCAACTCATTTTGGAATGCTTCCCAAAACTTGCTAGTGAAGATAGGATCACGGTCGCTAACAATACAGCTAGGAACTCTGTTTAACACGAAAGATTTTCTTCAATTAGAACATGAAAATTTCATTTAGAAAATGATGAAAAGGAGAGTTTTAGTTTTATTACTCATGTAGCCTGACGATTTCTTTGCAATAAATTTGTGCCAGACCTTGAGCAGTTCTAGTGGACTTGACAGGTATGAAATGAGCGGTCTTGGTGAAACGATCCACGATCACCCATATGCTGTCATTCCCTTTCCTAGTCCGGGGTAAACCATCTATAAAATCCATGGAGACTTGGTCCCACTTCCCTTCTGGAACCGGCAATGGTTGCAACAATCCGGCAGGCTTTTGTTGATCGCTCTTTACTCGCTGGCACGTAGGACATCTACTCACATAAATAGATATATCCCTCTTCATAGCTTTCCACCAAAACGTGCGCTTAAGATCTCGATACATCTTGCTCACGCCTGGATGGATGCTAAGCTTTGATTTGTGACCTTCATTCAAAACTTCTCTTATGAGCTCGGGAATACTTGGAACACAAATCCGCCCGTGCAATCTAAGAACTCCCTTGCCATCTATTTGAAAGTCCGTGCTTTCACCTCTTTGAATTTTTCAATCATCTTTCGAATAAAAGCATCACTTTTCTGGAGAGAGGCAATTTTATCCATCAAAGAAGGAGTAATGATGAAGCTCGCGACCATGTCAGCCTTTCTACTGAGTGCGTCTGCCACGACATTGGCTTTCCCCGGCGTATATAAGATGTCGAGATCATATGCCGCAAGAAATTCTAGCCACCGTTGCTGCCTTAAATTCAAATCTTTTTGGTCGAAGAGATATTTCAAAGATTGATGGACTGTAAACAATTCAAATTTTTCGCCCAAAAGATAATGTCTCCAGATTTTCAAAGCAAAAACAACAGCCAACAACTCTAAGTCATGCACACGATAATTCTTTTCATGTGGCTTTAACTGACGGCTCGCGTATGCAACGACCTTGCCCCTTTGCATCAGTACGGCTCCAAGGCCACCAGCTTGAGAAGCGTCGGTGTAGACTTTTAAATCTTGGTTGCCATCGATGATGGTTAGGACGGGAGCAGTGGTCAAACTCACTTTCAGCTTTTGGAAAGCCTCCTCGCAATCCCATGTCCAATTGAACTTGGTGTGCTTTTTAGTGAGCTTTGTTAATGGGCCAGACAGCTTGGAAAAGTTTTTGACAAATTTTCTGTAATATCCAGCCAAACCTAGGAAGCTTCTTATATCGGTGGGTGTACGGGGCTGCTTCCAATCTCGAATGGCGGCAATTTTACTTGGGTCAACTGCAATTCCTTCTTTTGACACCACATGGCCGAAGAATTTTACCTCCTCTTGCCAAAATGTGCATTTTGAAAATTTTGCTTTTAAAATATTTCTTCGCAGAATCTCCAACACTTCTCTTAAATGCCCTTCGTGCTCCTCCTTAGTTTTAGAATAGATAAGGATATCATCAATGAAGACTAGGACGAATTTATTTAGGACCTCGCGGAAGACCCTATTCATCAAGTCAACAAAGTAGGTTGGAGCATTGCACAGCCCGAACGGCATCACCAACCATTCGTAGAATGTGTCAGGACCTCTGAAAACGGTCCAAGGAATGCATTCTTCAGCTATGCGGAGTTGATGAAAACCTGTGGCTAAGTCCATCTTCGAAAACACCTTGGCCCCATTTAATTGATCCATCAAATCGTCTATGCGAGGCAAGGGGTATTTGTTCTTCAGTGTTTGTTTATTTAGGTCGCGGTAATCCACGCAGAGCCTTAGAGTACCGTCAGATTTGGGGACAAACACCACAACTGCACCCCATTCGGAAAAACTAGGCTGGATTAGTCCCTTCCATAAGAGCTGCTTAGTTTGGGCTTGCAAATCTTCTTTTTCTTTAGGGGTCATCCTTCGGACAGCATGGACTACAGGTCTTGCATTCGGAACAAGATCAATTCTGAAATCGATTTCCCTTCGCGGCGGTAAGCTGTCTACTTCTTCAAATACATCAGCGTAATTTTTGACCACGGGAATATTCTCTAGAGAAATAGGAGTGATATCGAGGGAAGACCAAAATTCCTTTCTATCAGATTTCGAGCCATGGCAAGGTACCAAGGATGATATCAAACTCAGAAAAATTCATAATGGTCAAGTTAAAGGGGAACTGAAAGTAAGAGAAAGAAATAGGTACTCGACAGTATGAATCAAGAGCGATAGAACCTCCAACAGGATTATGAACATTAATTGGTTCCTTTAGACTTCTTTGTTTTAATTTTAACTTCTTAACCGTGTTGCTAGAGACAAAACTTCTTGATGCACCCGTATCAAACAAAGCAGTGACAGGAATATTTTTAATAGAAATGATACCATCTAAAACATCAGGCTTACCTCCCTCAGTAGGTGCGGAGGAAGATGGTGCACTTGCCCCGTCATACACATGTGCAATCTGAGCTCCTTTCAACAGTGGGCAGTTAGCCTTGATGTGACCCTTCTTGTGACAGTTATAGCAGTCTTTGGTGTCATCACTCCTAGCCTTCTTTTGGTTCTTGCATTCCGAGCTATAATGTCCAAATTGCTGGCAGTTAAAGCATTGCACCTTTGACTTATCCCACTTCTTAGCGGGCCCAGAAGTGCTCCCTTCAGTCTTCTTCTCTGGCTGCTTCCTTTTGTTGTTAGCCAAGCTTCTCTCTCTATCCTGTTGAGAAACCTTCTTATCATTCTCCTCATATCGACAAGCAAACTCCACCAGCTTATTGAAAGAAAGATCGATGTGGGCCGTGACTCTGTCGATATATTTCCTCGCAAGCCCATTTATGAACCTTTTGTTCTTCTGAAAGTCATCCTGAATCAGTTCAGGGGCATAACGGGAGAGACCTTCGAACATACTCTGAGATGGTCTTGTCGCCTTGCTTCAAATTGGCGAACTCGTCATGCAGTCTTTCTACCTCCTGCCTTGGAATGTATTTGTCGTTGAAAAGCTCCTTAAACCTTGTCCAAGACATATCATCAGCAATCCCTCCAATCGTGACTACGTCCCACCAATTTTGAGCTTCTTCCTGTAGTAACCATGAAGCCATGAATCTTTTCCTCTGATCCGGTAGCTCCAATCCTTCAAAAATCTTTTCGCAGTTTCTCATCCAAGCTTGAGCCTGTGTCACAGTCTCTGTACCTTTGAATGGCACTCCTCCTAAGTTTTTGAACTTCTTCGCCACCTTATCCAAATCAAAGGGCTGAGGCGGTGGTGGTGGTGGTGGTTGTTGTTGGGCAGTGGGCTCCTCAGTCACGGTGGTATTTTGCCTTCTCCTGGCCCTAGCAGCTCTAGCAGCAGCGGAACTCATTTTCTAGTTGTTTCTGTACGATCAAAGAAAGAGTCAGAACAACTTTAATGATGATTTTGAGAAATGATGAAGATAGAAGGATGGATAAAAGATTATGATAGAATGACTGACTATTATGTATCCCATGAAATGTTCGCCATAGAATATAGTGATTCTACGTAAACGAATTATTATAATTATGTTATATTCCGCTTTGTAAACCTGGCTCTGATACCAACTGTGATAACCCCAAACTTCCACGGAATGAAAGCAGGAGTACTCATTTGGAATACAACATAAATATAATATAACAAGTCACATAAACAACATAGTAAAGGAAAATCCATATAGTAACAACATCATAGCAGCGGAAATATAATGTCATCAACAATAGAAAATCCACAGTCACAGAATTCTAAGTTACTACATCAAGTTTGCAGAAAAATGACATAAATCCCAATTCCAAAATAAATGACATGAAATGGAAATAAGTCTGATGTTTGGAATGAAAAAGGAAATGCGATAAAAGCAAATGATAGAAAGTCTTCGAAGCTCCAAGTCATCACCTCTACGTCAAAAGCTGGTCCAAGGAAAATGATAAGCAGCTCCAAAGAATAGACTCCAAGCAAAAGAATACCTGTTACTTGGCTGCCCGTGTGGAAAGGAGGGCACCCAAGTTTGCAAAAAGGTGAAACAAACTATGGGTCAGTCGTGGGACTGGTGTGAGAATTCTTAACTAACTTAACTAATATTAATAAGGCAAATCCAAAGACCACGCCGCTAATGCGGAACGGGTTCACTCTAATGGATTGTCGTGCATAATTTAAAGTGTCATAACAGATAATTAAATATATCATAAACAACGCAATGTCTTTGGAAAAATGGAATCACCATAAGACCCAAGTCCCATCACACAATGCAACGCACACCAGAGGATAGGGTTTTACCTTATGATGATTAAACATGCTAAATACGGCAAATACGAATCTAATATTATCATTAATGAATATGAAAATGTTTCAATCATAAATGTATCAATCCTAGGAAGCATAGGTACCCATATATTATGCCTCCGTACTAGTAATACAATCAAATTCGTCGGTTCGTATTTGGATTTTTGGTTTCCATCATGAGCCAAGGCTAGAGAGGAGCTCCTTACCGATTCGAGCACTCTAGCTAGTGTCTCAGGATTCCCCGCGGAGAAACCTTGGATAGCTGCAGGGCCGGTCCGCAAATACAGCTTAGCGGATTAGTTATACCTGAACAAACGTTTCTCGGTCCTATAGGACCTATCCGAGGCGCCTCATTCCATCATCCACATAAGTAAAATGTCAGGCCGTGTTAAAACTCAAACACCACTTCTAGCTAGAAAGAAACGTGCTGCTCTCCCCGCGTTCCCTTCTCCCGTTTTAGACTCTACCGGTTTGTGAGGCTCGTGAAGTTACGTAATACACAAAGCTCTGCTTATTCAAGCGGTGCTTTGATCGTCACCACAAGGTTCTGCATTTCAACAAGAAACCTTGATCATTGCATCTTAATATGTCACACTGTCACCCCATACCGTGCCGTCGATCGTTCGTCAATATATAAACGGGTGTTAAGTAGAGAATAAATCCTCCACCACCAATATTTATATATTAACAAAAAATCAACAACATGATATTCAACGGGGTACGATGTCTGACACACAATCCATTTAAACTTATGCTCTGGGTCTGAGCGAAAGTCAAAGCCGTGAAATCAACACGTACGTCTGGCCAATGACCTTGACCCTTGAATTGGGAGCAAGTCAATTCAGGATCTCGATCGCTGTCCATTCGAGGGAAGATTTACGGTCTTCATACGTCGTCTCATACTCTACTTCTGTGCCACGAAAGGTGAGTTTTCTCACACCTGCAAAAATATTCACATTTTGTGAAATTGAAATCATTGATTTGATTATTTGTTTGTTTGTTGCTATTTTAAATGGACACCTAATTTAAACTATGTGAGAACCCGTAACCTCCCCGTGAAGGAAAGAGCGGATACTTTTGAGAACAACACACAAAATAACGCAGACGGAAGAACATTTCATTGTTATTACAACAATTCCATCAGATACAAGAATATACAGAGTATAAATGAATAAAATACATTCGATGAACATCAGAGATTACAATAAATTACATAGCAGCGGAAAAATATACAAAACACAACTGAAGGTGATACACGGATACAGAGCTTTCCGAGCATCATTCCAGCTGTAAATCAGGACCCTATGAATATAAATATGCAAAACCAAAACTACTAGCTGCCCGTGTGGAAAATAGGGGCACACAGAATTTAGGTTAAAACAATAAACTCCAGGTCAGTCATGGGACTGGTGTGAGAACTAAAACAGTTATTAATCTTTATTTTAAAGTTCGGTAAATCAAGGGACCACGCCGTATGACACGGAACGGGTTTCCTCCCAAGAATACCAGTGCATAAAACAAACAGCGCAATGCTAAATAAAGAAAAATGAAGCTGTTATAAGACCCAGGTCCCATCACACAATGCAACGCAAACCGGAGGATAGGGTTTTTACCTTATAACAGCCAAAGCATGCTTGATACATTTAAAACACATTATTTGATACTATTATAGGTGTATAGTGTCAAAACAATTTCAATCGTAAATATCAATCATAGGCGGCATTAATGACCCATACCACTATGTCGCCATACTAGGTTCTACAAATAAAACCGAATTATCACGTATTGGAAATTGGATTCCATCATGAGTCGAGGCAAGGGGCAAGCTCCTCTCCGCATTCGAGACACTCTAGCAAATGTCCCAGGACCCCACTATGATCCTTGGATCTTCAGGGCCGGTCCTCTCTTACTTTTGAGGATTAGTTATTCCTGAGCACATGTTTCCCGGTCCTTACAGACCTATATCCGAGGCGCCGCGTATCCAACAACCACACAGGTGAAAAGTATACAAATGTCAGGGCTAGTAGGTCACTAACATCACCCTAACTAGAAAGAAACGTCGTGCTCTCCCTGCAGTCACTATCCCGTTTTTGACTCATACCGAGGTGTCAGGCTCGCGAATTCACGTTATACACAAAGCTACGCCACACAGGCCGTGCTTTGATCATCAACCACAAGACTTTGCTTTTCAACAGAAGCCTTGATCAATTGCCACTTACGTGTGCCACACTGGCAATTCACTCCATGCGATTGATGTCCATCGATATACAACCTCTGAGCTCGTACGTCTCAGAGAAGGGCGTTAAGCAAGAGAATAAATTCTCTGCCGCCAAATAGATGTATATTTAATAGAGATCAATCAATACAGAATAAAATCCAATGTCAGACATACAATCCATTTACAAGTTCGTTCTGGGTCTGAACGAAACCGGAGGCACTTTCCTCGCATATCCATCCATCTCCAAGTACGTCTAGACGATCTCCAACTGTTTCCCTCATCTTGGGTGTACAGCCCAATCGGGATCATCAGTAATCATCCAAACGATGCGAAGACTTCCGGTCTTCAACCACCGTCTTCATCTTCGACATCTCGTCGAATCAGTTATTCAGAACGGGTATAAACCCGGCCTTTCCGAATAACCCACGTATATAATAAACAAATGTTACACAAACACAACGAACGCCTCATTCCAATTCAGAATATTCTTTTATTCACAAAATCACATTCTTAGGGAAAGGTTCCCATTAATTTTATCCAAGATAAATTCTTCTAAATTTATTCTTTAATCCTCCTTTGGATATCACTTCAAACTAGTCGGGATTAGCGAGCCACACCGAAGTAATTGTTTATTTTATTTTCCAATCCCAACCTATTCATCCCCTAGAGCAAAACTGGTAGTACTCCATATCTAACACCACGGTATTATCGGTAAAATTAATTATCATTTCACGTTCAAATCTAATTAAAGATTTAACTATCGCTTTGGAGCAAAGTTAGTATAGAGAGGGCACCTGAGTTTGCAAAGTGAAACAAACATTGAGTCAGTCGTGGGACTGGTATGAGAAATCTTTCTATACTAACTAACAATATGGCGAATCACGGGACCACGCCGTTAACGCGGAGCGGGTTTACTCCATTGGATTGCCAGTGCAGAATTAAATAATTTTAATACAAAACAACGCAATGACTTTTGAAAAATGAAATCATTATAAGACTCAAGTTCCATCACACAATGCAACGCAAACCGGAGGATAGAGTTTACCTTATAATGATCAAACATGCTTAATACGTATAAAATAGTATTTTAATATTATTATTATTATTAGTGTCTAAGCAGTTTAAAAATACTTCAAAGTAAATGTATCAATCTTAGACGGCATAACTACCATATACTATGTCGCCATATATAGGTTTATAATCAAGACCATAATGTCGTATTGGAAATTGGGTTTCCATCATGAGTCAAGGCTAGGGAGGAGCTCCTTACCGATTCGAGACACTCTAGCAAATGCCTCAGGATTCCTCGCAGTGAACCCTTAGATATCTACCGGGCCGGTCTACACCTGTCGAAAGTGGATTAATTATGCCTGAACACACGTTTCCCGGTTCCTTTGAACCTCCATATGGCCACTAACAACCTATAAATCCGAGGTACCCCATAATCCATCATCCATATAAGTAAAAATGTCAGGGTTGGTAGGTCACTGACATCACTCTAGCTAGAAAGAAACGTGTGCAGTCCCTGCGTTCCCTTATCCCGTTTTAGACTCTACCGGGGTGTGAGGCTCGCGAAGTCACGCTATACACAAAGCTACTCCAGAAAAGGCTATGCTTTGATCATCAACCACAAGGCCAGATTTTCAACAAAAGCCTTGATCATCTGCATCATGGCGTGCCACATTGACAATTCATACCATGCAATTGATAACTACTAATATATATCAGGGTGTTAAGTAGAGAATAAATTCTCCATCACCAATCAGACATACATTAATAAAAATCGATTTAATTACATGACATGAATTCCAACATCAGACCCGCATCCATTTACAAGTCTGTTCTGGGTCTGAACGAAACCGGAGACACCTGAGAGCTTCTCGCTTATCCGGACAATCCACACATATGTCCGGACAACTACTGCTTCAACCCTTCCTGGGAGCAAGTCAGTCCAAGGCATCAGTAGTCGTCGTCCATTCGATGTGAAGATCGCCGGTCTTCAATCACCGTCTTCTACGTCTTCGACTTAATCGTCGTGTAATTATTTGAAATGAGTTAAACTCGGTCTTTTCAAATAATCCTCGCATAATTATCATTTAAATCATTTCATATCGTTAATATATATTTATAACGATTTATTTCTATTTTTATTTATTTAAAAATAGACCAATATAATAGAACGACGCTTCAGGTCAAGGGGTGGCCCTGGCGCTGTTTTACCCAATTTTGATTTACACATATCTTGAAATCTAACCGTCGGATTTTGATGCAATTTATATCGTTGGAAAGCCCTTCCCAAAGCGGTCCTAATGGTTCTAGTTTTGGGAAAATCCAATGGTCGGATCTTTCGGTATAATCGTTTAAAGTTGCAATTGCCGATACGCGAACTGCCGCGTGCGTTACGTTTTAATTTTATATTTATATATATAATTAAATATAAATCATTTGGTGATTTCAACCATAAAAAACCACTCTTTTTATCGCATCTAAAATGACGATAAAATATCACTTTTATTTCTCTGCTTTTATTTATCTCTAAAATATAAGTAAAATGTACTTTTCATTTCTAAGTTTTTTTTATACCTAGAATGTTAATAAAATTTCACTTTTCCAATTCATGTTTTTCTTCGTAACTATATTACAAACAAAAATGTGCTTTATATATTTATGTTTTTATTTGCAACTAATTTGCGAATAAAAATCCACTTTTTCTAAGTTTGTTTTTATTCCCATTTAAAATGTGAATTAAAAATAACCTTTTTAAGATTTATGTTTTCGTTCGCATCTAGTATGTGAATGAAAATATCCTTTTTTAATTCCATGTTTTCATTCGTAACTAATTCACAAATAAAAATGTACCTTCTTAAATTCATGTTTTTATTGGCCACTAGTTTACAAATAAAAAAGTACTTTTTAAAATGGTGTTTTTATTTACATATGAAATGTAAACAAAGAAATGTACCTTTTTATTTTCATGACTTCTATTTGTAACTAATTTGCAAATTAAAAGTGTAATTCTTTTCTATGTTTTATTTGCATCTAAAAATGCAAATAAAAAGTACAATTCTTTTCTGTGTCCTATTTTTATTTACACTAAATAGTAAATAAAAATGTCCCTTTTCTGAATTTATGTTTTATTTACTCTAAATGTAAATAGATGTGATCTTTTCCCTTTTTCTTATTTATTTACCTAAATGTAAATAAATGTTTTCCCTTTACTTTTTGTTATTTATTTACACTACATGTAAATAAATGTTTCTTTTTCTTATTCTTATTTATTTACACTACATGTAAATAAATGTTTAATATACTCATGTTTATTTACACTAAATGTAAATAAATATGTCATCAGATTTTTCTTCTCTATATTCACATAGATAAAAATGTAAATAAAGGTGTTCACATAATTTGTTCTTTTTATTTACATAAGAAAATGCAAATAAAATGTCATCGCAAAATTTGTTCTTTTTATTTACATAAGCAAATGTAAATAAATTCTATTCATAAAATTTGTTCTTTTATTTACATAAGATAATGTAAATAAATTCTATTCACAAAATTGGTTCTTTTATTTACATAAGATAATGTAAATAAATTCTATTCACAAAATTGGTTCTTTTATTTACATAAGGTATGTAAATAAATTCTATTCACAAAATTGGTTCTTTTATTTACATAAGGTATGTAAATAAATTCTATTCACAAAATTGGTTCTTTTATTTACATAAGATAATGCAAATAAATTCTATTCACAAAATTGGTTCTTTTATTTACATAAGATAATGTAAATAAATTCTATTCACAGAATTTGTTCTTTTATTTACATAAGATAATGTAAATGTCACTTTTTGTTCGCCATATTTTCATAATCAATACTTATTTACAACTAGATGTAAATAAAAAGGAATGACTTTCTTTATTCGCCAAATTTTCATAATCAATATTTATTTACAACTAGATGTAAATAAAAAGCAATGACTTTCTTTATTCGCCAAATTTTCATAATCAATATTTATTTAAAACTAGATGTAAATAAAAAGGAATGACTTTCTTTATTCGCCAAATTTTCATAATCAATATTTATTTACAACTAGATTTAAATAAAAAGGAATGACTTTCTTTATTCGCCAAATTTTCATAATCAATATTAACTTACAACTAGATGTAAATAAAAAGGAATGACTTTCTTTATTCGCCAAATTTTCATAATCAATATTTATTTACAACTAGATGTAAATATCAACTGTATTTGTACTAAGTATGACCCTGTATACTGTGTAACTCTGATGATTACTCTTATCCAGTATATTCTATTGTTCATTATCTGGTGTATTTATTTATTTCTGTTCTGCTATTATCTGTTTATGTGTTATATTCAAAGGATTACCCTTGCTGCCGTCAATACGGGGTTTGGGGTCATCTCATTTGGTATCACAGCTTTGGTTAAGCTTAGTTCTGGAATATAACATATTAACGAACTCGTCAGAAATAGAACCAGTAGTGTTCTAGGATGGGTAACTCTATACAGATAGGATCAGTAATATCCTAGTATAAGTAAAGCAGAATGAAATACACCCCAGTAGACACATGTACATTGAAGTATATGTTTCTATATTTTGAAATATCTTTTCTGTTGACCTGACACTTTGTCTGCAAATTGCAGACGCACTAGAAAATGAGTGACAGGAACAGAAGAAATAATCGTATGGCTCGACCAGCTAATGAGCCAGTTGTGTTCCCACAGCCAGAATCAGATATAGAAGTTCTATTCAAGAGATTTTGAAATCTAGGTGGATCGCCATTCTTAGGCAAAGAGTCCATTATGGAAACACAAGCTTGGATCCGTTCTGCAGAGAAAATCTTTGATGGTTTAAAGTTGAGAGCCGATCAGAAAAGATTAATGGCGTCTTGGGCACTCAAAGAAGAAGCTTTGTTTTGGTGGGATTCAGTTATTAAAGATAATCCAGAAGGTGATATCACCTGGGATAGATTCAAAGTGATTTTCTTAGAAAGATTTACTCCTCCCGAAGCAACCGAGCGATTATGTGATGAATTTTCTTATCTGATACAAGGTGATATTACCATCCCAGAATATCATAAGAAATTCAACGAACTTTCTCACTTTGCTCCTCATCTGATTCAAGATCCAAAGAGGAAGAATCTGATATTTATTCATGGCCTGCAAAGAAAATATCAGAATAGTGTGATGAGGAATGTGAAACTTCCTTTCTCAGAAATGATTTATATGGCTTATTAGTATGAAGATCTCGACAAGAAAGGTATGTATGTTACCTTACGAAGAAGGGATCAATTCTAGTAACAAAGATAAGCCTGAAACTGGTAATCCCGAGGCCAGTGCAATATCTGAGGTGAGTAAGAAGCCCAAAGTCATTCGAAAAAGGGCCAGATCTGAAAAGGAACCAACAACGACGGCCACCTGCTCTAACTGTAGAAAACCAAGGCATTTGACCAGGAATTGTAAAACCTCGAAGAAACGAAAGAAGGGGTTTAAACCCGATAACCAGTTTCGAGAGAATAGAAAATGCTGTCAATGCCATCGGATTGGCCATCTTGAAAAGGATTGCAGGCAATTTAAGAAATCCAAAGCGGTACATATAAATGAAGTAGCAGAAACGTCTGAGCCCTCAGCTATTTAAGAAAGGCTAGATGTTTTAGAAGGCACGCTAACTGTCAAAGATATCCCAGTTAAAGTACTGTTTGACACCGGCGTGTCGCGAAGCTTTGTTGTAAAGAATGCAGCTAAGAAACTGGATTTAAATTTGAAGAAGCTCAAGAAACCAATGACTGTCCAGAATCCGGTTGGGGGTCCCATTGATCTCAGTTGGGTTTGTGGAGTGCCGGTTTCTTTTTCTCGTTATCGGTTTCCTACCATCGCGGTCGTCATGAATTTTAAAGAGTTTGATCTTATCTTGGGGTTAGACTGGTTGACCAAATATGAAGCTGAGGTTAAATGCGCCGACAGAGTCGTTAAGGCGAAGATTAAATCAGGTGATTATATAACGATCCCCTGTGAAGGTCAGAATTCTAATAGAAAGGATTTCTGGGCAGCTCTCGATGTTTCTCCAGTTCAAATAGAAAATATCCCTGAAGTCACAGAGAATATTCCTGACCTCATCAAAGACATTCCTGTCGTCAAGAACTATGCGGATGTGTTCGAGGAAGTTGTTCGCTTACCTCCGCAGAGAGAAATAGATTTCAAAATTGCTTTAATTCCGAGTGCAAGGCCGGTAGTTCACGCTATTCGAAGAATGTCCTTGAAAGAGAAAGAGGAATTAGACAATCAAACACGACAGCTAGTATGGAAGGGTCTGATCAGGCCTAGTTTCTCTGATTGGGGAGCAGCAGTGGTGTTTGTCCCAAAATCTGACGGTACTCTACGGCTATGTGTGGATTATCGTGATCTGAACAAACAGACAATAAAGAATAAATATCCATTGCCGCGGATTGATGATTTGTTGGATCGATTAAATGGCACACAAGTATTTTCACGGATGGACCTAGCTACAGGCTTCCATGAACTTCAAATTGCCGAAGAGTGTGTTCCAATGACAGCATTCAGAGGTCCCGACTTATTCTACGAGTGGTTAGTAATGTCGTTCGGCTTATGTAACGCTCCAGCTTACTTTGTCGATCTGATGAATAGAGTGTTCAGAGGGGTTTTGAATAAATTTGTTCTGGTTTTCATTGACGATATTCTAATCTTCTCTAAATCAAAGGCCGAACATGAAAAGCATTTGGAACAGGTTCTGGAAATCCTTAGAAGGAATGTATTAAAAGCCAAGCTATCCAAATGTATATTCTGGCAAGATGAAGTAAAATTTCTAGGCCACGTCATATCTAAAGAAGGAATTGTTGTGGATCCAAGTAAAATCACTGCTATTCAGAACTGGAAGCAGCCTAGCACTCCTACAGAAGTTCGCGGTTTTCTCGGATTGGCTAGTTATTACCGGAAGTTCGTTAAAAACTTTTCGAAGATATCTGGCAACTTAACGAAGCTTACAAAGAAGCACTCTAAATTCAAATGGACTCCAGAAAGTGAAGAGGCTTTTGAAGAGCTAAAGTTAAGATTAACGACGGCTCCAGTGTTAACCATCATCGATGGCAATCAGGATTTGAAAGTCTGGACTGATGCTTCTAGAGAAGGCCTTGGCGCAGTGTTGATGCAAAGGGGTCAAGTGATTGCTTATGCTAGCCGTCAGCTGAAGCCGCATGAGAAAAACTACGTAACTCATGATCTTGAGTTATTGGCTATAGTATTCACCTTGAAAATCTGGAGACACTATCTTCTGGGTGAGAGATTTGAACTGTTTACAGATCACCAGTCGCTAAAGTATTTGTTCACCCAGAAAGACTTGAATCTAAGGCAGCAACGTTGGCTGGAGTTTCTTGCAGCACATGACTTTGAGATTATATACACTCCAGGGAAAGCCAATGTCGTGGCCGATGCGTTAAGCCGAAAGAATGAAATGATCGCCAGTTTTATTATCACGACTTCGTTGCTAGATAAAATATCTGCTCTTCAGAAGGATGATCACTTCATTCAGAAGATCAGAGAGATAATTCAACAAGGCGAACCCTCGAGTTTTCAAGTTGATAATGATGGGATTCTAAGGCTGAAAGGTTGAATTTGTGTTCCTAACATTCCTGAGCTCCGAAAGGAAGTACTGGATGAATGCCACAAGTCAAAACTTAGTATCCATCCGGGAGTAAGCAAAATGTATAATGACATCAAACGCACCTTCTGGTGGAAGTCGATGAAGAGGGACATTTCTTTATATGTTAGCCGATGCCCTACTTGCCAGCTAGTCAAAAGCGACCAACAGAAACTGGCTGGATTGTTACAATCGCTAGAAGTTCCTGGTTGGAAGTGGGAACATATTTCCATGGACTTCATTGATGGTTTGCCCAGAACCAAAAAAGGAAATGACAGTATTTGGGTGATCGTAGATCGCTTCATGAAGACCGCCCATTTCATACCTGTCAGATCAAACAGAACTGCTCAGAGTCTGGCGCAGATATATTTCAAGGAAATAGTTAGACTACATGGAGTGCCGCTCAGTATCGTCAGTGATAGAGATACAATATTTACTAGTAAATTCTGGGAGGCATTTCAAGTAGAGCTGGGAACGAAGCTGAACTTGAGCACCGCTTATCATCCTCAGACAGACGGTCAGACTGAGAGGGTGAATCGTATTTTAGAAGATCTATTGCGGGCTTGTGTTCTAGATTTTGGTGGATCATGGGAAGGCCATCTGCATTTGGCTGAATTCTCATATAATAACAGCTACCAGGCGAGCCTGACAATGTCTCCATTCGAAGCATTATATGGTAGACTGTGCCGATCTCCTGCTTGTTGGGTCGAGCCTGGTAATAGACTTGTATTGGGGCCCGATATGATTCGAGAAGCTGCCGACAAAGTCGATTTTATCAAGAAACGATTACTCGCTGCTCAAAGTCGACTAAAGAGCTATGTCGATAGGAGAAGAAGAGATATACCATTTGCTGTTGGCGACTATGTATATTTGAAAGTATCGCCGATGAGAGGAGTTATCCGGTTCGGTAAAACTGGAAAGTTGGCGCCCAAATTCATTGGTCCGTTTCCTATTCTGGAACGGATCGGAACGCTCGTTTATAGAGTTAAACTTCCGGATTGGTTGCCTGGAGTTCATGATGTATTTCATATATCTCAACTTCGAAAACACGTTCATGACCCAGACTTGATCGTGGAAGAAGCAGCTCAACAGGATTTTGAAATTACCACTGAATTGGCTGTGAGACGAGAGTCGCTAAAGATCATCGGCAAAGAAACCAAAGAGCTGAGGAACAAGAAGGTTCACTTAGTCAAAGTGCAATGGAGTGGAGATCCGCGAGATTGTACTTGGGAAACTGAGGAGAGCATTCAGAAAGCCTATCCTAGATGTCGAGTGGATATCTTTGATTGACTCCGATGCAAGGTACATTTACCATACTTTGCATTACTAATTAGTTCTCTACTCTGTTGTTATTTTCTTTCCATGGATGTGTACTTCTAATTCTAAAGTCTGAATGATTTTAAAAGAGTATAGAAATTGATTAGTATATTTTTGAAAAGTTAAAAACAGTTGGATGGTTGTTAGTGTTGTGTGATTGAAATTTGATTAGTTGAATTATTGAAACGATAGTTAATTTAATCAATAATTAGAATAATGGTAGAATTTATTCATTTAAATCACACATTGAACTGATTAGAAAATAGATAGAAATACATACATGTGCATTATATATGTTTGAACAGGTAAATGGATAGCTGTTGAGTAAAGATTTTATTTGCGTGCCCGACAAATAGATAAACCTTAATGAGTTGGATGCGAAATATTATTATATCAACTCCTGTGAATGCCATTGGATGCGGAGTGCTAGTTGTTCTGTGTGAAATAATAAATATCGCCATAGGATAGTAACAATTAATTTTGAACTACACTGCATGACATACTTCTGAAGATAGGCATACTTCATCATATACCACATAAGCATTTGGAGCTTGTGTGACGAGGTGGAAGATTTACCATACGAGCAAGAGGCTTGTACGGCGATGACTATATTTTACAGGTTGAACTGATGACTGATATGCACTATTTAATTTGTAACGATAAAATTGCCAAATTAATAAAAACCCTACACAGGTCTGGAGTTGACAATAATCACGTCTCTCTAGTTATTAGATACGGCACATGGACTATTTATTTCCCACACGGGACAAGGTGACGAGGATTTATCCTCTGGAGCATTTAAAATACACACTCCCTCATGCTTTGACAGGGTGACGAGAATTTATTCTCTGGAGTTACTATCTATACACGCTCCCTTGTAAACACCAGAATATATCACTATAAATATGTGTATGCTTATTAGGATTTATTGGGTACCTAATACGGCCCAATAAATTTCCAAACCTCTCCCCGTACAAAGGAGGTTATGGCGAAATTTTTCGAAAATTCCGGGTGTTAGCCAAATTTTTGAAGAATTTGAAAATTCTCAAAAACTGAAAAGTTGGAGAATGGAAGCCGGATTGAACGTAGAGTTGATTAATCAAACCACTTTCGACTTTGTTCCTTTTTGGGGACGAAAAGTTTTAAGTGGGGGAGATTGTAACGACCCAGAAAATCTGAACCAATTTTAAAATTTTAAATTGGGTAAAATAATGGATTTTAAATATTTCAAATAATAGCAATGAAAAGTGAGTTTGAATAGATGATTGAAAACGAATATAATTAATTCTAATTATAAACCAGGCCTGGAATGGCGCGACAGTTTCAAAAATTGAATTCAAACTTTGTCGGACTGTACCGAGTGCAAAACAAAACGGATTTGAGTGAAACCAAAAATATTTAAATCTGTTAGTGAACACCTTTCTAACGAATCTGAAAAATCAAAGTTTCATAGCGGAAAGCAAAAGTTATGGCGAAATGAATTTTCAGAAAGGTCGCTATGGAATTTATATAGCCCGTAAAATTGGCCATTTTGCATACGACCTCGGAATCCGACGAAACCACTTTTGTTGGGTCCAGGATGTGAAGTTATTGCTAGGTTTCAAATTTCATAATTTTTGAATCTAGTATGTGAGCGTGGCAAAGGAAAATGTGTTTTGGTCAATTACAGTTAAATTGGATCGACCAGAAATGGGCCTTTTTGCAAACGGTCTCAGAATTCGACGAAACTAGTTTTGTTTGGACCGTATCTTCAAAACATAGCCAGATTTATTTTTTTGGAATTTTTCGAATTAGTTTGTGGCCCTGGCAAGTTGAAATGTACGTTCAAATTAAATATTGAATGTTTTATATTTTTATTTGAATGGAAACTGACTGAAACAGTCGAATGGGCCTTTAAAACATATCCCATTGTGTTCGGAAAGGGGGTAAAACGCTAGGGACGACAGTCGTTGGGTTTGGATTGGGGTTCGTGAGCGAAAGGGGTATTTTGGAGATTTTAAAAATTATAAAATAAAATAAAAAAATTCTATTGGCTCACTCCTTTTCTCTCTCCCCGTATATTATCGAGCGACGGCGGAAACCCTTTCTAATCTTCCCGTCCATTTTCTGATCAATCCACTCACTAATATCAAGAGCCCCAGTTGAAGGTTTTGAGGAGCTCGAGACGAGCTTCAAATCCATACCTGGTTTCGATTTTTTCGTTGAGTATTTTGGGAGAACCGAGCTCGGGAAGTTCGCCCATTCGTCGCCAGTTTTCGCCGCCACTGCCTGTCCGAGTTCGCCGCCGTTCAGGGCTCCGACGCGCCTCTCCTAGCCCTTCAAGATGGCGCAGGCCGATCGTCATATAGTTGCACGGATTGAAAGAAAATTCAAAACCTTGTTTTGAAGAATTCAGAGAGGTATCGGCTATATTTATTTTCAACTGTTTTAACACCTTTAAACCGTTGCAAACTTTGAAAAATCATATCTTTTTCGTGTGTTGACGAAATTCAGTGAAACAAGAGACAGTGGACTCGTGTGGACGTCTTCTACCTTCTAGAAGAGACCGTGGACTCGTGTGGACGTCTTCTACCTTCTAGAAGAGACCGCGTATTTTTCTGAGCCTTCTGCTATTTTTGGTGGAGTGGAACCCAATGTGAGATTTCTAATTTATAAACGAAATGGAAAACGACGATGTATAAATTGTATAATCGATGTATGAGTTATATAAGCGTTGTACACCTCTTGTATAAGCGTTGTATAAGTTGTACGTTTGATGTATAAGTTATATATGCGTTGTAAAAATTATATATGTGTCGAAATAAAAGTGAATTGCTATATATATATATATATATATATATATATATATATATATATATATATATATATATATATATATATATGCCCCTCGTCCAAAAACCATGTACGATATTTATTGGTTGTGATTGGTGTGAAAATTGATTGATAGCGAATGGTTGATTGAAATTGTTTGTGATTGGAATTGATTGATTGTGGTTGAAAAATACCCATTTGTGGTTGAGAAATATTTGGTTGAAACCACATAGGATTAGTTTGTGGAAATGAAATAAATATACATGCCGCCTGCGTGCGAACTAGATGCATGATTCCCCATTGTCAAAAACCGCGAGGTTTTAAGGTAGAGCGAGGAGCCGTACTAGGGACGGTCCCGGTTTTAACTACCCTGCCGTTATGCTGCCGAAATTTTGAATAATATTCGTGTGTTTGAATTATTTTCATTTGTTGATACTATATTTATTCGTTGAATAGAAAACCTTCATGTGTTGAATCGAAATTCAGTCGTTGAATTGAAATTCATGTGTAGAATGGTATTCGTGTTTTAAATATAAAAATCACATTTTTATCTATATATATAAACTATAGAAAACCTTCATGTGTTGAATCAAAATTCATTCGTTGAATTGAAATTCATGTGTTGAATGGTATTCGTGTTTTAAATATAAAAATCACCTTTTTATCGATATATACAAACTATAGAAAACCTTCATGTGTTGAATCGAAATTCATTCGTTGAATTGAAATTCATGTGTTGAATGGTATTCGTGTTTTAAAATATAAAAATCACATTTTTATCTATATGTATAAACTATAGAAAAACTTCATGTGTTGAATCGAAATTCATTCGTTGAATTGAAATTCATGTGTTGAATGGTATTCATATTTTGAAATAAATTGTTTTATAATAAAAATCTTATTTTATCACCTATATGAACTATAGAAAATAGTCGTGTTTTGAAATAAATGGTTTTATAATAAAAATCCTATTTTATCACCTATATGAACTATAGAAAATAATCGTGTTTTGAAATGAATTGTTTTATAATAAAAATCACATTTTTATTATATAAATGAATTGTTAAAAATAGTGAAGTGTTGAAATAGAAGACAGTTAGATAAAAATATCATTTTTATCCAATGTATGAAAAGAATATAGTTTTGAAATCGAAGAATCGATACATACATATATATATATATATAAATAGAATTGAAATATATCGAATAACGACGCTGCAGTTCGTATTTTGAAACCGTGATTTCAAACGATTATACCGGGAGATCCGACCATCGGATTTTCCCGAAACCGCAACCGTTGGGTTCGCTTTGGAAATATCTTTCCAATGGCACCAACTTTGTAAAAATCCAACGGTTGGATTGTCTGGAATGTTTAATTCAAATCTAGAAAAAAACAACGCCAGAATCGGTTATATATTATATATAATTATATATAATCGAATAACGACGCTGCAGTTCGTATTTTGAAATCGAAACTTCAAACGATTATACCGAGAGATCCGACCGTCGGATTTTCCCGAAATTGGAACCGTTGGATTCGTTTTGAAAAGATATTCCTAATGATGTAAATTTTGTGAAGATCCAACGGTTAGATTTTCAGATATGTGTAAATCAAATCTGAAGAAAAACAACGCCACGGCAGCGTTATGGCCCGAAGCGTCGTTTTGAATAAATTGGCTATTTTAAAATAAATAAAAATAGCAATAAATCGTTATAAAATATTATAAACGATATGGATGTGAAATTAAGAAATTAACTGAAGGTTGGCTAAGTCGAATGGTTTCTTGGGTATTGATCTGATGTTGGTTTCGGCCTTCGGGGTTAATATTTGGGAAATCGCTCTCTTACTGATTGACGGTTAGTGACTAATGAATTGAAATGATGCATATGTATGTTAGTGTTGCACTTGTTTATTATATATGTGAGTTGCTCAGAAAGACCGGGTTTATCCCATTCTGAATAACTGAATCGACGATAAGAAATCGAAGATGAAGACGGTGGTCGAAGACCGGAGATCTTCACCTCGCTTGGATGGTAACCGAGGTCCTGATTGGGAGGCATCCCAAAATATGGATAATGAGTGGTGATCGTCCAGACGTACGTGGTGATCGATGGGTTTGCGAGGTATATAGTGCCTCCGGTTTCGTTCAGACCTAGAACGGACTTGCAAATGGACAGTGTGTCTGACATTGGAATTCATCCTGTGTGATTGATAGACATCAGTTGCACGGTGTGAATTGCCTGTGTGGCATGCTAAGATGTAGTGATCTGGGCTTCTGTTGAAAAGCAAAGTCTTGTGGTGATGATCAAAGCACAGCCGGTGTGGCGTAGCTTTGTGTATAACGTGAATTCGCGAGCCTCACACCCCGGTATGAATCAGAAACGGGAGAAAGGACCTCAGGGAGGGCCTGCGTTTCCTCCTAGCTAGAAGTGGCATAAGTGGTTTTACACGCCCTGACGAGTTTGACTTATGTGGTTGTTGCTGTTGCGAGGCGCCTCGGTTAGATCGAACGATCCGGGTCCGATGGAGTCATTCGTTGGCTCGCTTACACCCCAAAGGGCCGGGAAACGTAGTGTTCTGGCATTTTAGTCCACTCCGTGTGGACCGGCCCTGACGATCCAAGGGTCGATGCGTTCTGATCCTGAGACTCGGGCTAAGCAGTCTCGAATTCGGTAAGGACTATCTTTTGCCTTGGTTCATGACGGCAATCCAATTTCCAATTACGTGACTGTGCGGTTTTGATTGTATATATATTTGGCGACGTGATATATGGTACCCATGCCGTCTATGATTGATAGTTATGATTGAAATTGTTTTCGAAACAAATAAACACTAGTAATAATATCAAATGCTTTTGTTTTATTCGTATCAATCATATTTTGGCCATTATAAGGTAAAACTCTATCCTCCGGTTTGCGTTGCATTGTGTGATGGGAACTGAGTCTTACAATGGCTTCATTTTTATAAAAAGCATTGCGTTGTTTAAAAGAATGTTTTGATTTAAAGCACTGGCAATCCAATGGAGTAAACCCGTTCCACGAAAGTGGCGTGGTCCTGTTATTAGCCATATTATAAATGTGTTGAGTAGATTTCTCATACCAGTCCCATGACTGACTCGTAGTTTGTTTCACTCTCAAACTCGGGTGCCCCTTTTTCTACACGGGCAGCCTTGTATTCAGGTTTTAGCTGGCTTTTTCTGGATAGCTGGAGCTGAGGATGGATTCTATTATTTATCTCTTTTTATGCTGTTCAGCTCCTATTGTACATTATGTTTGTTTTCCGCTGTAGACATTTATGTATAGCTGAACCGTATTTGTACTAAGTATGACCCTGTATACTGTGTAACTCTGATGATTACTCTTATCCAGTATATTCTATTGTTCATTATCTGGTGTATTTATTTATTTCTGTTCTGTTATTATCTGTTTACGTGTTATATTCAAAGGATTACCCTTGCCGCCGTCAGTACGGGGTTTGGGGTCGTCTCAATGGCATAGTGCCCAATCCCACGATGTCGCCATACTAGGCTCTACAAATAAAACCGAAATGTCATATATTAGAAGTTGAATTTCCGTCTGTGAACCAAGGCAAGGGATCGTCCTTACCGCTTCGAGACAATCTAGCCTATGTCTCAGGACCCAAACTCAGGTGGACCCTTGGATCGTCAGGGACGGTCCACCCGAAGTGCAAAGGGTGAATTAAAATGCCTAAACATGCGTTTCCCCACCGTATGGGGGAGTAAGTCTAGTCTGTATAAAGACCATATCATCCATCGGCCCGTAGTGCCAATATAACCGAGACGCCTCGCTATCCATCATCCACATAAGTAAAACGCCTAGGCGTGCAAAACCCAGACACCACTCCTACATAGAAGGAAACGCATGCCCTCCCTGATGTCCTCTCTCGTTTCTGGTTCACACCGGGGTGTGAGGCTCGAGAATTAACGCTACACAAAGCTATGCTATATTAAAGCCGTGCTTTGATCATCGACCACAAGACTCTGCTTTTCAACAGAAGCCTTGATCATTTGCATCTCAGCAAGCCACACAGGCAATTCACGCTATGCAACTGATGTCTATCAGTCATACAGAATGAAATCCGATGTCAAACATACATTCATTTACAAGTTCGTTCCAGGTCTGAACGAAACCGGAGGCACCTGATTCCTCGTCTTGTATGTCCAATACAGGAGAGAGGTCCTCGCATATCCGGTCGATCTCCAAGTACGTCTGGAACGATCACCACTTATTGCCTCGTCTTGGGTGTACAGCCCAGCCAAGACATCAGTAATCATCCAAACGATGTGAAGACCTCTGGTCTTCAACCACCATCTTCATCGTCGACTCATCGCCGATTTAGTTATTCAAAATGGGATAAACCCGATCTTTCTGAATAACTCGCGTATATAATAAATAAGTGCTTTAAAAACATGACACAAATCTAAAATATTCCATTATTCAAATATTCTTTTAATTTGGGAAAGGTTCCCATTAATTTTATCAAAGATAAATTCTTTAAATTTATTCTTTAATCTTGCTTTGGATATCAATTCAAACCAAATTAAGGTTTATCCAAACTAGTCGGGATTAGCGAACCTTACCGAAATAATCATTTGTTTAATTTCCCAACCCCAACCTATTTATCCCATGAAATAAAACTGGTAATACTTCATATCTAACGCCACGGTTTTATCGGTAAAATTAATTACCATTTCACGCTCAAATCTAATTAAAGATTTAAATATCGCTTGGAGCAAAACTGGTGATACTCCATTCTCAATCATTTCTTGAATTTGATAATTTTAGTTATCAAATTCACCTTTCAATCTATTTTCCATTCTCGCTTGGGTTCATTAAAACTCTAATTTAGTTTTATTTTCCATAAATCATTACTTAATGATTATTCAAAGTTAAGAAATTAATCTCATCTTTAACTGGGTTAAAGAACTAATGTCATTTAAAACACAGATCACGATAAACCCAAAATCACATTCCATTAATTATGGAATCTTCACGGAAAATAGATCAGTATATATAATCGATATAAACTTCCATATCCAACCGATAATATAAATGGAATAATGGCAAAGCCTCTTAAATTTCATATATAGTAACAGTCTTTCTCCACAGAAGTCCACTTCGATTATTACCAAATCGAATCCATTCCATTCCAATTTATTTTATTAAATTGAAAAACTTCACTTTGGAAAATTTCCTTTAAATCTTAACAAAATATTTATAAATTCCAAATCACATTTCACTGTAAATCGGGTTAAAGAACGAATGTCATTAAAAACACAGTTCACGATAAACCCAATTCACATTCCATTTTATTCAATTATTAAATATAATTGGAAACTCTAACAATCTTAATTAAAAGATTTATTCTTTTATCATGTGGTTCAAGAACAGTGTTACTGAAGACACCGTTCACGACAAACCCAAAATCCCATTGATATTAAATACAAGGCTCTAAATAGAAAATATATCAGCTTATAATCAATATCAAATACCACAACCAACAAATATCATATTGGAAATAATGATATAAATATATCGTTCAAATTTCCATAACAATATCTGTATAATCACGAAATCCAACATCGAAATATTCCGAAGACAATCTCGATTCAAATCAATTCCAATTTATATATTGGAAATCCTGATTATTTTTGAAACCATTTCAAATCCAATTTATTTTATTTAAATATTATTTGGTTTCAAATCTAGTTAATAGCTAGTTCATTTTGATAAAAATATATTTTTATCTTTTCAAATATGGAATTTTTCATCCCAATTCTTACCAAATCATTTACTACGATTTTACGCAAATTATTAATATTTTTTATAATTTTATCAAGGCCCGTACAGTCGATTTCCATAAACTGCCATCGAACTGCACTTACAGTGACCTTTTCTAAATTTGATTTGGACATAATTCCAAATCCAACCATTAGATTTCTAATTTCTTGTATTCCTTAGAAAGCTCTTTTCGATACGAACCCAAAGGTTCCAGTTTTAGGGAAATCCGACGGTCGGATCTCTCATAATGTATATTCGAAGTCAATGGTCGAAATTCGCGAACTGCCGGGGCGCGGCGCGTTCTATTCAGGCCATTATACATATATATATAAATATAAAATATTATATATTTCATCCATTTCCATTTAAAACGTATTTTATAAATCGTTTTAAATTCGTTTTCAAAGCGATTTCAACTTCATATTAAATTTCAACTCAAAATTGAATATTCTGTATCATCGATATATAAATGATAGTATTTTCAAAACATTACATTTTGAAATCATTTCCTTTTCGTTATTCATTATAAAAATGAATAAAATCGATATAAATCTCATTCACATCAAAATGGCGTTAATCTAATCAACGCGGCTTTATATATTTAAATATATTCGTGTCCTTCCCAAATAGGACATCAAAATCAGATTTTTGATCTTTTACTGAATATTATTTCAAAATATTCATTATTTTCTGAACTGGAATCAGACACAGCCAATTACCATATAATGTTATTTATATGGATTTCATACAACTCATGTATCGAACAACAATGATAACCAATCAGCCATCATCCAGAGTGCATTCTATATTGCATAAGCATTAAATATAAATATTTAATGCTTATAACAGTCTGTCAACCAATCGATTGACATACAACTAAACAATTGGGATTAGTGTACGTCAAATATCATCCCAATACCCGTGTGGGATTTCAACCAACAAATACTGAATATTATCTGTGCAGTTGGGCGATGTGTAAAATTTTATCGTCCCAATCAATATCAGTCAAATGGGTGTACATAAACAAATCGTACTATTTGTAAATGAATATTTATTTCATTCATATACACGTTGAAAATTATATTTTTAACGATAAATTATTTTATTCAATGCATGTATATTTTACTCCACATCACAAACACTAACAATTTCACATCACAACATACAATCAAACAAGTCGTCCATGGTTTGTGGACGACGGGTGTCGAGTGCTGCTAAGCACCGTCTGCATCCTAGTATATATTTAACTAGAAAACAAGTAATGAATAGAAATTTACCTTTTTCTTTGTAAATGCAAGTAATGAGTAGAAATTTACATTTTTCTTGGTAAATAAAAGAATGAATAGGAATTTACATTTTTCTTTCTAAATTAAAGGATGAAAGTATGAAATAGAAATTCACATTTTTCAATGTAAACAAAGCATTGAAATTGACCATTGTTACATTAAAATGTCTTTACTATAAAGTATATATTTTTATTGTAACCAAATGTTAGAAATAATCATTTGCTAAATAGATTTGCATTTATATTGAAATATACATTTTTAATGTCATGCAGCATTAAAAATAGCCATTTGTCATATAGAAATGTATTAACATTGAATCATACACTTTCAATGAAAATTACATTTTTCAGTGTAATCATATGTTGAAATGGAAAATTTCATTTTTCAATGTGATCATAATATAAAATCAAAAGTTACATTTTTATATGAAAATAAAGAATGGAATAGGGGATTACATCTTTATATGTGATCAAAGCAAAGTATTGAAATTCACATTTTTCAATGTAAATAAAGATTATATAGAAATTTACATTTTTCAATGTGAATAAAGATTTCATAGAAATTTACATTTTTCAATGTAAATAAAGAGTACATGGAAATTTACATTTTCAATGTAAATAAAAGAAAGATTAGAAAATTTACATTTTTCCAATGTAAATGGAATATGAAATAAAGGCTCATATTTTAGATAAATACTGAAATGGAAAGTTACATTTTCAATATAATAATATATTGAAATAAAAGTTACATTTTCAATGTAAACTTATATTGAAATAAGAGATTACATTTTTCAATGTAATATTGTATTGAAATAAAAGATTTCTATTTCAGTTATATAGATGAGTGATAAAACAAATTTCATTTTCATGTAATATTTATATGAATCATATAAAAGACTCATTGTACAAAGAGAATGATATTATCATTAAAAAAATTCATTTTTAATGTAATATTTGATTTCATATATAAAGAAATCAATTTTGAATTGAAAATAGTTTGATATCGTCGAACGATTTATATTTATATATAAATATAAATTAAAATAAAACGAATCGCGTCGCTGCAGTTCGCGTTTTGAAATCGTAACTTCAAACGATTATACGGAAAGATCCGACCGTCGGATTTTCACAATACTGGAACGGTTGGGTTTGTTTTGGAAAGATCTTTCCAACGATATATAATTTGCTAAGATCCCACGGTTAGATTTTGAGAAATATACAAATCAAATTTTGATCTAATGACCCGAAGCGTCGTTTAATTAAAAATGGCTATTTTTAAACAAATAAAAATAGCGATAAATCATTATAAATTATTATATACGATACGGAATGAAAAGAAATGATTTAAAGCATATATATTCGAGAATTATTTGAAAAGTCTGAGTTAACTCTCATTTCAAATAATCATACGACGATTGGAAGTCGAAGATTTGAAGACGGTGATTGAAGACCGACAATCTTCACATTGAATGGATAACTATTGTTGCTCGGCATTGGTTATGTAATAATCCAGAAAATCAGAACCAATTTAAAATTTTTGTTTTTGATATTTCAGTGAATTTTGAATTGTTAAATTAATTTATTTTAAATAATAACGATTAAAAATTTATTTTAATCGAAGTTAGAACGAATATATTTATTTTAATTTCAAAAGGAATTGGGAATAGCACGGTAGTTTGAAAAGTCAAATCTAAAGTTTGACTGAATGTACAGGATTCAAAATTGAACGGATTTTAGTTAAACCAAAAGTATCTAAATCTTTTTAAAAATATCTTTCCAACGAATCCAAAAAATCAAAATTTCATAGTGGGAATCAAAAGTTATGGCCAGTTGAATATTCAGAATAGTCGCCATGGAATAAATATTGTATAATTTATAGCCAGTATAAAAGGTCATTTTACAAACGATCTCCGTTTTCGACGAAACCACTATTTTGGATTCGGAATGTCAAATTATTGCTAGGTTTCAATTTTCATAATTTTTTGAATTAATTTGTGAGCATGGCAAAAGAAAATGTTTTTTGTCAATTTCGGTCAAATTTAATCGATTTAAAATGGCCATTTTTCAAACGGTCTTTAAATTCGATGATATTAATTTTGTTAGGACCATATCGTCAAAACAAAGCCAAATATATATTTTTTCTATAAGTTTTAGGGGCCGTATGTGGCTCCGGTGAATTTAAATGTACAATCGTATTAATTAAATAAATGATTTAAATTTTAAATTAAATAAAACAGGCTAAATACGACTGTTTGGGCTGACGGGACCTAGCCCATTGCGTTCGGAACGGGGGCAATTGGGTAGGGACAACTTTTGCGGGGCTGAGATTGGGACTGTTAAAGAATAAACGTGCTAAAATCATTAATTAAGATAATTAATATTATAATATTGTAAATATCACAAATCCAAAAACCTAATCCATACACTACAGTGGGCCGCCGCCTACATCAGATTAATGACCAGAATTGCTTCCTTCTCCCTCCTTGAGTAACTACTCCCCAACCTCTCACCGAAACCTATTGCTCCAGTTAAGCTTTTTGTAGAGGACTTCTCCCTCTACACATCCATACTTGTCCCAGCCTCCATGGTGCATCGTGCCTCGAGAACCACGCACCCAAACCCAACGGGTTTCAACCGCCACCGCCTTCCCAAGGGTGGACCGCACCCCATGCCATGGGTCCCCCTTGAAGCACGCCGCCTCCCTCCTAGACGTAGTACACCCCGATCGTTCTGAAGCCGTGTGATTTGAACGTGAAAGGGAACCACAGTTTCGAAGGAGAAGCAAAAACCGATGGCCTGTTATCTGTTTAAGGGAGAAGAAGGGTAAAATCCTTTTAATTATTTTAACAATTTAATTTAAAAATGTATAAACACAAATTAAAACATATTTTATTCTTACGATCTCGAAATTGAACGATTTCAGATCCTGTACGATCGTGAAACCGAGATCTACGCTGCTGTCCTGACTAGGATCAATTCTGAGCTGATAAAATTTTGGCCAAATTTGTAGATCTGAACAATTCAGATTTAAACGACTGTGAGAAATTCCATTTCTTTCTTATATATATATATATATAATTAAAATTACTGAATAATGTTACGTGATTTAAGTTGTGTTGTTAAATTATACGCTGCTAAGTTCCATTTGTATCATACGTGATTTGATTTATGATGGGTGTGTTCTGTAGATTGTTTGAAATTAACATTTCTGTTAATTAGAGTTGGGTTAAAACAAATTATCATTTGTTTATTAGATTGTTGAAATTAACATTTCTATTAATTCGAGTTGGGTTAAAACAAATTATCATTTGTTTATTAGAAAATTAGATTATGTTAATTAGAAAATTAGATTATGTTATTAGATTGTTGTAATTAACATTTATGTTAATTAGAAAATTAGATTCAAGGACAAAAAAAAAACAATATTCTTTTTGTCATTTAAAAAGAATAAGACAAAAATATTCATTTTTGTCATCTAAAAAGAATAAAACAAATATATTCATTTTTGTCATCTAAAAAGAATAAGACAAAAATATTGATTTTTGTAATTTAAATAGAATAAGACAAAAATATTCATTTTTGTCGTCTAAAAAGAATGAGACAAATATATTTGGTTTTATCATTTAAAAAGAATAAGACAAATCTATTTATTTTTGTCGTCTAAAAAGAATGAGACAAATATATTCACTTTTATCATTTATAAAGAATAAGACAAAAATATTCATTTTTGTCATTTAAAAAGAATGAGACAAATTTATTCGTTTTTGTCATTTAAAAAGAATAAGACAAAAACATTCATTTTTGTCATCTAAAAAGAATGAGACAAATATATTCATTTTTGTCATCTTAAAAGAATGAGACAAATATATTCATTTTTGTCATTTAAAAATAATAAGACAAGAATATCCATTTTTGTCATTTAAAAACAATGAGACAAATATATTCATTTTTGTCATTTAAAGAGAATAAGACAAAAATATTCATTTTTGTCATTTTAAAAGAATGAGAAAAACCATATTCATTTTTGTCATTTAAAAGGAATGAAACCAAAATATACACTTTTGGTCATTTGACTGAATTAGATTTTTTAGCCAAAATGAAATATCACTTTTGTCATTTGGATTGAATTAGAATATTCAATCAAAAATAAAAAAATTCAAATTTTGTCATTTTGTTGAATTAGAATTTTCAACAAAAATGAACTATAAATTTCTATCATATTGTGGAAAGAATAGAAAAATAGAAATTGTTCATGTTTTAGAATTAAAACATGATTTAATTAAAATTTACATTTTTAGTGACAAGAATAGAAAAATACACATTTTAATGTAATGTTATAAAAATTGAAAAGATTCATGTTTTGGAATAAAAATATGATTTCATTAAAAAAAGTTAACGTTTTGATGTAATGTTATAAAATTCATGTTTTAGGATTTAAAACATGATTACAAGAAAAATACACATTTTAATGTAATGTTATAAAATTCATGTTTTAGGATTTAAAACACGATTACAAGAAAAATACACATTTTAGTGTAATGTTATAAAATTCATGTTTTAGGATTTAAAACATGATTACAAGAAAAATACACATTTTAATGTAATGTTATAAAAATTGAAAAGACTCATGTTTTAGGATTAAAAACATGATTTTATTAAAAAGTTGACATTTTAATGTAATATATAAAATAGAGAAAAGATTCATGTTTTAGGATTAAAAACATGAATACAATAAAAATATACATTTTAATGTAATGTATAAAAATAGAGGAAAGATTCATGTTTTAGGATTAAAAACATGATTACAATAAAAATATACATTTTAATGTAATGTGTGGATGTAGAAAAAGATTCATGTTTTAAAACAAAAACATGTTCACATTAAAATCTTATTTTTTAGAAAGAATGATTTATATGTAAATTGCTCATTTTAAAAAAGAAGTGTTGAAACATTGAAAATCATATTTTTAATGTAAGGTTTGACTCAGTGGAAATATTGACTGTTTTGAATAAAAATGTTGACACATAAAAACTCCATTTTTAATGTAAAGTGATTCATTAGAAAACATATGTTAGGAAATATAAAAGTGTTAAAAACATTTCTTTTATCATTGCAAGAAATTACATGTTAGAAAGTATTTATATGTTAAAAACATTATTTTTAACATGCAAGAAAAGAACCAAATAAAAACATCGCTATATACATTTTGTCAACATAGGATGGTTAACAAAATGAAATCATCAAAATATACAGTGGAATTTGGATATAAATCTAGTGATATTTTTAATCGCCAAACGTACACTAGAAAATGTAGAAACTGTCATATAAATGAATTATATTTATATTTATATATTATTTTATATACAAAAATATAAATTTAAAATTTAACGAATCGTGCGCGGCAGTTCGCGTTTCGGCAATCGTAACTTAGAACGATTATACCATAAGATCCGATCGTCGGATTTTCCCAAACTAGACCAGTTAGGACCACTTTGGGAAGATCTTTCCAACGATATAAATTTCGTCAAAATCCAACGGTTAGATTTTGAGAAATGTGTAAATCAAATTTTGGTAAAAACAACGCTAGGGCCGCATAACGACTTGAAGTGTCGTTAAATTAATTTGAGCTATTTTTAAATAAATAAAAATAGCAATAAATCGTTATAAATAAATATAAACGATATGAAATGATTTAAATGATAATCTTTCGAGAATTATTTTAAAAGATCGAGTCAAACTCATTTCAAATAACTATAGGACGATTTAAAATTCAAGATATAGAAGATGGCGTTTGAAGACCGACGATCTTCACATCGAATGGACAACTACTGATGCCTTTGATAGGAGTTGCTACCTTGAAAGGGTTACAGTGGCAGTTGTCCGGACGTACTTGTTGATTGTCCGGATTAGAGAGCATCTCTTTTCCGTACTGGACATACGGGACGAGGAATAAGGTGACTCCGGTTTCGTTCAGACCCAGAACGGACTTGTAAATGGATGCGTGTTCGACATTGGATTTCATTCCATGTAAATTAAATTGATTTCTATTTAATATATATCCGTTTGGTGGCAGAGAATTTATTCTGTTGCTTAACACCCTTAGAGGGTATATATTGGTAGCTATCGATCACATGGCGTGAATTGTCAATGTAGCACGCGAAGATGCAAATGATCAAGGCTTTTGTTGAAAAGCAGGGCCTTGTGGTTGATGATCAAAGCATAGCTTGTTTAGGCGTAGCTTTGTGTATAGCGTGACTTCGCGAACCTCACACCCCGGTATGAGTCAAAAACGGGATCAGGACTGCAGGGAGTGCACATGTTTCTTTCTAGCCAGAAGTGGTGTAAGGGTTTTTACAAGGCCCAACATTTTTACTTATGTGATTGATGGATTATGAGGTACCTCGGATTTATAGGTCGATAGTGACCATGTTATAGGTTCAATAGGACTGGGAAGCGTGTGTTCAAGCATAATTAATCCACTAAAGTACTTGTGGACCGGCCCTAAAGATCCAAAGATTCACCAGCATTCGAATCCTAAGGCATTTGCTAGAGTGTATTGAATCGGAGAGGACGATCCCTAGCCTCGATTCATGAGGGAAAACCAATTTCCAATATGACATTACGGTTTTGACTGTAAACCTATGTATGGCGACATAGTATATGGTAGCTATGTTGTCTAGGATTGATACATTTACTCTGAAGTATTTTAAACTGATTAGACACTAATAATAATATTAAAAATATTATTTTACACGTATCAAGCATTTTTGATCATTATAAGGTAAAACTCTATCCTCTGATTTGCGTTGCATTGTGTGATGGGACTTGAGTCTTATAATGATTTCATTTTCTAAAAAGCATTTCGTTGTTTTTGACTAAAATTCTATTAAACCTATGCACTGGCAATCCGATGGAGTAAACCCGTTCCGCGTTAGCGGCGTGGTCTTGTGATTAGCCATATTGTTAGTTAAGAAAGATTTCTCATACCAGTCCCATGATTGACTCGTAGTTTGTTTCACTTTGCAAACTCGGGTGCCCTCTTTCCACACGGGCAACCAAATGACAGGTTTAGGTATGGACACATTCTGGACTGGAGCTTGCTAAAGAAGAAGATGAAGAACCTTTTTCTTTTTATATTTTATTGTTTCTTGAGACATTTAGACGTTATTGATCTTTGATGTATTTGGTGGAGTTTGAAACTTATTTCTTTCCTTGTTGAGACTTCTATTTTGCTAAGTGTATCATGTAACTGCATACTCTGATGCCTGTGATATTATGATGTGATGACATTTTCTATTTCCGCTGCAATGGTTATGTGTTATGCTATTATCTGAGATCTGTTATTGTTGTGATTATGTTATGCTCCTATGATTTTCCTTGCTTTCGTACTACGGAAGTTGAGGGTAGTCACAGTTGGTATCAGAGCTAAAGGTTAACCTTAGCTCCGGAGTATAACATTTTTAGAACAATTCGTCTAGATAGAATCAATAGTATTCTAAGGCGAGTAGCTCATTAGAGATAGGATTAGTAATGTCCTATCATTATTATCTTATCATATATCTTTACTTTTAACCTTTCTTTAAATTTATCATTTCTGTTTGTCTGACTCTTTCCTTGATGGTACAGAACTAACTAAGAAATGAGCACTAGAGCACGTACTAGAGCCCGAAGCAGAGGTGGGGCTAGAGGACCTGCTAGAGATGAGACTCCTACGGCCCAGGAACAGCCCACTCCAGAGGCTGTGACACCACCTCCACCCCCGCAGCCATTTGATTTGGACAAAATGTCCAAGAAGTACAGAAACTTAGGGGGCGTATCCTTTACCGACCGAGAGACTGTGATTGAGGCACTAGCATGGCTGAAGAACTGTGAGAAAATCTTTGAAGATTTGGAATTGGAGGACCAACGCAAGCGCTTCTTGGCAACACGGCTATTGAAAGACCAAGCAGAAATTTGGTGGGACACAGTCAAGATTGGCAATGATGTGGCCAACATGTCTTGGGCCTTTTCAATGATAAGTATATCAGTCTGCAGGAAGTTGAGAGGCCTCATGATCAATTTGCAAATCTGCAGCAGGGAGAGATGACTATTTCAGAATATGTGCGGAATTTCGAGGAACTTTCACGCTACGCTCCAGAGTTGATTCAGGATCCAGTCTAGAAAAACAAAAGATTCATTTGGGGCCTTTCTAAGAAGTACCTGGATAGAGTCACAGCTCACATCAAGCTCCCATTTAATGAGATGATAGAGATGGCTTGTCGCTATGAGGAAAATGACCAGACTTCACAGCAAGAGAGGGTGAAAAATCAGAATAGCAACAAGAGGGAGCAGGCTGATAAGAAACCTAAGGCGAGCAACTCTTCAGCCGCCAAGCCTCAAGGAAAGAAGAGAGATAGGTCCAAGGTGAAATACTTTAATTGCCAGAGGATTGAACATTTTGATTATGAGTGTAGAGCTCCAAAGAGGCGTAAGAAGAATGAGTCTGGACCCAGTCAGAACCGTTGCCAGAATTCTAGCGACACCAGGGAATGCTTTAATTGCCACAAGACAGGGCATATTATCGAGAATTGTCCTCTGTTGAAGAAATCTGAAGTGGCGCATGTATACGAGGGAGCGGTTGCACCAGCTTCTTTTGAGAAGCAGGTAAACCCGATGTTTTAGGAGGTACTCTTAATATTAAGAACAGTCCCATTACTGTTTTGTTTAACACTGGTGCATCACGAAGTTTTATTTCTAGTGACACAATTAAAAAGTTAAAACTGAAACCAAGAAAACTTAAAGAATTGATTAGAGCTCATAGTCCGATAGGAGGTTCTCTTATTCTCGATCAATACTGTAGAGTGCCGATCTCCTACTCTTGTTACCAGTTCCCTATAAATTTGATTGTCATGAATTTTTTTGTGTATGATGTTATTCTTGGGATGGATTGGTTATCAAGGCATGAGGCCGAAGTAAAATGTGCCGAAAGAATTGTCAAAGTTAAAATGAAGCTCGGAAATATTGTTATCCCATGCCACGGCTCAGCATCGGATAGAAAAGAATTTTGGTCTTCTCTAGAAATCACTCCTACTTCTATTGAGGATATTCCTGTTGTCAAAGATTATGTGGATATGTTCGAAGAAGTTGATAGCTTACCTCCGTGCAGAGAGATCGACTTCGGGATTGCCTTAGCTCCGAATGCAAGGCCAGTTGTGCATCCTATTCGGAGAATGACGCCAAAAGAAATAGAGGAGCTGAGTAATCAAACTAAGCAGCTTTTGTGGAAGGGTCTGATCAGGCCTAGCTTCTCAAGTTGGGGTGCAGTAGTGGTTTTTGTTCCAAAGTCAGACGGTGCCCTCTGATTGTGTGTGGACTATCGCGATCTCAATAAGCAAACGCTGAAAAGCAAATATCCATTGTCGCGAATTGATGATCTGTTAGACCGCCTACATAGAGCATAAGTATTCTCTAGGATGGACCTAGCTACAGGCTTCCATCAACTGCGCATTGCAGAAGAGTGTGTTCCTTTGACAGCTTTCAGAGGACCGGACTTATTCTTTGAATGGCTTGTAATGTCGTTCAGTCTATGCCACGCTCTTTCCTACTTTGTAGACCTGATGAACAGGGTATTCTGTGATGTCTTAAATAAATTCGTGCTAGTTTTCATCGATGATATCTTAATCTTTTCTAAATCCACCGCTGAGCACGAAAGGCATCTAATAGAAGTTTTGGAAATCCTGCGAAGGAATGTGTTGAAAGCTAAATTTTCAAAATGCATATTCTGGCAACAAGAGGTGAAATTCCTCGGCCATGTTGTATCTAAGGAAGGCATCTCGGTAGATCCTAGCAAGATCTCACCCATTCAAAATTGGAAGCAGCCTAGCACTCCTATTGAAGTCAGAAGTTTCTTAGGACTGACTAGCTATTATCGGAAATTCTTTAAGGATTTTTTGAAATTACCTTGTCCATTGACGAAGCTGACTAAGAAACATACAAAGTTCATTTGGACACCTGAATGTGAGGCAGTTTCCAAGAGCTGAAACGGAGGTTGATCACTGCTCCTGTGTTGACCATTATAGATGGCAATAAGGATTTGAATGTATGGACAAACGCTTCTAGAGAAGGTTATTCTTTTTATCTAAATAAACATGTCAATGATGACATTTTTGATGTCAAAACTTATTTTAACATGTTATCCTTCTATCTATTTAAGGTATTGGTGAGGTGCTAACGCAAAGGGACAAAGTAGTTGCGTCTGCTAGCCGTTAGTTAAAACCACATGAGAAGAATTACACCACTCATGATCTTGAGCTAATGGCCATATTATTTGCTCAAAAGATATGGAGGCATACCTCTTGGGTGAGAAATTCGAGTTGTATACTGATCACAAATCCTTGAAGTATTTGTTCACCCAAAGAAATTTGAACTTGAGGCAGCAACATTGGGTTGAATTCCTTGCGTCCTATGACCTGGACATCTTATATACTCCGGGAAAAGCCAATGTAGTAGCCGATGCACTCAGCAGGAAGAATACAGCCAGCACCAATCTTATCCTTGCCAATCTCATTATTACACCTTCCTTGATTGATAAGATCTCTAGTCTTCAGAAAAATGATGAATTTATTCAAAGAATTAGCAAAAGAGTTAGGAAAGGTTAGCCCACGAGTTTCCAGATTGACAACATAGGGGTTCTGGGGCTATTGGGCCGAATTTGTGTTCCGAACCTCCCTGAGCTTAGAAGGGAAGTTATGGATGAATGTCAGAAATCTAAGCTTAGTATTAATCCAGGGGTGAGCAAGATGTATCACGACCTCAAGCACACATTTTTGTGGAAATCTATGAAGAGAGACATTTCTATATATGTAGCTAGATGTCCCACTTGTCAGCAAGTCAAAAGCGATCAACAGAAGACGGCAGGATTGTTGCAACCGCTAGAGGTTCCAAGTTGGAAGTGGGACGAAATTTCTATAGACTTTATTGATGGCTTGCCCCGAACCAGAAAAGGCAATGACAATATATGGGTGATTGTGGATCACTTCACAAAGACTGCCCATTTCATCCCTGTCAGGTCCAATAGAACAGCTCGAAGTCTGGTGCAACTTTATTTCAGAGAGATTGTCAGACTACATGGAGTTCCCAGTAGCATTGTCAGTGACCGTGATCCGATATTTGCTAGCAAATTCTGGGAAGCTTTCCAAGAAGAGCTTGGGACAAAATTGAATCGAAGCCCGGCTTATCACCCTCAGACAGATGGCCAGACTGAGAGGGTGAACCGCATATTAGAAGACTTGTTGTGACCGTGCATTCTTGATTTTGGCGGTTCATGAGAGGATCACTTGCACTTGGTTGAGTTCTCTTATAATAATAGTTACCAAGCAAGCTTGAAAATGTCGCCATTCGAAGCATTATATGGCAGGCCATGCAGATCTCCCGAATGTTGGGTGGAGCCAGGCAATCGATTAGTATTGGGTCCCGACTTAATTCACGAAGCAGCAGATAAAGTTGATTTTATTAAGAAGCGCCTACTGACTGCTCAGAGCCGACAGAAGAGCTATGCAGACTTGAGAAGAAGAGATTTAGCTCTGTTGGCGATTATGTGTACTTGAGGGTTTCCCCATTGAGAGGAGTAGTTCATTTTGGGAAGACTGGGAAGTTGGCATCGAGATTCATTGGTCCATTTCCTATTCTCGAAAGGATTGGAACTCTCGCTTATAGGGTACAGTTGCCTGACTGCTTGCCAGGGGGTGCATGATGTATTCCATGTGCCTTCACTTCGGAAGCATGTTCATGATCCAGACTTAGTTGTGGAGGAACCAGCACAACAAGATTTGGAGATTACCCCGAGCTTAGCAGTGAGAAGGGAGCTAGTGAAAATTGTTGGCAAAGAGACCCGAGTTTTGAGGAACAAGAGGATCCACCTAGTTAAAGTGCAGTGGAGCGGAGATCCAAGAGACTGTACATGGGAGACTGAGGATAGCATTAAACAGGCTTATCCCAAGTGCAGAATGGACATCTCTGAGTAACTCTTGTGTTGAGGTACATTAACAAAACCTTGCATTTTCCGTTTTGTTTCCTACTTTACCATTGTTTCCTTTACGGGGACGAAAAGCTTTTAAGTAGGGGAGATTGTAACAACCCGGAAAATCAGAACCAATTTAAAAATTTTATTTTGGCTATTTCAGTGAATTTTGTATAGTTAAAATAATTTATTTTAAATAATAACAATTAAAAATTTATTTTAATCGAAGTTAGAACGAATATATTTTTTTCTATAATTTTTAGGGGCCGTATGTGGCTTCGGTGAATTTAAATGTACAATCGTATTAATTAAATAAATGATTTAATTTTAAATTAAATAAAACAGGCTAAAGACGACCATTTGGGCTGACGGGACCTAGCCCATTGCGTCCGAAACAGGGGCAATTGGGTGGTGACAACTTTTGCTGGGCTGATATTGGGACTGTTAAGAATAAACGGGCTAAAAAGAATAAACAGGCTGATATTGGGACTGTTAACATTTATGTTAATTAGGAAATTAGATTCAAGGACAAAAAAACAATATTCTTTTTGTCATTTAAGAAGAATAAGACAAAAATATTCATTTTTGTCATCTAAAACCAATAAGACAAATATATTCATTTTTGTCATTTAAAAGGAATAAGACAAAAATATTAATTTTTGTCATTTAAAAGAATGTGACAAATATATTCATTTTTGTCATTTAAAAAGAATAAGATAACTATATTCATTTTTGTCATTTAAAGAGAATAAGACAAATATATTCATTTTTGTCATTTAAAAGGAATAAGACAAAAATATTCATTTTTGTCATCTAAAAAGAATGAGACGAATATATTCATTTTTGTTATTTAAAAAGAATAAGACAAATATATTAATTTTTGTCATATAAAAAGAATGAGACAAATATATTCATTTTTGTCATTTAAAAAGAATAAGACAAAAATATTCATTTTTGTCGTTTAAAAAGAAGGAGACAAAAATATTCATTTTTGTCATCTAAAAAGAATAAGACAAAAATATTCATTTTTGTCATCTAAAAGAATGAGACAAATATATTCATTTTTGTCATCTAAAAAGAATGAGACAAATATATTCATTTTTTTCATTTAAAAAGAATAAGACAAAAATATTCATTTTTGTCATTTAAAAAGAATGAGACAAATATATTCATTTTTGTCATTTAAAAAAATAAGACAAAAATATTCATTTTTGTCATTTTAAAAGAGTGAGACAAAACCATATTCATTTTTGTCATTTAAAAGGGATGAAACCAAAATATACACTTTTGGTCATTTGATTGAATTAGAATTTTGAGTCAAAATGAAATATCACTTTTGTCATTTGGATTGAATTAGAATATTCAATCAAAAATAAAAAAAATCAACTTTTGTCATTTTGTTGAATTAGAATTTTCAACAAAAATGAACTATAAATTTCTATCATATTGTGGAAAGAATAGAAAAATAGAAATTGTTCATGTTTTAGAATTAAAACATGATTTCGTTAAAATTTACATTTTTAGTGATAAGAATAGAAAAATACACATTTTAATGTAATGTTATAAAAATTGAAAAGATTAGCTCGAGTGCAAGGTGCATTTACCATATTTTCCTTTTTCTGTTTTGTTTCCTACTTTACTGTTGTTTCCTTTTTGGGGACGGAAAGATTTTAAGTGGGGGAGATTGTAACAACCCGGAAAATCAAAGACAAATTTAATTTTTTATTTTGACTATTTTATTGAATTTGAATTGTTGAAATAATTTATTTTAAATAATAAGGATTAAAAATTTATTTAAATGGAAGTTTGAAAGAATATATTTATTCTAATTTTAAAGGATTTAGAATTAGCGCGATAGTTTGAAAATTTGAATTCAAACTTTGACTGACTGTACAGGTTGCAAAATAAATCGGATTTTGGTGAAACCAAAAATATTAGAATCTGCTTAGTAATATCTTTCCAATGGGAATCCAAAAGAATGAAATTTCATTGAGGGAATCAAAAGTTATGGTCAGTTGAATATTCGGAAAAGTCGCTATAAAATTTAATATAATATATAGCCCGTATAAAGAGCCATTTTGCAAACGACCTCCGTTTTCGATGAAACCACTTTTGTTGGAACCAGAATGTCAAATTATTGCTAAGTTTAATTTTCCATAATTTTTGGAATTAATATGTGAGCGTGGCAAAAGAAAATGTGTTTTGACAATTCCAGTCAATTTGGATCGACCAGAAAATGGCCATTTTTCAAACGATCTCCAAATTCGACGAAATTAATTTTGTTAGGACCGTATCATCAAAGCATAGCTAGAATTATTTTTTGGGAATTTTTAGAGTTAGTATGTGGTCCCAGTAAACTAAAATGTTCGATCAAATTAAATAATTAAGTATTTTATTATTTAATTTGAAGAATAGCCGACTGAAACAGTTGAATTGGCTTATAGGACATATCCTGTTGTGTCTGGAATAGGGGTATTTAGCTAGGGACGAAACTCGTTGGGTTGTTATTTGTAATTAAGAGCGATATAGAAATTATATTAGAATTAAATAAAATTAAAATAAAATAGAAATATAGTATTATACCGTATACCGTATAAACCTCTCTCGTTAAATCCCGTAACCCTTGAAATCGAATGGCGGCCACTTATCAGAATTTCCTCCTCAAATAACTCGAGATTCACTCCGTAAAATTCGATAGTCCAATTAAGGATTTGGTAGAGAATTTTAAGATCTTCGAATTCATATAAGGTTCATCACCTGTAGTGCCCAAAGTCGGCCTGTTTCAACCGCCGCCGTGCCCTCAGATCGTCGGCGAGTTCGACGCCGTTCCTGGCGTAGGGGCGCCTCGCTGAGGCCTTCGACATGGTCATACCTGATCGGACTCCAGCCTTACGGATTTCGAGATTATTGTATCCCTAGTTTTGAACACATCCTAAGGTATACACTGATATATAATTAACTGTTTGTAAGAATTTTAAGCGCTGCAAATTCATGTTTAATTATAAAAATCATATCTCTCTCATACGTTGATGAAATTCGATAAAACAGGAAGCGTTGGGACCGTGACATTGAGATCTACATTTTAAAAGAGACCGGAGAATTCTTGGAGCTTGCTACAATTTTTGGCGTCGTCAAATCAAGGTGAGATTTCTGAATCTACTTCAAAAAAAAATTAGGTTGCAGACAGAGTTTTGAAACTCCTGACACCCATCGTCCACAGACCATGGACGACTTGATTGTATTGTGATGTGGAATTAGTTGATTTTTGTGTTTGATTGTGGTTGAAAAGAAATTTATTGATATTGTGGCATTAGAATGCCTAGAAAAATGTATTAGGAAATTATACCCCATGTGAAGCCGCGAGGCCTAAGGTAGTGTGAGGAGCCGTACATCGGGACGGTGCCAGTTTTAATTACCCTGCCGTTATGCTACCGAAATTTTCTGAAATATTTATGTGTTATAAAATATTCATATATGAAAATGAAAATATAAATATGTTTACATTAAAATTCTCATTTTCGATGTAAAGTAGAATGCTAGGAAAAATGATCATATTTTGAAAATATAAATATGTTTACATTAAAATTCACATTTTTAATGTAAAGTAGAAAGCTAGGAAAAATGATCATATTTTGAAAATATAAACATGTTTACATTAAAATTCTCATTTTTATTGTAAAGTAGAAAAGCTAGGAAAAATGATCATATTTTGAAAATATAAATATGTTTACATTAAAATTCTCATTTTTAATGTAAAGTAGAAAGTTAGGAAAAATGATCATATTTTGAAAATATAAATATGTTTACATTAAAATTCTCATTTTTAATGTAAAGTAGAAAGCTAGAAAAATGATCATATTTTGAAAAGAAAATGTGTTGTCATTGAAAATCCCATTTTTAATGTGAATGTAGAATATATGAAAATGTTCATTTTAAAATAAAAGCATGTTAACATTAAAAATCTCAGTTTTATAAAAATAATGATTCATATGAATATTGTGCATATTAGAATAAAAGTGTTGAAACATTAAAAATTTCCATTTTTTAATGTAAACGTAACATGTTAGAAAACGTATGTTAGAAAATATAAATGTTAAAAACCACATTTTTAACATTTTAGAAAATATTTATATGTTAAAAATATTATTTTTAACATTGCTAGAAAATAAATGTTAGAATACATTTTCTATACAATATATAGAAAAGAATACATTTTCCTTGCAAATGAAAAGATTTTATTTTCTATGTAATATAGAAATTATTACATTGTTTGTGCAAAATAGAAAATATCATTTTCTTTGCAAAGTAAAAAGATTACATTTGCTTTGCAAAATAAAGAATCACATTTGCTTTGCAAAGTAAAAAGGTTACATTTTATTTGTAATGAAAAAAGAATACATTTTTATTTGTAATCAAAGATAAGAATAAACAGATTACATTTTATTTGTAATGTAAAAAGGTTACATTTTTATGTAATATCAAAAGATTACACTTTATACAATAAATAAAGAAATTACATTTTTTTCAATTGTAATACAAGAATGATTAAAGATTACATTTTTAATGTAATAACAAAAAGATAAGGAAATTACATTTTGATGTAATATATGATTTCATATATAAAAGAAATCAATGTTGAAATGAAAATGGTGTTGAAATCATTGAACGATTTATATTTATATATTTATATATAAATATAAATTAAAATAAAACGAATCGCGCTGCTGTAGTTCGCGTTTTGGAATCGTAACTTCAAACGACTATACCGAGGGATCCGACTGTAGGATTTTCCTAAAACCAGAACCGTTGGGTTCATTTAGGATAGATCTTTCCAACGATATAAAATTTGCTATGATCCAACGGTTTGATTTGGAGAAATGTGTAAATCAAATTTTGATAAAAACAGCGCTAGGGCCATGTAATGACCCGAAGCGTCGTTTAATTAAAAATGGCTATTTTTAAATAAATAAAATTTGCGATAAATCGATATAAAATATTATAAATGATATGGAATAAAAAGAATTGACTTAAATTATATATATTCGAGAATTATTTGAAAAGTCCGAGTTAAATCTCATTTCAAATAATTATACGACGACTGGAAGTCGAAGATTTGAAGACGGCGATTGAAGACCGGCGTTCTTCACATCGAATGGATGACTACTGATGCTCTGGATTGGTTATCTCCCAGGAGGGGTTACAGTGGTAGTTGTCCGGACGTACTTGTTGATTGTCCGGATATGCGAGAGCCTCTCTTCTGTATAGGACATATGGAACGAGGAATAAGGTGTCTCCGGTTTCGTTCAGACCCAGGACGGACTTGTAAATGAATGTGTGTCTGACTTTGGATTTCATTTGATGTAAATTAAATTTATTTCTATTTAATATATCTATCTCTATGGTGGCGGAGGATTTATTCTCTTGCTTAACACCCCTCTCTGAGACGTACGAGCTCAGAGGTTATATATTAGTAGACCTCAGTCGCATGGCGTGAATTATCAGTATGGCATGCCAAGATGCAAATGATCAAGGCTTATTGTTGAAAAGTAGAGCCTTGTGGCTGATGATCAAAGCACAACTTTAATTTAGCATAGCTTTGTGTATAGCAATACTTCGCGAGCCTCACATCCCGGTATGAAGCAGAAACGGCAGTAAGGACTACAGGGAGGACATACGTTTCTTTCTAGCTAGAAGTGGTGTAAGGGTTTTACACGCTCGGGCATTTTTTTACTTTTGTGGATGATGGAATGAGGCGCCTTGGTTATTTGAGTCCCTAGTGGCTCTATTTACGCCCCCGTAGGGCAGGGAAATGTATTATTCAGGCATAACTAATCCAATAACATATTCGTGGACCAACCTTGTTGATCCGAGGGTTACTCGAGCTCTGATCCTGAGACATGGTAGGCTAGATTGTCTCGAATTCGGTAAGGATTATCTCTTGCCTTGGTTCATGATGGAAATCCAACTTCCAATACGACCCATACGGTTTTTGATTGTAAACCTATATATGGCAACATAGTATATGGTAGTTATGCCGTCTATGATCAATACATTATGATTGAAATGTTTTTGAAACATATATACACTAAAAATAATAATATCAAATCCGTTTTATCGTATCGAGCATTTTTAACCATTATAAGGTAAAAAAAATATCCTCCGGTTTGCGATGCATTGTGTGATGGGACTTGAGTCTTATAATGGTTTTATTTTCCTAAAAGGCATTGCGTTGATTTAACGATTTACTTTATTTCATGCACTGGCAGTCCAATGGAGTAAACCCGTTCCGCGTTAGCGGCGTGGTCTTGTGATTAGCCTTTTTATTTGTTAAATAGGTTAAGTAAGATTTCTCATACCAGTCCCATGATCGACTCGTAGTTTGTTTCACTTTGCAAACTCGGGTGCCCTCTTTCCACATGGGCGGCCTTGTATGCAGGTTTAGCAGATTCATTCGGGTTAGCTATGGAGATGAAGATGGATACTATCATTCCTATTTTGCTGTTCAGACTTCACTTAGTATATTATGTTTTATTCCGCTGCAGACATTTTATATTAAGCTGAAAGCTGCATTCTGTGCTAAGTATGATCCTATTATGCTGTGTAACTGTGATGATATATTATTTCCAGCATAATTTGATGAACATTATCTGCTGTAATTCTATGTTTCTGTTCTGCTGTTATTGTTTTGTGTTATATTCCAATGATTATCCTTGCTTTCGTATTACGGAAGTTTGGGGTTATCACACAAAATGAGTGGTCGGTCATGTGTGGCCGGATAACAAGATGTTCTTGTCGAACCCAGTGTATATTCCCCTCTAAAGATACGCTATCGGAAGGTGGTTCCATACCTTGTCATAGTTGGGGCGTGAGATGCAAGCGTTCCACTAGACTGTTATTTATTTAATTTAGACACTATTATAATATTAAAATAGTTCTGATATAAAGATTATCAATTCTTTCAAAAGGATTTTGAAAGTTAAATCAAGTGTTTTGGATTCTCATAAGGGAAAAACTCATTCCGTGTTATACGACGTGGTCTTATGAGATATCATTTATTTTCTCAAACTGTTTTAAATTGTTTACCCATACCAATCCCATGACTAACCCAAAGTTTATTTTGTTTTGGTTTACTTAAACTCTTGGGTGCCCAAATTTGTACGGGCAGTCAAGTGGTTCAGGATTTAACAGATTTATCTGAAGGAGCATATGGAGTAGGAGGCTTCAGTGTTAGATATTTAGAGTTTATTCCATTGTGTTGTATTTGATATATACTCGAATAATGTAAGTCCAAATACAGTTGTATTTCGAAAGTGATTATTTATATATTATATTTTATCCCGCTGCGATTGTAAGATTCTGTGTTGTTGTTATCTGTGCTTCTTCTATCCTTTTCTTCTTATTTCATAATGATTCGTATTTCTATGCAGTTTTGTTGGATGTGTGGTGTATTTAGTCAACTAAGATAGTACGGAAATTTGGGCCATTACAGTTGGTATCAGAGCTTATGTTTAGCGAACACCTAGACTTTGGTGGGGTTTACTCATTAGAGATAGGGTCAGTAGTACCCTAGAATGAGTTAAGTATATATATATTCGAGAGCGCATAGTTGTTAATTGATATAAAAATTGTTTTATATTGTGTTGGCTAGTCTGTTGAGTGGCTTATGAATTCTGATCGGATCGTGGGACACCACGAAGTCGATAAGAATTTCTAAACACTTGAATAGAAAATTTTGACATAATATTATTTTAAAGTGGGTAAATGAAATAATTTTACCCAAAATTCTATTTTGATATGAAATGAATAGTTTTCTGAAATTATAATATATGGATGAGTTGGTTGTTATTATAATCAAATGAGATTATAAAATTCGAAATGGTTATATATAACAAAATATAATTTGCATAAGAATGAAATATACTAATGTGATGAATTAAAATTGAATTTAGAATTTGGAATTTAAACTTTGGGTGTTTGGAAAAACATTTTCTGTAGTATATTAGAATAATATTGCTTTGTTTTAGGAGGATTTTTGAATAAAAATCATTTTAGATGGATTTTCAAAGTAATATAGCACTGTACTCACCTCGGTATCTGAAAAATAATTCTGATGATGACTACTACAACATCATCAGTGTTCATTTCGAGTTTCTAAGTGATGGATTACCTTAAAGAAGTTTTTGTCGGAATTTGGTTTGAAAGAAAACAAGTTGGTTTGAAAATTCAAATGTTTTGAATTTGAGATGAAAATAAATATATGTATATATTTATATGATTTTAGAAGGATTTGAAAGAAAGATCGGGAATTTGGATTCCGAAATTTAAATTTAACTTAAGCAAGTTAAATGGATCAAATTGATTAGAATCAATTTGAATGGATTTGAAATCATATGAGTGGAATCTGAATTGGATGTGAAGATATCCAAATAAAACGAATATAAGCAAACATGGTGTGAATGTAAATGCAGGCCAAAAGTTTTTATAGAACTAAAGTTGATGAAATATGAAGAGTTGAGTTTCAACATAAATGAGTTTTGAAAAGTCAATGGGTTCATAGCATTTTTCCTACTTTAGTAATTTCGGGGACGAAATTCTTTTAAGAGGGAAAGAATGCAACGAACCAGTTTTTTGGTCGATTTAATTTAAATATTTAATGTTGTTTTAAATATTGAGCTGACAATATAAATTTATTTTTATATTGAATTATCAATTTAATAATCGAAATACGTTTTATTTCAAAAATATATATAAATATCGTAATACGAGAATCTAAAATAATTAAATTTGAAATTTAAAACGGAGTCAAAATGATACAAATGGTTAATAGAAATTCTATTTTGAAAATAAATGATAAAAACAATAATTTATTATCGTGGAATTAATTGTTTTGAATTTAATTTATATCGACTTAAATTAATATCTTCTCCATACCATCAAATGGGGGCTTCGAAACCTGTTTTAGTGCGTTCAGGATAGTGGTATAACCTCAGGAATGCCGGTTGTTGCGTTCAAATAGGAGTTCAAAATCAACGGAATAATTTATTTAATTAATATCGTGTCGGTTATTCAAAACTAAAATAAAAAAAAATAGTAATAATTATTAATACAAGAAAAGGGTTTCCTTCTACTCTAAATTAATTAATAACAGTACACTACAATCTACTCTATCACTAACCCTATTAGTACCATGCACGGACATTATTTCTTAAGGCCTAAGTATTCATCTTTATAAGTAACGCGATACCCCTTCTCTGATTTTATTTCGTTCTCCAGTATTTCCAACTGGAAATAAAATCCGCACTTCTCCAATTCATATAAAAAAATCGAAGCCTCCTTCCTGTAAAGTTCTTCAATCAATTCATTAAATCGTGATTCCTCTTCCTGAAATAAATCGTGATTTCCTTCCATTAGGATATTCGAACCCGCTTCCATTTTAAAAAAACCGCAGTTATATATAAAAGAAAAATTGGGGGAAAAGGCAATCGAGCTTCATCAATTGGTAACAGGGTGGTCGATGTTTGAACAAGATGGCCTGTGACAAAGTCGCGATGGGTTTGGGGCAGTCAAAGTTACGACTTTCAGGAGGAAGAGTTCGCGATCTATTTTGGAGCGATGGAGTTATCTAATGACAAAGCTGAGTTCGAATTGGTATAAGGGAAAGCTCGCTAGTGTTGTAGTGACAATGGGTGATTATCAAATGGCGGTCAATAGTATGGGATGGAGAAGAAGTTGTTGTTGTTGAATTGATTACAGGGAAGGAAGTGGTCACAGGTTGAAGTTTTACTGGAAATGGCGAAACTAGAAAAAAGATGTCAGTGTGTTCACGTGGTTCGATGTACTGTGGATGCATAAGGTTATAAATGAAGTTCACGATAAAGTTGATGGAGGAGAGAACGAGTGAGGCGGTCATGATAATGGTGCTGTGCTCAATTTTCTACGCAGAAAGCAGATTGCATTAAGAAAGAGATGGATTAGGGTAAATTTTAAATAATTAATTTAGTTACTTACATTTAAAAATTTATATACGTATATAGCATGCAAACTTGTAGTAATTATATATCTGAATTCAGATTCGCAAAGCTCATATGAATTAATCTTCGCAAAAAAATCCATTACAGAATTCTTGGAGTCAGTTGGAATCGATTATGGGATTTTAATTTAAATCGAATATTTTTTGACTTAAGTTAAAATTGTATCGTATCTGCAAATAAAAATCACGGTGAGTAAATCTCACTCAGAAATTTATTTTATCGTTAAAATAAATTGTTGGCTACTTGGATTCATTTATTTATTTTTATCAGTTGTGATTATTATATATATTAGTTATTTAGGCTTGGTGATTGTGGTTAATTATTTATTTCCCGCGGTACCATTAGCGGATGCCCGCAGTATCATTAGCGAATAACCTTATGCGCCCCGTAATATGATAGTGGATGACTTTCTATACCGCCATATCCTGCCTTGAAGCGGGATGGGTATTATTTATGTTGACTAACGTCTGTGGATGCAAGAAAATAGGTTGGAGGGATCTAACTGGATTCCTCAAAGTTTATTATTGTTTGTTTTCATATATATTATATTCATATATATATATATATGAATATAATATAATATATTATATTATAATAACCTTATGCGCCCCATCATATAATATATATATTATATGATGTGGTAGAAAACCTGTGATTGATAATTGAGTGTTTTGGGTGTTTAAATATCACTGGGCATGAATATAGATTTATAAAAATATCGTTAAAAAAAAGGGATTCTGAGATTTAAAAGGGGAAATCTATTTTTTAAAATAGATTTTTAATTTTGAATAGGTTATATAAATATTGTAATGACCCGAAAATCCCCGCCCTTTGAATCGACCATAAACCACACAGGTCTGATCCAAAAGTTGGAAATCCTCAAATGCACTAACTCTAGGCATACAACACATCAGAACAAATAACAGAAGACTTTTATAAACATCATAATAATGTTACATCAGAGTACATTGAATATAATATAGCGGAAGATAAATTTTGCAATGAATTTAATACAGTGCAGCGGAACACTATCAATGCTCTTGACACAGCTTTAAGCTTCAATCCAGAATCCTACTCAAAAGATAAATATCTGTAAAACAAGCCACTCGACTGCCCGTGTGGAAAAGAGGGCACCCGAGTTTGCAAGTGAAACAAACTACGAGTCACAGGACCATGCAGCTAACGCGGAACGGGTTTACTCCATTAGATTGCCAGTGCATGTAATAAAGTAAATGGTTAAACAACGCAATGCTTTTTAGAAAAATGAAACATTATAAAACTCAAGTCCCATCACACAATGCAACGCAAACCAGAGGATAGAGTTTTACCTTATAACGGTCAAAAATGCTTAATACAATAAAAACGGATTTATTATTATTATTAGTGTACATATGTTTCAAAAAAACATTTCAATCATAATGTATCAATCATAGACGGCATAGCTACCATATACTATGTCGCCATATCAGGGTTTTGCAAGCCCTGACATTTTACTTATGTGGTTGATGGAATGAGGCGCCTCGGTTATATTGGTCGATAGTGACCAATTTATAGGTTCAATAGGACGGGGAAGCGAGTGTTCAGGCATAACTAATCCACTAAAGTATTTGTGGACCGGCCCTGCAGGATCCCGGGGTTCGCAAGGATCTAGCTAGAAAGAAACGTGTGCACTCCCTGCGTTCCCCTGTCCCGTTTCTGACTCTTACCAGGGTGTGAGGCTCGCGAAGTAACGCTATACACAAAGCTATGCCTTAATGGGCTGTGCTTTGATCATCAACCACAAGGCTCTGCTTTTCAACAAAAGCCTTGATCATTTGCACCTTGGCATGCCACATTGACAATCCACGCCATGCGATCAATAACTATCAATATATAACCTCTGATCTCATGCGTCTCAGAGAAGGGTGTTAAGCAAGTGAATAAATTCTCTGCCACCAAACAGATATATATTAAATGGAAATCAATTCACATAGAATGAAATTTAACTTCAGACACACATCCATTTACAAGTCCGTTCTAGGTCTGAACGAAACCGGAGACACCTTACTCCTCGTCCCGTATGTCCAATACGGAAGAGAGGTGCTCACTTATTTGGACAATCAACAGGTACGTCCGAACAACTACCTACCACTTTAACCCTTCACTGGGAGCTACCCAATGCCGGGCATCAGTAGTCATCCATTCGATGTGAAGATCGCCGGTCTTCAATCACCATCTTCAATATCTTCGATTTAAATCGTCGTATAATAATTTGAAATGAGATTGAACTTGGTCTTTTCAAATAATTCTCGCATGTATAATTTAAAACCATTTTATATCATTAATATTATTTTATAACGATTTATCATTATTTTTATTTATATAAAAATAGCTCAATTTAATTTAACGATGCTTCGGGTTTGCGTTGGATCTTTCGCTATTTTTATCAAAATTTGATTTACACATATCTTGAAATCTAACCGTTGGATTTTAACAAAATTTATATCGTTGGAAAGATCTTCCCAAAGCGGTCCTAACAGTTCCAGTTTTGGGAAAATCCGACGGTCGGATCTTTCGGTATAATCATTTAAAGTTACGATTCCGAAATGCAAACTACTACGCGTAATTCGTTTAATTTTAATTTATATCTATATATAAAATTATATATAAATATAAACCATTCGACGATACCACTAACAAGTTTAACACGCCAAACAAAAGGATGTTTTATTGGCACAACATATCTGCATGTTCATATTGTCAAATGAAATGTATTTTATTTACATGACGATTTAGCTAATGACAAATAAAAAGATAATTTTTATTTGCATATAGTTTCAATGCATGTTTTGACAATGAAATTAATTTTTTTATTAACATACAATTCTAATGTATGTTTTGACAATGAAAATGATTCTTTGACTTGCATACAACTTCTAATATATATGCATTGACAATAAAAATGATTCTTTGTTTAACATACAATTTCTAATGTATCTTTTAACAATAAAAATGATTCTTTATTTGATATACAAATTCTAATGTATGTTTTGACAATAAAAATGATTCTTATGTTAACATACAAATTCTAATGTATGTTATGACGATAAAAAAGATTCTTACGTTAACATACAAATTCTATTTCAACAAAATGCCTAAAAGGTGATACATTCATTTTTGTTGACAATTCTATTTCAACAAAAAGTGGTAATTTTATATTGTTGACAATTCTATTTTAACAAAAAAGAACAAAAAGTGATAATTTCATTTTGTTGACAATTCTATTTCAACGAAATGCCTAAAAGGCGATACATTCATTTTTGTTGACAATTCTATTTCAACAAAAAGAACAAAAAGTGATAATTTCATTTTGTTGACAATTCTATTTCAACAAAATGATCAAAAAAAATGATTCATTCATTTTGTTGACAATTCTATTTCAACAAAATGATTAAAAAGCGATTCATTCATTTTGTTGACAATTCTATTTCAACAAAATGATTAAAAAAATTGATTCATTCATTTTGTTGACAATTCTATTTCAACAAAATGATCAAAAAAAGTGATTCATTCATTTTGTTGGCAATTCTATTTCAACCAAAATGATTAAAAAGCAATTCATTAATTTTGTTGACAATTATATTTCAATAAAAAGAACAAAAAGTGATAATTTTATTTTGTTGACAATTCTATTTCAACAAAATGATCAAAAAAATGATTCATTCATTTTGTAGACAATTCTATTTCAATAAAATGATTAAAAAGTGATTCATTCATTTTGTTGACAATTCTATTTCAACAAAATGATTAAAAAATGATTCATTCATTTTGTTTACAATTCTATTTCAACAAAATGATTAACAAAAATGATTCACTCATTTTGTTGACAATTCTATTTCAACAAAATGATAAAAAAAAAGTGATTGTGACGGCAAGGAATTTCGCTCGGTTCGAACCAGTCGCTAAACCGACCCAGACCGTTCGAAACGCCCTATCGTTTGAGAACATGACAAAATAGAACGCATACAAAAGAACATTTTATTGTATATTACAACAATGCATCAGATTACAAGAATATACAGAGTATAAATGAATATTACACAGAAATATCAGAGATTTAAATTACATTTAAATACATTACATAGCAGCGGAAAATAATACAATACACAACTAGAAGAGATATACGGATACAAAGCTTTCCGGATATCGTTCCAGCTGTAAACCAGGATCCTGTGAATATAAATCTGCAAAACCAAAACTACTAGCTGCCCGTGTCAAAATAGGGGCACCCAGAGTTTAGGTTAAAACAACAAACTCCAGGTCAGTCATGTGACTGGTGTGAGAACTAAAACAGTTATAAATCTTTATTTTAAAGTTAGGTAAATCAAGGGACCACGCCGTATAACACGGAACGGGTTTCCTCCCAAGAATACCAGTGCATATAAGTAAACAACGCAATGCTTTTCTAAAAAATGAAGCTATTATAAGACCCAGGTCCCATCACACAATGCAACGCAGCTGAGGATAGGGTTTTCCCTTATAATAGCCAAACATGCTTAGTACGGTTAAAACAAATCGTTTGATACTATAATATGTGCATAGTGTATAAAACAACTTCAAATCATAAGTATCAATCATAGGCGGCATGAGCGCCCATCCCACTATGTCGCCATACTAGGCTCTACAAATAAAACCGCAAATGTCACGTATTTGGAAATTGGATTTCGATCTATGAACCGAGGCAAAAGATAGTCCTCTACCGATTCGAGACGCTCTAGCCCGCCCCTCAGGATCAGAGCTCGAGTGACCCTTGGATCCTCAGGGCCGGTCCAACGATGTGGATTAAAATGCCTGAACATGCGTTTCCCCGTCCTATGGGGCGTAGGTGAGCCAACTAAATGACTCCATCGGTTCGAGAACGACCGATCAATCCGAGGCGCCTCGCAACAGCAACAACCACATAAGTCAAACTCGTCAGGGCGTGTAAAACCACTGACGCCACTTTTTAGCTAGAAAGAAACGCATGCCCTCCCTGACGTCCTCTCCCGTTTTTGGTTCATACCGGGTGTGAAACACGCGAAGTAAACGTTACACAAAGCTACGCCACAAAGGCCTTGCTTTGATCATCACCACAAGACTTTGCTTTTCAACAGAAGCCTCGATCAATTGCCACTTAGGCATGCCACACAGGCAATTCACTCCATGCGTTTGATATCCATCAATATATAACCCCTGAGCTCATACGTCTCAGAGAAGGGCGTTAAGCAAGAGAATAAATTCTCCGCCGCCAAACAGATATATATTTAATAGAGATCAATCACACGGACTAAAATCCAATGTCAGACACACAGTCCATTTACAAGTTCGTTCTGGGGCTGAACGAAACCGGAGGCACCTAGTACCCCGCATATCCATCGATCTCCAAGTACGTCTGGACGATCACCAACTGTTTCCATCTTCTTGGGTGTACAGCCCAATCAAGATCATCAGTAATCACCCAAACAACGTGAAGACTTCTGGTCTTCGACCACCGTCTTCATCTTCGACTTATCGTCGTATCAGTTATTCAGAATGGGATAAACCCGCTCTTTCCGAATAACTCGCGTATATTTTAAATAAGTGTTACACAAACACAACATACGCCTCATTCCAATTCATCAGTCACTAACCATAAATTAATCAAGAGAATAATTCCCCAAATATTAACCCCGAAGGCCGAAACCAACATCAGATCAATATCCAGAAAACCATTCTGCTTAGCTAACCGACAGTTAGTTTCTGATTTCACATTCATAGGGAAAGGTTCCCATTAATTTTATCCAAGATAAATTCCTGAATTTATTCTTTAATCTATTTTTGAATATCAATTCAAACTAGTCGGGATTAGCGAACCTTACCGAAGTAATCATTTGTTTTAATTTCCCGATCCCATGAAGTAAAACTGGTTATACTTCATATCTAACACCACGGTGTTATCGGTAAATTCAATTACCATTTCACGTTCAAATCTAATTAAAGATTTAACTATCGCCTGGAGCAAAACTGGTGATACTCCATTTTCGATCATTTCAATCTAATTAAAGATTCATTAAAACTCCATTTAGTTTTAATCGTTAACTGGGTTAAAGAATCAGTGTCATTTAAAACACGGTTCACGATAAACCCAAAATCACATTCATTAATTATCGGGTTAAAGAACGAGTGTTATTTAAAACACTGTTCACGATAAACCCAAAAATCAATATCAATTCAATTCCAATTAAATATTAATTAATTGGTACACTTCATTAAATCTAAATAAAAAGATTTAATCTTTTCTCCGCTGGGTTCAAGAACAGTGTTAGTGAAGACACCATTCACGACAAACCCAAATCACTTTTGATATTAAATACAAGGCTCTGAATAGAAAATATATCGGCTTATATTCAATATCAAATTCTACGACTAACAAATATCGTATTGGAAATAACGATATAAATATATATCTTTCAAATTTCCATAACAACACCTTCTATAATCACGAATTCCAACATCGAAATATTCCGAAGACAATTTCGATTCAAATCCACTCCAATGCAATCATTGGATATTCTGGTTATTTTCAAAACCCTTTTTAAATTCAATTTATTTATTTAAAAATAAATAGAATTATAATTCTAGTTCAAAACTAGTTCATTTCGATAAAAATCTATTTTTATCTTTTCAAATATGGAGTTTTTCATCCCAATTCTTTCTAAATCATTTCTTATGATTTTACACAAATTATTACTATTTTTAATAATTTTATCAAGGCCTGTACAGTCGATTTCCATCAACGGCCATCGAACTGCACTTACAGCGACCTTTTTCAAATTTGATTTGGACATAATTCCAAATCCAACCATTAGATTTCAAATTTCTAATATTCGTTAGAAAGCTCTTTTCGATACGAACCCAACGGTTCCGGTTTCAGGAGAATCTGACGGTCGGATCTCCCGTAATGTCCGTTTGAAATAAATGGTCGAAATTTATGAACTGCCGCGGCGCGGCGCGTTCTATTCAGGCCATTATATTATATATATAATATATATAACATATATTTCGTCGATTTCTATTTAAAACGAATTATATAAATAGTTTTAAATTCGTTTCAAAAGCAATTTCAACTTCCATTTCAATTCAAATCAAAATTGAATTCTTCTTTATAAATTCGTTTTAAAATTCATTTCTATTCAGTTCAAATTTCAATTCAATTTGAATTCATTTCAATTTGTTTTCAATTCAATTTGAATTCGTTTTATATTCAATTCATTTCGAAATCGTTTTCAGTTCAATTTCATTTCGAAATCGTTTTCAATTCATTTCATTTCGAAATCGTTTTCAATTCAATTCATTTCGAAATCGTTTTATATTCAATTCATTTCAAAATGAATAAAATCGATATAAATATCGTTTACGTCAAAATGGCGTCAATCTAATCAATACGGCTTCATAAATTTCTATTTCAAATATTTTATTTCAAATATTTCTTTTTCAAAATAGTTGTTATTATCAAAATATTTCGTTCAACACATGACCAATCTCAATGGATGAGTACTGTCAACACATGAACCGTTAGTTTATATTGATAAAGATGTAAATTTTATTATCAAAATATTTCGTTCAACACATGACCAATCTCAATGGATGTTTACTGTCAACACATGAACTTTTATTTTATAATATTCTTTATTTTCGAAATGGGAATGAGGCCCAATCAATCACCATATAATGTTAATTATATGGATTTTCATACAACACATGTATATAATAGCATTGAAAAATAATCAACCATCAACCAAAGTGCACTACACTGTATAAGCATCAAATATAGACATTTAACGCTTATAGCAGCTTGTCAATCAATCGATCGACATATTTAATCAATCAGGATGAGTGAACTTCAAGTTTCATCCCAACACCCGTGTGGGGTTTCAAACAATCAAACACAGATTTTATTTGTGCAGTTGGGCGATGTGTAAAATTTATCGACCCAATCAATATCAGTCAAATCAGTGTACATAAACAAACCGTCTGGTTTGTAAATGAATATTTTATTTATTTACATTCACGTTATAAATTATATTTTTAACGATATAACATTTTATTCCAACATATGAATTTCTATTCAGTTCATTCTTTAAATAAAATGATATTTTTATTTTTCTAACCTATTTTAGAAAATTTCGGCGGCATAACGGCACGATACTAGAAACGGGACAAGGCCTAGCCTTATCCCCAGTCTAGTGAAGGCCCACGCCATTCACACATCAATCAAATCAATTTCATTTCACCAAACAATTCAATTTCAAATCAAATCATCTAACTAATCTATGCAACCAAACAAACAAGTCCATGGTCTGTGGACGATTGTGTCGGGTGCTACTAAGCACCGTCTGCATCCTAGTAGATATATATAACTAGAAAAAGAAATTGAAAGGTGAGAAATTCTCACAGATAGCTATCCAACTTCCACGACTCTTCTTTGATATAAATCTTCTTCGTTCCCGCCTTTTTGTTACCTTCGTTGTCCGCTTTCACTACCTATGTAAAAATCGAATTTTTACTTCGCTATTCCATATATAAAAATCATATTTTTATTTCGAAGTTCAACATATAAAAATCATATTTTTATTCCGAAGTTCAACATATAAAAATCATATTTTTATTCCGAAGTTCAACATATAAAAATCATATTTTTATTTCGTTATTCGATATATAAAAATCGAATTTTTTCTATGCTATTCAATATATAAAAATCACATTTTTATTTCGAAGTTCAACATATAAAAATCATATTTTTATTCCGAAGTTCAACATATAAAAATCATATTTTTATCTCGATGTTCAATATATAAAAATCATATTTTTATCTCGATGTTCAGTATATAAAAATCATATTTTTAAAAATATAGATTCCGCCTTTTCAAAAATAAAGATTCTATTTTTAATATTCCTATGATGTAAAAATTATATTTTTATTACTTTAAAAATATAAAAATCATATCTTACTTCTTCTACTTAATAAAAATTCCGTCTTTTCTATTTTAAAAATATGATCTTTATTTTTTCCCAAGTTCAAATCTTTTTCTATTTAAAGTTCAAATCTTTTTCTATTCTTTTGAAAATCAGTTTTTATAACCTTTCAAAAAAAAAAACAGTTTTTAATTCCTTTAAAAAATCAGTTTTTACCCTTTCGAAAATCTGTTTTTAAACCCTTTTAAAAATCTGTTTTTAAACTCTTTTAAAAATCAGTTTTAAACTTTTAAAAAAAATCAGTTTTAAATCTTAAAATCGAAATTTTCAGATTAAAATAAAAATAAAATAAGATAAAACCAACTTACTTTATCCTGCGAAGAAGGGGGGGGGAGATGACGGCCAGGCTCGGCGGCAGGAGGTGCCAGAGGTGGGTGGTCTTCGGTGGTGGTTTGAATTCGAAGAAGGGGGGGCTCGCGACTTTAGGGCATCACGATGGCTTCAGGGGGGGCTCGAGTTTGAAGGAGGGGGAGTAGCGGGGTGGCGATGGCAAGGGCCTCGCCGGAGCTTGCTGCGGTGGCGGTGGCGCAGTCGATGGGTGGGCGGGCGATTGGATCGGGGGTTTTTCTTTTTTTTTCTTTTTTTTTCTTCTATCTGAAATCGAAATGAAAAGGGGGGGGGGGCCAGAGCGGGTTAACGGGGGAGAAAAGGTTTTTTTTTATATATATTTTATTATTTAATTTTCCATAAAAAGCAACCTTTATTTTCGACCTCAAAACGAGGCTCACCGCCTGTCGTCCATAGCGTTTTACCCCCATTCCGAACACAATGGGATATGTATCGCAAGCTGATTTGATCGTTTCGATTAGTTTCCGTTGAATTTACATTTAAATCACTATATTGAATTTTAAACGTACATTTCAAATTACCGGGGTCGCATACTAACTCGAAAAATTCCAGAAAAATATTTTCTAGCTTCGTATTGACGATACGGTCCTAACAAAACTAGTTTCGTCGAATTCTGAGACCGTTTGAAAAATGGTCATTTTCCAGTCGATTAAAATCAACTGAAAATGGTCAAACGCGTTTTCCTCTGCCACGCTCACATATTGATTCGAAAAATTATGAAATTTGGAATCTAACAATAACCTGACATCCCGGACCCAACAAAACTGGTTTCGCCGAAATCCGAGGTCGTTTGCAAAATTCTCATTTTTAAGGGCCTGAATTCCATAGCGACTATTCAGAATTTTCAACTGGACATATCTTTTAATTCCCGTTATGAAATTTTGATTTTTCGGATTCGTTGGAAAGGTATCATCAATTAGATCCTAATGTTTTTGGTTTCACTAAAATCCGGATTGTTTTGCACCCGGCACATTCAATTGAAGTTTGAAATCGAATTATCGAACTACCGCGCCATTTTCAATTCTATTTATAATTATATATAAATATTTATATTCTAACGACGACGTATATAATATATACGATCGAATTCTATTCAAAATAAATTTCTCGTTGATTTTATTTAAATTAATCTATTTTAAATATTCAAAATTCGCTAAAATCGCCAAAATAAAAATTTTAAACTGGCCCAGATTTTCGGGTTGTTACAATCTCCCCCACTTAAAACTTTTCATCCCCGAAAAGGAACAAAGTCGAAAGTGGTTTGATTATTCAACTCTACTTCCATTGTTTTGATTACGGCTTAAGTTCTTCAACTTTTCAGTTTCTAAGAACTTTTCAAAAATTTCAAAAATTTGACTAACACCCTAAATTTTCGAAAATTTCGCCATAACCTCCCCTGCAATGGGAGCATCGGGAAATCTCAAATAGCTTCCCCGGTCCTTCAGATCTCAAAAAGAAAAAGAAAAAGCCAAGCGGCTAGCCAATAGGCTCATAAAATCATCATCACCCAAACAAAACAGTAAATTATGTAGTAAACATGTACCTATTTGTCGGGCAAACAAATTTTATTCTCTGCTCTAGCCTCCTTGCTATGACCTGTTCAATGTAAGTATATGTATATGCAAGCAAATGCGACCAATTTTCAATACCGTCCAATATTTGGTTCAATTAGGCATAATGGTTCAAAATTATCAAACAATGAACAAACAACACAAACATCAATCAATTAGTGAATTAAAGTTTCAAATTCATAATTTTGATATATATAAAGAAAATCATGTTTTGATGCCAAATCACAACAATGTATTCTAGCTATATTAGTTTTGGTTCTCACACCAGTCTAATGGAAATATATAGAAAATCACACCTTCGAAACTCGAACATAAATGTTGATGATGCGATCGCTATCATCAATATCATCTTCGGGCGACTAGAGTGTGATGCTATATCTATCCAATATATTAAAACTTTGAATATACGTTTGCAAGGCGTATATGCAAATCCTTTATATACTGAACTGTCCAAATCAATACTAATAAATAATCAACTACGAATAATTGATTTAAATTTTCAAAACAAAATTGGTTTACAATTTTAAAAATATACTCTTCACACTCGTTCTAGGATACTACTGATCCTATCTCTAACGAGTCATTCTCATTGGATTTTACTAATCCAATATCTGATGAATTCTTTCGTATGGTTCTAATGTGCCTTGTTCTCTAAGCTTTGCAAACCAAAGCTCTGATACCAACTGTGACGGCAAGGAATTTCGCTCGGTTCGAACCAGTCGCTAAACCGACCCAGACCGTTCGAAACGCCCTATCGTTTGAGAACATGACAAAATAGAACGCATACAAAAGAACATTTTATTGTATATTACAACAATGCATCAGATTACAAGAATATACAGAGTATAAATGAATATTACACAGAAATATCAGAGATTTAAATTACATTTAAATACATTACATAGCAGCGGAAAATAATACAATACACAACTAGAAGAGATATACGGATACAAAGCTTTCCGGATATCGTTCCAGCTGTAAACCAGGATCCTGTGAATATAAATCTGCAAAACCAAAACTACTAGCTGCCCGTGTCAAAATAGGGGCACCCAGAGTTTAGGTTAAAACAACAAACTCCAGGTCAGTCATGTGACTGGTGTGAGAACTAAAACAGTTATAAATCTTTATTTTAAAGTTAGGTAAATCAAGGGACCACGCCGTATAACACGGAACGGGTTTCCTCCCAAGAATACCAGTGCATATAAGTAAACAACGCAATGCTTTTCTAAAAAATGAAGCTATTATAAGACCCAGGTCCCATCACACAATGCAACGCAGCTGAGGATAGGGTTTTCCCTTATAATAGCCAAACATGCTTAGTACGGTTAAAACAAATCGTTTGATACTATAATATGTGCATAGTGTATAAAACAACTTCAAATCATAAGTATCAATCATAGGCGGCATGAGCGCCCATCCCACTATGTCGCCATACTAGGCTCTACAAATAAAACCGCAAATGTCACGTATTTGGAAATTGGATTTCCATCTATGAACCGAGGCAAAAGATAGTCCTCTACCGATTCGAGACGCTCTAGCCCGCCGCTCAGGATCAGAGCTCGAGTGACCCTTGGATCCTCAGGGTCGGTCCACCGATGTGGATTAAAATGCCTGAACATGCGTTTCCCCGCCCTATGGGGCGTAGGTGAGCCAACTAAATGACTCCATCGGTTCGAGAACGACCGATCAATCCGAGGCGCCTCGCAACAGCAACAACCACATAAGTCAAACTCGTCAGGGCGTGTAAAACCACTGACGCCACTTTTTAGCTAGAAAGAAACGCATGCCCTCCCTGACGTCCTCTCCCGTTTTTGGTTCATACCGGGTGTGAAACACGCGAAGTAAACGTTACACAAAGCTACGCCACAAAGGCCTTGCTTTGATCATCACCACAAGACTTTGCTTTTCAACAGAAGCCTCGATCAATTGCCACTTAGGCATGCCACACAGGCAATTCACTCCATGCGTTTGATATCCATCAATATATAACCCCTGAGCTCGTACGTCTCAGAGAAGGGCGTTAAGCAAGAGAATAAATTCTCCGCCGCCAAACAGATATATATTTAATAGAGATCAATCACATGGACTAAAATCCAATGTCAGACACACAGTCCATTTACAAGTTCGTTCTGGGGCTGAACGAAACCGGAGGCACCTAGTACCCCGCATATTCATCGATCTCCAAGTACGTCTGGACGATCACCAACTGTTTCCATCTTCTTGGGTGTACAGCCCAATCAAGATCATCAGTAATCACCCAAACAACGTGAAGACTTCTGGTCTTCGACCACCGTCTTCATCTTCGACTTATCGTCGTATCAGTTATTCAGAATGGGATAAACCCGCTCTTTCCGAATAACTCGCGTATATTTTAAATAAGTGTTACACAAACACAACATACGCCTCATTCCAATTCATCAGTCACTAACCATAAATTAATCAAGAGAATAATTCCCCAAATATTAACCCCGAAGGCCGAAACCAACATCAGATCAATATCCAGAAAACCATTCTGCTTAGCTAACCGACAGTTAGTTTCTGATTTCACATTCATAGGGAAAGGTTCCCATTAATTTTATCCAAGATAAATTCCTGAATTTATTCTTTAATCTATTTTTGAATATCAATTCAAACTAGTCGGGATTAGCGAACCTTACCGAAGTAATCATTTGTTTTAATTTCCCGATCCCATGAAGTAAAACTGGTTATACTTCATATCTAATACCACGGTGTTATCGGTAAATTCAATTACCATTTCACGTTCAAATCTAATTAAAGATTTAACTATCGCCTGGAGCAAAACTGGTGATACTCCATTTTCGATCATTTCAATCTAATTAAAGATTCATTAAAACTCCATTTAGTTTTAATCGTTAACCGGGTTAAAGAATCAGTGTCATTTAAAACACGGTTCACGATAAACCCAAAATCACATTCATTAATTATCGGGTTAAAGAACGAGTGTTATTTAAAACACTGTTCACGATAAACCCAAAAATCAATATCAATTCAATTCCAATTAAATATTAATTAATTGGTACACTTCATTAAATCTAAATAAAAAGATTTAATCTTTTCTCCGCTGGGTTCAAGAACAGTGTTAGTGAAGACACCATTCACGACAAACCCAAATCACTTTTGATATTAAATACTAGGCTCTGAATAGAAAATATATCGGCTTATATTCAATATCAAATTCTACGACTAACAAATATCGTATTGGAAATAACGATATAAATATATATCTTTCAAATTTCCATAACAACACCTGTATAATCACGAATTCCATCATCGAAATATTCCGAAGACAATTTCGATTCAAATCCACTCCAATGCAATCATTGGATATTCTGGTTATTTTCAAAACCCTTTTTAAATTCAATTTATTTATTTAAAAATAAATAGAATTATAATTCTAGTTCAAAACTAGTTCATTTCGATAAAAATCTATTTTTATCTTTTCAAATATGGAGTTTTTCATCCCAATTCTTTCTAAATCATTTCTTATGATTCTACACAAATTATTACTATTTTTAATAATTTTATCAAGGCCTGTACAGTCGATTTCCATCAACGGCCATCGAACTGCACTTACAGCGACCTTTTTCAAATTTGATTTGGACATAATTCCAAATCCAACCGTTAGATTTCAAATTTCTAATATTCGTTAGAAAGCCCTTTTCGATACGAACCCAACGGTTCCGGTTTCAGGAGAATCTGACGGTCGGATCTCCCGTAATGTCCGTTTGAAATAAATGGTCGAAATTTACGAACTGCCGCGGCGCGGCGCGTTCTATTTGGTTAAGCATATCTAAATTCTTAATTTATTTATAATGTCCTTTTTACTTAACTCGTTACTTAAACTTTACCCAATTCAATTAATTTATGATACCGTTACGGGTCCCATTTGGTTAAGCATATCTGAATTCTGTTTCACATGTCACACGTGTCCCACTTAACCCCCTTTTTATTACAGTTTCCATGTCTTACACATGTTTTACTACGATTAAGTCTACCTTGGTTATGTCTTACATCACATGTCTCACAACGGTTAAGTCCACATTAGTTATGCTTTACATGTCATTTATATCACCCACTTAACCCTCTAACCATACCCATGTCACCCACATGTCTTATTATGGTTAGTATTTCTTAATTTATTTATAATGTCGTAACGATGTATTACCTCTCACATTAGACATCCGTTCGTGGTTGCTGGATTTGTCGGGCGGTTCCGGGCAGTCTTACACCACAAACGCGCCAAACCCCGTGTCATAAACCGTTATGCCTCTAGTTCTTGCCATTGACCTCTCACATTAGACGTCCGCTTGTGGTTGCTGGATTTGTCGGGCGGTTCCGGGCAATCTTACACCACAAACGCGTCTAACCTCGTGTCATAGGCGTTCATTAACAATCGTCTTTCACCCAAACCCTAAATTCATGTCATATGTTCCAAATTCAACTTAATTATATTTCATTTTTATGCCTATTTCCAATTTGCCATTCACTACACCAACTACATAATAGTTAGCCAATTTTCATATTACCCAAATTATCCAATTATAGCCAAATTCAATAATTCCATGTTATTCATACCCAAACATGCCAATTTCCAATATCCAATTATACCCAATTTGATATAATCAATATTTTCCTAATATATATACCCAACATTCCCACGTTCATACATATAATCTAATTGACCCTCTAAGCTTACTTTTCAAGTCACAGATAAATTTCACCAATCCATGTTATCCAATTACATGTTATTAATATTGAATTATGCCAATTCCATATCCAATGACAATTATGTCAATCTTACATAAATTCAACATTATAGATTATATTCCTCGACTGCATAAAATAGATTATGCCCAATATATGCAATAACTATTGTTATGCCACAAACCCCAAAATTACAGATTATATTCCAATATCCCCATATTCCAATCGTGCGTATTGTATAATAAGATTTCGTCTAGGTTCGAGATAACCTAGATCCAAAAATAAAAAGGGAAAAGGATAAAAAGGAGAGAACTCAAACGTAGGCATAAATAAAATAACAGATCTTATTAAATTAACATCATATTCATTATGGGGAATGGTAAACGAAAGAAGCAACATTATACAACAAATATAGTTCAAATCCACTCACATTGACTGGATTAGAGAAATAAGCGATTTGTTGATGTAGAACGCTGATTTAATCTTCTTATTTGATTGTTGGTGAAGAGCTTGAATCGTTGATGAATAATTTCGCTTCTTGATTTGATTAAACCCCAAAGTTGATGAAGAACTTGCAAATTTAGTTTAATGTTTTGGGGCGGCGGCTATGTTTGGTTGAAGTTTGGCGGCATGGAGGTGTCAGAAGGAATTGTTTATGAATTAGGTTAGGTCTTGGCACTATTTTATAGGTGTAGAGAGTGTTTTAGAGCCATTAGATCGCCCTAGAAGTCATCCGGTCCGTCCAGCACATCAAAAATCGTCACTGCCCAGATCTGGAAAAATCAGGGGGGAGGTCGACATTAAGGTCGACCCCCAGGTCGACCTCCCTGTGTAGGTCAACCCCAAGGTCGACCTGCCTTGGTATTTTTCTGAATTTTTGTTGAATCTTCCGCAGGCCATAACTCTTTCATACGGAGTCCGATTTTCGAAAACTTGGACTCTATTCCAAGAAGAATTTCGAGACGAACGCAATGGTGATGTCCATTTTACATAATTCCCGATATTTAAATTAAGTATCCTTATTTTATTATCTTCTCTATTACGTACACTGTCACTGAATTAATCTTTCCTTCTCTTTCATGTATTAATTAATTTGCATTATACATCTCCATTAACCTATCTATGCATATATATACATTTTTAGTTATATTAAAAATGTGGGGTGTTACATTCTCCCATCCTTAAGGAATTTCGTCCCCGAAATTCGATAAGAGCAAAATAGAAAATCCCTCGCAACATCCAATTAGTGTTCACCCAATTGTTGCAACATTGTGCACATGTGCAAAGTGAATTACATCATAGCAAATCATGTATGCCTAATTTGGATCCACCAATATGTATGAAAACTTTAAAAACTCTTTCAAAACATGATGCTCACATCCTAAATATACTTGCAGTTCTATATGAACGCAATTTTTTGAAAAATCAAAACGTTTTTCATCCAAATTTTCCTACACTCTTACAGAGTAAGAGCATAGTTCATCCAATTTTCCCATCCAAAACCCTACCAACCATCATTAAATTTGAAATTTAGAAAAATCTAATTTTCCAAATTTGATTTCTTATGTTACGAAAAGGTGTAAAACGGAAAAATTCACATCCTCCGTTTTTTTTTTCTAATCGTACTTGGATTTTTATATGAATATTCTATGAAGATTTCCTATTTTCCTATCCAAGTACAATCACATAAGAAAATTTCTTCTTTTTTTCCACTTATCTTGGAAAAATTTAATATTTATTCATCTTTTTCTTAAGATTTCCATTTTCTTTTCCCGTCTCATTTTGTTGCTTGATTGATTATGTTGTTTTCTTTTTAGTTAGGCTAGTTTCTTTCTTAGCTTATTTGACTTAATCAAATTACTTAAGTTTATTATTTTCAGATAAGCCTGTGATGACCCCAAAACTTCCACGGAATGAAAGTGAGGGATAATCATTTGGAATACAACATAAATATAACAATACAGATCACAGGTACAATATAGCATAGGAAAACTATAGAATAACAACATCATAGCAGCGGAATATGAATGTCATCAAACACAGAATCCCACAGTCACAGAGTTTTAAATTATTACATCAAGTTTTCAGCAAAAGGGAATAAGTTCCAACATCAAAATAGAACAACTAGAAATAAAATAAGTATGTATGTCTGAAGATTAAACAAAAGATAAATGATAGATAGTCTTCGTGGTCCAACATAAGCACCTCCAAATAAGCAACACCAAGAAAGCTCCAAAGACAGCAACTCCAAAGAAAGCTAGACCTGTTACTTGGCTGCCCGTGTGGAAAAGAGGGCACCCGAGTTTGCAAAGGTGAAAACAAACTACGAGTCAGTTATGGGACTGGTGTGAGAATTCTTAACTAATTTTAACTACTAGTAATATGGCAAATCAAAAGACCACGCCGCTAACGCGGAACGGGTTTATTTCAATGGATTGCCGTGCATAATTTAAAGTGACATAACAAACAATAAGTAATTCGTGCAACAACGCTATGCTTTTGAGAAAAATGGAATCACCATAAGACCCAAGTCACATCAAACAATGCAACACAAACCAGAGGATAGGGTTTTACCTTATGGTGATTAAACATGTTAAATACGGTAAGTACGAATCTAATATTATCATTAGTGTATATATAAACATTTCAAAATAAATGTATAAATCCTAGGAAACATAGTACCCCATACTATTATGTCTCCGTACTAGTAATACAATCAAATTCGTAGGGTCGTATTTGGAATTTGGTTTCCATCATGAGTCAAGGCTAGGGAGGAGCTCCTTACCGATTCAAGACACTCTAGCTAATGTCTCAGCATTCCCCGCAAAGAACCCTTGGATAGCTACAGGGCCGGTCCACACTTGCGGTTTGTGGATTGGCAATTCCCGAACACACGTTTCCCGATCCTATAGGACCTAACATCCGTGGCGCCTCATTCCATCATCCACATAAGTAAAATATCAGCCAGTTTAAGCACCGACACTACTTCTAGCTAGAAAGAAACGTGCTGCTCTCCCTGCGTTCCCTTCTCCCGTTTTAGACTCCACCGGTTGTGAGGCTCGTGAAGTTACGTAATACACAAAGCTATGCTTATTCAAGCTATGCTTATTCAAGCTGTGCTTTGATCATCACCACAAGGTTCTGCTTTTCAACAAGAAACCTTGATCGTTGCATCTTAGTATGCCACACTGTCACTCCATATCGCACTACCAAGCCTTTGTCGAAACATATGAAACGGTGTAAAGCAAGAGAATAAATTCTCCGCCACCAAACATTCATACATTCGACAGAAAATTAATAACATCATATTTAACGGAGTACGATGTCAGACACACAATCCATTTATTAGCTTATGCTCTAGGTCTGAGCGAAAACCAAGCCCGTGAAATCAACATGTTCGTTTGGGCAATGACCATGACCCTTGAATTGGGAGCAAGTCAAATCAGGGCCACGATCGTTGTCCTCTCGATGGAAGATTCACGGTCTTCATACGCCGTCTTCATACTTCGATTTTTAACGCCGTTTGATTATTTGGAATGAGAGAAACTCGGTCTTTCCAAATAATTCTCGTATATGTATATATATATATATATATATATATATATATATATATATATATATATACATACATATTGAAAATCCTTCTTTATCGTCAATATTATTTTTAACGATTAATTCCTATTTTAATTATTTAAAATAGTTAAATCTTTATTTAACGACGCTTCGGATCAATGGCGACTCTAGCGCTGCTTTCAACTAATTTTGATTTTCACATTTCTCCAAATCTAACCGTTGGATCTTAGCGTAGTATATATCGTTGGAAAGATCTTCATAAGACGGTCCTAACGGTTTCAGTTTTGGGAAATTCCGACGGTCGGATCTTTTGGTATAGTCGTTTAAAGATATGATTTCTAAATGCGAACTACCACGCTCGATTCGATTAATTTTAATTATATTTATATATACATATAAATATATAAACATTTAACAATAATAACGTCAACCAATTCAACTCAAATAAATTTAATTACCATATCCATTCCATTTTCCTTCATTCATTTAAAAATGAAAATAATATTTCAACCTTTACATATGTTCTTTTATTACATTAAAAATACAATCAACATTATAACATAAAATTCCTATCTTTCAATTGCATTTTAAAATTTCCCTTTTTAATTGCATTGTAAATGTAATTAACATTACAGTGAAAAATTCTAATTTATTACATTAAAAATGTAACTTCGATTCTAATGACCAACTCTTTTTCTTATTTACATTAAAATGTAATTTTCAATATAATGTAAGCCTTCCTTTTTAAATTACATTAAAAATATAATTTTCCTAACAGTGTAATTTCTGCCTTTTAATTTGCTCTTTGTTTTTCACTATAAAGTCCTACCCTTTTTATTTCATTCCAAATGTAATTTTATTTTACATGTTAAATTTTTTCTTTTAATTTACAAGGTAAAATCATTCCTTTAATTACATAAAAAAATGAAATTTTATTTTCCATACAAATTCTCATTCTTAGTTTACAAATAAAAGTGTTCATTTATTCTACCATGTAAATTCTTCTCTTTAATTTCATAATAAAAATGTAATTTACATTTGCAATGTAAATACTCTTTCTTATATAAAATGTATTTTTAATTTGCAATGTAAATTCTCATCTTAATTACATAATAAAAATGTACTTATATTTGCAGTGTAAATCCTATTCTAAATTTACATATGAAAATGTAAATTTAATTTCAATGCAATTTCTACTCTTTATTTACATATAAAAATGTAAATTTCTTTTCAATGCAAGTTTCTACCCTTTTATTTACATAAAAAAATGTAAATTTCTTTTCAATGTAAATTTCTTTTCAATGCAAGTTTCTACTTTTTATTTACGTATAAAAATGTAAATTTCTTTTCAATGCAAGTTTCTACCTTTTATTTACATATAAAAATGTAAATTTAGTTACATCGCAAAATTCTACTTCTTATTTACATATAAAAATGTAAATTTAGTTTCATCGCAAAATTCTACTTCTTATTTACATATAAAAATGTAAATTTTGATTCATCGCAAAAAAAAACATCTTCTTTTTATTTTCAATGTAAAAAACATCGTCTTTTTATTTTCAATGTAAAAACATCGTCTATCGTTATCAACTCCCAATCTAAACAACAAAAGGGAAGTTTTATCGATCATCCTCAAAGTAATAGATTTATATTGAATGGACAATGATAATTCAATTCAATAACATACACAAAGGGGAAATTTACTGAGTACATTCATGATTTACAAGAATATCAATTGACATGACTGATGAAATTAACAAATAAATGATCCTAATAAATCACCAAACTCAGATCTAGCATTTTAATTTTCAGATCTAATATCATAACATCATAAACCATTCAGATCCATAACTCAGAATATTATCCATCGCGGATCTATTTATTATTTGTCATTCAAACTTTACATAACGCAAGAACAATAATTAAATTAATTAAATTTAATTAAAAATAAATTCTCACCTTGCTTGGATCTAAAATTAAGGTTCAAACTCGATCAGATCTCGTCCACAAAGTCACGGCGGTTGTAACGACCCATATTTTTGACCGTTCAAATCGACAATAAACTACACATGTCGACCCAAACAAATCGCAAATGCAGGTAGTTATTGGGAAAAAGAAGAAAAAGAAAGAAAGAAGAGAAAAACCAATCACAGAATCTCACAGCGGAAGGACAACATATATTAAACAAATAGCAGTTTAAAACTGTTGAAATCCATACATTTGTCTATACCAAACAACAATTATCAGAGTTACATATGTAAATCTCTTCATAGCACAGCGGAAGTGAAATGCAGCGGAAATAATCATATATAGTATATATATATACCAAATCTTCATCTTCGTGCTCCAAAGGAAAATCTTCGCTAACTGCAACATCTGCTGACCCGAGCGTATTGCATAAAAAAACACAACAAACACTCGGATCAGCACTAAATCATACTCATATTAGTCAAATTAAAATATGAAATAACATCAGTGTCAAGGTGCAGTAACTCAAAATATGTTACGGGATTTTTCCATCTCTCGAGGATCCGGTAAACTAATACATACATAGTATAATACGCTATTATGATAGTGTCTATGCAGTAAAGTAAATATCATAAAAATAGCGTAAGCGGGATTACATTTTTACCCTTACACCGTTTATAATACCGTAGTCTATACAGTACCGTAAACCCACCGTAAACGATGGCATCAGAGGGCACTCCATAGGTACGATACAAATCAAAATCGTATGGGGCTCGATAAGGATAATATGACAAGGCACTCGAGGCAATGCCCAGGGTAGGATTCTACCAATTGCACTCCCGGACCGGTGGTAACGCATAGCAGCCACTACCGCCCACCTCGGAACACACTCCCAAAGTCATAAATGGGCCCAAATCATCATCATCAATCATAGTCATAGAAATATTTTCGAAGGAGTGCGTCCGATCAAAGGTGCTACCTCAATTAGTCACGGTATAGTTCCTGTTTTAGTCATTTCAATTCTGACCCGAAGGTCAGGGCTATTTTGTCATCGTTCATCTCCTTCGATTCAATAATCGCCTCCAAGTGATCATATCTCGTTCTGGATACATCAAAACGTTCACAGTTGTCAAAGTGGTATCGACACTGACAGAGAGTATGCCTTATGTCGACTCCGGTCTCTTTAACAACCGACGCTTACATTTTCCACATCGGTTGGTTCTTTTACATTTCAAAGGTTCGCTTTCATATCAAAATATCATATTTTGTTTCGAACCCATTTTATATTCAAAATAGAATATACTTTCATATCAAAATATCCCAAATCATTCCCAAATCAATTTTTATTCCAAACTGGAATATATTTCCATGTCATTATATTATACTCGTATAATATTTCGAATCGGTCTATATTCACATAGAATGTACTTCATCTTAAAAGATTTCAGTTATTTCAAATCGATTTACATTCGAAGTCCCTTCATATTCAATAGAATATATATATTTTCCCATATCTATTCATTTCAAACTTTGGAAATCCCATTTATTTTCAAGTAGAATAAAATCTACCTTTCCCTATCAAAACCGATTCAAAACAATTCCTATTCAAATAGAATATAAATTTATCACAACTCCATTTGAACCAATGGTTTAAATCCAACATTTCCATTCGGAAGAAATTTACAATTCATAAAAATACTTTTGAAAATAAATGCTTATAAGAAAAGAACTTTAGATAAAATAAATATATATAGAATATAATAATTAAAATTAAATAAGTTAATTAAAATATTATGTACATACATAAATTAAAGTTTACTAGATAGTTTGAATACTAAATATAAAGGAAACTTTATTTAAAATAAAATAATTGATAGGTTAGAAGTTTGAATAACTAAAATTTTAAAGAAAGGAATAGTTAAATTTGAAATCAAGCCGGGTATAAATATATATAGAAAATTTTAAACCAAAATTTTTCTTCCTTCCGAATTTCCAATACATGAATCTATATCCCAGTTTCCAATGGAGTTCATTCAGTTTCCATTTCTCATTTTCAAACATTGTTCAAACAACCGTTCAATATAAAGGATTCAGCCCATATTTAAAACTGAGTTAAAACAACTCATAATACCCTCGATTTCCATTTCCCAGAATCTAAATTCCATAAGAATTTATTACCTTTAAATCCATACCCTTAAATTTGAAAATTTGAAAATCATGTTCAAATCTAAATTTAAGAGTTTCCACTTGTTTTGGGATAAATTCCTTAACCCATTTTAAATAACATCCCAATTTAAAATTTTTAAGGAATGAATTAATCGAGTATCGGCACCTCCCTTTAAAAATGAAATTCCCGACCAATAATATTTTAATATTTAAAATCATTTAACCAACCGATGTCTGTATATAATTATCTATCCAATGGCCAAGTGATTTTAAATTTAATTTCTCGACATTTCAGGGATGGATCTATCATTTCAATCCAAATCAGGGTCACAGAGATTCATCATTTCACTCTGTGTTCTTAATTTATTTTATCGATAAATCCCGGGTTCATTAGATGCCCGTAACATCAAGGGTAAATGGGATTTATCTTCATAATCAACATGCATTACAATATACTGAAATAAGGAACATTAAAATGTCACTATAAATTCAGGAATAAATTTCAACCAACATCCATCACAACAATTTCATTCAACTGATCAGCATTAAACTGTTCATGATTTTCCAAGGGTTCGAATTTCAAATTAGAAATTTAAATTAAATTAAATAACTAATCGTTACATAAATTGCATGTTAACACACTTGCATGTCAAATTGAAACAACACATCAACACTCCAACACAACCATGCAACCAAACTTATTTCATAATTTAATTCAATAAATATGGGAATAATTCAGTATCGTGAGCGAGGAATCACTCACCTTTGCGTCCATAGTTGATCGAACGTCCAACTAAGGGCCAAAATTTGACAGTCACCAAACGCAGCCAGGTTAGTGCCAAAACGTCCTCAATTCCACCACGATCCCAACGCAACAAACCGCGTCCAAATCCGAGTTAAAACGAGAAAGTTATGAGCAATTTTCTATTTGAAATTTAAATATATAAATTAATTAAAATTAAATTCCCACCCAATCATACGTTGACACCTCAGCAACCGTGTATTCTTCTTCCTGCTCCATCTACCTCTTCTCTACAGTAACCGACGTAGAAATAGGAACCCATCTGCCAAAACTTTGACCGTCGTTTGCCAACTCCTCCGCCCGCCTGGAGACCTCCGACCACTCGCATCCAAATCCCCTCGACAACCCGCATCTGCCCGCACCAAAACCGACGCCACCGGTTGCCTCCAGTGCCGCCACCGTGCTAATGAACCAAAGGGTTTCGGAACCCTAAATCACCGAATTTCCGTGCTCCAATTGACTATAAACCCAATGAACACCACCGATTCACTCAAATGACAACCCTCTACAATACCCAGAAGACCAATTCCTCAATTAGCTTGCAAATCAAAAATACCCAAATCGAAGTCTAGGGTTTTCAAAACAGCAGCTTGGACCGCGATTTCTGGTAAATCTACTCACTGCATGTCGAAACAAATGGTACCAGTAGCTTCGTATCGTCTAGAGCTTCGATTTGACATATAATTCGATAGGGTTTTGAGAGATTTTATTTTGAGGTGAAATTTGTTTTAAAACTAGGGTTTAGAATTTTATTTCTGCCATTAGAGAAAGCTATGGAGGTGGAAATGAACGTACAATGTTAAATGGCCTGATAGAGTAAAGGTGGATTTTATTTATATATAATTATAAGGCCCAATGTGAGAAATACCCAATTATTTCTTTACATTGATGTCGTTCACATTTTCTCTCGTACGGTCAAACGGTAAGTCGGAAAATTCTAAAATTTGGAATCCTGCAATAATTCACCGTTCCGGATCCAATGGCGCTAGTTTCGTCGAATTCCGAGATAGTCGCCAAAACGGTTAAATTTCTACAGTTAAATAAATTAATAAAATATTCAATTATTTGATTAATTGTTTAAATTTCAAATTAAATATAAATAAAATCCCTTTTAATCAAATTTCAACTTAAATAAATTTTACAAATTTATTTCACCTATTCAAGTTCCCAAATTTGGTTATTTGAAATTTAAAATTTGAATTCAGTTATTATTGATCACTTAGAATTTCACCATTTATAAATGAAATTTTCATTTTGCCTTAAACACTTGAAATACATTAATTATAAAATATTAAATTTCAACTTACAACATTTTTGAAATAACCAAATTCTGAAACTTATTTATTCTCAATTAAATAAATTCATTATCCTTATAATCGACAAAATTTGATTCTTCCCAATATTCTTCAATTTTATTTATTTAAAATTTGAAAATTAAATATACAGAAAATATGGGATGTTACATTCTCCCCCACTTAAAATCTTTTCGTCCTCGAAAAGAGAACGAAACGATATTAAGCACATATCTATTTCAAATCCATACTTAAAATAGTATTTACAGAATAAGTATATAGTTGTAATCATAAATTTTCTAACTTCCGAATCACGGAAAATTTCGGCAGCATCTCCTTGTACGGAGAGGTCTGGAGAAATCACATACATATATATAAACTCAATATTCATCTCATCACACGATGAGGCATCCCAAAATGGGGAAAAACTCATATATAAAACCACAAAACTATGTAATACAAATACGTACCTTCTTTAGCGTTTATTTGCAAATTTTATTTACCTTAGCAAATTTAGTCTTTAGCGCAAGCGAGCTCCAAAGCGTAGCGCATACTCCTTACACCTGTTACAACTTGCATACACATGAGATTCAAGCATATATACAATATATAACAAACATATGCAACTTACCCAACATACATTAATCATTTTAACCCCAAAACCAATATATCTATGGCAGACCAGCAAACAAAATGAAGTTTATCACCGATTAAATGTTGGAATTTGACTAGAACCCACAAGGTAAAAGTTGTAGCATTTCTTTTAAGCTTTCCGAATTGTCCGGATTCATCGAATTCCGACAATTCGTTCAAAAGTTATGACTGTATTAATAAAACCGAACGCTTCAGCCCGTACCCTGAAAATGCAGGTTTGAAATGTTCTATCCACTTTTTAGCCCCCTAAACATCAGAATTTGACTAGGCATATTAAGAGAAATTTTTAGTTTACATTCTGGCCTTTCCGGATTGTACTCGCACATCGAAATCCGGCGCTCCGTTAGGGAGTTATGGTCAAAACAACATGGGTATTCAGTTCAGATTTTTATTTTCTGCACATACAACCACAACTAAACCTTTGATTTCAGCATAGTAAACATGAGAATTTCGACGGGCGCTATTAACGAAAGTTTTAGCTCAGTTTCTAAGGCTTCCAAAAAGTCCGGAATCGTCAGATTCCGATCATCAATTCAAAAGTCACGGTCATTTTACTTTAGCTTATCTTATGTTTCAGATTTGACTTCAACGTCGATCTACTACATTTCAAGTTTTAACCTTCCGACTCCACAAGTTTAAGCCAAGTTTAACCATCTAAAATAGTTATCGATCCATCATGTTCAAAATATGAGTTTCCCTTCATTTCTTACATACATTCCTCTTCGTTTCATTCTTGTTAAGTAAATTCATTCCATGTATTTATGTTCTATTATCATCCAATCTTATTTAAGTTCGTTTTCAACTCATCCATTTCGTTTCAAGCCTTAAATTCCAATTAACTTGGATTCACTTAATATTTTCAACTAATCTTAATTACTTAAATCATTAACTCATTAACTTTGGTCGATTTACTAACTTCATTGCCTATTCTTATTTGTTTTATCATATTCGACCAACCATTCGTTGAAATAAATTCCGATTTTTTTCTTCCTCTTCCATTCTAATTATTCAAGTTTATGCTTACTTTATTTTCACTCCTTTGTACTTGGTCTAAATCGACCAATTCACCTTTCTCGAATTTGCTTCACTTATTCAAGTTCCTTCACTTACATAAGTTCATTTTAAAATTTCTAACGAACTTGATTACCATAAATAAATTTGCCAATATCCCGTAATTCACTTCTTTCTACGTACAACATTTCAAGCAACCATTATGTAGTCGTTTAAGTTAACTCCTTTCGAGTTGACTCATTTAACTCGATTAAATTAGTTCTTGTTTCATATTTCAATTTCTTATTCATTTTTTTACATAAGGTTAAATCATTATTAAAACGATCCTTTTGTATTCATTATATAGTTCTAAATCGATCGCTTAAATTTCTCGAGTTTATTTCTATTCATTCTACTTCATTCGACTCGATCAAATCCATTAAATTCCAAATCTTTCTATATTCTAATTTAATAAATTTGATTTGGTTTAAAATTGATACACCTTATTTCATATTTAAACCTCGAGTTTATTTCACTTAACTAAATCTATTATTTGACTCACAAATCCTGAGTTGAATTTAGAACCATTCACGACTCAAATCCTATGATTAATTCTCAACCATTATTATTATTCAAATTTCTAAGTTACTTGTTTAACTCGAATCAAGTTACGTTCCATTTTCCTTTCACGGCTTACTTAGATCTTATATCGTTGCATTGCCTAAATGAGGTCCGACCCATTTAGACTTACATATATTCATTCTATGTGTATTCTAATTCACCATTTACTTCTTTGTTTTAGTTTATTAACCATTCATATATTTCGACAACTTCACTTCTTATCAATACCTTCCTCGACTAGCCTACCATATTCATAAATCTTGCCGAGTCACCAGCTATGCCAATATTATTTGTACAACGACTTCCCCATTTATTTACTTGGTTGGGTTTCATTTCTTAGTCAATTTCCGACTTTATCGATCACTTATATTGACTGAATTTGGTTCTAAATTCTATTATTACCTACACTTAAGTATTCCAATGACCATTTCGCCTTCCTTAATACTTAATCTCCTTTCCTGTTTTTAAACCAAAATTTCTAATAACACGAGTTACCTCATACTTAAATTCGTCTTACTTATTAAAACGAACTTAAATACCTTATTTCCGAGTTTTAACCAAGTTAAAATAACATAAGTTTTTAAAATTTTATAGAAAACAATTCCATAAAAATATTAAGTCCGAATTCTTAATTACCGAAGAAAATAAGAACCTCGGTTTTTCTTAAATTTAAACTCAACTTCAAATACAATACTAATATCATTATTCAACCCTTTACATTATAAGGAATCTCAATTTAAAACTTTTCCCAAACTAGTTATAAAAATACGGAGTGGTCTCCCCCACTTAGACACTTCATAATGAACGTCGATAATGCGTGCACTCATTATCGAAGCCATTTCTGATGTCCGAGGAGGGATTATACACTTATTTCTTTTGAAAACATTTCCAAACTATTTCTTATAATACGATATTATTTCAAACTTTGGCAAACTATTTCAAAAGTACCCCAGGATCAAGTTTCATGTTCATTTCTATTTAAATCTCACCCAATTATACTTAAGATATCATTTCATTTCTAAATATTTTCTAAATTCATTACCTTTCTCCTTATTAGAATTATTGTCTAATTAACCTTAACAGGTGATAAATTAATATCACCACCTACTAAAACAGATGTATATATATATTTGAACCAATAATATATTTGATATATATATATATATTTAAAGATATAATCAAAACCATGTTGTGTCGTTCCATTCTATTCGATTATTTAGAAATTCCTATCGATACCATGGCGTCCCATATATCGACCAGAACCCATAAATATTCAATAGAACAAGCCAACACAATACAAACCATTTTTATATCAAAATACAAGTACGCTCTCTCATATCACTCAAACTCATTCTAGGGCACTACTAACCCAATCTCAAATGAGTTAATCCCCAACAGAGCCAAGGTTATCGCTAACCATTGCTCTGATACCAAATTGTAACGACCCATATTTTTGACCGTTCAAATCGACAATAAACTACACATGTCGACCCAAACAAATCGCAAATGCAGGTAGTTATTGGGAAAAAGAAGAAAAAGAAAGAAAGAAGAGAAAAACCAATCACAGAATCTCACAGCGGAAGGACAACATATATTAGACAAATAGCAGTTTAAAACTGTTGAAATCCATACATTTGTCTATACCAAACAACAATTATCAGAGTTACATATGTAAATCTCTTCATAGCACAGCGGAAGTGAAATGCAGCGGAAATAATCATATATAGTATATATATACCAAATCTTCGTCTTCGTGCTCCAAAGGAAAATCTTCGCTAACTGCAACATCTGCTGACCCGAGCGTATTGCATAAAAAAAACACAACAAACACTCGGATCAGCACTAAATCATACTCATATTAGTCAAATTAAAATATGAAATAACATCAGTGTCAAGGTGCAGTAACTCAAAAGATGTTACGGGATTTTTCCATCTCTCGAGGATCCGGTAAACTAATACATACATAGTATAATACGCTATTATGATAGTGTCTATGCAGTAAAGTAAATATCATAAAAATAGCGTAAGCGGGATTACATTTTTACCCTTACACCGTTTATAATACCGTAGTCTATACAGTACCGTAAACCCACCGTAAATGATGGCATCAGAGGGCACTCCATAGGTACGATACAAATCAAAATCGTATGGGGCTCGATAAGGATAATATGACAAGGCACTCGAGGCAATGCCCAGGGTAGGATTCTACCAATTGCACTCCCGGACCGGTGGTAACGCATAGCAACCACTACCGCCCACCTCGGAACACACTCCCAAAGTCATAAATGGGCCCAAATCATTATCATCAATCATAGTCATAGAAATATTTTCGAAGGAGTGCGTCCGATCAAAGGTGCTACCTCAATTAGTCACGGTATAGCTCCTGTTTTAGTCATTTCAATTCTGACCCGAAGGTCAGGGCTATTTTGTCATCGTTCATCTCCTTCGATTCAATAATCGCCTCCAAGTGATCATATCTTGTTCTGGATACGTCAAAACGTTCACAGTTGTCAAAGTGGTATCGACACTGACAGAGAGTATGCCTTATGTCGACTCCGGTCTCTTTAACAACCAACGCTTACATTTTCCACATCGGTTGGTTCTTTTACATTTCAAAGGTTCTCTTTCATATCAAAATATCATATTTTGTTTCGAACCCATTTTATATTCAAAATAGAATATACTTTCATATCAAAATATCCCAAATCATTCCCAAATCAATTTTTATTCCAAACTGGAATATATTTCCATGTCATTATATTATACTCGTATAATATTTCGAATCGGTCTATATTCACATAGAATGTACTTCATCTTAAAAAAATTCAGTTATTTCAAATCGATTTACATTCGAAGTCCCTTCATATTCAATAGAATATATATATTTTCCCATATCTATTCATTTCAAACTTTGGAAATCCCATTTATTTTCAAGTAGAATAAAATCTACCTTTCCCTATCAAAACCGATTCAAAACAATTCCTATTCAAATAGAATATAAATTTATCACAACTCCATTTGAACCAATGGTTTAAATCCAACATTTCCATTCGGAAGAAATTTACAATTCATAAAAATACTTTTGAAAATAAATGCTTATAAGAAAAGAACTTTAGATAAAATAAATATATATAGAATATAATAATTAAAATTAAATAAGTTAATTAAAATATTATGTACATACATAAATTAAAGTTTACTAGATAGTTTGAATACTAAATATAAAGGAAACTTTATTTAAAATAAAATAATTGATAGGTTAGAAGTTTGAATAACTAAAATTTTAAAGAAAGGAATAGTTAAATTTGAAATCAAGCCAGGTATAAATATATATAGATAATTTTAAACCAAAATTTTTCTTCCTTCCGAATTTCCAATACATGAATCTATATCCCAGTTTCCAATGGAATTCATTCAGCTTCCATTTCTCATTTTCAAACATTGTTCAAACAACCGTTCAATATAAAGGATTCAGCCCATATTTAAAACTGAGTTAAAACAACTCATAATACCCTCGATTTCCATTTCCCAGAATCTAAATTCCATAAGAATTTATTACCTTTAAATCCATACCCTTAAAATTGAAAATTTTCAAATCATGTTCAAATCTAAATTTAAGAGTTTCCACTTGTTTTGGGATAAATTCCTTAACCCATTTTAAATAACATCCCAATTTAAAATTTTTAAGGAATGAATTAATCGAGTATCGGCACCTCCCTTTAAAAATGAAATTCCCGACCAATAATATTTTAATATTTAAAATCATTTAACCAACCGATGTCTGTATATAATTATCTATCCAATGGCCAAGTGATTTTAAATTTATTTCTCGACATTTCAGGGATGGATCTATCATTTCAATCCACATCAGGGTCACAGAGATTTATCATTTCACTCTGTGTTCTTAATTTATTTTATCGATAAATCCCGGGTTCATTAGATGCCCGTAACATCAAGGGTAAATGGGATTTATCTTCATAATCAACATGGATTACAATATACTGAAATAAGGAACATTAAAATGTCACTATAAATTCAGTAATAAATTTCAACCAACATCCTTCACAACAATTTCATTCAACTGATCAGCATTAAACTGTTCATGATTTTCCAAGGGTTCGAATTTCAAATTAGAAATTTAAATTAAATTAAATAACTAATCGTTACATAAATTGCATGTTAACACACTTGCATGTCAAATTGAAACAACACTCCAACACAACCATGCAACCAAACTTATTTCATAATTTAATTCAATAAATATGGGAATAATTCAGTATTTCGTGAGCGAGGAATCACTCACCTTTGCGTCCATAGTTGATCGAACGTCTAACTAAGGGCCAAAATTTCACAATCACCAAACGCAGCCAGGTTAGTGCCAAAACGTCCGCAATTCCACCACGATCCCAACGCAACAAACCGCGTCCAAATCCGAGTTAAAACGAGAAAGTTATGAGCATTTTTCTATTTGAAATTTAAATATATAAATTAATTAAAATTAAATTCCCACCCAATCATACGTTAACACCTCAGCAACCGTGTATTCTTCTTCCCGCTCCATCTACCTCTTCTCTACAGTAATCGACGTAGAAATAGGAACCCATCTGCCAAAACTTTGACCGTTGTTTGCCAACTCCTCCGCCCGCCTGGAGACCTCCGACCACTCGCATCCGAATCCCCTCGACAACCCGCATCTGCCTGCACCAAAACCGACGCCTCCGGTTGCCACCAGTGTCACCACCGTGCTGATGAACCAGGGTTTCGGAACCCTAAATCACCGAATTCCCGTGCTCCAATTGACTATAAATGTAACATCCCGTGTATTCTATAACTGTGAAATTCACAAATTAAAGTATAACTAATTTCAAAACAACGTATTAAGGGAAACGGGATACGCCATTGCGTTCATCTTGGAAAAATACGCGAAATAAAGTCCGAGTTTTCGAAAAACGGAGTCCGTATGACCAAGTTATGGCCCGATGAAGTTTCAGAAAATTCGAATTTCGAAAACAGATTTAAAATTCAGCCCAATCAGAGTAGGCGGGGAAATTCCCGCCCAAACCCACCAGGTCGACCTGCCAGGCCAGGTCGACCTGGGAGTCGACTTAGGTGTCGACCTGCCCAGGCAGGTCGACTCTAGAGTCGACCTGGCCCCTGAGCCAGGTCGAACCCAGCCCCCCCTGGCTGGCCTAGTCTGTGTTTGGTCGATTTGCTGAGCCTTGCCTTGTCATTAGGGCTAAGTTTCAGCTCCTGATTGGCCTCTCCTTCAAACGAACGACTATTATTGAACCAAGCTTCATCGACGGTCTAAATTAACTCAAAACTCTATAAAAAGGACCTAAGACTAACCCTAATTCACATAAACTAAAATGGAGATGAGACCGTCATGCTGCTGAGGAGAGACTGAGGATAGCCGTCAGAAATAGAGAGACAATTAGGAGATAAATCAAAAGCTTAAAGCAACGTTAATCAAATCAAAGCAACGCCTACAACAAAGGATAGCATCTCCAAATTCAGAATTCATATTCCTGAATTGAAGATTCGTCACACGTTGTAAGTAGAGTGCTATTCCGATGTGAATTAAATAATTGTGTTGATTTGTGTAAAGTAAGAAATGGAATTGTGGCGATAATAATCTATATTTGTATGTTGCTTTGATGCTAAACGATTTGGGAATATTATGGTATACGATTGGATATTTCCAAGTACGCGATTTGCGTTGGAAGTTAACAACGAAATTGAATTGTGGCGATAATAACTTATGTTTGTATGTTATTTGGATTTGGCAATGCTATGGTGTACGATTTGATTCATACAAGATAATGGTTTATGTTGACAACCACATGTTGTGGAATTTTAATTGGGATTCATGCAAGCATAGGATTCATATTGAAAACTACATGTTTGTAGTAGTTATTTACAACACCCATTTGATAATTGCAAGTATACGATTCATGTTGAAAATAACAACTATATGTTGTAATAGTTTATTTGAAATTCATGCAAGCATATGATTTATTGTTATGCCAACATGATGTATAATTCTATGGTCATCTTTAGTGTAATTTGATCCACTTAAGTATTATGATTCATATGAAGGTTATGTTGGAATTGGCATCATAGTTCAAAGTATAAAAATCACGATTTTGTAATAGTGACAAAAGCAAGCATCTTTGTAAGCTTGTATTAATTTTATGAACATGACTAAACTATGTTTGTTATTATGCCTAGTTGAAAACATGTTTCTAGGCTTATGTTGTTATCATAATTATATGATAATATATTTGGCACATAAGTTACATTAGAAATTACACTAGAATTTCATCCCACTTACAAGTTACATAGATAGGATAAAAACCATGATTATATGAATAGTAGGATTCATGTTCAATTATGTTTATGCCATGACTATATGAATAGAAGGACCCATGTTCAATTATAATTATGCCATAATTGTATGATTATAATGGTCCATGTTTAAGTATCATTTATACCATGACTACACGAATAGAATGATTCATGTTTTGTTTATACCATGATTATGTGAATAGAATGATTCATGTTTAAGTATTGCTTATATTGTATGTTGTTATAAATGCAAGTTCACATGTGCCTACCTTATGCTAATTGAATCGTTATGTTGCAAGTTCATGCGTTCACACTCCCTTTTTATGTTACCTTATAAACACCATGTTATAAGCCTCCCCTTTTCATATGGCTAAATTGGGTTTAAGTATTAAACCCAATACACCTTACATTTGAACGAACGTGTAAAACGGGGGTAATGACGTTTGGGCTAAAATATAGAACATACGTGTTGGCATGTTTGACGCATGCCAACAACCTTGAAAAACAATTAAGTGGCATAAATAAATCTTAATCAATAAAGATGAATTTGAATAATGGGCCGCAAATATTTACATATAAAAAGAAAAGAGACAAAATATGTAAATGTAGAAAATACGATGTGTTTAACCCGAGGTTGGATTGAGTTGTGATGTAAACCTGCCCGGAACCGCCCGGCTGTCCAGTAGTCACAACAATACCTATCCAATGTGGGTGGTTAAACACGGAGCCCAATAAGGACCCGAGGTTAGACTGAGTTGTGGCGTAAGACTGCCCGGACCCTACCGGCAACAAGCAGCCACAACAATACCTGTCTAATGTGAGAGGTCAAGGCTTTAATAAGACAATTAAGGCTGAGTCAGGACTAATAGGATTAAGTAAATTATATTAATACTTAATCAAAATGGAACATGCTAAACTAAACAGACTGATTGGGGGTTAGGTTTATAAAACACTTAACCAACTTAGCATGTTGGCTAGAAATAGAAAACCTAGTAGCGGGGGACCCTTTTCGGCAGTAACCCTACAAGGCGTATCATGATACCCTGAAACTAGGCAGGGTGGGGCACGATTACTGGGCTGACTGTAAGAGGTCAAATCGACGGCGGTGGTGCAGCAGTGTAGGTTCTAACGGGATGCGGGCGTGCACACACTCCGGCGCAGAAAAATAAGGCACTGGGCACCAGTAGCATACCTGTGCATTCTAGGATTGTGTCAGGCCGCCACCATGGGACTTGATACACCCCATGGTGGGACCAGCATAGGTAACTACAACATCGGGGGCCGTAAGACACAAGTAACTATGCGAGTAGGAGCCGATCATCATGAAATGGATCACTTCACCCTGATTATGGGGTGCCTGTTGGGAACTAGTTTATATGGGTACAGAGATTAATATGGGGTACGATAGTATATTCGACCCTAGACAACTTAACTTGGTTTATGGTGCTTTCCCATTTCTAGTTTATACTTATCATACCCAGTTCTTTATTCATAGACTGAATAGTCCTAGACTTACTCAGGCTTTATGTCTGACTCTACTTTTCTTTCGTCTTCTTTTCTTTCGTTCCCCCCCCCCCCCCAGGTCCACAAGGAGGGAATACCGCAGCTTGACCAGCCTTCATATCGAGCTTGAAGAGAAAGAATGTATTGCTTGGATCTTTTCGTTTTGGACTATGGCTTTGGACAACAACTATGGGACTTTTGAAGTTTATTTATGTTTTCTTTATGCTTCTTTAAATAATGTAATCAAGACAGTTATGAAGATATTATGTTTTCGGAAGTATTGTAAGACAATTATGGTATGGTTGGTGTAACACGTATTTTAATGAAATAAAAGTTGTTGTTTTTCCGCTGTTCAAAAATATGTGTTATTATATCTGTCTTGTATATCTGTGATTTATACTCATAAACCTCCACCGAAATTAGGGCATTCCCTTTGAGAGTGACCCTAACGGTGGTGGGGTGTTTCACTTGGTATCAGAGCATAGGTTTACCAGATAAGATAAAAAGTTTTGAAAATTAATTTTTCAAAATGGAAATTTAAAGAAGCATTTTTAAAAGATAAAATATTATTTTATTTTAAAAGGCAAAGCCCCCCCAAAGCCATAGGAACTATCTCTTATCCTTCGTTTTGAATCTATCCTTTTTGTTTCAGCATGTCCGAAGAACTTAACTTGCCAGAGGGTGTACCAATACCTGGTTGGTTTAGACGGTTCTTAGAAGCAAGGGCCACTCAGCCAGGTCCTACCGTTCCTCCTCCCCCAGCTGCAGGAAATCATCCAGCTGCAGCAGCACCTCTTCCTCCACCTCCTCCACGGGGAAACACCTTTGCTAAGATATGTAAAGATTTTAAAGCTATGGGAGGAAAAGATTTTCATGGAACTGAGTCCTTCGTGGCAGCTAGAAATTGGCTGAAAGAAACCGAGGACTTATTCATCATCTTTGAGGTAGAGGATAGACAGAAAGTACAGCTGGCAGTATGGCCACTTAAGGGCGAGGCTTCCTACTAGTGGGAAGTCACTAATGCAGAAAGACCAGTAGAAACATGGGAGGACTTTAGGGCAAGGTTTGAGGCTAAATTTCTCTCAGATGCGGAAAGGAGTTTGCAGTTGGAAAATTTCTTATTTCTTAAGCAAGGGAACAAGACAGTCAAAGAGTATGTTAATCAGTTCGATGAGCTGGCTAGGTTCGGACTGGACCTAGTCAACACCCCGCACAAGAAGGCTCTCCGTTTTGTCAAAGGGTTGAATGAGCCATTACACAGTTTGGCCATGACCCATATACCCATGGGGGCTACGTATGAAAGGTTGGTACAGATGGCGTTGCTGAACGAAGAGGATAAGGGCAAGAAGGAGACAAAGGTAGAAAACTCTCAAGGGAAGAAAGAAGGTTTGCAGCCTAAGAAGACAGACTTTAAGAAGGGCGGGAAAGGCAACAAAGAGAAGAGGAAGTGTAATTTCTGTGGCAAAGTAGGGCACTTAGTGAAAGATTGCCGGAAAAAGAAGGCCAAGATGAACGGTGGGTGCTTTTCTTGCGGTGAAACAGGTCACATGGCAAAGGACTGCCCAAAGAAACGAGGACAGGGGCAGAGGGCTGGATCCACTTCAGGGGCACTAGTTCATGTGCTAGAGGCGCCACCTCTGCAACAGCGAGGTATAAGTACTTCTGTAGAAAGTGTAGTTTATCTTTATGATCACCCCGTTCGCACTTTATTTGATTCTGGCGCGTCACACTCCTTTATCTCGTCTGCTTTAGTAGAATCTCTGCACCTAAAAACTAGTATGGTAGAGGACCCCTTAATTGTTTCAAACCCAATTGGGGGCCCAGCTCATTTGTCTATGATCTGTTTGGGATTGAAAATTTCTATTCTAAGCGTAGAATTTTAATGTAGTGCCTTTGTTTTGGGCTTTTCGGGATATGGTTTGATTTTGGGCATGGATTGGCTATCCAGTAATGGGGCCATCCTTGATTGTGAGAAAAGGGTTGTTAGGCTCCTAACCCAGCTCGGTAATACTTTGGAAATTTCTTGTAATCCCTCGTATGCGGTTATGCTTAGCTACCTTGAATCGCTAGATGCCTCCGTTGAAAATTTGCAATCGGTTAGAGTGGTCCGGGAATATCCGGATGTCTTCGAAGAGGTGAAGGGCTTGCCTCCGAAGCGGGAGATAGACTTCCGCATATACCTTGTAGATAATGCAAAGTCCGTTGTGTTGCCCGTTAGACACATGGCTCCACGGGAAAGGAAAGAGCTCAGTAAACAGATTAAAGAGCTTCTAGAAAACGGGTTCATTAGGAGGAGTATTTCAGAATGGGGCGCTCCAGTGGTGTTCGCTACAAAGGCGGATGGCTCACTCCGTCTATGTGTTGACTATAGGGAGCTCAACAAGCTAACGAAAAAGAATAGGCACCCTCTACCCATAATTGACGATTTGTTTGATCAGCTTGTAGGAGCGTCTGTTTTCTCCCAACTCGATTTAGCGACCGGTTTTCATCAGCTAAGGGTGGCTGAAGATAGTATCGATAAAACGGCATTCAGAACCCCAGACGGCTTCTTTGAATGGCTTGTCATGCCTTTCGGCTTGACAAATGCACCTGCTTACTTCGTGGACCTGATGAGTAGGGTATTCAGAGATTTCCTCAATAAGTTCGTAGTGGTCTTCGTAGACGATATCCTTATCTTCTCAAAGAACGAAGAGGAACATGCTCAGCACTTAAGGGCAATCATGGAAACTCTGCGAGTCCATCAGCTAAAAGCCAAATTCTCCAAATGCCACTTTTGAAGAGAAGAAGTGAGGTTCCTTGGGCACATAGTATCCAAACAAGGATTAGCAGTGGACCCTGCTAAGGTAGTGGCGGTACAGGATTGGAAGACACCAAGGAATGCAACTGAGGTCCGAAGTTTTCTAGGACTAGCAGGTTTCTATCGAAAGTTCATAAGGGATTTTGCGAAAATCTCAGCTTCGCTCACAAAGTTGACCAAGAAGAATCTAGTGTTCAATTGGGACTTGGATTGCGAGTTTGCTTTCCAGCGACTGAAAAGGGCTTTTACAACAGCCCCAGTTTTGACGTTGCCAGATGGAAGCAAGATGTTCACCGTTTATACAGATGCATGTGGGACAGGGTTAGGCGCCGTCTTAATGCAAGAAGGAAGGGTAGTAGCTTATGGCGGGAGACAATTGAAAGTGCATGAAAAGAACTACCCGACCCACGATCTTGAGTTAGCTGCCATCGTCTTTGCACTCAAGTCTTGGCGACACTATCTCCTAGGTGAGAAGTTTGAACTTTACACTGACCATAAATCGTTGAAATATCTTTTCTCGCAGAAAGATCTTAACTTGAGGCAACAGAGATGGATGGAGTTTCTTGCCTCGTATGATTTCGAGATCTCCTATACTCCGGGCAAAGGCAACGTAGTGGCAGACGCGTTGAGCCGAAAGAAACTGACCTTAAGCCCGTTGTTTGTTGAAAGACAAAGCCTAGAGTTTATAGCCAGCTTTGACTTTAGGCCCTCCTCCGATTTTGTACCAGGCTTGCTAGCATCTCTCGAACTACGCCCGACTTTAGTGGACTCGATAGGGACAACACAACGCGAGGACCCTCAACTTGTGGAGACGATTGATAGGTTAATTAGGGGTGAGACTTCAAGTCACCTCAACAGATACTCCATCGACGATAAGGGTTGGCTAAGGCGAGACGGAAGACTATGCGTCCCACAAACAAGGGATTTAGTAAAGAAGGTTCTCGAGGAAGCACATCACTCCAATATGACGATACACCCAGGCGGAGATAAAATGTACAAGGACATAAAAAGAACTTTCTTTTGGAACGGCATGAAGAAGGACGTGGCAGAATTCGTTTCTAAGTGTATGGTGTGCCAACAGGTTAAGGCGGAACAGAAAAAGCCTGGCGGTCTGCTACATCCTCTACAAGTCCCGCAGTGGAAGTGGGATAGCATCTCAATGGACTTCATCGATGGGCTGCCTAGGTCTAGGAGAGGCAACACTAGCATTTGGGTAATAGTGGATAGGCTTACTAAAAGCGCCCACTTTTTACCTGTCAAAAGTAAAAGAACTGCCTCATCCCTAGCATCTCTTTACCTCAAGGAAATCGTTCGACTCCATGGAATACCGTCCAGCATCGTTAGTGACCGAGACCCTATCTTCACCAGTGAGTTTTGGCGGAGTCTGCAAGAAGCGGTAGGAACACAGTTATGCCTGAGCACAGCCTATCATCCCCAAACCGACGGCCAAACAGAAAGAGTGAACAGAGTTTTGGAGGACCTTTTATGACTGTGCATCCTTGACTTCGGAGGGACGTGGAAAGACCATCTTCCTTTGGTAGAATTTGCCTACAACAACAGCTATCAAGCAACCATCGGAATGGCGCCCTTCGAAGCTTTATATGGAAGACCGTGCTGATCGCCCACTTGTTGGTGGGAGTCTACTGATAAGCTCATACTTGGACCAGATATGATCCGAGAGACTTCAGAAAAAGTAGACTTAATACGAAGAAGGATGAAGACGGCCCAAGACAGACAAAAGTCCTACGCCGACAAGAGGAGGACCGACCTTGAATTTGAGGTTGGGGACAGAGTTTTTCTTAAGGTATCTCCGCTAAGGAACGTTGTTCGTTTTGGAACCACAGGAAAGCTAGCACCGAAGTTCGTAGGGCCATTCCCTATCATTGAGAAAATTGGGAAAATGGCCTATAGATTAGAGCTACTTGAAAAATTGGCCGGAGTACACAACGTCTTTCACGTTTCACATCTCCGAAAATGTCTACATGAGTCTGCTGAAGTGGTAGAGCCAAATATCCTAGAAGAAGCCGAAGTGGAACGCGAAGCAACCGTAAGAAAGGTTCCAACCCGCATATTAGGAACGGAAGTGAAGAAGCTACGCAACCGCGAAGTCAAGCTCGTCAAAGTTCAGTGGAGCGACGCCGAGGGAGACGCAACTTGGGAGACTGAAGCTAGAATACGCGCTGCCTACGCTTTTCTTTTCGAGGGTACATCTTTGATCTTTTCTTTTTCCTTAAGTTGCGCTTTTATCTATCTTTTTAGGTATATCTCCTCGACCTTATCTTTTAGGTAGAAACCCTTTTGATGGAAACATGTAATTGAAAACATGTTATGGATGATGGTTGCAAGTGGTTGCAAGTGATTGCTAGTGGTTGCTCGTGGTTGCATATACACACACAATCTAGGTTTTAGATCGGCTCAATCACTTCATATTGCATATGCATATATGTTTGCATTCGTATATGGTTGAACTTTAATGTGTTGTCATATGGATGTTGCATTTGTATGAATGATTGTGCACTCATGTAGAATCATGAATAGGAGGATTTGCATACATAATGGATTCATGGCACTTACATAATTCGCATTAAGGAGGTCAACTGAATCAGTAGACCGCCTGATTTTGCATTAGATAAGTTCGTGTATACACACACACTTCGCATATTATCATGAAGCATTAGAAGTCTTTTAAGGACAATGGATGCTCGTGTTTGATGGATGAGTAGATGGATGTTTGGATGTTAGGATGTACACTCTTCCTGAACTTGAAGATTTCGGGATGAAATCCTTTTAAGTGAGGGAGAATGTAACACCTCGTGTATTCTATAACTGTGAAATTCACAAATTAAAGTATAACTAATTTCAAAACAACGTATTAAGGGAAACGGGATACGCCATTGCGTTCGTCTCGGAAAAATACGCGAAATAGAGTCCGAGTTTTCGAAAAACGGAGTCCGTATGACCAAGTTATGGCCGATGAAGTTTCAGAAAATTCGAATTTCGAAAACAGATTTAAAATTCAGCCCAATCAGAGTAGGCGGGGAAATTCCCGCCCAAACCCACCAGGTCGACCTGGGGGTCGAACCTAGGGTCGACCTTCCAGGCCAGGTCGACCTGGGAGTCGACCTAGGTGTCGACCTGCCTAGGCAGGTCGACTCTAGAGTCGACCTGGGGGTCGACTGGGGAGTCGGCCTGGCCCCTGAGCCAGGTCGAACCCAGCCCCCCCTGGTTGGCCTAGTCTGTGTTTGGTCGATTTGCTAAGTCTTGCCTTGTCATTAGGGCTAGGTGTCAGCTCCTGATTGGCCTCTCCTTCAAACGAACGACTATTATTGAACCAAGCTTCATCGACGGTCTAAATTAACTCAAAAACTCTATAAAAAGGACCTAAGACTAACTCTAATTCACATAAACTAAAATGGAGATGAGACCGTCATGCTGCTGAGGAGAGACTGAGGATAGCCGTCAGAAATAGAGAGACAATTAGGAGATAAATCAAAAGCTTAAAGCAACGTTAATCAAATCAAAGCAACGCCTACAACAAAGGATAGCATCTCCAAATTCAGAATTCATATTCCTGAGTTAAAGATTCGTCACATGTTGTAAGTAGAGTGCTATTCCGATGTGAATTAAATAATTGTGTTGATTTGTGTAAAGTAAGAAATGGAATTGTGGCGATAATAATCTATATTTGTATGTTGCTTTGATGCTAAACGATTTGGGAATATTATGGTATACGATTGGATAATTGCAAGTACGCGATTTGCGTTGGAAGTTAACAATGAAATTGAATTGTGGCGATAATAACTTATGTTTGTATGTTATTTTGATTTGGCAATGCTATGGTGTACGATTTGATTCATACAAGATAATGGTTTATGTTGACAACCACATGTTGTGGAATTTTAATTGGGATTCATGCAAGCATAGGATTCATATTGAAAACTACATGTTTGTAGTAGTTATTTACAACACCCATTTGATAATTGCAAGTATATGATTCATGTTGAAAATAACAACTATATGTTGTAATAGTTTATTTGAAATTCATGCAAGTATATGATTTATTGTTATGCCAACATGATGTATAATTCTCTGGTCATCTTTAGTGTAATTTGATCCACTTAAGTATTATGATTCATATGAAGGTTATGTTGGAATCGGCATCATAGTTCAAAGTATAAAAATCACGATTTTGTAATAGTGACAAAAGCAAGCATCTTTGTAAGCTTGTATTAATTTTATGAACATGACTAAACTATGTTTGTTATTATGCCTAGTTGAAAACATGTTTCTAGGCTTATGTTGTTATCATAATTATATGATAATATATTTGGCACATAAGTTACGTTAGAAATTACACTAGAATTTCATCCCACTTACAAGTTACATAGATAGGATAAAAACCATGATTATATGAATAGTAGGATTCATGTTCAATTATGTTTATGCCATGACTATATGAATAGAAGGACCCATGTTCAATTATAATTATGCCATAATTGTATGATTAGAATAGTCCATGTTTAAGTATCATTTATACCATGACTACACGAATAGAATGATTCATGTTTTGTTTATACCATGATTATGTGAATAGAATGATTCATGTTTAAGTATTGCTTATATTGTATGTTGTTAAAGATGCAAGTTCACATGTGCCTACCTTATGCTAATTGAATCGTTATGTTGCAAGTTCATGCGTTCACACTCCCCTTTTTATGTTACCTTATAAACACCATGTTATAAGCCTCCCCTTTTCATATGGCTAAATTGGGTTTAAGTATTAAACCCAATACACCTTACATTTGAACGAACGTGTAAAACGGGGGTAATGACGTTTGGGCTAAAATATAGAACATATGTGTTGGCATGTTTGACGCATGCCAACAACCTTGAAAAACAATTAAGTGGCATAAATAAATCTTAATCAATAAAGATGAATTTGAATAATGGGCCGCGAATATTTACATATAAAAAGAAAAGAGACAAAATATGTAAATGTAGAAAATACGATGTGTTTAACCCGAGGTTGGATTGAGTTGTGATGTAAACCTGCCCGGAACCGCCCGGCTGTCCAGTAGTCACAACAATACCTATCCAATGTGGGTGGTTAAACACGGAGCCCAATAAGGACCCGAGGTTAGACTGAGTTGTGGCGTAAAACTGCCCGGACCCAACCGGCAATAGGCAGCCACAACAATACCTGTCTAATGTGAGAGGTCAAGGCTTTAATAAGACAATTAAGGTTGAGTCAGGACTGATAGGATTAAGTAAATTATATTAATACTTAATCAAAATGGAACATGCTAAACTAAACAGACTGATTGGGGGTTAGGTTTATAAAACACTTAACCAACTTAGCATGTTGGCTAGAAATAGAAAACCTAGTAGCCGGGGACCCTTTTCAGCAGTAACCCTACAAGGCGTATCATGATACCCTGAAACTAGGCAGGGTGGGGCACGATTACTGGGCTGACTGTAAGAGGTCAAATCGACGGCGGTGGTGCAGCAGTGTAGGTTCTAACGGGGTGCGGGCGTGCACACACTCCGACGCAGAAAAATAAGGCACTGGGCACAAGTAGCATACCTGTGCATTCTAGGATTGTGTCGGGCCGCCACCATGGGACTTGATACACCCCATGGTGGGACCAGCATAGGTAACTACAACATCGGGGGCCGTAAGACACAAGTAACTATGCGAGTAGGAGCCGATCATCATGAAATGGATCACTTCACCCTGATTATGGGGTGCCTGTTGGGAACTAGTTTATATGGGTACAAAGATTAATATGGGGTACGATAGTATATTCGACCCTAGACAACTTAACTTGGTTTATGGTGCTTTCCCATTTCTAGTTTATACTTATCATACCCAGTTCTTTATTCATAGACTGAATAGTCCTAGACTTACTCAGGCTTTATGTCTGACTCTACTTTTCTTTCGTCTTCTTTTCTTCCGTCCCCCCCCAGGTCCACAGGGAGGGAATACCGCAGCTTGACCAGCCTTCATATCGAGCTTGAAGAGAAAGAATGTATTGCTTGGATCTTTTCGTTTTGGACTATGGCTTTGGACAACAACTATGGGACTTTTGAAGTTTATTTATGTTTTCTTTATGCTTCTTTAAATAATGTAATCAAGACAGTTATGAAGATATTATGTTTTTGGAAGTATTGTAAGACAATTATGGTATGGTTGGTGTAACACGTATTTTAATGAAATAAAAGTTGTTGTTTTTCCGCTGTTCAAAAATATGTGTTATTATATCTGTCTTGTATATCTGTGATTTATACTCATAAACCTCCACCGAAATTAGGGAATTCCCTTTGAGAGTGACCCTTACGGAGGTGGGGTGTTTCAATAAACCCAATGAACACTACCGTTTCACTCAGATGACAACCCTCTACAATATCTAGAAGACCAATTCCTCAATTAGCTTGCAAATCAAAAATACCCAAATCGAAGTCTAGGGTTTTCAAAACAGCAGCTTTGACCGCGATTTCTGGTAAATCTACTCACTGCATGTCGAAACAAATGGTACCAGTAGCTTCGTATCGTCTAGAGCTTCGATTTGACATATAATTCGATAGGGTTTTGAGAGATTTTATTTTGAGGTGAAATTTGTTTTAAAACTAGGAATTAGAATTTTATTTCTGCCATTAGAGAAAGCTATGGAGGTGGAAATGAACGTACAATGTTAAATGGCCTGATAGAGTAAAGGTGGATTTTATTTATATATAATTATAAGGCCCAATGTGAGAAATACCCAATTATTTCTTTACATTGATCTCGTTCACATTTTCTCTCGTACGGTCAAACGGTAAGTCGGAAAATTCTAAAATTTGGAATCCTGCAATAATTCACCGTTCCGGATCCAATGGCGCTAGTTTCGTCGAATTCCGAGACAGTCGCCAAAACGGTTAAATTTCTACAGTTAAATAAATTAATAAAATATTCAATTATTTGATTAATTGTTTAAATTTCAAATTAAATATAAATAAAATCCCTTTTAATCAAATTTCAACTTAAATAAATTTTTCAAATTTATTTCACCTATTCAAGTTCCCAAATTTGGTTATTTGAAATTTAAAATTTGAATTCAGTTATTATTGATCAGAATTTCACCATTTATAAATGAAATTTTCATTTTGCCTTAAACACTTGAAATACATTAATTATAAAATATTAAATTTCAAGTTACAACATTTTTGAAATAACCAAATTCTGAAACTTATTTATTCTCAATTAAATAAATTCATTATCCTTATAATCGACAAAATTTGATTCTTCCCAATATTCTTCATTTTTATTTATTTTATATTTGAAAATTAAATATACAGAAAATATGGGGTGTTACAGCGGTTTCGGATCTGAAAGGTTTTAATTTGAAGTTCATATGTATAAATTAGAAATCAACTTTTTACAAATGTTACAGCGACATTTAAAAGCGTTGCAAATCTGAAATTGAAATTTACCTTGAATTTCAGAAAGTTCAAAACTTTGAATTCGATTTTTGGGAGATGTAGTTGATGGTTTCAAGTGAGGTTTGTTGGAGATTGAAGAGGGGGGAGGGGCGCACACACTCCTGGGAGGCGGTGGACTTCGGCACTATGGTGGCGTCGCGGCGGGGCAAAATGCGGCACGGGTTGGGGCTCGAAATTCGAGAGCTACCGACCACGAGGGGAGATGATTCTTGTCGGAGATGGAAGAGGAAGAGAAGAGCTTCAAAAAAGTCCAAAAGGGCCTATGCTAATTCTCCATGGATTTGGAGAAAAAGAAGAGAGAAGTTTAGAAGGGAAGGCGGCTATGGGTTTCAGCGAATCGGGAAGGAGTACTGTGCATTGGCTATTTATAATGTAATATTAGGGTTACTTAATTATTTATTTATTTAATTCCAAAAATACCCAATTTCAAAATAACTCCAAATTCAACCCAACGACTGTCGAACAATAGGTTTTGACGTCTTTTGAATGCAATGGCGATAGTGCTGAAGTCCAATTCTGAAATTTACAGCATGTTTCCTTTATTTTTAAAATAAACCTTTTATATTTAATTCGAACGTACTTTCTAATTTTACCCGGGGTCACATACGAACTCAAAAAAATCCGGAAAATTATTTTTGGTTATGTTTTGACGATACGGTTCTAACGAAACTAATTTCGTCAAATTCTGAGATCGTTCGGAAAATGGCCATTTTCGGATCGATCCAATTTAACTATAATTGACCAATACACATTTTCCTTTGCCACGCTCACATATTAACTTCAAAAATTATGAAATTTGAAACCTAGCAATAATTTGACATTCCGGATCAAACAAAAGTGGTTTCGTCGAATTCCGAGGTGGTATGCAAAATGTCTATTTTCAAGGGCGATATATTCTCTATAGCGACCTTTCTGAAAATTCATTTGGCCATAACTTTTGATTCCCGCAATGAAACTTTGATTTTTCAGATTCGTTAGAAAGACATTCATTAATAGATTTAAATATTATTGGTTTCACCAAAATCCGATTTATCCTGCATCTTGCACAGTTAGTCAAAGTTCAGCCTTGACTTTTCAAACTACCGTGCTATTTCTAATTCCTTTTATAATTAAATTAAATATATCCATAATAAATTCAATTAAAATAGATTTCTAGTTGTTTTTATTTAAAATAATTTATTAATCACCCTTAAAATCTCTAAAATGAAAATTTTAAATTGGTCCCAAATTCTAATTTGTTACAAAGCCTTTTCGTTTTCAACTCAAACAGCATCCTACACAGCTACTACTCTGGGCCAAGAATCTTAGGACTTATGTCACGAGTCCACTCAACAGGATCTATACACTTTCTTGCCCTTCACTACCTAGTAGTCACCACTAGTCCATGCTATGTATTACTAGCCTATACTTCTCTTCCAAGCAACAATCCTTTTTCTTTTTCTCAAGCAACAAACCTAGGTTTCTCAATGCTTATGCATTCTATGGGAAATTTTCCATTAATTTAATATTATCTAATCCCCGACTGTAAATTGACAAGAAAATAACTCTCTAAGTATCAACCCCGAAGACCGAAATCAACATCAGATTGATACTCAGAGAATTTCTCATCTCAGCCAATTCCCAGTTGGTTTTAATAGCTTTAACTTTATCTCGTTCTTTCTAGGCCTTAATCCTTAACTAGTCCATTTTTTTAAAAACATGGTTCGGCCTTCTTTCTTTTTATTACGTTCTCCTTCCAAAAACGAAAAGTGGTAAAACTTTTATTTTTTCTCAAAAACTTGCTTTTGCCAAACCAAAAAAAAAAAACATGTCACAAAATAAAATGCAAAACATTTTCTTCAAATCACGAAACTGGCACAAGGACAACTATCGAGGTTACATTGTTCCTATTTACAATTGTTAATTTTGGTTGCTAAGGCGCAAATATCTACTCTATTTTTGCACTCTACCGCTTATTTTGTTCACCCAACAAAAATTTCTTTTTAAAACAATAATCAAAATTTATTGTTAACCGAATAGAGATTTCAAAACTTCTTTCATATATGAAAACTAGCGAGCTATTCATGCTCCATAATATGCACCTTTTCATGAGAGAATTCTTTTAAAACAAGAAATCATTGTTTTACCCAATATACCTCACTTTACTTTAAAACCCATCATGCACTAAAACATCAAAATACTTTTAAGATCAAAACTTGGAAAAAATACCACTAACTCTCTTACAGATTCATGTTCTTAAAAGCTTATCATTGGGTTAGACTCAAAACGGGTCTTCAAATCGACTAGGCTTTCCTAGGCACTTATGCAAATTCAATTCTCTTGACTATATATATTCCTAATCTATTTTCCACATCTTAACCTTTTCCAATCTATAAGGCTTCACTTCCGAACCCACTACTCTGAAATAACATTCCAGTTTTAATACGATGGGATACTTTCTTTCTCAAATACCAATTCATATTGTACACTTTCCAACCAAACCACCTAAGGGTCTCAAAAATTTCTATGTTTATTACTTTAGTGTACAAACTAAATATCCCAACCCTTTCCCTACCTAGTGGGCTACTTTATGGATTTAGGTTTATATATATAATATATTTATATTTTAGAAAATACAAATACGTTCACTCAATATCTCCCTAAGATCACTAAACCGAAGCTCTGATACCAGATGTGACAACCCGGATTCCGACGAACCGATTTTTTTTTCAAAATTCAATCCATCGAGACCCGAGTTGGTTGCTCTAGTATCCTGTAGAAAAAACAGAGAAAAGAGATATGTCAGAGTACGGAAAAACACCACACAGCGGAAGGAATAAAATATAATATATTTTAAAACATAGCTTTACCTTAATCACAAAACTGCTAAATCAGTATTCCCAAAGCTATAAGTCCCTGTCTAACATGCGAATATTATTAGGAGGGGGTCAGAACATAAGTTCTATGTGAATGAATTTAAACTACACTTCTTGAATAATCCTACATATACCGTTCAATTACACTTTCTTATTTATTAGGTTATAAGTGTTATTAGCACTCAAAGCTTACACACACATCACACCCATCTACCCCTAGTAGATTAACCTAATATAGCGTATATGTAGCTACCACTCCAAACTGAGGTACACCCCGTGATACCTCACTCGCACGGTCTCCTCCGTATCGCCACATTAATATGCGCAATCCCTCATCCTATGCCATAGTAACGTACAACGCTACATCCGCATAGAACCACTATCGCAGTGCTACGTAAGCGTACTGACTGCTATCCTCGAACTATTCGATCGAGTTTGGTTCCATCACCGAACAATTCCCTCCAGCCAACGATACACCACCCAGAGCAGACATGGTTGTACCTAGACTTTCCCACGTATGTATCATCAATCGTACTCGATGTTTCTACTGCACATAACCTCTACTTGTGCAACCATGTTCCGTGGCAGGGCTACACCAGAAAACACAGAACTCGGTCGGGAGCTTTTCTATATCTATACGGGCATGCCTCTAAGAGTGTCCAATGTACAGATATCCCTCGGGTCTGGTTTTTCTATAGTGGTTATGGCCCCATCTCAGCCTCTCCCTCAACTAGTAAAGACCACATGAGCTAAGCGACCACCCCTTAGAAGCAAACTATCTAAACATCCATGTGGGGTCTCCCCGCACCCGTCCCTTGATAGCAAAGGTTAACGATTTCTAGGGGTTAGCTCTTGCCTTTTCGCATTCCTTAGGCTGCTAGTGACAGGCGTTTGACGATCTTGCTAACGTTTGGTCTTGACCCTCCACCTCCGCCTGAGGCAATTGCTGAACCACCCTTAATGCCAACGCGTACAGCATTCTGACTGCCCCCTACTTGTGTAGTCAAGGCCCACCCACCTGGTAGTTCTGCGCAGACCCAACCTCTATAACCCTAGCTCGAAGCTAAACCACTACAGAGGACTACCAGGAGCACCTTTAGCGTCTCAGGAAGCCGCGTGCTTCCCTTTCCGGTCCGTTGGAGCTACCAAAATAGCTAACGTGCGCTCCCCTCGTGCCTTATGACACCATCATGATCTACCTCGTTGGGTTATTCATCCTACAACGTACGGACTGCTTCAAGCGCCTTAGTTTTATACGTCATTAGACCCTAAGTCTAAACATTTATTTCTCGCTTGTGCCACCTCGTCAACTTTCTCATTTAACTTGGTTATTCACATTAGCTCCTTTTTTTTCCCGTATTCACCAAGTTACCCTTGCTTATTAATTCAATTTATACTTAACCCACTTAAGTCCATTACTAAGCCCACAACATGTTATTTTCCAATCTCATAAATTATTCCCTTTTTGGGTTACAACAACATGTTAAACTGAATTCATAGTTAAGTATGCCTTATCCCACATACATACTGATTAGAAGAATAACCCTCTAAACACCAGCCTCGAAGACCGAAATCAACATCAGACTGGCACCCAGAGAATTACTCAACCCAACCAACATATATGATTCTAATTTACTTCTTTTCCACTCATATAACTTATATCATTTTTAATTTCACATTTCTCCTTTCCAAACCACTTAATTTAAGTATATCTTTACATATAAGTTATCTCATCTTCCTTATCGTTTCCTATAACTTATTTTGTCCCATAAGTTATAATTTCCACCTATTGTCCTTTCTTGCCTTATTCAAGTTTATTCGTAATAGGTTATTTATCATTCCCCATTTCTTGTCATTAATTAGATTTGACTTATTTCATAGTATAAGTCGTCCCACACTTCAAGTCTTGTATTACATCTTAAGTCATAACCTTCCCTTGTCCTTATGACAAGTTTGCCTATTATTTAATTTTACATCACCGCAACTCAAGTTTATAATAGGTAATTATCATTCCCCCATTACTGTGTCGTTAATTTTTGATTTGACTTTACCCTTCCTTTTACTTAACCCGTTACTTAAACTTTACCCAATTCAATTAATTTATGATGCCGTTATGTGTCCCATTTGGTTAAGCATATCTAAATTTGGTTTCACATGTCACACGTGTCCCACTTAACCCCCTTTTTATTACAGTTTCCATGTCTTGCACATGTTTTACTACGGTTAAGTCTACCTTGGTTATGTCTTACATCACATGTCTCACAACGGTTAAGTCCACATTAGTTATGCTTTACATTTCATTTATATCACCCACTTAACCCTCTAACCATACCCATGTCACCCACATGTCTTATTATGGTTAGTATTTCTTCATTTATTTATAATGCCGTAACGATGTATGACCTCTCACATTAGACATCCATTCGTGGCTGCTGGATTTGCCTGGCGGTTCCGGGCAGTCTTACACCACAAACGCGCCTGACCTCGTATCATAAACCGTTACGCCTCTAGTTCTTGCCGTTGACCTCTCACATTAGATGCCCGCTTGTGGTTGTTGGATTTGTCGGGCAATTCCGAACAGTCTTACACTACAAACGTGTCTAACCTCGTGTCATAGGCGTTCATTAACAATCGTCTTTCACCCAAACCCCAAATTCATGTCATATGTTCCAAATTCAACTTAATTACATTTCATTTTTATGCCTATTTCCAATTTGCCATTCACTACACCAATTACATAATAGTTAACCAATTTTCATATTATCCAATTATACCCAATTTCATATAATCAATATTTTCCTAATATATGTACCCCAACATTCCCACGTTCATACATATAATCCAATTCACCCTCGAAGCTTACTTTTCAAGTCACGAATAAATTTTGCCAATCCATGTTATCCAATTACATGTTGTTAATATTGAATTATACTAATTCCATATACAATGACAATTATGTCAATCTTACATAAATTCAACATTATAGATTATATTCCTCGACTGCATAAAATAGATTATGCCTTATATGTACAATAACAATTGTTATGCCACAAACCCCTAAATTACAGATTATATTCCAATATCCCCATATTCCAATCGTGTGTATTGTATAATAAGATTTCGTTTAGGTTCGAGATAACCGAAATCCAAAAATAAAAGGGGAAAGGATAAAAAGGAGAGAACTCAAACGTAGGCATAAATAAAATAACAGATCTTATTAAATTAACATCATTTTCATTATGGGGAATGGTAAATGATAGAAGCAACATTATACAACTAATATAGTTCAAATCCACTTACATTGACTAGATTAGAGAAATAAGCGATTTGTTGATGTAGAACGCTGATTTAATCTTTTTATTTGATTGTCGGTGAAGAGCTTGAATCGTTGATGAAAAATTTCGATTCTTGATTTGATTAAACCCCAAAGTTGATGAAGAACTTGCAAATTTAGTTTAGGGTTTTGGGGCGGCGGCCATGTTTGGTTGAAGTTTGGTGGCATGGAGGTGTCAGAAGGAATTGTTTATGAATTAGGTTAGGTCTAGGCACTATTTTACAGGTGTAGAGAGTGTTTTAGAGCCATTAGATTGCCCTAGAAGCCAACCGGTCCATCCAGCACATCAAAAATCGTCGCTGCCCAGATCTGGAAAAATCAGGGGGGAGGTCGACACTAAGGTCGACCCCCAGGTCGACCTCCCTAGGTAGGTCGACCCCAAGGTCGACCTGCCTTCGTATTTTTCTGATTTTTTGTTGAATCATCTGCAGGCCATAACTCTTTCATACGGAGTCTAATTTTCGAAAACTTGGACTCTATTCCAAGCAAAATTTCGAAACGAACGCAATGGTGATGTCCGTTTTACTTAGTTCCTGATATTTAAATTAACTATCCTTATTTTATTATCTTCTCTGTTATGTACACTGCAACTGAATTAATCTTTCCTTCTCTTTCATATATTAATTAATTTGCATTGTATACCACCATTATTAACCTATCTATGCATATATATACATTTTTAGTTATATTAAAAATGCGGGGTGTTATTGTAACGACCCGCATTCTACGCATCATAAGATCGTAGAATATTTGTTTCTTTCACATACGAAGTCGTATGTTCATGTAACTTTGGGAGACGATTATTGGAGTCATTTCCCATGTTCATGATTTTTGCCGATTTTTAAATGACCATTTTGCCCCTAGCTAATCTTGTTTTGGCCATAACTTTTGACTGGAAAGGCATTTTGACCTGAAACCACTTCCATTGGCTCCGGATGATGGTTTACAATTCCGTAGAGTGGTCAAATTAGCCAAACGGACTCACCGTTTGGGAGATATGGCTGAAACAAGTTTCAGATGGTGAAAAACAGTTAGTGAGTGGGCCCATAACCCATTTCGGGATTAGGGTTATGGGGAGGCTGATAGGGTTAGGGAATTCAGTTTCTATCATTTTCTAGCCGCCACTCTTTGTTCCTTCAAGTTTAGCCATGGCCTCCACTTTCTAAAACAGCCCAAATCACCTTCTAATCGCTAATTAAGCCAAATCAACATCAAATTAAGGGGGAATAGCACCAAAGCAAGGTTAGAGCTGCTGTGTTACATTGGGAACAACGCCAAACAGAGAATCATTTCAGTTTTAAGGTTTTATTTGTGGTTAAGGTGAGTGATTTGCATAGTTTTGCACTAGTTACGGTTAATTAAGGGTAATTAATGAAGATTGGAGAATTTAAACATGATAAAATTCTGGAAAAATATTTATAAAATTCGAAATAATGTTTTAGACCTCTGTTAGAAATTTGGTTTGATTTGGTTAAGTTTTACTAATCATATCATTAGTTTTGCCTAAACATGCTTATGAGGAAAACATGGGTTTTTGGGTATGTTTGATCCTTATAAACCTGTCATATTGTTGTTTTAGTGTTTGTGGATAATTATACTTGTTGCTATGACTGTATGGTATGTTTTATGATTGCATAGAAAAGTTAGAGTGGTTGAAAACGCCGTCGTTTGGCGAAAATAGCTTGCTGGAAAAACTTCAAGGAAACCGGATAGGAGCATTCGGATAGGAGAAACCGGATAGGAGCATTCGGATAGGAGCATTCGGATAGGAGCAACCGGATAGGAGCATTCGGATAGGAGCAACCGGGTAGGAGCAACCCGGATAGGCGCATCCGATCCGAACCGGATAGGGGCTCCCGATCCGAACCGGATAGAGGCACCCGATCCGAACCGAATACGGACATCCGAGCACCCGAACTGAACTACAAAGGAGCATTCGAACCGAACCAAGCAGGAGGGGGCGAACCGAACCGAACCGGAGGATCGAACACCAAGTAGACCTAAACCCGAGATGCAAGGGAAGTCCAAGTGAGGAGTTGTACCTCAGGATCCAGATGGGAACCAAGGAGGGAACTTCATGAGTTGGGCTTTGCTGCGGAACGTGTGCTAAGGGGTTATTGATGTCTGTAACTTTAGATCACTATGTGTAGGGGGTACGTGAACGGATTCAAGGCCACAGTGGCCTAGGTACGACTAAAGAGCTATAGACCAATGAAGTGGGGTCATTTGTAAAGATTTGGTCATGACTCCATGGGATAAGCTTGGTAGTAGCAGTAGTTGTACAAGTTGAACTCCGTCACTTCTTCGATGGGTCTTGTAATTGACAGTGGTGGACATCGTATGCTTTACGCACTGAGTGAGAGATGTGAGAATGGTTGCTATGTTTGATTGTTTGCCTTCATTATGACGTACACACCCCCACCCCCGTATTCTTTACACCATATGATAGTGGCACCTTAGAGTATTGTAAGGATTGTAGTGCTAACTCTTTGGTTGCAGGTTCAGGTTCAGGTATGGTTTAGTATACCTGTTATTGTTCTGTTTAGCTGTTTATCGCTCATACCAGACTTTTCGTCTGACCCAGAGTTTTATGTCTCTTCTTATTACTCTGGGTGCTCTCACGAGCAGACTAGAGACAGGTTAGCTGGGTATGCACGAGTAGCTGATCCGGAGACGAGCAGGAGGCTTCCACGTATGATACATATAGATATTCTCCCAGTGTTGTTGAAGATCACTGCTTGGGCATTAGTAGTGCATCTTCTACTTTAACTTTCTTTTGCTTTAGAGATAGTTTAAAGTTGTAACAATGATGTTGGATCATAAGCTGTATTTGGATTTCCGCTACTATGTTGGTTTAGTTTTCAGTTTATGCACTGTCTCGCCTGTTTTATGTCAAGATTATGTTATTATTATATTTTGTTCCATGTGCTGTGAGACATTTTACAGGTTCCTTGTTAGTTCATTCTCTTCTTTCCTTTCTTTGGCGACCGTTCCGTGCTAGTCGGGCATGTGCACACCGCACCTTCGGAGGAAATGCAGACTGGTGCGGGGAGGGCCGTCACATTTGGTATCAGAGCTCTAGGTTGCGTAGTTAACCTAGGGAAAGACACCAGGGAGAGATAATATGTATATGAGAGCGCGTGTTTGTGATTATTTTGGTTTTCAAAAGCTATAATATTATTGATATAGCCAAGGATGAAGTCGCATTGCACTAGCACCACTATGGAGATGGCTAATCGTTTCTCTTTACAGATTGAACGATGAGCCGATATACGAGGGGTATTGGTAGTGGAGCCAATAATGGGAATGCTGCTTACATGAGTACGATATTTACTGACCTCATGAGAGAGATGCTTAGGGATGTGCAGAAGGCAGCCCCCAATAATGGTGGTAATGGTGGTGGTCCAGTAGTGCAGGCGCCCCCAATAATGGTGGTAATGGTGGTGGTCCAGTAGTGCAGGCGCCTAGGGTCGATTTCGCTAAGCTAAACAAAGATTATACTAGTCTTGGCGGGAAGTTGTTCCATGGAATGGAGTCGGCTACGGATGTTCAGGATTGGTTGGATAGCTGCGAGCGTATCTTCGAAGACTTGGGCATCGAGGATGCGATGAAGAGAAGGCTAGCATCCCGTTTGCTGCAAGGGCGGGCTATGAATTGGTGTAATGCTATAAAGGCAGCTACTCCCGAGGATCAGATTACTTGTGATCAGTTTAAGGCTTGCTTTAGGGATAAGTTCATTCCAGCTGCTCAGAAGTCAGTATTGTTTAGGAAATTTTTGGAGCTCAAGCAGAATGGCTGAGCTGTCTCGGAGTACATTGCAGAATTCGATACTTTATCGAAGTATGGGTTATCCCTAATAGATATTGCCGAGAAGAAGAACGAGAAGTTTATAACAGGTTTGGATCAGTACTTGGGGGAAAAGCTTTTTAACCACATCGATGAGACGTTTGAATCGATTGTAGGGAAAGCATTGAGGTCAGAGAGTCTTTACCCTAAGTCGAAGACTGAGGTTGCATCTGCAGAGGAGCCAAAGCCGCAAGCAAGCGGTGGAGGCAAGAATGGTTCTCAGAATAAGAGAAAGCAAAATCAGACTAAGGATGGCCAGAAGAAAAAGGATAAGAAGGATGTTGAGTGCTTCAGCTGTGGTAAGATGGGCAATTATGCTAGTAATTGTCGGGCCAAGCCAGCGGATAGGAAGTGCTTCAACTGTGGCCAAGTGGGACATCACAAGGACAAGTGCCCGCAACCCCCTAAAGAAAAGCAGATGGTGAAAGCATATGCCCTTAATGCTATTCCTTCTTCGTCGAATGCCCCAACTGCGGCGGAGAAAGGAAAGAATGTCATTATCCAAGGTATTCTTTCTGTTTATGATGTTCCTTTTAGAGTTTTGTTTGATACCGGAGCTTCCAGTTCTTTCATATCTAGTGACCTGAAAGATAGGTTGGGATTGGAGCCCAAGATTGTCGATAGACCTTTAGTAGTGACGAACCCGATTGGTGGTTCCTTAACATGATTTGTCGTAATGTGGTCTTATCGAGTCATGGATGCATGTTTGTTTGTGATTGCTTTTTTTTGGGCTTTACTGGGTTTGGCATTATTTTGGGAGTCGATTGGCTCCAAAGATACGGGGTGGTGGTAGACTGTGAGGGCTTTTTGGTGACAGCTAGAGCGATGATGGGCAGAGGGTAGTGTTTGGTAGTCTACCTAGTGATGGGGTAATGGCTAGTTTTCTAAATTCCCTCGACATCCCGCAAGGTGAGTTGTCAGGTTTGCCCGTGGTTGGCCAGTATCCGGACGTTTTTGAGGAAGTGACCGGGCTTCCACCACATCGAGAGATTGAGTTCCGTATTGATTTAGTGAAAGATGCCAGACCTATAGTGATGCCACTTCGTCGTATGGCACCAAGGGAGCAGCGAGAGCTCGGGGTGCAAGTCAGCGATCTTTTGAAGAAGGGATTTATCAGGAGTGTTTCTGAATGGGGAGCACCAGTTGTGTTTGCTACCAAGGCGGATGGTTCCCTTCGATTGTGTGTAGACTACCGCGAACTGAATAAAGTGACAAGAAAGAATAAGTATCCTCTACCGCGTATAGATGATTTGTTTGATCAGTTGAGTAGCGCGGAGTATTCTCCCAGTTGGATCTCGCGACAGGTTTTCATCAGCTTAGAGTGGAAGCTGAGAGTATAGCTAAAACGGCATTTCGAACGCCGTCTGGATCCGTTTGGATTTTATGAGTGGTTGGTCATGCCATTTGGGTTGACCAATGCCCCAGCATATTTTGTGGATCTTATGAATAGGGTATTCATAGATCAGTTGAATAAGTTTGTCCTTGTGTTCGTGGATGACATTTTGGTCTATTTGAGGACAGAGGAAGAACACAAGGAACATTTAAGGATAGTGATGGAGGTGTTGAGAAAACACCAATTGAAAGCAAAGTTTTCTAAGTGTCACTTCTGGGGGAGGAAAGTGAGATTCTTGGCCATGTTGTTTCAGAGAATGGTATTGCCGTAGATCCTGCGAAGGTGGCTACAGTACAGGATTGGTTTACGCCCAAGAATGCAACGGACATAAGAAGTTTCTTGGGATTAGCTGGATATTATCGTAAGTTTATCCAAGGTTTCTCCAAGATAGCAGCACCGTTGACTCCGTTGACCAAGAAGAATCAAGCTTTCGTCTGGGACGAAAAGTGCGAGAATGCATTCAAGAGTCTAAAGGACAAGTTGACATGTGCACCAGTGTTAGTCATTCCTAAGGGGAATGAAGAGATGACGGTATACACACAGATGCATGTGGTACCGGACTGGGTGCTGTATTGATGCAAGAAGATAGGGTTGTAGCTTATGCAAGTCGGCAATTGAAACCGCACGAGAGAATATACCCTACCCATGATTTGGAATTGGCAGCAATCGTGTTTGCATTGAAGATGTGGAGACATTATCTCTTGGGAGAAAGTTTCGAGTTGTTTACCAATCATAAATCGTTAAAGTATCTTTTCTCTCAAAAGGATCTAAATCTCCGACAACAAAGATGGTTAGAATTCTTAGCTTCCTATAATTTCGACATCGCATATACACCAGGAAAGGGCAATGCGGTGGCTGATGCATTGAGTAGAAGGCATGCCAGTTTATGGCTATGTTTCTAGAATGGAAGCAAATGGAGTACATCCCTGGGTATGATTTCAGACCAAAGTGCGAATTGGATCCAGAAATGTTAGCAAGTTTGACGATCAGACCCACTTTGATTGAGCGGATTGGTTCCAATCAGAGGAACGATCCTAATCTTTTAGAAATCATCTCCAAGTTAGAGATGGGAAGCGATGAGGAGATGAACAAGTACGGGCTTGATCGAGATGGATGGCTTCGAAAGAATGGAAAGCTAGTTGTACCCAATGTCAATGGATTGAGAGATGAAGTGCTTAGAGAATGTCATCACTCAAAACTGACTATACATCCCGGCAGTAACAAGATGTACCGAGACATGAAGCAGACCTACTACTGGGAAAGGATGAAAAGAGACGTTGGGAAGTTTATATCCAAATGCATGAATTGCCAGCTAGTTAAAGCTGAGCAAAAGAAGCCTAGTGGTTTGTTACAACCATTAGAAATTCTAGAATGGAAATGGGAACAAGTCTCAATGGATTTCATTGATGGGTTACCAAGGACCAGGTCGGGCCATGATAGCATTTGGGTGATTGTGGACCGATTAACCAAGAGTGCAAGATTTATACCCGTCAAGTCGAATAAAACGGTAGCTAAGTTAGCTGAGCTATATGTGAAGTGGGTAGTGAGATTTCATGGAATACCCAAAGGCATTGTGAGTGACCGAGATCCGTTGTTCACTAGTGGATTTTGGAAGAGCTTACAAGAGGCGTTAGGATCAGAATTACATCTTAGTACCGCGTATCATCCTCAAACTGACAGTCAAACAGAGAGGGTGAATCGTGTATTAGAAGATCTCTTAAGAGCTTGTGTATTGGATTTTGGTGGATCATGGGATTACCATCTACATCTAGTGGAGTTCGCATATAATAATAGTTATCAGTCCAGTATTGGTATGACTCCATTTGAAGCTTTGTACGGAAGATCGTGCAACTCACCGTCATGTTGGTTAGAAACTGGTGAGAAGTTTGTGCTTGGACCTGATAAGAGAAACTTCAGACAAGATCAAAATCATTCGACAGCGAATGAAGGCTGCCCAAGATAGGCAGAAAAGTTATGCTGATAAGAAGAGAAGAGAATTAAAGTTCTCCATTGGCGACTTGGTGTTTGTCAAGATTTCTCCGTTAAAGAGCGTAATACGATTTGGCCGGAGAGGCAAGTTAGCACCAAGATTCTTTGGTCCATTCCCAGTTCTCGAGCAAATTGGGAATTTGGCATATAAAGTTGAATTACCAGACAAGATAGCAGGAGTTCACAACGTATTTCATGTTTCCCAGTTAAAGAAATTCGTGCACGACCCAGATGTGACTATTTCACCTGATCAGTTGGATAATGTCGAAGTTGAACCCGAGGCGATTGGGAACCGCAAGCCTATGCGTATTGTTGGGAACGATACGAAGCAACTTCGAAGGAAAGCGGTGAATCTAGTCAAAGTTTAGTGGGGCGAGAATGAGAATGACTGTACTTGGGAGACAGAGGAGAGCATTAGGAAGACGTATCCAGAACTCTTTGCCTGGTAAGATTTTAGTTTCGATTTAGTTTTCCGCATGCTAGGATAGACTTGTTTTGCATGTTTGATTGTTGCATATGACTGGTAGGCATGTGGGATCCTTTGTATGTTTTGGGTTAAGGAATTTTGTGGACGAAATTTCTTAAGGTGGGGAAAGTGTAACGACCCGCATTCTACGCATCATAGGATCGTAGAATATTTGTTTCTTTCACATACGAAGTCGTATGGTCATGTAACTTTGGAAGACGATTATTGGAGTCATTTCCCATGTTCATGATTTTTGCCGATTTTTAAATGACCATTTTGCCCCTAGCTAATCTTGTTTTGGCCATAACTTTTGACTGGAAAAGAGTTTTGACCTGAAACCACTTCCATTGGCTCCGGATGATGGTTTACAATTCCGTCGAGTGGTCACATTAGCCAAACGGACTCACCATTTGGGAGATATGGCTGAAACAAGTTTCAGATGGTGAAAATCAGCTTAACCGAGCCTAATTTGGGTGATTAGTGAGTGGGCCCATAACCCATTTCGGGATTAGGGTTATGGGGAGGCTGATAGGGTTAGGGGACTCAGTTTCTATCATTTTCTAGCCGCCACTCTTTGTTCCTTCAAGTTTAGCCATGGCCTCCACTTTCTAAAACACCCCAAATCACCTTCTAATCACTAATTAAGCCAAATCAACATCAAATTAAGGGGGAATAGCACCAAAGCAAGGTTAGAGCTGCTGTGTTACATTGGGAACAGCGCCAAACAGAGAATCATTTCAGTTTTAAGGTTTTATTTGTGGCTAAGTTGAGTGATTTGCATAGTTTTGCACTAATTACGGTTAACTAAGGGTAATTAGTGAAGATTAGCGAATTTAAACATGATAAAATTCTGGAAAAATATTTATAAAATTCGAAATAATGCTTTAGACCTCTGTTAGAAATTTGGTTTGATTTGGTTAAGTTTTACTAATCATACCATTAGTTTTGTCTAAACATGCTTAAGGGGAAAACATGGGTTTTTGGGTATGTTTGATCCTTATAAACATGTCATATTGTTGTTTTAGTGTTTGTGGATGATTATACATGTTGCTATGACTGTATGGTATGTTTTATGATTGCATAGAAAAGTTAGAATGGTTGAAAACGCCGTCGTTTGGCGAAAATAGCTTGCTGGAAAAACTTGCAGCAAACTGGATAGGAGCATTCGGATAGAAGCAACCAGATAGGAGCATTCAGATAGGAGCATTCAGATAGGAGCAACCGGATAGGAGCATTCGGATAGGAGCATCCGGATAGGAGCAACCGGATAGGAGCATTCGGATAGGAGCAATCAGATAGGAGCATTCGGATAGGAGCAGCCGGATAGGAGCATTCAGATAGGAGCAACCGGATAGGAGCAACCGGATAGGGGCATCCGATCCGAACCGGATAGGGGCACCCGATCCGAACTGGATAGGGGTACCCGATCCGAACCGAATAGGGGCATCCGAGCACCCGAACTGAACTAGAAAGGAGCATTCGAACCGGACCAAGCAGGTGGGGGCGAACCGAACCGAACCGGAGGATCGAACACCAAGTAGACCTAAACCCGAGATGCAAAAGAAGTCCAAATGAGGAGTTGTACCTCAGGATCCAGATGGGAACCAAGGAGGGAACTTCATGAGTTGGGCTTTGCTACGGGACGTGTGCTAAGGGGTTATCGATGTCTGTAACTTTATATCACTATGTGTAGGGGGTACGTGAACGGATTCAAGGTCACAGTGGCCTAGGTACGACTAAAGAGCTATAGACCAATGAAGTGGGGTCATTTGTAAAGATTTGGTCATGACTTCATGGGATAAGCTTGGTAGTAGTAGTAGTTGTACAAGTTGAACACCGTCACTACTTCGATGGGTCTAGTGATTGACAGTGGTGGACATCATATGCTTTACGCACTGAGTGAGAGATGTGAGAATGGTTGCTATGTTTGATTGTTTGCCTTCATTATGACGTACACACCCCCACCCCCGTATTCTTTACACCATATGATTGTGGCACCTTAGAGTATTGTACGGTATGTAGTACTAACTCTTTGGTTGCAGGTCCAGGTTCAAGTATGGTTTAGTATACCAGTTATTGTTCTGTTTAGCTGCTTATTGCTCATACCAGACTTTTCGTCTGACCCAGAGTTTTATGTCTCTTCTTATTACTCTGGGTGCTCTCACGAGCAGACTAGAGACAGGTTAGCTGGGTATGCACGAGTAGCTGGTCCGGAGATGAGCAGGAGGCTTCCACGTATGATACATATAGATATTCTCCCTGTGTTGTTGAAGATCACTGCTTGGGCATTAGTAGTTACAGTTCTAGTTTTAGGAAAATCCAACGGTCGAATCTTTCGGTATAACCGTTTAAAGTTACGATTCCGAAACGCGAACTACCGCACATGATTCGTTTAATTTTAATTTATATTTATATATAAATTATATATAAATATAAACCATTTGACGATTCTACTAACGTGTTTAACACGCCAAACAAAAGGATGTTTTATTGGCACAACACATCTAATGAAATGTATTTTAATTACATGACAATTTAGCTAATGACAAATAAAAAGATAATTTTTATTTGTATATAGTTTCAATGCATGTTTTGATATTGAAATTAATTCTTTTATTAACATACAATTCTAATGTATGTTTGGACAATGAAAATGATTCTTTGACTTGCATACAAATTCTAATGTATGCATTGACAATAAAAATGATTCTTTATTTAACATACAATTTCTAATGTATGTTTTGACAAAAAAATAATTCATATGTTAAAATACAAATTCTAATACATGTTGTGACGATAAAAATGATTCTTACGTTAACATACAAATTCTATTTCAACAAAATGCCTAAAAGGTGATACATTCATTTTTGTTGACAATTCTGTTTCAACAAAAAGAGCAAAAAGTGGTATTTTCATTTTGTTGACAATTCTATTTCAATAAAAAAGAAAAAAAAGTGATAATTTCATTTTGTTGACAATTCTGTTTCAACAAAATGCCTAAAAGGTGATACATTCATTTTTGTTGCCAATTTTATTTCAACAAAAAGAACAAAAAGTGATAATTTCACTTTATTGACAATTCTATTTCAACAAAATAATCAATAAAAAATGATTCATTCATTTTGTTGACAATTCTATTTCAACAAAATGATTAAAAAGCAATTCATTCATTTTCTTGACAATTCTATTTCAACAAAATGATTAAAAATGATTCATTCATTTTGTTGACAGTTCTATTTCAACAAAATGATTTAAAAAAATGATTCATTCATTTTGTTGACAGTTCTATTACAACATAATGATAAAAAAAAAATGATTCATTCATTTGGATGACAATTCTATTTCAACGAAATGGTTAAAAATCGATTCATTCATTTTGTTGACAATTCTATTTCAACAAAAAGAAAAAAAGTGATAATTTCATTTTGTTGACAATTCTATTTCAACAAAATGATCAAAAAAAATGATTCATTCATTTTGTTGACAATTCTATTTCAACAAAATGATTAAAAAATGATTCATTCATTTTGTTGACAATTCTATTTCAACAAAATGATTAAAAATATGATTCATTCATTTTGTTGACAATTCTATTTCAACAAAATGATAAAAAAACTGATTCATTCATTTTGTTGACAAATCTATTTAAACAAAATGATTAAAAAGCGATTAATTCATTTTCTTGACAATTCGATTTCAATAAAATGATTGAAAAGCGATTCATTCATTTTGTTTAAAGTTCCATTTTGACAAAATGCATAAAAGTGAGAATTTCATTTTGCCTAAAATTCCATTTTAATAAAATGAACAAAAGTAATATATTTTACAAAAATGTTATTTTTGTTTCCGTTCAAGTCTCCTTAACAAAAATGTTATTTTTGTTTTAACTCAAGTCTCCTTAACAAGGATGTTATTTTTGTTTCAACTAATCTATTTAACAAAAATGTGTATTTTTGTTTCAACTAATCTTTTTAACAAAAATGTATATTTTTGTTTCATCTAATCTTTTAACAAAAATGTGTATTTTTGTTTCAACTAACCTTTTAACAAAATGTGTATTTTTGTTTCAACTAATCTTTTTAACAATAATGCGTATTCTTGTTTCAACTTATCTTTTTAACAAAAATGTGTATTTTTTGTTTCACCTAATCTTTTCAACAAAAATGTGTATTTTTTAACAAAAATGTGTATTTTTGTTTCATCTAATCTTTTTAACAAAAATGTGTATTCTTGTTTCAACTAATCTTTTTAACAAAAATGTGTATTTTTGTTTCAACTAATTTTTTTAACAAAAATGTGTATTTTTGTTTCATCTAATCTTTTATACAAAAATGTATTTTTTTGTTTCATCTAATCTTTTAAACAAAAATGTGTATTTTTGTTTGAATTAATCTTTTTAACAAAAATATGTATTTTTGTTTCATCTAATCGTTTAACAAAAATGCGTATTCTTGTTTCAACTAATCTTTTTAACAAAAATGTGTATTTTTGTTTCATCTAATCTTTTTAACAAAAATGTGTATTCTCGTTTCAACTAATCTTTTTAACAAAAATGTGTATTGTTGTTTCATCTAATCTTTTTAACAAAAATGTGTATTCATTCTTGTTTCAACTAATCTTTTTAACAAAAATGTGTATTCTTGTTTCATCTAATCTTTTTAACAAAAATGTGTATTTTTGTTTCATCTAATCGTTTTAACAAAAATGTGTATTTTTGTTTCATCTAATCATTTTAACAAAAATGTGTATTCTTGTTTCAACTAATCTTTTTAACAAAAATGTGTATTTTTGTTTCATCTAATCTTTTTAACAAAAATGTGTATTCTTGTTTCAACTAATTTTTGATTCATAATAAATTATATATGAATTGTGAACTCGATATTTGTTATAAATTGAAATCATTGAAAATGAGAATTCTGATTTGGAATATAACTATTTGAATTAATTTGACTAAACTGAAATGAATGTAAATTGGAAGTTTAATCGATGGAATTATTGAAATTTGAGCTGGTTGAATTGAAGTTGAAATACGACTTCAGGTTTAATTGAAATTGTTAGAGAAACAATTCTAATTCCAACTATAGTATTTCAAATCATTTTATAAACTATTTTAATAATAATTATATTATTTTTTCTTTATAAACTATTATACTTTATTACTATTTTATTTTATAAATTATTTCAAATAAATCATTTTATAATTAATTACTTATTTTATAAATTACTTAATGTTTTAACTATATATTTTAATAAATTTGATAAATTCTATTTTAAATTACAAACTATTTATTTTCAAACTATTTCAATTATATATCTAAACTATTTTAAATATATTGTTAACTATTTTAACTATTTTATTATTCAAATTATTAAAGTTGGAATTGTTTCAAGATTTTAATTGGTTTAAATGGAGATTTTAGTGTGAATAATATTCTATTTTGAATATTGAATGATTTTGGAACTCTGATATTTTGATATGAAGTATGAACCTCTTGGAAATGTAAAGAACTAACCAGTGTGAAAAATGTAAACGATTGGTTGTTAAAGAGACCGGGATCGGATATTATCATACTCTCTGCCAATACCGAAACCACTTTAACAACTGTGTACGCGGTGGAGTTCCAGAAATGGCGTTGGATGGATTTGGAGGCGATTACTGGATTTGAAGAAAGAGAACGATGATGGATATCCTTGACTTTCGGGTTATAATTAAAATGACTAAAACAGGGCTATACCGTGACCAAGTGGGGTTAGATACCTCCATCGACAACAATTCTTTCTTTATTAATATAGTCCCTCGGTTTGATTGATTTGATGCGCATCCGTGAATTGGGAGTGTTGTCCGAGGTGGGCGGTAGTCGCGGCTATGCGTTACCACCAGTTCGGGCGTGCAACTAGTATATTCATACTCTGGGCATTCCTCGTGTGCCTTGTCATATTATCCTAATCGAGCCCCCTACAATTTTGATTTAATGCTGTCGTATCACGGCGCATCCCTATCCGCCGACGTACTGGTGTGTTATATGCAAACTGTACGGTAACGGTATAAACGGTGTAAGGGTAATAATGGTAATCCCGCTTACATTATTTTATTATGTTATATTTAACCATAGACATTATTATAATAGCGTATTATATTATATAATATTAGTTTGACGGATCCTTAAGAGATGGAAATTCCCGTAACATCTCTTAAGTTATTGCACTCATATTATTACATGAAATTTGATTTAACTAATATGAGAATGATTTAGTTCTGATCCGAGTGTTTGTTGTGTTTCTTTTTTTGCAATACGCTCGGGTTAAACCGAGTTGCAGTTAGCAAAGTTTCACTTGCTTTGAAGATACCATTATGAAGATGAAGATGGAGCTCAACGAACGTATTATTATTATTCCACTGCAAACACATTGGTATGTTGTATGTTAATTTACTCTGATAATCATTGTAAAATATAATAAAATGTATGTTTTAACAGCTTCATTGAACTGTTATTTATTTATTATATTTTGTCCTTCCGCTGCGAGATTATGTAATTGTTTTCTTCTTTTTCCCAATAAATATCCATATTTTTGATCTGTTTATATCGACATTAAGGATCATTGTCGATTTGAACGGTCAAAAATCTAGGATGTTACATAAAATGTGTATTTTTGTTTCATCTAATCTTTTTAACAAAAATGTGTATTTTTTATTCAACTAAACTTTTTAACAAAAATGTGTATTTTTGTTTCAACTAATCTTTTTAACAAAAATGTGTATTTTTGTTTCATCTAATCTTTTTAACAAAAAAGTGTATTTTTGTTTCATCTAATCTTTTTTAAAAAAATGTGTATATTTCAACTAACTAATTTGACAAAGCGAGTATTTTGTTTCAACTAACTAATTTGACAGAAATGAGTATTTTGATTTAACTCAATTCTAATTAACAAAAATGTTAATTATTGTTTCAGCTATTATATTTGTCAAAAATGTATATTTTGTTCCAACAAGTCCAAATTAACAAACCTAATCCAATAATTCTAATTTGTCACAATGACAATTTTAATCAAACTCTTTTTTTTCCAACAAAAATTGGTATTTTTGTTTCTAACATTTCATTCAACACAACAATCATCAAATCAATAAATCTACATAACTACTTCAATCATCAAATCAGATCAAATCACGTATCATACAACTAGAATTTAACAGCGCATAATTTAACATTATCAATTCTAGATCAAATCACGTATCAAGATTCAATTATTTTAATTATATAAAAAATATAGAATTTCTCACAGGCAATTCTATATATATTTTTTCAGGTATGTAAATAAATATATAACTGTGCAGAGTTTTCAGTGAGGATTTCTCACCTTGGTTTTGAAATCGCATGTGTTTATTTCTGAATTTCTGTTTGCGTTCAAATCTGCCTGGAATCCCGATTTGCTCTACTTTGATTCTGGACAGTTCCATGTGGTAGTTCTCATTTTTCTGATTCCAACGGATTTGGAATCATCGAATTCTGTTTTCGTTTGAGAGAGATATCATTATTTATACATTAATGCCCTAAATTAATTAATTAAATAAATAAATAATTTTAATTACATTAATAATCCCTCTTAACCTTTATCTCCTCTTCGTTAACCCTGTACGCTGAAACCTATCTCCATTGCCAGAGAAAACCGACCACCGCGTATTCGAACTTTGACCGGAGTTCGATCAACCCCCTCCACGGCGACGCCCTTGGCGAGCTCCACCACCACCGCCCCCCGTTGACCAACTCGACCCCCCCACAGCGCCGGAATCAGCCCCTAACGCCGCGCCTTTCAGCCACCAATCCGAGCTCCACTAAGAACAATAGCCGATCACAATCGTTCAATTTATAGAACACAATCCCCTCTTTGATTTTGTTTTTATAGATTTAGAAATCATTGAGTAGATTAGAAGTTAGGGAAGGAAGAAGAAGAGAGCGTATCGGCCATTGGTTGGAAAGAAGAGGCTGCTGCTATTTTTTTTTAGGATTATGGTTTTGAAAAACGTAAGTATTTATTATATTTTAATATTTAATTCTCTAGTTTTGCAAATAAATCCGTTAAGTCTCAGTAGCTCCAATTTTAGCCCAACAAGAGTTGTTCCCAGGCAAATACCCCCGTTTCGGACGCAATGTGCTAGGTCCCAACAGCCCGTTTGATCGTATCAGCCCACTTTTCTTTAATTTAAAATATAATTCATTTAATTATTTAATTTGATCGTACATTTAAATTTACCGGGGCCATATACTGACTCTAAAAATTCCCAAAAAAAATAAATCTAGCAATGTTTTGATAATACAGTCGTAACGAAATTAATTTCGTCGAATTTCGAGACCATTTGAAAAATGGACTTCTTCTGGTCGATCCAATTCAACTAAAATTGACCAAATACGTTTTAATTTACTGCGCTCACATATTAGTTCCAAAAATTATGAAAATTGGAATCTTGCAATAATTTGACATTCCAAAACCAACCAAAGTGGTTTCATCGAAAATGGAGGTCGTTTGCATAATGGCTATTTATAATATTAAAATATATATACAAATTCCATAGCGACTATTCTGAATATTTAACAAGCCATAACTTTTGATTCCCGTTATGAAATTTCAATTTTTCAGATTCGTTAGAAAGATATTTTTAAACAGATTTAGATATTTTTGGTTTCACCAAAATACGATTTATTTCGAATCCTGTACATTCAGTCAAAGTTCAAATTCAAATTTTCAAACTGTCGTGCTATTTTAGACTGCTATTATAATTAAAATAAATATATTTGTTCTAACTTCGATTTAAAAAAAAATTAGTCATTATTATTTAAAATAAATTACTTTAAATATTCAATATCCATTAAAATTTCTAAAATAAAATTTTTAAATTGGTTCCAAAATTCCGGGTTGTTACAAATATTAACTTGTTTTGAATAATAAAAACAAGTAAAGAAGTTTATAAATGATGTTTGTAAATTAAATAACGCGTGAATTGAAGTGAATTTATTAACGATGTTTATAAATTAAAGGACGCGGGAAATTTAAGTGAAATTATAAATGATGTTTATAAAGAAAGGTGAAAATTATCATTTGGATAATTTAAATATTTTAATTCAAGTATGATTTAAAATGAGGATTGGGAATCATGTTAAAAAGGGAAATAATAAAATCTCATCTGATATTCAGAATGTAAATTGAATTAAAATGAACTGTACGGATTTACGATTTGAATTCGGTTAGATCGAATTTATTTAAATAAAATATTTGCAGGAAAATATATTAGGATTGTATTAAATAGAAGTTTAAATTTAAATATGGAAATAGATTCACTGTTTTTACATGTATATCTATATAAGTAAAAGCAGTAAAATATTCCAGAATAAGAATTGGGTTTCAAATGAATTTGAAATGGGAACTTGTTTTAAATTCTAAAACAAGGAAGTCAAATTTGTAAATGATGTTTATAAAATAAAAGAGATGAATTATTATTAGATAATTTACAGGTTTAAAATTCAAGTACGAATTTAAAAGTGAATTAGAAATCATTTCGAAAATAGAACGACAAATGTTATTCCGGAATTCGGAATACAAATTGATTTGAGATAAATCCAAAGGATTAATAATCAGAATTTGATTATATCAAATTTTATAAAATTTATTATTTCTAATGGAATTGGAACATAATATTAAAAATGGAGTTGTGTTTAAATTGATAACTGAGTAATTTAAAAAAAAGACGATTAGAGATAATGGGAAATATTAAGTTAGATTTGGAAAACCAGTTTAATCTATATTTAAATATATCAGAATGGAGTTGGAATTTATTACAAAACGAAGTTTAAACGTTTATATTCACCTACAATTAAAACGAACTCGGCGCAGCGCGGTAGTTCGTAATTTGGTGTTTTGAACTTCAATTGAGTATATAGGACTCAAATTAAGTTGGAATTCTTTGAAACAAGATTCGTCAAGACCGATTTGATAATAATTTTCTAACAGAAGAGAAAAATATGGATTTTGTCTTATAGATTGAGTTATATCAGAATCAAATTTATTGAAAAACAGCGCCACAATCGTTTAAAAAACATAATGGTTTATATAAAATTAACATAAGAATTTTAAGGAAATAAAATCAGAATTTCCATCAGAAAAATAAAGATTTGAGTTATTAAATAAATATGAACTCAAGTGGAGTAAGGAACTGATTTTTGAAACAAAAATCAGATTTTTAATTATTGAATAGGATTAACTAATTTGAAGAATATTTAGTTAATGGAATTTTGAATCGAAATTGGACTTTGGATAAGGAAAAGGGGTTTGTAAATTTATATTCGAAATCGAATATGAAACTTAAGTTAGAAATGAAACTCGACGTGGTGTCCATGACGGATGATCTATGGTAAGACCGTGGTGTCCATGACGGATGATCTATGGTAAGACCGTGGTGTCCATGACGGATGATCTATGGTAAGACCGTGGTGTCTATGACGGATGATATCTACTCTTCTTATGGTGATATACTTAATTTTAAGGATTGCAATTTATTAGCTTTATCCTACTGGACGTATTTTAAAAAGATGTTTCCTGATATCATCTCATTTATTAAAATGATTAATAATATTGGTTTTATAAGCGAATTGAAATATATTTGAAAATGATATGTTCAAACTAAAGGAATTTGGCAAAAGAGCTAATTAAAGAATAAATTAGCGAATTGAGTTAGGAATGATTGGATTTAGTTGGGATAAATTGGAAACAGGCGAACATGTGATAAAAAAGTATGGAATGAAGTGTATGAAGATTTTAATTTGATTGCCCAACATAAAGGTACACGTTTAAATTTCATATGAGATTTTATGTGCCGAATCGGTAAGCCTCTTGGCTTTTTGATTTTCTTTTTGAATGGAAAGGGCCTAAAGAGGCGAGTTGGAGATTGAGATATTGATCGGCGGTATAAAAGAGGTGCTGGCGAAATTTTCCGAAAATTTAAGGAGTTATAATATTTTTAAGAAAATTTGATAAATAGAAATCAATATATTGATATATATATATAGAATTTGATAAGAAAACGAACTTTAAATAGAATATTATAAATAAAAAGAAAATATATAAATTTAAAACTGGTAGGAATAGAAAGAGAAATGTATACACATTTAAAAGAATTGGAAAATTGGTACAATATGATGTTGATTATTTGAGATAAGTAGTCTTGTCAGTTTTGAAGTTATTTAGTCAAGGCCTGAGAGGTTGTTATACCCCAACGTGATTGGTTTCATTGTTAACGGATAAATAGCAAGATTCAGTCTCGAAGATAAATGTTTGAATAAGATTTAGTTGAATGCGGTAGTACTTTGGGTTGTTGTAATGATGTTTTACACAAAATTCATTTTAACCCAAGTAAGTGGAATTTGGGAATTATAATAATAAAATATTTCCTAAGTATAGAAAGAAACGGGTTTGGACAAGAGATAAGTAATTGGAATGTTTTTCCAATATTAAATAGAAAATATTTTTCTAAGCATAGAAAATAAAGGAAGGTGATATATGATAATGTTTTCCAAATAGCGCAAGAGGCCAAGATGATTATTGAAAATATTTGGTTAACAAATATTGGTAAGAAAATGAAGAAGGGATTTAATTATTGAAATATTAATTCAGTTTCCAGTGATTGTTTGATGCTTTGAATGAATGTTTGTTTTTCTTCGGTAAATAAATAACCGACCATCGAAGTATTGGCCAATATCGTTGTCAATATGGAGAGACCAGTTGGATTATTATCCAAGAACCTCTCCGTATTGGCAGTAGCGTTGCGAATCAGATTATATGAAGATAATCGAAGACGGAGTAAAGTGCAAGGGCTTTTTCTGTTAATCCTAGGTAGAAATTGCCTAAGATATATTAATGGAAATTGTGCCTTCGGTTTCGTTCAATCCCAGAACGAATGTGTATGGACGGATGTCTGACAGAGTATTTCCAATAATCGCATATGTTGGTCTGTATAAATATATATGGTGGCGGAGAATTTATTCTCTTAGCATAATGTCCATAATATATTTGTGCAAATCAATTAATGATTAACGTAACTAACAATGTGGCATTCAAAGTGATTTTGCTATCAAATGAATAGTAATTAATCGTAGCCTCAGGCCTCAACAACCGGGAAATGACAAAAATCGGGCAGGCAACATGGCTAAGTGGGTAGCTCCCAATTAGGGTGTATTACCACCTATCTTGAGAAATTCATTTCATTCTATATTCTATTCGATGATGTCCCTTTTCGGGAAATGCTTGCTGATCCCAACCGTTGGTGATATACATTTGATACACTCAAACGAAATGAGTGGTCGGTCATGTGTGCCGGGTTACAAGATGTTCTTGTTGAATCCAGTGTATTCCTCTCTAGAGATACACTATCGGAAGGTGGTTCCATACCTTGTCATAGTTGGAAATTCAATACCCAATAAGTGCTCGTGGTTTTGATTGTATATTATATATAAGTGGAGCGTGAGATGCAAACGTTCCACTAGATTGTCATTTATTTGATTTAGGCACTATTATAATATCAAAAGAGTTTTGTTATAATGATTATCGTCTCTTTCAAAAGGATTTTGAAAGTTAAATCAAGTGTTTTGGATTCTCATAAGGGAAAACTCGTTCCGTGTTATACGGCGTGATCTTTTGAGATATCATTTAATTTATCAAACTGTTTTAAATTGTTACTCATACCAGTCCCATGATTGACCCAAAGTTTATTTTGTTTTGTTTTACCTAAACTCTTGGGTGCCCAAATTTGTACGACAGTCAAGTGGTTCAGGATTTTACAGATTAATCTGAAGGAGCTTGGATGAGACAACCCGAAATTCCCCGATCCCGGAGGAGATGGAGGAGCCCGAATTGCTTTGAGAACGCGACGCATCAGAATGCAAACAACAGAAGATTTCATTGCTATTACAACAACTTACATTAGAGTACAAATAATATATTAGAGTATGAATAAATAATATTACACAGCGGAAAATAATATCAGAGATTTAGAATACATAAATATGAAATGTATAAATACAATATACAGCGGAAAATACATCAAAATAGCACAACTGAAAGAAATGGACGGATACAAAGCTTTCTGAATATAGCTCCAACTGTAATCCAAGATCCCGCGAAAATGAATATCTGCAAACCCAAAACTACTAGCTGTCCGTGTTGAAAATAAGGGCACCAAGAGTTTAGGTTGAAACAATAAACTCTGAGTCATTCATGGGACTGGTGTGAGAACTAAAACAGTTATAAACTTTATTTTAAAGTTGGGTAAATCAAGGGACCACGCCGTATAACACGGAACGGATCCACTCCCATGAATACTCTGCAATAAAACAATTTATAAACTACGCGATGCTTTTCGAAAAACGAAGCTATTATAAGACTCAGGTCCCATCACACAATGCAACGCAAGCCAAAGGATAAAGTTTTACCACATAATAGTCAAACATGCTTGGTACGTTTAAAACATATTATTTTTGTTATTACTATAAGTGCATAGTGTCAAAACAACTTCAAATATAAATGTATCAATCATAGACGATATGAGCTTCCCATGCCACTATGCCGCCATATAGGTTTACAACTAAAACTGAAAAGTCATGTATTGGAAATTGGATTTCCATCATGAGTCAAGGTAGGGATGGTCTCCTTACCGATTCGGATCACCTCTAGCAAGATGATCCAGGATTACACACTCTGGGCAACCCTTGGATCCTCCAAGGCCGGTCCACACTTATTTTAGTGGATTAATTATTCCTGAACACACGTTTCCCGGTCCTATCAGACCTCTAAAATGGTCAGTACGTCGGCAAATCATATCCGAGGCGCCTCACAATCCATCATCCACATAAGTAAAAATGTCTGGGCTCCATACCAAGACAACACTTCTGGTTAGAAAGAAACGCATGCACTCCTTGGGTCCCTTATCCCGTTTTTGACTCATATTGGGGGTGTGAGGCTCGCGAATTAACGCTACAACACAAAGCTATGCTAATTAAAGCTGTGCTACTAAAAGCTGCGCTTTGATCGTCAACCACAAGACTGTGCTTTTCAACAAAAGCTTTGTTCATTTGCATCTTAGCATGCCACATTGTCAATCCATACCGTACCACTGATTTCCACCAATATATAACCTCTAAGCTCGTACGTCTCAGAGAAGGGTGTTAAGCAGGAGAATAAATTCTCTGCCAAAAAACAGATATATGTTTAGCAGAGATCAACGAATACAGTATAAAGGAATACAACGTCAAACACAACATCCATTTACAAGTCCGTTATGGGTCTGAACGAAACTGGAGGCACCTTATTCCTCGTCCCTTATGTCCAATACAAGGGAGAGGTCTTCGCATATCCGGTCAATCTCTAAGTACGTCTAGACAATCACCACTTATTACCTTGTCTTGGGTGTACAGCCCAATCAAGACATCAATAATCATCCATACGATGTGAAGATCTCCGGTCTTCAACCACCGTCTTCATCGTCAACCTTTAGTCATCGTATTAATTATTCAGAATGGATTATACCCGGTCTTTCCAAATAATTTGTATCTTATAATCAAGTGCTATAAAAACACATCATACACCTCATTCCAATTCGGAATATTCTTTTATTCAAATATTCACATTTTTAGAGATAGGTTCCCGTTAATTTTATCAAAGATAAGTTCATTTAAACTATTTCTTTAATTTTCCTTTAGATATCATTTCAAAAGATTTTATTTTATCTTTTACCAATTCTAAACCAAATTAAGGTTTATAAAACTAGTCAGCATTACCAAGCCTTACCGAAGTAATCATTTATTTCATTTTTCCAATCCCAACCTATTCATCCCATAGAGCAAAACTGGTAGTACTCCATATCTAATAAACACGGTGTTATCGGTAAATTTATTTACCATTTCCCGCTCAAATCTACTTAAAGATTTAACTATCACCTAGAGTAAAACTGGTGGTACTCCATTCTCGATCATTTCATGAATTCGATAAATTCAGTTATCTCAATCCCATTTTAATCTACTCAAAGATTCATTAAAACTCTAGTTCAGTTTTAATATAAAAAATCAATACTTTATGATTATTCAACTTTAGGAAAATTAATCATGCCTTTACTTGGGTCAAAGAGTCCATGTCGTTTAAAACACAGTTCACAATAAACCCAAAATCATCTTCCATTAACTATGGAATCTTCACGGAAAGCAGATCAATATATAATCGATATAAATTTCAGTATTGGATCAATACTATAAATGCAATAACGACAAGGCCTTTTAAATTCCATAAATAGTAATGCTCTTCCTTCACAGAATCTCATCTCGATTATTACCAAATCGAATCCCATTCAATTCCAATTTAATATATTAAGTTGGAAAACTTTACTTTGGAAAATTTCCATTAAATCTTAATTAAAAGATTTATAAATTCAAAATAATAACTTCACTGTTAATTGGGTTAAAGAATAAATGTCATTTAAAACATTGTCCACGATAAACCCAAAATCAACTTTAATTTCAGTTCCAATTAGATTAATTAATTGGAAAATTTCCTTAAATTTTAGTTAACAGATTTATTCTTTACTCAACAGGGTTTAAGAACAGTGTTATTAAAGACACCATTCACGACAAACCCAAAATCCAATTTGATATTAAATATAAGGCTCTAAACAGAAAATAATATCGGCTTATATTCAATATCAAATTCTGAAACCAATGTATATCGTTTTGGGAATAACAATATCTATATCTTCCAAATTCCTCCACAATATCCGTATAATCACGGAATCCAATATCGAAATATTCCGAAGAATATTTCCATCCAATATCGAAATATACGAAATCCAATATCCGTATATCATCCGAAATCTTTTCAAATCGTTCATTATGATTTTACACAATTTTTCCATTTTTTAATAATTTTAGTAAGGCCCTTATAGTCGTTTTATAATATCGGCCACCGAACTTGTAACAACCCAGAATATTGGGACTGATTTAAAATTTTAATTTTAGGAATTTTAATGGATTTTAATATTTAAAATAATCTATTTTAAATAAGAACGACTAAAATTTATTTTAAAACGAATAAATTTAATTTAATTATAAAAGGAGTTTAAAACAGCGCTGCAGTTTGAAAATTTGAATTTGAACTTTGACTGACTGCACATGATTCATTTTAAATCAGAATTGAGCAAAACAAGAAATATTTAAATCTATTTAATAATATCTTTCTAACGAATCTGAGAAACTGAAATTTCACTTTATAGTTTGAAAGTTATGCCCAGTTTAAAATTTAGAAAAGTCGCTGTAGAATTTATATATATTTTAATATAATATATAACCCTTAAAAATAGCCATTTTTCAAACGACTTCGGTTTTCGATGAAAACACTTTTGTAGGAACCGGAATGTCAAATTATTGCTAGGTTTCAATTTTCATAATTTTTTGAATTAATGTGTGAGCGTGGCAGAAGAAAATGTGTTTTGTCAGTTTCAGTCAAATTTAATCAACTTGAAAATAGCCATTTTTCAAACGGTCTCAGAATTCGACGAAATTAGTCTTGTTAGAACCGTATCGTCAAACCATAACTAGAAATAATTTTACTGTAATTTTTAGAGTCGGTGTGTGGCCCCGGTAATTTAAAATGTACGTTTGAATTTAATAATTAAATGACTTATAATTTAATTTAAAAGAAAAACATATCGTAACAGCCGAATTAGGTTACGAAACATATTCCAATGCGTCCGTAACGGGGGTATTTGGCTAGGGGTGACACTTGTTGGGCTGGATTTGGAGTTCGTATAGGTTAACAGACTTTTTGTTTGAATTAAATAATTAAATAAATATAAAATACACTGAATATACGGTATAAATACGGGGTACTGTACAGAACCCTAATTCCCATTAGTTCGGCCGCCAGTATTCAAAATGGATGGCCCTCATCCTTCAATCCTTCTCCTCCTTTTCTCTTCGAATTCGTTCATCAATCTCAGCGAATTGAAACTACAAGATGGCAGAGGATTTGAAAAGCTTTCAATCCATACGGATTTCAATTCCCACTGACACCTGAATCGACCGCTCCAGGCCCACAAACCCGACCCACGTCGAGCTCCGCCCCCTGCGCCTCCGACCACCGAGTTCATCGTGGTGGAACCCCTAGGTGCGCCGTGTGGAGTCCCTCACCGTGGCAATAACCAAATGTCTTCAAACCCAACAGACCGAATGCAATTTCAAAACCTAGAAGTGAATAAATCTTGAAGGGTGCGGCCTGTTGTCTGTATGAAGAAGGTGATTTAAAAGGATAATTAGGTTACTAATTTAATTAATTACTTATTTAAACTAATCAAATGTTTAAATTGCGATAACCTCCTCATACAGCAGCGAAATCGAACGATTTCAGTTGAGATAAGATCGTATCAGAGAATACTATGCTATGGAAAAGACTAGAACTGAAACGGAGCGTTTTGGAATTTCAGGAAATTTCAAACCTGAACTGTTCTGAATTAAAACCATTGGTGAGAATTCTATTTATTTCTTTCTTTTATAATGAGAAATAATTTCTAAAATTATTGTTGTTAATCTACAGTTGATTCAAGCTGTTGTTATCCTGTGTTAAATGTAGATTATACATCTGTTTGTTTGATTTTGTGATGTGGTGATAGAATGATTGAAATTAACATTTCTGTAAATTTGAATTAGACTAAAACAAAATTATCATTTTGTTTATTGTACTGTTGGAATTGAAACAATTCTGTTAATTAGAATTAGATTGAACATATTTACTACATTGTTCATTGTATTGTTAAATTAACACTTCTGTTAATTAGAATTCGATTTAAACAAAAATATATAATTTTTGTTTATATAAAAGGATCACATGTATAAAACAACAGATTTTGCAAATATGTTGATTTAGAAATTTTCAACATACGTGTAACACAGAATTTTGATAATTTGTTAAATCAGCAATTTTGCAATAAAACATGAATACATATTTTTGTGTTATTCTGTTGAACTAGTTTTTCAACAAAAATAAAATAAACATTAAGAAGAGTGAATTGGAAATGTATATTTTTATACATTAAAGAGGAATGAATATGAAATGTATATTTTTATACCTTAAAAAGGAATGAACTAGGTGCATAATTTGTACATTAAAAAGAATTTGACAAATTTAGCATATTTTGTACATTGAAGGGAATTAGACAAAATTACTATATTTTTGCCACTTTAAAGGAATTAGAATAAGGAGATATTTTTGGTCATTAAAAAGATTAAATTAGAAATGAACATTTTTGTGTCACTAAAAAGATTAAATTAGAAATGAACATTTTTGTGTCATTAAAAATATTAAATTAGAAATGAAAATTTTTGTGTCATTAAAAGATTAAATTAGGAATAAACATTTTTGTGCATAAGAAAAGAGATTAAAACAAAAATATGCATTTTTGTCTACATTAAAAGGATTTTTCAAAATATGATTAGTGAATAGAATAACATATTTCTATCAAAATATGATTAGTGAATAGAATAACATATTTTTATCAAAATATGACTATTGAATAGAATAACATATTTTTGTCAAAATATGATTAGTGAAAAGAATAACATATTTTTGTCACTTTGAAATAAACGAAATTAAAAAGGACATTTTTGTCACTTTGAAATAAAGGAAATTAAAAGGACATTTTTGTCACTTTGACATGAATGAAATAAAAAGGATATTTTTGTACATTAAAAAGGATGAGTTAAAAATGTATATTTCCACACATTAGAAGTTATGAGTTAAAAATGTATATTTCCATACATTAGAAGTTATGAGTTAAAAATGTATATTTTCATACATTAGAAGTTATGAGTTAAAAATGTATATTTGCATACATTAAAAAGGATGAGTTAAAAATGTATATTTTTATACATTAAAAAGAATGAATTAGTAATGGACATTCGTGTCCCATTAAAAAGTATGAAGTAGAAATACACATTTGTCATTTATAAGGAATGAAACAAAAACATTCATTTTTCTCATTTAAAAATGAATGAAACCAAAATCTACATTTTTGGCTATTTAAAAGGATTACACCAAAATCTACATTTTTGGCTATTTAAAAGGATTACACCAAAATGTACTTTTTTGGCTATTTAAAAGGATTACACCAGAAAGTTAATATTTTTATTGTCCATTAGCCACAATAAAAAGATCATATGTTTAAATATGACATTAGTGATACCTTGTAATGTATGCATGTAATGTTGAAAAGTTTGATGTATCCAATATATTAATGATATCCAAATTGAATATTACACTTCCATTTATAAGTCATCCGACTTGTTTATGTGATTGGGTCGATAATTTTTACACATCGCCCAAGTGCACAAATAATTCATTATTTATTTGTTGGATTAAACCCCACACGGGTGTTGGGATATTATTTGACCTACACTAGTCCCAATATTTAGTGTAGAATCCACTCTGGTTGTATTTGGATGTTTGATAAATATTTATCATTGATTACATGCAGTATATGGTTGTTGATTGAGTCACATTCTAATAAAGAATATTCTAGGAAAAAGAATGTTTAAGAATATATTTCAGAAAAAGAATATATTTTAGAAATATATATTTTTATTGAAATGAACTAGTTATTAACTAGAATTAATCATTAAATTTAGATTTAATGAAGACTTCCAATTCGTTAATATTTAATTGAAGTTAAATTGAATAAATTGGGATTTGGGTTTGTCGTGAATAGTGTCTTAAATAACACTGTTCTTAAACCCCGTATGAAAAGAATAATCTTTTAATTAAGATTTTTTAAAGCTTTCAATTATATTTAGTAATTGGGATAAGATGAAATGTGAGTTGGGTTTATTGTGAACTGTGTTTTTAAGCGACATTTGTTCTTTAACCCAACTGACAGTGAAAATATATGATTTGGAATTTATAAATCTTTTATTAAGATTTAAATGGAAATTTTCCAAAAGTAAAGTTTTCCAATTTAATATATTAAATTGGAACTGAATAGAATTCGAATTAATAATAACCGAGATAAGCTTCTGTAAAAGAAGACCGATAACATATGGAATTTAAGAGGCTTTGCCGTTATTCCATTTATTTTATTGGTCGGATACAGAAATTTATAACGATTATATATTGATTTGATTTCTGTGAAGATTCCATATTTTATGGAAGATGATTATGGGTTTACCGTGAACTATGTTTTAAAATGACATTAGTTCTTTAGCCCAGTTAAAGATAAGATTTATTTCTTAAATTTAAATAATCATTGAATAATGATTTTTAATATTTAAAACCAAATTGGGGTCTTAATAAATCTTTAAAAGAAAGATTTAAGTATAAATTTAAAGAATTTATCTTTGATAAGATAATGCGAGTAATTTAATAGAAGATTAATTCTGAATTGGAATGTGGCGTTGGATGTGTTTTTATAGCACTTGATTTTTAATTATAAAAATACGTGAGTTATTCGGGAAGACCGAGTTTAACCCATTCCGAATAATTACTACGACAATGAAGAGTCGAAGATGAAGACGGTGGTTGAAGACCGACGATCTTCACATCGAATGGATGTGTTGCTACTGAGACCCTTGATGGGAGTAGCTGCCTTGAAGGGGCTTCAGTGGTAGCCGTCCAGACTATTGTTGATTGTTTCGGATATGCGAGGACCTCTCAGGTGTCTCCGGTTTCGTTCAGACCCAGAACGGACTTGTAAATGGATGCGTGTCTGACATTGGATTTTGTTCCATGTAAATTAAATTGATTTTTATTAATGTATATCTGATTGGTGGTGGAGAATTTATTCTCTGCTTAACAACCTGGTATATATTAATAGTGATTGATCGCATGGCGTGAATTATCAATGTGGCACGCCAAGATGCAATTGATCAATGCTTTTGTTGAAAAGCAGGGCCTTGTGGGATGATCAAAGTATAGCCTATTACGGCAAAGCTTTGTGTATAGCGTGACTTCGCGAGCCTCACACCCCGGTATGAGTCAAAAACGGGATATGGACTGTAGGGAGTGCACACGTTTCTTTCTAGCTAGGGGTAATGTCAGTGCTTAAACTGGCTGGCATTTTACTTATGTGGATGATGATTTTGAGGCGCCTCGGATTTATAGGTCGTTAGTGGTCATACTATAGGTTCAAAGGAACCGGGACACGTGTGTTTAGGAATTGCCAATCCACCACCGTTAGGTGGGGACCGGCCCTACCGCATCCAGGGGTTGCCCATAGGTGTGATCCTGAGGCATTTGCTAGAGTGTCTCGAATCAGAGAGGAGCTTGCACCTAGCCTCGACTCATGATGGAAATCCAATTTCCAATACGACCTTGCGGTTTTGATTGTAGAACTAGTATGGCGACATAGTAGGATTGGGTACTATGCTGTCTATGACTGATACATTATGATTAAAATTGTTTTTGAAACATATATATACACTAGTAATAATAACACCAAATCCATTTTTTTTATCGTATCAAGCATCTTTTGACCATTATAAGGTAAAATCCTATCCTCCGGTTTGCGTTGCATTGTTTGATGGGACTTGGGTCTTATAATGGTCTCATTTTCTAAAAAGCATTGCGTTGTTTAACGATTTACTTTATTTTATGCACTGGCAATCCAATGGAGTAAACCTGTTCCGTGTTAGCGGCGTGGTCCTGTGATTAGCCTCATTATTAGATAAGTTAAGTTAGATTTCTCATACCAGTCCCATGACTGACCTGTAGTTTGTTCACTGGCAAACTCGGGTGCCCATAATTTCCACACGGGCAGTCGAGTAGCTATTTGCAGATGTATTATTTACAGGATCCTGGTTTATAGCTGAAGCGGTATTCGGAAAGCTCTGTATCCGTGTATTCCTTTCGGTTGTATATTTGTAATATTTTTCCGCTGCTGTTTAAATGTAATTTAAATCTCTGATATTATTGTATTTCAATTGTGTAGTAAGTATTCATACTCTGTGATTTTGATGTAATTGTTGTAATCAGCAATAAAATGTTCTTCAGTTTGTGCTATGATGTGTGTTGTTCTCAAAGCAATCCAGTCTTTCCTTTACTGGGAAGTTTGGGTCGTCACAGAACTGCATCCATAGCGACCTTTTCTGAAATTGATTTGGTTATATTTTAAAATCTAACCATTAGATTTCAAACCTCTTATATTCATTACAAAGCTTTTTTCGATACGAACCCAATGGTTCTGGTTTTAGGAGAATACGACAGTCGGATCTCCTGTTACATCAATTTGAAGTTAATGGTCGAAATTCGCGAACGATCGCTGCGCGGCGCGTTCTATTCAAACCATTATATATATATATATATATATATATATATATATATATATATATATATATATATAATCGTCGATTTCCATTCTAAACGTATTTTATAAATTCATTTTAAAACGATTTCAACTTCATTTTCAATTTTAAATCAAAATTGAATATTCTATTTCATTATAATATTAATATGATAATATTTACAAAATATCAGATTTTGAAATCAACTCTTTTCGTATTATAAAATGAATAAAATCGATCGATATACCCGTTCGGGTTAAAATGGCATTTAGCTACTTAACCCGGCTTCACATTTCAATATTTTTGTGCCCATCCAAAATTGGACATCAAAATCATAATTTAATTCTTCACTGAATATTATTTTAAAATATTCGTTATTTCTGAATCGGAATGCGACTCAATCAATTACCATATAACATCAGTTATATGGATTTCATACATCACATGTATATAACAAAAATGATAAATGATCATTAAACATTCAAACATCATCCAGAGTGCATTCTACAACTGTATAAGCATTAAAATAAATAAATAACGCTCATCGCAGCCTGTCAACCCATCGATTGACATACAACTAAATATTGAGATTAGTGTATGTCAAATATCATCCCAATATCCGTGTTGGGTTTTCAAAAAACACAGTCAATTTAAATAAATCATTGGTTAATAAATTTAACCAATTCTAATTTGGTTTGAATTATTTTTCCAATTAACCAATTTTCACTGTTCAAATTATAAATGGATATTTATATCACATTTCAACAACCACAAAGTGTATCCACATTGTTTGAAATATGAGTGTCGTATTTTGAAACAACACTTATTGTGAAGATGAGTCGTGAATAGTTCATGTGTTGAACTCAAGCAATGTCACATACAACAGATAAAAATTAACACTGGCAATTTCTATATATTTATAATTATAAAATAAATTACATAACTGTACAAATATTTTAGTGAGAGAATTTTCACATTGGGTTCCACTCTGTCATTCTCTATTAAAGGATTTAATTTTAATAAAATTAAACTGGACATTTAATTTTATTAAAACATCCAAGTAGATCTGTTTCCGCTTTGGTCAGTTCTAAAATGTAGTGTTCGCCTCCACGATTGCAATGCAACTGAAATCATTGCGTTTGGACCTCGTATGAAGAAGTTACAATCTTTTATACATTGAATAAATTAAATAACATTATTAGGGTAATTAATTAATTAACCTTCTTTTAATTTTCTCCTAATCCTTTTCCCTGCGTTCGACACCCATATTTCACGATGAACCCAAAAAAACTTGTGCTCCTTCAAACAAACACCCACCGTCGCCACCACCTTGCGTTGAACCCCAATCAAATACGACCTAGACGTGTGCCCTGCCCACGCCTTCTACCTAGACAACCGCCGCCATGCTCGAAGCTCCCCCCAGCCTCATTGCAACGACCCCAACTTCCCCGTAAGGGAAAGCACGGATTGTTTGAGAACATTACTCATCAGAACACAAATAGAAGAACATTTCATTGCTTATTACAACAATTACATCAGAGTACAAGAACATTCCAGAGTATGAATAAATAATATACATCAAAAATACAATATCAGAGGTTTAAATTACATTTTTAAAATACATAGCAGCGGAAAAATAATACAAAATACAACTGAAAGAAATAAACGGATACACAGCATTCCGAATATCGTCTCAACTACTAGCTGCCCGTGTGGAAAATAGGGGCACCCAGAGTTTAGGTTAAAACAATAAGCTCCAGGTTAGTCATGAGACTAGTGTGAGAACTAAAATAGTTATTAGCTTGATTTTAAAGTTGGGTAAATCACGGGACCACACTGTATAACACGAACGGGTTTACTCCACATGACCCCTAGTTTTAAAGAAAACAACACAACGCTTTTTGGAAAAATGAAGCTATCATAAGACTCAGGTCCCATCACACAATGAAACACAAGCCGGAGGATAGATTTTTCCCTTATAATAGACAAAAATGCTTGATACGTAAAATTTCATCTCTTATTATTACTATAAGTCAAGAAATCAACTACGAATATAAATGTATCAATCATAGGCGGCATGGGTACCATATATCATGTCGCCATACTAATTCTACAATCAAAACCTTATGATGTCGTATTGGAAGTTGGATTTCCATTTATGAACCAAGGAAGAGATAGTCCTTACCGAATTCGAGACACTCTAGCTTGTGCCTCAGGACTCAGACTCAGGTGAGCCCTAGGAAGCGCCAGGGCCGGTCATCCGTCGGTGATTGACAAAACCATAAACCATATGTTAGCCTGCCCTATGGGCATAAAATAATCTGGTCAGTAATGTCGACCAGAATATCGATATATATCCGAGGCGCCTGCTTATCCATTAAGTAATAAGCAGCATCCACATGAGTAAACAGTCTAGGCTCCATACCATGACGTTACTCCTAGCTAGAAACTAACATATGTCCATTTCCCTGGGGTCCTCCCGTTTTTGGTTCATACCGGGGTGGGAGGCTTGCGAAGTAACGCTATACACAAAGCTATGCCTAAATAAAGTTATGCTTTGATCATCATCCACAAGACTCTGCTTTTGAACAAAAGCCTTGATCATTTGCATCTTAGCATGCCACATTGTCAGTCCATACCCTTCCATTGATTTCTGCCAATATATAACCTCTAAGCTCGTACGTCTCAGAGATGGGTGTTAAGCAAAAGAATAAATTCTCCGCCACCAAACAGATATATATTTAGCAGAGATCAATGACTACAGCATAAAGGAATACAATATTAGACATACCATCCATTTACAAGTCCGTTTTGGGTCTGAATGAAACCGGAGGCACCTTATTCTTCGTCCCATATGTCCAATACAGGAGAGAGATCCTCGCATACCCGTCGATCTCCAAGTACGTTTGGACGATCACCAATTAATACCTTGTCTTGGGTGTACGACCCAATCAAGACATCAGTAATCTCCCAAACGATGTGAAGAACTTTGGTCTTCAACCACCATCTTCATCTTCGACTCTTATTGTCGTAGAAACTATTCAGAATGGGTTAAACCCGGTCTTTCTGAATAATTCGCGTATTTTATAATCAAGTGCTATAAAAACACACCATACGCCTCATTCCAATTCAGAATTGAGACGACCCGAACTTCCCCGTGAAGGAAAGCACGGATAGAATTGAGGACAAGACAAAATAGAACGCAAACGGAAGAACATTTCATTGTTATTACAACAATTCCATCAGATACAAGAATATACAGAGTATAAATGAATAAATTACATTCGATAAATATCAGAGATTACAATAAATTACATAACAGCGGAAAAATATACAAAACACAACTGAAAATAATACACGGATACAGAGCTTTCCGAGCATCGTTCCAGCTGTAAATCAGGACCCTGTGAATATAAATCTGCAAAACCAAAACTACTAGCTGCCCGTGTGGAAAATAGGGGCACCCAGAGTTTAGGTTAAAACAATAAACTCCAGGTCAGTCATGTGACTGGTGTGAGAACTAAAACAGTTATTAATATTGGTTTTAAAGTTAGGTAAATCAAGGGACCACGCCGTATAACACGGAACGGGTTTCCTCCCAAGAATACCAGTGCATAGAACAAATAGCGCAATGCTAAATAAAGAAAAACGAAGCTGTTATAAGACCCAGGTCCCATCACACAATGCAACGCAAGCCGGAGGATAGGGTTTTTACCTTATAACAGCCAAAGCATGCTTGATACGTTTAAAACACATTATTTTATACTATTATAGGTGTATAGTGTCAAAACAATTTCAATCATAAGTATCAATCATAGGCGGCATAGCTACCATCTACTATGTCGCCATACTAGGCTCTACAAATAAAACCGAAACACACGTATTGGAAATTGGATTCCATCATGAGCCGAGGCAAGGGGCAAGCTCCTCTCCGATTCGAGACACTCTAGCAAATGTCTCAGGACCCCACTATGATCCTTGGATCTTCAGGGCCGGTCCTCTCTTACTTTTGAGGATTGGCAATTCCTGAACACACGTTTCCCGGTCCTTACAGACCTATATCCGAGGCGCCTCGCATTCCAACAACCACACAGGTTAAAAGTATATAAATGTCAGGGCTGGTAGGTCACTGACACCACCCTAGCTAGAAAGAAACGTCGTGCTCTCCCTGCAGTCACTATCCCGTTTTTGACTCATACCGAGGTGTGAGGCTCGCAAATTCACGTTATACACAAAGCTACGCCACACATGCCGTGCTTTGATCATCAACCACAAGACTTTGCTTTTCAACAGAAGCCTTGATCAATTGCCACTTACGCGTGCCACATTGGCAATTCACTCCATGCGACTGATGTCCATCGATATACAACCTCTGAGCTCGTACGTCTCAGAGAAGGGCGTTAAGCAAGAGAATAAATTCTCCGCCGCCAAACAAATGTATATTTAATAGAGATCAATCAACACAGAATAAAATCCAATGTCAGACACACAATCCATTTACAAGTTCGTTCTGGGTCTGAACGAAACCGGAGGCACTTTCCTCGCATATCCATCCATCTCCAAGTACGTCTGGACGATCACCAACTGTTTCCCTCATCTTGGGTGTACAGCCCAATCAAGATCATCAGTAATCACCCAAACGATGTGAAGACTTCCGGTCTTCAACCACCGTCTTCATCTTCGATATCTCGTCGAATCGGTTATCCAGAATGGGTATAACCCGGCCTTTCTGAATAACCCACGTATATGATAAACAAATGTTACACAAACACACAAACGCCTCATTCCAATTCAGAATATTCTTTTATTCACAAAATCACATTCTTAGGGAAAGGTTCCCATTAATTTTATCCAAGATAAATTCTTCTAAATTTATTCTTTGATCTTCCTTTGGGTATCATTTCTAACTAGTCGGAATTAGCGAACCACACCGAAGTAATTATTTGTTTTATTTCCCAATCCCAACCTATATATCCCATGGAGCAAAACTGGTGATACTCCATATCTAACGCCACGGTGTTATCGGTAAAATTAATTACCATTTCACGTTCCAATCTAATTTAAGATTTAACTATCGCTTTGGAGCAAAACTGGTGGTACTCCACTCTCGATCACTTTTCAGATTTGATAATTTAAATTATCAATTCACTTTTTAATCTAATTAAAGATTCATTAAAACTCCACTTAGTTTTAATCCTTTCAAAAATCAACATTATGTCTTTAACTGGGTTAAAGAACCAATGTCTTCTAAAACACGATTCACGACAAACCCAAATCACATTTGATATTAAATACAAGGCTCTGAATAGAAAATATATCGGTTTATATTCAATATCAAATTCTGAAACCAACATATATCGTATCGGAAATAACGATATAAAATATATCTTTCAAATTCCCATAACAATATCTGTATAGTCACGAAATCCAACATCGAAATATCCCGAAGATAATTTCGATTCAACTCCAGTCCAATCCACGTATTGGGAATATTGATTATTTTTAAAATCACTTTCAAATTCAATTTATTTATTTCACAAAAAAATTGATTTTAATTCTAGTTCAAAACTAGTTCATTTCGACAAAAATCTATTTTTATCTTTTCAAATGTGGAGTTTTTCACCCCAGTTCTTTCCAATTCACATATTATGATTTTACACAAATTATTAATATTTTTAATAATTTTATCAAGGCCCGTACAGTCGATTTCCAACAACGGCCATCGGAATGCACTTACATCGACCTTTTTCAAATTTGATTTGGACATAATTCCAAATCCAACCGTTAGATTTCAAATTTCTAATATTCATTGGGAAGCTCTTTTCGATACGAACCCAACGGATCCGGTTTTAGGAGAATCCGACAGTCGGATCTCCCGCAACGTCAATTCGAAGTCAATGGTCGAAATTCACGAACTGCCGCGGAGCGGCGCGTTCTATTCAGGCCATTATATATATATAATATATATATATTATATATATTTCGTCGATTTCCTTTTAAAACGTATTTTATAAACCGTTTTAACTTCGTTTTTCAAAACCATTTCAACTGTATATTCAATTTCTAATCAAAATTGAATATTTCATATCATTACTATATAAATGATAATATTTTCAAAATGATATATTTTGAAATCACTTCTTTTCTATATTCATTATAAAAACGAATATAATCGATATAAATATCGTTCACGTTAAAATAGCGCAACTCTAATCAACACGGCTTTATATATTTCAATAAATCCGTTATTCTATTCAACAAATGAATATTTATTCCATTCAACACATGAATCTATATTTCTTCCAACACCTGACTAATCTCAACACATGAGTACTGTCAACACATCACTATTTTTGTTATGTAAAATATTTTATAAAACTATGGTATCTATCGTTTGATTTTCAATTAGACTTCAACCGTAAAGTAGTTCTAATTTTAAATATGATAAAGATGTAAATTTCATTGTATAAAATATTTCACTCTACACATGAACATCGTCAACACATGACTATTTTTATATTCAACACATAAATTTTCTTTTATAATATTCATTGTTGTCCCGATTGGAATGAGGCCCAATCAATCACCATATAACGTTAATTATATGGATTCCATACAACACATGTATATAATAGCATTGATAAACAATCAACCATCATCCAAAGTGCACCACACAACTGCATAAGCATCAAATATAAATAATCGACGCTTACACAGTCTGTCGACCAATCGATCGACAATAATTAAATAATTGGGATAGTGTACGCCAAATATCATCCCAACACCCGTGTGGGGTTTCAGATCAACAAACACTGAATATTATTTGTGCAGTTGGGTGATGTGTAAAATTTATCATCCCAGTCAATATCAGTCAAATCAGTGTACATAAACAAATCGTCTGATTTGTAATTGAATATTTATTTATTCACATTCACGTTAAAATTTATATTTTTAACGTCAAAAATATTTATTTCAACACATGAATTTCTATTCAGTTCATTTACACAATAAAAATGATATTTTTATTTTTCTAACATATTTTTGAAAATTTCGGCGGCATAACGGCACGATACTAGAAACGGGACGAGGCCTAGCCTTATCCCCGGTCTAGTGAAGGCCCACGCCATTCACACATCAATCAAATTAATTTCATTTCACACAACAATTCAATTCTAACCAAATAAACTAACCAACTACTCAACCAAACAATTTAACAAGCAAGCCATCCATGGTCTGTGGATGACGGGTGTCGAGTGCTACTAAGCACCGTCTGCATCCTAGTATATATATATATATATATATATATATATATAACTAGAAACAGAGAATTTAGAGTGAGAAGTTCTCACCGATAGCTATCCAATACCACGACTCTTCTTTTATAGAAATCTTCTTCTTCTCGCCTTTTTATCATCTTCGTTTGCCCATAGCCACTACATATATAAAAATCACACATTTTTATATTTTGATGTCTTTAAAATAAAAATCACATTTTTATTCATTCATTTCCAATTTAAAAGTCATATTTTTATAATCACTTCATATATTTAAAAATCGAATTTTCACTCCGCTATTCAATATATAAAAATTATATTTGTACTATGCTATTCAATATATAAAAATCTTATTTTTACTACGATGTTCAATTTATAAAAATCACATTTTTACTACGATGTTCAATATATAAAAATCATATTTTTACTACGATGTTCAATTTATAAAAATCATATTTTTACTACGATGTTCAATTTATAAAAATCATATTTTTACTACGATGTTCAATTTATAAAAATCATATTTTTACTACGATGTTCAATTTATAAAAATCATATTTTTACTTCGCTACATATGTAAAAATCTCACCTTTCTCCATTTAAAAATATCGTCTTCCTTCCTTTAAAAATCTAATCTTTTATATTTTAAAAACCACGTCTTTTATATTTTAAAAATCCTGACTTTTATATTTGAAAAATATACAAAAACTGATTTTTATAATTGCTAATACCAATTACATAGAAAAAAGAAATAAAATAAATAAGTAAAAAGGGCTTACAGTCAAAATCGAAGGCTGGGGGGGGGGGGCTTCACCTCGTCTGAGGTGGTCGGAGGTCGGGTTTTGGGCCAAGGGGGGTGCGGTTCGGGTCTAGGGGGGCGGCTGTCGGGTCTGGGTCACGGCAGGTGGGGTTAGGGAGGAGGAGAGCAGGAAGAAGAAGGAGGCGGGCGGAGCAGGGGTTTCGAAGGGGGAGGCGGCGGTTGCTGCCGCGATGGGGGGGCTCGATGTCGCAGGCGAAAGGGGGGGGGGGGTTTTGGGCGGCGCGCGGCGCCGCTGGAAAGGTGGGAGGGGGGTCTCGAGCGAGGTGGCGGCGGCTCAAGGGGAGGGGCGATGCGGCGGCGGCTCTCCCCCCGTCGCCCTCCTCTTTCCAATTTTTTTTTTTAAAATCGGTTTAAAATCAGAAAGGGGGAGGGGCCAGAGAGATTAAAGGGGAGAGGAGAGAGGATTTCAAATTTTTAATTATTTTAATTATGTAAAAGTTGACTTTTACATATGACCTCAAAACGAGGCCCACCGCCTGTCGTCCATAGCGTATTACCCCCATTCCGAACACAATGGGATATGTATCGTAGGTTGATTCAACTGTTTCGATCAGTTTCCGTTAAATTTACATTTAAATCACTATATTGAATTTTAAACGTACATTTCAAATTACCGGGGTCACATACTAACTCTAAAAATTCTCAAAAAATATTTTCTAGCTTCGTATTGACGATACGGTCCTAACAAAACTAGTTTTGTCGAATTCCGAGACCGTTAGAAAAATGGCCAATTTCCAGTCGATTAAAATCAACTTAAATGGTCAAAACACGTTTTCCTTTGCCACGCTTACATATTGATTCGAAAAATTATGAAATTTAAAACCTAGCAATAATTTGACATCACGGACCCAACAAAAGTGGTTTCGTCGAAATCCGAGGTCGTTTGCAAAATGTCTATTTTTTTAAGGGCCTGAATTCCATAGCGGCTATTCAGAATTTTCAACTGGACATATCTTTTGATTCCCGCTATAAAATCTTGATTTTTCGGATTCGTTGGAAAGATATTCTCAACTAGATCCTAATGTTTTTGGTTTCACTAAAATCCGGATTGTTTTGCACCCGGTACATTCAATTGAAGTTTGAAATCGAATTATCGAACTACCGCGCCATTTCAATTCTATTATATAATTATAAATAAATATTTATATTCTAACGACGACGTATATAATATATACGTCGAATTTCAATTCAAAATAAATTTCTCGTCGTTTTTATTTAAAATAATCTATTTTAAATATTCAAAATTCGCTAAAATTGCCAAAATAAAATCTTAAACTGGCCCAGATTTTCCGGGTTGTTACAAGAATATTCTTTTAATAAAATATTCATATTATTAGGGAGAGGTTCCCATTAATTTTATCAAAGATAAATTATTTATTCTTTAATCTTCTTGAAAATAACAAGATACATTAAAACACCAATTTGGTTTTACTCTCCAAAAATCATTACTTAATGATTATTCAAATTTAAGAAATTAATCTTATCTTTAATTGGGTTAAAGAACCAATGTCATTAAAAACACAGTTCATGACAATCCCAAAATCATCTTTCATTAAATATGGAATCTTCACAGAAATCAGATCAATATATAATCGATATTAATTTCTGTATCAGACTAATAATATAAATGGAATAACGGCAAGGCCTTTTGAATTCCATATATAGCAATAGTCTTCATTCACAGAAGCTCATCTCGATTATTACCAAATAGAATTCCTTTCAATTCCCATTTAATATATTAAATTGGAAAACTTTACTTTGGAAAATTTCCATTTAAATCTTAACCAAAAAATTTATAAATTCCAAATTATATTTTACTGTAAATCGGGTTAAAGAACGAATGTCTTTAAAAACATAGCTCACAATAAACTCAATTCACATTTTATTTCAATTACTAAATTTAATTGGAAACTCCAATAATCTTTATTAAAAAGATTTATTCTTCCCATACGGGGTTTAAGAACAATGTTATTGAAGACACCATTCACGACAAACACAAAATCCAATTTATTTTATTTAATTCCAATTAAATATTAATTAATTGGAAAACTCCATTAAATCTTAACTAAAGATTTATTCTAGTTAATAAGTTCATTTCGATAAAAATATTTTTTTATCTTTTAAAATATGGAATTTTTCATCCAAAATCTTTCCAAGCCATTTATTATGATTTTACATCATTTTTTCATATTTTTAATAATTTTATTATCGCCCGTACAGTCGGTTTCCAATAACAGCCACCAAACTGCATCCAAAGCGGCCTTTTTCAAGTTTGATTTGGTCATAATTCCAAATCCAACAGTTAGATTTCAAACTTCTTATTTTCACTGGAAAGCTCTTTTCGATACAAACGCAACGGTTCCGGTTTTAGGAGAATCCGACAGTTGGATCTCCCGTTACGCCATTTTGAAGTTAATGGTCGAAAATCGCGAACGGTCGCTGCGAGGCGCATTCTATTCAGGCCATTAAAATATATAATATATATATTTCGTCGATTTCCATTTAAAACGTATTTTATAAATCGTTTATAAATTCGTTTTAAAACGATTCCAACTTCATTTTCAGTTTCAAATCAAAATTGAATATTCTATATTTTGATCATATTAAATGATAATATTTTCAAAACATTAGATTTTGAAATTACTTCTTTTCTATATTCATAATAAAATGAAATAAATCGATCGATAAACCCATTCGGGATAAAATGGCGTTTTTACACTTAACCCGGCTTCATATTTTTATATTTTTGTGTCCATCTAAAAACGATCATCGAAAACATGATTTTATTCTTCACTGAATATTATTTTAAAATATTCGTTATTTTAAAACATTCTTTATTTTAGAAGATTCTTTATTTAAAAATATTCTTTACATTAAAATGTTCTTTTACATTAAAAATGTTTCGTTACATTAAAATGATTCTTTTACATTATTTACATTAAAAAGGTTCGATTACATTAAAATGGTTCTTTTACATTCAAGTAATTCTTATATTTTGTTGACAATTCAATTTCAACAAAATGATTAAAAATGATTCTTTTATTTTGTTGATAATTCTATTTCAATAAATTGATTCTTATATTTTGTTGACAATTCTATTTCAACAAAATGACTAAAAAGTGACAACTTCATTTTGTTAACAATTCTATTATAACAAAATGAATTAAAATGATAACTTCATTTTATTTACAATAATCCAATTCAACAAAATTGACATTTTTGTTTTAACACAAATCTATTTAACAAAAATGTTACTTTTGTTTTGACACAAAACTATTTAACGAAAATGTTACTTTTGTTTTGATACAAATCTATTTAACAAAAATGTTAATTTTGTTTTGACACAAAACTATTTAACAAAAGTGTTATTTTTGTTTTGACTATTTCATTTCAACAAAAAGTGATATTTTGGTTCAAACTATTTTATTTCAACAAAAATGTAAATTTTGTTTTCAACTATTTTATTTCAATAAAAATGTAAATTTTGGTTTCAATCATTTTATTTCCACAAAAATGTCATTTTAATTCTAAAATGCCTTTTTAATTCTAACATATCTTTTTAATTCTAAAATGTTATTTTATTCTAAAATGTACTTTTTACATTATAATGTCTTTTTTTCTAAAATGTACTTTTTACATTATAATGTTATTTTATTCTAAAATGTACTATTGACATTATAATGTCTTTTTTCTAAAATGTACTTTTTACATTATAATGTTATTTTATTCTAAAATGTACTTTTTACATTATAATGACTTTTTCATCCTAAAATGTTATTTTATTCTAAAATATTGGTTATTGTAAAAACATTGTTTATTTTTGAATCGGAACGCGACTCAATCAATTATCATATAATTTCAGTTATATGGATTTCATACACCGCAGGTATACAACAATAATAATAAACACTCATTAAATAGTCCATTCACATCAATGGTGAAATTTACCACTGTGTGAGCATTAACATACATAAATAACGCTCATCACAGACTGTCAATCTATCGGTTGACATACAAATAAATATTGGGACTAGTGTATGTCAAATATCGTCCCGATACCCGTGTGGGGTTTTCAAACAACAACATTTATTTAAATAAATTATTGGTCAGCAAATTCAACCAATTCTAATTCAGATTGAATTATTTTTCTATTTAGCCAATTTTACAGTGTTTAAATTATAAATAAATATTTATAATTTAATTTCAATTACCATATTCTAATTCAAATCATCCATGGTTTGTGGACGGAGAAAGTGATGATCTAACAAACACTGTATACAGTTTATAATGGTAAACTGATAAAAATCTAAACTGGAAATCGTATATAATTTTCAGTTAGGTAAATAAATAAATAACAGTGCAAAATTTTTAGTGAGGAGTTCTCACCTTTGGTTTCCACTCCGTCAGTCTTTAGCGGACAATTTTTTTTGGATTTGCTCCAGTACGCAGTGTTCTTCACCGTGATCCCAACGCAATCTGTTTCACACAATTTGTATTAAAAATCATATTTTTAATGTTGTCTTGTATATATGGTAAAAATCATATTTTTAAAACAAAGCCATTATAATGAAAGTCATATTTTTAATATCATGCTATTTTTATTTTCAAAAACAAAGCTTATTTATATTTTTATTTTATAAAAATCATAATTTCATCTCTCTGTATATTTATTAAAAATCATACCATCTTTTATTGTTAAAACAATGCAATTTACATTTTCAAAACAATGCAAATTTCATTTTCAAAACAATGCAAATTTCATTTCAACAAAAGTGATATTTTGGTTCCAACTATTTTATTTCAACAAAATTGTAAATTTTGTTTTCAACTATTTTATTTCAATAAAAATGTAAATTTTGGTTTCAACCATTTTATTTCCAAAAAAATGTCATTTTAATTTTAAAATGATATGTATTTCATACACCGCAGGTATACAACAATAATGATAAACACTCATTAAACAGTTCATTCACATCGATAGTGAAATTTACCACGCGTGAGCATTAAAATGCATAAATAGCGCTCATCGCAGACTACCAATCTATCGGTTGACATACAAATAAATATTGGGACTAGTGTATGTCAAATAACATCCCGATACCCATGTGGGGTTTTCAAACAATAACATTTATTTAAATAAATTATTGGTTAGCAAATTCAACCAATTCTAATTCAGACTGAAAATAAATATTTATAATTTAATTTCAACTACTATATTTATGTTAACATTATTTTTAATACATTCAACATTTCAACATCACAAACAACACACAATACAGTCAATTTAAATCGTCCGTGGTTTGTAGATGAGGAAAGTGATCTAACAAACACTGTATACAGTTTATAATGGTAAAACTGATAAAAATCTAAACTGGCAATCCTATATAATTTTCAGTTATGGAAATTAATAAGTAACTGTGCAGAATTTTTAGTGAGGAGTTCTCACCTTTGCTTTCGACTCCGTCAGTCTTTAGCAGACAATTTTTTTTGGATTTGCTCCAGTATGTAGTGTTTTTCACTGTGATCCCAACGCAATCTATTTCACGCAGTTTGTATTAAAAATCGTATTTTTAATGTTGTTCTGTACATATGGTAAAAATCATATTTTTAAAACAAAACCATTTATAATGAAAATCATATTTTTAATATCATGCTATTTTTATTTTCAAAAACAAAGCTTATTTATATTTTTATTTTATAAAAATCATAATTTCATCTCTCTATATATTTATTAAAAATCACATCTTCTTTTATTGTTAAAACAATGCGATTTACATTTTCAAAACAATGCAAATTTCATTTTCAAAACAATGCAAACAATGCAAATTTCATTTACAAGACAATGCGATTCTATTTACAAAACAATGCGATTCTATTTACGCAACAATGCGATTTACATTTACACAACAATGCGATTCTTATTTACACAACAATGCGATTATATTTACACAACCATGCGATTTTTATTTACACAACAATGCAATTTTCTATTTAAAAAAAACAATGTATGTTTTATTTGAAAAACAATGTAAATGTATATTTGAAAAAAATGTAAATACATATTTGAAAAACAATGTAAATTTCATTTTATAAACAGTCTTATTTTTTATTTTATAAACAATGCAAATCCTATATTTTTAAAAACCAATGCTATTTTATATTTTAAATTTCAGATTTTTAATACAATTACATAAATATGGATTTCAGATTTTTTTAAAAAATGCTTTTTATATTAAAAATCGTTTTTTTATCAATGTTATTTCTTTTAAAACATTTTATTACAAAATTAACAAAGTTAATAACATTTACAATGTCGGTTCTTTTCTCTTCCACGCCGTATCCTTCAGACATCGGCCCTTCCTGTATCTTCTTCCTGTAATAGAGGCGCACAAACAAACCCATTTGCTCGATTCTAGGGTTCCAACTTGCACGGAGATCACGACGGCCCGATCTGAGTAGCTCACGCGGAGGCCCTTCAGCTACGCCATCCAATGCCGGTGACGGTGTGAAACTCGGTGGCCCCTTGCTCCGGAAAAACTTGTAAAGGCCCACAAATCCATACTATCTGAGTTGACTAATAACACCACACGTCCAACCCAAATTGCACAGAAATACGAATCATTATTAGAAAGAAGTTAGAGGATGAGAAGTAGAAAGAAAGAAATATTAGAATAGAAGAAAATGAAGATCACAAACTCACAGCGGAACGAATAAAATATATTAGATAACATAACTTTTGACATACAAATCAGTAACTTTATATACATACCATCATCAGAGCACAACAATTATTCCTGGAATAGTTATAAACACCTGTTTCCAGATACAAACATAGTTCACAGCGGAATATAATAGCATATAGCTAACTGGTGAAGCCTCCTGCTTCCAGCTCCTCCAAGTGAATCTGAAAAATCCCGACTACTTGACTGCCCATACAAATTTGGGAACCCAAGAGTTTAGGGAAAACAAACAAAATAAACTCTGGGTCAGTCATGGGACTGGTGTGAGTAAACTCCAATCATTTGTTTAACTTTTAAAATCCTTTCAAAAGAAAAGATAATAGTAAGACCAGCCCACATAAACACGGACGGTTTTTAGCTTACTATAACCCAAAACACTTTGATATCAAATCCAGTGATATTATAATAATGTCTACATCAAGTAAATAACCAAATAGCAGAACGCTTGCATCTCACGCTCCACATACATGGTATAAAATCAAAAACCGCATGGCGCTTATTGGAGATTGGATTCCAACTATGACAAGGTATGGAACCACCTTCCGCTAGTGTATCTCTAGAGAGGAATACACTGGGTTCAACAAGAACATCTTGTTACCCGGCCCACACATGACCGACCACTCATTTCGCTTGAGTGTATCGAATGCATATCACCAACGGTTGGGATCAGCAACCGTCTCCCGACAGGGACAGCATCGAATAGAATAAGAAATTAAATGAACCTCTAGATAGGTGATTATACATCCTAATGGGAGCGACCCACATAGCCATGCTGCCTGCCTGATTTTTGTCATTTCCCGGTTGTTGAGGCCGGAGGCTACGATTACTCATCATTCATTGATAGCACCATCACTTTGAATGCCACATTGTCAGATCCGTTAATCACTAATTGATTTGCACAAATATTCTGGATGTTATGCTAAGGGAATAAATCCGTTGCAACCATATATATTTATACAGACCAACCCATTTGATCGTTGGAAATACTTTGTCAGACATTCGTCCATTTACGTTCGTTCTGGGATTGAACGAAACCGAAGGCACAATTTCTATTTATAGAAAAAGCCCTTGCACTTTACTCCGTCTTCGATTATCTTGATATAATCTGATTCGCAACTCTACTGCCAATACAGAGTGGTTCACGGATAATAATCCAACCGGTCTCTCCATATTGACAACGATAGTCAAAACTTCGATAGTCTGTGATTTAACTATTGAATAAAAACAAGTGTTCATCCAACATATCAATCAAATCACTGGGCTCTTTAATTAATTATTCATTAATTAAATCTCTTCTCCATTTCCCTATCAATATTTGTTAACCAAATATTTTCGATAACCATATTGGCCCATTACGCTATTTGGAAAACATTTCCGAATATCGCCCTCCTTTATTTTCTGTATTTAGAAAATATATTCTATTTGCAATTGAAAACAATTTCAATCACTTATCACTTTTTCTACTACTTTAATTATACTCAGGAAATATTTACTTTTATATTTCCAAAGTTCCACCCCTTGGGATAAACGAATGTTGTGTAAAACATCGTTACAACAACCCAAAATATTTTTATTCAACTAACTCTTTTCAAACACTTCTCTTCGAGGCGGGATTATGCTATTTATCAATTAAAAATGAAATCAATCAAGTTGGGGTAAATTTACCTCTCAGACCTTAACTGAAAACATCCTCAACTTCAAAACGGCAAAACAACTAACCTCGAATAAACACACTATAAAACCCAATTATTCATTTTTTTAACATGTATATAGTTCGCTTTCTATTTCAAATTTTGATTTCCCTTTCTGTTTCCAATATTCTATTTTTGATTTCGCTTCCTTATCGAATTCTACATATATCGATACATTGATTTATAACTATCAAATTATCTTAAAAATATTCTAACTCCTTAAATTCCCGGAAAAATTCGCCATAACCTCCCCTGCACTGGGAGCTTCGGGATATTTCAAATAGCCTCCCATGGTCTTCACCAATTCAAAAGAAAAAGAAAAAGCCAAGCGGCTTGCCGATACGGCGCATAAAACCTCATATATGAATCAAAACATGTACCTTTTTGTCGGGCACATAAATTAAAATCTTCATATACTTCATCCCATATCTGTTTAACACCTGTTCACCTGTTTCCAATTCAATTCAACTCAATCCATTCGTTTGAATTCAGTTTTGCTCATTTATTCTTTAATTAGCTATTTTGCCTATTTCACTCCTTTGTTTGAACATAACATATTCAAACAAAATATTTATCTTGCTCATAACCAAATTAAAATCCCATTTCAATTCTAGATTCCTTTTCCGATTCCGAATATGGATCTTCAAATCGAATTCACTTATTCAAAGCCCAATATCAACTCAAAATTCCATTAACTAATTACTATTCAAATTAGTTAATTCTATTCAATAATCAAAAATCTGATTTCTGTTTCAAAAATCAATTTATTACTCCACTTGAGTTCTGATATAATTTACAACGCACATCTGAAATTTTCTAAATAGAAATTCGGATTTTTATTCGCTTAAAATCCTTTTATAAAAATAAATAAACCGTTATGGTTTTGAAATGGTTATGGCGCTGTTTTTCTGAAATTTTGATTTTGACATAACTCAAAATCTAAACGACGAAATCCAGATTTTTCTCCTCCATTAGAAAACTAGTATCAAATCGGTCCTGACGTTTCTTGTTTCAAAGAATTCCGACTTCAATTGAGTTCTATATATTCAATTGAAGTTCGAATCGCCAATTTACGAACTGCAGCGCTGCGGCAAGTTCGTTTTAATTAAATATATATATATATAAACGTTTTAAAACTTCGTTTATATAAATTCAACTCTATTCTAGTATATTTTAATATATAACATTTCTGATCTATTTCACTTCCATTTGAAATTCTATATTCGAGTTCCATTTCACTTCTATTTGAATTCTATATTCAAATTTTCATTTCACTTCTGTTTGAATTCTATATTCAAATTTTCATTTCACTTATGTTTGGATTCTATATTCAAATTCCTTTTCAACCTCCATTTGAATTTCTATTCAAATCTATTTTCCAACTTCATTTAAATTTCTATATTCAAATCTGTTTTCAAAACTTCAATTGAATTTCTATATTCAAATCTATTTCAATTCTATTTGAATTTTATATTCAAATTCCCATCCCAACTCTATTTGAGTTCTATATGCAATGCCTATTTCAAATTCTATTTTGAAATCCTATTTCGAGTTCTATTTTGAGTTCTATATTTGAAATTTTAATTCCATTTTGAAATTCTATTTCAATTTCTATTTCTACTTCTATTTGAATTTTTCTAAATTCAAATTTCTATTTGAATCCTCTATATTCAAATTCTATATTTGAATTTCCTTTATTTTTCTATATTCAAATTCTATATTTGAACTCCATTTGAATTGCATATTCAAATTCCATAGTTTAAATTCCATTTGAATTCTCTGTTTAAATTCCATATTTATTCTATTTGAATTTCAAATATTCAAAACTCCAATTTAATTCTATTATTCAAATTCTATTTAAATCCTCTTATTCAAAACCTATTTAAAAATTCAGATTCTATTTTTAAATCCCATTTGAATATCTATATTCAAATTCTATATTTAAACTTCATTTGAATTCCATTTTCAAATCTCTATATTTTTAAAATTCATTTGAAATTAATTTATTCCAATCCATTTGAATTCTTTTGAATTCAAAATTCCATTTGAATTCTTTTGAATTCAAATTCTATTTTAATTCCAATCTATTTTCAAACTTCGTTTGGATTTCTATATTCAAAACTATTTTCAAACTCCATTTGAATTACTATATTCAAATCTATATGGATTCTATACTCAAAGTCTATTTAAATTTCTATTTTTGAAATTCTATTTTGAAATTCTATTTCAAGTTATACTTAAATTTTCTATATCATATTTCCATTTGAATTTCTATTTTAGTCCAATCTATATTCTGAACATCAGAATAAATCCCATCGTTTATTTCTTTAAAACGATTTCCCCATTCCTATTTTTATAATTTCACATTTGAATTTAAATATTCAAATTATCAAATGATAATTTTCCCCACTACATTTATAAACCTTGTTTATAAATTCAATTTACAAACATCGTTTGTAAATTTCAATACTTCATCTCCTATATATATATATATATATATATATATATATATATATATATATATATATATAACATTGTTCAGTACTTGTTTTATCTATTCAAAACAAGACAATATTTTTAATCCATTTGAATTTCAATTTCTATTATTAGAAAAATAGAATTTTCCATTTAAAATCTGAAAATCTCTTTTGTAATATTTTTATAGATCAATATTCAGGCCCAGTGGTATTTCAAACAATCAAACAATCAATTATAATTGACAGGTTTTCTAACACATCATATACGACAGTATATGTGCAAACAAACAACAAACAGACAATATATTTTTGAGGAATCCAGTTGGATCCCTCCAACCTGTTTTTCCTACATCCACAGACGTTAGTCAACAGAAATAATACCCTTCCTGCTTCAAGGCAGGATATCGCGGTATAAAAGGGGATCCACTTATATACATGGGCGTAGGGTCATCCGTTAATGATACTGCGGGCATCCACTAATGAAACTGCGGGAATCCAACCAATCACCAAACCAATATATATATAATAGCAAGCCTATATAACTAATATTTTAAAGTCAACTAGAAAGCATTTCAACAAACATCAAACAATTATTTTTAACGAATAAAAATAATTCTAAATAAAAGGTGAGTGAGATTTACTCACCGTGATTATATTTCCTGCATATCCAATGAAGCCAATTATATAGATTTCCCCGTGATTTCGCCAACCGTCTGTTTTTCAATATAAAACAGTATAAATAAAATTTCAGTTATTGGAATTAGTCTAATTAAATTTAACTGATCATAAATCTTACTCGCACGATTAGTCTATAAATTTATTCCTTTTCTAACTAATTTCCTTTCATATAAACTAGTTATATAAATTAATTTACTTTTTACATAAACTAATTTCCTTTTAAAATTTGAACTTAGAAACAAATAAATAAATAATTACCTTAATTACATTGTTCAACATTAGTGACTTCAACTCCACTCAGTCACCTAAAAAAGACCAACTTTGAACTTCCCGGTGTCGGCAACAACTTCTCCAGCATCGTTTGAACCACTTCATCACCCACTTGCATCCAAATCCCCTCTCAGCAAAACTCAGACAACGCTGCAATGGAAACGCGACTCCCTCCTTTCGCGATTAACATAAAGGTTGCGAACAACCCTAACTCCATGAGAATCCCAAATCGAACTCTCTTAAATCAGATATGCGTTTGCCTCAGACATCGCGTGATGAGGAACCTTAATCCACGCCCTTCGAACGCCATCCGAACATCACGACTTCGAAACTGCTACTGGAAACAATATCCAAGCCCAAAAATTTATCGCGATTACCCCACTTCGCCCCTCCCACTGTCGCGCTCTTCAGCTGATGTTGAACACCGCCCTCACGACATTGATTTACATACGGAGTTGGTCAGTTTCATTGAGGGATTTTGATATCAGAGAGAGAGAGAGTTTGCGTTTGAAACTTGCGGATTCGATTCAAGCCAAAGGGTTAAAAGGAGGTAGCTGTGACTTTTAAAGGAAGGGGTGCGGCCATTATTTTCTGTTAAAACAAGATTGTAGAAAGAAAGGGATGTCGCGATTTATATAGAGGTGGAGAGAGAACTGGAAGTACACCAACATTTAATTCATGTCACTCACAGTATAAACAAATCTTTTATTTTATTTAAAAAGATTTTTCTATTAAATTGATTTGATTTAAAGAGATTTTCACTTTATTTTAAACGGATATCGATTTGATTTCAAGCCTATCCACAATTAAATATCTCGGGTCAGACTGACGTTATAATGTTATAATGCAATTTTGAATTTAACGAAATAGATTATACAAATTAATTTGAATGTATATTTAAAATAACCATATTAAATCAAAACAAATAAATTCTTCAATAATAAATTTATATTATCATCGTTCATATTTAAATAGTATATATATTGATCATCTGAACCGTTTCAATTCAGTTTTATCTTTGAATTGAATTATTCCAGTTCTCGTATTTTGATGATTAGCAAAATAAATCGTATTTCGATTATTTAATCGATAATCCAATATAAAATACCATTTATATTATAAATTTAATATTTAAAACCGTACTAAATATTTAAAATAAATCGACCAAAAATCTGGGTCATCACTAAAAACCGTGCCTCGAGGCAGAAAATTCGCCACCTCATCAATCAATTTTCGATCACGACCGTTGGTTTTGTAGAGCTCAAGATCCTCTTCAAGATTCACGTTATAACTTTGATTTAATTTAAGGTAGATTAGGAGAGATGAATGAAGATAAATCGGAGCGTTTTAGCCATGGATTTCGTTGGAATGGCGGCTGGCTGTTTGTGAATTAGGGTTTAGTGGAATGGCCCTTTAATAAATATTTATATTATTATTATTTAATTAATTTAATTTCAAAAATTCATATTTACCGATACGAACTCTAAATCAAACCCAACGACTGTCGCTTCTAGCTAAATACCCCCATTTCGGACACAACGGAATATGTCTGGTAAGCCAATTCGACTGTTACGATTAGTTTTTATCAAAATTAAAATATAAATCAATATATATTTAATTTAAACATACATTTTAAATTTCCGTGGCCACATACTGACTCCAAAAATTACAGAAAAATTATTTTTGACTTTGTTTTAATATACGGTCCGAACAAAATTAATTTCGTCAAATTTGGAGACTGTCTAAAAAATGGCCATTTTTCAGTCGATTAAATTCAAACTGAATTGACCAAACGCGTTTAAATTTACCACGCTCACATATTAATACCAAAAATTATGAAAATTGGAATCTAACAATAATTTGATATTCCGAGTCCAACAAAAGTGGTTTCATCGAAAACGGAGGTCGTTGGTAAAATGGCTATTTTTAATATTAAAATATATACATAAATTCCATAGCGACTATTCTGAATTTTAAACTGGGCATAACTTTTGATTCCCATTATGAAATTTCAATTTTTCAGATTCGTTTGAAAGATATTTTTAAACAGATTTAAATATTTTTGGTTTTACTGAAATCTGCTTTATTTTGAATGCAGTACATTCAATTGAAATTTGAAATCGAATTTTCAAACTACCGCGCCATTTCAGGCTCGTTATATAATTAAAATAAATTTATTCATTATAACTTCGATTAAAATAAACTTTTCGTCGTTATTATTTAAAATAAATTATTTTAAATATTTAAAATCCATTAAAATTGTTAGAATAAAAAGTTTAAATTGGTTCTGATTTTCCATGTTGTTACACCCATAGACCCGTTCGAACTCGATGAGTTTGGGCACAAATCCAGAGCGAATTTCTTCACAGAATTAGATCATATCTGTATGAACTTATAGATCTTGAGGAGCACTTTGATTTTCATTTTATGAATTTCGGAAATTAGTGTGAGGATTACAAATGATTTGGGAATTATTTTCGAACGATTTGGGCTTTCAATTCTGGGTGGCAGTGGATAATGAACAAGGGAGGGTTTTGACCGATCAAAATTGAATATATATACCGCTTTTTTTATTATTTAATTAGATTTAATTCATAACTCGTTTATCGTTATGAACTCCAAATCAAACCTAACAAGTGTTCTTCGAAAGCCAATTCGACTGTTTTGATCAGTTTTTATCGAAAATTAAATATAAATCAATATATTGAATTTTTAACGTACATTTTAATTTACCGAGGCCGCATACTAACTCCAAAAATTACGAAAAAGTTACATCTAGCTATGTTTTAACGATATGGTCCTAACAAAACTAATTTCGTCGAATTTGGAGACCGTTTGAAAAATGGCCCTTTTTCCAATCGATTAAATTCAAACTAAAATTACCAAACACATTTAAATTCACCACGCTCACATATTAATTTCAAAAATTATGAAATTTGAAACCTAGCAATAATTTGACATTCCGGATCCAACAAAAGTGGTTTCGTCGAAAACAGAGGTCGCTTGCAAAATGGCTATCTTTAAGGGCTATATATATTATATTAAAAATATATAAATTCCGTAGCGACTATTCTAAATTTTAAACTGAACTTATTATTTATATTATGAAATATGAATCTTTCGCATTCATTAGAAAGATACAATTAAACAGATTCAAATGTTTCTTGTTTTACTGAAATCCGATTTATATTGAATTCTATACATTCATTTGAAATTAAAAATCGAATTTTCAAACTACCGCGCCATTTCAAGCTCGTTTTATAATTAAAATAAATTTATACATTCTAACTTCGATTTAAATATATTTCTAATCTTTAATTCTTAATAGAAATCATTTTAAATTCTTAAAATCCATTAAAATAGCTAAAATAAAAAATTTAAATTCGTTCAGAAATTCCGCGTTGTTACAATCTCCCCCACTTAAAATCTTTTCATCCTCGAAAAGGAACGGAGCTGAAAGTTGTTTAACTAGTCAACTCAACTTTCTTTCTGGCTTGAGTTCGTCAACTTATCAGTTTCTAAGAACTTTCGAATTTCTCAAAATTTTGGCTAACACCCTAAATTTTAGAAAAAATCGCCATAACATCCTTTGTATGGACTGATCGGTAAAACGACAACTTGCCTCACAGGGCCCTCATCATCCAAAAAGGAAAAGAAAAAAGCCAAGCGGCTAGCCAATCGTCTCATAAAATCATCATACCCATTGAATATAGTATACATGTACCTATTTGTCGGGCAAACAATATTATTCCTCTTCTTAGCTTCTATGCTATGACCTGTTCATTGTATACGCATATGCAATTCCAATCAAATTTCAATTCAGTTCAATATTTGATTCGATTTTGCTTTACTTATCATCCATTCTTATATTGGTTTTATCAATCCAATATTTTTATTAGTTAAATTAATAATCAAACAACACAACCAGCAATAAATTAGTTAACTAGCTTCTCAAACATGTATCTTATATATATATATATATATATATATATATATATATATTCAAAAATCATATTTTTTAACGCCAAATCACAAACAATTGACTCTAACTAAGTTTTGGTTCTCACACCAGTCAATTGGAAATATATAGATATCCACTTTTGAAACTCGAACATAAACACTGATGATGGCGCGCCAACATCAGAATCATCTCCGGGTGACAAGATTGTGATTCTATATCTACCCAGTATATTTGAGACTTCGAATACACGTTTGCAAGGCGTACATGCAAAATCTCCTTATACCCGATAGTCCAAATTCAATATAAATAAAATACTCAAATACGAATAATAGATATAAAATTTCAAAACTAAATTTGTTTTTATAAATAATACTCTTCAAACTCATTCTAGGGTATTACTAACCCTATCTCTAACGAGTCATTCTTATAGGATGTTACTAATCTTATCTCTGATGAATTCTTTCATTTGGTTCAAATGTGTCTTGTTCTCGACCTCTGTAAACTAAAGCTTTGATACCAACTGAGACGACCCGAAATTCCCCGATCCCCAAGGAGGTGGAGGAGCCCGGATTGCTTTGAGAACACGAGCATCAGAACACAAACAACAGAACATTACTTTGTTATTACAACAATTTACATCAGAGTACAAGAATATATTGGAGTATGAATAAATAATATTACACAGCAGAAAATAATATCAAAGATTTAAAATATATAAATATAAAATGTATAAATACAATGTACAGCGGAAAATATATCAAGTAGCACAACTGAAAGAAATAGATATAAAGCTTTATGAATATAGCTCCAGCTGTAATGCAGGATCCTATGAAAATGAATATCTGCAAACACAAAACTACTAGTTGCCCATGTAGAAAATAAGGGCACCTAGAGTTTGGGTTAAAATAATAAACTTCGAGTCAGTCATGGGACCGGTGTGAGAACTAAAACAGTTATAAACTTTATTATAAAGTTGGGTAAATCAAGGTACCACGCCGTATAACACGGAACGGGTTCACTCCCATGAATATTCTGAAATAAAACAATTTATAAACAACGCAATGCTTTTTGAAAAATGAAGCTATTATAAGACTCAGGTCCCGTCACACAATGCAACGCAAGCTGGAGTATAGAGTTTTACCTAATAATAGCCAAACATGCGTGGTACGTTTACAACAAATCATTTTTGTTATTACTATAAGTGCATAGTGTCAAAACAACTTCGAATATAAATGTATCAATCATAGACGACATGAGCATCCCATGCCACTATGCCGTCATATAGGTTTACAACTAAAACCGAAAAGTCGCGTATTTGAAATTGTATTTCCATCATAAGTCAAGGCAAGGGTTGGTCTCCTTACTGATTCAGATCACCTCTAGCAAGATGATCCAGGATTACACACTCTAGGCAACCCTTGGATCCTCCAAGGCTGGTCCACACTTACTTTAGTGGATTAGTTATTCCTGAACACACGTTTCCCGGTCCTATCAGACCTCTAAAGTGGTCAGTACATCGACCAATCAAATCCGAGGCGCCTCGCAATCCATCATCCACATAAGTAAAATTGTCTGGGCTCCATACCGTAACACCAGTTCTAGCTAGAGAGAAATGCATACACTTCTTGGGTCCCTTATCCCGTTTCTGACTCATACCGGGGTGTGAGATTCGCGAATTAATGCTACAACACAAAGCTATACTAATTAAGGCTTTGCTTTGATCATCTACCAAAAGATTCTTCTTTTCAACAAAAGCCTTGTCCATTTGCATATTAGCACGCCACGTTAACAATCCATACCGTACCACTGATTTCCACCAATTTATAACCTCTAAGCTCGTACGTCTCAGAGAAGGGTGTTAAGCAAGAGAATAAATTTTCCGCCACCAAACAGATATATATTTAGCAGAGATCAACGAATACAGTATAAAGGAATACAACGTCAGAAACACCATCCATTTACAAGTCTGTTCTGGGTCTGAACGAAATCGGAGGCACCTTATTCCTCGTCCCATATGTCCAATACAGGAGAGAGGTCCTCGCATATCCAGTCGATCTCCAGGTACGTCTGGACGATCACCACTTATTACCTTGTCTTGGGTGTACAACCCAATCAAGACATCGGTAATCATCCATATGATGTGAAGATCTCCGGTCTTCCACCACCGTCATCATCGTCGAATTTTAGTCGTTGTATTAGTTATTTAGAATGGATTATAACCGGTCTTTCCAAATAATTCGCGTATCTTATAATCAAGTGTTATAAAAACACATCATACGCCTCATTCCAATCTAGAATATTCTTTTATTCAAATATTCAAATTTTTAGGGATAGGTTCCCATTAATTTTATCACATATAAGTAAGTTCATTTAAACTATTTCTTTAATCTTCCTTTGGATATCATTTGAAAAGATTTTATTTTATCTTTGACCAATTCTAAACCAAATTAAGGTGTAAAGGCACGTAAATTCATACCAATTTGAGCTGACTAATATTCTACACATTCAACTCAAAGTGCACGAAAATACAGATCTTTAATAGAAAGAAATAAGAGGATGAGATAGGAAAGATAGAACAAATAGAATAGAAGAAGAAGAACACAACTGAACAGAATCAGAGTAAACACGAATCGCACAGCGGAACGAAATAGAATATATTATGTGCATAACCTTGAATTACAAAACTGTATTGTAAATACATACCATATTAGAGTATAACACATTATATATCACAGCGGGAATAACTCTACATAACTAATGGTGAAGTCTCCTGCTTTGAGCTCTACCAAGTGTATCTATAAAAGCCTGAAACACTTGACTGCCCATACAAAATTTGGGCACCCAAGAGTTTAGGGAAAACACAAAACAAATAAACTCTGGGTCAGTCATGGGACTGGTGTGAGTAAACTCCAACTATATTGTTTAACTTTGAAAATCCTTTTGAAACAAAATGGATAATAGCAAGACCAGCTCACACATAATCATGGACGGTTTTTACCTTACTATAACCCAAATACTTTGATATTATAATAATGTCTGATCAATAATTAACCAAATAGCAGAACGCTTGCATCTCACGCTCCACACACACACACATACATACACATATATATATATATATATACAAAGTCAAAAGTCAAATCCCACAGGGCACTTATTGGAGATTTGATTCCAACAGACATGGTAGGGGATCACCTTTCGATCAGTGTACTCTAGAGGGTATACACTGGGGTTCAACAAGAATGTCTAGCAACCCGGCCACACGTGACCAACCACTCATTTAGTTTGAGTGTATCGAATATATTGCCACCCACGATTTTTGGCCATTTAACCGTAATCCGAAGATACAGAATCGAAAAGAAGAACAAATATGATTTTTTTTGTAACAACCCGGAATTTTGGAACCAATTTAAATTTTTTATTTTAGAAATTTTAGCGGATTTCAATATTTAGAATAATTATTTTAAATAATAACGACTAAAAATTTATTTAAATCGAAGTTAGAACGAATATATTTATTTTAATTATAAAAGGAGTTAGAAATAGCTCGACAGTTTGAAAATTTGAATTTGAACTTTGACTGAATGTACAGAATTCAAAATAAAATGGATTTCAGTAAAACCAAAAATATTTAAATCTATTTAATAATATCTTTTTAACGAATCTGAAAAATTGAAATTTCATAGCGGGAATAAAAAGTTATGGCCAGTTAAATATTCAGAATAGTCGCTATGGAATTTTTATATATATATTAATATTATAAATAACCATTTTGCAAACGACCTCCGTTTTCGATGAAACCACTTTGGTTGGATCGGGAATGTCAATTTATTGCCAGATTCCAATGTTCAAATTGTTGGAATTAATACGTGAGCATGGCAAAAGAAAACGTGTTTTATTAATTTCAGTCAATTTGGATAGACCAAAAAATGACCATTTTTCAAACGGTCTCCAAATTTGACGAAATTAATTTTGTTAGGACCGTATCGTCAAAACATAACTAGAAATAATTTTTCTGTAATTTTTAGATTCAGTATGCGGCCTCGGTAAATTAAAATGTACGATCAAATTAAATAATTAAATGTTTTATATTTTAAATTTGATAAAAACTAATCTAAATAGCCGAATTGGCTTACCGACCATATCCCATTGTGTATGGAATGGGGGTATTTGGGTAGGGGTGACAGCCGTTGGTTTGATTTGGGGGTATTTGGGTAGGGGTGACAGTCGTTGCATTAAACCCTAATTTTTGAATTAAAAAGAATTAAAAATATAAAATAATATTTTATTATAAATATCCTACTTCTAAACCCTAATTTTTGAACGGGGGTATCTGGATAGGGGTGACAGTCGTTGCATTAAACCCTAATTTTTGAATTAAAAAGAATTTAAAATATAAAATAATATTTTATTATAAATATCCTACTTCGAAACCCTAGCCTCCTATTTCTGAGCCGCCAGTGAAAATCGAAGGCTCCCGTGCTCCCATCTTTCCCTCTTCCATTCTCATAATCCAATCAATAACTTCATGAAATTTTAAAAGGAAAATTGGAGAGGACATCAAGTTCTAGGAGACCAACGGATGGGATCGAATTCAGTTAAGCGGATTGCTCAAATTTCTAACCTGAAGGCGTTGCGTTCAAATGGGTTTACCGGGTGCTAGGGGAATTCGAATGGACTGCCATTCATGGCGCCGGAGGAGCAAGGTGGCAGTATCTTCGCAGAGGGTTTCGATCGGCATCTGGATGTTTGATTGGGCGTGCGACGTGGAGGGTTTATCGGAAGCTGTTGGGTTCGATTGTGAGGACCTGGGTGTAATAGAAGACGGTGAATAATTAATGATGGTTTAAGAATTGTAATTAGTCTAATTATTTAATTAATTATATTATTTAATTTATTCCATGTTTAAACAACCATAACTCATTCGATTCTTATCAGAGTTCAGCAAACTAAATACCGTTGGAATTGTGAAATCCGGATCTACCTCGTGGAACAGATAAGAATAGAAATAGAAGCTATTGGAATTTCTAGTAAAATTAAACGCTGCTTAATTATTAAAATCAACCGATCAAGGTAAGATTTCTCAATTAAAATATATATATATATATATATATATATATATATATATATATATATATATATATAGACTCTAACTGTAATATTAAAAATATGCACCGTATAAAATTGAGATTGACTGATTGATTGTGGTTGTGATGATTTGGTGAATTATATTCACGTAGGGTAAAAATATCTTTTTATTAGCAATTGTTATCTTAGATTAAAAATATTCATTGTTGTTAAATAGAAAAATGTCATGTCAAAAACAAATTATTCATATTTGTTAAATAGAAAAGTGTTGAAAACAAAAATTATATTTTTGTCAAAATAAAATATCCTTTTTGTTGAATCATATTTGGGTCAAAACAAAATATCCTTTTTGTCGAATCATATTTGTGTCAAAAAAAATATCCTTTTTGTTGAATCATATTTATGTCAAAACAAAATATCCTTTTTGTTGAATCATATTTGTGTCAAAGCAAAATATCCTTTTTGTTGAATCATATTTGTGTCAAAATAAAATATCCTTTTTGTTGAATCATATTTGAATCAAAACAAAATATCATTTTTGTTGAATTATATTTGCATCATATAAAAATATCATTTTTATGTTGAACTAGGATTGTCACATAAAAATATCATTTTTACGTTGAACTAGAATTGTCATATAAAAACTTTTTGTGTTGAATTAGAATTGTCAACAACATAATAATAACATTTTTATTTGTGATGATGAATTAAACTTGTCGATGACATAAAAATATCATTCTTAGGTGTTATGTTAACATTAAATTTGTAAACAAATAAAAGTAGTCATTTTATTTGTTATGTTAATGATAAAAATTTGTATGCAAATAAATTTACATTTATCATGATAAGGATAGAAATTTATGTGCAAATAAATTTACATTTTTATTTTTCATTTTTAAATAGAACAAACTGTATGCAAATAGAAACATTTCCTTTTATTTGTCATGTTGAGATTAGAAATGTATGCAAATAAAATATCCCTTTTTATTTGTCATTAAAGAGCATAGAATATGTTATGAAAATAAAACATTCTTTTTATTTGTCCTTAGAAACATAGAGAATGTTATATTAATTAAAAATATTATTTATTTAGAATGTCATGTGAATTAAAAATGTTATTTATTTAGAATAATGTCATGTGAATTAAAAATGTTATTTATTTAGAATAATTTCATGTGAAATTAAAATGTCATTTTATTAGATAATGTCATGTTAAAATAAAAATGTCTATTTGTTAGGAAATGTTATGTTGAAACAAAAATATGTCAACGATAAAATTTATATTTTTATAGTGCATTGTAGCAATGATTAAAATGATCATTAGTTAGAAATACAAAAATATGTTAAAGATTAAAACATTATCATTGTTATGTTAGCAATATTTAAAAATTGGTCGTATGTTAAAAATATGATTTGTGTTTGATTAAAACATTTCGATAATAATATTAATATGGTAGTTGAAATTATAAATATCTATTTATAATTTAAACAGTGAAAAGTTGTTATATAGAAAATAATTCAAACAGAATCATAATTGGTTAAATTTATCAACCAATGATTTATTTATATAAACTGTTGTTATCTGAAAATCCTACACGGGTATTAGGGTGATATTTGACATACACTAGCCCCAATATTTAGTTATATGTCAACCGATGGATTGACAGTCTGTGATGAGCGTTATTTATTTATTTTAATGCTCACACAATTGTAAATTTCACTCTGGATTTGAATGGATTGTGTAATGATTATTTATCATTATTGTTATATACATGCGATGTATAAAATCCATATAACAGAAAACATATGGTAATTGATTGAGTCGCATTCCGATTTAGAATATCTTTTACATAAAGAATATTTTAAAATAAAGAATATTTAAAATAATGAATATTTTAAAATAATATTCAATGAAGAATAAAATTATGATTTTTATGTCCATTTTTTGGATGGACACAAAAATATAAAAATATGAAGCCGAGTTAAGTAGCAAACGCCATTTTAACCCGAACGGGTTTATCGATCGATTTATTTCATTTTATAATGAATATCGAAAAGTAGTGATTTCAAAATCTATTATTTTGAAAATATTAATATGATAAATATATAGCATATTCAATTTTGATTTAAAATTGTAAGTGAAGTTGGAATCGTTTTAAAACGAATTTATAAATATTTTATAAATACTTTTTAAGTGGAAATCGACGATATATATATATATATATATATATATATATATATATATATATATATGTTTAATGGCCTGAATAGAACGCGCCGCGCAGCGACCGTTCGCGAATTTCGACCATTAACTTCAAATTGATGTAACGGGAGATCCAACAGTCGAATTCTCCTAAACCCGGAACTGTTGGGTTCATATTGAAAAGAGCTTTGCAATGAATATAAGAGATTTGAAATCTAACAGTTGGATTTGGAATTATGTCCAAATCAAATTTGAAAAAGGTCGCTATGGATGCAGCTAGGTGGCCGTTATTGGAAACCGATTGTACGGGCCTTAAAAATATTAATAAATTATGTAAAATCATGATTAATGATTTGAAAAGATTTTGGATGAAATATTCCATATTTAAAAAGATAAAAATATATTTTATCGAAATGAACTAGTTATTAACTAGGATAAATCTTTAAATTAAAGATTTAATGAAACTATCCAATTAATTAATGTTAAATTGGAATTAAATAAAATAAATTGGATTTTTGGGTTTGTCGTGAATGGTGTCTTCAATAACATTGTTCTTAAACCCCGTATGAAAAGAATAAATCTTTTAATTAAGATTATTAGAGTTTTCAATTATATTTAGTAGTTGGAATAAAATGAAATGTGAATTGGGTTTATTGTGAACTGTGTTTTTAACGACATTCATTCTTTAAACCAATTAATAGTGAAAATATAATTTGGAATTTATAAATCTTTTATTAAGATTTAATGAAAATTTTCCAAAATAAAGTTTTCCAATTTAATAGAAGAAATTGGAATTAAATGGAATTCGATTTAATAATAATCGAGATGAGCTTCTGTAAAAGGAGATCGTTATTATATATGGAATTTAAAAGGCTTTGTTGTTATTCCATTTATATTATTTGTCTGATACAGAAATTTATATCGATTATATATTGATTTGATTTCTGTGAAAATTCCATATTTAATGGAAGATGATTTTGGGTTTATCGTGAACTGTGTTTTAAATGACATTGGTTCTTTAACCTAGTTAAAGACAAGATTAATTCCTTGAAGTTGAATAATCATAAAGTAATGATTTTTATATACTAAAACCAAATTGGAGTTTAAATGAATCTTTAAAAAGGAAGATTAAAGAATAAATAAAAAGAATTTATCTTTGATAAAATTAATGGGAACCTTTCCCTAGTAATGTGAATATTTGTTCAAAAGAATATTCTGAATTGGAATGAGGCGTATGATGTGTTCTATAGCACTTAATTATTGATTATAAAATACGTGAATTAAAAGGCAACCCATTCTGAATAATTACTACAACGATTAAAATTCGAAGAGAAGATGGTGGTTGAAGACCGGAGGTCTTCACATCGTTTGTATGATTACTAATGTCTTGATTGGGAGGCATCCCAAGACAAGGTAATAAGTGATAATCGTCCAAACGTACTTGGAGATCGACGGATATGCGAGAACCTCTCTCCTGTTTCGTTCAGACCCAGAACGGACTTGTAAATGGATGGTATGTTTGACGTTGTATTCCTTTATGTTGTATTCGTTGATCTCTGCTAAATATATATCTGTTTGGTAGCGGAGAATTTATTCTCTTGCTTAGCACCCTTCTCTGAGACGTACGAGCTTAGAGGTTATGTATTGGCAGAAATCAATGGTGTGGTATGGATTGACAATGTGACATGCTAAGATGCGAATGATCAAGGCTTTTGTTGAAAAGCAGAGCCTTGTGGTTGATGATCAAAGCGCAACTTTATTTAACATAGCTTTGTGTAGCGATACTTCGCGAGCCTCACACCCCCGTATGAACCAGAAACGGAAGAAGGACTTAGGAAGAACATGCGTTTCTTTCTTGCTAGGAGTGCTGTCCAAGTTTTACAAGCCCAGATATTTTTACTTATGTGGATGATGGATTGCGAGGCGCCTCGGTATTTGTGTCCCTAGTGGCTCAATTTTACGCCCCATAGGGCGGGGAGACGTATTGTTCAGGAATTTATATATAATCCACCAACGTAAGTTGGGGACCGGCTCTGTGGCTCCAAGGGACGATGCGTTCTGTTCCTGAGACATGGGCTAGATTGTCTCGAATTCGGTAAGGACGATCCCTTGCCTTGGTTCATGATGGAAATCCAACATCCAATACGACACCATATAGTTTTGATTGTGTAACTAGTATGATGACATAGTATATGGTAGCTATGCCGTCTATGATTGATACATTATGATTGAAATGTTTTTGAAACATATATGCACTAATAATAATAATATCAAATCTGTTTTATCGCATCGAGCATTTTTTACCATTATAAGGTAAAACTCTATCCTCCAGTTTGCGTTGCATTGTGTGATGGGACTTGAGTCTTATAATAGTTTCATTTTTTCAAAAAGCATTATGTTGTTTAACGATTTACTTTATTTCTTGCACTGGCAATCCAATGGAGTAAACCCATTCCGCATTAGCGGCGTTGTAACAACCCGCAAATTCTGAACCAATTAAAAAAATTTATTTTAGAAAATTTTAATGAATTTTGAGGTTATAATATAATTTATATAAATAATAATGGCTAGAATTTATTTTAATCGAAGTTAAAACGGATAAATTTAATTTAAATATAAATGGAGTTAGAAATAGCGCGGTAGTTTTAAAATTTTAATTTTGAACTTTAGCTGAATGTACAGGATTCAAGATAAATCAGAATTGAGTGAAACTAGAAATATTTAAATCTGTTTAATCATATCTTTCTAACGAATCTGAAAAATTTAAATTTCGTTTTAAAAAATAAAAAGTTATGGCCAATTCAAAATTTAGAAAGGTCGCTGTAGAATATATATATATATATAATATATATGGCCCGAAGGACTACTTTTCACATATGAAGGAAGTTGGACTCGAAACCACTTTCATTGAGTCTGGAATAATGTTTCTGCATTTAAAAAGCATAAACACTTATATATTTTGAGTTTCGGAATTTATTTGTTTAAAAATGTATTTTTAATATTAAATATATAGCACTTGAAAATAGTCATTTTTCAAACGACCTCCGTTTTCGACGAAACCACTTTTGTTGGAACCGGAATGTCAAATTAAAGCTAGGTTTCAATTTTCAGAATTTTTCGAGTTAAAATGTGAGCGTGGCAAACGAAAATGTGTTTTGACTATTTCAGTTAAATTTAAACGACTTGAAAATAGTCATTTTTCAAACAGTCTCAGAATTCGACGAAATTAGTCTTGTTAGAACCGTATCGTCATAAGAAAGCTAAAAATATTTTTTTCGGAATTTTCTGAGGTCATATGTGGCCCCGGCATATTTAAATGTACGATCAATATTTAATTAATTAATTTTTAATGGGATTTTAAATAAAAATTCTACAGATTTCGGAATTGGACCCCAAGACCTGTCCCATTGCGTTCAGAAGGCCTCAAAACGTTAAGATCGACAGTAATCAAGCCCAATTCTGAGACAGTCCAGAAATCCGCCTTTATAACACGTTTTTCAATGAATTTAATTAAAAAAAAATATGAAACCCTAAACCTAATGGCCAGCCGCCGCCTAATGCTTTCGATGGCCAGAAAGCTCCGAATTTGAAACACTAATTTCTCTTAATCCGCTCTATGAAAATTGACAAACTATATATCAATTCGAAGAGATTTCCGAGAGCTATAAATCCATACGGTCAAGATCTGAAACCAAGACGCGGATTGGCAAAATTCTGGCCACAAAGGCGGCGCGGTTGGAGGTGATTTGGTGGCGCTGGGGCCCACCGAGTTCGCCCTGGGGCTCGGCGGCGGCGGGCGTGGCTTCGGAGTGGCGGTGTTCGATCGGCGCCTGGGTGGCCAAAGGGGGGTGCGACGTGAGGTTTGGACGGTGGATATTGGGTTCGGCCGTGACTGGAACGGGAAGAAGGAAGGCTAATTATTTTAATATTATTTATTTAATTAATATTTAATTTATCCAATGTTTAAAATTGAATATCTTTTTACTGCGATATCAGAATTCAACGAAATGACTTGCGTTGGACTCGTCTTTCAGAGATCTTCGCAATGGCGTAGACCAGAGCTGAATCCGAAACAGTCGAATTTTCAGCCATATCTAGATGAGAATTCTGAATTTTATTATTTAGTTAATTATAAATTATTTTTCTTGCGTTAAAAATAATTGTATAATGATGTAAATTCAAATCTGAAATGTTCTATGATTGATGAATTGTTGATGATTGCTTGTGGTATATTTGTTGGTCATGCTATGCTAGATCCGCATTGAAATCTCATATATGGTTGAGTTCTATTTGTGGTTAGAAAATTAAATCTAAATTTAGATTTAAATCATTTTTTATTCAGATTTAGTTGCTCTCATTTATTTTAAATTATTAAAATATTATTTTTATTATTCTGAAATGAACAATAAAATTTGAACAACAAATAAAGAAATTTATTTTTACTTGTTGATGTTACAATAGAAGTTGAAAGACAAAATAAAAACTTTATTTTGTTTATTTGTTTACTTTGCAATAAGATTTGAACGACAAATAATATATTATTTTTATTTGTTTATTTACAATAGAATATATTTTTATTTGTTTCATTACAACAGAATTTGGCTAACAAGTAAAATCCCATTTTTATTTGTTTACATTTAGAACAAGGTTTATGAATTACAGTAAAAATTTCCTTTTTACTGTTACCTTTAACATAAGAGGTTATAGAATAAGAATAACAATAAAATATTAAATTTTATGGTTGATATTAAAAATTAGTAAAATAAAACTTTATTTACATTATATTTGCAAATTAAAGGTTATATTTGGAAACCACCTTTTTGTTCACATTTTTATGTAAATAAAAATACATATTTTGGAAATCACAATTTTGTTACATTTTATATGTAAATAAGAAATTATTTTCAGAAGTTACATTTTTGTTTGCAAATATATTTTAAAATATAATTCATTCTTTTATTTGAATTCACTGATGCTAATAAACTTTAAAAATAAATTTTATTCTTTTATTTGCATTCACCATTACAAATATATACAATAAATAGTAGTTGTTCTTTATTTGCATTTACCAATGCAAATATATATTGAAACAAATTATTCTTTCATTTGCATTCACCAATGCAAATACATATATTGAAAATATAGTTTATTCCTTTATTTGCATTTATCAATGCATATATGCATTGAAATTATGGTTTATTCTCTTATTTGCATTTATCAATGCAAATATTCAATGAAACTAAAGTCTATCTTTTTATCTACATTTACCAATACAAATGTACACATTTTTATACACTGAATAGAATTTGTTAAAAATATACTTTGAAATAAATTTTGTTCTTTTATTTACATTCACTAATGTAAATACAATTTGTAAACAAAACTATTCTTTGTTTGCATTCATAAATGCAAATACTCTTTTAAATAAAATTTGTTTCTTTTATTTACATTCACTAATGTAAATACACATTGGGAATGTAACAACCTGCCTTTTTGACCACTCTAAGTCGGTATTTAAACCAACTCGGAACGTTCAAAACGACAGATTGTTATTTAGCTTAGCAGGTTTAAACAGAATTTACACAGAATCACACAAAACAAATATATACAGCGGAATAAAGTTTCATAAAGTATCAGAGTTTACAAACAATTTTTATACAGCGGAAGAATATTAAATTATAAGTACATTACATGAAATTCTTTAAATAAATAAAAGCTTTACGATTTTGGTCGAGCGCGCCACATGCATCTTTACGCTTCTCCACTTCGTTAAGAGCCAAATTCTTTAAAATCTTCAACGCTCGTATCTGACCCAAGCGTATTGCATAAAAGAAACACAACAAACACTCGGATTAATCATTGTTCAAGTAAATTAACTTCAATATAAACTGAATATAATAGTAAATCTTAACAGCCATTATATATTCGGGCATCAAACCTAGGTAAAGACTGCCACTTGATTTTTTATCAAAAATAAATAAATAATAATAATAATAAAATAAAAGGAAAAAAATAAAAGACATTTGTACTTCAGACAGTATATACACAGGAAAAAAAAATCTCAAATGGTGATTGCTCATATAAACTGGCAGTTAAACATATCAAGTGTATGTATGTATATACTTTCCCAAACCTTTAAATGTAAGCTCACATACCCAATTTTACTCCAACACAAGAACAAGTAATGTTTGCCTAGGCTAGTTTAGGTAGTTCATTCTGTGAACAATTGAAATGCATAGTTCATCACAACTAATATAAACAAGTTCTTTTGCATGCACACAACATAATTATATATCATTAAAAATAAGCTCTACTTGCGAAGGAGTGCCCAAAAGCAACCTACAGTACATACTCGCAACATTAAATAAAGGAGATAGACTCCTGTAATCAATGAATATTTATGGTGTATGCTGGATTTCAGTGAAGAAGGTAAACATTACAACATGACCAATTCGGTAAAATCAGCAATATGGGTAATTTATATGCAAAATTATGAGCATACACTAGCATATAAAATGGATACTTGAGGTTCTTTTTTTATCTCTTCCATTTACTTGTATTTTAGTTTTATTTTCCTGTCAAATAAGGTACCAAGTAGACAAAATGGTAAGCCCCATGGTATATAAACATTCATATATCAAGGACAAAACACAACGGTGCAACTATTTGGTACTTGTATGGTCACAACAAGAGAACGTGCAGGCAAGAAAAAACAAAATATGCCACCATTCAAAACAGCATAGGACTACACAAGCAAAACAAGTATCATGTTGGCAATTTTATGAGTTTCATGCATGTATGAAATCAAGACAATATAGGGTGTTTCATGCCAGTGTAACATTGTTTCAGTTACCAGTCTACTAACTTGAATAAAATTTTCTAAACATGTATTTTGAGGTCATGGCCATGCTCCAGCAACAGTAGAAAACACAACATCTAAGTGTCAAACCACACAATGGATTTACCATTTAATTTAGTTTATACCAAAGTCAAAATCCTTGAACAAGAATTAATCAATCGTGAGCATTTACTCACCTCAAAACGCGAAGAAAAGGAGCAGTGATGGAGTTGTTGAACGGCGCACAGATCTGGAGCTCGTAGTAGTTCCATCGGAAGCAACGGACGGTGCGGTTGTAGTTTACAGTCTCCACGGTGGTGACGGCTTCAGAGAGAAGGGATGGGTGGCGAAGGGTTAAAACGTTGGGTTTGAGATGGAGTATTATATATCTCCTTTTATTTAGCTTTTCTTATTTTGTTTGTTGGAGTGGAAGAGCAGCAGCTTTTCATTTATATATATTTTAATGGTCACATGAAAGTTGGAGAATTAATCAAGGGGTTTTAAATGGAAGCAGTGATTTCTTTGCTTGGCTATACAGTGCCTTTTTTTAATACTTAGTAACGCCAAAAGCAAATCTGGAAAATTGTTTAATATACTTAATGTGTATTTAATGTTTACCATTTATTTCTTCGTATTATTTCCATCGTATGTCAATTAATTTAGATTCATTACGAATCAGAATTAAATCCAGTTTACGGACCGCTAAACATTTATAGAAAAAAAAATTATTTAAACGAACAGCGATCACCAAATTTGACAAACAAACATTGACATTTAAACTTATACATTCCCGAAATCATTTTATGAAGAATAATTATGTTCAAGATCTGATATTCCTATTGCTTATTAATAATTTACGTTTGCAGCAAAATTTAAGCATAGAATTATATTTCCATACTGTTAAAATTTCCTTTAATTAACCTTAAATGTAAGCAGTTCAAATTTCGATCCAATTTAAAGTTGGAGTAAATTCACATGTCAAACCGTTTCTACGTTATTATGGTTATTATTTCACGATTATCATTTCAAACCCAGGTTTAAAAATATACTTATATTGAGAAATGTACATGTATAATTTATTAGATTATTAATGTTACCGTAAATTTCGTTTACCACGCTAGTTAAACATATGCTATATATATCGTTGACATTTAATTTCTTTACAATTTCTTTTAATGAATTAAATTAAAGTGTTGATTTAAATATTGATTATCGTATTTGTTCATGTAATAAGTCTTTAAACAAATCAAGGATTCGACTACTAAATTTCCTTTTATAAACAATTGTTCAAATTTAATGATTTCAAACATACATACAATTTGACAAACTTTTCGTTTGTTATAAATCATCATTCATCCTATCATAAATTGTCATTTATTGGAAATAGATTTAAAATCATGTATTAATAATATTATAAAATTAAATTTAAATCCATAACATTCAAATATCGAAATTAAATTTATACATACCAGATTAATTCAAAACCAAATTGAAATAAACTAGACTTCCAAATTCTAAGTAAAATTTCAAATATAAATTTCGATTATTAACGTTAAATACTTAATTTACTTTATATTTTTAACATCGAAATTTTTAAGTCGTCACAATCTCCCCCACTTAAAGCTTTTCGTCCTCGAAAAGGAACGAAATAAGAAACTGGTAATTAAACGATATATCATTCATACACACATCGACTTCGATTGCTTGTTCAAACACATAATTTTTTATTTCTAATTAGTATTGTTAACCCAATCACCCTAGTGCGAACTTCTGATTCAACTTCTTGATTAGAAACTTATATTCTCCTTGCATAGCAATAAACTAGGATAGAGAATTTCGGATTCATATCAAAAACTCTTATGCTAATAGGCAACCGAAGGTGCTTGCCTACTTTGGTCTATAGAGTGAAGGAAGCGAAGCGGCTATGGTAGTTTACGACTATTACCAGCTAATCCCGTCCAGTGGAAGCAAGCTAACCCGAAGTGACTGCACTGTACACTTGTAAGCACTGTTCCCAGTTCTTCTCCTTTCTTTGTTGCCTACCCGAAATAAGAATCATTATTATCATAGGGCCCAGTTGATCGATCAATGAAAGACCTGGCCCAATGTTTATACTGGACTTTGTATACTAGGTGTCTCTTCTGCTCTTCCTGTCCTAAATAATGTCAGCCTCATATAGCTAGAATTTGAATCAAATTCAACAAAGCAGATCAATTAAAGAAGTTGAAAAGCCAGTTCCGCAATTAATATACTAGTTGTCACGAAATACCTTTTCACTCTTGTTCTTATCCGAACATCTGCACCAATATGTAGGGCCATATTCACGAGAGTGCTAAGATCAAAAGTTCTCTAAGGCCCGGAAGATGGGCCTATTGGATGCCACGAGGTGTGCTGGTCGTATCCTATCATCATTTTACCTAGTGGACATGCTCGTCCAAGAGAGATTTGCACTTGTCCTTGCTAATTAGTCTGTTGTTGCTCGTCTTGTCTATCCTAGTTGCTTATCTCCATCACCAAGGGTTTGTACCGTAAAGTAGTACAACTCGTTTTGCTGATTATGAGATGCTTTAAACACAAACCCGGAGCCTTTCTGGCAACTGTTCACTCCAATCATGAATCCCCTACTTGAAAACGCAAACCCGAATCTGCCTTGCTGCCAGCAGGCAATGGCTGAAGAACTGGAAGCACTACAACAGAATCAGACATGGGGCTTAGGTCCTCTTTTTTCAGGAAAAAACTGTGATCGGTTGGGTCTATCAAGCCGCTCTAATGCTTAAGTTATCTAAGGGGGTTGGCCCGTCTAGTAAGGGGTATTCTCAGGAGTCTTAGATCATGAGGAGACGTTTGCACCAGTAGCCAAGATGGCGCAAGTAGTCATAACATACCTTGATCGCAGTTGCTGCGATTCGTGGTTGCCTATAAGTATAGTATACTGGTGTTTCAACTTGAAGTTTTGATTTGCATGAGGAGACATATATATACAGCCTCCACTGGGTCTATCTACTCCGTCATCTATGGGTTTCCAACACTTTATTCAATGAGTCGGCGCTTTGTGGTCTCAAACGGGCTCCTCTCGCTTTTCTCGCTTCCATTCCTCTCCTTTCAGTCAGAGTCAGCCAGGTGCCTGAGGAGCAAGCACTAAGAAGCTCATCCCAAGTCGAATCAAGCTAAGGATATGAAGACTCTAAGGGGGACTGAATTATTGGTTTCGTTTCGTAGAGGCTCATTATACCAAACCAATAAACTCATTGTATAAATCCACTGGTAAATCAATATATTGATCAGTGAAATAGATCTTTCATTACCAAGTTGTTGATTGAAGCGCTTACGTTTACATAATAGGGGCTCCGCTCTTTAATTTGATGTCAGGATCGACTATGAATTCTCCTAGTGAGCAGTTGTTGTTATTATTTCCTAGTACGGTTTTCAGAAGGACAAAGTTCTGGCTGTGGCTTTCGTTGAGCCGATTATGCGAGACCAAGAGCTCTACAAGAATGACCAACAATGGCAAAAGTAGAACCCAACACTTGATCGCAATTAGTATACTGGAATGTGGTTCAACTATGCATGGAGTAGTTCGGTTCGTGTTCAATACATAGAGCGCGCAGGCGTACTTTCGTTACGGAATTTTCCCATTTTATTCTCATTACGAGATGAGAGGGTTGGAGAATAAGATCAAGTCGAAATATATTCTTTATTTTCTTCATTCAAAGGAGAGTATAGATGGGCTAGAGCAAGAGATTCTGGCTATCAAGTTCCAGTGTGATCTACGCATGTTAGACCGCTGGGCTGTAATGGATTGGACTATGAATACTTCTTTCTAGTGAGGATATCGTATCAGCCACTCTCTTCAGGTGTTTGCAATTCCTGTGGGAACCGCACCACTTGAAGCCTTTGTATCCACATAATGAGAAGCCCTCTTTTAGTAAAGCTTCTCTTCATCGGCGACTTTCGCGAATGCCTTCTATCGACAAAGAATCCCTTGAGTTAGCCCAACTTATATAACCGGTGTTTGCTAGGTTTATTGAGCTACCTCACTACTGCTTTCACAGGAAGCGGCTTAGCTTGTGTTATGCGTAAGACATCTAGATTGGCTTGGCAGGGTAAGACCTTGACTCTCTTCCTTCCTACCTGCTAGAGACTGTTCAAAGAATAAAACAAGCTTAATTGGGAACGGAATGAGAAAAGAAAGCACCAAAATTCCTTCACGGATAATAAGCTACTACTACAGGCCCGGAACTTAAAGCAGCTACTAGACTACTCTACGACTTGCAGATATCAATTCGATTCTATCTCCGGAACTAATACTGTGGGAACAGCCTACCTAGTGTAGTACTACTTTCCGCTGATCCGCCTTACTAAAAGTGTTCTTAATCGAATGCCTAACTAATAGATAGAACGCCGTGCCGGTTGACTGGTTGAGACGAAGCTGCCGCTTTGCTGCCTTCGAAAGATTGGTTTCAGCTCGCACTCACCCTTGCCCGAGTCAAAGAGGCCATCCCTCAATTCCTAACAGAGAGGCGGTTAAAGGCCAGGTCCGGAGCATTGAAGGAACGTAATTGCGCAAACTACGTAAGCCATAGGAAAGACAACTAGCCAAGCGGAACAGAATAAGCAAACGAATCAGCTTCCGTTGTCACTGGGTTGGAACCATTCTTTGAGTCTAGCGGAAAGGAAAGAAAGTAGTATGCATGTAGCAGAGGTGACTGAGCAAGCCAAGCAAAACGCCTGGATAAAGAAGTAGGGCTTAGCCCGTAGCTTCAAGCGAAAGGGAAGCGAACTGTGAACTTGAAAGCTCACTGTTTGCTAACGGCTTGCAATCTTAGGCACGATGTACATAATATGGGCATGGTAAGCTCAATTTTAGGCGGAAACGCGAACTATTGCTATCTGTCACGCTCACTATTAGGCCCAGTAACGTCTCACTGATTATACGCTTTTAAAGTTCAGATTTCAAGTTTTGGTATGTTATTTAAGCTAAACATCAATATTTTAATTCAAAATGAATTAGAATTCATTTTCTATGTTCATGTTGTATAATAAGACGAGTTGTTGTGTCTTCGTCTTATAGATAAGGGAAGATCCCCGAAGGCTTCCTTAAGTCAGGAATAGAGTCCGGCCTTTCCCTCAGCCTCTGTAGCTATATATTTTTCCCTTCTGATAAATGGGATTTTCCTCACAGGCAAGTGCCCTTATTGGGAGGCGCCTTAAGGAAACTTACAGTAGAAGTCAGAACAATCAGACTCACCTACATCGTATGATCCAGTAGCTCGGAATCAGGACAATGAGAAAGCATCCTTACGTCAACAGTTCAAGTACAGGCAAGGGAACACACTTTGGAACAAGAACAAAGGGAGATTACTCGGGTAGTTATGAAAACGGACCGCATACCATTCCAAAATAATGGAGCAAAGGTGCACCAACTTATTGACCGGGAAGGCCCCACAATGGAAAATCACTCTTTTGGCAGGGCGAGACGAAAGCGTAGAGTGCTCTATGGCTGGCTTTCACCAGTAGGTCATTCCTTTACTCGATGGGATATTCAAATAAGAAGAAGGAGCAGCCTAAGATGCAGATGAAAAGATGGCCAAAGATCTTATATTATCTGTCCCCCTTCTCCCTAGATCTGGCTAGCTTGAAGCTGACCAAACGCTTTCTTCATTTTCAATGAGCTTTCACTTTCCTTGCGTTGGCCGCTAGGTCCTTTTCCTTAGGGCATTCTACTCTCTCTTTTCTAGGGGACAATCAACTTATTGTCGAAGGTATGATAGTAGGAAAGGACGGACTTAAATAAGGGATGCTAGAACCGTAAGTAACTACTTTCTTCTTTGTGATGAGGGACACTCTGGTCCTTTCTTTGTCTTTGCTTTCCTCTTCTCTAATGCGCATATTGAGACTATGCACCTTCGCCAACGAAAAGCATGATAAATAGCGCTTCACCACATAGTATACTTACTGCATTGCTGTCATATCGACGAATCATTTCAGGATGATGAGCAGGTATTATGCGAGGCAGGCCACCTCTCTTCAAATAGACGAACTGTAAGCTCTTTCGGTATAGGTAGCTTCATACGCTCTCTGAGGCAATACCGCGTACTTCTAAATAAAGAAAGGGCAGTATGCAAGAGCCCCTTTTTCCTAGCAGCAAGCCTGATCATTGACTTCGCGAACAAATACAAAGAAAGGGTTGGGGAGTGGCAATGAGCGAGGTAGCTTCTAGAATCAAGGGATGATTGGAGATGCAATTGTGTATTCGTATTTAAGAGATACCAGATTTACCCAGTATATTAATTGTGGGATATCGATGTAGTGGATTGATGTACCAACATTACTATTCAAATAGTGGCCTTACAATCACCGGATCTGGGCCTAATAGTACGTGTCCAGACACCTATGTAAATCAGATATGATATGCTCAGTCATCCTAGCGACTTCTCAGCCGTGCTTTCTTTATCAAATCAGTTATTTTCTTTTGAGGAGAGTTGTAAAGTATCATTACACGGGAGGTGGGTAGTTCAATCCCAATAAATTTTCTTGTGCTGCCATTCCGTGAGTTTGTTCTGAGTTATTTATATGGGGTTATTGGCAAAATCAAATCCAAACTTGTAAGTGTCAGTTAGCTCCGATCATCCGCTTCCTCGGAGCCTACGCCGGTGGATTCATCCAACGATCTACCGATCACCTTCCTTTTCCCATCAATCTCTTTGTGTGATTTTGTCTAAAAGAAAGGAGCGACCGATAGGGAAGGAATGCAGAGCTCAGCGAAGGAGTGCGGATAGAACCACTAGAAGGGTGGGCTGAAGCCGGTATTTCTTTATATCTGTTCAGCTAAAAAATATCAAGTAGGGACCTAAGCACATCCGTCCTTTTTCATCTCCTGTGAATAGATGCACAAGAGTTCCTTTGGTACATGCCACTAGCTTTATAACCACTTAACCGAGAACAGTCAAATCACACAATTCATAGGCTTCTCCTTTAAGGAAGTCAAAACAACATGCTCGTTCCCGTATCACTTGTACGAATCCTAAGCAGGCTCTTCACGCTTCCTTTTCCTTAGTCCAAATAAAATAAGGAGTAGAACCCGGTACCAATAACCAATATGCTCAAGTCTTCCTATCGGAAACATAGTATTGGCGCAACAGGCAATTAATATACCTCAAGGAATGGCTTAGGAAAAAGTCTTATTTGAATATGGAAGAATAGTTTGGCTCCTTTTAGTCGCCCCTCCGTTTCTCATTTGGAATTTCATCATAGGTAAGGCAAAGCGCTTTCTTTTAAAGAAGCATCTGGTTCACTCTTTCTTTCGTGAGTTAACCGACCCTTTGATTTTAAGGATTTGAGTAATTCGGGATCTATACTACTTGGAATGGCTCTCTCATATTGAGCCATTTTGTCTAGTGGCATTCGATCACAGAACCCCATGACAGCTGCATAAATCACTACAATCCGTTTTTCAATTGGAAGTGGTGAATATTGTGGTTGTTTGGGCACTTGTGTAAGCCTTTCACCTCTATTGGGTAATGCCTGAGTCGCTGCATCAAGGTCTGAGTCAAATTGAGTGAAGGCGGTCACTTCGCGATATTGTGCCAATTCCAGTTTTGAACTACCGCGGACTTGTTTCATAGTCTTCAACTGAGCGACAGACCCGAAGCGACTGACAGATAAGCCATCGTCAATTGCAGGTCTAATTCCATGATAAAAGAGCTCTGCTTCTGAACAGATTTGTCCATCAGTAATGGGGATCACATTGGTGGGGATATAGGCCGATAAGTCTCCAACTTGTGTTTCGACGGGTAACGCAGTCAAGCTACCTGCACCTGTCTGGTCTGATCGTTCATCGGCTCTTTCTAAGAGACGGGAACGTAAATAGAAAACATCTCCAGAGAAAGCCTCACGGCCTGGTGGTCAGCGTAACAATAATGACATTTGTCGATATGCCACCGCCTGTTTACTAAGATCATCATATATTATTAATGCATGCATGGAATTATCGCGGAAATATTCCCCCATGGCACACCCAGAATATGGGGCCAGAAATTGCAGAGGAGCAGGATCCGAAGCGATGGCTGCTACAAGAACGGAATATTCCAAAGCATTCGCTTCAATTAGAATTTGAACTAATTATGCAACAGTCGATCGTTTCTGTCCAATCGCTACATAGACACAATACAATGTCTCACTCTCAGAGCTTTCGTTCATTTGCTTTTGGTTTAATATAGAATCGATAACAATAGTTGTCTTTCCAGTATGTCTGTCCCCAATTATAAGTTCACGTTGACCACGACCTATAGGAACCAGGCTATCTACTGCTTTTAACTGCGTTTGCATGGGTTCGTGCACAGATTTACGCTCAGTAATCCCTGGGGCTTTCACTTCGACACGTGATTGCTTAGAGCCCGTTTTCCATCAATAGGTACCCCCAACGCATCGACCGCACGACCTAACATGGCCTTTCCCGCAGGAACATCCACAATGGATCCAGTGCGCTTGACAAGATCCCCTTCTTTAATAGGGGTATTACTACCAAAGACAACAATACCTACATTCTCATTCTCAATATTTAAGGCTATTCCTTTCACACCACTGGCAAATTCAACCATTTCCCTAGCTTAAATCTCATTCAATCGATAAACTCGTGCAATCCCATCTCCAACTGAGACCACTCGACCGATTTCATCTACTTGAAAATTCGTGTAAAAGTTGGCCATTCTACTTTCTAGTAGAGTCGTGAGTTCTGCTGCTCTGGGAGAGAATTCCATACTAAAAGAAAGAAAGTGGGGTAAGTGAAATTCTCTTTCTCAATCAACGAGGAAAATCAAAATATACCTTATGAACTGAATGAAAGCACTAACCCCAGAGCTTGGGCAAAGTGGGGACCTAGTATATTAATTGGTGCCCTGATTGACAAGGTTGACATATACGTCGTTTAGCCAAAAAATGCTCTCATTGTGAAAAAAACCCAGTATATTAGTTGGCGCGACTTCTTGGAGATTGACTTCTGGTAAGCTCAAATTCTCCGTAGTGTCCCTATATACTCTCAACAGAATGTCTAGTACGGACACGATTTTCTTTTGAAGCGCTGTTCGAGCTAAACCATCGACTTTACTTCTAGTAAGCTCAAACTCTCCGTAGTGTCCCTATATACTCTCAACAGAATGTCTAGTACGGACACGATTTTCTTTTGAAGCGCTGTTCGAGCTAAACCATCGACTTTTTCCTCGAGATTCAGAGAATTGATCTCGCCGGCTATTTTACTGGAATTAATATACTGGGGGCTACTAAAAGGGCTATAGATAAACTGATACCTAGGGAAAAGATGTAATCACATACTAGAATATCCATCAATACAAGTATAGCATAGAAAAAAGATAGAATCACCATACACACTCCATTGCGGGGACAGGATTTGAACCCGTGACCTCAAAGTTATGATCCTTGCGAGCTACCAAACTGCTCTACCCCGTAACAATCATTTAAAATTAACTCATATTAAGATGTTGTACTAACTTTGACTTTCAAGTGTTAAGCATAAGGCTTTCCATCAGGTTCTTTTACATCCGATAGAAGATTGTTGAGTTCTTAAAGATCATATCATTTATGAAATGATGGTGTCATGGAAATAGACCCTCCTAAGCAACCAGTGGTCACTTCAAATCCGGTATTTGGTTTAGTTAGAGATATTCTTTGCCCGATAGATGAGATCTCGCCAAGCATAGCCGATTCTAGTTCTAGCACCGGAAGTGAAATTGCAGAGGTGCAACTATCGGACATGAATGCAGTCGCTGATCAAAATTTGATGAAAGAGATATTCAAGGAGAATGGAGCGCTCGTGTTAGCCGAAGGAGTAGGAAGTGCCAAGGACAATTGATTGCTATGTAGGCATCCCTTGAGATGAGGAACTATCAAAAAGAAAAGAATAAGCATCGTCAGAACGATCCAAAGAAAGTAGGCAGGGGGGACTTGAAGAGAAGAGCACCGATTGACGCTCCCCAGTGTTTATTGAGCTCAAAGTGGATGAGAGATATTTCTATGCTCTCTATGTTATGGTCTTCGTTCCACACCTAGTCTTGGTTCAAAGACAGTGGAAGGATCCATCCATTAACTTTTCTATCTCCACAGCCCAGTATATTAATTGGGGCCTGCACTTTCCACTGACCCCACGAGCCCTAGCATCTTCAACTTTGGCTAGCACTTCCAGACTTCATCGGACCTCCATTCTCAACCTTCAAAACAGCCCCATTGACTCCCATTTGCAATGAACCAGGGACAATGGACATGGTAGCAATTCGCTAATGGAGTGGACCCCATTAACCCCCCTTTCCCCCCGGTCAAACGGGAGCGAGCCCTGGAAAGTGAACATCTCATTTCCATTGTGGAAGTTTTACTTTGGGGCCTTGATGATTTCATCAATGAATTGGCAAGGAAGCACAAGTAATAAGAGTGAAAGGAATCCCGAAAGGATAAAGTCAGATACAAAGGGCAAGGAAGGCCTCCTAACGTGGGTCAACCCCACTTAACCCTAGGCAGGTAATAAATCTATTGATTGATTAGTGGTTGTGTTTAAAAATTTGCCTTTACGCCTAAAAAAAGTCGTGGTTGGGCCACGCAAATCAACTAAACAGCGTGGCATGCATATAGTATAGCAAGATGGATAACAAGGGAATAGGAACATTGCATTCAGTAGTATTCTTATGAATCTATCCAATAGACAAGTGGGCGGAAACCACTTTAGGATAAGCTACCCGAAATGCTTTCTTAAATACGTGCACCTTCCAATTTGATCCAAAAGGCTATCTTGGAAGAAAGGCTTTTTTTAGCTGAGGCTCCAGTATATTAATTGGGCATGTATATTAATTCAAAAGGGTCCAATCATCGGTCAAGTTCGGTCTCCTTTGGGCGCCTCACTAACGCTCGCCTTCTCTTCGCTCTGGACAGGAGCACTAATGGACACGGGGAGGGGCAGGCAAAGCGTGTCGTTCGTAATGGAAAGAGAGCTTCCTTTGGGCACCCGCCTCTTTGTTGGACCACGAATACAGTGGTCTCTGACTAGGACCAGGAACCAATTCAAATTTGGATCTTGACATGTCTGTTGTTTTTAACCGTAGGCATCTCGCTAGGAAGTTGGTGGGCTCATCATGAATTAGGTCGGGGTGCTGGTGGTTTCGGGATCCCGTAGAAAATGCGTCTTTTATGCCTCGGGTAATAGCCACAAATCATATTCGTTCAGTAATTCTACACCTTCTTCATTCTTGGACCATGCTTAAAAATATTTTGACTCTTCCATGCTGTGTCTCAGGAACCTCTTCAATACGGTCCGGACATTTGATAGATTATCTCTTCTTAAACAACCTATATCCTCCAAACTTAGCCAACATTTGATAGATTATCCAACCCCGAGCAATCTTAGTTATTGGTGGGGGTTCAGTTCGTTAGCCGGTATTTGTTTAGGCATTCAGATAGTGACTGGCCTTTTTTAGCTATGGATTACACACCTCATGTAGATCTAGCTTTCAACAACGTAGAACACGTTATGAGAGATGTTGAAGGGGGCTGGTTGCTCCGTCATATGCATGCTAATGGGGCAAGTATGTTTCTCATTGTGGTTCACCTTTATATTTTTCGTGGTCTATATCATGTTAGTTATAGCAGTCCTAGGGAATTAGTTTGGTGTCTCGGGGTTGTCATATTCCTATTAATGATTGTGACAGCTTTTATAGGATACGTACCACCTTGGGGTCAGATGAGCTTTTTGGGTAGCTACAGTAATTACAAGCTTAGCTAGCGTCATACCTGTAGTAGGAGATACCATAGTGATTTTGGCTTTGGGGTGGTTTCTCCGTGGACAATGCCACCTTAAATCGTTTTTTTGGTCTCCATCATTTACTCCCCCTTATTTTAGTAGGTGCCAGTCTTCTTCGTCTGGCCGCATTGCACCAATATGGATAAAATAATCCATTAGGTGTACATTCAGAGATGGAAAAAATGGCTTCTTACCCTTATTTTTATGTAAAGGATCAAGTAGGTCGGGTAGCTTGTGCTATCTTTTTTTCCGTTTGGATTTTTATGTTCCTAATGTTTTGGGGCATCCCGACAATTATATACCTGCTAATCCGATGCCCACCCCGCCTCATATTGTGTCGAAATGGTATTTCCTACCGATCCATGCCATTCTTCGCAGTATACCTGACAAATCGAGAGGTGTAGCCGCAATAACACCAGTTTCTATATCTCTGTTGGCTTTACCCTTTTTAAAAAATATCTATGTGCGTAGTTCAAGTTTTCACCCGATGAACCAAAGAATTTTTGGTTGCTTTTGGCGGATTGCTTACTACTGGAATGTATCGGATGTCAACCTCTGGAGGCACCATTTGTGACCATTGGACAAATTTCTTCTGCCTTTTTCTTCTTGTTCTTTGCCATAACACCCATTCCGGGACGGGTTGGAAGAGGAATTCAAAATTCTTACACGGATGAGCACGGATTTACAAGTCACACCTGACTGGAATATGATTTAATTACATCAATCATTTTTTTTACGAGTTAGTATTACACCATGAATTTACAAGAAAATGATTCTTACGAACCTCCACTAAATTTCACCCAAGCTTCATCCTGGTCATGGATAGATCACCCAGGTTCGGGTCCATAAGCAGTGACAATCGGCCTATGAAGACTCGCTTTCGCTACGGCTCCGGTTCCCGCCCCGGTATATTATTAGGCATCGCCGGCTTATTCTTCAACGGGCACCCTGAGTAGGCCTCCCTACGAGCGCCTCCCACTGCTTGGGAGCTCACGGTTTCATGTTCTATTTCACTCCCCGATTGGGTTGGGGAGGAAACAAAGAAAAGAGCACGAACCTATGAATCCTAGGTCACAAGCGAAGCGAAATTCGCTACCGATCTAAATAGAAAAGCGGAATCCGAACGAAATAGAAAAAGGCCTGATCTAGTATATTAATTGCTCTTGATCGGGGTTACATGTTGGTTACAGTTTACAATCCTTCAGTAACTGGTGCTGAACGAAAGACCAGATCCATCCATTTTTGGGGTTCGCCAAATAATATACTGGGGCTTGGCTTGTGCATATCCTAGCTCAGATACGTCTGGGAACGTAGGCCTCAGATGGAAAGAAATACATGACCCTGCTCCTGTGGCTGACATCTTTGCTTCAGCTGCGCAACCTCCCAAAGGAAATATAAGCCTCCCCTGCCCCGCCTACCTACGTGGCTGCTCCACTATCTTAGTTGAGTTCCCTAGTAGCGAGAAGGGTTTACCTGGCTAACTTGTTAGTGGAAGATCTTGCATCAGCTAAAGATGTTCGAGAAGATTCCCATCCAAACCTTATTGGAACTGTATCCCCGGCCAGTATAAACACTGGTGGACCACGAAGGTTTGGCTAAAGAACATCTCCTCCCATTGGTCGCCTTGACAGTTGACCAATCGAAAGACAAATAAATGCTCATCAAAGACAACGACAACTCAGGCATAGCGATCCCTATTCTCCATTAAGTGTTTTGTACTTCCCATTTGAACTAATCCTCTTCAAAGCGATTGTATTCGGTGGCATAATTGTTTTGATAACGAACCTGGACTAACCCATATAATATGGAGGAAAGAGAACCTGGCCCAACAAGAGAGGTTAGCAATATCCGATATCAGATTGATAGGGAAAGAAAACCCGGCCTAACAAGAAAAAGAAGCGGTGTCGTGCCTAAATATTTTCTTTCAAGTGTGAGATGTGTCTTTTCTTTCTAACAGAGGTAACGAAGCTGGAATTAATATAATGCCACCCACGCCTAAAAAGAGAGGTTAGCGATGCGAGACCTTCTGGGTTGGGTAAGGCTTAAGGAGGGGCCTGTCGATGCGGTACTTCAGTTGGAGAGGATGAAGCATGTTGGTAAGGAAGGTCCAAACTATCAAAAGGGCATGCCCTTAATAAAAAAAAGACAACAGGTAAACACGGACCTGGCCTATTTTCAGGGGGACCACTTTGACGCCAGCCATCATGGATATTAAGCTCCCGGGTATAAAAAAAGGATTCATTGAGTGGAGCCTGCTACGCACATTGTTTGCATTCCAGGGTGGTTCCAAAGAAAGGGTTGGAAAAGAGAATCAAACTGATCTACGACCACCCTCCCATCCCATCCCATTTCCTAAGATCCGTCGTGGCTCGGAGTCTTGTACTAGCCCCGCCCTATCTAAGTAAGGCGGATGGAAGATGGCCAATGAGCTCTCTCGCTTTATTTTATTGGTAGAGCATTTCTTGCTAGATCGGATTGAGAGTGACTTCTTCCGTTGTTTACGTTTTCAAACAAATTTCATCGGTGTCGATATTATCTTCATCTCAGCCAGTTCCAGCTTGCTCCGCACAGGCTACATCTCGGCCTTTCATTGATATTCTTTCAATTCATTTTTGAAGCCCTTCCTTCGGTCCGGGGGTAGGGAATTGCTTTGATTGATTGATTGCGACAGCTTATCGGTGCTCATTAGTGGTGAAGTCCCTCAAACTAGAAGTTTCAAACACAAGCCTACGAGAGAAATTGACTTTGCATACTGATATTGTATACCGAAGGGTGCTCGTAGATCAGTTGCACCACTCCTCCTTACCTTCCGCCTGCCGTCTCCCTCCTCTTTGCTGGCATCCTTTGATAAGAAAGTTGAATGAGCCTTCAAAAAGAGGGGAGATAGATTCTCAGATTTTATTTTCAAAATGGAAATCTATGACAAAGGAAGACAAAGTCTTTTTTCTACAAGTTGGAGGAAGAATAAGAGGAGCTGACGAGAAAACGAGTTTGATCGAAATCCAGATTATTATTCAAACATCGACTAGATTTGACGTGAAACCCTCTAAAAGATATTTTCTCATTACAGACATTTATAATTGAAGAGATATTCATCCGTCCTACCTAATAGGCGCTTCCATTTAGCCTCTTCTCCTTTGAGAGGGATTCTCATGCCACATACAGGGTAGCATCATTCACAGGCGCACTATGGGGAGGCAGATAAGTTCATCACATCACATAAAAGAAATTTCCAAGTCGACGTTTTTGAGAACCCAAAAATCAAAGAAATCAGGCATGAAGGACGCGAAAGCATCTCCCTTATTGAGAGAGAGAAGCGCGGGGCACAGTTCTCACTTGGGCAAGGAATCCATGGCGGGATCGGATTGGCTCAAAACCCCCTTTCTTTATATGTTTTCTTGGATTTCAGATGATGATGAGAAGAACCTTTATCACACTGAAATGCTTTAAATATGAATGAGATGTCGCGTCGTGAACTGATTCGAATCCTGGAATTCGCACTGGGTTTGACTTCTTCCATGGGATTTTGTTTGATGGCTAACCTGGAGGGTTGAACTCCAAGAAGGTCGTGCTAGAAGTTCGTTGCTTGGCATCTTGCTCACTTTCTCTTAGTTTGCATCTTGAACGCCTTTCGAGTCCACCAATTCGTAATAGAATAGGCGAGGCACATTAAATCGAGCAAGTCTGTGGATTTTCTTGTCTTCCTTTGAGCCCATTTCATGGTTTGGGAGTCAATCAAAAGAAGAAAAAGGAGATGAGGAGAGAGCCTCAATATCTATTCAATGGCCAGTGACATCTAAAAGAAGAAAAAGTTTCCAGCATCTCACGTCCACGAAGATCAGATTTAGCTGGTTCCCGCCCACTTCTAAGAGACTAGAATGTCTTTCTTTTCTGCCTTAATAGGTAACACTTCTTAGTGAAATCCATAAGAAAAGCAGACTTTCAATACTCTTTTTTTCATAAGTAGAAGTGATTTGGGGCACAGAAGATGTGCCTGAGATAAGAATGGTTCTCTCCCTGAGGTCACTCTCAAGAGAAGGAGCAACATCATTTATTTATTTGTCCAACTGATTGTGCAAGAGAGTCTGTTCTTTTTATTCTTCCTACAGGCACATAAATAAATAATATAAATAAATGCATATAAATAGAGGGATTCTCTAGTCTAGTAGCTATGAGTCTATGTACAAGAGGTTTTTATCCCATTTGTTGAGCCTTGGCTAACTGTTAGTTAAATAAGTTGTCTTTCTCTTTCCGTTTGGTCGAGTGTGAAATCGTCGAGCCTAATAATCATTAGTCTTTCCAGTCATCAAACTATGATCTGGAATTAGCTCCCCGGTCACTCCACCAAGAAAGGTCCCATACGCCATCATTCTGAGATGAAGCATAAGCAGCCGAAGCGGCGGCCTCAATCTTTTTTAGCTGGTTCTTGAGCTTTGTTTCGTCGAGTTTGAACTGAAATCCTGAGGTGCGTAGCGAATCCAAAACCTAAAGTTGGTGAGGCCTTTTATTCTTAACAAACTAACCTTAGTGCTGAGTAACGAGAAATCCTGTCTTGCAAGAAATCTATGTGAGTTTTGAAATACTATTCTATGCTGAGAGTAAATGCACATAAAGTAAATGTCGGTATTTTGTCCAGGAATGGCTCTCTCTCTGAGGTCACTCTAACTTTATAAAGATTAGTGTGCCCTAAGAAGAGGATAAACTACTTACTAATACTAATAGATAATAGGAAGACTCGAAGGAAAGGCCTGGGCCTGACTTTCACTCCATTTGGTAGGAAATTCATAAGAATCGGAGTTGGCGGGGAATTAATTTTAGCGACTTTCATTTCGAGGTTAAGGTTTTTTGTCCTATTTACATTGACTTTGACTCAGCACGAAATGCTACTAGAAGCAAAGTCCCACTAGCAACTACGAGAAGAACCTTTTCGATGAAAGATTCGGTTGTTGTTTTTATTATTGTTAGTGGACTGCTTAGTGACAAAAACTAGATACAGAGGGGCTTGGTCCTACGATCACGGACTTCGATCAATCGGGATGAGGCTTTGGGAAAGCAACAAAGTACCTCCAGGAGGCGAAGTTAATTTCTATTTTTGTTTATATTAATTTCGTCCCCCATTCAAAAGGAATGGGGCGAAGGGGAGGCGAAATAACGCAGGACTTGATGCCTTTCAACAAAAAAATAAGAGAATAGTCTGGAAGGGTAATTTCGCGGGCTCTCCATCTTCTGCATTGGTGGAAAGGCAAAGTGCGAACTAGTGGGATCTAAAGCAAATGAGAGAGGCACAAAGAGAGAAAGAAGTGGGACTTTGAAACGGAAGGAATGCAGGCGACCCTGGCAGCGATCATCCAACCCCCAGTATATTGATTGCCAGCCAGGTCCGAATCTCTAGCTTCAAGTTCCAGAGTCAATAGGCTTTGACCACTGTATAGGAGTACTCCAGCACTACCAGAGTGAAAAAACCACATTCTATTCAAAGAAATAAGATAAAGAATGGATATTGAAATTCTCTCTTGGAAGCATATCCCTCAGTAAAAATTTCTATGTTCTCTAGCTCACTACAAAATCGATACCAATGCAAACACCTCATCTTATTCATACTCTGAGATCTCATGTGTCTTTTTTCCTATTTCTAAATTATAGGTTCAAATAACATTAGTTTGGACGTTCTCTGTCTACGAGGGCAGTAACATCACTTGAACATCGTTATCTGGCTTCCTTCCTAAAAGATTATCCAAATCCATTATTTATCTTACAAGTAGATTTAGAACGTTTTCATGGTCCGAATGTATCCTAGCGATCATTTCTAATTTTCATTCTCTTTGACCTAGCAATGTTTATAATAGTTTGCTCTTCAAGCCTTGTTCGGTCGTCCAGAGATGGTTGGGGTTGTCACTCCTTAGTTCATCTCTCGGTAGAACAAGGCCACCGCATAGGTGGGTTCGATTCCCACGGGAGTGCACATTGCCAATCTAATTGGTACTTTCCTTTTATGAATCCTTAGCTCTTGCTGTCAATTACTGATTCTTTAGCGATGTAAAGTAATATTACTGAGGGCAGTAGGCTGGCAAGGGAACCAATGTTTCGGTATTCGTTCTGGAATCAGTGACTGAGAGTAAGGGCTAGTGATCAATAAAAGAAGACTAGTGGGGCATCTTGCTTCTCGTAGTAAGCAAATCTCTTTAGAAGTCTATTTCTTTATCGAAGTAAAGAGTAGTTCCTCTTGTTGAAGTCCTTTTAGGCGAGCTACTTTCTTCCTCTTATTCCTACTCTCCGATTCGGAGTCTGATTTGATCCCGAACTCGGCAATAAGTCTTTCGGGCTCTGTAGAGCATTAGAATGTGTCTTCTGGTCCTCATGTGGGTGATTCCCCCATCTGATTCGTTAAACGTTGGGTTCTCAATAAGAAGATCGCTGTCTATTGGGATCTAGTCCATGAAAGAAAGACCTTTTATGCTATAGAAAAATATGATTGTATGGATCCACGCAAACAAAGAGTCAATTAATTGCTTATCTTATACGGGGGTAGACGACGTGGGTTAACTACTTATTTTACTGTTATTGAATTTGAAAGACTCATTGATGGCTATTCTGCTCGCTCTCAGGAGCTTGAGTAGACCGTTTGTTCAACTCGCCTGAAGGAGACTATACTTCCTTAGATCGAAAACCCCGCTTCGCTCCCTTCGCACTCATTTACCGGTTGCTCTTCTTATTCATGATTATGTCGTTCGTAGACATTCCTGGTCAAACTGACTGGGTAATTAGAGGATAATGTCAAGGCATATGTTCGTGTCATGCCCAATAGCTCATCACGAGCAAGGCTGGAAAACGAATGTAGTTAGCCGGTAAACAAATAAGCAAAGCTTAGCGCTTATACAATCAGTCTTACTAAATGCATCCTTGGCTAGAGCAATAGCGTGGAAGCCCTAAAAGGGTAGGGTTCACACATTATAATTTCCTTCGGGTTGGGTTCTCCACTCGACTAAAAGAAGAGGCTAAAGAGCCGTTCGAGAAAGCCAATGAAGAATGAAGTTGGCAGATAGGACGATGCCGGGCTTTACACACCCCTGTTCGTGGGACAATGGGGACATAGCGGGATAGTTCTCCAGATTTAGATCCATATTTAGGGAACGGTTGAACTCATTATGTCATGCTTTCCTGGCTAACTATTATCTTTGGGTGACTAAAAATCTTTCGCATAAGTTGAATTCAAATTCTCAGGTTCGGGTTACTATACTCGGAGCTCTATGAAAAAAACAACTTTGGTAGGTAACTCTTTTTTTTAAAGATTCGATGAATTTAATAGGAGTGGTGGCTAAGCCGTGAAGAAGCTCTTAGAAGAAGTCCTGGGTAACAGTCGGGTTATCAGTCAACAACTGGCTTAGCGCGTTAACACCTTTGCTCCCTTCTTTCTTGTTAGAAGCAGATTCAATAGCTTCGGACGTAGAGTAGCAGGTCAGGCAGGTAAGAAATTCTACACTTGCTCGTGCTCATACACGAACGGGACCTTTTTTCAGGGGATAGCGCAACTCGAAATAAAAGATGTCGGGTTCTCTTTCAACGACTGCTTGCTTAGCCCAATAAGAGTACTCGATGAATTAAAATTCATTAAGTTAGAGATTAGATCGAATTAGTTTCTATAATTTCTTTCTGGAGATCAAGTTCGGATTATATTCCTTCCCAAGCGCTTAGTTCGGGTACAACCGTGCTAGGAGATAAGTGAAAAAGCTCAATTCAATTGTTATGATGTTAGGGCAACAATGCTACTACCTGTTAGCCTGATTTCAATTAGTCTTTGAAGACCTCTGCTCTGAAAGTGACAGGATATCCGACGTTTCATTCATCGATTGGGATCCAAATCCACTATACTATGTCTAGACGACGGTGGAAGAGGATCCTAGCTTTGTCCCACAAGTGATTACTGGGTCCGTTCTCAAGTAAACTAGAGTGGTGGATAGGAAGGCCTCTTTCTCCCTACCTTAAAGGAATACTTGTGGAGTGGATTCGGGATCGAGTTGAAACAACTCAAGTTGCCTCCTGATGTTCTGTGGTGGTCTGAGGGGGAGCGGGATAACAGTGAGTATACTCTTCTCCGTAATTGAAAGCGACAGGGCATTTATTTCTATACATAATTCATAGGCTTCAACAATTTCTGATCTCTAGCGGACTTCTTTTACTTTCTGTGATCTCTTAAGACAATAATAGTCAAATCATAAGAATTAAACAGTAAGACTCTTTCCCTTGAAATATAGAACACGCCTGCTTCTAGAACTAGTATGTCCTTAAGACTGCCTTAGGATTGGGTGAAGTTCCCACAGAAATGTTATAGTCGTGATGATGCTATATTAAAGAATAGAGTCTAAAAATGAAAGTTGAAGAGAGAACATATTTCACATTCTTTATAAAAGTCTTCTTAGTATTACACAAAGTTGGAAAAAAGACCTTTCTCAAGTAAAAACTACCTTAAGGAGTCTGATACTCTACCTAATGGTTGCCACTACCACGTTCTCAGCTTCTTCAACAAGGTCTGTCTTTCCCTGCCTTATGGGCAGAGAATAGAAGCACACACACTAAGACAGTAACAAAGAAAAAGCGGAAGATAAACATTCTTGAGTTCATTTCTCTTACAAGGATCACATCGAGAAGAAATTTCAATGGAAAAGGTTGCTTTTCTCTGGCCAGATTTCACATTGAGCCTCTCTAGGGTTTGGCTAGAAGCCTATAACGGGGAAAATGGAAACTAAATTATAGAATTTAGCCCAGTATAAACATTGGCCTGCTGCCCAACTTGAAACTCGAAAAAGGAAGATGATCTTCCAACAATCCCTGTTCTCCTCACTAATAACTAGAACGAGGAATGAAAGTCCTTACCGTAAAAGAGCAATCATGGTTGGGTGCCATCCCTCTGACTATTGAAGTGAAGGAAATCATTCGAAAGAAAATCACGCTTGTGAAAGGTATTTTCGACATACGTACGCACTTACTTTCTCTTATTATTCAATAAACTTTTGCTTACATTTATTTTATCTAGTCTAGATCTAGACTATAACGAGAGAGAGAACTTCTAAATTCAACCTAAGGCAGCCTTTCTATTCAAAGCGAGACCACCTAATTCACGAAAGGCCAAGAGTAGTTGATGAAAGGTAGGTTTGAGTGCCCGTTCTTCTCGAAGCTGGAAATAGGGATTTCGGAGACCTTCTTCCGTCTACCCTTCGCCTAGCGGCTAATCTCGGAGACCCAAATTCGACTAAGTGCTATGAGACGGTCTAAGAGAACGAGTGGCTTAATGCTTTAACGCCGAGACAAAGCCATATCTTTCAATCTCGTATCTAACGGAAGTGCCTGAACTCCTTTGGTTTGGAGCGAAATTCCCTCAAAGGGGATGGATAGGTTTCATTGAGTGCCTTACCGGAAAGTGATGATCTAAAGGAAGGGCTCTTTAGCTTACTCCGAAAGAGGTCCCCTTCTCCCTTAGCTACGAGACTTGCTAAAAAATCATAGGGTATTTAGGTCCAGCCGAGACTATGTTCTACTGACCAAGTGCAGTTGCCTCAATAGAAATGTTTTCCCCGAGATCAACGATGAAATCTTTCTTATTAGATCGGCGAGGATGTCTGATCAGGGTTTAGATCTTTGGTCAATCCATCATTGGCTAAGCCATTTCTTTCTATTTCTTCCGGACTTGGCCTTTGACAATTCTCAACTAATGTTGCCTCAATTCTTCCTTTTTGCGCTTAATCAAGGTAATTCCAATTAACCGACTCTTTATAGTAAGGAATGGAAGCACATCATAGACCTTCTATGATCCATTCAACCAGCCTGAAAGTTGAGAGATAGGCCTGATGCTAGGAGATTTGGCACGGTAAAGGGGATTAGGTCTGATAATCGAGGCTTCTTTGATAGGCCCAAGGCTTAATTTGTAGGCTTCGGCTCTGAGAGAACTTTACCTATAGCTAACCTAGAGAGCTTTACTTTAAGATAGCTCAGCACTCGTCCTCGGAAAGAGAAGTTGCTTGCCTTACCATACCAATCACCTTAGCGCTGGGAGTTCTAGCAAGGAGCAGCTAGGCAAAAGAAGATTAGATAGCAAATTAATATTCATTAGATAAGAGATTGTGGATCTTTTTTTAGTGAGGACAACCTTCGTTTATGATGAGACTTACGAAACCCACTCGAAGTGAATCGGACAATTTAAGTAGCAGGACATAAGTCAGTCTATGCTAAAGCCAAAGTACTGCTCCATATCACAAGGTTATCCAGGGCCCTATTTCTTATTGTGGCACCCCATATGCTAAAGTAAGGGAGGCTAAGTCCTAAGGGAGCGAGAGAGGAATGTGTTCAAAAGGCGGACCATCGATAGCAAGAGGATTGATATTAAGTCTTGTGGGATAAAATGTTGATGAGATCACCCTAGAACTAATATTGGATGGAGTGCGTCACCACTTCAAAGTTAGGTTTCGGAACTACGTGAGCTCGAAGACGCTCTATGGAATAACATATAGCCATAAACCGGCATGAGACCTGTGTGTGAGCGACTTAGCTGCTTTCATGTTTGGAACAGATTCCCATTTGTTGGAGATAATGTCTATAAAAAAGACACTGGTTATAGATCAGATGCCCCCTTTCTCAACGCTTTTCATAAGGTGTGTAGCGGAAAATTCTTTCTGATCAGTCAGGACATTAAGTGTGAATCAAAGCTGAAGGTATATGTCCATGAGCCGGAATTTCCGATCACGTCGGTAAGGACCGGTAAGGACAAGGATGGGCACTCCCTAGCTCGAGATGAGAGGTCGGACTCAACACGCTGGCTCAGGGGCTCAATATTCTAAGTAGTTCAGGCTAACAACTCTTGACTTGTCATTGTTTTAGAAAGGAAAGTATAGTGCTGGATATAGATGCGCCTTGGATAAAGAATAGAGATCTGCTCCTCTCGGTACCGACCCTAACTCTGCTACCACATATTATTAGATATGCATATTCTCCATTAGTGCTTGAAATAACATGCTAATTATTGGTATATGGGTAAGCATATGTAGCAGAGTTGTCTTTATCCGGCTGGGTACTATGCAAATTATCAATGGTCATTTGAATATGTAGACCTTTTCCTCGCTTTGTCCCAATTTTAAGAGGGAATAATGGGTTTAGTCTGTGAACAAATCGGAACCACCGAAATCAGACCGTCCTCTTGAAGTGGTGTCCGTGGTTGCGGTATGATAGGCTGTACCGCCCGCATGCGTGAATCTTTGAAGTCTTGACTGACTTTATTTATGACTCTACTTAGGCCAGTGATCACTATGCCCTAGTCTGCGGGAGGTTCACCATTACGAAGTCTGGAAAGAGGGTCTACTGTGCATTTATCGAACAAAGAAAGCTTATTCTCATCACAATCGTTCCCGACAATTGTTGACCAAGTAAAGCAAAGCTTGGTGATCCACGAATAAGACTCATTTCATTCCCAAGCAAGAGAGGGAGAACGCATTAGATAAAGCCAAGAAGTGTGAAAGGAGGATTAACCCACTTAGCAAGACTACTGTTCACTTGTTCTGAAAGGCAAGGTGTATCATGACAACACACCTGGATAAGCACTTTCCGAAGCCGACTTCGGTACGTACAACCTGCTCCCTCGGGTGTAAGTAAGGCCATTAGCCAACAATTCTGAGTCGTCCCTTTCTGTACCTGCTCCATGATCCCGGTTCAGTGTCCTAAATAAACTTCCTGGAGTCGTTCTGCAAGTGTCCCGATGACCTGAATAACAACCCTGGCTCGTTTGCTACCCCTCCCTTATTGTAGTAAAATATGCTCGTTTGCTGAGCGCATCCGAAACCGCTTTCTACTTAACACCAGATCTCACTAGAACTCTTGCCATCTCGATGGGACAACTTATTCTGTGTCACAAAGTACGTTGTGGCTACTCCTCACCACAAACCTTGCACCCACCCGTAAGCAATGCACTAAAGCTGCAATCTCCTTCTCGTGTACCGAGTACCTCCATTCCCGGTCATTTCATTGAGCTTTCGGCTCTCGTGAGCAACCCCAGATGCCCCTCCTGCCTTTCAGTGAGATATTCGCCTACATTTTCTTCAACCTTGGACGTTTTGAATCAGATCATCAATAGATGCGAAGACCCACATTCCCGCTTCTTCTCCCCCCTCATCCTAAGACAAAGGGGCCTCGCCCTCTTGACTGATCAAGAAGACTACGCCTTCCCCTCGCTATAATCATATAGTAAGGCCCATTTATACATTGGGTCTTGCTGGAATGAATTCTTCAAAAAAAAAGTAAATATCTAAAGAATAATACTTAATTTTGACAAATGGCAGTTTACATTGGTAATATTCCATTCGCTTAAATCATGTCAACAAATAATTCTCATACTTTTTCAATTTGAAAATCTTTCTAATGCGGGGCAGAGGGTTTTTTCTCCATCAAGAGCTTCCTCGTCCATGCAGTCAAAATGCCTTTTTTGTCCTTATTTCTTTGTTCTTAAGATCAGAAGATTAGTTCCGCCCTATTACGTAATGGGTTCTTTCGTTAGTTCGATGCTGATTCGTAACCATGGGTTCCTAGGAAAGAGGGATCGCTAGCGGGCTCGCACTTAGATGCTCAATACCCGCCCTGCCCCAACCAAATTATGGTGAGTGAGATGGTCGTTGCTTGGGTTTGCCCTTCCTCAGAGGAAAGCTTGGAGGAATAAGATGGATTGGATCTACCCATTTTGGATGCAGCTTCTCTGGATGGAGGTTATTCCCTGCTAGAATGGGATTAGTCAGTGCCCGGTGGATTGGAATGCTTTGATTGATGGCCAGGAAAGGGAAAAAGAGTTTGTGGGTTTCAACCCTATTAACTCCCCTTTTATGAACTCTTATTCCTTTCAAAACCTCCATTATTTGGCCATTAGCTTTCCAGTAGGTGCGTAGCGAATTCTTATCGCTTAACGCTTGTGCTAAGGAACTGACTCGACAGTGGATGGAAGGCACTATCCAAAGATAGGGCCGACCATAATGGACATAAGAGAATTCGCTCTTTCTTTCACCGAACATAAACCTAATTGTAACGACTCCGGTTTCTCCCGGACCCCATTGATCGCAAAATCGACCAAGACCGTTCAAAACCCGAACACGTTAACTCTGGGAATACAATAACATTAGAACAATAACAACAGACCTTTATAAACATTACAATAATGTTACATCAGAGTATAGAACATATCAGAGTACATTGAATAAAATTACAGCGAAAGATAAATTTTAATAAATTAAATACAATAAACAGCGGAAGACTTCTATGCTCTGGACACAGCTTTAGGCTTCGATCCAGAATCCTGCTCAAGAGATAAATATCTGCAAAAAGCTACTCGACTGCCCGTGTGGAAAAGAGGGCACCCGAGTTTGCAAAGTGAAACAAACTACAAGTCAGTCGTGGGACTGCTGTGAGAATTCTAACTTAACTAATCTAATAATAATAAGGCAAATCCAAGGATCACGCCGCTAACGCGGAACGGGTTTACTCCAATGGATTGCCGTGCATAATTAAAGGTAAATCGTAAAACAACGCAATGCATTTTGGAAAAAAGAAACCATTATAAGACTCAAGTCCCATCACACAATGCAACGCAAACCGGAGGATAGAGTTTTACCTTATAATGATAAAAAATGCTTGATACGATAAAACAAATTTGATATTATTATTAGTATATATATATGTTTCAAAAATATTTCAATCATAATGTATCAATCATAGACGGCATAGTACCCCATCCTACTATGTCGCCATACTAGTTGTACAATCAAAACCGCATGAGGTCGTATTAGAAATTTGGGTTTCCATCATGAGTCAAGGATAGGGAGGAGCTCCTTACCGATTCGAGACACTCTAGCTAATGTCTCAGGATTCCCCGCAGTTAACCCTTGGATCCTGCAGGGCCGGTCCACACATACAGCTTCGTGGATTAGTAATTCATGAACACACGTTTCCTGATCCTATAGGACCTATCATAAGAGGCGCCTCATTCCATCATGCACATAAGTAAAATATCAACCAGTTTAAGCACTGACACTACTTCTAGTTAGAAAGAAACGTGCTGCTCTCCTTGCGTTCCCTTCTCCTGTTTTAGACTCCAACCGGGTTGTGAGGCTCGCGAAGTCACGCCATACACAAAGCTACGCCTAAACAGGCCATGCTTTGATCATCAACCACAAGGTTCTGCGTTTCAACAAGAAACCTTGATCATTGCATCTTAGTATGCCACACTGTCACTCCATATCACACTACCAATCATTTGCTGAAATATATGAAAGGGTGTTAAGCAAGAGAATAAATTCTCCGCCACCAATCATTCATACATTCGACAGAAAATCAATAAATACAATATAAAGGAGTACAATGTCGGACACACATTCCATTTATAAGCTTATGCTCTGGGTCTGAGTGAAAGCCAAATCCGTACAAATCAACAGTACATCCGGATAATTACCATCTTAGCCCCATCTTGGGAGCAAATCAATCAAGGGCCTCAACGCTTGTCACCCATTCGATGTGAAGATCGTCGGTCTTCAATCGCCATCTTCAATTCTTCGAACGTCGTATCATTATTTGGAATGAGAGTAAACTCGGACTTTCCAAATAACTCTCGCATATATATAAATTTGAAAACCATTTCATTCTTCAATTTACCCAAAATGTATATTTGGTTTCATTACTTTTCCTAATGAAAATCTATTCCTTAGAAATGTAAATTTCTAATCTTATTATTTACATTGAAAATGTAAATTTCTATTCCTATTTTATTTACATTGAGAAATGTAAACTTATACTTCAATATATTATTATATTGAAAATGTAACCTTTATTTCATATTCTATTTCCTTTGTTTACATTGAAAAATGTAAATTCTTTATAAATATAACCTCTATTTCATCCTTATTAACCTTGAAAAATGTAACTTCCTTTTACCGCCTCTAAAATGACGATAAAAATATATAATTTTTATTCTATTCTTTTATCGCATCTGAAATAACGATAAAAATATACATTTCATTTCTACTCTTTTTATCACATTAAAAATGATGATAAAAATATACATTTTAATTCTATTATTTTTATTCACATTAAAAATGTAAATTTTTCTTTTTAATATAATTTACATTAAAAATGTAAGTTATTTCTATAATCTAATTACATTAAGAATGTAAACTTCTTTCTACTTTAACTTGATTACATAAGATGTAATTTTTCTCCTTTATCTTAATTTACATGATAAATGTAAATTTTCCACTTTCAATCCAATTCACATGCAGATTGACTTAATTACACAAAAAATGAAATTTTATGTTCTCTTACTTAATTACATAAAAAAAATGAAAATTTCTTCTAATCCTCATTTACATTAAGAAAATGTAAAACTTTTCTAATCCTTATCTTATTACATTAAAAATGTAATTTTCTTTTATAACAAACTTGGAGGTGAAAATATTCATTTCATTATTAACACATAACGGTGTGAAAATAACGTCAATTCCTAATTTAACTCATGACGGTGTAAATAATGTATATTTTCTATTTAACCATTTATATTTTAATATGGGCCAGACCTCTCACATTAGGTCTGCAACTTGTGGATGCTGGATAGGCCGGTCGGTTCCGGGCAGACTTATCCCACAAGTTGGGCTTAACCTCGTGTCTTGGCCCAATCTGTATTTGCGCACTTGAACCTCTCACATTAGGCCCAGCATTTGTGGCTGCTGGATATGCCGGTCGGGTCCGGGCAAACTTCCACCACAAATGTGACCTAACCTCGTGTCCGAGTACAATATTAATTAATCATTATAATTGTTCTACTCAAAATATTATTTTAAACTATTTCTCATTTCAAAATATCTTAATTTTGGAATATCTAATATTTCCAAAATAACTTGATTTCAAATACTATAACTTACCCTTTCAAATCTTAATAAAACTTGGGACTTTCCCTATTATTATATTAATAATAATAAACCTTTCAAAATGTCTAATTCTGAATCTAATCTTCTTATCTTAACAAATTGACAGTAAAGATATAATCTTTTTAAATCAACGTCAATTAGTTCCATTAATTGAATTATAAAATATTCTTTTAATTCAAGATTGATAACAATAATATTCATCTTTCCACAATGTTTGGTTTTGAAAACAAATCTTCTTAATTACTTTAAAAATGTAATTTATAATGACTATGTAAATTCTTATTCTTTCATTACATGTAAAAATGTAATTCCTATTGTTTATTCTTTTCTAATCATGTTTTCTATATATATTCATGACAAATAAATGGACGTTTCATTGGTTAACAATTTCCTATATTTATTAATGACACATAAATGCATGTTCCATTTGTAAACAATTTCCCATTAAAACATTCCATAATGAAATGGTTTTTTTTTGTTCTATGTAAAACTTTACTTTTATTCTATGTGTCATTTTATGACAAAAACTTTACTTTTATTCTATTTCAACATTTTATGACAAAAAAAATGTTATTTCTTCTGTATCATGTTTATTTACACTACATGTAAATAAAGTTTTCTTCTTCTTTATCATGTTTATTTAAAAAAAGTAAACAAAAATGTGATTCTTGTTCTATGTTTTGTTTGCATCTAGAAATAAATAAAAAAATATGTAATTCTTTCCTATGTTTTGTTTACATCTAAAAATGTAAACAAATATGTAATTCTCTTTCTTCTACACAACCTATTTGCATAAGAATGTAAATGAATGTGTCCTTTTCTTTTTGATGTCCTATTTACATAAAAAAATGTATCTTCATAATTTTATTCTTTTCATTTACATAGAACATGTAAATAAAAGGTGTCATCTAATTTTTTTTTTATTTACAAAGGAATGTAAATAAAAGATGTCCTTTTTATCTAACATATTTAATCCACATAAAAATGTAAATAAAGTTTTCCTTTCCCCTAACATGTTAAATTCACATAAAAATGTGGATAAAGTTTCTTTTTCCTAACATGTTAGATTCACATAAAAATGTGAATAAAGTTTCTTTTCCCTAACATGTTAAATTAACATAAAAATGTGAATAAAGTTTCTTTTTCCTAACATGTTAAATTCACATAAAAAAATGTGAATCTTAACAAATCACATAAACAAAATGAGATGATTTTGTTTTTAACTATTCCTAATTAACTCAAAAATAAATTTTGAATCCACAAATCTAATGAACCAAAGAATACATAAACCTCCATAAAAATGAGATATTTAACGCATGAACATTCACAGCAACAGATAAATACATAAACTAATTTACCACATCGCAGATATATATATTATTTACATACATTCAATGATTCAATCAATCGAGGAAAATAATTAAATTATTAAAAATTAGAAATCTCACCATATGTTCGTTCGGCTTCGCAAATTTGTCAAAATTTCAAACTGCTCGCAAATGTCTCCTTTTAGTCTAGGATTGTAGATCCTTGTCGTACGATCTCATTGAATCTGAAATTGTTAATTTTCGTTGTCGTACGCATTAGTTATGGCCTAAATTTAGATTGATAATAATTTTTAAAATTAAATAGATAAAATAATTAAAGGATAACATTCTTCTACCTCTATCAAGAACTCGGCCGTTAGTTTTGCCTTACTTTCAGAACTAGGTCTCGACTTCTCTTCCGATCTGCAGCACCAGAGGATGATCAGAAGGTGGTGCATCGAAGAGCTACCATGGATAGAAAATCTCTACAGAAAAGCCTAAAGGAGTAGGGTCTGATGTGTGGAGGAGGAGAATTTAGTGGAAGAAGGCAGAGGTGTTCTCTGCCATGGATAGAAGGTCAAGGCGGCGGCTACTGTTTGATTGTATGAGGGTTTTGAGAAAAACATGTATTTTTATATAATTTTAATGTAAATTTTGCAAATAAGTCCATACGTTGTATGTTACAATGGAAAATAAATTATTGACTAAGGCTGAGGTGGCATCTTATTTCTCATTTGAATTTCAAAAGCAAATGGCAGAGAAAAATAAATGCGTCATAAATTGTTTAACGCTAATGGTTAGAATGTTTGTGTGTGTGTTTTTTTTCCTAAATTTCAAAACATAAAATATCCAATGTCATAGTTGAGGGAATATATTAAATTGGACTCAAATCTTCATTTGTACATCTTTAATTAAATTTTAAAGATTAAATTATATTTGATTAAAGTTCATTAAATCGGTTTATATATAAATCAAATGAATAAATTAACTTTCCTTAGTGAGTAAAAAAAAATTCTCCTTTTGATTATTCAAATGTTTACCATAATTTATGACAAATTCACATGTGCAATTCGAAGTTAATTATTACACTAATTTGCAATGCTTGGTTTCAACTGTAATTAAATCTCATTAAGTATATAGTTAACATTTTTGTTCATATCCTACTACATTAGCTATTTTTGTTTATAGTTTAATGTATAGCAATGAAATATTTAACTACAATCAATTTATGTGTCATAACTTAAATTCGATTAAGTTGCATTTCATTCGATATTTACTTATTACTCCTTTAATTACTATTCTGAATTTCCATTAACTACACCATTCAATTGTCTTTATTGCAATTTGTTTCTACTTTATTTCAATACATTAACCTTGGGTTTTGCAATTTATGACTAGTTACAACTTCTAATTAAATATTATATGCTTATTGTTGTAAACAAATACATAAATGGATACACATACAAGTTAGTTATTCTAACTTAATAATTTTCAATTGGCACGTAAAATCTTATCATTTATTTACAATATTTGATTAAATTCCTATTATTTCAAATAAACAACCAAATCATGACTATCTTTGCAATAAATGCATATAATTATGTTTATAGCTAGTTGAAATTTCATTGCACAATCAAATGGATCTATATTATTTCCATATTCCATAAATTAAGATTACCAATATAAAATAAATTTCAAAATTATTATTATTAATTCAACATAAATTTCAAATTCTATTATAAATAGATTATCAAACATTGTCATTATCATATATATAGCCATTTAGAATCAATTCCCAATGTTTTATTTACGTTAAAAGTGTAAATTCCAATGCCAACATATTTTATTTCAAAAATGTTTATTTTTAATGTTGCATTAAGAAAATAACGATGATGGGAAGGCATTGAAAACGAATACAACTATTCATAAAGAATTTATTAATTGATGAACGTTACACTTTGAATAGGCAAGGAAAGTATTAAAGTGGTATCAACATATTATTAATAAATCATCCTATCAACATATATTTATAAATCTCATTCACAACGTCTTAATTTTATTTAATTTTTTTTTCTTCTTATTATTATTTTATTAAATATTTTAATTTAATAATGGAAAACTTTTTTTCTGACGTATTTTCTAATAAAATTTTCTAAAATAAAAATTTTAAATTGGTCTCAAAATTTCGGGTTGTTACACTAATCCCTTGAATTCACCGCTTCAACTAGCTCGAGGCTATCGCTTTATCAATCTCTTTTGCTCCCGGGATCGATATTCTCAATGACGAGAGCCAGACCTAGACAATCCTTATGCTCGTCCTCAGTAACGGATAAGTGTGATTCAGTCTCTCAAGAACCGAACCTGGAACTGCCAAAAAGTTTCATGATCACGAGCTGGCCCTACGAAACCAGATCCATCCGAGCTAGACGTGGCAAAAGGGTCTGAACCTAATGGCTTCGCCGGTAGCATAATCGTCGTTTAGGCACTCAAGCAGCACAACGCAGCACCTCGAGTAAAGGCTGGAGAGGTGCCGGTTCAACTGAACTATCAAGGACGCTCTTGGGATCGATGGAATGGAAGCTAACTGCTACTAGCAACTGCACCTATCGATACGATAGGAATGGGGGGAGGGGAATCAACTCCTTGGATCTTTTATCGTCCAAGGACCAGGTATTTTTTGTCGTAAGATGTCATCACCTCAGGATTCCATATCAACTCCCATGGTTTAGCAGCCACGGTTGCTTGTTCCAGTACGGCATAGTCTTCTTTCAAAATGAAGGTTCCTGGCTTAACAAAACTGAAAGTTGGCCACCATACTTCGAAAAAGCAATCTGCCGTGGAGTCATTTAATAAAAGCGCTTCCAAATAGAGTGTCCAACAATGATTACGAAAGTCGTTATCATAGAGGAAAGCTTCAAAGAAAGCATCTCTATACTCAACTTATTGACAGCTTACGTTTTGAAAGGTCACCGGCTGCTCGGCTGATACATTTATCAAGAAAGATAAAAAATGGATCGATGTGTCTTATCATATCCTTAACCTAATTTAGTCATGATCGTTATTTGACTCTTCAGTTAACGTTAGAAAGAAGTAGCACTATTAGATTATTTCTCATATCATGGCTTCTTCTGTTAGCCGATACAGATGCTAAGATCTGGGTTCTCGGGGGGTTGACATTACTCAGGATCTTGAGCGAACTTTTAGTTATTAAGGTTATGGCTGAGATTCTGGGGGATAGGCATATATTCACAACTTGGCTCGACTGGCTACCCACGTCCCCGAACAACAAACACGGTGATGATGTAACCTTGTGTGACTTCTTTCTAGGGCATTAGAATTTCCTTCAGGTTGGCGTTCTCCTTTACGGGTCCGGATTTGTACAGCCTGAGTCGTCGGAGCGGAGTGGTGAGCGGACCCGGGTCTCGGCTTTAAGGAGAAAGAAGTTGCTTCTCCGAAGAGGGATTTGGAGGCTGTCGAAACTGTAGGAGGAGATAGCAGCACATGAGCCAGGGCGTCCGCATGTCTGTTCAATGACATGAGACATTTTAGATTGTGATATTGTAATATATATACCCATGAGCCGTGTCGCCTTGGAATGATATGGAATCAAATGTGGTTCCCATATAAAGAATTCACCTTTTATTTGTCTTACAATGAGCTGAGAGTCTTTGAAGACATCGATATCATGGACATTCATTTCCGATGCGAGTTCGAGACCCAGAATTAGAGCTTCGTACTCCGCATGTCAGTGCACAGGAACGTTAATTTTAAGGATAACGGTAGAGCCGGGGTCAAGAAAACCACCGTTCGAAAATAATGTAAAAAATCCGCTTTATCCTATAAGCAAGAAAGACTTCGCCGTCAGGCAAACGATCTGAAATTTCTACAGGATCGTTCACAAGATTTTCTGCAAGCCAGTCGGCAATGGCCTTCCCCTTGACAGGGGGGCACAAGCAATTTCTAATTATGAAAGGTAGCCCCTACTTCAATAAGGCTGCTTGGCCGGATGGTCGCGACAACAATTGCGGATCGAACTTCGTATTTAGGATAACCGGGTGAGCTAACATAGTTTGACGTAGTTTATTTGCTGCAAATACTAGTGCCAAGCAGGCTTTTTTTGGCTTTTGAATAACGTTGTTTGGCAGGCACCAACACCAACGGAGAGATCATACAAGGGTCGTTCCTGACCTCCCTCGTCCTCTTGTGCAAGCAGAACGCCTAACGAAACATCAGTCGAAGAAAAATGTAACAGGGCGAATGACTCAAGGCGCCTCCATATAGCTAGTTCCAGAAGGAGAAAGTCCCGCATTGGTGCGAATCTATGAATCTGCGTTCAACATTACCAATATACATACTAGGCCGAGTTGACCTTTTCTCGTTGGTTGTGCGTGATCGAGTCACCGAGTTGCTCGCTATCTCCCGCCCCCCACCCAATTTGGATAGTTTTCCCCTTTTTCCCAATTTTTATGGAATGGGGTGGGAAGTGAAAATCACAAGCGCCTATTACCATTTCCTTCTTCATTCGTTCCTGCCCACCCCGCTGAAATAAATGGTTTGACTCACTTCTGGGAGATGCACCAATTGAACTTCCTGAATTTATCACATACTAGATCAGACTTCTATCCATGGTTAGATGTAATCGTGGCGATCGATCGAACGGGGAGCCACCCATCTTATTGAGTGAGAGGGAGTGGGAAGTCCGGCCCGCCTAAACTGCTTCCACTCCCTAGAATCTTCTTCGTCTGCTGCACCGTCCTCCCACCCACCTCTTGTCCGTCAACAAGTGATTTCTCGTATGTGTAATGGTGGGTAGCAAGTATTAAATGCTCATCTCTTTCCCAAAAGTGGTAGATCGAACTTCGATTATGTCACGAGAGCGGATGCAGTTGATTCCATCGGTCATTCTACGAACCTGACAGTTATCACTTACTTGTCAATTAAAGTGGGGTCCATTTAACTCTTCTTCGGAGCTTCCAAGTAAAAGAGTCTCATGCACTTGCTTATAGAAAGAACTCTTGCTTCAAAGAATCATCCTAAAGAATTACAACATTGGCTTCTTGCTCATCAAAGGCTCCGGCCCTTAGAAAAAAAAAAAAAACTATCTAATGATAGATAGCTTGCATTAGTGCTCAGGTTTGTTTCCCGGGGTGTTATCCTCTCTTCTGATAGCTATCATTTACGCTCAGTCGAGTAGCTCTACGTCGTACGACTAGACAAGTGAGGTGACCAAACGGGAGAGAGAGAAGAGTGGCCGAAGGGAGCAAGAAAACGGCTGTACGTGCTAGCGTACCTATTAGCCCTATCGCTTTAAGGGCTTTCGCGCTAGTGCTACGGAATTTGAATCGCTTAGCGCTTGAGCTAAGGAAGTCGTGAACGAGAGAACATCCAACGTTAACTCCCCGTCTTTTTTCTGTCCAAATCAAAGGATACTCCTACACAGAAGAGTGAAGGCAGACGCAGGTGCGCAAGAGCAAGAAAACGGTTGATTGTGCTAACGGCTTTAGCGCTAGCAGTACACTCATCCGTTGCTTGACAGCTTGATTCCGAGAAGGAGAGAGGACGGAAGCAGCAGATCCGTAGCTAGATGAACCAAGATGGCGAGAAGGTCATTTGAGTGAGTCCCTTGCTGCTGCCAAGAAGCTAGTCGCGTAAGAAAGAGATTCATTCACTCGCGTCGTGGGCTGATTGAGGTACGGGACGGGGAATCCAGGTATAGGTGCGGGTGAAAGTCAGATACGAACGAATGGGCTTTCAAGTATTAAAGGAGAAGATAACGTTTGTAACACCCCGTGTTTCTATAACACTAAGATTCACAAATCAAGGCAGAATTAAATTTTAAAATCAAAATCAAGGGAAACGGGCTGCGCCATTGCGTTCGTCTCAGAATTCTACATGAGATAGATTCCGAGTTTGCGTTAATCGGACACCGTATGAAGGAGTTATGGTGTTCAGAAGTTTCAGAATTCAATTTAAAATTTGAACAGGTCAGAAAACGAGTTCAAAATTCAAAATCGGACCCAGATTGGGCTGGGCGGGAATTTCCCCACCCAAGACCCAGGTCGACTGGGTAGTCGACCTACGGGTCGACCCCCCCTCCCGCTTTTTCCAGATTTGCAGTCTGGTTCGTTCTTCTGTATCCGGAACCCATTCTGACTAGATTCGTCCGCCTAATCCTATATAAGCAGCCTTAGTCTCCTTCTCTATTCACAATTCTTTTCTATCCTTATGCTGCCTCTGAGAAAATGTATAAATAAATAATATATAAAATAAATCAAGACGAGGAAATGCTGCTCAAGACTTTCAAGAGGAGATTCAAGTCAAGTGAAGATTCAAACGACTTCAACGACTGTTTTTCTACGAATCTAATCTAATCTCTGTAAGTCGGTTACTTTTTAGATTTGAACGTTTTCTCTATTCGTGACATGAAATTAAAGGAATAAAAGAATATGCCAAATCTTTCTATTCGAATCAGTGCTTGCTTATACTCTAGGACCTAATTAAGAACTGTTATGATTCGATGACCAATTAGGCCTTGCCTATGACTATGAACATTGCCTATGACTATGATCGTTGCTTATGACTGTGATTGTGACTATGAGAATTATTTCCTTGACTATGAACACAAGCCCATGCCTTTGATTAGGAAACATAAACTATTGCTTATGTCATAACAAGGACAACTGTGATTAAAACACCTATGATTCATGACTAGGAAAGTGTTGCTTAAGTTTTGTGACTATGAAATTGGGTCTAAACCTGATTATCTATTCTGTCTATTCTTGGTTTTCTTTGGTTTTAGACCTTGGGAATTCACCTATTAAGTTAGGTCTACCCATGTTCTTGAACCTACTTCGTTATTCAACCCTTTTTATGTCATAAGATTTTCAGACCTATAGGCCTTCGATGTTTTAGATCAATTTCAGTGAAATTCGTTAGGTCTGTAATTAGTAAATTATCATTTTATGCCAGTTATTATGTCTATCTTTTTCATAGCGTCTTTGATTCATTCCCTATTTTCTACGAATCTAGATTTATCTATAATCTAGATTGAATCACGATTATACGAACGGTGGGAATACGATTTGGGCAAAATATGAAATTTACTAAAAACGTAGTTATAAACTTGGAAATTGGCATAAATTGGGAACATGTATTATGGCATGTTCATAGAAATGCAAATTGGATAAATTTGACATGAATTATAGGATGTGTAATTTTGAATCTAGTAGTGACTTATAAATCTAGCATTTACATGAATTGTGAACTAGAATAATAAGTCTAGTTTGACATGAACTGTAATTAGAATGTTAAATCAGAATTGGATTAGCTAATTTGGTATGATAAGTATATTGGTATAAATTTGAAATTGGCCATAATTGTGAGTAATTGTCATGTTTAGCAAAATCGTGGTTAGTGACACTTAATTTGGTATAGTTTACATACCAAAAAGCATAAATATGATATAGAGGGGAAAATGGGCCATAAGAATAAATGTTGACAATTTACATTAAAAGAGTAATTATGAAATAAGTAAATTAGGAATAATTTACTTATAGAATTTGTCCTAAATGAGAAAATGTAAATTTAGACAAATTAAAGGTTTATTAACGAAATCTCTTTTAATAACACACCAGAAAGTTCTAGGGTGACAGAGAGGATAGTGTCTAGGCTTGGGTTTGGAAAATACAAGTTTCTTGCTCTCCCTGGCTATCCCTAACTGATCCGACGGACAGGATGGTTACTTTCAAAACCTGATTTGAAAATTAATCAAAACCCTTTGAACTTAGAAAACACGAATAGGCCTAACCCGAGGTTAGACTGAGTTGCGATGTAAACCTGCCCGGAACCAACCGGCACATCTAGTGATCGCAACAATATCTGTCTAATGTGAGTGGTCGCGGCTTTAATCTATTTAATTAAAGCTAGAACAAGAATGGTAGGGTTAAGTTAACTAAGACACTTAACTAATTCAACATGGTAACCAAATCGATGGGTTGGGTTAGGTTCATACTGACACTTAACACAGTTAAGCTAGAACGAGTGGGTTAAGTCCATAGGAATACTTAACCAACTTAACTCAGTTAAGCTAGAATGGGAGGGCTAAGTCCATAGGGACACTTAACCAAACTTAACATGGAAACAAGACAAGATTTGTAGGGGTTAAGTAACTAAGAGAACACTTAGCCAAATTAACATGTTAACTAGACTAGAAGGTGGGGTTAAGTAAAGTTAATACACTTAGCCAAATTAACATGTTAACTAGACTAGAGGTTGGGGTTAAGTAAAATACACTTAGCCAATTTGATACGTCTAGACCGTAGGGTTAAGTAAACTTGAACACTTAACCGTCAGATTGTGATAAAGGAATAGGGCTAAGTCTAAAACATGAAGGGATAATACTTAACCATTAATAACATGTTAGTTAAAACAGACTGGCAAAGTTAAGTTAAAAAGGAACACTTAACCAATACAGGATGAATGAGTAAGGTTAAGTAATAAGAAATACTTAACCAATATAACTTGGGTTGTGGTAGGGTTAAGTCAACATGAATTACTGATAACACTTAACCAGTTTATCAGGATAAATGAAGAGGGTTAAGTTAGCTTGAATTGACTAATGACACTTAACCAATCCAAATTGACGGGAAAGAGAACTAAGTAGTAAACCTTAGTTAAAAGGAGCTAAGTAGTAAACCTTAGTTAAGAAAACAACGATTCTGGAAACTAAGTGGTAAACCTTAGTTAGCAAAACTAAGTAGTAATTCTTAGTATAACACGGGAAGGAGCGAATGTCCGTCTGAGTAAAAAAAGAAGGCTCCAACGAATTGGGTTACGAAGCCCGAGGCTTCGAGGGGACGTGAGGGTACTCTTGGTATCCCTCTATGAGGCAGTAGATGATCCTCCTGGGCTCACAGAGGTTAAGGTCTGCATTAGAAGAACCAAGGGTATGCCTTGGTTGCAATATATGGCAACCTAAAGACTAGGATGGACCAGCGTGATTCGGCGAGAAACCGGTAGCCCTGTGATAGCAACTCGTCGTCTACCATCCATCTTCAGTCAATCGAGATACGTGAAGCGGAAAGGCGGAGAACTCCAAAAGACCATATACTTGCTATCTAGTTATGGTTGCGGATGGCCATAGGACACTGGGGCATAGGGGGCCTGCGTATAGTTCTCATTTTTCAAGGTGTGCCTTTCATTAGTTGAGGGAGGGGTCGAGTGGGACCATAGCCGCTGGAATAAAAGCAGACCTTAGCATCTGCATCGGTAGATATCTGAAAGCACCCGACCGAGTTCTGTGTTTCTTGATTTGCCCTACCACAGGACTCGGGCCGCACATTACAGGACATGTGCATCTAGACAAGCGATAACGATTCGCGATACATGCGTGGGGAAGTATAGGAACATATACCACTCTAGGTAGTGTGTCCTAGACTTGGGGACATCACTCGACAGGTAGCATAATCCCTAGTTGGACTAGGTGGCATAAACCCTGAATCCGAGAAGCGTTCAGCAGATAGCGTAAACTCTAGTTGAATCTAAAAAGCACTCGATAGAAAACCCTAGATTAGATCTAGGTAATAAATAATAAATGTATGCCCGAAGGCAATGGAAAATACAGGGATTGGGATCACGTTATCGTTACTAGTTGGGACACTTGTGTTAATCTTGTCTAATCTTGCTGATCCTATCATCATGGTGTTATCTTGTATTCAGTTAATTCATGTCGTTTTGTTTTACCATGTTCACATGCTAGAAGTTACTGAACTTACTCAGGCTTTATGTCTGACTCTGTTTTTCTTTCGTCTTCTTTTCTTCCGTCCCCCCCCCCCCAGGTAGTAAAGGAGGGAATAGTATAGCTCAGGTTAAGTTGGATTGTCACTCTTTCCCAGCTTGAAAATTTGTCGAAGTTTTGCTTGGATTCTCTTTTCAGATGCTATGGCTGGCTCTTGCTACATTGGGGAATATAAATGTTGTTTTATACTTCTTTATTTTGTAAGACAGATGATACTCTGATATTATAAAGAAATCGTTGTACAAACTATTTTATCAATAAAGCAAAGTTTTATTTTCCGCTGTTTAATTTCTGTCTGTCTTGTAGTTCATCTGCATCTTTTACCCTAAATGCTCCACAGAACTTAGTGCATTCCCTTTGTGAGTGACACCGACGGATGTGGGGTGTTACAACGTTCCTTTATTTGGTGAAAATAAGATAAGCTAGTTACGACTAGTAGTAGTGCATCCCGCACCTGTCAAGCCAGGTCCACGCCAGAAATCTTAGCTTAAGCAAACGGAAATTAAGGTGCTTGCGTAGGCATTCTATCGAGCATGTAAAGTGACAACCAACCCCGTACTAAGATAAGAAAGAAGCAAGTCTTGTTTCATCCGTTCATGAATGCTACTGGTTTTAATGAAAACCTGGTCTCATTTCTATTTTTAGTAGTTCATCCAGTGGACTCGCTCTCTCAATAAGGAGAGTCTATTCTCTTTCAAGACCTATCCTCATTCGTTGAAACATTGCCCTTTCTCTGATTGTCGCATTCTCCCGGACGTAAGCTTGGGCCAAGCCTTAGCCGGTTACGAAAGATTCGCTTTCAGCACCCAGGTGTTGTTTATTCTGCCTTATTATTTTATTACCTGGCTCAGTTGTTGTTGCTGCTTCGGCACTTGGTTGAACGGGTAGCGCAACAGAACTTGTCCTTGTGTGGGCCTCGTCTCCTATTGGTGCACTATAGAAGGTTCTTTCTGTATCCTCGGCTTACTTTTCTTCGGCAGCTTCTTATTCGTCTTCTTCTTGAAACACTCGCTACTTCGCTACCTCGTTCGTGTTGGTAACCACCTTTCTCTCCTCGTAGCCAAGTGCTTAGACTGAGTCCCCGTAGCATCAAAGAAACCTTCCCCAGGACCTAAACCAGTCTATGAGATGAAGCGCTTCCTCTCTCGAGCTAGCTATTGGTTCCTGCATGAACTGACTAACCGCGCTCACGACATACGCAATGTCCGGCCTTAGTTTCAGATTGACGTCCAACAGCGTGTGCACCCAGTCATTCCGAATTTCGCAAGCATGTCGTTGACGTACTATACAAGCACAAGTGAAAAGTGTCCCCCAGAAGACCAAGGGACTTGCGAAGTATTCGACACACCGGCTTAAAGATGCCATCACTTAAGGGCATCTAAGAACGTTTGTTCTAGTGAAGAAAGATGGAAGTGCCCTTATACTTATAGAGAAAGGAAGATTCCAGTTCGTTTTACTTTCTCTTGTTTTAGTGCGAGATCGTTGAGATCTACTAAGTCAGCCTTGGTTTGCCAATCGTTCGGAGTGCTACCTGAGTGAATGAGGGCATAGCGCAAAAAGAGACATCTCTAATTGGAGACTGGTAAGAACATATAGATCGACTTGAAAGAGACTTCCAGTCTCTCAATCATGGGGTATAACACATTTATGAGATGCTAGTGAAAGAAAAGAAGTTGGCCAAAGAAAGAAAAAGGTAAGTGCCCAATTCTTGTTTGTTGAATAAGAATACTTTCTCGTGCTTGAAGCCTTGCAGCCCCCTCCGATCGAACTAAGAAGGAAGGAATTCTCCCCTGACACAACCTTGATTGGACCAATTCCCCAAAGCGAAAGCCCAATTTATGCCCTAGCGAAAAGAAATTTTTCTTCGAAAGCAGCCCCGAGCGGTTGTGGCTAAGAAGAGGAGTTCTCTTGTTTGGTGCTTGTTATCCCCTATCCTATTGTTCCGTTCTCATACGCTGGCTCTAAATTTTCGCTCTATGATGAGAATCAAGATCCTTACCTTTCACTAGTTAGTGTTAAGCATCACACTAGCTGAAGAAACATAGATTGGTATTCTCATCCCATACGAGTCTGGCGCGCAAATGAATCGAACGTTGTTGGAACGTTCTAGTTTTTTAGATGATATGAATGAAGCAATGTTCACACATGGGCATTCTTGCGAACCTGGGCGCCTTTTGATTGCATCTCCCGAGCAATCTTGGTACCTCAACCGGCTCCTTCCATCTTTTGTGAGCAAGGGCTATTCCGTCACATCATATAGTGCAGGATTTCTTATTGTGCCTTCTTTCTTGATATGATGACGATGAACGAGTTCCTCCTTCCCACTGAGAATGGTACAGGATTTCTTATTGTGCAGAATGCAACATCCACAAGAAGTGAGAGGGGAATGCAAAAAAGCGCAAAGAAAGCAGTAGCCCGTGAAGCAGCCTAGTCCTTCTTCTTGGCATCAGTGTGGCATAGAGGTTGGGTCGAGGCGCCAGAAGACGTCAAGGAGCCTTAGCCCGAAGGAAGGAACGAGTGATCCGGTATATTAATGCAGGCTTCTATTGCTACACAACAATAGAGCAGGCGCACCGCCCATAAAATGTTTGAATGATCGGGTAAAGAGCGAGCTTCTTATATGATGGGATCTGATGCATCCAGCAGAGCGAAGCAGCATTCCATTCTTGGCATACTTCTGCATTGGTGGCGAATGGAGTGCCACAATCCCATTCAGCATTTTTGATCTACATAAGCCAAAGCCCATAGCACTAGCGACGTCTCTGGCATAAATGCAAGGAGGATGTATAGCCGATGTAGGATCTTGTGGAACAGGATTTGATTCAGCAAGCGGTTCGGTATGAAAGAAGAAATTTCGAACAAAAGGATCGAAACTCACCGATAGGAAAGGAGAGAAAAACAAAGCAATACCAAGAGCTCTGTCTATCGATGAACAACGGATAGACTCCACCTTCTCTTTTTCATCTCGTGCCAGATGCAACAAAAGAGTAGTCCTTTTTTCCTTCTCGCGAACCACGGGAGCGCGCAACGCCCAAAAGAGCAAAGCTCATTTTCCTTCCAAGGTAAAGCGGTGCATCAAAAAGGGCTGGCCCATCAAAAGTCCGGTTCCTTCGCGAACGAAGTTCAGAATCAACAAGGGCGGGACGAATCCATTCTATTCCCAGTAGTGTAGCCCTGCATTTTTGAGATATAATAGATTTCTTCACGAAGTTCGAGACAAAGGAAAAAAGAAAAGTTTCTCTAGAGCCTATTCGTTTTGAGACATCGTTGCTTTGGCCCCGGTAACAAAGAAGGAATCCATAAAAACTTGGGATCCAACACCATGATAAAATACTACCCTCATGATTAAACCATGTCCCTGAGACTTGATAAAAGAAGGGTGCATTAGCAGTTAATACGTTGTAATTTGAGTTGTTTTATTAGGAATACGACGGAACGAAAGACCAAGGAGAGGAAGAAGAATGCACCAAAATGCAAGTGCTGCACCAAGCACTGGTGTTGTGGTTGTTTCTTGTTGTAAGTGAATGCAATGAAAAGACCCGGAAATAACGTATAACGAGAGAATTCATTTATTGACATTTCGCGCTTATTTCAAAATTTCTGCTTTGTTATTCCCATCATCTGGTAACCACAAGATGATCTCCTCTCCTTTTAGTAATAGATCTTTTTGATTTGTCCTTTGTTTAATGGTGGAAGAAAAAATGCATCGAGTTATTTATCAAGAAAGTGGACGAGCATGGCGGTCCCTATATCTCTGAGGGCACTGTTGTCGTTTTCAAGTCAGGGAGAGCTCGGCTCAAAATATTCTTAGCTAGTGGAATTGAAGCTTCACCCTTTCCATCCACTTTGCCGAGGAGAGAAAACTATCCGATAACTCAAGCTAGACAGAAAGGTAAAAAAGTCCACAGTTCAGATCCTGTAAGCAAGTAGTGCAGATTGTTATTTAGCTTCAATTTGTTAGTATATTAATTGATCAAGGTCCGCATGCAACAAAAGAAATTGGATTAGCCTACACCCGCCAAGTATATTAATCCGGGCCCAGTATATTAATTGGCACTTATAGGGGTCCAGTGTCACCCAGTATAGTTATGACACCCCAGCCTCTCTTATGAGGCTATAAGAGGAGCTCTAGTGGTATGTGCAGCCCGACTCTCTAATGATGAGTGCCTAACATAGATTTTGAAAGGTATTCTCAATCGTTTGGCAAAAGGCTCAAGGCGAGTACAACCTCTGAATAATTCAATAGAAGCCTTTCGCCACCATGAGTATCTTAGGTGCCTGGTCTTATACTATAGGTACCCAACTGCCTAGGGTTTTTCAATATCAAGACATTAGGGAATACACCCGAGTTCCCTACGATAACCCCAGAGGGCCCCTCGATCAGGCTATCTTTGCACTTGTTGAGATACGAAACCATAACCGAAAAAGAGTGGCTGACCCGAGCTGTAGATGCCACCCGCATCGTTCTTGATAATGATAAATGTTAAGAGTAATGATAGATCCCCATTGCTGGCGAAAGAAAGGTGCTTGCGCAATTAAATCAGAGGGTAGCCCTGTTCTCTAACCATCCAATTGGTCATAGTCTGCAGTAAATTAATTTGGGCACCTTGACCTAAGCATTTTCTGCTGGTTTCATTTCTTTTTTTGTTTATATTAGATTCATTTCGTTTTTTAGTTGTTTTAACACCTTTAGGCCCTCAAGGGGGGTTATTATTCTTTCATAAGAAAAGTCAGCAAGAATATTAAGTGAAATCTCGCCAGTAAACTTGAGTACCTTCACCTCAGATAAGAATTGGCCTACTCCAATATGGGTGTAACGGAGAGAGGAACTCTCTTTCCAGAAGAGGGATTGGTAGTCAAAGTTTTCCCAAAAGGTTGGGTGACCAACGGGAAGTTTTAGGTCTAGCACGTTGCACCCGCAAGCACCTCTGATCACTTGGTCAGTACCAAAGGAGTACATGCTGGTGCTCTAACCTTTACTATATTAATTGCGTTCGAGACAAACCATTTCCCTGAAGGCTATCCTAATTTCGGCCTCTCCCTCAAAGTCGTTACTCCGCCTCATTCTCTTTTTCATGTGCAGGGGATTCTTCTAGTCTAGCAGCCTAGCCGGGGAAAGATTCAGCATGTACTCTCTCATAGTTCAAAATAAAAACAACCGGTTCTGATTCAACATTCATGGGGCATAAAGCAGATGTGGCATTATAAGATGATGCCTCAGTTTTTTAAGCTAAGGCCCAATTAATATACTAGGCCTAGATGTGAAGATTGGACCTTAATCCATTTTCCCTTAACAAAAAATCGTGACTGCTACGCACCTCGTTGGTTTGGGCATAAAGGTCTTTTTCCTTTGGGATGCCAAGATGTTAACTTATTTAGATTTAGTTTTGGGAAATCAGCAACCTTTCACCCCTTCTTCTCATCTTTGTTACTTTGTGGATTCTATTCGTACTGATGCACCCTCTGGGCATTCCGATGCATCTTCACTAATTGCCTTTCAATCAAAGGCCATCTTCTCTTCCGAAAGCCCTTCTTATTCTAGAGATGAATGTGCAGCTGACTAGGTCCCGAAATAGGGCATTCTGTCAAAGAACTTATAAGAAAGTACCATAGCATGAATCCGTTCCTGCGTCAGCTATCACCGGACTTGGGATATTGCCACCATATCGCAGGGAAGGAATAATTCTTATTTCGACGATCCCGGAAGATTGATTATTACGGAATGAATGAGCAATCAGGAACGGATAGCTATTCTAGGGAATAACCAAATCTCGGACATCAAGCAATGGAATCAAATTGGGTTTCTGGCGGGCAACGCTACTTTCCGGCAGTTGGTTTTTGGTTACGTGATATCGGCCTTTTGGGGTGGGATCTTGGTCTCAAGCCATCCTCCTGCGAATAAAGGCTTGAAGCAAGAGAGAGCATAGTGGTCGGCCTCTCATGAATGGCTTTCGGAGGGTGACCTTTGGAGTGGAGGAAACATTGTGTTGCCATGGTCTTGGAGTAGGCCCCTTTGTCCGTCAGACAGTAAGTGGAGGCACGCCTCGCCCCAGGCAACAATCCACGGATCCATAGGAGGTAGATAGGAGGAGGGTCTGTGAATGCGGTGGCAATATTTATACTGACCTCTCAAAGACTCAGCTTTCAAAAATGCGTAATCTACTAACGACTTTATTGATATTCGGAATTTTAAGAGAACGTGAAGAAATTTCTAAGATCCCAGTATATTAATTCTGGGCTTCCTTTTATATAAAAGTTCCTTTAGAAAAGGAATCGAATGGGGCCCGAACTTAGAAGCATTCAGAAGGTTGCCGGTGGAAGTTGCAAAGCGAAAGTATGAAACCGTTCCTCTAATTGATCGGGATTATTATCGAGTTGGGTCTTTTTCGACCAGATTACTAGTGAACAGGTAACCGTAATGATGCGCAGAAAGCGCATTCTTTCTAGCAGGCGATGTCTTCGGTATTGGCATCTTTCCCGGGAAAACGAAAGCAACCTCTATCTATTAACGACCACTTGGGAATCGCTAGCTCGCATACGCTAGTTCGTTCGTACGCCTTGCTCGATCTACAGCTAGGGAAGTGAAAGGAGCAAGTTCTTGCTTGGCATGTGACTTCTACGGCAATCCCACGTCTTCAGGCAAGGTAGCATTAGCTATCAAATGTTGTGAACTGGCTTCGAATTTTGATATATTGGCCTATTCTCCGATCAATGGTCCAATATGCTGCCGTATCCCTATCGATCAAGAAGTAAACTCCTCGGATGGGTAAAGAAACCTATCTTATCCCGAAACTGGAGATACTGGATTATTCAAAGCCAGCTTGTCCGCCGGGCAACAGTCTGGCCTTCTTCTTTGCTCTTCAACTGATGCCTAACTCAAGCTTGTCCATAGATTGAGCTCCGCTAAGTGACTAGCTGCCTCCTAAGTCCGTGGCTCAAGTTTACCTTAGCTAGTGCTACCTTTAGCAAGCAAGTGAGTTACAAACTCTTTATCCTGACTCTTCGTGTTTTTCCCAGAAGTATTTGTTTTCGTTTCTTATTATCTGACTCCCGTTTGTTTAACTCAATACCAACACCTGGCTTTCCTTACTTGTCTGGAAGTACAAGAATGTTGGTAGCTTTGTTAGGACTTAAGTGTTTTAAAGATGATCAAACTGATTATTAGTTCTATATACATAACTCGAGGTAGCGAAGTTGCTCTGCTTACTTAGCCGCTCACTCGAACTGTATTTCTCGTTTTATTTTCCTATCTTGTTAAAATAAAAGAAGCGGATCGTTACCTTCCCTCTTTCGTGGATAGATCACTGAACTATGCGCCTATCTTCGCTTTTCGATCAGCCGTAGCTCCCCGTTTTCACTTAGCCTACGAACTACAACGCGTCATGTTGGAAGAAGAACTCCAGGTTGGCTCGAAGATGCAAACAGTATTCCGTTCACTTTCACAATATTCACTCATTTACTTGTTAGCTAGGGCAATTCCACACCTTTGCTTTCAGGTGCGTAGCGGTTTTGAAAGAACGTAGTAAGTGTTGAACGAAGTTTCCTCGCTCGTTAGAGGAAGTGAACGGTTGGCTGTAAGAAGGAAGAGAAGCGCCAGTCCGTGCTTGGGTATATTGAATCCACACTTACTTTAGCAGTGAGGCTTTACGTCCACCTTGTTATACTCTTCGACAATAGAGATGATAGATGCTAGAAGCAGGCAAGGCGCGGGAAAAGAGTTCGAGATTTACGTCCCTACGCACCTTGGATGGGACGGACAAGCTATAGCCATAGATAGAGTGGCAAGGAGAGCTTCGTTATGGGATACAGGTGGCAATAAAGATCTTCCTATATGACTCGGAAAGTGAAGGTCAATTAATATACTGGGCCTCCCCAGTTTCAGAAACTTTCATCGGAACCGTCTTATTCCCATTTTTTTTTCCCCTATCGTACCCAGGCCTATCACAGGCCGAGGCTATATGGGCTTGGGCCTGTCCAAATGATGTTCGGCTGTCTTTACTCAAGTAGTTGTGGCCCATGATCCAAAGGACCCGCAACCGTCAATCATGCTATCCTTACCTTTCAAGCAACCCCTTCGATGGAGCTTCTATAGCAGTATATAATCTCGGTCCCTTGCCTTGATGCCTACAGCTTAATTTGTTTCCCAGTGATGGCAAGAATCCACGAAATACTATACTGCTTTTTTTTTTCTTCTTGTCGTGTTTCTGAATGGCATCATAGCTACACGAGGGAAAGCGATGTTGCCCACTCGGCCGCAAAAGTGGGCTGCTTTCTTCCCCCCAAAAATGCCAGTTCCACGACCAGGGCCCAGCAAGCAGCATAATTCTGTTCCAAGGCTGCGTTTCATTCCAGCAACAGTAATATATGGTTTAAAACGCCTTGTTCCATCTGGCGCGAATCCCCTCCATCATTAGTATAGTGGAGGTGTTATTTGTATTGCAATAATGAAAAAATGTATAAACCCAAATAATGAGCAGACCAACCCACTTTTATATGTGGGTTCATTTCATCAAGTATTTTGTTTTGAATAAAGAAGCACGCTCCTGTTAGTGTGTCTTTCTCGGTTGATGTATGGGATAAATGCCTATATCGCTTTGTCATGTTATTGTCATGTTGATGCTATTGCGATATTAAAGAATAAAATCTAAAAAATGTGCTCTTTAGCCCCATTCTTTATAATTGTCTTTCTCGTACTGTGTAAACGAACTTAAAGTCTTAATTGTGTACACAACAGGAAGCGCCACAGCCTAGGTTTGGGCCACTTCCGATGTCGAGTGGAATTTTTGAATTTATTTCATAAAATCATCTTCTATATTGTTATGCCCGAAGGAAGATGTGGAAAAAGTAGTGGTACTCTGAATGAAATCAAAAACGAAATGTTATGGTGGGGAAGGAAGATATAGGTTGTTTAAGAAGAGATGAAAGAAAGATGGCTTGTTATCATTTCATAAATCCAGCGAACAGAGTGAATTAGAGAAATTCGAAGATAATATTAAGACTAATATATATAAAAAAAAGAAATGAGTGAAAGTATAGCCCTAGCGAATAGAGGGACTTCTATACTTTCCTTCCATACACATAGGACCGTACCAACCTCAGTAAGAACTTTATTAAATTAATTAGTTTAATAGCTCCCAGTATAAACATTGGCAGCATTCGATACTTTAGTTATTCAGCATGCAGATATTTCTAGCCTCATAGTTGAATCATTTGTGATCTAGCATCACAGGGTTAAGTCCAGCCTCAAGTCTAGCTATGGATGTTACGCCTTCCCTTTGCCGAATTGGACATAAAGGGCTAGAGGGCAATTAGCACCAACTCCCGGCAAGCACTATCTAGATTCTCAGGCGCATCCACATACTGAAATCTTCTCACTCCTATGATTCTATAGCAGTTCTATCAGATCTCCCAGCTAAGGGAAGGTCCAGATAAGGAAGGAACTCACTCCTACACTTCTCATTCATTAGCGCAAGCCTCCTCTGATTGCCCAGAACCTAGTATATTGCTCAGAACCCACTTTGGCGCCGGACCTGTAGTTTAATATCAGCTGTCAAATTGGTTCAAGAGCTGCTTGATTTACGATTAGAGGTTGAGAGAGGCCACTTAAAGGTAAGATCAAAACTGCCAATGTTTATACTGGGCCCCGACATATGATTCTGCCCCCTACTGTGTAGTAAGCGAGTAGTGGGATGCTGCCGACTTATCAGTTGCTCCCGCAAGTCAACTCAAATAAGAAAATAAGTGCTATGCTTTTTATTTCATAATTGAATAACGCATAATTTCTAATTAGAAGCAGCTATTATTCTCTACCGGAAAGAACTTATTGAGATGAACAATTCCATCAATTACTAGCAACCCTAGGAGTTAATTAACTAGCGAAATTCTCCTTCTCTACTGCGCAAGGAGATGAATATGTGTAGGAATCTCGCTTCTTGCCTGAGAAGTGGTACAAAGAGCAACGACGGATAACTCTCTTCCTGGGCTTCCCGGTATGAGGATTCAGTATTGGTAATGAGGGGCTGGAGCATGCTATTTTTGGATTCGAGATTGAATTCGTAAGCACCTAGTATGAGTTGAACCTGGAGTGTCGTCTCCTTCGATACTGATAAGTGGTTACCTAGGATAGGATAAGTTCTTCACCAGGGTCCTTACAGAATGGTTAATTAATTCCTGGGGTTCCTGGAGTGTCGTTTCCTTAGGCACTGATAAGTCAAATACACCTGGTAGTGTCGTGTCCTTCTCCCCTTAATTCACTCCCCATGAGAAAAAGTGATCATAAGTAGCTTCAGGAGTACTTCGGAGTTCCTCAAGGGGGGAAACATGTAGGTTAGCACCGAGGGACAGAATGATGGGTGCAGGCTTGGCCGCAGCCTTAGCACCCTAGGCTTTTGAGAGGATAGTCGAAGCAACATCTATTACGATGCATTCCCTCAGGCCAAAACGTAGCAGGGTACGCAAAGGAACAGAAACATGAAAGAAGTTGCTTACGAAATGAGTTGTTATGAAAAAACAGCTGATGGATTCAAATCAAGGGCCTCATATGTAGGAAGATCTCTCATATCTATAGTAGCTGGTGCTGGAAGTGCTTCTGGCCTTACCAGTATATTAGTAGCGAATCAAACACATTATCAATGTAGAGTACCAGTATAGATAATAGCCTGGTATTGAATCTTCCTTTGATGGTATCGAATCAATACCAAGAGACTTAAAGGCTTGAAAGTCCAGAAACTGCGCTTGTGAAATCAATACCTCACTAAACAAAAGAAATCTGCCTTGCTGACCACTTTTATTTCAAAAATGTTGGAGAAGCAGTCCTCGGAAATAGCCTAGATGATCAATCCAATGAAACAGATGAACCGGATGTTGTCAAAGGTGTGTAGCGGCCGATAATTTCTAATAATTCCTGGCCATCATTTCTTCCAAATATATAACAGGGGAGAGGGCTCGTTAAGTTTGAAAAGACCAAAGAGCGCAGCCCAATAGAATAGTAAGGCTTGTTATCCCTATTGGTATTTAAAGGTTGACTGAACAACAAACCAACCGAGATTAGACTCGTACTTTCTTTAGTAGAGCCTTATTACCAACATCGGTTCAACTAAATTGTCCAAAGGGTCTTTCTTTAGTAGATTACGCTATTAGCAATCGGGACAGGTCTCTTTCTTTATAGCGGTACGCAGGGTATTACTGTCAAAGAATAGGCTAGTGGAACGAGTGATGTCCATGAATTAAAGCTAAGACCGGATTCGATGTCCCCAAACAAACTAAGGATGGTACTAATTGTTAAAGAGATTGATTATTCACGCTCCGCTTATTGAGATGGAACTTCAAACCTATGTTACCAACATTCTTACGTAGTCGGGCTCTTCAATTCGGCTACGCACCTTGAAATGATTATTATTCAAAAGTTAGGTGTGCTAACATTTATGGCTTACCCGGACTCATTGATGAATGCAGAAGGCTATTTCTCTGCTTTGACTCAGCCGCATACACTTGTTCTCCCGTCCCGCTACTCACCTCCCTTATTCTCTTTGTCCCTGGGCTCTAAAGCACTTTTCCATATATTATCCTTGGTAGTCGAACTGTTCAAACAAGGTCTTCTTAAAAATTGATACTTGTTGCGTCACCGATTTCTGGAAATCCCGATGGGGACTCTTGAATGAAAAAGTTTTTGTTCATCAAACTAAACCGCGTAGTAAACTGCCAAATCAATTGAAGCCGCTAAATCATCGGATTAAGTCCTTAGGGAATCTTTGGCCCGGGAGAACAGGACATCCTCACTCGACCTAGTATCTGGTTCTGGCGAACAATTGGAGTCTTCTTTGTACGGTGTGCCTATAAGTCTTCTACTCCTGGCGAACTAATTCATAACATACCGGCTAGTTAAACCTTTCTTGGAGCCTTTAGTTCTCCAGCATTTTGCTCTTTCTCCTAAGAAATCATTAAGTTGACCGGGACTTATATTATATAAGGTCTTCAAATCGAGCTACAATTGATTTCCGGCAACCACAGTGGGAAAGTGATTCAACTCTGAGAGATATATTATTAGTATACTAGGCACCTCTATTCCATCAGTGAATCCGGGATTATCCTACTAGTCAGCCGCGCTACCTGCTTCGATAGGGTTTGATCAGGGCATCTTTCTAACATTAGACCCATAATAACGTAACTGACCCCTATTACCGAACTATCAGTCAGACTGCTTCCCCAATTCATTTAATATACTGGATTTGGTATACTAGGCTCTTTTCTTTCTATAGATAACACCGTTGTTCCTGTGCATTGAATACTTAAAGGTTGCGTAGCTCCACTACACCGTATAACGTTCCTTGCTATGAATTACTTTTTGATTATTCATTCCTTAGCTAACCGGCTCCAAAAACATACTGACACGGCCCAGACAAAGAAGAGTATAGCCCCGGGATAGTTGAATAGGAATTGGGGCACTACCAACGAAAAGACTAAGCTTCACCACAAACCAAGGACTTTGGTCTACCACCCTTTAGAGGCCTTCATCAACGGAAAGAGTGCTTATGAGGGTCTTAGGGTGGAAATCTCGAGTTCTATTACAAGCGGGACGAACTACACTTATTAGGGCAGTTGCATCTGCTATACCAGCCCCCTTTTATATTTGTCCACTTATTTGTTGCCCAATCTTTTTGTGCGTCTATTGAGAAAAGCCTTAAGGACTTCTGGTGGGGGTTCAAGGAAGATAAACAGAGGAACTATACACTGAAGGCTTCGGAGTCCATCTGTAAACCAGTTGTGCGGGCCTTGGATTACGACGTATGTTCGATCTAAATAGGCCATTAATTGCTAAACTTTGTTGGAATGTAGTCTTAAGAGTTAACCTGGCTTTCCGTATTGCCTTCCCGTTGTCGTATACCTAGACAAAGAAGGATAGACTTCGTTTTCAATAGTTGTGGCAATAGCTTATGGGTTTGTTGGTCTAACACCGATCTGCGAACACACGCGATCGTAAACACGGTAGGCAGTAAGGTATCAGCTTATGTCGGACCTCTAGTACGTCGATTGGTTACGCATCTGGCGTATTATTACACAAGCACCTCAATAGGAAATGCGACAAAATCCAGATTTGTAGAGTGTAACGTAAAATTGGGACGCCAAAAAGCGGAAACAAAGGGCAGTCGAGAACGAATCCACCAAGGCTACGGGAACTCACTATCATTGAATCAGTCAGTGATTGATCTGCTACGGGACTGGTGATTCAAAACCTTATGCCAGCTCTTATTCTGGGTTATCCTCTAAGAAAATCCTCTACAAGATGTAATGCGACTTGTGCTGCCCTCGCTGGTTGTTCTATCGGACCCGGGTAAAGAAAAATAATTAGTTCGGGTCTAGGTTTTCTGGTGAATTAGATTTGCATCGGCAAGAGGTCCCAGATCACCGATACGGGCATTTCCGTCAGTAGTAGTCTCTGTTGAGTCGACCTCATTTCCATTTCTACTCTTTCTTATTATTATCCGCCTTCTTCTTTCGAGTACCGTATCTTTCCTCTCTTTAGGGAAAAAAAGAAAGAGTAACTCGGACCCTTGCTTTCACTTGAAGTAAGCGCCCCTATTTTAAAGCAAGAGCTCTCCTCTCGGGTTTCGCGACACCCTTCCCCCCTCGCTTTTCTAGAAAGGCTTTTCTTTTAGATACTTGCACACGCCCTTCATTCGCCAGTCGTTTGCCCCTCTTTACCTTTGTTTACTTTCTGGGTTAGACTTGTGCCCTGTCCTAAAAAGATTCTGATTCGATTCGTTTTGAGTATATTTGCAATTGAGGCATACCTATGGTATGGAGGCTCTTCTACTAGCCTGGGTGGATTCCTTCGTTAAACCGATGTCTTTCCTGTTTCAGCTTTTGCCTTCACTTCAGATTTTCTTGCCCCCCTTAAACAAACATAAGAAACAAACGTAGGAACTCCTAATAAGGCCCGGGAACTCCCCAATGTTTCAAAAAAGAAAACGAACCTGGGAAAAAAGCATAATGATCAAGTAAGGCATAAATTGTTGGATCCTTCTGTTAAAATAAAAAAGAGATAAAAAAAAAGATTGGATATCTTACCATAATGTTCGTGATTTTTAACTATATCCATAGAACCTTCATACTCATCATAGAAAATTATTTTGACATCAGGGAGCCCCTGACCAAGCTCCTCAACCATGTATCTCATGACAAAGTTGAACTCCATGACATGATCATGTCATTTATCTTCTCAACACATTTCCCCTTTTAGCTGTTGTACTTCCACAAGTAGTAAGGAGCACAACCAATAGGTACCCCGTGCTGCTTGTTTGAACAGCAAGCTAAGCTATGGATCGGCCGGCTAAACAACAAAGACCGGTAACAATGAAAAATAGATTTAAGTAGCAGAATTTTGAATGTATCCCTACCTACCCACTTTCTTTGGCGGCTGCTTTTGGTTGTTTTCATAAGGGTTTCATGCGGATACAGGATTCCAGACATTTGATGTCAAGACCGTCCATTGAAAACCAGATTCCTCATGATGTTCCTCCGCTTTTGATCCATACCAGGTTCTCTAGACAGGTTAGAGGGAAAATCGAAATCTTATGTCCTTTCTATTTGTTAGCAAATAGAAATCTTATGTCCTTTCTTTTTGGTAACAAATGGAGTCTGTTGCATTTTTTTTTTTAATCTTGATAGCTGAAGTGAGGTTAGGGTCTACCTGGAGTTAAACAAAGACAGCATTTACCTACAGTTGCAATTTTGAATTCCTAGATGATGTTCCTCTTACTATTAACAAGCAGCTAGGTTTTTAAGAGGCTGTGAATCAAAGCTTACACTTGAATAGACACTCCATTTTGGGGCATTTTCTAGTTTAGCACGAAAATTTGGTATACACCAATAGAAATTGTTATGGTGGCAGAAGTCATATTATGTTCTGTGAGGTTGCTTTCAAACACTTTTTCCAACCCAGAGACATTTTTTCTTATGCTTCTTAATGGTTCATGTAGCTGAATGAAGAAGGTCTTCTTGTACTAAAATAGACTCTAAGCTCTCCAAGAATCTTCCGCTTGATCTGCAGAAGCTTCAATGCAAGGTAAAATTGGAAAAATACCAAATTTTCATCAAACAAAAATTTCTAAAGCTATATCACCTACTATACCATCTTAGTTTTCCTTCATGTACTGTGTATACTGCAGGTAGTCTTCCATGCATTATGATTTACAGCACCTATTCAGTCGGGAGCTGGGGAATTGGCTTGCAAGGAAAATCTGGATTGAAGGCCCACCCTCCATCTTCGGCTAGAAAAGAATGTATGGGTCAAAAGTGGATGTCTCACAGGTTTAGGCCCAGACTACGACGAGATTATCATCAAAGTTCGAGAGTCTCAACCACTCACAGGAAGGTTAAACATTCAGCGAAGAGTTGCTGGAAAGTAAAGACGTCCCCTTAATGGATTCTAAATTGCAAAGGCAAACATAAACTTGAAAGGGTAGATTTCTTAACTAAGCATTTTTAGGCATGAACCATCAATTATAGAGACTTCTGAATTTTTTGTTTGGTGTAGGCTTTTGAAGGCTTTAGGGGCCTCAAGCAGTGCACGAATATACATTGCTAGAGGAGAGCCGTTTGGGTGCACCCAAGCTTTGCAACCACTTGCGGCAGAATTTCCAAATCTAGTTAATAGGGAGATGTTGGCACAAGAGGGAAACTGTCACCATATATCAATAAGTCCTCTGCTCTGGCTGCTATTGACTACATTATCTCACTGAGCAGCAATGTCTTCGTACATTATCATGGAGGAAACATGGGCCGAATCATGTAGGTAAGTGCCCAATCAATTGAATACTAGCTACTTCCACAATTTAGTTCACCTTACATCCCTAAGTCTCGAATTCTTTTTAAGTGTTCGGTCATTTAAAGCAAAGACTTTGGATTAGTTAATAAAAAGTGTCCCTAATGCTATTATGATGTTGACACAATCTGGTTGGCGACATTGTATAATGCAAAACATTCAACATTATTTGTATTCAACATTATTTGTATCATTGTATTTTTTCTCAGTACGTCAGCCACCAACAACCCATCTCTAATCAATGATTGCCAGTTCCTAATCTTCGGACTAAACACAACTGCCTTATCAACCCACTCGTATGACTCGTTCACAACTCTCAGGTCCCAATTGATACTCGATTTTTGATAGAATTCCTGGTCTACTCTGCTGTAAAAGCCGGCATTTATGGCACTGCTGCCACCAAGAATACGTCCTCTAGCGTTGGAGACCCCATCCTCGGATGTGAAGGCTTAGGCAGGGGAGTAAAATGTATCAACCTCTATTAGTGTGGCCAAGAATCCTTCTTGGGTCATCAAATTGGGATTGCCATAGGGAACGCCACCTCGTTCAAACACAAGAACTCGATAGGACTGTGACAAGGCGCTTTTATTTGAAGCGGACAACCAAATTAATATATTGGGCAAGCAGAAAATGGAAAGAAGGGAACATTTCTTTTTCTTTCTAATTTCAATGGTCTCCATCCTCCCAAGGCTCAAACCATTCCCAAACTCTCACGTCCTCCCGAGGTAATCATCACGCTGAGAGTCAGCAGTATCGATCCCCATATCTATCGCTGACGCCTGCCCAGGCGGTGGATGTTCGATCCTTCTTTTTCATTGGGTTGGTAATAATATAGATAGAAGATACAGGAGAGGCGACCCCAGTATCTTAATTAGTGGTCCAGTTCCGCAATTAATATACTGGCCTTGCTACTTAAAAGAATGCCTTGGCACACTCATACTAGAAGTCAAAGAAAGAACTCGGGTCTAAGCTCTCAACTTCAAGGAAGGGAACCGAAGGAGCAGAAATGTCGTCTACCTTTCCAACGGACTGGCTAACGTGAGTTCTAGGAAAAGAGAGACTTTAAGCTAATGAAAATTTGAACCTAGACATTCTTCTAAGAGTTCAGGGCTAATAGGCCCGGTGCGTAGCAGTTTTACTATGCATTTCATAGGCAAGACTAGCCAGGAAGGTAGTACCAAAGAAGGATCATTTGGCATAGGCAGCGAGCCCGGGCTGGTGGTTGGCTCGGAGTACCCATAGTTGATTGTCAAAGATTCCTTTTGTACTTCACATTCTTATGCCCAGTATATTAATTGGGTAGCAAGCTCTAACAAGGGAGGGAGTCCTGGCCCTGGATCAAACAGATAGAAAGCAGCCAAGTGAACAACTATTGGTTGCGGAGTCGGATAATGAATATATTGGCTGAACAAAAGGAAGTAAATGATCTAGTCCGTAATCTTAGTGAGGGGACCGATCCATTCTATCATCGCTAGTTCGTTGACCCTTTCGCTCTAGCCCTGGTAAGTGAGAGAATGATGTTCAAAATGAACCAAATCCCCAGGAATACAATAGGCCGCTTCTTATAATAAATAGCCTAGAATAGAAGACTGCATATGATTGACCAACAACAACCGAGCAAAGGTACTCAAAGATTTCACGTGGTTAGCACGAGTTTTGCAGAGATTGATTCGCACTACGCAATCCTTCAGTCAATAAACGATTATGCATATGGGGATTCGGTTGCTTTCTCTCTTTGCATATGCCGGTACCAAAACCCGAACCACAGCCTTTCCACTTGTCCCTTCGCTGATTGAAGTGCGCTCTTGCCATAATATCAATTGGGAAATGAAAGGTCAAATTAGGAAGAGGCGTATTCACTTATTATTGTATGATCTGGTAGCTCATCCTTCTTACCATGGTCTATTCGAGGATAGGCGACCAATGGGAGGAACTAATTATGTGAATAATTATTCAGGCTTTCAGTTCGATTTCTTCGTTGCTAATTATGCTTTACTTTGTTGACATGTCCAATTTAGTCAACACAAGTGTTAAGTTGTATAGGAAAACCCTAGTCATTACTGACCTCTTTCCGTTCTGGTCTAAGTGAAAATGTATCGATTTACTCTTGGGTAATTGGGCGGGGTCCTTGTTATCTCTCTATATAAAATAGTTGTGGTAATCGGTAATATATGACCTAAGGAATCTACTTATTAGTAAACCGATAGCGCTTTATCAGGAAGCGAAGCTTATGTATGAGTCCGATCAGAAGGAAGGAGTGCACTGATCAGTTTTCATTAATTCAAGGGTCCACAAGCGAAGAATGTTCCAACGAACTCCGCGCTTTCGAGCTAAGTAAGGTCTAATTGAATACATAACTGACTTACCGAATAGGTGGGGAAAACTAGGTAGAGTACCGTTGAATCTAAGACATCGTTATTGGTCAATAGACAACTGAGTATACCTTACTTGGGCTGTAGACTCGGAAAAACCTTTGGCTGGATCTGTTGCTCGATCAACCATGCAAGAAACTACTTCCCCATGCAAGAGTAGTTAAGAACCATTACGCGACAACCAACAAGGCGAGGATGGATTACAAAGTTAGTTAGGTGGAAATGTCGACAGCTAAGGCTTTGTCCTCGTTCCTTCTATCGGCTTATCGCGCCGTAGATAAATGTGAGTTAAAGATCCTCTTGTTTTAGTGAGTTGTGTCAACCCAGTATATTAATTCTTGGATTCCCAATGTTTATACTGGCGCCAATTAATATACTGGGCCTCCCCGCTTCCGCTCTTAGCCCGAAGGAAGCAGGTAATAGGTTTGCTCGGGCCACTGGTGGAAGAACTGCTTAGCAATAGCATCGTCGAATATGATTGATTGGCCATGGGAACTAGACTAAGGCGGGAAGGTTTATATGGTGACTGACATGGGAATAACGAATGCAATTCAAATGATTGGTGCAGTTCTTCCAGAGGAGAGATTCCATGGTATATTACGAAACCAGAGGTGTCGGGTGCATTAGAAATAAGTCAATAATCCCCGCTATTGCCATTTTATCTACCCTTAATATAAAAGTACTAGTTTTGAATCTCGGTTTCTAGTTCGAGGGAATAGTATAAAAATCCATTCTATTTGTGATAATAATGCAATAAAGCCTATATTGGAATCCAACATTGTAATTAACCAAAGCCTATTTCGCGGTTTCCCAGTATATTAATTGGTGAGGTGGTCTTATAATAAATAATAAGGAGGCTTTATGGAAATACTTCACGGATCATTGTTCTCAAACAAACCAGGATGGATAGGGCGCAGTGAAGTTTACGCATAACTAGAAAGTCTTGTTATTCGTAAGGCATAGGAGCTATGGTAAGCACCCAACAACAGCTTCTAGGGAAGCAAGGATTCTAGTTATTCCAGGTGGGCATATGAGATACCAAAGCGTTAGTAAATTATTGGTCGAGCATCAATTCTTTCTATCCAGAGAAAGATTAGCTTTTCGAGGTGCCCGCCAGTATATTAATTGGGGAACAAAATGTGCCTTAGTGAGAGTGATTATTGATGGTATATATTGGATCACTCTTGTGTGCATTCTTGGCTAGGTTGATCTGCCCATTCGGCCGGAGTGTTATAACCTTTATTTGCTTAGCTCGCTACGCACCTCTATAATAATATCCCCTTTCACTATTATTATGTCCACGTGCGAGATCGAATAGTTGTTTAGCTACGCACACCCAGTATATTATTAACGGAAGGGGACATATTTTTGAACATTTAGGAGAGCCCAGTATATTAATTTGCGGATCGATCCATTCTATTGCTGTATATTTGTTATGGAAACCCCAACATTTCAGGCTATAGGGAGAACTTCGTGGAAAGATTCTTCCCTAACATTTCAGGGCAATTGAGAATGATTATTGCCACGTATACTATTTCCGATAATCCTTAATCTGTTGTTAAATCTGGTTCGGTTGGATAGGCGTTGTGAAAGCAGAGACGGGGTTTCGGCCCTATCCTAACCATCCATTGATTCTGCTTTTGTTCTTTGTTTATTGTTTGCAGCTAATGAAAGCTAAAAGCGATTGAGTTATATCATCGGGCCGCCGGTGCGCAGTGCCATCTAATAACCCGATTCAGTAGGCAGATCTTCCATTTATTTGGCTGGCTTTGCCCCAAGCTATAGATTGCCCTTCGCAACCGGTCCAGCCAGGTCAAAGTACACCTCGGACTGGTATAACTATACATCACGCCCCCGAGAAAGAATTTGACAGGTTCTTCCTAAGGAAGTGGCAAGAAAAAGGACAAACAAGATGGGATAGGCAATTTCTTGATTTCAGAGTGTCAGTTAGTTCAACCAGAGGCAGTCTGAATTTTATCTCTATAAGGTAGTGGCAAGAAGCATCGCTATAATAAGAGGATAACTACATTTCTTTTTTTCATATAATATCAAGTAGAAGCGAATGCACATACTTCTTTAGTGGAAAGAGATCCACTCTATATTACCTACCTTATGACCAATTCGATCCTATCCTAAGCTTTAAGAGAAGCAAGAAAGCAGGTTTTGATCTAAACCATGGAGTTTAGAATCAAGAGCTTCTTTACTAGATTTGGCAGACTTAGGCGCAGCAGGCGCAAGCACCTGCAGATAGGTGCTGTCAAGCGACAGGATAAGCTGTCTTTGTGGCAACTGCTCTAATAAAGCATAGAGGAAGAGATTCTCATTTTCCTAGCTATGGTTCGGGATTTGGGTCCGAACGTGTGCAAGGCACCAGTATAATAATTGTCAGCAAGAGGAGTCGCCCATATGTATAGTTAACTTGCCCTAGAGTATATCCTCAGGCAATAATCGTGATTTGATTGTTCTTAAGAGTTTTGACCGATAGCAGCAAACGAATGAGTGTACATTACATTGGCACGGTCAATAGAGGTGGTACGTTAGTGGCCCTAAGTATCATAGGGGCCTCGTCTTTGTGAGAAACACTCCTCTTTACTTGGTACTGGTAGGGGCATGGCTCCTTTCCGGTTAGGTAGGGAGGTTCCTAGAAATGAGGGAGAGCGACGACCTGACTTATCGCACAGGGTATGAGATATATCAGCTAGGAATGATCAATGACCATGGTACATCAGGAGAAGATCAGTCTCGTTAAGTCATTACTCACTAGTTAGGCGGCATAATTCCTCCCGTTGAAGGAAAGGGGTCCGAATCGCTTGACCAAAGGTGCTTGCGAGTACTCTAGCATAGAAGATATCGACCAAACGAAAGAGTACTCCAACGTACAGTAAAGCGAAGTAGCACTGGCGTAGAACGACCAAAAGTTGCCTCGTTCGTGACTCTCAACTAGACTTCACGGCACAATTAGGCCTAGTTGGGGCCAATTCGGGCAGTCTAGCCTTGTATTATAGACTTAGACTTGGTGTTCCGTGTAGTTCTCACTTCACTAGCTTGCGCACTCGCTCCCCCTGTAAAGTCTCCGTAGCCTACTGAATTAATATACTGGACTTGTATGCACAAGTACAATATCTGCTTCTGATTATGTACTGGACAATTCCCGATCTGGTTATTCCCAATCCATTTCCAGTATATTAATTGTGAGGCGACCTATCGTAAGAATAAATACTACTCCCCTTCATTGCTATTACCGACCTTCAAGGCTACAGAACTGACCAGGAATGATAGATGGATCACTACTAGATAGGTAGAGTTAAGGATTCGGTTAGCCCGCATCTACGTGTCTGATCCAAGAAACTGAACACCCGGTGAACGGGGGTTACTCAATTGGATGCCAAGTCCTCGTACTACGCTTGTTGGTTCATCCTAAGGTCTTAAAAAACAACAGGGCTTCCTAGGGCAACTGCTCAATGCTCTCGATTAACATGAATAAATTAGGTATCATCACTAGTCTTTACTAGTGTTTGTTTATTGCTTGTCGTGATATTGGGTTTCTTAGGGAATTGATATTGAGGGGAACTCATGCCACTAAGCCTCTGCCAGCCTTTCTTGCTTAGGGTGTGTTACGGCTTGAATGTGGCATTCAGTTTAACGTGATTGGTGGGCCATGTCAATTAACGAACATTACAACAAGTGAAGACAGGCTTTCTATGCTAATAGATGACCGAAGGAAACCTCTTCATCCAGTATAAACATTGGCAACCCCACATATCAGGGGAGTAAACTCATAGTAATAGTAATTATGGACAACTCATGTGCCATACATAACTTTGGGTTCAACGGATCAAATGATAGATCCAAAGATAGATCATACCATACATTTAGTAGGAAAGATAGCTTCATTCGCATTTTTCTCAGACCAGACTCTTGACTTGCTAGGTGCTAATGGATCACCCTTGCCCGTGTAGTCATTCTTCTATGTTATATTCCTCTGCCTACTCTATAGATTATTTGCAAATAGCTTTGCTTAACACATGCTGGTCTAACATCTGAGCTTTGCGAACACCCCGGGAGGTATATATCAATCAGTTGGGGCGACCTATTTACTATGGCCAACGGAACGTCAATAAGTAGACTGGGCAATAGCAGATCGCACGCAGAATTGATTTTAGTTCCCTACCAGACAGCAGGGGATACTCATACCAATAAATTGGGCAAGACAAGTGAGAAAACCAGGAATGTGCAATCTCTATTATTTCGACGAGAGCGGTAATGGAACAAAGCAAATGAATACAAACTGGTAGTAATTCCAGTCATACTGGATGAATTATTTCAATCAATCTATAGAGAAGACCTGAACTGTTGGTTCTGCATTTAGCCTTCCCTGCATCAAATATCACTACACGAAACGCATACTATAAAGAAGGACATTAGTGGCAAATAAATTGCGTCGGTTTTAAACCAATTATAAGAAAATAGCATTTGTGTCACGTAACATATTTCACCTCTGATATTCCCAACGCCGTAGTAGTTAGTGCCTAAGTGTTGCTCGCTGTAACTTCCCAATCGGTAGCTTCATCTAGAATCATGCCTCAATCTAAGATGAATGTGATAAGCAGACTTAATTTCTTCCCACATACCGAACCCAGTGGTGTTTCTGGCGTTCTGGCACGCTTCAAATGATGTTCACTCTACTATGGCATATTGAGAATACTCTCTCTTACCTAGACTCCCTATTAATACTCCCCGAATGTTTATACTGGCGAAGTGTACTGGACCTCGAATTAAGATAATGGGTCGCCTATGTTTATACTGGGTGGACCTCATGAAGAGGTCGCCTAGTCCCCATGTCTTATCTCTATCATTTACCCCACGATGATACCATATCACCGATCAAATAATCTTCCTTATTTGTTTACCCAAAACCACTCATTCAAGGGCTAGGGCAGCAAATTTAAGGTCTCCCGTGGGACCGGTTATTATTGGGCTGACTTCTCGAATAAGAAATGAGAGGCTTCTACTTTTAGTTCTAGTATTCGTTTACGCGAGCAGATGTTAAGAATTTTTTCGACATGCGAGGCCTAGTATATTAATTGGGCCCAAAAAGGGAGAAGTTGCTTATTCGGTTGCAGTCTCCGCAATGGTATCAGTTTAGTCAGTATACCCCAACTTTAGTTCCCCATATACCTGTTCAACGCCCAGTTTCGTGCATGACAACACTAGTTCTTAATCTTCTTCGCTTCCTTGGTCTAAACAAGTGGTATCAAAAGAGCTTGGCAGGGTCTAAAGAGGGGACTCGGTTGTGGGATGAAATATACGCTAGGGCTGTCTGGCAATTGAACAAAACACCAACCTCTGATAGCTAGTTAGGTAATGGATAGTGTAAAGCACAATTCGGGTAAGAAAGAAATCCACAAATGGAGTTATACCCTCATTGACTGCTTCGATTGTGAAATGAGAAGACAAAGGCCGCCAATTAATATACTCTGGCCTTTCCCCAATACTTGTACATAAAAATATAGCTAGAATCGTTGTTCAAACCGCTTGGCCTCAATTCCCTATGCCGATTTTTTGAATTTCACATCTGAGACCTGTTATCTGTCTAAATGCTGATTTTGAGGGTGATAAGCAAGATTAGTTAGAGATTACCAAAGGAGCGTAGCCTATGCTTCGTGCGATATTTGATCCAGGGGCCCAAGATTGAATAGACAGAGCTTCATTTCCCGATGTTTCATTGCTTTCCCATAGACCTAATCGTTAGGTGCACGAGACGTTGATCGGAAACGTGTTTCATTGAAGAAGAGGCCTCTTCCAATAGTCTTGGTAGTGAAGTATTCTACTATTGGATTGGATGGGCAATCGTAGGAAAAGGAAACAACAGGTATTATTCTACCAAAGGGAGTGAAACGAGGTGCCAGTATATTAATTCGGCAGGGCAGGTTATTTATTACACGTATGACCCCGGTGGTCATATATAGAATTCACTACTCCGGTCGGTGAGCATTCACCCAAACACTTGCCTTTCACCTGATCTTGAGAAAGTCGAAGAAGAGGTAAGCCATACTCAATAAGGGCAATCAAACATCAAGAGCGCTCAGTTCAACAGTTTATTGCTTAGCCCGCGGTGAGAAAATCACGATTTATACGAGAAATGTGCTAAGTCAAATGAACAACTCGAGTGCCAAATTGATATAAAGAATTCCGTGAAAGATTTAAGAGAGCGCGACTATGGGGAGTGGTTGTAATGACCCGCGTCGCCACTTCTTCCTTTACATTTGGTAACTTCGATTATGCATAGAACTCTTGGATTCCCCAATTAATATACGGGGATAGATAGAGCGGAGGCTAATGGCCAAGATATTGAATAGATAGCCTTGTTCCATTGGTACTATTTCTTTTTCTTTCACCCAAGTCCAGTATACAGGGGCCTAGTATATTAATTGGCCGGAAAATACCACCCGTCTGCTCTCGCGTCAAATAGGGGGAAATCAATAATAGTACCACGAGTAATAAGCTTCACCAATAGCCCAGTATATTAATTGGGGGCGACCTCATTCGTTATTCATTGGGCTCCTTCTAGTATTTTTTTTTTAGCTAAGAACTTAGCCAACAAACAAGTGTATAAAATATGAAAGTGTAAATTTTACTTTTCATGTCAAATTCGAACCCCAATCTAGGTATACCTCTCCTTTATACCTTTTGGAAAACCCCCCTTGTCTACTCATTTCACTCAAAGATCGACTCGTGACAGCTGTGCTTTTATCACATTCCGCAATTAATATTTTGGATCGGTCCCCTTGCTTCGTCAGTGAATGAACGCTATGCACCTCTTACCTTTCTATCTCCACCCGCCCCTTAGTTTAGTTAGGTAGGCTTAGCTCTTCTTCTGCGGATCATCTGCTGATTCGCTTCTATCGCACCGAAAGCTAGGTAATGGTCTCTAAGTACAGACTTCTATCGAGCATCTAACCCAGTTTGTGAGGTATGTAGCGAGCTGTTAGAAGGAGTGAGTTCTTTCTTATTGCTTCGTCCCCAAATAGTTTCATTAAAATGAAGGGCGGAAGGAATCTCACTTGCAGGTGCTAGCGAGGAGCGAAGGAGTGAGTTAGGTTCTTTCTTTCGTCTTCCTCTCCCTTAGACTGAGATGCATAAGTCACTCTCTAAGTGAGGTTGATGCTAGGGGTGAGGTTCGAAGGACTTCGTTCTTCCGGTTACCTCTGTTTGGCTTCGAGCTAAGGTATTCTCTAAGGGAGTCCCTTCTAGAGCGTCTACTAAGATAAGAAGAGAGAGGCGAGCGACTATGCATTTCTTCACCTTCCCCCTGTCTCTCTGCCTTGAGTTCCAGTAGGGAATGGGTTCTAGCTTAAAGAGTCTCCTTTCCGCATAGAATTTAAGCAACGATGGTTGCGTCTCTCCGACTGGTTTCATATGTGCTTGATCTATGCTTCGGTATGTTCTGTGTGATAGCTTATATAGTCTCCTTAGTGCGTCATCTATCATATTAGGTAGGCAAGTGTTTGATCGGTAGAGCTTCGGTTGGCTAGCATCTCAGCAAACTAGAAGAGAGATATCTCACTTCCCTAATGAATATACCTAGCCATATTCCGTTAATGAAATACCTGTGATGCCTCACTTGCCAAAGCAAATGCGAGTACTTGCATCTAAAGGGCTTACTTGATTATATAACCCTATCAGTCTGACAAGGATACCGAAATCTTAAGCATGATGGTGGGCCAGCCTCTATCCATGAGCAAAGAGATTCGAAGATAGAGCTTCTCTACTGGACATAATGAACATACTGGATTTGCTTAGTGCAGAGTGAACACTAAAGAGTGAATTGGCATACTTTCCACCTAATTAATATACTGGCTAATCTACTGGATAGGAGAGTGAATCGTGAACTGGCATGCCTCCCATCGGTCTTATACTAGACTTGGTACCTAGCTCCCGAAGAGATAGAATCATTTGGACTACCCACAGGGTACTATCTATTACCAGTGTTATTACGAGACCAGTTAAAGTAGGTTATCTTATTTTAGCCCTGCTGATTATGGAGATGACAAGGCCGAATGGGATAAAGTACTCAAGGATCGTGATACCGATATTGAATTTCTTTCGAAGAGGACTGAGGAGCTGGAGGCTGAAAATAAGAGGGTTAAGAAAGAGCTTTCTGCTGCTGCTTCTTCCCATAAGCAGAGAGAAACCATGCTAACCACTCAGGTTAATGATGCCCACTCAGCCCAAAAGAATGTCGAAGATATACTAGTCGTGGAACAGCAAGCTATCGAAATTTATCGAAAAAACAATGCCAGTCTATGGGAAAAGACTGCTTCTTAGGAGTTAGAAATTTCTTTGTTGAAGGCTAGAGTGGAAGAACTTGAGCGAGAGTGGGATCAATCTCTTTTGGATAAGGTGGCTGCTGAGCAAACACATGCTGAGACCAAGACTGTATTTGACTCTTCTTTATTCAATTTTTACACTCTTACTGTTATAGGGCGAGGAAGTTTATCTTTCCTGGAGGATAAGTATCTGATTAATTTGGCTGAGGTTTAGGAGGCAATACTTGTGCAACTCGAGGGTAGCGGTTACATGGAAGAGGAGCTCTTGGAGCAACCTATATAATGAATCCCATGCTGCCCATGCAAAGGGAAAGGAAGTGCTTAGGAAAGGAAGTGCTTTAGCGGTTGGAGCCGAATCTTCTAGGGAGCATGTCCCGGACACAGCTACAACCACTGTCGATACTACTTCCACTGATGCCAATGTTTCTGACCACAAGCCTTCTGTTATGCCTTCCACTAAGCCCACTACTAGTCCTGGCGAAAAGAAAGAGGCTGTTGAGGAATATTCAAAGGGCGATGATGGTAATGATGATGACCCGAATGCTTATGAAGTAAACGTAAGATGCCCTCTCATTTTAGGTAAAACCAGCATTGATCCAGACCTATCGGACTTGGACTTCTTATTCACTCCATATGGGTATGATGAATTCCTTGATTATTATTTATTAGAATTAGGCTTGGATAATCTGAAGCCTTCTCCTGTCGTGCCTGGAGGGACGGAAATTGAAGTTGTCTTCACTCCTTCTATACAAGTGAAAACAAGTGCTTTTACTGTTACCCCTCCGTCAAGCAATCCCTCCTTAGCTCTCGAGTCTAGCCCCGCTTCTGCTTCTCAGCCTAGGTCACAATCAGAGAAAATTGCTGCATTTCATAATTTAGATGACACGCTGTCTTATCTGGAGGGGTAATAAAAGAGTCGAAGATCCAGAAGAGATTCTGGAGAGAGATGTTAAGGACCATTCAGGGAAAGACGTTAAGACTCCATCAAGATGACGCGGAAGGAGACGTAGTGCCCGTAAGAAGAAACATGTTTCGCCTTCTCTTGATATTCCAAAATATGATGAAGAAGATAAAGATGTGAGTCAGTCCATCATCAAAACTCCTTCGACCAGACCTGGCAAACTCCCATTAAAGTCGGGTGGTTATTCTAAAGGTGGGAAGAAGAAGGATTGAGACTTTCGACTGCTTATTCTGCTTTATGTAGTTTTGTTGCTTCTAATCTCTTTTGCTCTTTGTTTGTTGTACTTTAGCTTGTGTACTTTCATGTATTCATCTCTTTGTCGAGTGCAAGTCTTCAATTCTTTGTCAAGTGTAAGTCTTTTATTTAGTGCAATGTCGTGATGAGCTTGTGGTATGTTTTCTAAGCATTGTTCCATTCCAATGTGGTTATGTTGACCCATACCATAGGTCATCATGAGCTGCATAAGCTAGATGTGATCAACTTTATCGAGTTTCTTTGATTTTGATTGACGCACTAGAAGTTTTCAACTTTGTTGGCGACATCTTTTTGTTTTTGCCAGCATGTGTAGAGCTTCTGAGCTTGTCAATGCATTAGGAAACTCGACTTTAGTTGTTGATCAAGTGCTTCCTCTTTGGAGTCTTTAGTTCTTATGCCCCTGCTTGGGGAGGTCTTTGGTTTAGCCCAATTTCATCGATGTATCAAGCAAATCGATTTTATCAACTTATTGGGTGCCTCCGGAGAGGTCTTTGGTTTATGTTCCCCCGCATAGGAGGTCTTATATTTAGGCCCAATATTTATCCTAATCGGGCCAAGTAAATCAGGCACTGGCGATCTTATTGGGTGCCCCTCTGGGAGGTCTTGGGTTTATGTGCCTCACTTTGGGAGGTCTTTCGCCTCACTATGGGAGCGTTTTCGCCTCACTATAGGAGGACTTTTTGCCTCACTGTCGGAGGAATTTTGTTTATCCTAATGTTCGTCAATAATCCAGCCGAGTAAATCAGGCATCGAAGACTTCATCAGGTGTCCCTAGAGAGGTCTTTTGTCTTTGTGTTCACTTGCCGCACTTTTCTCCTGTCGACTCTTAGTGACTCCCCCTTCCGATCTATATGGTGGTGCATTACATCCTCGCATATGTGCAGAATGATGTTTACGACACTCGATACTTGAGTTGTCTCTGTCAGGATGTGTTGTAAGGGTCACTAGGTCTTATCGGACCGTGAGCAAGAAAGCGCTCTTTAGATAGCCTACAATGTCAAATCGATTTTAAGCAAATTTTGAATTATTTAACAAAACATTGCAAATATGTGATCGAGATAAGCAGGTGCAGACTTTCATTAATAGAGATGATGTTCACTTATCGTACCCCCTTTAAACATAGGAGGTTTATACTTGTAAGAAAAATTACAACAATTTTTACATGAACTGAATAATGCTTTAAGTAAAATATCGACGTAGGTGGTCACTATTCCAGGCTCTTGGTATAGGAACTCCATCAATCGTTGATAAATTGAGTTCGCTATCCAAGAGCTTTTGGCTAATGATGTAAGGTCCTTCCCAATTAACCCCAAATACTCCAATGTCAGTCATCACCCGTTTTAGCACGAGTTCTCTATCGGACCTTTTTGTTGAAGTGTCTGGCTATCCTTCTCTAGTGTGCTGCAATTCGAAGCTCGGCTTCATCTCTTTTTTCTTCAAGCTGATCAAGAGCTTCCAATTGTAACTGCTCGTTTTCTGCTTGATTGAAGTGAATTCTTTGTTGAGTGGGAACTTCCAACCCTACAGGAATCATTGCTTTGGAGCCAAATGCAAAAGAGAATGGTGTGTGCCTAGTTGCAGATTTGTGAGTCGTTCAATATGCCCATAGTGCAAGCGACAGCTCATCTACCCAGCCATCAGTAGCCTTCTCCAGTCACTTTTTGATGGTTGATTTGATAGTTTTGTTCACTGCTTCCACTTGCCCGTTTACCTGCGGATGGGCCACGGCTGCAAAGATCTTTTGGATCTTGTACTTTCCACAGAAACCCTTGATCTCGAACTGAGTTCCATTGTCCGTTATTATCTTTTGAGGTACACCAAACCTGCAAATAATATTTTTTAACACGAAGTTAATAGCTTCCTTTGAGGTAATGGTAGCAAGCAGCTTTACTTCGGCTCACTTAGTGAAGTAATCAACGACTACAATGGCATATTTCATGCTGGACTTGGTAGTCGGTAATGCTCCAATCAGATCAATTCCCCAAACAGCAAATGGCCATGGGCTGACCATCTGAGTTAATTTGGTGAATGGTGCTCGTGGAATCTTGGCAAACCTTTTGGCATTTATCACATTTTCTGGTTTACTCTACAGAATCTCGGTTCATCTAAGGCCAAAAATAACCATATCGAAGAATCTTTTTTGCTAATGTTTGACCACCCGGATGTCCTCCGCATTTTTATGCATGCAATTCTGCCAAATAAACTCTGGAGACACTTCTGGTAACACATCGAAGCAAAGGCATAGAGAAGCCCCGCCTGTATAAACGACCATCCTGCATGAGAAACAAAGAGGCTTTCCGCAGCAACTTCTTTCGCTTCTTTGGGTTTGTTTGGAGTATTCCATTGAGGAGGTACTCTTTTATTGGAGTCATCCATGATTTTGGCTCTTCAGCAATTCCCATGACCAAATCAACATCGATATTGTTAGTGCTGGGATGGAGAGGACCTCTACGGGCACTAATCCCAACAATTGAGCATCTCATGTGCTGACATACTTAGCGAGTGAGTCCGCCTTCATGTTCTCTTCTCTGGGATATGAGTTATTATGTAATAGTCAAGATTGTTCAGGAGTTCCCAAGCTTTTGACAGATAAGCAGATAAATTTTCTCCCTTGGCTTGAAACTCTCTTCGGACCTGACACACCACCAACTACGAGTCACTGAAAATCTGCAAAGTCTTCAAATTGAATTCCTTTGCTATTTTCAATCCAGCGATCAATGCTTCATATTCTGCTTTATTATTTGTTGGTGGAAATTCCAATCTTAATGCATAACACACTAAACGTCCTTCTGGAGTCTCTAGAACTATTCCTGCCCCTAAACTGTATTCAATCATGGCTCCATTGACAAACAACTTCCACTGGACCACCACTTTAATAGGATTTTCCTCTGCACTACCTCTTTCTGTGAACACGACAATGAAATCTGCTAAGGCTTGTCCATTGATTGCTCTTTGGGGATGGTACGTGATATCATACTGGCTAAGCTCAATATTCCACTTCAACAAAACGACCAGAAGTTTCAGGATGGAACAAGACTTGCTTTAGCGGTTGATCTATAAGCACTTTGATAGAATTGGCTTGAAAATACAGCCTGAGCTTCTTTGAGGCGATGAGCAAACAACATGGGAGTTTCTCCAGCTTGGGATAATTCAACTCTGCCCCGTTAAGTCTTTTGCTAATGTAATACACCGGCCGCTAAATCATTGAATCCTCTCGCACCAAGGCTGCACTCAAAGCATGGGATGATACGGCTAAATATAGAAATAAATCCTCTCCATCATTAGGCTTGGAAAGCATTGGGTGTGTCTCTATGTGTTTGACTAACTCCTCGAAGGCCGTCTGGCAATTCGGAGTCCATTTAAAATCATTCTTCCCCTTTTTCAATGCATCAAAGAATGGATTACACCTATTGATTGCTTTCAAAATGAAGCAACTCAATGCAGCAATCTTCCAATGCAGACTTTGAAGCTCTTTATTGGCTCTAGGATCTCGCACCTCTCTCAATGCTAAAATTTGAGTAAGGTTAGCTTTAATGCCCCTGGCATTTACCATGAACTCAAGGAACTTCTCAGATGCAACTTTGAATGAACACTTAAGCGGATTCAACTTCATGCCATTTCTTCTCAAAACACTGAACATTTCAGCTAGATCCTCCATGTAATCGGCCGCTTTTATTGACTTAACAAGCATATCCTCAACATAAACTTCCGTAATCTTGCCAATTTGTGACTTGAACATCGCACTGACAAGTCATTGGTAAGTTGCCCCCGCGTTTTTCAATCTGAATGGCATGACACTATAATAATACAATCCCACATCCGTGATGAAGCTCGTGTTCTCCTGATCTGGCTTGTGCATCATTATCTTATTGTATCTCGAATAAGCATCCATAAATGATAGAAATTCATGCCTTATTGTCGAATCCACCAACTGATCAATTCTAGGAGGCGGAAGGCTATCTTTTGGCAATGCCTTATTGAGATATAGGTAATCTATGCGTACACGCCTTTTTCCATTTGGCTTCTTCATTAGGATAGGATTGGACACCAAATCTAGATATGTGGACTCTCTTATGAAGCGATTTTCCATCAATCTATCCACTTCTTCTTTTGGAGCCATCGATCTTTCTGAGCCTTGGATTCTTCTTTTCTGCTTTACAAGTGCAATGCAGAGTTCTATATTCAATGCATGAACTGCCACTTCAGGAGATATGCCACACATATCGGCATGCCTATAAACATACAATTCAAATTAGCTTTCAGAAAAACAATCAAATCTTTATGTAACTTTTGGCCCAACTGAGATTCGACATTCAAGACTCGATTTCCCTTGCACTATTTTTTCGGATGAACTGCAATAGGTATCGTGATCTCCGCGGGCTCCGCTCGATTATCCGTTGCACTACTTTTTCGAGGATCCAGTTCTTTCTGAGCCCCGCTATACTCACCAGTGCAGGGGCCATGCTTTAGTTACTACAAGACGGGTTCACAAATGCTGAGGAGCCTCCCGACACTCTTGCCTTTGTCCTTTTTCTTAGCTTCCCTCAATTCGATGATATAACATTCCTGGGCAATATTCTAGTCTCCTCTTACCACACCTTTCTCCGTGGGAAATTTCATCATTAAACACCATGGTGCTAGTGCAATTCTGAAATCAGCCAAAGCGTGACTTCCCAGGAATGCATTATAAGCCGAAGTTTCATCTACAAGTACAAATTTTTTCTTCAAGACAGCCTTCTTCTTTCCTTCTCCTAACTCCACAACCAAGTCAAACATTCCAGTTGGCTGCTTTGGCTCGCTTGAGAACCTTTGGATTTTCATCTGACAGGACAATACATCAGTCATTGACAGATTCATCAGATTGAACTTTTTCGGAAAAGGACATTAACAGAAGAACCACAATCAACCAGCACTCTTTTGACCATTTTTGGACCTATTCCGACTGTGACCACCAATGGATCAACGGTTGGAGCTACCACACCTTTCGAATCTTTCTCTCTGAACACAATGCCATCTTGAGAAATAAATTCTGTTTCATATGTCTTTAAGGTAGTAAAGAGGTCCAATTTCACTTCTAGTCTAGCCTGGTGGTGGTTTCCTTCCGGTCACCTTCTGTCTCTTTCGATTATTACGTTTGGTAGCTTTAAACCTTTGTGCAAGCACCTGTTCTTAGGCAGCCTTATGTTTAGTTTCACCAGAATTGACTTACATTCGCACTAGGCACTTCAGAGCCGAATAGAAGAATGGTGACGTGACCTGTTCTTTCTCTTGTTCCTTTCAAGGTGCGTAGTAAGGTAGCTAAGGGAGGCGCTACAGATTGAATCGTGAAGTGCTCTCTATCTAGGTTAAGCCAAGTTTCTATTGTTAGGATAACCATTGTGCCAATAGCATGACTCAACCTTTGCTAGTTCGGTCAAATTACCGAACCACGCTAAGCAACAGGAGGTGCCTTACTATGACTTATTCTCCGAAACCAAGTGCCATTAGAACTACTACCAGTTATATGACTCACAACCAAGTGTTGTGTTCACTACTACGAAAACCACTACTACTGCAACGAGTATGAGTACTTACTATTGACTCTTCTCTGAAACCTAGTGCCATGTTGATTCATTTGTTGAAAAAGAGACCGGTAAGCTAAGGCGATGCGCATCTACTACCATAACCATAAGAAATCAATTGATTTCTTGCTACTACGAAGTAGAAGTCTCACTCGATTGAGCCGGTGCGGGCAGGGACGCCGCGGGTGTGCTAGACCAGAGGTAACTACTTGTATTCCAATACGGGAAAGACTACGCAGTAGGAGTGGTTCTTTATGTGTGAGGCTTTCCGAAGTGAGAGCTTCTGCACCTGCTGTTCCAGGTTGTGGTGTTGTGGAAGATCTAAATCCTGCTGAGAAACATATTCTTAAAGCAAGTAAACCGAGAATACTGGTTTTAAGCGTAGTAGTCGATTTAATAGGATAGGCTGAACGGGAAGCGTTCCAGGAGCCTGCCTTGCGAATGTTAATATATAGCGCCTCTCTCCGCCTTTCCCTGGTTTGGATGCCTCAGAAGCCTAAAAATAAGAAGTTGCTTCGAGATCCAATACTAATAGTCATCCCACAAGGCCCTGATGGATGAACCGGTTCAATGAAGCTTTCCGCGCGTTACAAGTAGAGGCTGCTTGGAATCTATTCAAAATCATGAAGATCAGTCATTCTAAGTTGAGGACGAGAGACCTTACTTCGTAACCTAGGCGCCTTTTGAATATGAGTGGGGCTCAATCAATTGGTTTCTTTCAGAACAGGGATTGTAAGCGAAAGAAAGATCTTCCCATTTGAACTTCCCTATATATTGGATCACTCCATCCATGAGTCCAAAGACTAGAACAAGTCAAGGCAACTAAACTCTTTAATAGGTCCGGGTCCACTAGCTCCTTAGCTCACTTCTTGGTATTAATATGCCATTTGGTCTTTTTGGGTGCTCCACATCCCTTAGTTTGGACGCCTTCTTGAATTAATATACTGGATCGGTCTCTCCAATCAATTTAGTATGAGTTTCGGAATAATCGTGGGCATCGATCTCCTAATAGAGACAATATGAAAGACGTCTCATACGAGACTAGTATCTCCGTTTGTGTTCGCAACTCATTTATGATGAAAGAGCGGGTTTGAACAACACGTGCCTTGGGGAGAGTCCAATATATTCTTCTCTTCCCAAGCCCCGAGGGGTTCACATAGTCAGGTTACCAGCTGGCATAGTATATTCCCATGATTGAATCATTGATTGGCTACTCTTTCTGGTTCAATCACAAAGTAAGTCCATCGTCGAGTAGTCCGTGCAATGGGAACGGCTCAGATTGGTATTTGTGATTGAATCATTGACTGAAAGCCAGATGCGCATGACGGGGCAGATAACAAGAAAGATACAAATTCTTTCTTTCTCTTTCTCTTTATGCTTAACATAATAAACTCAAAGTTGGTTGAAGGCGTTGATCTCGAATAACTCAATTCACTACCCGAATGTACCCGGATTAATATACTTGCATATCTAATGCATTAGCAGAAGCCTAGCTAGCATTAATATATTCTGCTGCCAATGTTTATACTGGCTTATATTAATAGGAGACTCGTACGCCGGATCATAACTCAGTAAAAGTTCCCAGTCAAGTCCAGTGATAACTCAGTTAACTATAAGTCTTGTCTTGATGTCAAGTCAAGAGATTCTTGACATGCATTCTATCCTAGGGTTGAAAGATCAATCCGCAAGCACTATATTCATATGCAACAACAAAGTAAACTCCCTATCCTAACCAGCTATTAGACCGATTCTCTACCAGAATAACTTAGTTAAGAATTATTTAGATGACAGACCAGCTATTAAATATTATTATAGAGTCTTTTAGGTAGATTCGATACCTGATAATTGGTTAATAAAAGTATAATATGTAAGGGAGAGGGGGAAGAGATGAGTTCATTAGTTCTCCCTGTCCTACTTAGAAAACATTGGACAGACTGCAAGGAGGAGCGTAGCTCTAAAGAGCCACCTCCTTTGGAGCATAGCGGATCAAAACTCAAAAAAAAAAGTTCCACGGACGTCATTCCCTAGCTTGAAACTGCATTCCCATATAAACGGGGCTTCCATTCGATCGTGACTAGTAGAAAAACCTGGTCGGAATCATTGACAAATAATGGACATAGTTCCCGAGTATGCTGCTCCAGAAGTCATGACTATCTATAATATTGACGAGATGTACTACTTTCTTGCTAAATCAGCTAGATATGGTTTAGTGCTTTCGAGCCCCATCTTTTTTACTATGAATGTAACCTGTTGTCCAAATCAATAGGACTACTACTGTGGGACTTCTATCCGAACTGTCAATCAATGTCTTTCCAATCACTCATTCCAATTGATCAAAAATTTAGAACATGGGCAAATTCGAATGGAATTACATGGGGATGAGCATACTGGTAGCTCTATGGGCTTATAAGCACATATTATAGGTTCAACTCCTACTCCCGTCTCAAGAGAGAAGGAGTCCTTCCTCTTGTGATGCCATACCTCCTACAGGTAACACTACCCATTAGTTTAAACCATTGGGTGAGCTTGGGTAGGCTTAAAGAAGAGGTTAGCAGAGCTCTTGTAGTGCTAAAGTGTAGCTCAGATTAGGAGACCTACTATTAATAGTACCAACGGGAAGGCTTAACGACTTATCCAAACTATTCGTAGAGAAAATTTCTCTCTCAAGTTGCGTAGCCTTGCTAAAGGAATGCTTAATATTAATTGGGGACCGATCCAAACTCTTTAGGACTAGTTCTGATTCAATTGCGAAAACTACTGATTCGAGAACAAGAACAACTTCTTCCTTGGCACAGCTACCAGCCAAAGCAAATCGATTGAATGTCGGGGTCTCAACGATCCTTTCCGTTAATTCAATATCTGTCTGGGCCCTCATGTGTTAAGAATCTTAGGCCCATCGCACTCAAGCTCATGTACGTCGTTACATTGGTTCAGCGACACCACTCATTCCATTTCTCACTACCTCTAACTGGACGTTTGAACTTCTAAGATAAGAACGAATAACAATTCGAGCTACGAGTTTATATATAATAGATTACTTGGGATGGGAGTCAAAGTGAAAGGATTCAGTCGAATCACGGATCTTCAATCAGCGAGGGACTCACAACTCCTCCATCAAAAGAATAAGAAAGAGAAAAAAGGAAACTCTTTATGGTTGAAAAAGGGGAAAGTCCCAACCAAGACAAGAGGACAAACAAAAGCATCAAATGATAAAAAAATCAAGGCCCGGTCCCGTGGGATTCACATCATAGTGTAATCTCAACTAGATATTAGGTCACTGGAAACTACCCAACCAACATTCTCGGATCAAGTCGATGAACTCTGCGATCCAAATCCAATGTTTATTCCCAATCTCGAACCTAAGCGACCATATAAATGTTAGATCCAGGTTTCCCAAGGTTGTTTTTGCTTACTTTTGACCGATGAAAAATGTCAACAAAATCAGCCCGAAATTGAGCTCAAATTGATCTATCTCCAAAGTATGTCATTTTGCCATTTGTTTTTAGGGAAAATGCAAGCTATATTAGCTTTTTTATGAGAATACTATCGGGAAAGTAGACAACTTTTCGTTGCCCCTTTTGAACACTATTGTTTTGCTTAACACGTTACACTTGAACGTTGTACTAGTAAGCCTCCCCGAGGAGAACTATTCTTCTTAACAACTCTACAAGAGCTCAACTAATCCCTTCCTCTTCCGATTCTGATGCTGATGCCTATTCCACTAGGCTTGGGCCAAGCTATCGAATCAAAATTCCGACTACCCCTTAGAAAATATTGAATGCTCATCAGAATATTTGTCCTAAGAAAGGCCATCGACTTCTCAGAGGCTTCTCAGAAGGTAGCTTAGGAGAGAGACTTCTCAGAGGAGTCCAATAATTAATTTCTCTACAAGAGCTAAACACAGGAAAGAACCCCAGTATATTAATTGGGCGGGAACTCAGGTGCGCAGCGAAAGAGCAGCTAAGAAAGAAGCAGGTGCGTAGCGACTTTCTTTACTTGCGGTTTGTAACAGCAATGATTACTGACAAACAGACTTTGATAAACTGCCGGGAAGCTCAGTGTAACTTCTCTGGAACACAGGGAAGAGTAAGAGCTACATTAAGATAAGAAGCAGGCAATTTCTTGAAGAAGGGCGCTCAAACTGATATCAATTATAGGTCAACTATCTGGGGGCGACTAAAAGACAACCGGGAGGAGCCTAGTATATCAAGTCCAAACTATTCGCTACGCACCCCATTAATAGTCTCTCTTTCGGGGTGATATTCCAATAATAGCTTTGATCTTGAGAACCAATGAGATAAAGAGGGGGATCCAGACGGGGTAAATGAAAGCAGCAGAATTCATTATCTCTCGCTATGCACCACATGTTCAATCTTTTTTTAGCGGTTTCCCCAGAGATCTTTATCATTAACGCAACCTTCATTTTGCTCATTCATGGAGTTGTATTTAGTACCTCTAAGAAAGATGATTATCCACCGTTAGTTAAAATGAAAGCAGCAGAATTCGTTATCTCTCGCTATGCACCACATGTTCAATCTTTTTTTAGCGGTTTCCCCAGTGATCTTTATCATTAACGCAGCCTTCATTTTGCTCATTCATGGAGTTGTATTTAGTACTTCTAAGAAAGATGATTATCCATCGTTAGTTAGTAATGTGGGTTGGCTTGGATTACTTAGTGTTGCGCGCCTAGGAGGGCAGCGTGCTTGGGGATGCAGAGGAGCTATTATCGTACCGCCCAGCTCCCTAACCTATTGCGGCCGGACCGTAGGGAACCTTAGCATAGGGGGACGTCAGCTCCTTTTGTCGCCGCAAGGCTGGCAAATCGTACGCAGTTGGAGCAAGGGAACTCCCCTGGTTCTGGAAGGCACATGAGTCCGAACACTATTATGAATGTGCGACCTCTCGTTGATCGCCTTGTTGGTTGTCGCCTGTGCAGGTGAGGCGAACGAAGTGAGCGGGAACAACCGGGACGATCCCATCGTCAGTCGGTCCTAGAAACGGCGGTAGCAGCGTGAGGCGCCCGAAGGAAGACTAGACGTGCTGCAACCTAGGGATCACCAGTCTTTCGCTCTTTAGGGATCTTAGGGTGGGGAGGGGACAGCATAATTCTTCTTGGAGGAAGGCGCTAGGTGACTGATCCTGCCATAATTTACTCCTACCTATTCTATTGCACCGGCAACCGAAGTCGAACATACATACGACGATCTTCATGCGTGAAGGGATGGGAGGAAAGAAAAGGTTGGTAGATGATAATGAGAAAGGGTGTCGCGTCTGGACGGGCATGCTGAATGGATGAGCGAAAGGTGCCATGGAGTGGGAAATCCCCAAGTACTTAGACAAATAAACGCACCTTGAGGTGCAGCCGAGACCTTATCGAGCACAGGATAGGCAATTGATAAATAGAGTTAACCTATTCGTTGTGGGGAATCAATGCTCCGGACCGAATAAAGCTTACCTCCGTAAGCTTTCTGCATAAATATTAGCTTAGCTGCACTTAATAGGCCCTGGTTGGTTTGGCTTCCTCTCTTAGGCCACCGCTCTTTCCTTCGGGCTAAGAGCCGGCTCCTTCCTCCCGATTGTCCAAGTTCCTGCAAGGCGACCAGCGGGCATCGCCGGTCTAAGAATAGTTTGGATCGGTCCCGGTCACAATTAATATACCGGCGCCTGGCTTCCGCCCGGATTAATATACTTGGCCTCACAATTAATATACCAGCGTCTAAAATTAACATACTGGGTGTACTGGACCTCTAATTAAGATACCGAGTCCTCCTGCTCACTACGCTCGCCTCCCTATCGGGGAGTATATTCCTCACTTACGCTCGCCTCATGCTTCGGTCTCCGTGCCCCAATTAATATACTGGCCCCCCAATTGATCGGGGTCGCCAATGAATATATGGGGGTCCCCTTCGGGCGCCTGCTGAGCAAGATGAATTGCGATTTCCTCTTCTGTGGACGCACCTCTGCCTCACTATGACCCGGGAAGAGAAAGACTTTTCGGGCTTGATCGAGTAAAGCCAAAGATGCCACAAGACAAAGCCGCAGTTGACCAACGGGAGTAAGGGGACATGAAACATAGAACCTGGCTGAATCCGGGCTGGGATAGTGGCGCCCATTCCTCACTAATTTTGGTTCGATCATGGGGGCATCCCACTTAGTGATCGGTCTGCTAGTTCACGCAAATCCGAAGAAGTTATCACGGACGAGCCACATGCAGGGAAACTTGCATGTGTGGTTCTGGCCGCCTTCGGTATATAATAACCTTGCTTCTGCTCGCCGTTAGTGCACCTCTCCTTACTATTGCCCATTTATTCTGGAATCATTTTTTGAGGAGGGAAAATTTTAGATATTTCTGCCAAATCCTTCCATTATTAAGTACGGCAGGTACCATTTCGATGTGTTACGATTTTTCCGAACAAGAGAGGTTTGATGCATTTGAATCCATTGTATTAATTCCACTTCCTACTTGCAGTATGGTCTTAATGATCTCGGCTCATGATTCAATTGCCATGTATTTAGCTATTGAGCCTCAAAGTTTAAGTTTTTATGTGATCACATCATCAAAAAGAAAGTCTGAATTTTCAACGGAAGCCGGCTCGAAATATTTGATCTTAGGTTCATTTTCCTCTGGAATATTACTGTTCGGGTGCGACCGGACTACTACCGATCCATTTCTTTTTTACTTCTTTTTAGATTGGTTTGTTCCTCTATTTAGTTGTCTATCTAGGGCAATCGATCTACTTCCACATAGCCCTGCCCTGAGGTTGTTTCTCGATCTCCTACGTGCGAAGGGGGTCCTATGGGAATTCCCCTTGGTCTAATTCCACGACGGGGCGTGGCGTAAAGTGAAGATTGGGTGGAGTAGAGCGAAATCCCCATCTGGGGTATTCTGAAGGTGTAACCTAGGCAACGAAAAAGGGGCCCGATACTTCAACTATAGGAGCGACCTGTTGGTTCACCAAACCCCGACCCAGCGTCACACGTTCTCCAGGTCCGAAGGGATCCAGTGCCCAACTACTGACTCCTCCCGGAATTGCATTATCGGAGCCGAGCCGGGAATAGCCGTTAGTGGACACCTACCAATTTTCACTGGTTAGAGAAGCCCTCTTTAATACAAAACGAAAATGTTCATATGGGCCAGAAAGACTCGGTCATAGGAACTTAGACCACCTACGCGCTAGTAAACAAAAACACCTCGACTAGATCTACCGAACGAATCAGTAATCAGGCCGCCCCGGAATTCACAAGCGGGCCACCAGCTTTCCCCCGGGGAGATCCACTACTTACTGCTCACGGAAACATCCGACCTTATGGCCAAGTCATCCACGTATCTTTCTGATCTCCTTCTATTCATCGTATTTTTGGCTTTGTCCTGATGGTGTTGACTAAAAAAGGTGCTTGCGAGGCGGGCGAGGTCTAATGAAAAATTCCTTACTAACTGAACACCTTCCCCATTTCTATCTATCTCAAAAAAAGCTCTCCAATTAATATACTGTGGACGAGGTGTGGACCTCTAGAAGAGGTCGCCTTGACTCACCTATCTGAATCGGTATACACCACCTCGCAAGCACCTTGCCTTATTCGTTCACCTTCCCGGTCCGGTTCACCTTACCCGCTGGCTTGGACGAGTACAGTTCACTGATTTGAATCAGTGAAACTAAAGCTCTGATATCCCCATGTTTCTTGGGTACTTCAACCTTCTTTTCAGACTCGTCACCGCTGCGCATCAAATGATTACTGATGATAACTAGCACTTGCTGTTATTCACTCAGCGCATGATTAGGCGAGATGCTAATTGGAGAAGGACTGACTGGACCTGCCTTCCCGGAAAGCATGAGCATACAGACCAACAGACCAATGTTTATACTGGGTGTTCGGATTCCACTATACCCTTTTCACTTGGAAAAGCAACTCTAGCCTATTTTCTTTGCCTTGAATCACAGAGGAATGTGAAAACAACTATCACAACTGGAAATACAATAACAACTTACTTGCTATCTGACCGAAGATATGCTAAACAGGAGATATGCGAAAGAGGGAGAATGCGCTACATCGGATGTGGCTATAGTAGCATCGGTTATTTCTCTGGTTACGAATGACCCAATCCAATCTATCTATGGCCCTAGAAAGATACGCCTTCCTTCGGTGGTGAGAGCTGTAGAGGATGTTAGTGTGCTGGGGCAAGTGGGCTAACCCGAACTCCTGGGGCTTTTCCTTCAATAGCTTTTCTTTGTTTTCTCGGGGACAACAAAACAGCACAACAAGCACACAACATCACAGCTGAGGAGGCTAAGCTGACTTGTCATATGTAAATTAAAGGTCTGAGGGGCCGTAAATGATAGGGCAAGGACCTGAGGAGTACGACAGGGAGGATGGACCGATGGCAGCAATGAGGAGCATGTAGAGCGAGTAGAACGACTATCAAAGGAGCGAGTAGAACGACTACCGGGAGTGGGGAATACTCCTTCCATTACAGTCGTTATTCATCTCTTACTAGGAGACTTTGCACCGATGGAATAATACACATTTTCTTCTGGAGCAACGCTTCCTCCAACTACTTGAATGTGAAAATCATATCCTCAAGTTCAAATTCTTTGCTGTTTTCTGGAATTTTAGGCATGAGCCGATTGACTTCCATTTTTCGGTATGACATAATATAAGTGAATACTCAAATTGATGTAAATTCGTTCAAATTTTTGTTGACATGATTTAAGCGGGTGGGAAAATCATGTTTTCTATTTTGGTACCCCTAATATTAAATAACCCACTCGATCAGGGTTTCTTAGGTGAGGTAGTTTGCTCTTATGAAACAAACAAATGGACGACAAGCATAGTTATGCTCCGGAACTGTCAAAGCTGATTATAACCTAGGCGTAGTTGTATCGCAAGCACCTCTCTCTCTTACACTTGACCGCCCCGGGCAGAGAAACATCGTGAAAGGGAACACCTTAGTTATTACTAGGAGGTACGCGGGAGGAGGGGACGCCAGAACGAATAACGAGTCTGAACAAACGAATAAGCATAAGCCGTAGTGAAATGTGTTCTCATTTCCCGGAGATGAGCAGACTACACGCGCATTGTGGTAAAAGAAACAGGTAACCCTGAGCACTTATATCCATTGACGTCTAGGCGACATGCTTAGCAACGTCCACTCCCGTCAGTCGTGCTCATAGACCGTCGTGCCCTGACAGAAGATGTGGCAGATTAAGCTAAGTACGGGTAATTCTGGCTAGACAGCATCAATTGTCTCAGTCAAAATGTTTATCGGTCTATTCAAAATGTTGAAGTCTAGTTATACGGGAATCTCATATCCCATTTAGCTAGGACTTCTCCTTGACTCCACATGGTGGGATAGGTGATTAAAGAAGAGCATCCACGACTTAGGATTACCTTTTGCTCGGAAGCGAAGTACCCTGGAGATTACTCACAAAACCTATCTGTCTTGGTTCTCTTTGCGAGAAATCTAATCAAATCAACATGGAAAGCAAATGCTATGTGTTAGGTATTAGTCTTTCTATGGCTATGGTTTCCAGTCTAGTGACTTGCTTTTCTAAATGTTCATGAAATAGTTTAAACAAACGAATAAGCCGTTGCCCGAGTTTGGCATAGGTTAACGGAAATAGCCATAGGGTTGGTCGGAAATAGCCATAGGGTTGGTTAGAACTGTCTGCTAGTTCTCTATCCTAATAACATGGAGTAGATTCAAACCTTTCTTTCTCGTAAAGGCGTACTCGCCAGGAGCAATTGTGTAGGAGACGAGCGAGACATCAGAGAAAGGGATTGTTGAACAAGTATTTTAAATGCGAGTGAAACATAAGAGAACTGTTTCGCCCAGTATAAACATTGGCATTCAAGTAAATTTGTCTCACGATCTTGTATAAATAACAAGAAATTGTTTGGGAGATAAATCTTAATATTAAGGTTTTGCTACTAGAATAGTGAAATAGCGAAAAAAACATACTCTACTCTTTCGAAAATGGAATCCGAATTCTCTAAGCGTGTGCAACAAGCTAGGATTGAAGATTTTATTATCACTATGGTGGATGCATACAGAAATTATGAGTATTATCTTCCCGCTTTCTTGGACTTCCATGGTCGAATCTACCATACGGGTCTCTTCCTTTTTCATCAGCATGGTATCTCTAAATCATTGATTATGTTTTCGAAGATTGAGGAGGAAAATTATTCAGGTAGTAACTGATCCCAGAAGAATCCGCTTTTATTACAATTATATGCTATAGCTACTTTTAAGCATCAGAAATTTACTTCGTATAAGGCTGCTTGTGAGTGGTATAATCAGCATAAAGATAGGTTTCAAGATGATTCTACGTTGATGTCATTTGCATCGAATGCAAGTGATACTTTTCAGTTCATGTGTATCCTTTAGAAAAGCGGATTTCTCCACTCTCATGTATTCTTTACCGGTAAGTCAAGATGCATCTGCTTATGAGTTTTTTTCTGCTTAACTCGGCTAACGAATCAGAGATTACAGTTGTTTGTTCATCAATCTCCAATTAAGACAAACCGAGCACTACGGTGAGACGTGAAAAGACCCGATCCCATTCCGACCTCGATATGTGGAATCGTCTCGCGCCATATGTACTGAAATTGTTCGGGAGACGTGGTCAAAGCCCGGTGATCACACTTCTTTTTCGGTATGCCGCTCCACGAGCAAGGAGGCGGTGAGCAGAGCGAGAGAATGTAGTGAGCTTTGGTGATGTCGGAATTTTCACCTATTTTGATCTGTTTCGTGGAAAGAAACTATCTGCTAGTTTCTTTGTCGGTCTGACTTTTGTTTCCTATTTTGAACTAACTTCCAATTGAAAAACAAAAGAATCTTATTTACGCTTTAGTAGTTACCATTTCACTGGCTCTGGTATCCACTCGCTTTCAAGAAATGGAATATTACCAAGCACCCTCCACAATTTCGGATAGTATTTTTTGTTCTACCTTTTTCATAGCAACAGGCTTTCATGGTTTTCATGTGATTATTGGAGGTTCAATACAATACAAAATACCCATGTTATTTGCTGCAGGGTTCATCTGTAAACGTATATTATTAGGATCTTTGGGATTTGGGGCACTCGAGGAAACGCCCTTGAGTGGATATTATCCGTCCGAGAACCAGGGGGTGGAAGAAACTCTTTTATTGTTTCCGCCCGCCTGAAGAAGTACTAGATAATGCTAGTGGGAACCCGGTACCAACCCCCAGTTATGTCTTAGAAGCGGACATGCCGCGGGTTTTACCTTCGGATTCCGTGGACACACTCCGTGAGAAGGTAGCCGCTATCTTAGAGGCATCCTTCTTCCATGAAGTGATTCGTTCGAAATTTACTTGGATTGATCTCTCATAAGAACTTGCTCACATGGTCAAAGCGCGCGATGACGTGAGCCGAGGGGATTTCGTTTCTCTTTTAGAGATTTTGCATGATGAGAGCAAATCTCAGGAATTACTGTGCCATGCGTACATTAATTGGCTTTGGCGCATTTTATTTGCCAAATAAACTTAAATTGCGCTTACCTATTTGATTGCGAACTCATCAACTCAAACAAGTGAAAGTCGAATCCCCTGTGTGAATGAAATCATGTTCATCCATCTCCTTTACAGACACATTAGCATCTAATGTTGTTGGCATCCGATTCTGCCCATAGACTATGCCTTATAGAATGGATTTCTTGGCTGAACCGCGTTACTCGTGAAGGAATAGAGGTAATTCGCCTGGTCTTTCTTTTTCCCGGAACTAATATCCACCCTCCCGCTCACGACAATTCTTAAGAGTTTGTGCTCAATTGGCCAATCAAGTAAATCAACCGAAGAACGGGACTCTAGATAGTTCAACCAAATCTATCATTTGTCAGCTATATGAGATAACCTTTTCTCATTTTGAAAGAGCTTGGGCTAAAAAGAAATTTACTGATTTCACAGCTATATGAAATGCACTTTTTCACTTTGCATCTCCGTCAACCTATATAACCTTGGGGAAATTCCAATCACAGATTTTTCATCTATATGCGCATGCCTTTAGATCTATCTATCTGGGGCTTATGAAGGGAAATTGATGTTTAATGAAAATCTTATAGAATCTGGCAGAACAATTGGGAATAGACTTCCTAGCCCGCCGTATCGAAGCCGGCCACTGACTTAGAGAACGGGTCTCCCCCTTTCGAGTGAAGAAAGGAGTCGGTGCACTTCGGCATAAGCCTTGCTATTCATCTAACTCTGTAAGCAGTCCTCCACGCATGAGCAAGTATTTAACTTTAACATAACCCGGGGTTAGTAAAGCCTCCCCTGCACAAGTATAAACACTGGCCCCAGTATATTAGGGTGAGGGAGGTGTGCTTTCGTGCTTTGAACTAACCTTTATGCACTGAAATCTCCCAGTATATTAATTGGGACTACTTCCTTTCGATTTGAGGACTTTGATTGAATGAGATTCTAGATATCAGGAAGTTGCTATTTGAACTCGAAGCAACTGAGCAACATCCCCCCCCCCCCCCCCCGTCTCTATCCTTAAGGAATTCATGCTTTTTCCCTTTTGATTTAGTCCTTTGGAGAATAGACTGTTTCTAATCCGATGGAAAGAATCCTTGATCTCATCCAGGGAACGGAAACACAAGATGTTGGTGGCTAAAAAGCACCCGGCTTGAAGCATCTTGGTGGTCTGGCTCATGGTAGGTTTTTTTGTTTTACATGCGGCCTATCGAATCTTTCGCTCCCTATGGTCGAGCTATAAGGGCATGTAGCGCTTCACTCTTAACTTCTTCTATTAGATAGGGGATGTTACCCAGACTTAGACCTTAAGTCATTCGTAGCCAAGCGACCAATCATAAGAAAGAGATACGAACCTCTTGTCTTTTCATTCTCCCTCCTTTCCCTTCATTCTATGTAAGTACTGGTCCAAGTCTCCTTCCCGACCGATCGAAGGGGGTAACAAGGGATAACTCCCAAAGAAGTAGTGTTTCATCTGCCTGATCCCTTACAAATTATTCTTAACTCTGAAGCATTCCTTCCGAAATAAGTCCATTCAAGAATAATAACAGTTTAAGGCCCCGTTGCACTAGATGAGAGGAAAGAATCTCACTTATGTGACTAGGTCTTTTCCCTGGAGCCAATAATGGCTCGGAACAAAAGCTAGGAGTTAGTAGATTTAGATAAGGCTTACTCGTGGCTTTACCTGCTCTTATCCATTGACGGGACTTCTTCAGCTAATAACTTAGGGAACCTGAAGGGCAAGGAAGAAGACTTCAAAGGACGACTAGATTATCTCCTATTATCTTTTGCTTCTATGCCTACAGGGCTTATCCCTGGATGGAATAATGTCTAGGACCTATTGTATAAGGTACAAGAGTTACCAGATGAATCGAAAGCTCGAAAGAGCAAAAAACTTATTTAGAGAAAGAATGATGAAATTCTTTACTTAGCCTGAATGGCAATAAACGAGAGACTGAAAAAAAGGAAGGTACCACGAAACAAAAAGAAGGAACTCTAGCATCGGTCTATCACTATACTACGAGGGTTGTTCTACCGACCGGTCCAGATGCTGACTACCTTAGCGTACATTGCTCGGGGCCTACAAACCTCTCGTTAACTCCATCCCTTCTTAAGCCTGTAACATATTTAGGTCAGTGGAGAAAGCGTGTCCCTCATCTGATGATGTAGAGGACCCGTTGATTTTCTCCGTCATTGGCTCGGGACACTCGTTAGCTGCTTATTACAGGGGCACAGATACAACCCTTCATATCACCTAAACTGCGCTTTTTAGAAAGAAATACCATAGGCAAGTTTAAATCAATATTCAATCTAGAAGAGAACCAGATTAATAAACTTACAAGAAATAAAGGAACCTAATAAACTCAATCATACAAGGAATTAGGAGCTTACTTGCTTCTACATCCACTGGAATAGTACTGAAGCCGGAAGGCTAAGGACCGAGAATAAGAAACAACCTAATAAATAAAAAAAAGGAGTAGAACTTGCTTTTGCACCTACAGCTTTTACCCATTGAAGGAATAGAGTTGAACAACTCCTTACTTAGACTGAAGGGAAAGAAAGGGAAACTTTGAACAACACTAACACAGGGAACTCCTCTTCAGGAATTGTTTCGGTACGGGGGATCAGGACGTAAGGATCCAAACTATTCCGAACAATACGAATAAAAATAAATAAAAGGGACTAATATACTAATAATAACAGACCATAGGGAAGAAGAGCGTATAAAAACCATACCAGTGGCACATATTCTAGATTTTCAACCTCATTGGCCCCGTTTTCCACATCCATATGCTTGAAACATGGAAATAACTCTTTGATGGACTCAGTAGGTAAAATACACATCCAGTCATACAACATAGAAACAGTAATTCATGTTCTTGTGGAATTACTTTGGTTATTAGTTAGGGATACAAATACAAATATAAATAAGCCAGGTAGAATAGAAGTTCCCATCCAACATCTACGTTGAGGCCTCATTTGAACCCCCAATTACGGGTGATACGTCGGATAGACTTTATCTTAGAGATCTGGTAAATCCCCAACTACAAGCTCTCAATTATAGAGTGATTCGGAAGTACTGCTTCTGATGATAGCTATGCTGTAATCGAAGAATCCCGATATGTAAGAAATGCATATGAAAGCTGAATGTTGTCCTAAGCTTCGCTCAACCTGTGAAATGAGGGCAAATGGATGGTTTCTTCCTTGACCAGTTGGACCGGTTTCGGTCTATACCTTAACCAAGGATGCCTTCCTCTTGAAATGAGAATGGGTAAGAGATTTGATCGATTCTCCTCTATTAGTAATTCTTCGTTCGAAGTAATATATAACTATTGACCCATGTTTATACTGGGAATCGAAAGTAGTCTATTCATTTCAGTATGAACTTGCCTATTGACTAGACGACAGACTTCACCCAGTATATTAATGCAGGAAATCAACATTCTTTTCCACTTTCTTTGTAGGGGTGAATCTCAGGGACCCCAGAACAGAGGTTGCAATAGTCTCAGGTAGGTTTCTTACTGAGTAAGGAAAAGAAGAAAGGGATTGAAGACCGGAAGGTATGCCACTTTTCGCTTTTAGGGAATGTAATCACAAATGGCCTCAAAGGAAAATTGGTTACCCTTCTAATTATGTTATGAAAGGTGGAATTTCCCTAAGAGATAGGTAGTAGGTAGCCCTCCAGCCAGTGCCCTATTTGAGTTTGAGTCAGGGAAAAGAGCATCAGTATCGGTTCAACATTCACTAAATTATGCTAGGAAAACATTAAAAAAATTCATTTCAGGTAGCAAGACGTTCTCAATGAGCGATTATTCACTTCACTTTATGGTAGCTTCTGGCTCCTATTCCTAAATGACACTAGCGTAATGCCCAACTCGCAAAAGTAGCGATACTACTCTTAAAGTATTACATAATATTCATACCACAAAAGCAACTATGCCATCAGGAATCGAGTCAGGGCGCCGTGGCTAGAAGATTGTCATTGTACACGGCATCGTTAAAGGCCTCTTTTTTCGGCTAGAGGGAAGTTTCATCTCGGCTAGTTAAACGGTGAGCCATCACCTCGCCAGGAAAGACTTCAGGCTTTCTCGAGACCAGAATAAGTCAATGCCTAAAAGGGTAAATCGCTTTACGGCCTTTGCACTAACAGAGAGAGAACTGTAAAATAGCTCCATGCCGGAAAGGTTGGATGCAGTGCCAGAATTGTCCCTTAAGCAACTAAGTAAGCGGATGCAGTGAAGGCTCATGAAATGGGGTTCAGGGGCCATTCCGTGTGTCAATTGGCTTCTATCCTTTATAAGGAAGGTGTAATACACTTCTTTGAGAAAGAGGAAGAAAACAGGAATCCGTAAAGAAAGAGAAAATGGATTCCTGAGGACGACTAATATTCATTCTTGAGCTTTGTGCAACTAAACTATGAAACTGAAGAAAGTAGGACCCGACGAAATGAAGTCTGGGTGAAGGTTTTTCAAGATAATTTAGGCATAATAAACATAAGGAGAGGCAAGAGTCAGAGGAGTCACCGCTAGGTAGTCATCCGATAGGCCAAGAGTCGATTACAGTTGGAACTATAACCTATAAGAGAGTAGAGAGGTTTTTGATTTGCTGCTTCCCGAATGTTTATACCAGGCCACTATCAGTCGCCAGAGGGTAAAGAGAAATTGTTTTATGCGCAAGGCGATACACAGGACACAGATTCAAGTGTAATAGGTTGTCACCGATGAGGTGTGATTAATAATATTCATTGAGTTAGTCACAACCGCCAGAGGAGATTGGTAGATATGGCGACCCACTTTGCATAATCTCATATATAATGTACGTTACCGCACCTATACATCTTAATGGGCCTTATTCCTGTGGGCATGGACACGGCTCCCTTTGGATAGATCGTCAAGCAATTTACCCATATAGCTATTATCGCGAGGGCAATCCAAACCATTTGGATTGAAACTTGATAACCTTAAGAACCAAAGATAGAAACTGGAAGATAGAAGCTATCTAACAGATTTGAATATCAATAGGAACAACCTTCAGAGAAGAGAGAAGATAAAAGGCCAGGCCGAAACGATATTGCCATTCCTCGATTAGGGCTCGGGCAAATGGGGTCAACCTGGAAGGGGAAACTCTTACCTTTTGGAAACATAAGACGCATCAGAAAGGAATCCGGATATCTTGAGATTGCCAGATTCACGAGCGGAGGACTAAGTCGAAGTTCAAGTCGGTGCCATTATTAGTGCCAATACCAAAGAATAGTGAACACCAAGTGAAAAGCCACCAGAAGGGGGACGAACTGCTTTGATTGGGGCAGTGATATTAGCTCATGATTGGTTAACTTATAGCTAAATCTTAATCGTAGAGTGCTTTCACTCTTCAACCTTCTTTCGACAAATCCAGTGTGTTGTCTCCTTGAACAGAGAGTCAGAAAGCAGAAATTCCTTCCTCCCTCATTCACGGACACTAAGCAGGGGCAGGCTTTCAAATCAAAGTAGTAGCAGTAGCGCTAGCGGTGCAGAAGTTTACACCATTGAATCAAGTTTGAAAGACTACGTATGAAAGAAGAATCCCCACAGGGAGTGAACGGAGCTGCGCGAAGTGAGAACTAGAGCTTTAGGTTAACGTCACAGAGCCGGTAGGAACGACACGTGCTGTATGAAACAAGCTCACTTAGGCCCGACGCCAGGACGCTTGTACTGGATAACATATAAGAAAGACTTATGGAGATAATATTAATATAAACCATGGGCCCGGCTAACAAAGGTACTAAAACCTTCTAGCTGATACTAAAATGTTGGTTAGACCCTACTTGTATAAATAACAACACCTAACCCTACGCCAGTATATTAATTGGCTAGTATAAACAGACCTTTACTATATTAATTGGGTCCACTTTCGCTAGTATATTAATTGGCTGAGGTGCCTAGTATACCAAGTCCAAACTATGATTCTCTTCGGGAGGAGAGCGAAATTGCTCGAGCTTGATTCAAACCGTGTTTGTTGGCTCGAAAGCCGGCCTCCCAAAATTGGCGGTTTCAAGGTAAGAGTTAATTAGAAAGCCGCTTCCCTTGTAGTTGTCAGCTCGTTCTTGACAAATCTTATCGGGCCTTCATAATCTGGAGTAAACGGATTCGAACCTTTGCATGCCGGTACCAAAGACCGATGCCTTACCACTTGGCTATACCTCAGGGGTTCTCTTCATGATTAGGATGAATGAAGATATTCTGTCAGACCTCCGTAGTAATTTAGCCTGACAGACTATATGCTCAGGTGTGCCTACAGTCTGTCTTATTGACCAAATCCAAGCTCTTACTACTTTCCTAAGGTGAGTAGCGATCAGTAAGGATGCACAGTCATATCTTCACCCTTGATCTCAAGACAGGAATTTATGAGAATTCTACCCTCATCCAAGATGAAGCGGTAGCACAATATACTGGACTTGGTATCCCAGTATACGCTACGCACCTCGCTCTCTCGTATAATCGAAACGCTCGGCCGAAACGCACCAGTTCAACAACTCGGTTGTTTCGTTGCCAAGACGTCTCGTATATGGGAGCGTTCAAGAGATCCTGGATGCGAACCAGCCCATGCAGTAGTAGAAAACCAGTTTATGTATTTTAAGTCACTCCGGAGACAACCGGCATAAATAGTTTCTCTCCAACCCGCCCAGATTAATATACTTGGACCTCCCAATTAATACACTAGCCGTTCGGCTCTGTTACGTTCTCGACTAGACTTCACTAATCAGTCACATTCACTTGATGAGCCGCCCAATTAATATACTGGCCTTGTTGGTTGTCGCCTAGTACCCATCGTTTACGGCGAGGACAACTAGGGTATCTAATCCCATTTGCTCCCCTAGCTTTCGTCTCCCAGTGTCGGCCCAGCAGAGTGCTTTCCCCGTTCTTCCCGATCTCTACGCATTTCACCACTCCATCGGAAATTCCCATACTTCAGCTTGGTAGTTTCCACCGCCTGTCTTGGGTTGAGCCCTGAGATTTGACGGCAGACTTGAAAAGCCACCTATAGACGCTTTACGCCCAATCATTCCGGATAACGCTTGCATCCTCTGTCTTACCGCAGTTGCTGGCACTGAGTTAGTCGAAGCTTATTCCTTAGATACCATGATTGCTTCTTCTCTGAGAAAAGAAGTTCATGACCCGTGGGCCTTCTACCTCCACGCGGCATTGCCAAGTATTGATAGCAGGCTTTTGCCCATTGTGGAAAATTCCCCACTGCTGCCCCCGAAGCCTCTTATCCATTCTCGTTGGATCGTTGCGGGGAACAAGTAAAAATAGAAAAACTCCTATTGGGTTTAGGGATAATCAGGCCCGAACTGATGACTTCCACCATGTCAAGGTGACTCTCTACCGCTGAGTTATATCCCTTTCCGGCCCCATCGAGAAATAGAACTAACTAATCCTAAGGCAGACGGTCGAGAAACTCAACGCCACTATTCCTAAACAACTTGGAGCTAGGCCTTCTTTTCGCACTATTATGGAAAAATTCCTTTTCTTAGGAACACATATAAGAATTTGTAACTTGCTGCCCTCTTGCCTAGCTACTACTAACTACTGAATTTTCATTTATGAATTTCATAGCAATAGAAAATACATGTCCTAACGAGACAGAATTTGTAACTTGCTGCCATCTTGCCTAGTAGGCAAAGATTTACCTCTGTGGAAAGACTGATTCATTCGGATCGACATGAGGGTCCAACTCCATTGCATTGCCAGAATTCATGTTGTATATTTGAAGCAGTTGACCCCTTGCTTCGTTCATGGTAGAACCCTCTTCTCGCTGATCCACCTTTCTCGGTCCACGAAGACAAAATGTAGGACTAGTGCCAATAGTTCAGCGCGGAGGATGGGACCTCAGTATATTAAGCTGGTCGAGATCAATAACTAGTACTAAATATAGTAGAAAAGAATTATCTTTTATGTATACTTTCCCCGATTCTGTTGCTATCGCGGGCCTTACACAATCAATGGGATCATATAGATATCCTTTCAACACAACATAGGTCATCGAAAGGATCTCGGACGACTCACCAAAGCACGAAAGCCAGGATTTTTCAGAAAATGGATTCCTATTTGAAAAGTGCATAGCCGCATGAATAAGCTCACACTAACCCGTCAATTTTAGATCCAATTCAATATTTTCCTTGGGAGGTATCGGGAAGGAATTGGAATGTAATAATATCGATTCATACAGAAGAAAAGGTTCTCCATTGATTCAAACCAAACGTTGTATGTATGGGATAGAGGAAGAGGAAGAAACCAAAGATTTCACATAGTACTTTTTTTGATCGAAAAGTCAATTTGATTTATTTCGTGCCCCTCGCTCGATGAGAAAATGAGTCAGATTTTACGGGATCACCAAACCTTATGGGACTTAAGGAAAGATGGAAGGAAATAAAAAGAAAAGAGAGGGAAAGAAAATAGAAATGAAATAAAGAATTAAAAAAAAGTTAGAAAATAGAAGAGCCCAGATTCCAAATGAACAAATTCAAACTCAAAAAGGATCTTTCTGATTCTCGAAGAATGGGAGGAAATCCAAACTATTGATCGAGAAAGATCTCTTGTTCTTATTAGATTAGAATAAAAGATCGTGATTTGATCCGCATATGTTTGGTAAAAAGAATAATCTTCTTCTTTGATCCTAAATGGAAAGTGTTCAATTGGAACATGAAAACGTGATTGAATTGATCTTAGTTACTCTTCAGGGCAGAGTGGAAGAAGGGAAGAGATTCTCGAACGAAGAAAAGGATCCAATTACTTCAAAAGAATTGAACGAGGAGCTGTATGAGGGGAAAATCTCATGTACGGTTCTGTAGAGTGACTTGTCTGTCAACTTTTCCACTATCACACCCAAAAAATCAAACTCTGCCTTACGTAAAGTTGCCAAAGTTTGATTAACCTCTGGATTTGAAATCGCTGCTTATATACCTGGTATTGGCAACAATTTACAAGAACATTATGTAACATTAGTAAGAGGAGGAAGGGTTAAGGATTTACCCGGTGTAAGATATCACATTGTTCGAGGAACCCTAGATGCTGTCGGAGTAAAGGATCGTCAATAAGGGTGTTCTAGTGCGTTGTAGATTCTTATCCAAGACTTGTATCATTTAATGATACCATTTGAATCGCTAGAAACATGCGAAGTGCATGGATAACCCAATAACGAAAGTTTCGTAAGGGGACACGAGCCATGAGACAAAAGATCTTCTTTCTAAAAGAGATTCAATTCGGAACTATTATATGTCCAAGGAAATTCCCAATACTGAAATCATTTCAGATATTTTCCCTTACTTTGCCCGTGTCAATAAACAATTCGAAATACCTCGACTTTTTCAGAACAGGTCCGAGTCAAATAGCAATGATTCGAAATACTTCTTTTTACATTACACTATTTCGGAAACTCAAGGACTCAATCATATGGATATGTAAAATACAGGATTTCCAATCCTAGCATGAAAAGGAGGGAAACAGATACTCAATCTAAAGTGAGTAAACAGAATGTAATACTCAATCTCATAGATACATATATAATTCTGTGGAAAGCCGTATTCGATGGAAGTCGTATGTATGGCTTAGAGGGAGATCTTTAATAAGTGATTCTTTTTTAGCCCTTATAAAAAAACTTATTTTTGATCCTCTTTCACGCTCATGTCACGTCGAGGTACTGCATAAGAAAAAACTACAAAATCCGATCCAATTTATCGTAATCGATTAGTTAATATGTTGGTTAACCGTATTCTGAAACACGGAAAAAAAATCATTGGCTTATCAAATTATCTATCAAGCCGTGAAAAAGATTCAACAAAAGATGGAAACAAATCCACTATCCGTTTTACGTCAAGCAATACGTCGAGTAACTCCCGATATAGAAGTAAAAGAAAGACGTGTAGGCAGGTCGACTCATCAAGTTCCTATTGAAATAGGATCTACACAAGGAAAAGCACTCGCCATTCGTTGGTTATTAGGGGCATCCCAAAAATGCCCCGATCGAAATATGGCTTTCAAATTAAGTTCTGAATTAGTAGATGCTACCAAAGGGAGTGGCGATGCCGCACGCAAAAAGGAAGAGATTCATAGAATGGCAGAGGCAAATAGAGCTTTTATTTTCATTAATCCACAAACAGGATCTATATAGACACATAGTTCCACGGATCAATACATCTCGATCGGAAAAGAATCAATCGAAAAGGAAAGAATCGGAATTGATCGATATTTTTCTCGAAATAAACAAAAAGAAAGATGAAACATAAATCATGGATCAACTAAACCCTCTCGAGGGCTTGCTTAAGAATAAGAAAGAGGAATCTTATGGAAATATCATGGGATAACGTTTGATCCTATTTATAGGGATTCTGTGAATATAATATCCAAAAAGTTTGAAACAGTTGGGACTTTTTCTGAGATTGGACGCAGTTATTAATTTATGGTCGGGCATGTACAGAATGAAAACTTCATTCTTGATTATATGAGAATTTTTATGAAAGCGTTTCATTTTTTTTCTCTTCAATGGAAGTTTCATTTTCCCAGAATGTATCCTAATTTTTGGCCAAATTCTTCTTCTGATGATCGACTCAACCTCTGATCAAAAAGATAGACCTTGGTTCTATTTCATCTCGTCAACAAGTTTACTAATGAGCATAACTGCCCTATTGTTCCGATGGAAAGAAAAACCTATAATTAGCTTTTCGCGAAATTTCCAAACGAACAATTTCAATGAAATCTTTCAATTTCTTATTTTACTATGTTCAACTCTATGTATTCCTCTATCCGTAGAGTACATTGAATGTACAGAAATGGCTATAACAGAGTTTCTGTTATTCGTATTAACAACTACTCTAGGAGGAATGTTTTTATGTGGTGCTAACGATTTAATAACTATCTTTGTAGCTCCAGAACATTTCAGTTTATGTTCCTACCTATTATCTGGATATACCAAGAGAGATGTACGGTCTAATGAGGCTACTACGAAATATTTACTCATGGGTTGGGCAAGCTCTTCTATTCTGGTTCATGGTTTCTCTTGGCTATATGGTTCATCTAGGGGGGAGATCGAGCTTTAAGAAATAGTGAATGGTCTTATCAATACATAAATGTATAACTCCCCAGGAATTTCAATTGCACTTATATCCATCACTTTAGGAATTGGGTTCAAGCTTTCCCTAGCCCCTTTTCATCAATGGACTCCTGACGTATACGAAGGAGTGTGGTTCGCTCAACAAATTCCTACCTCTATATCTATCTTTGAGATGTTTGGATTTTTATAAATTCCATAGACATGCAGAAGAGAAATGCTATCCCCACTCGGACCAAGACATAACTTTTACCAAAAGTTTTTAATGATATTTTTGTTCAAATAACAATTAAGGTGAAGTAGGGTCAGGAACAACGAATCTCTTTATGATAAACATATTAATTTTGCAAGTTCGTTATTACAGGTAGTTCCTACAAAGGGTCGAACTAATGACGTATACAATAGTTGGTTCTCATCCTTCAGAGACTACGAGTGTAATAAGGGCATCCGTTGACAAAAGGATCACCCTAAGATGATCATCTCATGGCTATTGAGAACGAATCAAATCAGATGGTTCTATTTCTCAATCTTTCTGACTTGTGCTCCTACGGAACCAAGGTGCTTGCGATTGAAAAAGTCAGTCATTAACAACCACTGATAAAGGATTCCTCGAAAAGTTAAGGATTAGTAATCCTTTTTAGAAATCGAATGGATTTGGTCTTATACATACGCGAGGAAGATAATAAAAAAAGAAAGAAAATGAGTTCTTCTTTCTTTTATCACTTAGGAGCTGTGCGATATGAAAGTCTCATGCACGGTTTTGAATGAGAGAAAGAAGTGAGGTGTAACACCCCGTATTTTCTGTTAACGTTATATTAACAAATTAAACAATACTTAATTTCCAATGTGAGAGTTAAGGGAAACGGGTTACGTCATTGCGTTCGTCTCGGGATTCTGCTTGAGATAGAGTCCGAGTTTGTGTGAATTGGACTTCGTATGAAGAAGTTATGGCCTTCAGAAGTTTCAGAAATTCAAATAAATTCAAACAGCTCGAAACCGGATTCAAAATTCAAAACAGAAGTCAGAAGCGGGCTGGGCGGGAAAAATCCTGCCCAGGACCCAGGTCGACCAGGGGGTCGACCCTTGTGTCGACCTCCCCCCCTACAGGTCGACCTGCCCCCGGTCAGATCTGAATTTTGACGACTTATGACTTGTTGATGAGTCACAAGGGTTTCTGGATAGTTCTGATCTGGTCTGAATGGTTGTGGTCAACTCTAGGTTCATCCGCCAGCTCTAATTAAATTGAAATTCTATATAAACAACCTAATACTCAACCTAAAATCACACAAAAATAATCTTGGAACTGTCATGCCGTCAATAGAGAACTTGGAGTAGCCGTCACCGCTTTCAATTCAAAGACGAGATAAAAGCCTACATCAAAATCAAATTAAAACTAATCTAATTCAACGATCTACATCAAAGGCAAGCAGATTCCAGAAATCAAGAATTCCTTTTAGTTTGTACGTTGGTTATTACGGAGATTCAAACGTTCTTTTAAATGAAATCATGACATGTTGTAACTCGAATATAGAATGATGCTTGTGTATAAGATAAATAAAGTATGATTCTCATTTATCTTAAATTACCGTTGCGATTGGTCGTGCCTGTATGGTTATGGTGATGAACGTACCATATTGTATGTTATTGTAATCTATTATGACTGGGTAATGAATTTATTATGCCAACTTAGTGATGAACATGTCATGTTATAATTTGGCGATTACTTGCAAGTTTATGATCTAAATCACATGCCTACATGTTAGATCAACATTTATGTATATGTAGAACTATGTTAAGTTGAACCTATTTATGTTGCTAGATTAGATCAACATCTAACACACATAAGTTATCGTACTAAGTTGTGATTTAAATATGTTTATAGTAGGTTTCTTATGTTTTGACACACATAAGTTAATATGCTGAGTTGTGGTTTAAAATTGTGTTTATAAGTTAAAACTCCATGTTAGACCTATATCAAGTTTGCATAATAATTAAATCCAACTTAGTCACAAGTTCACCAGTACCTGTTTAGTTAAGTTAGTGATGCTTCTATGCCAAGTTACACATGATAGGTTAAAAGTATGTTATTGTATGCTTATTTCATGTCCCTTGTTTGCTACCCTTTTTGTTTATGGGTTTGGGCTAATTTACTAGCCCAACATTTTATGTAATTTATGCGAACTTACCACGGGGGTAGCATTGGGAAAACATGAAAAGTTCATGGCAAGATTGGTTCATGAAATGGTATATGTGGTATACCATTTATTGTGAGCATAATCAAAAGGATAATTATGGCATGATTAAATTAAGATTCATTTACATATAAAATTAGACATATATAGAAAATATGTGAATTTAGAGAAGACGAATATGCCTACCCGAGGTTAGACTGAGTTGTGGTGTAAAACTGCCCAGAACCGACCGGCACATATAGTGACCACAACAAGACCTGTCTAATGTGGGTGGTTAGTGCATCAAGCCCAAAAAGGACCCGAGGTTAGACTGAGTTGTGGTGTAAAACTGCCCGGATCCAACCGACACATCTAGTGACCACAACAAGACCTGTCTAATGTGAGTGGTTGGTGCTTTAATCAATAAATTAAAGCTAAATCAAGATTGGTAGGGTTAAATCAATTAAGGAAACACTTAGCCAATTCAATATGTTAACTAAACTGATGGGTGGGGTTAGGTAAACTTGGAAACTTAACCAAATAAACATGTTGATTAGAAAACCCTAGTAACGAGGACCCATTTCAGCAGTAACCCTCATAGATGTATCATGGTACCCTGAACTAGGCAGGGTGGGGCATGATTACTGGGCAGATTATAAGTAGTCAAAACATCGGCGGTTGATGCGTCAGTGTAGGTTCCAACGGAGTATGGGCATGCACGTACTCCGGTGTGGAAAAAGCAGGCACTGGGCATCAGTAGTATACACTGTGCATTTTGAGTCGTGTCGGGTTGCCACCAGAGGGACTGATACACTCCATGGTGGGACCAGCACAGGTATCTACAGTCAAGCGGGGCCGAATGGCACAGGATGTGAATGCATGCGAGTAGGAGCTGATCATTAAGGGGATCGTTCGTTATGAACACGTGGGGCTGGTTGAACCAATGGTTAGTAGGTGCAGAGACTATAGTAATGGGTGTGATCACATTTCATCTTATCTTATATTAGTGTGTTGTCCTATGTTCTGTTATTACTATCATGATCCCTTTCCTTGTTTTAAATACTAGTAATCACTGAACTTACCAAACTTATTGTCTGACCCATTTTCTTTCCTCCCCCTCCCCCCAGGTCCACAGGTAGGGAATACTCCAGCTTAGTCAAACTCTTTGCAAGCTTCAAGAAAGTAGATGTATGATTGGGACTCTCTTACCTTGGCTATGGCTTTTGGACACTACACTTGGGAATTTATGCAGTTTTATTTATGGTTTATGCTTCTTTATTAAATAATCAAGGCAGAAATTATGATGTAATGTTTTGGAAGTTATTTTGAGACAATTCGTTGTAATGCTTTTGTAATGAACCACGTATTCAATAAATGTTTGATTTCCGCTTCTTATATTTATCTGCCTTGTAAACTTTTCTGTGTCTTGTACTTATAACCCTCCACCAACGTTAAGTCATTCCCTTTTTGAGTGACCTTAACGGAGGTGGGGTGTTTCACTTAGTATCAGAGCAAAGGTTTACCAGATCAGATAAGAGTTTTTTGAAAACTATTTTCAAAAGAAATATAAAGAAGCATTTTACAAGAAAAAGTGTTATTTTATTTTAAAGGCACAATCCCTTAAAGCCATATGCCTTATCTTTCTATCCTTTGTTTTGAATCTTTTCTTTTTTGTTTCAGCATGTCTGGGAATCTTAACCTTCCAGAGGGTGTACCGATACCTAGCTGGTTCAGGAGGTACTTAGAGACTAGGGCCAACGACGCTGACCCAACAGACATCCCTCCTCCCCCAGCAGCTGAAGCGGTTCTTCCTCCTCCTCCTCATGCAAATGCTTTCTCAAAGATTTGTAGAGACTTTAGAGCCATGGGTGGAAAGGATTTCAAGGGAACTGAATCATTCGTAGAAGCAAGGAACTAGCTCAAAGAAACCGAGGATCTATTCGTTATCTTCGAGGTGGACGATAGGCAGAAGATACAGTTGGCAGTATGGTTGCTCAAAGACGAAGCTTCATATTGGTGGGAAGTCACTAACGCTGAAAGACCAGTTGAAACATGGATGGATTTCAGAACAAGGTTTGAGATGAAATTCCTCTCACAAGCTGAATGAAGCTTACAACTGGAGAAGTTCTTATCTCTTAAGCAAGGAAGTATGACGTTCAAGGAGTACGTCAACAAATTCAATCAGCTGGCCCGATTTGGACTGGACTTTGTGAATACTCCTCATAAGAAGGTTCTCTGTTTTGTCAAGGGATTAAATGAGCCACTTCACAGCTTGGCTATGACCCATGTACCTATGGGGGCTACTTATGAGAGGTTAGTGGACAAGGCACTCTTACATGAGGAAGACAAGGGCAAGAAAGAGGCAAAAGTGGAAGTGCCTCAAGATAAGAAGGTGGAGGGGTCACAGAACAAGAAGGCTGATTCAAAGAAAGGAGGGAAGAACAACAAACCCCGTGACAAGAGAAAGTGTAATTTTTGTGGCATTCCTAGACATCTGGTCAAAGACTTCAGGAAGAAGAAAAGGAAGATGGGTGGTTGTTTCCATTGTGGAGAAACATGACGCATGGCTAAGGACTGCCCAAGAAAGCAAGGGCAGAGAGCTGGACCTTCTTCTGGAGGACAAGTTCACGCTCTCACAGCACCTCCGCAAGAACGAGGTAGAAATATTTCTGTCAAAAGTTTAATATATCTTTTTTATCATCCTGTTTGCACACTATTTGATTCTGGCGCATTGCACTCATTTGTATCTGCTGCTCTGGTTGAATCTCTGCACCTAGACACTAGTTTAGTAGAGGATCCCTTGGTTGTTTCAAATCAAATTGGGGGCTCAACTTATTTGTCAATGATTTGTTTGGATTTGAAAATTTCTATACTAAGTGTGGGGTTTAAGATGCAATGCCTATGTTTTGGGTTTCACGGGCTATGGGTTGATTCTAGGCATGGACTGGCTATCCAATAATGGTGCCGTCCTCGATTGTGAAAAGAGAGTGGTTAGACTCATGACTCGCCTCGATAACACTCTCGAAATTTCTTGTAATCCCATGAACTCTGTTATGCTTAGTTACCTAGAATCTCTTGATGCGTCTGTTGAGAACTTGAAGTCTGTAAAGGTAGTCCGTGAATACTCGGATGTGTTTGAAGAGGTGAAGGGCTTACCTCCGAAGCGGGAGATAGACTTCCGCATATACCTCGTTGACAATGCAAAACCCGTTTCTTTACCCGTTTGACACATGGCTTCAAGGGAGAGAAAAGAACTCAGCAAGCAAGTTAAAGAGTTACTTGAGAAGGGGTTTATAAGGCGGAGTATTTCTGAATGGGGTGCTCCAGTAGTGTTCGCAACTAAAGCGGACGGTTCCCTTCGCCTTTGTGTTGATTATAGAGAGCTAAACAAGCTGACCAAGAAGAATAGGCACCCACTCCCGAGAATAGATGATTTGTTCGATCTGCTTGTAGGTGCATCGGTTTTCTCCCAATTAGATTTAGCTACCGGGTTTCATCAGCTAAGAGTGGCTGAAGACAGCATTAATAAGACCGCGTTCAGAACTCCAGATGGTTTCTTCGAGTGGATTGTCATGCCTTCTGGCATGACAAATGCACCCGCTTACTTCGTTGATTTGACGAGCAGGGTGTTTAGGGAGTTCCTCAATAAGTTCGTGGTGGTCTTCATGGACGATTTTTTGATCTTCTCAAAGAATGAGGAAGAGCATGCTCAGCATCTAAAGGAAGTCATGGATACTCTCCGTGCACATGAGTTGAAAGCTAAATTCTCCAAATGCCATTTCTGGAGAGAAGAAGTTAGGTTCCTTGGACATGTGGTGTCCAAAGAGGGGTTTGCTGTGGACCCCGCAAAAGTGGTTGCTGTGCAAGATTGGAAGGTTCCGCGGAACGCAACCGAAGTCGGAAGCTTTCTCGGGCTGGCAGGCTTTTATCGAAAATTCATCAAAGATTTTGTGAAAATCTCAGCTCCACTTACAAGGTTGACAAAGAAGAACCTAGTTTTCGCTTGGGATTTGGACTACGATATTGCTTTCCAACGTTTGAAAAGGGCTCTGATAACCAGTTCTGAAATTGCCTGATGGGAGCAAGATGTTTACAGTATACACAGATGCATGCGGCACGGGACTAGGCGCTGTTCTGATGGAAGAAGGGAAGGTAGTGGCTTATGGTGGAAGGCAGTTGAAAGTACATGAGAAAAACTACCCAACCCACGATCTAGAGTTGGAAGCCATCGTTTTTGCGCTTAAATCTTGGCGCCATTATCTCCTAGGTGAGAAGTTTGAATTGTTTACTGACCATAAATCGTTGAAATACCTTTTGTCGTAGAAAGATCTCAACTTGAGGCAGCAAAGATGGATGGAGTTTCTTGCCTCATATGATTTTGAGATTTCCTACACTCCTGGCAAGGACAATGCAGTAGCAGACGCCTTGAGTAGAAAGAAACTGACCTTAAGCCCTCTCTTTGTAGAAAGACAAAGCTTTGAGTACATAGCCAACTTTGACTTTAGGCCCTCCTCTGAATTTGTACCTGGCCTATTAGCAACATTGGAAGTGCGACCTACGCTTTTGGACTCAATAGGGACCGTGCAACATGAAGACCCTCAGCTAGTTGATATAATAGATAAGCTGATTAGGAGTGAGACTTCGAGTCACCTCAATAGATACTCTATCGATGATAAGGGATGGTTGAGACGGGATGGAAGACTATGCGTCCCACATGCAAGGGATTTGGTAAAGAAGGTTCTCGAAGAGGCACACCATTCCAAGTTGACAATACACCCCGGTGGAGACAAAATGTACAAAGACATAAAAAGGGTTTTCTTTTGGAGTGGCATGAAAAGAGATGTAGCTGAATTTGTCTCCAAGTGCATGATATGCCAGCAAGTCAAGGCAGAACAGAAGAAGCCTGGAGGTTTTCTTCATCCTCTAGAGGTTCCACAGTGGAAATGGGATAGCATTTCAATGGGCTTTGTTGATGGGTTGCCTAGGTCAAGGAGGGGCAATACCAGTATTTGGGTAATAGTGGACAAGCTCACAAAAAGCGCCCACTTTATACCCGTCAAGAGTAGAAGGACTGCCTCATCTCCAGCATCCATATATCTTAAAGAGATAGTTCGACTCCATGGGATACCCTCCAGCATAGTGAGTGATCGAGATCCTATCTTCACGAGCGAGTTTTGGAAGAGTTTACAAGAGGCTGTAGGCACACAGTTATGCTTAAGCACGGCCTATCACCCTCAAACCGATGGCCAGACGGAAAGAGTCAACAGAGTATTAGAAGACCTCTTGAGACTATGCATTCTTGGCTTCGGAGGTACATGGGAGGATCATTTACCTTTGGTGGAATTCGCTTACAACAATAGCTACCAAGCGACCATAGGCATGGCACCTTTCAAAGCGTTATATGGAAGACCGTGCCGGTCACCAACTTGCTAGTGGGAGTCCACAGACAAGCTCATACTTGGTCCAGACATGATTAGAGAATCTTCAGAGAAAGTGGATCTGACACGAAGAAGAATGAAGACTGCCCAAGATAGACAGAAGTCCTACGCAAACAAAAGAAGAACTGACCTTGAGTTCAAAGTTGGAGACAAGGTGTTCCTTAAAGTATCTCCATTGAGAAATGTCATTCGCTTTGGATCAACAGGAAAATTAATACCAAGATTTGTAGGGCCGTTCCCTATCATCGAGAAAATTGGGAAGATGGCTTATAGTGTACAACTGCCCGAAATATTAGCTGGGGTTCATAATGTCTTTCATGTCTCTCACCTATGGAAGTGCTTACATGAGTCTACGGAAGTGGTGGAACCAAGCGTGCTAGAGGAAGTATAAGTTGAACGAGAAGCAACTATGAGGAGAGTTCCAACCCGTATCTTGGGAACAGAAGTCAAAAAGCTATGCAACCGTGAAGTCAAGCTTGTCAAAGTTCAGTGGAGCGACAACAAGGAAGACGCGACTTGGGAAACTGAGGACAGAATACGTGCAGCCTACCCTTTTCTTTTTGAGGGTACATCTTTGACCTCTTTTTCCTTAAGTTTATGCTTGTATCTATCTTTTTAGGTATATCTCCTCGACCTTATCCCTATCCTTAGGTAGAAACCTATTTGGATGTAAACATGTAATTGAAACATGTTATGGTTGATGGTTGCAAGTGGATTGCTAGTGGTTGCTTGTGAATACATATACACACACATTAGGTATTAGATCGGCTCAGTCACTTTCATACTGCATATGCATATATGTATTTGTATATGGATTGAAACTTGATGTGTTATCATATGGACGTTGCATTTGTATGAATGATGTGCACTCATGTAGGAAATTTTGAGTAGGAAAAATTGCAAACATAATGGACTCATGGCACTGACATAATTTGCATTAAGGAGGTCAATTTAATCGGTAGACCGCCTGATTTTGCATTAGATAAGGACATGTACACACACTATGCATTAGAAATCTTTTAAGGATAATGGACGCCTGTGTTTGATGGTTGAGTAGATGGGTGATTGGATGGTAGGATATAATTTCTTCTCGACTTAAAGATTTCGGGGATGAAATCCAAAAAGGAGGGGAGAATGTAACACCCCGTATTTTCTGTTAGCGTTATAATAACAAATTAAACAATACTTAATTTCAAATGTGAGAGTTAAGGAAACGTGTTATGCCATTGCGTTCGTCTCGGAATTCTGCTTGAGATAGAGTCCAAGTTTGCGTTAATTGGACTTCGTATGAAGAAGTTATGGCCTTCAAAAGTTTCGGAAATTTAAATAAATTCAAACAGCCCGAAACCGGATTCAAAATTCAAAACAGAAGTCAGAAGCGGCTGGGCGGGAAAAATCCCGCCCAGGACCCAGGTCGACTAGGGGGTCGACCCTAATGTCGACTCCCCCCTACAGGTCGACCTGCCCCCCCCCCCCCCCCCCCACGGCCAAATCTTTATTTTGATAACTTATGACTTGTTGCTGAGTCACTGGGGTTTCTGGATAGTTCTAATCTGGTTTGAATGGTTGTGGTCAACTCTAGGTTCATCCGACGGCTCTAATTAAATTGAAATTCTATATAAACAACCTAATACTCAAACTAAAATCAAACAAAAATAATCTTGGAATTGTCATGCCGTCAATAGAGAACTTGGAGTAGCCGTCACCGCTTTCAATTCAAAGATGAGATAAAAGCCTACATCAAAATCAAATTAAAACTATTCTAATTCAATGATCTACATCAAAGGCAAGCATTTCAGATTCCAGAAATCAAGAATTCCTTTTAGTTTGTAAGTTGGTTATTACGGAGATTCGAACGTTCTTTTAAATGAAATCATGACATGTTGTAACTCGAATATAGAATGATGCTTGTGTATAAGATAAATAAAGTATGATTCTCATTTATCTTAAATTACCGTTGCGATTGGTCATGCCTATATGGTTATGGTGATGAACGTACCATATTGTATGTTATTCGAATCTATTATGATTGGGTAATGAATTTATTATGCCAACTTAGTGATGAACATGTCATGTTATAATTTGGTGATTACTTGCAAGTTTATGATCTAAATCACATGCCTACATGTTATATCAACATTTATGTATATGTAGAACTAATTATGTTAAGTTGAACCTGTTTATGTTGCTAGACTGGATTTGTGGCCCTCTTATGTTTTAACACACATAAGTTATCATGCTAAGTTGTGATTTAAATATGTTTATAATAGCTTTCTTATGTTTTGACACACATAAGTTAATATGCTGAGTCGTGGTTTAAAATTGTGTTTATATGTTAAAACTCCATGTTAGACCTATATCAAGTTTGCATGATAATTAACTTAGTCACAAGTTCACCCTTACCTGTTTAGTTAAGTTAGTGTTGCTTCTATGCCAAGTTACACGTGATTGGTTAAAAGTATGTTATTGTATGCTTATTTCATGTCCCTTGTTTGTTACCCTTTTTGTTTATGGGTTTGGGCTAATTTACTAGCCCAACATTTTATGTAATTTATGCGAACATTCCACGGGTGTAGCGTTGGGAAAACATGAAAATTTCATGGCACAGATTGGTTCATGAATTGGTATATTTGTTGGTATACCATTTATTGTGAGCATAATCAAAAGGATAATTATGGCATGATTAAATTAAGATTAATTTACATATAAAATTAGACATATATAGAAAATATGTGAATTTAGAGAAGACGAATATGCCTAACCAGAGGTTAGACTGAGTTGTGGTGTAAAGCTGCCCGGAACAAACCGGCACATCCAGTGACCACAACAAGACCTGTCTAATGTGGGTAGTTAGTGCATCAAGCCCAAAAAGGACCCGAAGTTAGACTGAGTTGTGGTGTAAAACTGCATGGAAACAACCGGTACATCCAGTGACCACAACAAGACCTGTCTAATGTGAAAGTGGTTGGTGCTTTAATGAATAAATTAAAGCTAAGTCAAGATTGGTAGGGTTAATTCAATTAAGGAAACACTTAACCGATTCAACATGTTAAATAAACTGATGGGTGGGGTTAGGTAAACTTGGACACTTAACCAAATAAACATGTTGATTAGAAAACCCTAGTAATTGGGTCCCATTTCAGCAGTAACCCACATAGATGTATCATGGTACCCTGAACTAGGCAGGGTGGGGCACGATTACTGGGCTGATTATAAGCGGTCAAAACGTCGGCGGTAGATGCATAAGTGTAGGTTCTGACGGAGTACGGGCATGCACGTACTCCGGTGTGGAAAAAGCAGGCACTGTGGGCATCAGTATTATACACTGTGCTTTTTGAGTCGTGTCGGGTTGCACCAAAGGGACTGATACACCCCATGGTGGGACCAACACAGGTATCTACATTCAAGCGGGGCCAAATGACCCAAGATGTGAATGCATGCGAGTAGGAGCCGATCATTAAGGGGATCGTTCGTTATGAACACGTGGGGCTGACTTAACCAATGGTTAGTAGGTGCAGAGACTATAGTAATGGGTGCGATCACATATTCATCTTATCTTATATTAGGGTGTTGTCCTATGTTCTGTTATTACTGTCATGATCCCTTTCCTTGTTTAAATAGTTGTAATCACTGAACTTACAAGACTTATTGTCTAACCCATTTTCTTTCGTCCTCTTTTCTTCCGTCACCCCCCCTCCTCCAGGTCCACAGGGAGGGAATACTCCAGCTTAGCCTGACTCTTTGCAGACTCTCTTACCTTGGCTATGGCTTTTGGACACTACACTTAGGGATTTATGCAGTTTTATTTATGGTTTATGCTTCTTTATTAAATAATCATGACAGAAATTATGATGTAATGTTTTGGAAGTTATTTTGAGACAATTCGCTGTAATGCTTTTGTAATGAACCACGTATTCAATAAATGTTTAATTTCCGCTGCTTATATTTATCTGTCTTGTAATGTTTTCTGTGTCTTGTACCTATAACCCTCCACCAATGTTAAGGCATTCCCTTTTTGAGTGACCATAACGGAGGTGGGGTGTTTCATGAGAAATCCTCTTTTCGACTCTGACTCTCCCAATCCAGTCGTTGCTTTTCTTTCTGTTAGTTCGAAAGTAGCTGCTTTAGCATCAGCGACACGTATTTTCGAGATTCCTTTTTTTTCTCATCAAATGAATGGCATCTTCTTTTGGAAATCCTAGCTATTCATAGCATGATATTGGGGAATCTCATTGTTATTACTCAAACAAGCATGAAACGTATGCTTGCATATTCGTCCATCGGTCAAATCGGATATGTAATTATTGGAATAATTGTTGGAGACTCAAATTATGGATATGCAAGCATGATAACTTATATGTTGTTCTATATCTCCATGAATCTAGGAACTTTTGCTCGCATTGTATCATTTGGTCTACGTACCGGAACTAATAACATTCGAGATTATGCAGGATTATAGACAAAGATCCTTTTTTTTGGCTCTCTCTTCAGCCCTATCCCTAGGGGTCTTCCTCCACTAGCAGGGTTTTTTGAAAAAATCCATCCATCTATTCTGGTGTGGAAGGCAAGCAGGCCTATATTTCTTGGTTTCAATAGGACTCCTTACGAGCATTGCTTCCATCTACTATTATCTAAAAATAATCAAGTTATTAATGACTGGACGAAACCAAGAAATAACCCCAAACGTGTGAAATTATAGAAGATGTCCCTTAAGATCGAACAATTCCATCGAATGGAGTATGACTGTATGTGTGATAGCATCTACTATACTGGGAATATCAATGAACCCAATTTTTGCAATTGCTCAGGATACCCTCTTTTAGCTTCTAGGCCGATTTCTTAGTTAAAGATCCTTTTTTCTTACTAACTGGAATAAAAGAATTAGTAGATCTGTTCCGCCCAAAATGGGCCGGGGTTATGAACTTATAATCATGGAATCGACTCGATCATCAGATTATAAGTTCATTCCATACTGGACCAGACTGGAATAGGGTTATGTACATTCTTATTATGAGAAGGGGTCATTCGAGCGTATGTAAATAGATACTATATTTCCATATGGATCCCTACATTGTTACATTCTATTTAGGATTAGGAATAGGCGTAATCGGACCTACTTTTGACATATCTATCGTTATTTGGGTACCATATTCACTTCTTTGGGCTTCTATTGAATCGAGAAATAGGTTTGATTGTACATCTTTTTGATATATAGGATATCCCCGGTGTATTAATTTAATTCAAATCGAAGCAATTTGATGTCTGATTCGAGCCTATATTACATGACCGATCGATAGAAGTACCCCAAAAACCCACCCACCTTTGTCCATATATTCCATATATCACACTAGATAGATATCATATTCATGGAATACGATTCACTTTCAAGATGCCTTGATGGTGAAATGGTAGACATGCGAGACTCAAAATTTCGTGTTAAATAGCGTGGAGGTTCGAGTCCTCTTCAAGGCATAATATTGAGATTGCTCATTGAATGAGCAATTCAATAACAGATTTCGGATCTAATCAGTATTGATATACCGAGTATCTTATCTGTCGATACGAAATATTCCGACGATCCCCCAATTAATATACTGGCCGTGTCCAAGCTGTTGGGATTGGAACAGGTTCGGCAGCAGATCACCAAATTTTGGTGATCTTCTCAATCTAATGAATTAGGAGTCCGTTTGGAAATCGTCCGCCCCGCGCCACCCCCCTAGTATATGATTCAACAGGAATCACACTGGGGTAGATTAATAGAAACCTCTAGTAAAATACCCACCAGCACCCATAACCCAGCGGATAAAGTACATTACATAGTACAGTTTAGGGATTGGCGACTTACCAAAATTATTGTCAAGGACTTTGGCACTGGACGTTCTCAAAATGGGTACTATCGGGTCGGGTGAATTAGAGAATAGACACACGCATGTTGGCATTCCAGCTTTCCTTCTCTTTTCAGGGCCCATCCAAAAGAGAATCCAATACCTCTTGGTCGTAAATAGGACGAACCACCTCCATGGATATCTTTGCTTCGGAACAAAACAATTCGAATTAGGAAGTATATTGCGAGTGAAACATAGCAACCGGAATATGTATTATCCATATGGGAGATCTTCCAATTGAGAAGATCCATCGACCTGAGATGAAGAGAAAGGTCTATCTATTTTCGTTAGTTATTCAGTTAAACCAATGATTCATTATTGGAGCAGATAGCAACAATCGTTTCATCGGACGTGCGTATTTTTTCTTTTCCGACGGATTTCCATTGTTTCATTAGTAGAAATTCGTTGATGTAGTGAGTAATAGGCTCTGGTTGTTCACTGTTCAAGAATTCTTGTTTAGGCAGTTCATATCATCCATTTTTGTGTATATTAGTTTTGATCTAAGATTTCAATTCTTCCATGCTTCAGCAGCAGCATATTGCTCCATGGAGTTAAGGTCCAAAATATGGAATAAACAAGTGTTTCCACGACTCTACCACGCGGCCAATTCTATTCCACTTAATCCCCTTTTCATGGCCACATATCTTTATGGCTAAGGAATGGGAAATCTTTCCCCTGTTACATGAATAAAATATTTCATTTCATCTGGGAAAAGCCATCTCTTTCTCCATGTCTCACCCATTGAGATTTAAGCTAGCTTTTGCCATTTGATCCAATAGCGTTCTGTTAGATAGGAAGAGATTTGATAAATACTGATAACTCTCGGATGGAGTATTAGAACGAAAAGATCCATTAGATAGTGAACTATTTGTTCTAAGCTATCTCTGGTGATGAATCAATAATTCGAAGTGCTTTTCTTGCGTATTCTTGATGAACTAGTGTCTAGATATAGATGTAGAAGAATTTATTTGGGAAGTAGTAAGCCCCTTTGACATCTCTTCATCTGCAAAGAATTCTCGACGTGAAAACACAAAGACAAAGGGATGATCTTTGAATAGGAAAAAGAATGGATCTGCAGGGTCCCAAATGAATTGGCTTATTCGAAAAAAGCCTTGGTTCTTTGGACAATCTATCTTGTGTTTGGTACTGCATGGTTCCACTCTGCAAGAACTCCGAATCATTCTCTTGAAGCTCATCCTTTTTATGATAAATGATCCGCTTGCCCTGAAATGACCTGGCCCAAAAGAGAAATCCCAATTCAGTGGACCTTTCGATACAATCAAATAGATTTCCACAAGGGCCCATAATCCTGGAGCACAAACTATGTGATTGAATAAATCCTCCTCTATCTGTTGCGGCAATTAGTATATTGGGGCTCCTTCCCCTTCTTCAAACTCCAATTCGTATTTTTCATAGAAAAATCTCTGATCAACGATAGAAAACGATCCATTTTGCATCATATCTAACGGATTCCTTGGTTCGGACCGAAGAAGTAATGTCACTCGATTATTATCAAACTGACTGCAATCCTTTTATGTCCGTGAGGATCCCGCCAGAGCGCCTTCTACTTCTAATAGGACACGAACTAGATTAGAAGCATTCTCAACGAATCTATAAGAAGTGATCCTATTTTTTTCATTAGATCCGGGTCCAGGTGAAGACCACAGATCTTGAGTGACCAATCCGGCAAAACAACTCAAAAGATAAAGAAGTATCGTTAATTTCTTCATGCTCATTCCAAGTTTGAAGTACCATTTGTACAAATAGGAATCTCCTTCCTTCCACGATTTCTTCTTCATATAGATAGATATAGGATTTATGGGGCAATTACTTAGAAGTATATTTTGTGCAACAGCCCTTCCTATCTGGTAGAAAAACACCCCATGATCCTGAACCGATCTTACCTGGGTTCGCAAATCCCAAGTTTGTCTATGAAGAGCGAATCTAATTGTATTAGTTTCTATAATTGATTTCTTCTATGTAATACTAATTGATAGGTCCTCATTGATAAGTGCTACAAGATCTCGTCCATTATAACCCATGGTTATGGACCCGAATCCGTTAGTATGGAACATTTTCTTTTCCAAGTGAAATCCCCTAGTATATGAAAGAATGAAAAATTTCATTGTTGTGAAATAAGAAGCCTTCATATCTTATTGCATGTATTTAATTTATTCGGAGCAATTAGAGCGGGATCCACTTTTTGGGGAATATGAGTCGAAGCAATAACAAGAATATTTCTAGTGGAACATCTTTCACAATCCTTGAAGAGAGAGTTCTCTAATAGACCGAGGTGCGTAGCATAATTCGACTCATTCACATACAGATCATGAATGTTTGGAATCCATATTATGTAAGGAGACATTGCTTTTGCTAATTCGAATTGAAGAGTGATATCAAATCGGTCTATTTTCGGTGTTATATACATAGTTAGCACATTCGTTATAGGACGCAGCTCCGTATCAAGGTCATCATCAATATCGTCACTATCATCAATATGGATATCGTCACTATCATCAATAAGATACTCTTTAGGCTTGTCACCCATGAACTTGTTCAGAAATACCATAAAGAAAGGAACATAGAAGTTTGCCGCTAGGTCTTTGACCAAACAGGATCGTCCAGTTCCTATAGAACCCATCACTAAAATACCTCTAGAAGGGGATAGGGCTAAGCGGAGCGAAAAGGATTTTCCATAAGATGGGAAATGAAAACTATTAGCCCCACACAAGGTTTGTGAATAAGTGATTGTCTGATAATGAGCAAGGAATATCCGTCTTTCTGCTAAAAAAAAATCTACGGAACTCATAATTCATTAGATAATAATAATGTCAACTAAGTATTGTATGTAAATTGATCCCAATTGTTCAATCATTTGATAACCCAAGTCATTCTTTGTTAAAGGATCACTATGAGTATGAGATCAATCCTTTTTTCTATCATTAAGGTGGAGAACTGAACCAAGAATTCTCTTTCTTCATCATCAATCGAATCCCGATATAAGCATAAGCGACCCAGTATCTTAATTAGAGGTCCGGTATGAACCAGTATATTAATTTCCGCTAGTAGAAACCTTGGGAATAGCACTTCGAGTAATAAAAGTTACTCAATAGAGATACTGTCCTTGACGGGGAAAAGGTATTCGGTCCAACAACACCGGCAGCGGGGATTCTTTAGAAGACTGGGCTCTCGTTTGATAGATATCATTTCCGATTGCTATTAGCGAATCAAACAAAGAAATATTAATAAATACTACCTTAGACTACGTACCTTTTGAGGAGAGTCATCGTTCCTATCGTCGTTGGTAGCCGCGCCTAGGATTCCCAATCAGTTCTCTTGTTCCATGACTTGTTTGTTTCATAGAAGTCATTGAATCGAAGAAGGGTAGCTGCGTGGGTCTAAGAGAGCACGAGTGCCCAGTATATTATTTGGTGGCAAGACAGGTGCATAACATCTTATCCTCTGTCTTAATGGGAGTAGAACCAAAACAAAACCTCCCGTTGGTCGCCTTACCACATGCTATTGGCAGTTTGCTATGCATTCTAGGTTATCCGTCGTAATGCTATTAAGGACCAAACTCACGTGCTAACAAGAATAATAAGAAACAGGGCAATCCGTCCAACAGAAAAAGATCCCTACAAGACACATCGCCCCCCTGGGCGGAGGTGCGTAGCAGGTAACAACAAGAAAACGAACAACGAAGCAACATACACGAATAAAACGGATGCCTATCAATATACTGGGTCGGTCCCCAATTAATATACCGGTCGCCTCCCTCAGCTCAGACTGGTGTCGCCACCTCTCCCAGGACCGGAATGATTATCCCTGCCCGATGGGTCTATATTCGTCCTTGAGTGTCGTCAGGTACTATTCACTTCCCCGCCATTCTTGTAACCGTCACCTGTAATCCGCGTAGGTGTGTCTGCACCCCCTGGAGTAGACGAGAAAGAAAGGATTTCTCAACCCCCTGGTTACATGTATAAGTCCATGGAAGAGTCAAAGGTAGCGAAGCTCTACCATGGATCTCCCCCCTAATCTTAGATGGGTCGTCTGAGGGTTCACCGCGGTTCATTGTTGTGCTTACACACTAGGCTACCCTTCTCCGAAAGCTTCGCGGGACCACTTATCAGTAGTCTTCGGTCGGAGGGATTTATTGCACAAGCCGGGACGCTGGCTCTCGCAGAGGGAAGCCTAACGAATGTCAGATGCAAAGCCCCGCACCTCATTAAGATCATATTGGCATACTCTCCCAAAAAAAAAGAGCAGACCCCATTGAAGATGGGAGTGAGGTACAACAAGGCTATTTCTGTCCACCTTCTCACGGAGCCAGCAAGTAGTTCGCTTTCCTCTGCAAGGAATGGAAGTGTGGATGAATCGACATCAAATAGATGAATTCGGTTTTTCTTATCATGTGCTGAGATGATATGAGAAATAAGGCGCATTAATTGGGGAGGAACAGTTTCCAATTCTTGAACAAGGAGTTGGACCGGTTCTTTCATGGCTACCTCTTTCTTTGACCGTCGTAAGACCATTGAACCCTACATACATGCGAAGGCATTACCTTTTGCTTGCTGTCCAACTCATTATGATTGATTAGAAAACCCTATCGCGAAGAAAGGTAGCTAATAGTGTAATCGACACTAATCCTCTCCTGTCAATCAATTAATGCTCGGCTAGGGCACTCGTCCCATAGACAGATAGCACGATGTCCCATAACAACTATAGGATATGTATCTTGGATCGATCACCTAAAACCTATTAATTGTGGCATGTACGGCTTTTCCATAAGCCTTGTAGAGAATACTCTTTAGCACATGGAAACCTTTACGCTTCGCACCTACGATTGTGGTTTGCTATTCAGTACCGTGTTACTAAAGAATGAAGATCAGTTACATAGATAAGAAGGCAACCTCTAGGTCTAGTAAACAGAGACAACTAACAAGGCGACCTTTTATATATTAATTGGGTCCACACCTCGCTAGTATATATTAATTGGCGAAGTGAGGAGGAGGATTGATTGAACTGGTATGGAGTTGGATCGAGAAGTGCACGGGAAGTCGGCTCATAAGGAGCTGTGTTCTCCGGCTATATCAGAATGCTAGTATATGGGATACCAAATGCTAGATTGTCCCGATCGTTGGTAGTTATTTAGTGGCCCAGTCCTTTCATAGTTCTTCGGTCTCCCAGTATAAACATCTGGCACCTTACTAAGGGAAGGTAGAAGGGGAGGACCTCGAACCCTTCCCGACCATCAACGGAAGTCTATTACTTCTCTACCCGATCCGGAACAATACTCAAGGGTACAACACCTGCAGGCACAGAACCTTACTTAACGGATTCCCTAAGAGAATACTTATAGTGTTTGGATCCGACATCTCATTATCTCTTATGTCGCTACTAGTTCCCATTGTTGGTGGTATAAGCCTTCATCCGGACTTCACTTCGCTCTATCTTTGAGCGGATCAATGAAAGGGGTATGCATACTGGTGGATGTAAGACTCTAGTTCCCTGAGCGAACCAATGAAAGGGTTTGATTGACTTGAGCTGTGATCTCTTCTTTCGTTGTCTGGCCCAATATACTAGGCCTGTTTAAGTGAGGAATAATGGATTCTGGGCCTACCCTCAGATTCATTAGGCTTTTTGACTGAAAGTTCATGGCTTTACTAAGGGCTTTTATCTAACCTTGGCCTGCTATTATCTAAATGTTGATGGAATCCTCATCCAATTGGGATTTGACTCTTACTACGACACTGGGTAACCGAGGGGGGGGGCGAAGGCGAGCGTTAGTGAGGTGCTAACTAAGACTTTTCTTTCTCTTGGGTACCATGGTCGAGACAAAAACCCAAGTCGTGATCATAGACCAGTCACGCCACTTCCTCGTCCTTTTAATCGGACTCGCAAAACGAGGAGAGAAGTTGTGCGAAGCAGAGAGGAAGATAAGTCATTTTGCCTAGAAAACTATACATCGAAACTGATCTAGTTGAGCCACAAAGGTCATGCAAATTATATATATACCTTCATTCTATCAATAAGACAAAGGAAGGTGTAAAGTAAAGGTGCATAGACCTTGGCTACAAGTCGTTAGTCTTAGGCACCCTATTGGATGTAGAGTATAATAATAGGCCACCAATCCCTAAATCGTTTGGTTCCTAGAAATAAAAGACTAGTCCGATCAACCAACCAGAGATGGAAATTTGCTATGACCACGACCTCTTGACTAGTGTGTCAACTGTTGCATGAGAGTTCATTGGGCCTAATCGACTGGGGTTCTGATGGATCTAATTATTGTATTGAAACAAGTACGCCGGGAAAGCTAAGCCAAGGCGACCTCTTCTAGAGGTCCACAAATCATAGGCTAGGCGATCTGGTCCACTTTCGCTAGTATATTAATAGCGAAGTGAGCGGCTAGGGTGCTATAACAATCAAGAGTTTAGGTCCCAGTGTATTAATTGGGATATGACCTAAGATGGTTGGATTCATTTTAGTCAATCTCCCTTGGAAAAGCAATCCAAACAGAAATCTGTAAGTCAATTGCCCAGTATATTAATTCTCAATATACCTGTGGTCCTTTGGCCTCCTCATCAGTAGATCAATGGTAGATGTTCCAGTCGACTCCGCCTATTGTATAATTCTTCTTTCATGGGTCACTAAACTAATTGATATAACCAATCGCCAAGAGGGGAAAGAACTCCGAGGGCATGGATTGACTACTATTGGGAAGTTGGTTTCTACCATGGAAGTCAAAAATAAGTTCACTAATTCCGGACACCTTTTCCCGAGCCAGACCAGATAAAGACCTTTTGCTCCGCCATAGGTTAGATGCATTCCAAGCCGATAAACATGTCAAGTCAAGTCGAAATCAATCAATCATTTCTTAGCTCAAGAAAAGAATGAAATTGAAAATCTTGCGCAGAGTACATAAAATAAATTCCTCGACTTCATGCCCTCTCTCTATGTTTGAGCTTCCTCTCCCATCTTCTAGCTATCCGAAATAAAAGAATGACTTCCGGACCGGTTGAATGATAGGTAATCCCGACTAGCGTAGATCAATCAAGTCTAAAAGAAATTCGAAGCAGTTCTCACTTGTGTACCTGTCTTTTTATACTTATTGGTATTGATAGCATAGACCCAATCCAATCTATTTATGAAAGAAGTGAGTGATCTTGTGCGGGTGTTAAGAAGAAAGTCGGCTACCACATGGACTAGAGATGAATGATACTCCGATTACCCACTTCGCTTCTTTGTCGACCCCTATTGGTATAGATGTACCACTCTAGTTTCCCCTGAAGAAAAACCTAACATACTTAGTTTGATCTTTCGTCAAATAATCATAAGTCAGATAAGATATGATATGAATGGACAGGGCAACGAGTCAGTGAGTTACTAAGGGGAACTAAGCAAACTAATTCCCAAGCAACCTAGCATAGTCAAAAGACCCCGAAGGAAAAGAAAGGTGCATAAGGAAAGAATGCAGCAAGGAGACCGAAGCATGAGGCGAGCGTAAGTGAGCAATTAATCCTCGCCAGTATATTAATTGGCCAGTATAAACATACCTTTACTATATTAATTGTCCGACCGATCTAAACTATTATAAGTCCCTCGGGCTTGGTTCGAGATATGAAGTTTGGTTATGATGAAAATAGATGGGTTTCCAGAGAAGGAATGTTTGATCATTCCATGTTCATAAAATGGTGCACAATGAGGAAACTGCTGTTCTCCTAGTGTACTCAGTTTATTTCTCTAAATTCACAAGTGAAATTCTTATATTAGTCAGAAAGGCAGCTAATAAGCAAATTGAGCACGACAGTTATTATTAAGTCGAGCGAGCTTTCGCTAATACTAATCAAAGACGAAAAGCTAAGGCGCTTAACTATCGTGGAGCTCGGTAGTCTTCCTTAAATCCGCTACCGATTCTTGAACAAAAAGCGGTATGCTTGCGAAGACCATTTCTGGTCTATCCGTGTTAATGAAATCCATCTCATGAAACAAAGGATAATTCATTCTTGGGGTGAATAAATAGAGACTACTGCTACGGCCCTCGGGATCAACCTCAATGAATTATGGCATAACGGGCTTGGTATAGATCCGTAGTCCGCTCTGGGTCTTTAACCAAAACTGGGACTAGGCATGGAATAGCTCGATCAACGTCCTCCTCTACCGAGGTTATAAATGTGGAGGGACCTTTCCCGTCACTTGTTAGCCCGACGCACTGGCGCGTGTTAGCGACATAAAGTGCGAAGAGTATGTTCTAAGGGACATTTTCTAACGTCCAGTTATGCTTCTTTTTTCTCCTCTCCTGGCTGCCAGTACTCCAATCCTATTGGAATCACATCAATAACCTTAAGAGCTTTCAGTAAATTAAGGGAGTCTTTTAGCAGTCCTACTTGATGCAATAAGAGAAAAGAACCTAGGAAGGAGCAAGTAAGATTTTTATCCCCAACGACACCAGTATAAACATTGGCAGCAGAGTGAGGCATTTTCGGGGAGTAGCCCGCTAGAAACTTCCATACATTAAGATTTTAGATTAAGGGAGCCATCGAAAGGTGACTAAAACACCAGAAACGGGGACTACCCGAGATAATGATAAAGGAAAGAACACTTTCCGGCCAGGTCCCATTAAATGATCATAACGATAACGTGGAAATGCTGCACGGACCCATATATATAGAAAGAGAAAAAGAATCACCTTGATACTAAACTAGATCGAGCCCGGGATCTTCTTGGAAATGGGAAGATCTATGATAGGTGGCCAACCTCCTGGAGAGAGCGATGTGCATGGACCAGGTGAGTAGGGATGCAGCTCCGTGGACCGCTCATCGGGCCTGATAGGTGGTGGTATCACACCCTTCTCAAAGGAAGCGTACGTGAGACTCTCGCGTCATACGGCTCCGTCCCGGAATCTGGACCTCCCCTTTCCTTTGACAAACAGGTCCTCGAACCCAATCATTCATTGATTGATTAAAGGTAGCTTTAGCCATTGATTGATGCGGTAGAAGCTAGACGCCAGAAGCGAAGCGATCTTCCGGGACGAGAAGGAGGCGAGCGAAGTGAGGGCGCGCAAGCAACCGAAAAATGAATGAAGGAAACACAAACCCTGGCCTCCTCATTAGAAAGACCTCTAGTGAGCTTCGGACCAGTATATTAATTAGGGCTAGTTTACAAAATCGTCAGTATATTAATTCCGGTATACTTCGCAAGACTAGGACTACAATACAAGTTATGAGCGATAGCGAAGCCAAGCCCCCATTTTTCGAAAGCCCCACAACTAGCTATCTTATAACAGACAACTAACGCAAGCCAACTCAACTAATCTCATGTAAACGTTCGTAACTAAACTAACAGAAAAAACGACTTGACTTATGAAACATGTATTTGAGTGCCATGTATTTGATGGCGTTGTTCGGATCTTGACCGGGTATATGCTGTTTGGGAACTCTACAAGGGTATTACCACCTTCTTTATTTACTAAATTTGAGTCTTTTGGGTACTTTAGGATTATATTCCGCGCTGAAGATTTATGCTTGTGGGATAGGGTGAATATAGCAGACCAGCGGATCTGGTGGTCGACAATCTTTTGAACTTGGTAAAGGTTGTCGCGGCACCTGTAGTAGGACAAAGGACTTATAGCGATGCCCGCAGACCGATTTACTATGTCTCCGTCGCTGACGTTCGTCAAAGAGGCCACGTGGATTGGCCTGGGTCTTCTTCGGCTAATGAGACCTCGATCCCGAAGCCTTCAGAGTATCTTTTTGATAGGCGCCTCTATCTGTATGGGAAATTCGCTGCTAAAAGATCCCGCCCAGTGTCCCCTTCTTTCCCCCGTCGCCATCCGACTCACGGTAGTATCCAATGAAAACTTCCGGATACTCATGCCCGATCATGAGACTGCTTGTTGAACGTCCGATGGCACGTTTCTCCGACCTGAGCAATGCGACAACGAGATCTCCCTTGATCCTTATCGGATGTGATTGACGGTCCCCCATAATATGCTAACTTGGGGACTTCTTACTTTGGCTGTTCCAAGAGTCTCAGCTAGTCGAACCGCGTCTAGTAGGCAACCTCTTCCACTCATCCCCATCGTCAGCAGTTTGATCGGGATACTATGACCTAGGTCCCGAAACTTGGAATGGATGGCAGAGCGTAGGTGGCAATCAGTTATATGGATATGGTGCTTTACTCGTAGATGTTTCTCCAGCTCTCGCAAGAATTGTATGGGAGTCGTCCCCCTTATATTAATTGGGACTTCCCGAATGACCATACCGGGGAATTCTACTGTACTACGTTCAGCTCTGGTTGTTGATCCTGCGGAGCCTACCAAAAGGTTCAGGCCGATTTGTAGGAAGTGAGTGATACGTTTTTGTATTTCTATGAGAAGCTCTACGGCACCCACGATTCCTAGTAGTAAGTCGTCGGCATATCGCGTGTAAAAAATCCTAATTAATATTAATAAGTCATGGGTTTTTAAGGGGGTCAGGGCCAGGCATCTCTCTGACCTAATAACCAGTATCACCTCCCCGCCCAGCTCTATCAGCAGGCCCCTTCTCTTGCAATACTTATTAAGGTCTCTCGTGGCCAAATTCTTATGAAAGCCTTCTCCACCATAGAATTCGACCTTCGGGGCGGCGACTTCTATGAGGAAGGCGGCGCAAAGGAGGCTCGAGGGCTAGTTAAGGAAGGCGGCAAGGGTCGGGGGGAACGATAGGCTTTTTCTGGTCCCCCCTTCGCCCGGGGGGAGGGGGGGCTTGTGGGGGGAAGGGGTGTGCGATGACGAAACAAGGGAATGAAAGGTCGCTTTGCGTTGGATGCTCTTTACCCTCCCCACAATGATGGCTCTGTTGTCTTGGGGAACGTTGAAGCTTGCTTCTTCTCCAGAGTTTTCTTGGTCATCAATACGACTACCTGCCCAACATAGAACTGATCTGATTTTCTATACAAGAGGAATTTCGTTCTTCTGTCGGATCCTACCTATCTCCTGATCGAGCTTGTGTAAGTAGATGTTGTTTGGTAGGGCCAATAGTAGTACACTATGTGGGACGGAGTAAGGGCCCCTCTCACCTCCTATGAGTCGTCTAGCAGAAAACAGTTTCTGAGTGGAGTAAAAGAACTTGGGATCATCGATCTCTTCTTTAAAGATTGAGATGAATTGATGTCGGTCGATGGTGTGAAAACACTTCCTGATGTCGAATTCCGAAAACCAACAAGAGGCTCCCCACTCTTCTTCGATCCGTCCTAGGGCCGAGTGGAAGCCTCGACCCAAGCGGAAGTGCGATGTATCTGCAAACTCGGGATCGTAAATGGATTCGGGTACCACTCTGATCGCCTCATTCATGATCTTTTCTATGGGTAGAACTACAGTGAGTGACTTAAACTTCGACCCATCTTTCTTTATTTTAGGGCGCAAAGCCTGTTTTTTGCTCCATCTATTGATAGATCAGGGGCGACATCAAGGAGCGTGGTAAACTGCAAGCAAACTATGGAGCCTTCTGCTCACTACGCCAATTAATATAATAGCGAGGTGTGGACCCAATTAATATACTAAACTTCTCCTCACATCGATCGCTCCCTCAATTAATATACTGGCCTAGAGGTCGCCTATGGTCGCCCAATTAATATACTGGGCGCCGCAGCCACTATTTTTACTCCTTTTATGCAATTATGAACTCCCTTTACCCTTTTTTTGAAATCTCTTTCACTTTCTCGATTCCAATGCAACTTCTCTTTTTTGAGTTGACGTAACAAACTACGCGAGCCTCCCGATGAAGCCAACAGAAATCCTATCCGAATACTAAAAAGAAAGGGCAGTTTCATTACTGTGGTATACTAGCCGCCAGTTCTAGAACTTCCAGTTAAAATCGGAGCATATAGATCCGTAAATAGATTTGTACTTCAGTCATGCTCGTCGTTTCTCGAATGGAAAAAAAGAATCTTTTTTCTGGGAACATGGTAAACCAGAATTTCTGATGTTCGTGATTCTTCATCCCTAGAAATAATTGCAGAAAATGCTCCAGTTTTCCATTCTCATATGAGGCAGGAAGGTTTATTGGCAATAGGTCGGCACTAAGTGATTCATCATGATCAAACATGAAGCGATCACTCGTTGGGGACGGTTTATAAATCATCAAATTACCACAAATGGAATGAGAAGTGTGTGACGGCCCGCCCCGCGCTAGCCGACATTTCCAGTGAAAGTGCGCTGTGCCAATGCCCGACTAGCACAGGACGGTCGCCAAAGAAAAGAAAAGAAAGGAACTTGAACTAGCAAGGAACCTGTAGAATGTCTCACAGTGCATGGAATAAAATATAATAATAACATATTTTGACATAAAACAGGCGAGACAGTGCATAAGCTGAAACTAAACATCATAGCAGCGGAAAATCCAATTACAGCTTATGTTCCACATCATCATTATTACAACGTTTAAACTGTCTCTAAAGCAAAAAGGAAAGGTACACCACTAATGCCCAAAGCAGTGACCATCAACACCACAGGGAGAATATATGTAGATAATACGTAGGAGCCTCCTGCTCGTCTCCGGATCAGCTACTCGTGCATAACCAGCTAACCTGTCTCTAGTCTGCCCGTTTAAGAGCACCAAGAGTAATAATGTAACGACCCGCATTCTACGCATCATATGATCGTAGAATATTTATTTCTTTCACATACGAAGTCGTATGGTCATGTAACTTTGGGAGACGACTATTGGGGTCATTTCCCATGTTCATGATTTTTCTCGATTTTTAAATGACCATTTTGCCCCTAGTTATCACTGTTTTGGCCATAACTTTTGACTGGAAAGGAATTTTGACCTGAAACCACTTCCATTGGCTCCGGATGACGGTTTCTCTTTCCGTAGAGTGGTCACATTAGCCAAACGGACTCACCGTTTGGGAGATATGGCTGAAACAAGTTTCAGATGGTGAAAAACAGCTTAATTGAGCTTAAACGGGTGATTAGCAGCTAGGCCCAAGGGGAATTTCGGGTTTAGGGGCATATAGGGGCTGATTAGGGTTAGAGAACATTTCTTTAGACATTTTCCAGCCGCCACTTTCATTCCTCTTGATCTAGCCATGGCCTCCACTCTCTAAATCTCTCTAAAACACCCAAAAATCACTTCCTAATCAAGGATTAAGGCTTAGAGGTATCAAATTAAGAAGAAAAAGCACCAAAGCAAGGTTAGAGCCGCTGTTGGGCATCAGTACTCGCCCAAATCAGAGGAGTTTCAGTTCTGAGAATTTTGTTTGTGGCCAAGGTGAGTGATTTGCATAGTTTTTGCACTAATTACGGTGATTAAGGGTAATTAGTGAAGATTAGCGAATTTATACGTAAATAAATTCTGGAAAAATTCTTAAAATTCTAAAATAATGTTTTAAGGCTCTGTTAGAAATTTGGGTTAATTTCGATGTGTTTTGCTAATCGTATGCTTAAACATGATTAAGAGGGATTATAGGAAAATGTGAGGTTTTGGCCACCTTTGATCCATTATGATTCATTTAAATTGTTGTTTGTTGCTTGCGGTTGCTGTTATATGTTGCTATGACTCTTTGGTATGCTTTGTGATTGATTCAAATAGTTAGATTGGTTGAAAACGCCGTCGAGAGGCGTATAAACAGTTGCTGGAAAGTTGCAGAAAACTGCAGGGTATCTAACCGGATCGGATCGGGTAGGGGATCGGATCGGACATATCCGAACCGGACCGGGGCGTGGTACTTTCTGGAGCATGACGTGAAGAGGCAACAAGGAAGGCCTGGTCGGATCGGAGGGGCGTAGCGTGGGATCGGAAGGAACAAGGAGGACTGAAGTGGAAGAAAGAGGAGCATGGATACCATATTCCGAACCGAATCGAGAGCAATACACGAACCGAACTGATGCTGACGAGACGGAGACGGAGACACTCAAGCTATGGGGTATCCGAACCGAACCGCTTCAGAATCACCGAACCGAACCGCTTCAGAATCACCGAACCGAACCGCATGAGGGAGAAGGACCCGAACCCAGAGGATGGTGGCACTCCGAGCCGAACCGGGGAACGTATCCGAACCGAACCGAGCATGGGGAACCGGACGTGTACTTTTACTACTTCGTGATGACTCTTCTGAAGACCAACTCCAATTCGACCAAATCCGAGATGCAAAGGAAGTCCAAATGAGAAGTTAGAGCTCAAGATTCAGATGGGAATCAACGAGTTCGCTTCATGGTTGGGCTTTGCTGCGGGACGCGTGTTAAGGAGTTATCGACGTCTATAGCTTTGGACCACTATGGTAGGAGGTGCGAAGGCGGATTCAGGGCCATTATGGCATCGGTAGAACCAAGGGCTACGACCAATGAAGTGGGTCATTGAAATGTTTGGTCATGACTCCAAGTGTTTGGCTTGGTCACATCAGGGTTTCTACAAGTCGGGATTCGTCGTTACCTCAGTTTGTCTAGTGTTCCAAAGTGGTAGATGTCGTACGCTTTACGCACTGAGTGAGAGATGTGAGGATGGTTGCTATGGATGATTTGTTTGCTATCATTGTGACATGCACACCCCACCCCCGTATTCTTACACTATTTATTATGGCACCTTGGAGTATTGTACGGTATGTGGTACTAACTCTTTGGTTGCAGGTCCAGGTTCAGGTATGGTTTAGTATACCTGTTATTATTCTGTTTAGATGCTTATCGCTCATACCAGGCTTTATGTCTGACCCAGAGTTTTATGTCTCCTCTTATTACTCTGGGTGCTCACACGAGCAGACTAGAGACAGGTTAGCTGGTGATGCACGGGTAGATGATCCGGAGACGAGCAGGAGGCTTCCACGTAATATATATATAGTATTCTCCCTGTGTTGTTGAAGATCACTGCTTGGGCATTGTTGGTGTATCTTCTACTTCAGCTTTCTTTTGTTTAGAGACAGTAAATTTGGAAAATTGTAATAAGCTGTATTTGGATTTCCGCTGCTTTGATGATTGATTTTGATTCTAGTTATCAGCTTATGCACTGTCTCGCCTGTATTTGTGTCAAGTATGTTATTACTATATTTTATTCCATGCGCTGTGAGACATTCTACAGGTTTCTTGATTAGTTCATTCTCTTCTTTTCTTTCTTATGACGACCGTCTTGTGCTAGTCGGGCATGTGTACAGCGCACTTTTGGAGGAAATGCAGGCTGGTGCGGGGCGGGCCGTCACACTTGGTATCAGAGCTCTGGGTTGCGTAGTTAACCTAGGGAAGTTATCAGGGAGAGATATTATACGTATACGAGAGAGCGTATTTGTGATTACTTTGGTTTTTAAAAGCTATATATATATATATATACTATTACTAGTATAAGGATGAAGTCGTACTGCACTAGCACCACTATGGAGTCGTTAATCGTTTCCTTTTTCAGATTGACGATGAGCCGGTATACTAGAGGTGCTGGTAGAGGAGCCAATAATGGGAATGCTGCTGACATGAGGACGATGTTTACTGACCTCCTGAGGGAGATGCTTAGAGATGTGCAGAGGGCAGCTCCCAATGGTGGAAATGGTGGTGGTCCAATAGTGCAGGCGCCAAGAGTCGACTTCGCCAAGCTGAACAAGGATTATACTAGTCTTGGTGGGAAGTCATTCCATGGAACGGAGTCGGCTACGGACGTTCAGGATTGGTTGGATAGTTGCGAGCGTATCTTCGAGGATTTGGGTATCGAGGATGCGATGAAGAGAAAGCTAGCGTCCCGTCAGCTGCAAGGGCGGGCAATGAATTGGTGGAATGCTATAAAGGCAGCTACTCCCGAAGACCAGATTACTTGGGAGCAGTTTAAGGCTCGCTTTAGTGAGAAGTTCATTCCAGCTGCTCAGAAGTCGATGTTGTTTAAGAAGTTCTTAGAGCTCAAGCAGAATGGCAGAGCTGTCTCGGAGTATATTGCTGAATTTGACACTTTGTCAAAATATGGGTTATCTCTTATTGATACTGCCGAGAAAAAGAATGAGAAATTCATAACTGGTTTGGATCAGTACTTGGGGGAAAACTTATTAACTACATCGATGAGACGTTTGAATCGATTGTGGGGAAAGCGTTAAGATCGGAAAGTCTCTACCCTAAGTCGAAGACTGAGGTTGCATCCGCAGATGAGCCAAAACCACAAGCTAGTGGTGGAGGCAAAGGTGGTTCTCAGAATAAGAGAAAGCAGAATCAGGCTAAGGACGGCCAGAAGAAAAAGAATAAGCAGGATGTGGAGTGCTTCAGCTGTGGTAAGAAGGGCCATTATGCTAGTAATTGTCGGGCCAAGCCAGCGGATAGGAAGTGCTTCAACTGTGGCCAAATGGGACATCACAAGGACAAGTGTCCACAGCCCCCTAAAGAAAAGCAAATGGTGAAAGCATATGCCCTTAATGTTATTCCTTCTTCGTCGAATGCCCCAACTGTGGCGGAGAAGGGAAAGAATGTCGTCATTCAAGGTATGCTTTCTGTTTACGATGTTCCTGCTAGAGTTTTGTTTGATACCGGAGCTTCCAGTTCTTTCATATCTAGTGACCTGGTAGATAGGTTGGGACTGGAGCCCGAAATTGTCGATAGACCTTTAATAGTGACGAACCCGATTGGTGGTTCGACTAGCCTTAGCATGATTTGTCGCAATGTGGTCTTATCGAGTCATGGATGCATGTTTATTTGTGATTGCTTTGTTTTGGGCTTTACTGGGTTTGGCATTATTTTGGGAGTAGATTGGCTCCAAAGATACGGGGTGGTGGTAGACTGTGAGGGCTTGTTGGTGACAGCTAGAGCGGATGATGGGCGGAGGATAGTGTTTGGTGGTCTACCCAGTAAGGGGGTATTGGCTAGTTTTCTAAACTCCCTCGACATTCCGCATAGTGAGTTGTCAGGTTTGCCCGTGGTTGGCCAGTATCCGGATGTTTTCGAAGAAGTGACCGGACTTCCACCACACCGAGAGATTGAGTTCCGTATTGATTTGGTAAAAGATGCCAGACCTATAGTGATGCCACTTCGTCGTATGGCACCAAGAGAGCAGCGGGAGCTCGAGGTGCAAGTCAGCGATCTTTTGAAGAAGGGATTTATCAGAAGGAGTGTTTCTGAATGGGGAGCACCAGTTGTGTTTGCTACCAAGGCGGATGGTTCCCTTCGGTTGTGTGTAGACTACCGCGAGTTGAATAAAGTGACGAGGAAGAACAAGTATCCTCTACCGCGGATAGATGATTTGTTCGATTAGTTGAGTGGCGCGAGAATATTTTCTCAGTTGGATCTCGCGACAGGTTTTCATCAGCTTAGAGTGGAAGCTGAGAGTATAGCTAAAACGGCATTTCGAACGCCGTCTGGATTTTATGAATGGTTGGTTATGCCATTTGGGCTGACTAATGCCCCGGCATATTTTGTGGATCTTATGAATAGGGTATTCAGAGATCAGTTGAATAAGTCTGTTCTTGTGTTCGTGGATGATATTTTGGTCTATTCGAGGACAGAGGAAGAACACAAGGGACATTTAAGAGTAGTGATGGAGGTGTTGAGAAAACACCAATTGAAAGCAAAGTTTTCTAAGTGCCACTTCTGGAAGAGGGAAGTGAGGTTCTTGGGCCATGTTGTATCAGAGAATGGTATTGCCGTGGACCCGGCAAAGGTGGCTACGGTACAGGATTGGCCTACGCCCAAGAACGCAACAGATGTAAGAAGTTTCTTGGGATTAGCGGGATATTATCGTAAGTTTATCCAAGGCTTCTCCAAGATAGCAGCACCGTTGACTCAGTTGACAAAGAAGAATCAAGCTTTTGTCTGGAATGAAAGGTGTGAGAATGCATTCAAGAGTCTAAAGGACAAGTTGACAAGCGCACCAGTGTTAGTCATTCCTAAGGGGGATGAAGAGATGACATTATACACGGATGCCTGTGGTACCGGACAGGGTGCTGTATTGATGCAAGACGGTAGGGTTGTAGCTTACGCAAGTCGGCAGTTGAAACCGCACGAGAGAAGATACCCTACCCATGATTTAGAATTGGCAGCGATCGTGTTCGCGTTAAAGATGTGGAGACACTATCTCTTGGGAGAAAGATTTGAGCTGTTTACAGATCATAAGTCGTTAAAATATCTCTTCTCCCAGAAGGATTTAAATCTCCGTCAGCAGAGATGGTTAGAGTTCTTAGCTTCCTATGATTTTGACATCGCATATACACCGGGAAAGGGCAATGCGGTGGCTGATGCATTGAGTAGAAGACATGCCAGCTTAGGGGCTATGTTCCTTGAATGGAAGCAACTGGAGTTTATCGCGGGGTTTGATTTCAGACCAAAGTGTGAATTGGATCCAGAAATGTTAGCAAGTTTGACGATCAGACCCACTTTAATTAAACGGATCGGCTCTAGTCAGAGGGACGATCCTAACCTATTGGAAATCATCTCCAAGTTAGAGATGGGTATCGAAGAGGAGATGAACAAGTATGGGCTTGATCGAGATAGATGGCTTAGAAAGAATGGAAAGCTTGTTGTACCCAATGTCAATGGATTGAGGGAGGAAGTGCTTAGAGAATGTCATCACTCAAAGTTGACTATACATCCCGGTGGTAAAAAAATGTATAGAGACATGAAACAGACTTACTACTGGGAAGGAATGAAAAGAGACGTCGGGAAGTTTATATCCAAGTGCATGAATTGCCAGCTAGTTAAAGCCGAGCAAAAGAAGCCCAGTGGGTTGTTACAGCCATTAGAAATTCCCGAATGGAAATGGGAGCAAGTCTCGATGGATTTCATCGATGGTTTACCAAGGACTAGATCGGGATATGACAGCATTTGGGTAATTGTAGATCGACTGACTAAAAGTGCAAGGTTTATACCAGTCAAATCGACCAGAACGGCAGCTAAGTTAGCAGGATTGTATATGAAGTGGGTAGTGAGATTTCATGGAGTACCTAAAAGCATTGTGAGCGACCGAGACCCGTTGTTCACTAGTGGGTTTTGGAAGAGCTTACAAGAGGCTCTAGGGTCAGAGTTACATCTCAGTACCGCATATCATCCTCAGACCGACGGTCAGACGGAGAGGGTGAATCGTATTTTGGAAGATCTCTTGAGAGCATGTATATTGGATTTTGGTGGATCATGGGATGACCATTTGCATCTAGTAGAGTTTGCATATAATAATAGTTACCAATCCAGTATCGGTATGGCTCCATTTGAAGCTTTGTATGGAAGACCGTGCAACTCACCATCATGTTGGATAGAGACTGGCGAGAAGTTTATGCTTGGACCAGATGTGGTGAGGGAAACTTCAGATAAGATCAAGATCATTCAGCAACGAATGAAGGCAGCCCAAGATAGGCAGAAGAGTTATGCTGATAAGAGGCGAAGAGACCTAAAATTTTCCGTTGGTGACTTGGTGTTTGTCAAGATTTCTCCGTTGAAGAGCGTAATACGATTTGGCAGGAGAGGCAAGTTGGCACCAAGATTTGTTGGCCCATTCCCTGTTCTTGAATTAGTCGGGATTTTGGCATACAGAATTGACTTACCAGAGAAGATGGCGGGAGTTCACAACGTATTTCATGTTTCCCAACTAAGGAAGTTCGTTCACGACTCAGATATGACTATTTCACCTGATCAGTTAGAGGACTTCGAAGTAGAAACCGAGGCGGTTGGGAACCGCAAGCCGACCCGTATTGTCGAGCACGACATGAAGCAACTTCGAAGGAAGGCGGTGAAGCTAGTCAAGGTACAGTGGGGCGAGGACGAGAGTGATTGTACTTGGGAGACAGAGGAGGACATTAGGAAGACACACCCAGAACTCTTTGTCTGGTAAGATTTTGACTTCGATTTAGTTTTCCGCATGCTAGGATAGGCTTGTTTGCTTGTTTTGCATGTTTGATTGTTGTACGTGGTTGTTAGGCATGCGGGATCCTTTGTATGTTTTGGGTTAAGGAATTTCGAGGACGAAATTTCTTAAGGGGGGGAGAGTGTAACGACCCGCATTCTACGCATCATATGATCGTAGAATATTTATTTCTTTCACATACGAAGTCGTATGGTCATGTAACTTTGGGAGACGACTATTGGGGTCATTTCCCATGTTCATGATTTTTCTCGATTTTTAAATGACCATTTTGCCCCTAGTTATCACTGTTTTGGCCATAACTTTTGACTGGAAAAGAATTTTGACCTGAAACCACTTCCATTGGCTCCGGATGACGGTTTCTCTTTTCGTAGAGTGGTCACATTAGCCAAACGGACTCACCGTTTGGGAGATATGGCTGAAACAAGTTTCAGATGGTGAAAAACAGCTTAATTGGGCTTAAACGGGTGATTAGCAGCTAGGCCCAAGGGGAATTTCGGGTTTAGGGGCATATAGGGGCTGATTAGGGTTAGAGAACATTTCTTTAGACATTTTCCAGCCGCCACTTTCATTCCTCTTGATCTAGCCATGGCCTCCACTCTCTAAATCTCTCTAAAACACCCAAAAATCACTTCCTAATCAAGGATTAAGGCTTAGAGGTATCAAATTAAGAAGAAAAAGCACCAAAGCAAGGTTAGAGCCGCTGTTGGGCATCAGTACTCGCCCAAATCAGAGGAGTTTCAGTTCTGAGAATTTTGTTTGTGGCCAAGGTGAGTGATTTGCATAGTTTTTGCACTAATTACGGTGATTAAGGGTAATTAGTGAAGATTAGCGAATTTATACGTAAATAAATTCTGGAAAAATTCTTAAAATTCTAAAATAATGTTTTAAGGCTCTGTTAGAAATTTGGGTTAATTTCGATGTGTTTTGCTAATCGTATGCTTAAACATGATTAAGAGGGATTATAGGAAAATGTGAGGTTTTGGCCACCTTTGATCCATTATGATTCATTTAAATTGTTGTTTGTTGCTTGCGGTTGCTGTTATATGTTGCTATGACTCTTTGGTATGCTTTGTGATTGATTCAAATAGTTAGATTGGTTGAAAACGCCGTCGAGAGGCGTATAAACAGTTGCTGGAAAGTTGCAGAAAACTGCAGGGTATCTAACCGGATCGGATCGGGTAGGGGATCGGATCGGGTAGGGGATCGGGTAGGGGATCGGATCGGACATATCCGAACCGGACCGGGGCGTGGTACTTTCTGGAGCATGACGTGAAGAGGCAACAAGGAAGGCCTGGTCGGATCGGAGGGGCGTAGCGTGGGATCGGAAGGAACAAGGAGGACTGAAGTGGAAGAAAGAGGAGCATGGATACCATATTCCGAACCGAATCGAGAGCAATACACGAACCAAACTGATGCTGACGAGACGGAGACGGAGACACTCAAGCTATGGGGTATCCGAACCGAACCGCTTCAGAATCACCGAACCGAACCGCTTCAGAATCACCGAACCGAACCGCATGAGGGAGAAGGACCCGAACCCAGAGGATGGTGGCACTCCGAGCCGAACCGGGGAACGTATCCGAACCGAACCGAGCATGGGGAACCGGACGTGTACTTTTACTACTTCGTGATGACTCTTCTGAAGACCAACTCCAATTCGACCAAATCCGAGATGCAAAGGAAGTCCAAATGAGAAGTTAGAGCTCAAGATTCAGATGGGAATCAACGAGTTCGCTTCATGGTTGGGCTTTGCTGCGGGACGCGTGTTAAGGAGTTATCGACGTCTATAGCTTTGGACCACTATGGTAGGAGGTGCGAAGGCGGATTCAGGGCCATTATGGCATCGGTAGAACCAAGGGCTACGACCAATGAAGTGGGTCATTGAAATGTTTGGTCATGACTCCAAGTGTTTGGCTTGGTCACATCAGGGTTTCTACAAGTCGGGATTCGTCGTTACCTCAGTTTGTCTAGTGTTCCAAAGTGGTAGATGTCGTACGCTTTACGCACTGAGTGAGAGATGTGAGGATGGTTGCTATGGATGATTTGTTTGCTATCATTGTGACATGCACACCCCACCCCCGTATTCTTACACTATTTATTATGGCACCTTGGAGTATTGTACGGTATGTGGTACTAACTCTTTGGTTGCAGGTCCAGGTTCAGGTATGGTTTAGTATACCTGTTATTATTCTGTTTAGATGCTTATCGCTCATACCAGGCTTTATGTCTGACCCAGAGTTTTATGTCTCCTCTTATTACTCTGGGTGCTCACACGAGCAGACTAGAGACAGGTTAGCTGGTGATGCACGGGTAGATGATCCGGAGACGAGCAGGAGGCTTCCACGTAATATATATATAGTATTCTCCCTGTGTTGTTGAAGATCACTGCTTGGGCATTGTTGGTGTATCTTCTACTTCAGCTTTCTTTTGTTTAGAGACAGTAAATTTGGAAAATTGTAATAAGCTGTATTTGGATTTCCGCTGCTTTGATGATTGATTTTGATTCTAGTTATCAGCTTATGCACTGTCTCGCCTGTATTTGTGTCAAGTATGTTATTACTATATTTTATTCCATGCGCTGTGAGACATTCTACAGGTTTCTTGATTAGTTCATTCTCTTCTTTTCTTTCTTATGACGACCGTCTTGTGCTAGTCGGGCATGTGTACAGCGCACTTTTGGAGGAAATGCAGGCTGGTGCGGGGCGGGCCGTCACAAATAAGAAGAGACATAAAGCTCTGGGTCAGACAAAAGTCTGGTATGAGCGATAAGAAGCAAAACAAAACAATAACATGTATACTAAACCATATCTGAACGTGGACCTGCAACCAAAGAGTTAGCACAACATACTGTACAATACTCTGAGGTGCCACTAACATATGGTGTAAAAAATACGAGGGGAGGGGGGAGGGGGTGTGCATGACATAGTGATGACAAACAACCAATCATAGCAACCATCCTCACATCTCTCATTCAGTGCGTAAAGCATACGACATCCACCACTTTGATCACCCAATTCCTTGCTATGATCACTCTGCCCCATGGAGTCATGGCGACTCCACTGTACTGACCAATAGCCACTAGTCCTTGCTATGTCCTCTCTGCCCCATGTAGTCATGACGACTCCACTGCACTGGCTCGTAGCCTTGCTATGATCACTCTGCCCCACTGCACTGATACGTAGCCTAACATCCATCTTAGTGGTGAATCAAAGCTGTAGACGTCGATAACCCCTTAGCACACATCCCGCAGCAAAGTCCAATCACGAAGTTGACTCGTTGGTTCCCAACTGGATCCTGAGTACAAACTTCTCATTTGGACTACCTTTGCATCTCGGTTTTTGGTCATCATCTCCGGATCGGTCTTCATTCAGTTCGTGATCATCACCTAGGCTCGAGTTCCCATCTGTTCGTAGCACCTTCTCCAGATCGGTTCGGATCGCGATGTCCTTCCTCCAGTGGTTCGGGTCGGGGTCCATATCTCCTGGTGGTTCAGTTCGTGGAAAGCTCCTCTGGTTTAGTCCTCCTTCCCAAGCACTCCGGATCGGGTCGTGATGCCAACTCCATAGGGTTCGGATCGTTTGAAGCGACGGTTAGTAACTTGCTTTCCTAGGCGGTTCGTGGTACTCAAGCTGAAGCGGTTCATATCGTATGGCTCTCCAGGTGAGCGGGTCGGTGTTGTGCCACCATCCATGAGCGGGTCGGTTCGGGGTTCGGGGGATCCGATCCGATTCGATCTCTGCACATTTCCTGCACTTTGTCCAGCGACCTGTTTACGCCATTCGATGACTTTTTCGACCAATCTAACTTTTCTAAACAATCATAAATCATTCCAAACAGTCATAGCAACATAGAGCACTAACCATAAACACCAAAACAATAATTTGGTAGGTTAAAACGAATCAAACATAGCCAAAATCCCATATTTTCCCTTAAACATGTTTAAGCAAAACTAATGATAGGATTAGTAAAACTTAACCAAATTTTCTAAAAGAGACCTAAACCAATATTTCGAAATTTATAAGGATTTTTCTAGAATTTAATCGCATTTAAATTCGCTAATTAACACTAATTACCCTTAATTAACCATAATTAGTGTGCAAATCACTCACCTTAGCCACAAACAAATTACAAAATCTGAAATTATCCTCTGTTTGGCGCTGTTCCCAAGGCTATACAGCAGTTCCGACCTTGATTTGGTGTTATTTCTCCTTAATTTGGTGAAGATTAGACTAATACTTGATTAGAAAGTGATTAGAGATGATTCTAGATGTTGGAGGCCATTGTTAGGGTTCCTAGGAGGCAAATGGCGGCTAGAAAACTGAAATGAAATGAAAACCTAGTTCATTTCAGTCTCCCCATAACCCTAATCCCTAAATGGGTTATGGGCCCATTCACTAATCACCTCATTTGGCCCGGGTAAGCAGTTTTTCATCTTCCAAACATTATTTCAGTCATATCTCCCAAACGGTAAGTCCGTTTTTCACATATGACCACTCTAAACCATCATCCGGATCTAATGGAAGTGGTTTCAGGTCAAAACTCCTTTCCAATCAAAAGTTATGGCCAAAACAAGATCAGCTAGGGGCAAAACGGTCATTTAAAAATCAGCAAAAATCATGAACATGGGAAATGACCCCAATAGTCGCCTCCCAAAGTTACATGACTATACGACTTCTTATGTGAAAGAAATAAATTTTCTACGATCCTTCGATGCGTAGAATGCGGGTCGTTACATTCTTCCTCCCTTAAGAAATTTCGTCCCCGAAATTCCTTAACCCAAAACATACAAAGGATCCTGCATGCCTACCAATCATTAACAAAACAATAAAGCATACAAAACAACACAACAAGCCTATCTTGGTATGCAGTTCACTAACTAGGGAGTACCATACCGATACAAAAACCTTACCAGGCAAAGAGTTCTAGATACTTCCTCCTTATGTCCTCCTCTATTTCCCAAGTATAGTCTTCCTCATCATCACCCCACTGAACTTTGACTAGTTTCACCGCCTTCCTTCGAAGCTGCTTCGTATCGTTCCCAACAATACGCATAGGCCTGTGGTTCCCAACCGCCTCAGGTTCAACCTCGATATCATCCAACTGATCTGGTGAAATAGCCACACTAGGGTCTTGCACAAACTTCCTTAACTGGGAAACATGAAAAACGTTGTGAACTCCTAGCATCTTCTCTGGTAATTCAACTTTATACGCCAAATTCCCAATTTGCTCGAGAACTGGGAATGGTCCAACAAATCTTGGTGTTTACTTGCCTCTCCTGCCAAATCGAATCACGCTTTTTAATGGAGAAATCTTGACAAACACCAAGTCATTAATGGAGAATTTAAATCCCTTCTCCTCTTATCAGCATAACTCTTCTGCCTATCTTGGGCAGCCTTCATTCGCTATTGAATAACCTTGATCTTGTCTGAAGTTTCTCTTATCACATCTGGTCCAAGCACAAACTTCTCACCAGTTTCTAACCAACATGATGGTGAGTTACATGGTCTTCCACACAAAGCTTCAAATGGAGCCATACCAATATTGGATTGATAACTGTTATTATAGGCAAACTCTACTAGATGCAAATAGGAATCCCATGATCCACCAAAATCTAATATGCAAGCTCTCAAGAGATCCTCTAACACTCGATTCACCCTCTCTGTCTGACCGTCGGTTTGAGGATAATATGCGGTACTGAGATGTAATTGTGATCTTAACGTCTCTTGTAAGCTCTTCCAAAATCCACTAGTAAACAACGGATCTCGGTCACTCACAATGCTTTTAGGTACTCCATGAAACCTCGCTACCCATTTCATATATAGCTCAGCTAACTTAGCTGCCATTCTATTCGACTTGATGGGTATAAATCTTGCACTTTTGGTCAATCGGTCCACAATCACCCAAATGTTATCATAGCCCGATCTAGTCTTTGGTAACCCATCAATGAAATCCATTGAGACTGTTCCCATTTCCATTTTAAAATTTCTAATGTTTGCAACAAGCCACTAGGCTTCTTTTGCTCAGTTTTAACTAGCTGGCAATTCATGCATTTGGATATAAATTTGCCAACGTCTCTTTTCATCCCTTCCCAGTAGTAGGTCTGCTTCATGTCTCGATACATCTTATTACCACCGAGGTGTATAGTCAGTTTTGAGTGATGACATTCTCTAAGCACTTCATCTCTCAATCCATTGACATTGGGTACAACTAGTCTTTCATTATTTCTAAGCCATTCATCTCGATCAAGCCCATACTTGTTCATCTCCTCGTTGATGACCATCTCTAACTTGGAGATGATTTCCAATAGGTTAGGACCGTCCCTCTGACTAGAGCCGATCCGCTCAATCAAAGTGGGTCTGATCATCAAATTTGCTAATATTTCTGGATCTAATTCGCACTTTGGTCTGAAATCATACCCAACGATGTACTCCAGTTGCTTCCACTCAAGAAACATAGCTCCTAAACTGGCATGTCTTCGACTCAATGCATCAGCTACCGCATTGCCCTTTCCTGGTGTGTATGCAATATCGAAATCGTAGGAAGCCAAGAATTCTAACCACCTTTGCTATCGGAGATTTAGATCCTTCTGAGAGAAAAGATACTTTAATGATTTATGATCGGTAAACAACTCGAATCTTTCTCCCAAGAGATAATGTCTCCACATCTTCAACGCGAACACGATCGCTGCCAATTCCAAATCATGGGTAGGATGTCTTTTCTTATGTGGTTTTAGTTGCTAACTTGCATAAGCTACAACACTACCTCCTTGCATCAATACAACACCTAGTCCGGTACCACATGCATCTGTATAAAGTGTCATCTCTTCATTCCCTTTAGGAATGACTAACACTGGTGCACATGTCAACTTTTCCTTTAGAATCTTGAATGCATTCTCGCACTTTTCGTCCCAAACGAAAGCTTGATTCTTATTAGTCAACTGAGTCAACGGTGCTACTATCTTGGAGAAGTCTTGGATAAACTTACGATAATATCCAGCTAATCCCAAGAAACTTCTTACATCTGTTGCATTCTTGGGCGTAGACCAATCCTGTACCGTGGCCACCTTCGCAGGATCCACGGCAATGCCATTCTCTGAAACAACATGACCCAAGAATCTCACTTCCCTCCTCCATAAGTGATACTTAGAAAACTTTGCTTTCAATTGGTGTTTCCTCAACACCTCCATCACTATCCTCAAGTGTTCCTTGTGTTCTTCCTCTGTCCTCGAATAAACAAGTATATCGTCCACGAACACAAGAACAAACTTATTCAACTAACCTCTGAATACCATATTCATAAGATCCACAAAATACGCTGGTCCATTAGTCAACCCGAATGGCATGACCAACCACTCATAGAATCCGGACGGCGTCCGAAATGCCATTTTAGCTATACTCTAAGCTTCCACTCTAAGCTGATGAAAACCTGTCGTGAGATCCAACTGGGAGAAAACTCTCGCGCCACTCAACTGATCAAACAAATCATCTATCCGCGATAGAGGATACTTATTCTTCCTCGTTACCTTATTCAACTCGCGGTAGTCCACACACAAACGAAGGGAACCATCTGCCTTGGCAGCAAACACAACTGGTGCTCCCCACTAAGAAACACTTCTTCTGATAAATCCCTTCTTCAAAAGATCGCTTACTTGCACCCCGAGCTCTCGCTGCTCCCTTGGCGCCATACGACGAAGTGGCATCACTATAGGTCTGGCATCTTTCACTAAATCTACGGAACTCAATCTCTCTTTGTGGTGGAAGTCCGGTCACTTCCTCGAAGACGTCCGGAAACTGGCCAGCCACGGGCACATCTGACAACTCATCATGCGGGATGTCGAGGGAATTTAGAAAACTAGCCATTACCCCATCACTAGGTAGACCACAAACACTACCCTCCGCCCATCATCCGCTCTAACTGTCCCCAAAAAGCCCTCACAGTCTACCACCACAACGTATCTTTGGAGCCAATCGACTCCCAAAATAATGTCAAACCCAGTAAAGCCCAAAACAAAGCAATCACAAACAAACATGCATCCATGACTCGATAAGGCCACATTACGACAAATCATACAAAGGCTAGTCGAACCACCAATCAGGTTCGTCACTGCTAAAGGCCTATCGACTATCTCGGGTTCCCATCCCAACCTATCTATCAGGTCACTAGATATGAAGGAACGGGAAGCTCCGGTATCAAACAATACTCAAACAGGAACATCATAAACAGAAAGCATATCTTGAATGATGACATTCTTTCCTTTCTCCGCCGCAGTTGGGGCATTCGACGAAGAAGGAACAACATTGATAACATATGCTTCACAATCTGCTTTTCTTTAGGGGGTTGTGGACACTTATCCTTGTAATGTCCCACTCGGCCATAGTTGAAGCACTTCCTATCCGCTGGCTTGGCCCAACATTGTTTGGCATAATGGCCCTTCTTACCACAGCTGAAGCACTCAACATCTTTCTTATTCTTTTTCTTCTGGCCATCCTTGGTCTGATTCTGCTTTTTCTTATTCTGAGAACCATTCTTGCCTCCACCGCTTGCTTGCGGCTTTGCCTCCTCTGGAGATGCAACCTCAATTTTTGTTTTAGGATAAAGACTCTCTGACCTCAATGCTTTCCCCACAATCGATTCAAATGTCTCGTCGATGTGGTTAATAAGCCTTTCCCCCAAGTACTCATCCAAACCAGTTATGAACTTCTCGTTCTTCTTCTTGGCAGTATCAATAAGGGATAATCCATACTTTGATAAAGTATCGAACTCAGCAATATATTCTGAGACTACTCTACCACTCTGCTTAAGCTCCAAGAACTTCCTAAATAACTCTGACTTCTGAGCAGCTGGGATAAAATTTTCACCGAATCGGGCCTTAAACTGATCCCATGTAACTTGGTCCTCTGGAGTAGCTGCCTTAATAGCATTCCACCAATTCATCGCCCGTCCGTGCAGCTGACGGGATGCTAACTTCCTCTTCATCGCATCCTCGATACCCAAGTCTTCGAAGATACGCTCACAACTATCCAACCAATCATGAACATCCATGGCCGATTCCGTTCCGTCGAACGGCTTTCCACCAAGACTAGTGTAATCCTTGCACAGCTTAGCGAAATCGACCCTAGGCGCCTGCACCACCACCATTAGCAGCATTAGAAACTGCCCTCTGAACGTCCCAAAGCATCTCTCTCATGAAGTTAGTGAACATAGTCCTCATGTCAGGAGCATTCCCATTATTGTCTCCTTTACCAGTACCCCTCGTATATCAGCTCATCGTTCAATCTGTAAAGAGAAATGATTAACCAACCTCTTTGTGGTGTCAGTGCAGTGCGACTTCATACTTAGCTATACTAATACTATATTTATATGTATATATATATGGCTTTTGAAAAACAAAATAATCACAAATACGCGCTCTCATATACGTATTATCTCTCTCTGGTGTCTTTCCCTAGGTTAACTACGTAACCTAGAGCTCTGATACCAAATGTGACAGCCCGCACCGCTCCAGCCGACATTTCCAATAAAAGTGCGTTGTGCCAATGCCCGACTAGCACAAGACGGTCGCCAAAGAAAGGAAAAGAAAGGAATTTGAACTAACAAGGAACCGGTAGAATGTCTCACAGCGCATGAAATAAAATATAATAATAACATATTTTGACATAAAACAGGCGAGACAGTGCATAAGATGAAAACTAAACATCATAGCAACGGAAAATCCAATTACAGCTTATGCTCCACATCATCATTATTACAACTTTAAAACTGTCTCTAAAGCAAAAAGGAAGGAACGGTACACCACAAATGCCCAAAGCAGTGACCATCAACAACAGGGAGAATATATGTATATAATACGTAGGAGCCTCCTGCTCGTCTCCGGATCAGCTACTCGTTCATAACCAGCTAACTTCTCTCTAGTCTGGCCATTTAAGAGTACCCAGAGTAATACGAAGAGACATAAAACTCTGGGTCAGACAAAAGTCTGGTATGAGCGATAAGCAGCAAAACAGAACAATAACAGGTATACTAAACCGTACCTGAACCTGACCTGCAACCAAAGAGTTAGCACTACATACTGTACAATACTCTGAGGTGCCACTAACATATGGTGTAAAGAATACGGGGGTTGGGGTGTGCATGACATAGTGATGGCTGTGATGACCCCAAACTTCCACGGAATGAAATTAAGGAATAATCATTTGGAATACAACATAAATATAACAATACAGATCACAGATACAACATAGCAATGGAAAACTATAGAATAACAACATCATAGCAGCGGAATACGAATGTCATCAAACACAGAATTCCACAATCACAGAGTTCTAAGTTATTACATCAAGTTTCGGCAAAAGGAAATAAGTCCCAACTTCAAAATAGAACAACTGGAAATAAAATAAATCCGGGTGTCTCAAAGTCTAAAGATAAAATGCAATGAAAGATAAATGATAGATAGTCTTCGTGGTCCAACATAAGCACCTCCAAATAAGCACTCCAAGATAGATAGGCAGCTCCAAGATAACAACTCCAAAGAAAGCTAGACCTGTTACTTGGCTACCCGTGTGGAAAAGAGGGCACCCAAGCTTGCAAATGTGAAAACAAACTACGAGCCAGTCATGGGACTGGTATGAGAATTCTTAACTAATTTAACTAATAGTAATAAGACAAATCCAAAGACCACGCCGCTAACGCGGAACGGGTTTTATTCCAATGGATTGTCGTGCATAATTTAAAGTGTCAGAACAGATAAATAAGTAAATCGTAAAACAACGCAATTCTTTTTGGAAAAATGGAATCACCATAAGACTCAAGTCCCATCACACAATGCAACGCAAACCAAAGGATAGAGTTTTACCTTATGGTGATTAAACATGCTTGGTACGATAAAAACGAATTTGATATTATTATTAGTGAATATAAAAACATTTCAAAATAAATGTATCAATTCTAGGAAGCATAGCTACCATATACTATGCCTCAATACTAGTAATACAATCAAGTCCGTAGGGTCGTATTGGGAATTTGGTTTTCCATCATGAGTCAAGGCTAGGGAGGAGCTCCTTACCGATTCGAGACACTCTAGCTAATGTCTCAGGATTCCCCGCAGTGAACCCTTGGATCCTGCAGGGCCCGTCCGCACATACGATTTTGCGGATTGGCAATTTCTGAACACATCTTTCCCGGTCCTATAGGACCTAATACCCGAGGCGCGCCTCATTCCATCATCCACATAAGTAAAATATCAGTCAGTTTAAGCACTGACACTACCCCTAGCTAGAAAGAAATGTGCTGCTCTCCCTGCGTTCCCTTCTCCCGTTTTAGACTCAACCGGGATGTTAGGCTCGTGAAGCTACGTAATACACAAAGCTATGCTTATTCAAGCTGTGCTTTGATCGTCACCACAAGGTTCTGCTTTTCAACAAGAAACCTTGATCATTGCATTTTGGTATGCCACACTGTCAATCCATATCATATTATTGATCTTTTGCCAAAATATACAACAGGGTGTTAAGCAAGAGAATAAATTCTCCGCCACCAAACATTCATACATTCGGCAGAAAATTAATAAATACAATATAAAGGAGTACAATGTCGGACACACATTCCATTTTATAAGTCCGTTCTGGGTCTGAACGAAACTAGAGATACCCTCGTCCCATATGTCCAGTACGAAATGGAGGTACCCGCATATCCGTGAAATCAACACGTACGTTTGGGCAATTACCCCGACCCTTGAATTGGGAGCAAGTCAATTCAGGATCTTGATCGTTGTGCATTTGAGGGAAGATTTACGGTATTCATTCGCCGTCTTCAAACTTCAATTCTTAACGTCGTCTGATTACTTGGAATGAGATTAAACTCGGACTTCCCAAATAATTCTCGTATATATATAACGGAAATTCTTCCTTATCGTTAATATTATTTTTAACGATTAGTTCCTATTTTAATTACTTAAAATAATTAAATCCTTATTTAACGACGCCACGGGTCAGTGGGCGACCCTGGCGCTGCTTTCAACCAATTTTGATATTCACATTTCTCGAAATCTAACCGTTGGATTTTAACGTAGTTTATATCATTAGAAAGATCTTCCCAAGACGGTCCTAACGGTTCCAGTTTTGGGAAAATCCGACGGTCGGATCTTTTGGTATAGTCGTTTAAAGCTATGATTTCAAAATGCGAGCTATCGCTCTCGATTCGTTTAATTTTAATTATACTAACGTCGTTAGATTTAACAACGAGCTAAACGACTACCGATCCCCATTCAATTTTAATTCATTTAAAATGAAGACAATATTTCAACATTTTAAATACATTCTTTTATTCCTTTATTTACATTAAAAATGTAAATTATGATACAAAATCCAATTTCTCGCTTATTCTTTAGTTATATTTACATAGGAATGTAAATTATATTACAATGTCGAATTCCATTCTTTATTCTTTTATTTACATTAAAAATGTAAATTATGATACAAAATCCAGTTTCTCCCTTATTCTTTAGTTCTTATATTTACATAGGAATGTAAATTATATTACAATGTCGAATTCCATTCTTTATTCTTATATTTACATTAAAAATGTAAATTCCATTCTTTCAATTACACTGTAAAATCCTATCTGTACTTACATTAAAAGTGTAATTAACATTCCATGTTAAATTTTCTATCTTTTAATTTACCATACAAAAATGTAATTTACATTCCATTGCAAAATTATTCTTTTTAATTACATGTAAATTCTTACCCTTTTTAAATTACATAAAAATGTAATTTTGATTCCAATGTCCAATTCTTCTTTTTAATTACATAAGAATGTAATTAACATAGCGGTGAAATTTTTTATCTTTACAAATTACATTAAAAATGTAATTTTATTGACTATGCAAATTCTTATTCTTTCATTACATATAAAAATGTAAATTTTATTTTCAATGCAAATTTTTCTTCTAATTACATTAAAAATGTAATTTCTTTTACAGAGTAAATTCTCATCCTTTGATTACATATAAAAATGTAATTTTTAATTTACAATGTAAATTCTACTCTTAAGTTACATAACAAAAATGTACCTTTAATTTACAGTGTAAATTTTCCTTTTTAATTTACGATATAAAATCATACTTTTTAATTACATGAAAAATGTAATTACATTAACGGTGCACAATTCTATCCTTATGAATCATATTGAAAATGTAATTTTGTCTACATTGTCCAATTTCTCTTTTAAATTACATTAAAAATGTAATTTCATAAACAGTGAATTCTTATCCTTATGAATTACATTGAAAATGTAATTTTTATTACAATGGTAAAGCCTTATTCTTATATTCCATTTAAAACTGTAAATTTATTTACAATGCAAAAATCGAATCTTTTTATTTCCATTGCAAAAATCTTATCTTTTAATCTACATTGTAAAAATATCGCCTTTTTATTTACAATGTAAAAATATCATCTTTTTATTTACAAAGTAAAAATATCATCTTTTTATTTACAATGTAAAAATATCATTTTTTTATTTACAAAGTAAAAATATCATCTTTCTATTTACAATGTAAAAATATTGCCTTTTTATTTACAATGTAAAAATATCATCTTTTTATTTACGAAGTAAAAATATCATCTTTTTATTTACAATGTAAAAATATCATCTTTTTATTTACAATGTAAAAATATCATCTTTTTATTTACAATGTAAAAAATATCATCTTTTTTATTTACATAACAAAATTGTGTTTTCGACTTACAATTAAATATCATATAATAAGCATGAGAATCTAACAATCTGTTTGGGAGGGACAAATTATTTTAATTCAACAACTATACCCAAATGATAATCTTTGACGACACCATGTCAATAAAAGAATCACAACACATATGATATTTTGAATGGATTTAAAATTCTAATCTCATCCGATTCTCAGGCAAGATGGTATTTTTAATTGGATTACAAATTCAGTTTAATCCAATTTTTATACAACATGATGATAATTATTAGATCTATACAGATCCATATACACAACCATAGATCTAAACCAAAACATGACAGATCAAACAAAACAACATCAGTAATCTTATCACGTTGCAGATCTAATATATTTACAATTCAACTGATTTAAATAATCATAGAATAATAATTAACTAGATTTAATTATTAAAAATAGAATTTTATCTTGCTTTTCAGTCAGATCTAGAATTCAAAAATGTCAAGAAATTTGCTCCAATCAGTTCTAAGTTGAAGTATTTGCTGTCACGATTCACACGGATATGAAATTTGTGGATTCGGAGATCATATGAATTAATTATCAATTTTCAATTAACAACTACAGTTTGTAACAGAAATAAGTGCGGCAAATCCTTTAGTATATTCTTACCGTATAGTTTCAGTTTTGGTTCAATTCTTTGGATCGATATAACTTTTGATTCGTTGCACGGATTGACGAACGGGGAGTTGGAGGTTGGAGGGCTTGGAGAGGGGAGTCGGCGCCTGGAAAGGGGGGAGGTGCGGTCTGGTGGGCCCAGCGGTGACCGAACGGCGGCGGCTTTGGGACTTGGGTGCGGCGGTTTCAGGCGACGAAGGGTGGTGATTTCGGTGTAGAATCGAAGAGGGAAAGAGGCTCTTCAAAAAACTCTACTGTGGGGTGTTCTGAAATTGAGAGAAGGAGAATTTGGAGTTTGAAAATTTGATGAAGAAAAGGGAGCGGCGGCTGCAACCATCGGGGAAGAACGATGAATAGTGCCCACGTATTTATACGTGTATTCTCAACCGTATTTTCTTATTTATAATTTAATTAATTCTAGAAATTAGGGTTTTTTCGTCCGATCTCCAAACGGAGCCCAACGACTGTCGAACAATATGTTTTGACGTCTTCTGAACGCAATGGCGCTAGTGCCGAAGTCCAATTCTGAAGTTTACAGCACGTTTCTTTTATTATTAAAATAAATCTTTAATATTAAATACGAACGTACTTTTTTAATTTTACCGGGGCCACATACGAACTCAGAAAAATCTAGAAAAATTATTTCTGGCTTTGTTATGACGATATGGTTCTAACAAGACGAATTTCGTCGAATTCTGAGACCGTTAGAAAAATGGCTATTTTCCAGTCGATTAAATTTGACTGAAACTGACAAAACACGTTTTAACTTTAAAAATTCTGGAAAAATAAACTTAGCAATAATTTGACATTCTAGTTCCAATAAAAGTGGTTACGTTGAAAACAGAGGTCGTTTGAAAAATGGCTCTTTTGAATATTAAAAATATATAGAAATTCTACAGCGACTATTCTGAAATTTCAACTGGCCATAACTTTTGATTCCCGCTATGAAATTTCGATTTTTCGGATTCGTTGGAAAGAGATTTTTAAATAGATTCTAAAAATTTTTGTTTCACCAAAATCCGTTTTATTCTGAATCCTGTATAGACAGTCAAAGTTCAGATTTGACTTTTCAAACTGCCGTGCTATTTCTAAGTCCTTTTATAATTAAATTGAATATATTCGTATTAACTTCGATTAAAATAAACTTCTAGTCGTTATTATTTAAAATAATTTATTTCAAATATTTAAAATCTCTTAAAATTTCTAAAAAAAAAAATTAAATTGACCCCAAATTCCAGGTTGTTACAATGGCGAACAACCAATCATAGCAACCATCCTCACATCTCTCACTCAGTGCGTAAAGCATACGACATCCACCGCTTTGATCACCATATTCCTTGCTATGATCACTCTACCATATGAAGTCATGGCAACTCCACTGCACTGATCTATAGCCACTAGTCCTTGCTATGTCCACTTTGCCTCATGTAGTCATGACGACTCCAACGCACTGGCTCATAGCCTTGCTACGATCACTCTGCCCCCATGGAGTAGTAACTACCCCACTGCACTGATACGTAGCCTAACATCCGTCTTGGTGGTGAATCAAAGTTGTAGACGTCGATAACCTCTTAGCACACGTCCCGCAGCAAAGTCCAATCACGAAGTTGACTCGTTGGTTCCCAACTGGATCCAGAGTACAAACTTCCCATTTGGACTACCTTTGCATCTCGGTTTTTGGTCATCATCTCTGGATCGGTCTTCATTCAATTCGTGATCATCACCTAGGCTCGGGTTCCCATCGGTTCGTAGCACCTTCTCCAGATCAATTCAGATCATGGTGTCCTTCCTCCAGTGGTTCGGGTCGGGGTCCATATCTCCAGGCGGTTCGGTTCGTGGAGAGCTCCTCTGGTTCAGTCCTCTTCCCAAGCACTCCGGATCGGGTCGTGATGCCAACTCCATTGGGTTCGGATCGGTTGAAACGACGATTAGTAACTTGCTTTCCCAGACGGTTCGGGTACTGAAGCTGAAGCGGTTCGGATCGTATGGCTCTCCAGGTGAGCAGGTCGGTGCGGTGCCACCATCCACGAGCGAATCGGTTTGGGGTTCGGGGGATCCGATCTGATTCGATATCTGCACATTTCCTGCACTTTGTCCAGCGACCTGTTTACGCCATTCGACGGCGTTTTCGACCAATCTAACTTTCCTAAACAATTACAAATCATTCCAAACAGTCATAGCAACATAGAGGGCTAACCATAAATACCAAAACAACAATTTGGTAGACTAAAACGAATCAAACATAGCCAAAATCTCATATTTTCCCTTAAACATGTTTAAGCAAAACTAATGATAGGATTAGTAAAACTTAACCAAATTAACCAAATTTTCTAATAGAGGCCTAAAATAATATTTCAAAGTTTATAAATATTTTTCCAGAATTTAATCGCGTTTAAATTCGCTAATTAACACGAATTACCCTTAATTAACCATAATTAGTGAGGAACTATGCAAATCACTCACCTTAGCCACAAACAAATTACCAAATCATAAATTATCCTCTGTTTGGTGATGTTCCCAAGGCTATACAGTAGTTCCAACCTTGATAAGATTAGGCTAATACTTGATTAGAAAGTGATTTGAGATGATTCTAGATGTTGGAGGCCATTGTTAGGGTTCCTAGGAGGCAAATAGCGGCTAGAAAACTGAAATGAAATAAAAACCTAGCTCATTTCAGTCTCGTCATAACCCAAATCCCGAAATGGGTTATGGGCCTATTCACTAATCACCTCATTTGTCCCGGTTAAGCAGTTTTTCATTTTCCAAACCTTATTTCAGCCATATCTCCCAAACGGTAAGTCCGTTTTTCACATATGACCACTCTACGGAAAGGTAAACCATCATCCGGATCTAATGGAAGTGGATTCAGGTCAAAACTCCTTTCCAATCAAAAGTTATGGCCGAAACAAGATCAGCTAGGGGCAAAACGGTCATTTAAACATCGGCAAAAATCATGAATATGGGAAATGACCCCAATAGTCGACTCCTAAAGTTACATGACTACACGACTTCGTATGTGAAAGAAACAAATATTCTACGATCATTTGATGCGTAGAATGCAGGTCGTTACGAAGTGGGTCCATGTAAATGAGCGAGACCTCGCAAACAGCGCTCCTTACCCATATGGAGTTCGGGACCCAAAGGCAATCGTTGAGTGAACTGTGTCTTATTCGTATTAGTTGACCTAAGCCGCACCATTATTGCTGGGGGGGTGGGGCTCGGCCTCTGAACCGTACGTGGGACGAGTTTCTGCCTCATACAGCTCGGGCCGAAGACCGGGGGAAGTTAAGGTGCCTAGTATACCAAGTCCAGTATAAACATTGGCGAGACCCGGCTGCTGTCGGCCGGGACGGACAGGAAATGGGGCTGTGATAAGCTTGTGAAGAAGCAAGCTTATTCCCCCACCCCCAAAAAACCGACCCTCTTCGGGCACAAAAGGTCGAAAATGTTTATACTGGTAATTAAGATATCTCCCCAATTAATATACTGAAGGCAATTAATATACTAGCGAGGTGTGGACCCAATTAATATACTAAAGGGGAGTATATTCCTCACTTACGCTCGCCTCATGAAGAGGTCGCCTAGGCCATTCCGGTCCGGGATATGCGGCTAATACTAAGCTCATAAGTGCAGTAGTCGTCGGAAGACATTCCCAATCGGCTCGGACACCAGATCGCTCGTGCCCGCCCAAACTACGATCATGCTCACCCTAAATGGAATGGCTCTCTTAGTTACGCTGTGCCCCGACCTGAGTCCCCACGTCCGCTTTTATCCGCCCGCAACCCTATTTGCCAACACAACTTTTAAGCCGTCCCCTTCATTCTATGCTGACCCCGGCCAGGGTTGGCTTTTTGGGAAGCACGTTCCCACCGTGCCCACGGCCAGGTTGGCCTGCCTGCGGTAGTGGGAATTCTCCCGTTCCCTGGAAAATGAAAAAAAAGGGTCCCACGAGGAGCGGTACAGATGTGGATGATATCATTACGACCTCTCTTTGCGTACAACTGGGGATGCTTAACGCCACTTCGCCAACTGGCATTACCCGCACTTTTGTCTCTCTCAGTGTGGTCAGCACTCGGTGTTTCCGAGCAGCTAGGCTTACATCCATTCGCATTAGTTCATCCAATTAACAACTACGGTTTCTATCCAACATGATGGTGAGTTGCACGGTCTTCCGTACAAAGCTTCATATGGAGCCATACCGATACTGGATTGGTAGCTATTATTATATGCAAACTCTACTAGATGCAAATGGTCATCCCCTGATCCACCAAAATCCAGCACACAAGCTCTCAAGAGGTCTTCCAATACTCGATTCACCCTCTCTGTCTGTCCATCAGTTTGAGGATGATACGCGGTACTGAGATGTAATTCTGATCCTAACGCCTCTTGTAAGCTCTTCCAGAACCCACTAGTGAACAACGGGTCTCGGTCACTCACAATGCTTTTAGGTACTCCATGAAATCTCACTACCCACTTCATATACAATTCTGCTAACTTAGCTGCCGTTCTGGTCGATTTGACTGGTATAAATCTTGCACTCTTAGTCAATCGATCCACAATTACCCAAATGCTATCATGTCCCGATCTAGTCCTTGGTAAACCATCGATGAAATCCATCGAGACTTGCTCCCATTTCCATTCAGGAATTTCTAATGGTTGCAACAAACCACTAGGCTTCTTTTGCTCGGCTTTAACTAGCTGGCAATTCATGCATTTGGATATAAACTTCCCAACGTCTCTTTTCATCCCTTCCCAATAGTAAGTCCGTCTCATGTCTCGATACATCTTATCACCACCGGGGTGTATAGTCGGTTTTGAGTGATGACATTCTCTAAGCACTTCATCTCTCAAACCATTCACGTTGGGTACAACTAGTCTTCCATTCTTTCTAAGCCATCCATCTCGATCAAGCCCATACAAATTCATCTCCTCACCGTCGATATTCATCTCTAACTTGGAGATGATTTCCAATAGATTAGGATCGTCCCTCTGGCTGGAACCAATCCGCTCTATCAAAGAGGGTCTGATCGCCAAACTAGCTAGCATTTCTGGATCCAATTCGCACTTTGGTCTGAAATCAAACCCTGCAATATACTCTAGTTGCTTCCATTCAAGAAGCATAGCCCCTAAACTGGCATGTCTCCTACTCAAGGCATCGGCTACCGCATTACCTTTCCCAGGTGTGTATGCGATATCAAAATTATACGAAGCCAAGAACTCTAACCATCTCTGCTGACGGAGATTCAGATCCTTCTGGGAGAAGAGATACATTAACGATTTATGATCGGTAAACAACTCGAATCTCTCTCCTAAGAGATAATATCTCCACATCTTCAGCGCAAACACGATCGCTGCTAATTCCAAATCATGGGTAGGGTACCTTTTCTCATGTGGCTTTAGTTGTCGACTAGCATAAGCTACAACCTACCTCCTTTCATCAATACAGCACCTAGTCCAGTACCACAAGCATCCGTGTGTACCGTCATCTCTTCATTCCCTTTAGGAATGACTAGCGCTGGCGCACGCGTCAACTTTTCTTTTAGACATTTGAATGCATCATCACACACACTCCGTCCAGACAAAGGCCTGATTCTTCTTAGTCAACTGAGTCAACGGTGCTGCTATCTTGGAGAAGTCCTGGATAAACTTACGATAATATCCAGCTAACCCCAAGAAACTTCTTACGTCTGTTGCATTCTTGGGCGTAGGCCAATCCTGTACCGTAGCCACCTTCGCAAGGTCCACGACAATACCATTCTCTGAAACAACATGGCCCAAAAATCTCATTTCCCTTCTCCAAAAGTGACACTTAGAGAATTTCGCTTTCAATTGGTGTTCCTCAACACCTCCATCACTATTCTCAAGTCCCTTGTGTTCCTCCTCTGTCCTCGAGTAAACAAGTATATCGTCTACGAACACAAGAACAAACTTATTCAACTGATCTCTGAATACTCGATTCATAAGATCCACAAAGTAGGCTGGTGCATTGGTCAACCCAAATGGCATGACCAACCACTCATAGAATCCAGACGGCAACCTAAATGACGTTTTCAGAACACTCTCATCCACTACTCGTAGCGGATGAAATCCTGTCGCGAGGTCCAACTGGGAGAACACTCTTGCTCCTTCCAGTTGATCAAACAAATCATCTATCCGCGGTAGAGGATACTTATTCTTCCTCGTTACCTTATTCAACTCGCGATAGTCCACACACAAACGAAGGGAACCATCTGCCTTAGTGGCAAACACAACTGGTGCTCCCCACTCGGAGACACTTCTTCTAATAAATGCCTTCTTCAAATGATTGCTGACTTGCACCCCCGAGCTCTCGCTGCTCCCTTGGTGCCATACGACGAAGTGGCATCACTATAGGTCTGGCTTCTTTCACTAAATCAATACGGAACTCAATCTCTCGGTGTGGTGGAAGCCCGGTCACCTCCTCAAAGACGTCCGGATACTGGCCAACCATGGGCACATCTGACAACTCATCATGCGGGATGTCGAGGGAATTTATAAAACTAGTCATTACCCCATCACTAGGTAGACTACCAAACACTACCCTCCGCCCATCGTCCACTCTAACTGTCACCAAAAAGCCCTCACGGTCTACCACCACCCCGTATCTTTGGAGCCAATCAACCCCCAATATAATGCCATACCCAGTAAAGCCCAAAACAAAGCAATCACAAACAAACATACATCCATAACTCGATAAGACAAAATTTCGGCAAATCATACTAAGGTTAGTCGAACCACCAATCAGGTTCGTCACAACCAACGGTCTATCGACTATCTCGGGTTCCAGTCCCAACCTATCAACCAGGTCACTAGATATGAAGGAACGGGAAGCCCCGGTATCAAACAAAACTCGAACTGGTACATCATAAATAGAAAGCATACCTTGAATGACGACATTCTTTCCTTTCTCCGCCGCAGTTGGGGCATTCGACGAAGAAGGAACAACATCGATAGCATATGCTTTCAATATCTGCTTCTCCCTAAGAGGTTGTGGACACTTATCCTTATGATGTCCCACTTAGCCACAGTTGTAGCACTTCCTATCCGCTGGCTTGGCCCGACATTCTTTAGCATAATGGCCCTTCTTACCACAGCTGAAGCACTCATAATCTTTCTTGCTCTTTTTCTGGCCATCCTTAGATTGGTTTTGCTTCCTCTTATTCTGAGAGTTATTCTTGCCTCCACCGCCTGCTTGCGGCTTCAGCCCTTCTGCAGATGCAGCCTCAGTCTTTGGCTTAGGGTAAAGACTCTCTGATCTCAAAGCTTTCCCCACAATCGATTCAAAAGTCTCATCGATGTGGTTGATAAGCCTTTCCCCCAAGTGTCCATCAAATCCAGTAATGAACTTCTCATTCTTCTTCTCAAGAGTATCGATAAGAGATAGTCCATACTTCGACAAAGTGTCGAACTCAGCAATATAGTCAGAGACTGCCCTACCATTCTGCTTGAGTTCCAAGAATCTCTTAAACAACACTGACTTCTGGGCAGCTGGAATGAACTGCTCGCTAAAGCGAGCCTTGAACTGATCCCAAGTAACCTGATCTTCTGGAGTAGTTGTTCTAATTGCATTCCACCAATTCATCGCTCGTCCTTGCAGCTGACGAGACGCTAGCCTTCTCTTCATCGCATCCTCGATACCCAAGTCGTCAAAGACACGATCACAGCTATCCAACCAATCCTGAACATCCGTGGCCGACTCCGTCACATGGAACAGCTTCCCACCAAGGTTAGTGTAATCCTTGCACAACTTGGCGAAATAGACTCTAGGCGCCTGCACTACTGGACCACCACCATTTTCGGGATTGGGAACTGCCCCTTGAACATCCCTAAGCATCTCCCTCATGAAGTTAGTGAACATCGTCCTCATGTCAGGAGCATTTCCATTATTGGTCCCTCTACCAGCACCCCTCGTGTCTCGATTCATCCTTCAATCTGTAAAGAGAAAACGATTAACGACCCCATAGTGGTGCTAGTGCAGTACGACTTCATCCTTATACTACTAATAGTATATATATATAGCTTTTAAAAACCAAAGTAATCACAAATATGCGCTCTCATATACGTATACTATCTCTCCCTAGTGTCTTTCCTTAGGTTAACTACGCAACCTAGAGCTCTGATACCAAATGTGACGGCCCGCCCCGCTCCAACCGACATTTACTCCAAAAGTGCGCTGTACAAATGTCCAGTTAGCACGGGACGGTCGTCAGAAGGAAAGGAAATAAGGAAATGAACTAACAAGGAACCTATAGAATGTCTCACAGTGCATGGAACAAAATATAATAATAACATACTTGACATAAAACAGGTGAGACAGTGCATAAGCTGAAAACAAACTAACATAGCAGCGGAAAATCCATGTACAACTTATGATCCAGAGCTAACATTATTACAACTTTTCAAACTGTCTCAAAAAGCAAAGCAAGATAAGGAAGGTACACTACTAATGCCCAAGTAGCGACCACCAACGACACAGGGAGAATATCTATCTATCATATGTGGGACCCTCTTGCTCGCCTCCGAATCAGCTACTCGCGCATCACCAACTGACATGTCTCTAGTCTGCTCGTGTGAGCACCCAGAGTAATAAGAAGAGACATAAAACTCTGGGTCAGACTTAAAGTCTGGTATGAGCGATAAGCATCTAAACAGAATAATAACAGGTAGAATAAACCATACCTGAACCTGGACCTGCAACCAAAGAGTTAGCACTACATATTGTACAACACTCTAAGGTGCCATTTCAAATGGTGTAAAGATAACGGGGGTGGGGGTGTGTGTATGTCATGGTGATGGCAAACAATCAAGTATAGCAACCATCGTCACATCTCTCACTCAGTGCGTAAAGCATACGATATTCACCACTTCGATTACCTCAATACTTTGCTATGATCACCTTGCCCATGAAGTCATAAATGGCTTCACTACACTGATACATAGCCACTAATCCTTCGCTATGTCCACTCTGCCCCATGGAGTCGCAATGACCCCGCTGCACTGGCTCATAGTCTTACTACGATCACTTTGCCCCTCGAGTCATAATGACTCTATTGCACTGATAACGTAGTCTTGCTACCATCACTTTGCCCCTCGAGTCATAGTGACTCTACTACACTGATAAGTAGCCCATCATTCATTTTCAGTGGTGAATCGAAGTTATGAACGTCGACAACTCCTTAGCACACGTCCCGCAGCAAAGCCCAACTCATGAAGTGAACTCATTAGTTCCCAACTGGATCCTGAGCTCTAACTTCCATTTGGACTACCTTTTCATCTTGGGTTATTGGTTTCCTCCTGTTCGGGTTGGTCGGTCAAGAACATTTCATTCTGGTCGGTTTTCATCATCTCTACCCTGGTCGGTCGGTATTGCCCCCTGGTCGGTCGAACACTTCACCATTCTTGGTCGGTCGTACTTCACCATCCCTGGTCGGTCGGTATTGCCCCCCTGGTCGGTCGAACACTTCACCATTCCTGGTCGGTCGTACTTCACCATCCCTGGTCGGTCGTACTTCATCATCGTATGGGGTCGGTCGAACATCGCATAGTGGTCGGTCTTGCCCAGCCTGGTCGATCTCCCTAGTCGGTCGAACACTTCATACAGGGTCGGTCGTGAGCTCGGGTCGGTCGGTCATAACCTTCCCCTGGTCGGTCTAACTCGACCCAAAGAAAACCTGCACCATTTCAGCAAGCTATTTTCGCCTCTCGACGGCGTTTTCAACCATTCCAACTTTGTAATGCAATCATAGATCATACCAAACAGTAATAGCAACATGTATAATCAACCATAAACACCAAAACAATAATTTAATCATAACAATATGGATCAAATGTACCCAAAACCCATGTTTTCCCCTTAATCATGTTTAAGCATAACTAATGATAGGATTAGCAAAACTTAACCAAATTAACCCAGTTTTCTATCAGAGGCCTAAAATAATATTTTGGAATTTCTAAATATTTTTCCAGAATTATATCATGTTTAAATTCACTAATTACCCTTAATTAGCCATAATTAGTGAGGAACTATACAATCACTCACCTTAGCCACAAATAAAACTTAGATCTGAAATAAATCTCTGATTTGGTGCGAATACTTATGCTAAACAGCAGCTCTAATCTTGATTTGGTGAAGATCTCGCTTGATTTGATGTTGCTAAGCTTAATCTTCAAGTAGAAAGTGATTTGGAGGTGATTTAGAGGTTGGAGGCCATTTTTAGGGTTTCTAAGAGGTAAGTGGAGGCTAGAAAACTGAAATAGAATGAAACCCTATCTCTTTTCAGCCTTCCCATAACTCTAATCCCGAAATGGGTTATGGGCCCAATTACAAATCACCTTATTTGGCCCGGTTAAGCAGTTTTTCACCTTCCAAACCTTATTTCAGCCATATCTCCCAAACGGTAAGTCCGTTTCTCACATGTGACCACTCTACGGAAAGGTAAACCATCATCCGGAGCCAATGGAAGTGGTTTCAGGTCAAAATTCCTTTCCAATCAAATGTTATGGCCGAAACAAGATCAGCTAGGGGCAAAACGATCATTTAAAAATCGACAAAAATCATGAACATGGGAAATGGCTCTAATAGTTGTTTCCCAAAGTTACATGACCATACGACTTCATATGGGAAAGAAATAAATATTTTACGATCCTCCAATGCGTAGAATGCGGGTTGTTACATTCTCCCCCCCTTAAGAAATTTCGCCCCCGAAATTCCCTACCCAAAACTCACAAAGGGTCCCACATGCCTATCAACCATAAAACAACAATCAAACATGCAAAACAAGCGAAACAAGTCTATCCTAGCATGCGGAATAACTAAATTACAAAGTAAGTCTTACTCAGCAAAGAGTTCTGGATACGTCTTCCTAATGCTCTCCTCTGTCTACCAAGTACAGTCATTCTCGTTCTCGCCCCACTGAACCTTGACTAGCTTTACCGCCTTCCTTCGAAGTTGCTTCGTATCGTGCTCGACAATACGAATCGGCTTGCGGTTCCCAACCGCCTCGGGTGCTACTTCGAAGTCCTCTAACTGATCAGGTGAAATAGTCAAATCTGGGTCGTGTACGAACTTCCTTAGTTGGGAAACATGAAATACGTTGTGAACTCCTGCCATCATCTCTGGTAAGTCAGCTCTATATGCCAAATTCCCAACTTGTTCGAGAACTGGGAATGGGCCAACGAATCTTGGTGCTAACTTGCCTCTCCTACCAAATCGTATCACGCTCTTCAACGGAGAAATCTTGACAAACACCAAGTCACCAACAGAGAATTTTAAGTCTCTTCTCCTCTTATCAGCATAACTCTTCTGCCTATCTTGGGCAGCCTTCATTCGTTGTTGAATGGTCTTAATCTTATCTGAAGTTTCCCTCACCACATCTGGTCCAAGCATAAACTTCTCACCGGTCTCTATCCAACATGATGGTGAGTTGCACGGTCTTCCGTACAAAGCTTCATATGGAGCCATACCGATACTAGATTGGTAGCTATTATTATATGCAAACTCTACTAGATGCAAATGGTCATCCCATGATCCACCAAAATCCAGCACACAAGCTCTCAAGAGGTCTTCCAATACTCGATTCATCCTCTCTGTCTGTCCATCAGTTTGAGGATGATACGCGGTACTGAGATGTAATTCTGATCCTAACGCCTCTTGTAAGCTCTTCCAGAACCCACTAGTGAACAACGGGTCTCGGTCACTCACAATGCTTTTAGGTACTCCATGAAATCTCACTACCCACTTCATATACAATTCTGCTAACTTAGCTGCCGTTCTGGTCGATTTGACTGGTATAAATCTTGCACTCTTAGTCAATCGATCCACAATTACCCAAATGCTATCATGTCCCGATCTAGTCCTTGGTAAACCATCGATGAAATCCATCGAGACTTGCTCCCATTTCCATTTTGGAATTTCTAATGGTTGCAACAAACCACTAGGCTTCTTTTGCTCGGATTTAACTAGCTGGCAATTCATGCACTTGGATATAAACTTCCCAACGTCTCTTTTCATCCCTTCCCAATAGTAAGTCCGTCTCATGTCTCGATACATCTTATCACCACCGGGGTGTATAGTCAGTTTTGAGTGATGACATTCTCTAAGCACTTCATCTCTCAAACCATTCACGTTGGGTACAACTAGTCTTCCATTCTTTCTAAGCCATCCATCTCGATCAAGCCCATACAAATTCGTCTCCTCACCGTCGATATTCATCTCTAACTTGGAGATGATTTCCAATAGATTAGGATCGTCCCTCTGGTTGGAACCAATCCGCTCTATCAAAGTGGGTCTGATCGCCAAACTAGCTAGCATTTCTGGATCCAATTCGCACTTTGGTCTGAAATCAAACCCTGCAATATACTCTAGTTGCTTCCATTCAAGAAGCATAGCCCCTAAACTGGCATGTCTCCTACTCAAGGCATCGGCTACCGCATTACCTTTCCCAGGTGTGTATGCGATATCAAAATTATACGAAGCAAAGAACTCTAACCATCTCTGCTGACGGAGATTCAGATCCTTCTGGGAGAAGAGATACTTTAACGATTTATGATCGGTAAACAACTCGAATCTCTCTCCTAAGAGATAATGTCTCCACATCTTCAGCGCAAACACGATCGCTGCTAATTCCAAATCTTGGGTAGGGTACCTTTTCGCATGTGGCTTTAGTTGCCGACTAGCATAAGCTACAACCCTACCTCTTTTCATCAATACAACACCTAGTCCAGTACCACAAGCATCCGTGTATACCGTCATCTCTTCATTCCCTTTAGGAATGACTAGCACTGGGGAACGCGTCAACTTTTCTTTTAGACTTTTGAATGCATCCTCACACACTCCGTCCCAGACGAAGGCCTGATTCTTCTTAGTCAACTGAGTCAACGGTGCTGCTATCTTGGAGAAGTCCTGGATAAATTTACAATAATATCCAGCTAACCCCAAGAAATTTCTTACGTTTGTTGCATTCTTGGGCATAGGCCAATCCTGTACCGTAGCCACCTTCGCCGGGTCCACGGCAATACCATTCTCTGAAACAACATGGCCCAAAAATCTCACTTCCCTTCTCCAAAAGTGACACTTAAAGAATTTCGCTTTCAATTGGTGTTTTCTCAACACCTCCATCACTATCCTCAAGTGTCCCTTGTGTTCCTCCTCTGTCCTCGAGTAAACAAGGATATCGTCTACGAACACAAGAACAAACTTATTCAACTGATCTCTGAATACTCGATTCATAAGATCCACAAAGTAGGCTAGTGCATTGGTCAACTCAAATGGCATGACCAACCACTCATAGAATCCAGACGGCGACCTAAATGCCATTTTCGGAACACTCTCATCCGCTACTCGTAGCTGATGAAATCCTGTTGCGAGGTCCAACTGGGAGAACACTCTTGCTCCTTCCAGTTGATCAAACAAATCATCTATCTGCGGTAGAGGATACTTATTCTTCCTCATTACCTTATTCAACTCGCGATAGTCCACACACAAACGAAGCGAACCATCTGCCTTAGTGGCAAACACAACTGGTGCTACCCACTCGGAGACACTTCTTCTAATAAATCCCTTCTTCAAAAGATTGCTGACTTGCACCCCGAGCTCTCGCTGCTCCCTTGGTGCCATACGACGAAGTGGCATCACTAGAGGTCTGGCATCTTTCACTAAATCAATACGGAACTCAATCTCTCGGCGTGGTGGAAGCCCGGTCACCTCCTCGAAGACGTCCGGATACAAGCCAACCACGGGCACATCTGACAACTCATCATGCGGGATGTCGAGGGAATTTATAAAACTAGCCATTACCCCATCACTAGGTAGACTACCAAACACTACCCTCCGCCCATCGTCCGCTCTAACTGTCACCAAAAAGCCCTCACAGTCTACCACCACCCCGTATCTTTGGAGCCAATCGACCCCCAATATAATGCCATACCCAGTAAAGCCCAAAACAAAGCAATCACAAATAAACATACATTCATGACTCGATAAGACCAAATTTCGGCAAATCATACTAAGGTTAGTCGAACCACCAATCGGGTTCGTCACAACCAACGGTCTATCGACTATCCTGGGTTCCAGTCCCAACCTATCAACCAGGTCACTAGATATGAAGGAACGGGAAGCCCCAGTATCAAACAAAACTCGAACTGGTACATCATAAATAGAAAGCATACCTTGAATGACGAAATTCTTTCCTTTCTCCGCCGCAGTTGGGGCATTCGACGAAGAAGGAACAACATTGATAGCATATGCTTTCACAATCTGCTTCTCCCTAAGAGGTTGTGGACACTTATCCTTATGATGTCCCACTTGGCCACAATTGTAGCACTTCCTATCCGCTGGCTTGGCCCGACATTCTTTAGCATAATGGCCCTTCTTACCACAACTGAAGCACTCAACATCTTTCTTGCTCTTTTTCTGGCCATCCTTAGATTGGTTCTGCTTCCTCTTATTCTGAAACTTATTCATGCCTCCACCGCCTGCTTGCGGCTTCAGCCCTTCTGCAGATGCAGCCTCAGTCTTTGGCTTAGGGTAAAGACTCTCTGATCTCAAAGCTTTCCCCACAATCGATTCAAAAGTCTCATCGATGTGGTTGATAAGCCTTTCCCCCAAGTGTCCATCCAATCCAGTAATGAGCTTCTCATTCTTCTTCTCAGGAGTATCGATAAGAGATAGTCCATACTCAGCAATATAGTCAGAGACTTCCGTACCATTCTGCTTGAGTTCCAAGAATCTCTTAAACAACACTGACTTCTGGGCAGCTGGAATGAACTTCTCGCTAAAGCGAACCTTGAACCATCCCAAGTAACCTGTTCTTCTGGAGTAGTTGTTCTGATGGCATTCCACCAATTCATCGCTCGCCCTTGCAGCTGACGAGACGCTAGCCTTCTCTTCATCGCATCCTCGATACCCAAGTCGTCAAAGATACGATCACAGCTATCCAACCAATCCTGAACATCCGTGGCTGACTCCGTCCCATGGAACGGCATCCCACCAAGGTTAGTGTAATCCTTGTACAACTTGGCGAAATCGACTCTAGGCACCTGCACTACTGGACCACCACCATTTCCGGGATTGGAAACTGCCCCTTGAACATCCCTAAGCATTTCCATTATTGGTCCCTCTACCAGCACCCCTCGTGTATCGACTCATCGTTCAATCTGTAAAGAGAAAACGATTAACGACCCCATAGTGGTGCTAGTGCAGTACGACTTCATCCTTATATAATAGTATATATATAGCTTTTAAAATCCAAAGTAATCACAAATACGCGCTCTCATATACGTATACTATCTCTCCCTAGTGTCTTTCCCTAGGTTAACTACGAAACCTAGAGCTCTGATACCAAATGTGACGGTCCGCCCCGCTCCAACCGACATTTACTCCAAAAGTGCGTTGTACACATGTCCAGTTAGCACGGGACGGTCGTCAGAAGGAAAGGAAATAAGGAAATTAACTAACAAGGAACCTATAGAATGTCTCACAGCACATGGAACAAAATATAATAATAACATACTTGACATAAAACAGGTGACACAGTGCATAAGCTGAAAACAAACTAACATAGCAGCAGAAAATCCAAGTACAACTTATGATCCAAAGCTAACATTATTACAACTTTTCAAACTATCTCAAAAAGCAAAGCAAGATAAGGGAGGTACATTACTAATGCCCAAGTAGCGACCACCAATGACACAGGGAGAATATCTATCTATCATACGTGGAAGCCTCCTGCTCGCCTCCGAATCAGCTACTCGCGCATCTCCAGCTGACCTGTCTCTAGTCTGCTCGTGTGAGCACCCAGAGTAATAAGAAGAAACATAAAACTCTAGGTCAGACATAAAGTCTGGTATGAGCGATAAGCATCTAAACAGAACAATAACAGGTAGACTAAACCATACCTGAACCTGGACCTGCAACCAAAGAGTTAGCACTACATACTGCACAACACTCTAAGGTGCCATTTCAAATGGTGTAAATATAACGGGGGTGGGGTGTGTGTATGTCATGGTGATGGCAAACAATCAAGCATAGCAACCATCCTAACATCTCTCACTCAGTGCGTAAAGCATACAATATTCACCACTTCGATCACCTCAATACTTTGCTATGATCACCTTGCCCCATGAAGTCATAAATGGCTTCACTGTACTGATACATAGCCACTAATCCTTCGCTATGTCCACTCTGCCCCATGGAGTCGCAATGACCCCGCTGCACTGGCTCATAGTCTTACTACGATCACTTTGCCCCTCGAGTCATAATGACTCTACTGCACTGGTAACATAGTCTTGCTACCATCACTTTGCCCCTCGAGTCTTAGTGACTCTACTGCACTGATAAGTAGCCCATCATTCATTTTTAGTGGTGAATCGAAGTTATGAACGTCGACAACTCCTTAGCACACGTCCCACAGCAAAGCCCAACTCATGAAGTGAACTCATTGGTTCCCAACTGGATCCTGAGCTCTAACTTCCATTTGGACTACCTTTGCATCTCAGGTTATTGGTTTCCTCCTGTTCGGGTCGGTCTGTCAAGAACCTTTCATTCTGGTCGGTTTTCATCATCTCTACCCTGGTCGGTCGGTATTGCCCCCCTGGTCGGTCGAACACTTCACCATTCCTGGTCGGCCGTACTTCACCATCCCTGGTCGGTCGGTATTGCCCCCCTGGTCGGTCGAACACTTCACCATTCCTGGTCGGTCGTACTTCACCATCCTTGGTCGGTCGTACTTCATCATCGTATGGGGTCGGTCGAACATCGCATAGTGGTCGGTCTTGCCCAGCCTGGTCGATCTCCCTACTCGGTCGAACACTTCATACAGGGTCGGTCGTGAGCTCGGGTCGGTCGTGAAAAACCTTCCCCTGGTCGGTCTAACTCGACCCAAAGAAAACCTGCACCATTTCAGCAAGCTATTTTCGCCTCTCGACGGCGTTTTCAACCATTCCAACTTTATAATGTAATCATAGGTCATACCAAACAGTAGTAGCAACATGTATAATCAACCATAAACACCAAAACAACAATTTAATCATAACAATATGGATCAAATGTACCCAAAACCCATGTTTTCCCTTTAATCATGTTTAAGCATAACTAATGATAGGATTAGCAAAACTTAACCAAATTAACCCAATTTTCTATCAGAGGCTGTAACAACCCGCAAATTCTGAACCAATTTAAAGTTTTTATTTTAGAAAATTTTAATGAATTTTGAAAATATAAAGTGATTTATTTTTTTAATAATAATGGCTATAAATCATTTTAATCGAAGTTAAAACGAATGAATTTAATTTATATATAAATAGAGTTAGAAATGGCACGGTAGTTTTAAAATTTGATTTTGAACTTTATTTGAATGTACAGGACTCAAAATAAATCAGAATTGAGTGAAACCAGAAATATTTAAATATGTTTAACCATATCTTTCTAACGAATCTGAAAAATTGAAATTTCATAGCGGAAATCAAAAGTTATGGCCAATTCAATTTTTAGAAAGGTCGCTGTAGAATTTATATATATATTATATATAGCCCAAAAGGGCTACTTTTCACATATGAAGGAATTTGGACTCGAAACCACTTCCATTGAGTTCGGAATGACATTTCTGCATTGAAAAACAGTAAACACTTATATAAATTGAGTTTCGGGATTTATTTGTTTAAAATATATTTTTAATATTAAATATATTGGCCTTAAAAATAGTCATTTTTCAAACGACCTCTGTTTTTGACGAAACAACTTTTGTTGGAACCGGAATGTCAAATTATTGCTAAGTTTCAATTTTCAGAATTTTTCGAATTAATATGTGAGCGTGGCAAAAGAAAATGTGTTATGACTATTTCAGTTAAATTTAAACGCCTTAAAAATAGCCATTTTTCAAACAGTCTCAGAATTCAAAAAAAATAATTTTGTTGGATTCGTATCGTCATAAGAAAGCTAAAAATATTTTTTTTTAGAATTTTCTGAGGTCGTATGTGGCCGTGGCATATTTAAATGTACGGTCAATATTTAATTAATTAATTTTTAATGGAATTTTAAGTAAAAATCGTAGAGATTTCGGAATTGGGCCACGGGACCTATCCCATTGCGTTTAGAAGGTGTCAAAACCTTAAGAACAACAGTAAGCAGGCCCAAATCAGAGAAAGTCCGAAAATCCACCTTTTAAGCACAATTTTCGAGATTTAATATTAAAATATTATTAAAAAAATAAAACCCTAACCCTAATTTCAATGGCCAGCCGCCGCCAGGTCTGTTCAAGGGCCAGAATTGTCCGATTTTCAAACCTCAATAACTTTTGATCCGCTCAACGAAAATCAACAAACTATATACCGAATCGAAGAGAATTTCAAGACCTTTCAATCCATACGGTTAAGATCGAGTTTTGGTTCACGGATTTCGTTATTTTAGGCCTGAAGTGGCTGCGTTTTTGGTGTATGGCGGGTCCTAGGGGGGTGCGAGTTGACCATGGTTCTGGGCGGTGGTGGCTCGCGGGCGGAGCTTCGGAGTGGTGGTGTTTGATCGGCGCCTGGATGACCGTAGGGGGGTGCGACGTGAAGGATCGGAGGAGGTATATGGGTGCGGCCGAATACGTGAACGAGAAGAAGAAGAAGGTCCTCTTTTTTTATTAATTTAATATTTAATTTATGCGATCTTTAAAAATCAATATCTCCTTCATACGAGGTCCGATTGACGAACCGTCAGTTGCGTTGGACTCGTCTTTCCGAGATCCTCGCGATGGTGCAGACCAGAGCTGATTCTGAGACAGTCAAATTTTCAGCAAAAATCAATGTGAGAATTCAAATTTTTATTATTTATTTATTTATTTATTTTCTTGCTTTAAAATAATTGTGTGATGATGTTAATTCAGATCTGGATTGTTATGTATTGTATGAATCGTTGATTGTGGCTTGTAATATGTTTGTTGTTCATGTTGTACTAGATTCGCATTTAAATTTCATATTTTATTGAATTTTATTTGCATTTAGAAAATTTAATCTAAATTCAGTTTTAAATCATATTTATTTTAGATCCAGTTGTAAAAAAAATTATTTTATGTTATTAAAACATAATTTCTATTTTTTTCCTGAAATGAACAATAGAATTGAAACGACAAATAAAAGCTTATTTTATTTGTTGACATTACCATAAGAATTTGAACGACGAATAAAAGCTTATTTTATTTGTTGATATTACCATAAGAATTTGAACGACAAATAAAAGCTTATTTTATTTGTTGATATTACCATAAGAATTTGAACGACGAATTAAAGCTCATTTTATTTGTTAATATTACTATAAGATTTGAACAACAAATAAATACTTATTTTTATTTGTTGATTTTACAATAAAAATTAAACGACAAATAAAAACTTTTTTTTTTAATTTGTTGACATTACAATGCAAATTGGACGACGAATAAAATCTCATTTTTTATTTGTTTATATTACAACATAGATTGTTTAACAAATAAAATCTTAATTTTATTTGTTTACATAACAACAGAATTTGGTAAACGAATAATACATATTTTTATTTAGTTTACTTTACATTAGAATGTAAACAACGAATAAAACTTTATTTTTATTTATTTGCTTTGCAATAGAAATTGAACGACAAATAAAACATTATTTTTATTTGTTTATATTACAACAGAAATGGGTTAACAAATAAAATCTTATTTTTATTTGTTTACCTTTCAATAGAATTTGGACGACAAATAAAATATTATTTTTATTTGTCTATTTACAATAGAATTTGAACAACGAATAAAATATATTTTTATTTGTTTACATTAAAAAGAATGGATTAAGAAAATTATATTTTTAACGTGCACTGTTTACATTAGAAAGAGTGGATTAAAAAGCATATATTTTAATAAGGAATTGTTTCATAATTAAAATTACATTTTTTCTATGTAATGAAAGGGTGAATTGTTACTGTATGATTAAAATTACATTTTTCTATGTGATAAAAATGTGAATTTGTACCGTATGATCAAAATTACATATTTCTGTATAATTAAAACGGGAATTTGTACCGTATGATTAAAACTGCATTTTTCTTTGTAATTAAGACATGGATTTACATCGCATAATAGAAATTACATTTTTCTATGTAATTTATATAGGAATTACATCGCATAATAGAAATGACATTTTTATATGAAATTAAAGCATGAATGTGCATTGTAGGATAAAAATTACTTTTTTTACATGTAATTTAGATATTAGAATAAAAATTACATTTTTAATGTAATTAAAATGTGAATTTACACTATATGATAAAAATTACATTTTTATATGTAATTTAGAGGTGAATTTACATCGTATGATAGAATTTACATTTGTCTATGTAAATAAAATATGAATTTACATGGTAAATTAAAAATATACATTTTTGTTAATTAAAAACGATTAAACCAAAAACATACATTATTGGTTATTCAAAAGAGTTAAACAAAATAAACATTTTTGGTCATTAAAAAGAGTTACATCAACATATACATTTTTGGGCATTGAGTAGGATTACATTTTATTGTAACATTGTTTATAATAAAACAGTCTTTTATTTGTGATCTTAAACACAAATAAAACATAAAAAAATAAAAGTACATTTTTATTTGTGTTCCCCAACGCAAATATAATATGATATTTAAGTGGCGCATTTTTATTTGCATTTTTCAATGCAAATATAACATGAAAACAAAAGTTCACAATTTGTTTACATTCCACAACACAAACAATACATGGAAAAAAAATACATTTTTGTTTGCATGCTACAATGCAAACGAAACGTAGAAAATAGAAATACATTTTTTTTATTTGCATTCTATCATGCAAATAAAACAAGAAGATAAAAATTACATTTTTTTTGTTTGCAACTTTAGTTGCAAACAAACAAGAAAATGAGAATTACATTTTTGGTTTGCAAATTTAGATGCAAACAAATTTATTTAAAGACAAAGGTTACATCTTTGTTGCATGTTCTAAATGCGAACAAAGCATTAAAATCAATGTTACATTTTTATTTATTTATTTATTTACTTCACTTGATGTAAGTAAACATAAAATAAGGAGTTGTTCTTTTATTTACATTTCTTGATGTAAATAAAACTAGAAATTAAATATTACATTTTATTTGCATTACTCAACGCAAATAAACAGGCGAATAAAAGATACAGTTTCATTTGCAATCCTTAATGCAAATAAATTATGAAATGAATTGAAATAAAAGATTTTATTTTATCGTCGCCTTTATTTCCATAAATGGACGTAACATAAAGATTTCATTTGTTCATTGTTTTCAAATAAAAAGATTGTACATTTAAAATTTACATTTTTTTATGTAATTTATATTTCAATAAATAGAAATAAAGAGTTCATTTTTATTGACATTTTACATGCGGTAAAAATAATAGAAACAAAAGAGACATTTTTATCGTGTGATATATTGTGTATTACACTGCCATAGACAAGTTACCTGACTTGTTTATGTGATTGGGTCGATCATTTTCACACATCGCCCAAGTGCACAAATGAATTTATTATTTGTTTGTTGGCTGAAACCCCACACGGGTGTTGGGATGAAAATGAACATACACTAATCCCAATATTTAGTTGTATGTTGATCATTAGATCGACAGGCTGCGATGAGCGTTATTATTTAATTTTAATGCTTACACAGTAGAAATTACACTTTGGATGAAAATGGATGAATTGATGATTATCTATTTTATTGTCATATGTATGATGTGTGTGAAATCCGTATTATCCAAAATTATATGGTAAATGATTGAGTCGCTTTTCGATTCCGGTGTTCTTTTAAATAATAATATTCTTACACTAGAAATTCTTTTTATATAAAGAATATATTTTAATATAAAAATATATTTTTAATCAAGTATATGTTAAAACAAAGAATATTTGTAAAAGATAAAGAATTTGTAATATAAAGAATACTTCTCATTTAGAGTCTTTATATAAAGAATATTTTTATGATTATTTTAAAATATGTTTTTAAAAGATTACTAGCATTTGCAATTATATTTTGTGATATGAAATAAATTGAGATGTGAAGTGGATTTATCGTGGACGATGTTTTAAACGACATTTGTCCTTTAATCCAGTTTACATTGAAATTATTATTTGGAATTTATAAATCTAATTTATAGATTTAAAAAGGCATTTTCTAAAAATCAAGTTTTCCAATTTAATATATTAAAATTGGAATTAAGTAGAAATTCGATTCGTAATAATCGAGATGGGCTTCTGTAATAGAAGACCGATATTATATATGGAATTTAAGAGGCTTTGCCGTTATTCCATTTATATTATTAGTCCGATACAGAAATCTATATCGATTATGTATTGATTTGATTTCTGTGAAATTCCTTATTTTAGAAATCGATTTGTGGGTTTATCGTGAACTGTGTTTTAAAGAACACTAGTTCTTTAACCCGTTTTAAGACAAGATTTATTCCATAAAATAAATGATCTTGTAATAATGATTTTTGATATTAAATCAAAATTAGAGTTTAATAAATCTTTTAAGGAAGATTTAAGATTTTATTTTCAAAGATTATCTTTGATAAAATTAATGAGAATCCTTTAATATGAATATTCTTATTAAAAGAATATTCGGAGTTGAAATGTGGCGTAATGTGTGATTTTCCAATATTTGATTTTTAATCACAAAATACGCGAGTTATTCAGAAAGACCGGGTTTAACCCATTCTGAATAATCCTCACGACGATCAAGAGTAGAAGATGATGGTGGTTGAAGACCGAAGGTTTTCACATCGTTGGGATGGTGATGACTTGTATCTTGAATTGGGACTGTACATCCCAAGGCAAGGTATTTGGTAATGATCGTCCAAACGTATTTAGAGATCGACGGACACGTTGTTTCGCTCAGACTTAGAGCGGACTTGTAAATGGATTGCGTGTCTGACATTGTATTCCTTTCTACTGTATTTGTTGAACGCTACTGATTATATATTTCTGTTTGGTGGTGAAGAATTTATTCTTTACTTATCACCCTTCTCTAAGACGTATGAGCTTAGAGGTTATATATATATTGGTAGATGATCAATAATATGGTAGGGTCTGACAATGTGGCATGCTAAGATGCAAATGATCAAGGCTTTGTTGAAAAGCAGGCCTTGTGGTTGATGATTAAAGCATATCCTGTTTAGGCATAGCTTTGTGTATATCGTGACTTCGCGAGCCTCACACCCCGGTATGAGTCAAAAACGGGATTAGGACTGCAGGGAGTTCACACGTTTCTTTCTAGCTAGGGGTAGTGTCGGTGCTTTAACACGACCCGACATTTTACTTATGTGGATTTTGGATTGAGGTACCTCGGGTTTTTATAGGCCGGAAGTGGTCATACTATAGGTTCATAGGAACCGGGAAACGTGTGTTCAGGGATTGTCAATCCACTACCGTTAGGTGGGGACCGGCCCTGAAGATCCAAGGGTTCACTGCGGGGGATCCTGAGGCATTTGATAGAGTGTCTCGAATCGGAAGAGGACGATCCCTAGCCTCGATTTCATGACAGAAAACCGTTTCCCAATACGACATCACGGTTTTGATTGTAAACTTATATATATATGGCGACATAGTAGGATGGGGTACTATGCCGTATAAGATTAATACATTTATATTGAAATGTTTTAAATATATATATACACACTAATAATAATATCGTTTTTACGTATCAAGCATCTTTTGACCATTATAAGGTAAAACCCTATCCTCTGGTGTGCGTTGCATTGTGTGATGGGGACCTAGGTCTTATAATGGTTTCATTTTTTCTAAAAAGCATTACGTTATTTGACGATTTACTTTAATTATGCACTGACAATCCAATGGAGTAAACCCATTCCGCGTTAGCGACGTGGTCCTGTGATTAGCCTACTTATTAGATAGGTTAAGTTAAGAATTCTCACACCAGTCCCACGACTGACCTGTAGTTTGTTTCACTTTGCAAACTCGGGTGCCCTCTTTCCACACGGGCGGTCGAGTAGCTTTTTGCAGATATAGTTAAGCAGGATCGTGGATTGAAGCCTGAAGCTGGGTCCAGAATATTGATGGTCTTCCACTAAGATTAGTTCCGCTGCAATGTATTTAATTTATTGTAAATGTATCTTCCGCTGTATTATTTATTGATGTACTCTGATATATTCTGTACTCTGATGTAACATTTATTATTGATGTTATAAAAGTCTGTGTTGTTGTTCTGATGTGTTGTATGCCCAAAGTTAACGTACGCGGGTTTTGAACGGTCTTGATCGATCTTGCGATCGATTGGCATCGGGCGAAATGCGGGTCGTTACATCTGGTATCAGAGCGAGGTTAGCTCAAATCTTTGGGGTACAACTCGTTAGAACTAAACAGAAGACTCATCAGAGGTTGGATTAGTAATATCCAATAAGAATACTCATTAGAGATAGGATCAGCAGTAACCTAGAATGAGAATACTCATTAGAGATGGGGTTAGCAACGCCCTAGAATGAGTCAGAGTGAAGAAGAGTTCATAATTAACGTACTTGTTATTATATATAGTTCAATTTTAGAAAATATGATTTTTGAATATATAAAAGTTATATATTTTTTGAAAATTTAATCAACTAATTGATTGATGATTGTGTTGTGTGAATATGAATTCAACTAATAATTATTAAACAATTAAAGAATGAAAATTAAATTAGTTAAATAAACAACTTTAGCTTCATTTCCTTTTCGTGGACGAAAAGATTTTAAGTGGGGAAGATTGTAACAACCCGCAAATTCTGAACAAATTTAAAAAAATTATTTTAGAAAATTTAATGAATTTTGATAATATAAAGTGATTTATTTTTTTAATAGTAATGGCTATAATTCATTTTAATCGAAGTTAAAACGAATGAATTTAATTTATATATAAATGGAGTTAGAAATGGCACGGTAGTTTTAAATTTTGATTTTGAACTTTAACTGAATGAACAGGACTCAAAATAAATCAGAATTGAGTGAAACCAGAAATATTTAAATCTGTTTAACCATATCTTTCTAACGAATCTGAAAAATTGAAATTTCATAGCGGAAATCAAAAGTTATGGCCAATTCAATTTTTAGAAAGGTTGCTGTGGAATTTATATATATATTATATATATGGCCCAAAAGGGCTACTTTTCACATATGAAGGAATTTCACTCGAAACCACTTCCATTGAGTTCGGAATGACGTTTCTGCATTGAAAAACAGTAAACACTTGTATATTTTGAGTTTCGGGATTTATTTGTTTAAATTTTTAATATTAAATATATTGGCCTTAAAAATAGTCATTTTTCAAACGAACTCTGTTTTCGATGAAACCACTTTTGTTGGAACCGGAATGTCAAATTATTGCTAAGTTTCAATTTTCAAAATTTTTCGAATTAATATGTGAGCGTGGCAAAAGAAAATGTGTTTTGACTATTTCAGTTAAATTTAAACGCCTTAAAAATAGCCATTTTTCAAACAGTCTCAGAATTCGACAAAAATAATTTTGTTGGATTCGTATCGTCATAAGAAAGCTAAAAATATTTTTTTTAGAATTTTCTGAGGACGTATGTGGCTCTGGCATATTTAAATGTACGGTCAATATTTAATTAATTAATTTTTAATGGAATTTTAAATAAAAATCGTACAGATTTCGGAATTGGGCTACGAGACCTATCCCATTGCATTCAGAAGGTGTCAAAACCTTAAGAACGACAGTAAGCAGGCCCAAATCAGAGAAAGTCCGAAAATCCACCTTTTAAGCACAATTTTCGAGATTTAATATTAAAATATTATTAAAAAAATAAAACCCTAACCCTAATTTCAATGGCCCGCCACCGCCAGGTCTGTTCAAGGGCCAGAATTGTCCGATTTTCAAACCTCAATAACTTTTGATCCGCTCAACGAAAATCAACAAACTATATACCGAATCGAAGAGAATTTCAAGACCTTTCAATCCATACGGTTAAGATCGAGTTTTGGTTCACGGATTTCGGGAATTTTAGGCCTGAAGTGGCTGCGGTTTTTGGTGTATGGCGGGTCCTACGGGGGTGCGAGTTGACCATGGTTCTGGGCGGTGGTGGCTCGCGGGCGGAGCTTCGGAGTGGCGGTGTTTGATCGGCGCCTGGGTGACCATAGTGGGGTGCGACGTGAAGGATCGGAGGAGGTATATGGGTGCGGCCGAATACGTGAACGAGAAGAAGAAGAAGGTCCTCTTTCTTTTTTTTATTATTATTTTATTAATTTAATATTTAATTTATGCAATCTTTAAAAATAAATATCTCTTTCATACGAGGTCCGATTGACGAACCGTCAATTGCGTTGGACTCGTCTTTCCGAGATCTTCGCGATGGCGCAGACCAGAGCTGATTCTGAGACAGTCAAATTTTCAGCAAAAATCAATGTGAGAATTCAAAATTTTATTATTTAATTAATTATTAATTTATTTTCTTGCTTTAAAATAATTGTGTGATGATGTTAATTCAGATCTGGATTGTTATGTATTGTATGAATCGTTGATTGTGGCTTGTAATATGTTTGTTGTTCATGTTGTACTAGATTCACATTAAAATTTCATATTTTATTGAATTCTATTTGCATTTAGAAAATTTAATCTAAATTCAGGTTTAAATCATATTTATTTTAGATCCAGTTGTAAAAAAATTTATTTTATGTTATTAAAACATAATTTCTATTTTTTTTTCTGAAATGAACAATAGAATTGAAACGACAAATAAAAGCTTATTTTATTTGTTGACATTAACATAAGAATTTGAACGACGAATAAAAGCTTATTTTATTTGTTGATATTACCATAAGAATTTGAACGACAAATAAAAGCTTATTTTATTTGTTGATATTACCATAAGAATTTGAACGACGAATTAAAGCTTATTTTATTTGTTGATATTACAATAGAATTTGATCGACAAATAAAAACTCATTTTTACTTGTTAATATTACAATAAAAATTAAACGACAAATAAAAACTTTTTTTTAATTTGTTGACATTACAATGCAAATTGGACGACGAATAAAATCTCATTTTTTATTTGTTTATATTACAACATAGATTGTTTAACAAATAAAATCTTAATTTTATTTGTTTACATAACAACAGAATTTGGTAAACGAATAAAACATATTTTTATTTTGTTTACTTTACATTATAATGTAAACAACGAATAAAACTTTATTTTTATTTATTTGCTTTCCAATAGAAATTGAACGACAAATAAAACATTATTTTTATTTGTTTATATTACAACAGAAATGGGTTAACAAATAAAATCTTATTTTTATTTGTTTACCTTTCAATAGAATTTGGACGACAAATAAAATATTATTTTTATTTGTCTATTTACAATAGAATTTGAACAACGAATAAAATATATTTTTATTTGTTTACATTAAAAAGAATGGATTAAGAAAATTATATTTTTAACGTGCACTGTTTACATTAGAAAGAGTGGATTAAAAAGCATACATTTTAATAAGGAATTGTTTCATAATTAAAATTACATTTTTCTATGTAATGAAAGGGTGAATTGTTACTGTATGATTAAAATTACATTTTTCTATGTGATAAAAATGTGAATTTGTACCGTATGATCAAAATTACATTTTTCTGTATAATTAAAACGGGAATTTGTACCGTATGATTAAAACTGCATTTTTCTTTGTAATTAAGACATGGATTTACATCGCATAATAGAAATTACATTTTTCTATGTAATTTATATAGGAATTTACATCACATAATAGAAATGACATTTTTATATGAAATTAAAGCATGAATGTGCATTGTAGGATAAAAATTACTTTTTTTACATGTAATTTAGATATTAGAATAAAAATTACATTTTTAATGTAATTAAAATGTGAATTTACACTGTATGATAAAAATTACATTTTTATATGTAATTTAGAGGTGAATTTACATCGTATGATAGAATTTACATTTGTCTATGTAAATAAAATATGAATTTACATGGTAAATTAAAAATATACATTTTTGTTAATTAAAAACGATTAAACCAAAAACATACATTTTTGGTTATTCAAAAGAGTTAAACAAAATAAACATTTTTGGTCATTAAAAAGAGTTACATCAACATATACATTTTTGGGCATTGAGTAGGATTACATTTTATTGTAACATTGTTTATAATAAAACGGTCTTTTATTTGTGTTCTTAAACACAAATAAAACATAAAAAAATAAAAGTACATTTTTATTTGTGTTCCCCAACGCAAATATAATATGATTTTTAAGTGGCGCATTTTTATTTGCATTTTTCAATGCAAATATAACATGAAAACAAAAGTTCACATTTTGTTTACATTCCACAACACAAACAATACATGAAAAAAAAATACATTTTTGTTTGCATGCTACAATGCAAACGAAACATAGAAAATAGAAATACATTTTTTTTTATTTGCATTCTATCATGCAAATAAAATAAGAAGATAAAAATTACATTTTTTTTTTTGTTTGCAACTTTAGTTGCAAACAAACAAGAAAATGAGAATTACATTTTTGGTTTGCAAATTTAGATGCAAACAAATTTATTTAAAGACAAAGGTTACATCTTTGTTGCATGTTTTAAATGCGAACCAAACATTAAAATCAATGTTACATTTTTATTTATTTATTTACTTCACTGGATGTAAGTAAACATAAAATAAGGAGTTGTTCTTTTATTTACATTTCTTGATGTAAATAAAACTAGAAATTAAATATTACATTTTTATTTGCATTACTCAATGCAAATAAACAGGAGAATAAAAGATACAGTTTCATTTGCAATCCTTAATGCAAATAAATTATGAAATGAATTGAAACAAAAGATTTTATTTTATCGTCGCCTTTATTTCCATAAATGGACGTAACATAAAGATTTCATTTGTTCATTGTTTTCAAATAAAAAGATTGTACATTTAAAATTTACATTTTTTTTATGTAATTTATATTTCAATAAATAGAAATAAAGAGTTCATTTTTATTGACATTTTACATGTGGTAAAAATAATAGAAACAAAAGAGACATTTTTATCGTGTGATATATTGTGTATTACACTGCCATAGACAAGTTACCTGACTTGTTTATGTGATTGAGTCAATCATTTTCACACATCCCCAAGTGCACAAATGAATTTATTATTTGTTTGTTGGCTGAAACCCTACACGGGTGTTGGGATGAAAATGAACATACACTAATCCCAATATTTAGTTGTATGTTGATCGTTAGATCGACAGGCTGCGATGAGCGTTATTATTTAATTTTAATGCTTACACAGTAGAAATTACACTTTGGATGAAAATGGATGAATTGATGATTATCTATTTTATTGTCATATGTATGATGTGTGTGAAATCCATATTATCCAAAATTATATGGTAAATGATTGAGTCGCTTTTCGATTCCGGTGTTCTTTTAAATAATAATATTCTTACATTAGAAATTCTTTTTATATAAAGAATATATTTTAATATAAAAATATATTTTTAATCAAGTATATGTTAAAACAAAGAATATTTGTAAAAGATAAAGAATTTGTAATATAAAGAATACTTCTCATTTAGAGTCTTTATATAAAGAATATTTTTATGATTATTTTAAAATATGTTTTTAAAAGGTTACTAGCATTTGCAATTATATTTTGTGATATGAAATAAATTGAGATGTGAAGTGGATTTATCGTGGACGATGTTTTAAACGATATTTGTCCTTTAATCCAATTTACATTGAAATTATTATTTGGAATTTATAAATCTAATTTATAGATTTAAAAAGGCATTTTCTAAAAAATCAAGTTTTCCAATTTAATATATTAAAATTGGAATTAAGTAGAAATTCGATTGGTAATAATCGAGATGGGCTTTTGTAATAGAAGACCGATATTATATATGGAATTTAAGAGGCTTTGTCGTTATTCCATTTATATTATTAGTCCGATACAGAAATCTATATCGATTATATATTGATTTGATTTCTGTGAAATTCCTTATTTTAGAAATCGATTTGTGGGTTTATCGTGAACTGTGTTTTAAAGAACACTAGTTCTTTAACCCGTTTTAAGACAAGATTTATTCCATAAAATAAATGATCTTGTAATAATGATTTTTGATCTTAAATCAAAATTAGAGTTTAATAAATCTTTTAAGGAAGATTTAAGATTTTATTTTCAAAGATTATCTTTGATAAAATTAATGAGAATCCTTTAATATGAATATTCTTATTAAAAGAATATTCGGAGTTGAAATGTGGCGTAATGTGTGATTTTCCAATATTTGATTTTTAATCACAAAATACGCGAGTTATTCAGAAAGACCGGGTTTAACCCATTCTGAATAATCCTCACGACGATCAAGAGTCGAAGATGATGGTGGTTGAAGACCGAAGGTTTTCACATCGTTGGGATGGTGATGACTGGTATCTTGAATTGGGACTGTACATCCCAAGGCAAGGTATTTGGTAATGATCATCCAAACGTATTTGGAGATCGACGGACACGTTGTTTCGCTCAGACCCAGAGCGGACTTGTAAATGGATTGCATGTCTGACATTGTATTCCTTTCTACTGTATTTGTTGAACTCTACTGATTATATATTTCTGTTTGGTGGTGAAGAATTTATTCTTTACTTATCACCCTTCTCTAAGACGTATGAGCTTAGAGGTTATATATATTGGTAGATGATCAATAATATGGTAGGGTCTGACAATGTGGCATGCTAAGATGCAAATGATCAAGGCTTTGTTGAAAAGCAGGCCTTGTGGTTGATGATCAAAGCATAGCCTGTTTAGGGTTAGCTTTGCGTATTTCGTGACTTTGCGAGCCTCACACCCCGGTATGAGTCAAAAACGGGATTAGGACTGCAAGGAGTGCACACGTTTCTTTCTAGCTAGGGGTAGTGCCGGTGCTTTAACACGACCCGGCATTTTACTTATGTGGATTTTGGATTGAGGTACCTCGGGTTTTTATAGGCCGGAAGTGGCCATACTATAGGTTCATAGGAACCGAGAAACGTGTGTTCAGGGATTGCCAATCCACTACCGTTAGGTGGGGACCGGCCCTGAAGATCGAAGGGTTCACTACGGGGGATCCTGAGGCATTTGCTAGAGTGTCTCGAATTGGAAGAAGACGATCCCTAGCCTCGATTTCATGACAGAAAATCATTTCCCAATACGACATCACGGTTTTGATTTTATATATATATATATATATATATGGCGACATAGTAGGATGGGGTACTATGTCGTCTAAGATTAATACATTTATATTGAAATGTTTTAAATACATATACACACTAATAATAATATCGTTTTTACGTATCAAGCATCTTTTGACCATTATAAGGTAAAACCCTATCCTCTGGTGTGCGTTGCATTGTGTGATGGGACCTGGGTCTTATAATGGTTTCATTTTTTCTAAAAAGCGTTATGTTATTTGACGATTTACTTTAATTATGCACTGGCAAATCCAATGGAGTAAACCCGTTCCGCGTTAGCGGCGTGGTCCTGTGATTAGCCTACTTATTAGATATGTTAAGTTAAGAATTCTCACACCAGTCCCACGACTGACCTGTAGTTTGTTTGACTTTGCAAACTCGGGTGCCCTCTTTCCACATGGGCAGTCGAGTAGCTTTTTGCAGATATAGTTAAGCAGGATCGTGGATTGAAGCCTGAAGCTGGGTCCAGAATATTGATGGTCTTCCGCTAAGATTAGTTCCGCTGCAATATATTTAATTTATTGTAAATGTATCTTCCGCTGTATTATTTATTGATGTACTTTGATATATTATGTACTCTGATGTAACATTTATTATTGATATTATAAAAGTTTGTGTTGTTGTTCTGATGTGTTGTATGCCCAAAGTTAACATAAGCGGGTTTTGAACGGTCTTGATCGATCTTGCGATCGATTGGCGTCGGGCGAAATGTGGGTCGTTACAGAGGCCTAAAATAATATTTTGGAATTTCTAAATATTTTTCCAGAATTTTATCATGTTTAATTCGCTAATTAACACTAATCACCCTTAATTAGCCATAATTAGTGAGGAACTATGCAAATCACTCACCTTAGCCACAAATAAAACTTAGATCCAAAATAAATCTCTAATTTGGCGCGAATACTTATGCTAAACAGCAGCTCTAATCTTGATTTGGTGAAGATCTCGCTTGATTTGATGTTGCTAAGCTTAATCTTCAAGTAGAAAGTGATTTGGAGGTGATTTAGAGGTTGGAGGCCATTTTTAGGGTTTCTCAGAGGTAAGTGGAGGCTAGAAAACTGAAATAGATTGAAATCCTATCTCTTTTCAGCCTTCCCATAACCCTAATCCCGAAATAGGTTATGGGCCCAATTACTAATCACCTTATTTGGTCCGATTATGCAGTTTTTCACCTTCCAAACCTTATTTCAGCCATATCTCCCAAACGGTAAGTCCGTTTCTCACATGTGACCACTTTACGGAAAGGTAAACCATCATCCGGAGCCAATGGAAGTGGTTTCAGGTCAAAATTCCTTTCCAATCAAAAGTTATGATCGAAACAAGATCAGCTAGGGGCAAAACGGTCATTTAAAAATCGACAAAAATCATGAACATGGGAAATGGCTCTAATGGTTGTTTCCCAAAGTTACATGACCATACAACTTCATATGGGAAAGAAATAAATATTCTACGATCCTCCAATGCGTAGAATGCGGGTTGTTACACTGATACTGTGGGAACAACCTACCTAGTGTAGTACTACTTTCCGCCGATCCGCCTTACTAAAAGTGTCCTTAATCGAATGCCTAACTAATAGATAGAACGCCATGCCAGTTGACTGGTCGAGACGAAGCTGCTGCGCTTTGCTGCCTTCGAAAGAGTGGTTTCAGGTCGCGCTCTCCCCTACCCGAGTCAAAGAGGCCAGCCCTCAATTCCAATCAGAGAGGCGGTTAAAGGCCAGGTCAGGACCACTGAAGGAATGTAACTGCGCAAACTACGTAAGACAGAGGAAAGACAACTAGCCAGGCGGAACAGAACAAGCAAACGATTCAGCTTCCACTGTCACTGGGTTGGAACCATTCTTTGAGTAGCAGAAAGGAAAGACAGTAGTACGCAAGTAGCAGAGGTGACTGAGAAAGCCAAGCAAAATGCCTGGATAAAGAAGTAGGGCTTAGCCCGTAGCTTCAAGTGAAAAGGAAGCGAACTGTGAACTTGAAAGCTCACTGTTGCTAACGGCTTGCAATCTTAGGCGCGGTGTACATAATATGGGCACGGTAAGCTCAATTTTAGGTGGGAATGCGAACTATTGCTATCCGTCACGCTCACTATTAGTCCCAGTAACGGCTCACTGATTATATGCTTTTAAAGTTCAAATTTCAAATATCAGATTTCAAAGTTCAGATTTCAAATTTTGGTATGTTATTTAAGCTAAACATCAATGTTTTAATTCAAAATGAATTAGAATTCAATTTTCTATATTCATGTTGTATGATAAGACGAGTTGTTGCGTCTTCGTCTTATAGATAGGAGAAGATCCCCGAAGGCTTCCTTAAGTCGTTGTAGCTATAATTTTTTCCCTTCTGATAAATGGGATTTTCCTCACAGGCAAGTGCCCTTATTGGGAGGCGCCTTAAGGCAACTTATAGTACATCGTATGATCCAGTAGCTCGGAATTCGGACAATGAGAAAGCAGCCTTACTTCAACAGCGCGAAGTACAGGCAAGGGAACATGCTTTGGAACAAGAATAAAGAGAGAGATTACTCGGGTAGTTATGAAAACGGACAGCATACCATTCCAAAAGAATGGAGCGAAGGTGCACCAACTTATTGACCGGGAAGGCACCACAATGGAAAATCACTCTTTTGGCGGGGCAGGACGAAAGCACAAAGTGCTCTATGGCTGGCTTTCACCAGTCGGTCATTCCTTTACTCGATGGGATATTCAATTAAGAAAAAGGAGCAGCCTAAGATGCAGATGAAAAGATGACCAAAGATCTTATATTATCTGTCCCCTTCTCCCCGGATCTGGCTAGCTTGAAGTTGGCCAAACGCTTTCTTCATTTTCAGTGAGCTTTCACTTTCCTTGAGTTGGCCGCTGGGTCCTTGTCCTTAGGGCATTCTACTCTCTCTTTTCTATGGGGACAATCTTCTTATTGTTGAATGTATGATAGTAGGAAAGGACGGACTTAAATAAGGGATGCTAGTACCGTAACTAACTGCTTTCTTCTTTGTGATGAGGGACTCTCTGGTCCTTTCTTTGTCTTTGCTTTCCTCTTCTCTAATGCGCATATTGAGACTACGCACCTTCGCCAACGAAAAGCACGATAAATAGCGCTTTACCACATAGTATACTTACCACATTGCTGTCATATCGATGAATCATTTCAGGATGATGAGCAGGTATTATGCGAGGCAGGCCACCTCTCTTCAAATAGACGAACTATAAGCTCTTTCGGTATAGGTAGCTTCATACGCTCTCTGAGGCGATACCGCACACTACTCTAAATAAAGAAAGGGTGGTATGTAAGAGCCCCTCTTTCCTAGCAGCAAGCCTGATCACTGACTTCGCGAACAGATACAAAGAAAGGGTTGGGGAGTGGCAATGAGCGAGGTAGCTTCTAGAATCAAGGGATGATTGGAGATGCAATTGTGTATTCGAATTTGTGAGATACCAGATTTGTCCAGTATATTAATTGCGGGATATCTATGTGGTGGATTGATGTACCGACATTACTATTCAAACTGTGGCCTTACAATCACCGGATCTGGGCCTAATAGTACGTGTCAAGACACCTAAATCAGATGTGATATGCTCAGTCATCCCAGTGACTTCTTAGCCGTGCTTTCTTTATTGAATCAGCTATTTTCTTTCGGGGAGAGTTGTAAAGTATCATTACACAGGAGGTGGGTAGTTCAATCCCAAGAAATTTGCTTGTGCTGCCCCCTCCTCTGTCCATTCCGTGAGTTTGTTCCGAGTTACTTGTATGGGGTTATTACCGAAATCAAATCCAAGCTTGTAAGTGACAGTTAGCTCCAATCATCCGCTTCCTCAGAGCCTACACCAGTGGATTCATCCATCGATCTACTGATCGCCTTCCTTTTCCCATCAATCTCTTTGTGTGATTTTGTCTGAAAGAAAGGATTGACCGATAGGGAGGGAATGCAGGGCTCAGTGAAGGAGTGCGGATAGAACCACTAGAAGGGTGGGCTAAAGCTGGTATTTCTTTATATCTGTTAAGATAAAAAATATCAAGTAGGGACCTAAGCACATCCGTCCTTTTTCATCTCCTATGAACAGACGCACAAGAGTTCCTTTGTTACACGCCACTAGCTTTTTAACCACTTAACCGAGAACAGTCAAATCACACAATTCATAGGCTTCTCCTCTAACGAAGTCAAAACCACATGCTCTTTCTTGTATCACCTACGCGAATCCTAAGCGGGCTCTTCACACTTCCTTTTCCTTAGTCCAAGTAAAATAATGAGTAGAACCCGGTACTAATAACCAATATGCTCAAGTCTCCCTATCGGAAACATAGTATTGGCGTGACAGGCAATTAATATACCTCAAGGAGTGGCTTAGGAAAAAGTCTTATTTGAATATGGAAGAATAGTTTGGCTCCTTTTAGTCGCCCTTCCGTTTCTCATTTGGAATTTCATCATAGGTAAGGTAAAGCGATTTCTTTTAAAGAAGCATCTGGTTCACTCTTTCTTTCGTGAGTTAACCCACCCTTTGATTTTAAGGATTTGAGTAATTCGGGATCTATACTACTTGAATGGCTTTCTCATATTGAGCCATTTTTTCTAGTGGCATTCGATCACAGAAGCCCTTGAAACTGCATAAATCAGTATAATTTGTTCTTCAATTGGAAGTGGTGAATATTGTGGTTGTTTGGGCACTTCTGTAAGCCTTGCACCTCTATTAGGTAATGCCTGAGTCGCTGCATCAAGGTTTGAGCCAAATTGAGCGAAGGCGCCCACTTCGCGATATTGTGCCAATTCCAGTTTTGAACTACCGCGGACTTGTTTCATAGTTTTCAACTGAGCGGCAGACACGACGCGACTGACAGATAAGCCAACGTTAATTGCAGGTCTAATTCCGCGATAAAAGAGCTCTGTTTCCGAACAGATTTGTCCATCAGTAATGGGATCACATTGGTGGGGATATAGGCTGAAACGTCTCCAGCTTAAGTTTCAATGATGGGTAGCGCAGTCAAGCTACCTACACCTATCTGGTCCAACCGTTTAGCGGCTCTTTCTAGAAGACGGGAATGTCCCAGGGAAAGCCTCACGGCATGGTGGTCAGCATAACAATAATGACATTTGTCGATATGCCACCGCCTGTTTACTAAGATCATCAAATATTATTAATGCATGCATGGAATTATCGCGGAAACATTCCCCTATTGCGCACCTAGAATATGGGGCCAAAAACTGCAAAGGAGCAGGATCCGAAGCGGTGGCTGCTACAAGAATGGAATATTTCAAAGCATTCGCTTCAGTTGGAATTTGAATGAATTGTGCCACAGTCGATTGTTTCTGTCCAATCGCTACATAGTCACAATACAATGTCTCACTCTCAGAGCTTTGGTTCTTGCTTTTGGTTTAATATAGTATCGATAGCAATAGTTGTTTTTCCAGTTTATCTGTCCCCGATTATAAGTTCGCATTGACCACGGCCTATAGGAACCAGGCTATCTACCGCTTTTATCCCTGTTTGCATGGGTTCATGCACAAATTTACGCTCAATAATCCCTGGGGCTTTCACTTTGACATGTCTTTGTTCGTGATTGTTTAGAGACCCTTTTCCATCAATAGGTACCCCCAGCGTGTCAACCACACGGCCTAACATGGCCTTTCCTGCGGTAACAACCACAATGATCCAGTGCGCTTGACAAGATCCCCTTCTTTAGTAGCGGTATCACTACCAAAGAGAACAATACTTACATTCTCATTCTCAAGATTTAAGGCTATTCCTTTCACACCGCTGGCAAATTCAACCATTTCCCCAGCTTGATCTCGTTCATCCTTAAACTCATGCAATCCCATCTCCAACTGAGACCACTCGACCGATTTCATCTACTTGAAATTTCGTGTAAAAGTTGGTCATTCTACTTTCTAATAGAGTCGTGAGTTCCGCTGCTCTGGGAGAGAATTCATACAAAAAGAAAGGAAGTGGGGTAAGTGAAATTCTCTTTCTCAATCAACGAGGAAAATCAAAATATACCTATGAACCGAACGAAAGCACTAACCCCAGAGCTTGGGCAAAGTGGGGACCTAGTATATTAATTGGTGCCCTGATTGACAAGGTCGACATATACGTCGTTTAGCCAAAAAATGCTCTCGTTGTGAAAAAAACCCAGTATATTAATTGGCGGCGACTTCTTGGATATTGACTTCTGGTAAGGTCAAACTCTCCGTAGTGTCCCTATAGACTCTCAACAGAATGTCTAGTTGGGACACGATTTTCTCTTGAAGCGCTGCTCGAGCTAAACCATCGACTTTTTCCACGAGATTCAGAGAATTGATCACGCCAGTTATTTTACCGGAATTAATATACTGGGGGCTACTAAAAGGGCTATAGATAAACTGATACCCAGGGAAAATATGTAATCACATACTAGAATATCCATCAATACAAGTATAGCGTAGACAAAAGATAGAATCACCATACACACTCCAGTGCAGGGACAGGATTTGAACCCGTGACCTCAAGGTTATGAGCCTTGCGAGCTACCATACTGCTCTACCCCGCAAGAATAATTTTAAATTAACTCATATTAAGACGTTGTACTAACTTTGACTTTCAAGTGTTAAGCATAAGGCATTCCATCAGGTTCTTTTTCATCCGATAGAAGATTGTTGAGTTCTTAAAGATCAGATCATTTATGAAATGATGGTGTCATTGAAATAGACCCTCCTAATCAACCAGTGGTCACCTCAAATCTGGTATTTGGTTTAGTTGGAGATATTCTTTGCCCGATAGCTGAGATCTTGCCAAGCATGACCTATTCTAGTTCTAGCACCGGAAGAGAAATTGCAGAGGTGCGACTATCGGACACGAATGCAGTTGCGGATCAAAATATGTTGAAAGAGATATTCAAGGAGAATGGAGCACTCGTGTTAGTCGAAGGAGTAGGAAGCGCCAAGGACGATTGATTGCTATGCAGGCGACCCTTGAGACGAGGAACTATCAAAAAGAAAAGAATAAGCATCATCAGAACGATCCGAAGAAAGTAGGCAAGGGGCAAAGACTTGAAGTGAGGAGCACCGATTGACGCTCCCCAGTGTTTATTGAGCTCAAAGTGGATGTGAGAAATTTCTATGCTCTCTATGCTATGGTCTTCGCTCCGCAGCTAGTCTCGATTCAAAGACAGTGGAAGGATCCATCCTTTAGCTTTTCTATCTCCACATCCCAGTATATTAATTGGGGCCCGCACTTTCCACCGACCCCACGAGCCCTAGCTTCTTCAACTTTGGCTAGCACTTCCAGACTTCATCGGACCTCCATTCTCAACCTTCAAAACAACCCCATTGACTCCCATTTGCAATGAACCAGGGACAATGGACATGGTAGCAACCCGCTAATGGAGCACACCCCATCAACCCCCTTTCCCCCTGATCAAACGGGAGCGATCCCTGTAAGGCGAACATCTCATTTTCAATGTGGAAGTTTTACTTTGGGGCCTCGATGATTTCATCAATGAATTGGCAAGGAAGCACAAGTAATAAGAGTGAAATGAATCTGAAAGGATAAAGTCAGATACAAAGGGCAAGGAATGCCTCCTAACGTGGGTCAACCCCACTTAACCCTGGAATCGATTAGTGGTTGTGTTTAAAATTTTGCCTTTTTACGCCTAAAAAAAGTTGTGGTTGGACCAGCAAATCAACTAAACAGCATGGCATGCATATAATATAGCAAGACAGATAACAATGGAATAAGAACATTGCATTCAGTAGTATTCTTATGAATCTATCCAATAGACAAGTGGGCGGAAACCACTTTAAGATAAGCTATCCGAAATGTTTTCTTAAATATGGGCACCTTCCAATTTGATCCAAAAGGATATCCTGGAAGAAAGGCTTTTTTTAGCTGAGGTGCCAGTATATTAATTGGGGAGGTATTAATTCGGAAGGGCCCAATCATCGGTTAAGTTCGGTCCCCTTCAGGCGCCTCACTAACGCTCGCCTTCTCTTCGCTCTAGACAAGAGCACTAATGGACACGGGGAGGGAGCAGGCGAAGCATGTCGTTCGTAATGGGAAGAGAGCTTCCTTCGGGCGTCCGCCTCTTTGTTGGACCGCGAACACAATGGTCTCTGACTTTAAATCTCTTATATTCATTGGAAAGTTCTTTTCGATACGAAACCAATGGTTCCGGTTTTAGGAGAATCCGACGGTCAGATTTTCCGTAACATCAATTTGAACTTAATGGTTGAAATTCACGAAAGATCGCTGCGCGGCGCGTTCTATTCAAACCATTAAATATATATATATATATATATATATATATATATATATATATATATATATATATATATATCGTCGATTTCCATTCAAAACGTATTTTATAAATCATTTATAAATTCATTTAAAATGATTTCAACTTCATTTTCAATTTTAAATCAAAATTGAATATTCAATATCATTATAATATTAAAATGATATTATTTTCAAAATATCTGATTTTGAAACCCATTTCCCTTTCGTATCCATTTCTAGAATGAATAAAATCAAATTATAAACCCATTTGAGTTGAAATGACATTTAACTACTTAACTCAGCTTCATTTTTCAATATTATTGTGTCCATCCAAAATCGGACATCAAAACCACATTTTGATTATTTACCGAATTTATTTTAAAATATTCATTATTTCCGAATTGGAATGTGACTCAAACAATTAACATATAATTTTAATTATATGGATTTCATACATCGCATGTAGTTTACAATAATGATAAATAATCATCAAACATTCAAACATCATCCTGAGTGCATTCTACAACTGTATAAGCATTAAAATAAATAAATAATGATCATGACAGTCTGTCAACCAATCGATTGACATACTACTAAATATTGGGATTAGTGTATGTCAAATATCATCCCAATACCCGTTCGGGGTTTTCATCCAACAAATACTGATTATTATTTGTGCGCTTGGGCGATGTGTAGAAAATTAGTGTCCCAATCAAGATCAGGTAAATAGGTGTATATAAACAAGTCGTCCGAGTTGTAAATGAATATTTACTCCATTTCAACCATCATAAATATATTAACATTTTTCTAACATGTTAGATACCACAAATCACCATCACAAAACACAAATCACCAAATCATTCATATAAATAAATACTCAACTACCCAATGCCATTTACGGCGCCACAAGTGGCCATCCGCGGAGTATGAAATGCGAGTGTCGCTAATATCCATACATCGCTTCCAATTTAAATTATTTGTGGGAGTTCGTGTGTTGAACTCCAAAAATAACTACATGATAAAATATTGAGTGAGAAGGAGTTCTCACTTTGATTTTAACTCCGTCAGTCTTTAATTGGCAATTTTGGTACCGTTTAGGTTTGTATTTGCCCCAAATTCAAACAAGCTCCAAAATTGGACCCGGTCAATTTTGTTGTGAAGCTCTCGACTCTACGATCGCAACGGATCTAGTTTCGCGCGATTCTGAGTTCGTAGCAAAAGGTTATTAGCTTGCGAAGTTTAGATCATGATTTAAATAATTACTTAAATTAATTTACAACCAAAATTCGATTCAACGTTGCTTCCACTCCTTCCATCGTTGTTGCCGCAGCCCGGGGCCTTACGCCACTGACCTGGGCCCACCGCCGCCTCCCCCTATGCGAGGCGAGCCTCCGCCTGAATTGGCGAGCCCAGTTCACCGTTGGCGATTAAGATTTCACCCCCCCCCCCCCAAATCCACATCAAACCCGATTGCGCCGCAACCGCCACTCCGTCTTGTCGCGCACCACCACTAAAAGCTCCACCTTGCCACCCTCTACCAACCCCTTTCCACCTTGGCCTGAAAACGCCTCTCGCGGCCGCCACAGGTCAACTTCCGTTTGCTGCTTCTTCAAAACGTTGATCCCTGTTCATCCCTATTTTCCGATCACCACTTCCATTTTTAGGTCGACCAATCTAAAGAAAAGTTGTGGCCTGACCTTTCCGCTACAATTTTCTCTTTTGTGCCACTATCAAATACTCGTCGGTTTGCTCATAATTCTCCAAAAAACCGAAGTCAGTTTTCTGACTTTGACCATCGATTCCAGCGAATCCGTGCGATGATAGACCATGACATTTTTGTGGTAGGTAGAGAACATCATACACTACAATATTGCTTTTTTGTGTTTGGGCTAATTGCTTAACTATTGGAAGATATAAATTAATTTGTGATCTAGGGTTGTTCTGCAAAATATTTTCAAGGGGAAAAGGGCTGCTGCGAAAATTTGGAGGAAGAAGAGAAAATGTGGGTTTGTGGAAGGAAAAGATATTATATAGGGGTGATTTATGATTTTATATTAATTCCCTAGTTTACGCTCTCCCTGTTTGAAGTTTAGCGATGCCCCGGTCACACACAAACTACGTTGGCGATGAAAATTGACATGCTGCTATGTCTTGACGATAGAGTCCTAACAAAACTGGTTTGTCAAATTTTGAATCCGTTTGCTCAAAAAGCTCCGTTTTTTGCTTAAATGGCAAGTTGATTCACAATTTATTATGCACGGCCACATACTAGCTCCAAAAATTACGAAAATTGGAATCTAGCAATAATTTAATATTCCGGATACAACAAAAGTGGTTACGTTGAAAACGGAGGTCGTTTGCAAAATGTCTATTTTAAGGGCTTTATATATATTAAAAATATATATAAATTCCATAGCGACTATTTTAAATTTTAAACTGGACATAACTTACAATTTATAAAGCGAAATCTCAGTTTCTTACATTCGTTAGAAAGATATTGTTCAAAATATTCCGATGGTTTCTTGTTTCACTGAAATCCGATTTATTTTGAATTCTATACATTCAATTGAAATATAAATCGAATTTTTAAACTACCACGCCATTTTAGGCTCGTTTTATAATTAATATAATTTATATGTCCAAACTTCGATTTAAATAAATTTTTAGTCGTTATTATTTAAAATAAATCATTTTAAACATTCATAACCCATTAAAATAGCTAAAATAAAATTTTTAAATTGGTTCATAAATTCCAGGCTGTTACAATCTCCCCCACTTAAAATCTTTTTGACCTCGAAAAGGAACGGAACTAAATGTTGTTTAACTAACCAACTCAACTTTCATTGTGGCTTGAGATCTTCAATTTTTCAATTTCTAAGAACTTTCTAATTTCTCAAAAATTTGGCCAACACCCTAAATTTTTGAATAATTTCGCCATAACCTCCTTTGTACGGGGAGGGTTTGAAAATTTTATTGGGCCGTATTAAGCACCCAATAAATCAATAAAAAGCACACACAATTTTTCTGACCTGTGTAAAAATGTCGAAATCTCATACCTTGCCCCAGTGTTGGAAATAAAATAATCCGTGTTAATTAAAAACAAGAGAGTCGTGAATTTTTGTCATCTCCAGGCCTATCTTAGGTTTTTATTAAATCCTTCCCCGAGCACCGTTACATGTATTTAACTAAGTCCATAATCAGTCTTCTGTTCAACCTGTAATTCATTCCTCGCCATACAAGCATCTTGCCAGTATGGAAATCCAAACCTCGTCATATAAGCGCCAAATGCTTATATGGAATATGATATGATATAGTATGCCATGCGGTGTAGTTCATAATTTATTTAATGCTATCCTATGGCGTATGTTTATAATCTCACACAGAACAACCATCACGACGCATCCAAAAACACTCACAGTAGTTTATATAATAAATAAAATTGCGCATCTAACTCATTAAGGTGCACATGTTTGTTGGGCACGCAATTTATTTCTTTACTCTACAGCGAATCCATTAACCTGGTCAACATACATATGTACATGTCTCTGTATGCAATTCCAATCAATTTTCAATTCAGTTTAAAATTTGACTCAATTTGGCATTACTTACTATTCATCGTTTTATTGGTTTTATCAATCCAATATTTTTATTAGTTAAATTAATTATCACACAACACAACCATAAATCCATTAATTGGTTAACTTTTCACATATATAACTTTTATATACTCAAAAATCAAATTTTCAGCGTCAAATCTCAAGCAGTAAATTCTAACTATATTTTGGTTCCCCCACCAGTCAATTGGAAATATATATCCACCTTCGAGACTCGAACACAGACACTGATGATGAGGCCACTTCGTCAGAATCATCCCCGGGCGACTAAAGCATGATTATATATCTATCCAGTATATTTGAGACATCGAATACACGCTAGCTAGGTGTATGTATATGCAAAATCTTCTTATACCTGATAAGTGATAGTCCAAAATCAATATAAAATAAAATATTCTAATACGTATAATAAGACATAATTTTCAAAATTAAAATTGTTTTTAAAAATAACACTCTTCGAACTCATTCAAGGGTATTACTAACCCTATCTCTAACGAGTCCTTCCCATAGGATATTACTAATCCTTTCTATGATGACTCTTTCGTTTGGTTCTAATGTGCCTTGTTCTCGAGCTTTGTAAACCAAGGCTCTAATATCAACTGAGACGACCCAGACTTCCCCAAGGAGATGGAGGAGCCCGGATTGCTTTGAGAACATGATGCATCAGAACACAAACAATATAACATTTCATTGCTATTACAACAACTACATTAGAGTACAAGAATATACCAGAGTATATTATACAACGGAAAAATATCAGAGATTTAAATTACATTTAAATACATAAACATAATGTACAGCGGAAAACATCAACTACCACAACTGAGAGAAATACACGGATACAAAGCTTTCCGAATATAGTTCCAATTATAATCCAGGATCCTATGAAAAGAAATATCTGCGAAAACCAAAACTACTAGCTGCCCGTGTGGAAAATATGAGCACCCAAAGTTTAGGTTAAAACAATAAACTCTGAGCCAATCATGGGGCTGGTGTGAGAACTAAAAAATTTATTAACTTTATTTTAAAGTTGGGTAAATCAAAGGTGTAACAACCCGGATTTTCAGAACCAATTTAAAATTTTATTTTAGCTATTTTAATGGATTTTGAATATTTAAATTGATTTATTTTTAATAACAATGATTAAAAATTTATTTTTATTATTTTAATTATAAAATGAGCCTGAAATGGCGTGGTAGTTCGAAAATTCGATTTTAAATTTCAAATGAATGTACAGAATTCAAAATAAGTCAGAATTGGACAAAACAAGAAATATTTGAATCTGTTTAATTATATCTTTCTAACGAATATAAGAAACTAAGATTTCACTATATAAATTGAAAGCTATGTCTGGTTTAAAATTTAAAATAGTCACTGTGGAATATATATATATTTTAATATATAAATAGCCTTGAAAAATAGGCATTTTGAAACAACCTCCGTTTTTTATGAAACTACTTTCGTTGGATTCGGAATGTCAAATCATTGCTAATTCCAATTTTCATAATTTTTGGAATTAATACGTGAGCGTGGAAAAAGAAAACGTGTTTTGTCAATTTCAGTAGGATTGGATCGACTAGAAAATGGACATTTTTCAAACGGTCTCCAAATTTGACGAAATTAGTTTTGTTAGGTCCATATCGTCAAAACATAGCTAGATTTATTTTTCTAGAATTTTTGGAGTCAGTATGTGTCCCCGGTAAATTAAAATGTACGTTTAAATTCAATATACATTGATTTATATTTTAATTTAAATTAAAACCGATCGTAGCAGTCGAATTGGCTTACGGGACATGTCCCATTATGTCCGGAATGGGGTTATTTGGCTAGAGGCGACAGTCGTTGGATTTGATTTGGAGTTTGTAGCATTAAACTAGTTATTTACGAATTAATTTATATTAATATATATATATATATATATATATATATATATATATATATATATATATCCTCAAGTCAAACAATTTCTCAGCCGTCACCCACAAAAGAACGATCCATGATTTCCGGTCTTTGATCCCTCCGATCTCCTCCATGGCGATGCCTTAGGTGGGGGGGTCAACGACAAAAGGATGCGACTATGCGAGGGCTACGTTCTGGCGGAGGCGCTCGACCTCCGATGAGCTGACGAAGGCGCGACGGCGGTTTAAAGGGCATACAGTTTTAGGGGAAATTAGGAAATTCTGGTGATCACTGGGGTTCGGGATTGGGTCAGTAGGCTCGGTGTAATGTCCCGTATTTTACGGTTAAATAATTTATTTATTTAATTATTAAATAATGGTTTAGAGATTTATATGAACGTTTAATTAAATAATATTGAATATTTAATTAATTTAAATAATATAATAATACATTTAAATCCGAAATAGTCGAAAATAGTGAATTGACAATATAATGTGAGCTGGACAATTTAAAATATTTAATTCAGCATAGAATTTGAATAACGAATATATTATTTGAACGACAGTTGAATGTATAATTTATATTATAATTAAAATCGAGCTCAAAATGGCGCGGCAGTTCGCTATTTGGCGATTTGAACTTCAACTGAATATACAGGGTCTGTTTTAAATCGGATTTCTGTGAAACAAGAAACGTTCGGAGCTGGTGAAGTATATTTTTCTAATGGAAGAGAAAAATCGGGATTTCATTGTGTAGATTTTGATTTATGTCCAAATCGTATTTTAGAAAAGTCGCTATAGAATTCCTTTATAATTTATAACGAATTATATAGATTATATAGATTATATATGGATTTTTCAATATAAATTGAATATCGATTCAACCGGGATTTGAATATCGAGTTATAAATCCAATTGGAGCTATACGATATTCTGTGTGAATATATATACGATAATATATATTTATTTATATTTAATTTAATTGTTTTTAAATATATTTATATATTTAAATGGGTTATTTGGAGCTTTAAAAATAACCAGTTTTAAAAACGACCTCTGTTTTCGACGAAACTAATTTTGTTGGATCCGTAATATCAAATTATTGTTGGATTTCAAGTTTCATGATTACTGAAGTCGGTATGTAGCCGTACGGATTTTAAATGTGAAAAACAGTCAATATTTTGATGATTAAAAATACGCTGTGTGAGCAAACAGAGTTAGAATTCGACAAAACCAGTTTCGTTGGGTCTGTAACGCCAAACTGTAGTTGCATACCAATTTTCGTGATTTTTGGGTATCGTATGTGGTCATAGGATTTTTAAGGATGAGTACAAGTAGCGGTTGCTTAGAAATTGATATAATAATCGAATATAAAAATATTTAAAAAAAAATTCTATAAATACACACCAACTCTTCTAACCCTAAACCTATTTCTCTCTGGTCATTCTTTCATCCGCCGTCATGTTTCTTTCCTAGAAACAAAATCGTGGAATTCATAATCAGGTTGCAACGCTCTTCCTTCTGGTACGGGTTTTGCTGTGATTGACATCATTTTCTCGTCATTGGAAAACTCGCGCAGAACTAGGGTTCGATAATTTGGGAAGATTCTAGCATCGAATCAGGTTTGGATCTCGTAGTTGCATTCGGAAGATCAAATAATGCTCGCGTGATGATTTTTGGGAAAATCCATGATAATTTTGGTCGCTGTTCGTAAGGGGATGGTATGCCAGTTCTGAAGAACGCGATGCACTCGGAGAAGTCGAGTTCGTCCTTATTGATTTGGGTGGGAGTATAGTTCGAAGATAAGCTTAATGGTGGGGTTGGATTTAAAGTTCGTGGAAAAATGAGTGGTGCGGTGAGCATCAAGAACATGGGAATGGTGCTGAAATTGGATTCACACGCATAGGGAAGAAGACACCATAGTACTGGTGAGCTGGATTTATAGTATTAAACAAGGATGGAGGGAAGGAGTTTTCAAAGAGGATTGAAATGGTACTTGTTTGAAGTTGAATTATGGTGTAAAGAGAAAGAGGAGTGGAAGCTTAGAACGTCGGCTGTGATGAAGAAATAAACAGGAGGTGCGGAATTTAATTTCTCCGTTTGGGGAAGAAAACCAATTAAGGTAATGACATGTGGATTAATTAGGATTAATTAATTAATATATAAATGTTAGTGATGTCTAAATAGTTGAAAACTTGTAATATGAATAACTTACTCGTACATTGTCAGAATTGGACAAAACAAGATCCGTTGGGATCGTATGGACGGACACTACCCAATGGAACTTATTGGGATTGGATTGGAGCTCGTTATAATTTATAGTGAAATAAATTGTCAGAATCAAATCAATGACAGTTATTCCTTATTTAACGATAATCGCCCAATGTGAGTAAAACTCACCAACTCTATCAGTTCATGTTTTTATAACGTATATTTAGAACTGATAAATGATGACTGATTGCGTGTATTGACTGTTTGGTTGAACTACTAAGTAATTGTTTGAAATTATAGATCTGATTATATATATATATAAATTGATTCTGATTAGTAGAATATTTCATAGTGAAATGAAATGGATGTTAATTATATTGTTTAACATCTGTGGATGCAGGGAAATAAGTCGGAGGAATCCAACTGGATTCCTCAACAATTATTTTACTGTTTTTCATATATTGTAATATATGATGTGATATATAATCTATGTTGATTACGTGTGCTGAATGACATCGATCATTGTTATTTGGGTAGTTTAAATGTCGTACGGAGTACTGGAATGTAGAAAAGGGGATTTTCAAAGTGTATTTTGAAAATAAAGTATTTATATAAAATCAATGGATTTTATATATAAAAGGAAAAGGATTATATAAAAGGAAAATATTTGTGAAACAAATATAAAAGGAAATATTTGTAAAACATTTACAAATGAAATTGAAAAGGAAATATTTGTAAAAAACATTTACAAATGAAATTGTAAAGAAAATATTTGTAAAATATTTACAAATGAAATTGAAAAGAAAATATTTGTAAAACCTTTACAAATAGAATTGAAAAGGGATTGAAAAGGAAATGTTTATTTGTTAAATAAATAAAATTATAAAAGGAATATTTATTTGGAAAATAAATGGGATTATAAAAGGGAATTAACGAGAGATAAAAGAGTTATCGATTAGAGTTAAAGGACAGAGTAAATTGGATAGAGTTAATTGATTAGAGTTATCGATTAGAGTTAATCGAATAGTGTTAAAAATTAGAGTTATCAATTAAAGTTAAATCGAATTAGAGTTAAATCGGATTAGAGTTTATCGAATAAGAGGTGATCGAATATTAGTTGTTCGAATTAAAGTTAATTGGTTAGAGATAATTGAAAGAGAGTTAATCGAACATAGTTTATTCGAAAAGGAGTTATTCGAACATAGTTTATTCGAATAGAATTAAAGGAGTTATTCAAAATAGTTATCCAAATAGAATTAAAGGAGTTATTCGAAATAGTTTACTCAAATAGAATTAAAGGTGTTATTCGAAATAGTTTATTCGAATATAATTAAAGGAGTTATTCAAAATAGTTTATTTGAATAGAGTAAAGGAGTTATTCGAAATAGTTTATTCGAATAGAGTAAAGGAGTTATCGAATATTAGTTATTCGAAAAGGAGTTATCGAATATTAGTTATTCGAAAAGTAGTTAATCGAATAGAGTTATTCGAAAAGGAGCTAATCGAATATGAGTTATTTGAAAGGAGTTAATCGAATATGAGTTATTCGAAAGGAGTTATCGAATATTAGTTATTCGAAAAGGAGGTTATTGTATATAGTTATTCAAAAGAGTTAATCCAATAGAGTTAACCAGTTAGAGTTAATTAGTTAGAGTTAACTAGTTAGAGCTAACTAGTTAGAGTTAACCAGTTAGAGTTAATCAATTAGAGTTAACCAGTTAGAGTTGATCGATTAGAGTTAAATCGAATTAGAGTTATTCAAATAGAGTTAATCGAGTTAGAGTTAGTCAAGTATTAGTAAATTGAATAGAGTTAGTCGCATATTAGTTAATCGAATATAGTTTATTCGAAAAGGAGTTTGTAACACCTCGTATTTTCTATTAACATTATAATAATGAATCCAAGAATACTTAATTTAAAATTTGAGAATTAAGGAAAACGAGTTACTTAATTTTAAATTGGACTTCGTATGAAGAAGTTATGGCTGTCAGAAGTTTCCAGAAAATTCAAATAAATTCAAACAGCTCGAAAACGAATTCAAATTCAAATCAGAAATCAGAAGCGGGCTGGGCGGGAAAATTCCCGCCCAGGACACAGGTCGACCAGGGGGTCGACCCTAGTGTCGACCTCCCCCTACAGGTCGACCTGGGGGTCGACCTGGCCCCCGGCCAGATCTGAATTTTGAACGACTGATGACTTGCTGCTGAGTCACTAGGGTTTCTGGATGGTCCTGATCTAGTCTGAGTGGCTGTGATTAACACTAGGTTCATCCGACGACTATAATTAAACTGGAATTCTATATAAACAACTCAATGCTCAACCTAAAAAAACACACAGAAAAATAATCCTAGAACTGAAATGCCGTCAGTAGAGAACTTGGAGTAGCCGTCACCGTTTTCAACTCAAAGACGAATTAAAAAGCATACATCAAAATTCAAATTAAAACTAGTCTAATTCAACGATCTTCATCAAAGGCGCGCATCTCCAATTTCAGAATTCAGATTTCAAAAATCAAGAATTCCTTTTAGTTTGTAAGTTGGTTATTACGTAGATTTAAACATTCAATTGAATCATGACATGTTGTAATTGTAATATAGAATGTTGCTTTTGTATAAGATTTGATTCTCGTTTATCTTAAAGTATCGTTGTAATTAATCTTGTCTATATATGCTTGTGGCGATGAACATGTTGTATATTAATCATGCCTAAATGCTTGTCGTGATGAACATATTTGTATGTTATTGGAATCTATTATGATTGGGTAATGGATCTATTTTGCCAACAAAATGGTGAAACATATCATGTTGTAATTTGGTGGTTATTTGCAAGTTTATGATCTAAATCACATGCTTACATGTTAGATTAACATTCATGAATATTTAGAACTATGTCAAGTTGAATCTATTTATGTTGCAAGATTGGATTTGTAGTCCTCTTATGTTTTAACACAAGTTATCATGCTAAGTGTGATTTAAACATGTTTATGGTAATCCTCTTATGTTTTAACACATAAGTTATCATGCCAAGTTGTGATTTAAATATGTTCATAGTGGTTTTCTTATGTTTTGACATACATAAGTTAGTATGCTAAATTGTGGTTTAAAATTTTGTTTATATGTTGAACCTCCATGCTAGACCTTTGCCAAGTTTACATGACAATTAGACCCAACTTAGTACACCTTTACCGATTTAATTAAAGATAATGATACATCTATGTCAAGTTACATGTGATAAGTTAAACGTATGCTATTTTATGTTTATTTCATGTTCCTTGTTTGTTACCCCTTTTTGTTTATGGGTTTGGGCTAATTTGCCAGCCCAACATTTTATGTGATTCATACGTACGTTCTACGGGGATAGCGATGGGAAAACATGAAAATTCATGGCATAGGTTTGTTAATAAAATGGTATATTAGATATACCATTTATTGTGGGCAATATTTGAAAAGATAATCATGGCATGAGTAAATTAAAATTAATTTACATAAAGAAATTTGACATATATAGAAAAATATGAATTTAGAAAAGACGAATATGCCTAACCCGAGGTTAGACTGAGTTGTGGTGTAAATCTGCCCGGAACCGACCGGCATATCCAGTGACCACAACAAGACCTGTTTAATGTGGGTTGTTAGTGCATCTAGCCCAAAAAGAACCCGAGGTTAGACTGTGTTTTGATGTAAATCTGCCCGGAACCGACCGGCACATCCAGTGACCACAACAAGACCGGTCTAATGTGAGTGGTTGGTGCTTTAATAAATTAAAGCTAAGTCAGGATTGGTAGGGTTAAGTAAAATGAGGAAAACACTTAACCGATTCAACATGTTAACTAAACGAATGGGCGGGGTTAGGTAAACTTGGACACTTAACTAAATAAACATGTTGATTAGAAAACCCCAGTAACAGGGATCCATTTCAGCAGTAACCCACATAGATGTATCATGGTACCCTAAAACTAGGCAGGGTGGGGCACGATTACTGGGCTGAACTATAAGCGGTCAAAACGTTGGCGGTTGGTGGGTCAGTGTAGGTTCCGACGGAGTATGGGCGTGCACGTACCCCGGAGTGGAAAAATCAGGCACTGGGCATCAGTAGTGTACACTGTGCATCTTGAATCGTGTCGGGTTGCCACCAGAGGGACTGATACACTCCATGGTGGGACCAGCACAGGTAGCTACAGTCAAGCGGGGCCGAATGACACAGAATATGAATGCATGCGAGTAGGAGCCGATCATTAAGGGGATCGTTTGTTATAAACACGTGGGGCAGGTTGAACCATTGGTTAAGTAGGTGCAGAGACTATAGTAATGGGTATGATCACATGTTCCTCTTATCTTATATTAGGGTATTGTCCTATGTTCTGTTATCACTGTCATGATCCCTCTCCTTATTTAAATACTAGTAATCACTGAACTTACCAGACTTATTGTCTGACCCATTTTCTCTCGTCTTCTGTCCCCCCTCCCCCCAGGTCCACAAGGAGGGAATTCTCCAGCTTAGTCAGACTCTTTGCAAGCTAAAGAAAGTAGATGTACGATTGGGACTCTCTTACCTTGGCTATGGCTTTTGGATACTACACTTGGGGATTTATGCAGTTTTATTTATGGTTTATGCTTCTTTATTAAATAATCAAGACAGAAATTATGGTGTAATGTTTTGGAAATTATTTTGAGACAATTTGATGTAATGCTTTTGTATTGAACTACGTATGCAATAAATATTTGAATTTCCGCTGCTTAAATTTATCTGTCTTGTAAATTTTTCTGTGTCTTGTACCCATAACCCTCCACCAAAGTTAAGGCATTCCCTTTGTGAGTGACCTTAACGGAGGTGGGGTGTTTCACTTGGCATCAGAGCAAAAGGTTTACCTGATCAGATAAGAATTTTTGAAAACTATTTTTCAAAAAGAAATATAACGAAGCATTTTACAAGGAAAAGTGTTGTTTTGAATTTAAAAAAAAAGGCATAATCCCCAAAGCCATATGCACTATCTTTCTATCCTTCGTTTTGAATCTTTTCCTTTTTGTTTCAGCATGTCTGGGAATCTTAACCTTCCAGAGGGTGTACCGATACCTGGCTGGTTCAGGAGGTACTTAGAGGTTAGGGCCAATGATGCAGGCCCAGCAGATATTCCTCCTCCAACTGTAGCAGTTCCTCCTCCTCCTCCTCGTGCAAATGCTTTCTCAAAGATTTGTAGAGACTTTAGGGCCATGAGTGGAAAGGATTTCAAGAGAACTGAATCATTCGTAGAAGCGAGGAACTAGCTCAAAGAAACAGAGGATCTGTTCGTTATCTTCGAGGTGGACGATAGGCAGAAGATACAGTTAGCTGTATGGTTGCTCAAAGACAAAGCTTCCTATTGGTGGGAAGTAACTGACGCTGAAAGACCAGTTGATACGTGGATGGATTTCAGAATAAGGTTTGAGATGAAATTCCTCTCACAAGCTGAACGAAGTTTATAGCTGGAAAAGTTCTTATCTATTAAGCAAGGAAGTATGACGGTCAAGGAGTACGTCAATCAATTCAATCAGCCGGCCCGATTTTGACTGGACTTAGTGAATACTCATCATAAGAAGGCTCTTTGTTTTGTCAAGGGGTTGAATGAGCCACTTTACAGCTTGGCTATGACCCATATACCTATGGGGGCTACTTACGAGAGGTTAGTGTGAAAACCCGTAACTTCCCCGGTGAGGGAAAGCGCGGATAGTTCGAGAACAAGCCACAACAGAACGCAGACGGAAGAACATTTCATTGTATATTACAACAATTCCATCAGAATACAAGAATATACAGAGTATAAACCAAAAATACACATTTACCAAATATCAGAGATTACAATAAATTACATAGCAGCGGAAAATAATACAATACACAACTAGAAGTAATACGCGGATACAAAGCTTTCCGAGTATCGTTCCAGCTATAAATCAGGACCCTGTGAATATAAATCTGCAAAAACCAAAACTACTAGCTGCCCGTGTTGAAAATAAGGGCACCCAGAGTTTAGGTTAAAACAATAAACTCCAGGTCAGTCATGGGACTGGTGTGAGAATTAAAACAGTTATTTAAAACTTTACTTTAAATCAGATATATCAAGGGACCACGCCGTATAACACGGAACGGGTTTCCTCCCAAGAATTAGTGCATATAACAAAATGTTTTTTGGAAAAATGAAGCTATTATAAGACCCAGGTCCTATAACACAATGCAACGCAAACCGGGGGATAGGGTTTTCCCTTATAATTGCCAAACATGCTTAGTACGTTTAAAACAAATCATTTGATACTACTATAAGTGCATAGTGTATAAAACAACTTCAAATCATAAGTATCAATCATAGGCGGCATGGGTACCATATATCATGTCACCAATACTAGGCTCTACAAATAAAACCGCAAACGTCACGTATTGGAAATTGGGTTATCATTTATGGTATGAACCGAGGCTAGGGATCGTCCTCTACCGATTCGAGACGCTATAGTCCGCCCCTCAGGAACAGCCGCAACTGCCCCTTGGATCGTCAGGGCCGGTCCACCGATGTGGATTATTATGCCTGAACACTGCGTTTCCCCGCCCTATGGGGCGTAGGTGAGCCAACAAAATGACTCCATCGGTTCGAGAACGACCGATATATCTGAGGCGCCTCAAAACAGCAACAACCACATAAGTCAAACTCGTCAGGGCGTGTAAAACCACTGACGCCACTTCTAACTAGAAAGAAACGCATGCCCTCCCTGATGTCCTCTCCCGTTTCTGGTTCATACCGGGTGTGAAACTCGCGAAGTAAACGTTACACAAAGCTATGCCACAAAGGTCTTGCTTTGATCATCAACCACAAGACTTTGCTTTTCAACAGAAGCCTTGATCAATTGCCACTTAGGCATGCCACACAGGCAATTCATTCCATGTGATGGATATCCATCAATATATAACCCCTGGGCTCGTACGTCTCAGAGAAGGGCGTTAAGCAAGAGAATAAATTCTCCGCCGCCAAACAGATATATATTTAATAGAAATCAATCACACAGACTGAAATCCAATGTCAGACACAGTCCATTTACAAGTTCGTTCTGTGTCAGAATGAAACCGGAGGCACCTAGTACCCCTCACATCCATCGATCTCCAAATACGTCTGGACGATCACCAACTGTTTCCATCTTCTTGGGTGTACATCCCAATCAAGATCATCAGTAATCACCCAAATGACGGGAAGACCTCCGGTCTTCGACCACCGTCTTCATCTTCGACTTATCGTCGTATCAGTTATTCAGAATGGGATAAACCCGGTCTTCCCGAATAACTCGCGTATATAATAAACATGTGTTACACAAACACAACATACGCCTCATTCCAATTTATCAGTCACTAACCGTAAATTAACAAGAGAATAATTCCCCAAATATTAACCCCGAAGGTCGAAACCAACATCAGATCAATATCCAGAAAACCATTCTGCTTAGCTAACCGACGGTTAGTTTCTAAATTTCACATTCATATGGAAAGGTTCCCATTAATTTTATCAAAGATAAATTCCTTGAATTTATTCTTTAATCTTCTTTTGAATTTCGATTCAACTAGCCGGGATTAACGAACCTTACCGAAGTAATCATTTGTTTTAATTTCTCAATCCCAACCCATTCATCCCATGAAGTAAAACTGGTAATACTTCATATCTAACACCACGGTGTTATCGGTAAATTTAATTACCATTTCACGTTCAAATCTAATTAAAGATTTAACTAACGCCTGGAGCAAAACTGGTGATACTCCATTCTCGATCATTTCAATCTAATTAAAGATTCATTAAAACTCCACTTAGTTTTAATCTGTGACTGGGTTAAAGAATCAGTGTCATTTAAACACGGTTCACGATAAACCCAAAATCACATCACATTTCAATCAGTCCCTAACCGTAAATTAGCAAGTGAGCAGTTCCCTAAGTATTAACCCCGAAGGCCGAAACCAACATCAGATCAATACCCCAGAAACTATTCAACTTAACTAATCTCCAGTTAGTTTCTGATTTTCTTAACTCCTTTGGGTCTGAGAACAGTATTATTGAAGATACCGTTCACGACAACCCAAAATCACATTCCATTAATTATCGGGTTAAAGAACAAGTGTTATTTAAAACACTGTTCACGATAAACCCAAAAATCAATACCAATTCAAATCCAGTTAAATATCATTTAATTGGTACACTTCATTAAATCTAAATAAAAAGATTTAATCTTTTCTCAACTGGGTTCAAGAACAGTGTTAATGAAGACACCATTCACGACAAACCCAAATCACATTTGATATTAAATACAAGGCTCTGAATAGAAAATATATCGGTTTATATTCAATATCAAATTCTACGACCAACAAATATCGTATTGGAAATAACGATATAATTATATCTTTCAAATTTCCATAACGATATCTGTGTAATCATGAAATCCAAGATCGAAATAATCCAAAGACAATTTCGATTCAAATCCATTCCAATTCAATTATTGGAATTCTCGTTACTTTTAAAACCCATTTCAAATTCAATTTATTTATTTAAAAATAAATAGAATTTTAATTCTAGTTCAAAACTAGTTCATTTCGATAAAAAATCTATTTTTATCTTTTCAAATATGGAGTTTTTCATCCCAACTTTTCCCAAATCATTTCTTATGATTTTATACAAATTATTGATATTTTAAATAATTTTATCAAGGCCCGTACAATCGATTTCCATCAACGGCCATCGAACTGCACTTATAGCGACCTTTTCCAAATTTGATTTAGACATAATTCCAAATCCAACTGTTAGATTTCTAATTTCTAATATTCGTTAGAAAGTTCTTTTCGATACGAACCCAACGGTTCCGGTTTTAGGAGAATCCGACGGTCGGATCTCCCGCAATATCCATTTGAAGTCAATGGTCGAAATTCGCGAACTGCCGCGGCGCGGCGCGTTCTATTCAGGCCATTATATTATATATATATAATATATACTTCGTCGATTTCAATTCGAAACGTGCTTTATAAATCGTTTTAAATTCATTTTCAAAACGGTTTCAACTTCATATTCAATTTCAAATCAAAATTGAATATTCCAATATAAATTCGTTTCAAATTCATTTCAAATCGATTTCAATTTAATTCGAATTTCTTTTCAATTTCAATTTGAATTCAATTCCTTTCGATTTCAATTCGGATTCAATTCTATTCAATTTAATTCGGATTTCAATTCTATTCGAATTTCAAATCATTTCAGTGTATTTCGAATTTCAAATCAATTCAGTTTAATTCGAATTTCAATTCACTTTAAATATAATTCGAATTTCAATTCATTTCAATATAATTCGAATTTCAAATCTATTCGATTTCAAATCCATTCAATTTAATTCGAATTTCAAATTTATTCAATTTAATTCGAATTTCAAATCTATTTCAATATTCATTGAAAAATGAATAAAATCGATATAAATATCGTTCACGTCAAAATGGCGTCAAACTAATCAACACGGCTTCATATATTTCTATTTTCAAATACTTATTTTTCAAATATTTCTATTTCAAATATTTCTTTTTTCCAAACTGGAATGAGGTCCAATCAATTACCATTTAATGTTAATTATATGGATTTTCTGCAACACATGTATACAATAACAACGATGAATAATCAACCATCATCCAAAGTGCTTTCTATGCTGTATAAGCATCAAATATAAATATTCAACGCTTATAACAGTCTGTCAATCAATCGATCGACATTCAGCTAATTATTGGGATTAGTGTACGTCATATATCGTCCCAATACCCGTGTGGGGTTTCAAACAATCAAACATAGATTTTATTTGCGCAGTTGGGCGATGTGTAAAATTTATCGTCCCAATCAATATCAGTAAAATATGTGTATATAAACAAATCGTCCGATCTGTTTATTTTTATTTCATTTTACATACACGTTAAAAATTCTATTTTCAACTATAAAATATTTTAACTATATAAATATTTTATTTCATTTCACATCACATCACACAATCAACCACACATCAAAATCAAACAAACAAGCATACAAGCCGTCCATGGTCAGTGGACGACGGGTGTCGGGTGCTACTAAACACCGTCTGCATCCTAGTATATATTTCAAACTAGAAACAGAAATTAAAGGTGAGGAGTTCTCACCGACTAGCTAATCCAAATGCCACGACTCTTCATATGTAGGATAATCTCGCCGTGCTCGCCCTTTTGTCACTTTCGTTGCCCGTACTCACTACATGTATAAAAATCAAATTTTTACTTCGCTATTCAATATATAAAAATCAAATTTTTACTTTTCTATTCAATATATAAAAATCGAATTTTTACTTCGCTATTCAATATATAAAAATCGAATTTTTACTTTGCTATTCAATGTATAAAAATCATATGTTTATCGTCACCTCACATAGATAAAAATCCAATTTTTATGCTTCATTCACATATAGAAAAGCCAAGAGAAAATTAGGTTCTTCTTCGTTAATCTTGTGAGTGGGGCTGAGATTTTAGCAAAGTCTTTAATGAATTTTCAGTAAAAGCCCGCTAGTCCGAGAAAGCTTCGGACTTCGGTTGCATTCCATGGAACCTTCCAATCTTGCACCGCAACTACTTTTGCGGGGTCCACAGCTAACCCTTCTTTGGACACCACATGTCCAAGAAACCTCCCTTCTTCTCTCCAGAAATGGCATTTGGAGAATTTGGCTTTCAGCTATGTGCACAAAGAGTATCCATGACTTCCCTTAAATGCAAAGCATGCTCTTCTTCATTCTTCGAGAAGATCAAAATGTCGTCTACGAAGACCACCACAAATTTATTAAGGAATTCCCTAAACACCCTATTCATCAAGTCAACGAAGTAAGCGGGTGCATTTGTCAAGCCGAAAGGCATGACAAGCCATTCGAAGAAACCATCCGGGGTTCTGAACGCGGTCTTATCAATGTTGTCTTTAGCCACTCTTAGCTGATGGAACCCGGTAGCCAAATCTAGCTGCGAGAAAACAGACGCACCTACAAGTTGATCAAACAAGTCATCTATTCTAGGAAGTGGGTGCCTATTCTTCTTGGTCAGCTTGTTTAGCTCCCTATAATCAACGCATAGGCGAATTGAACCATCCGCTTAGGTTGCGAATACTACTGGAGCACCCCATTCAGAAATACTCCGCCTTATAAACCCATTTTCGAGCAGCTCTTTGACTTGCTTACTGGGCTCTTTTCTCTTCCTTGGAGCCATGTGTCTAACGGGTAGAGCTACGGGTTTTGCATTATCAACAAGCTATATGCGGAAGTCTATCTCCGGCTTTGGAGGCAAGCCCTTCACCTCTTCAAATACATCTGAGTATTCACGGACTACTATAAAAGACTGCAATTTTCAGCAGATGCATCAAGAGATTCTAGGTAACTAAGCATAACAGAATGTATGGGGTTACAAGAGATTTCGAGAGTGTTTCCAAGGCGAGTCATAATTCTAACCACTCTCTTTCCACAATCGAGGATGGCACCATTACTGGATAACCAATCCATGCCTAGAATCAATCCATAGCCCGTGAAGCCAAGAACGAAGACGTTGCATTCAAACTCAACGCTCAAGATGGACACTCTCAAATCCTGACAAATCATTGAAAGATGAGCCAAACCACCAATAGGATTTGAGACTACTATGGGTTCCGTAACTAGACTAGTATTTAGGTGCAGTGTTTCAACTAACGAAGCATACACAAACGGGTGTGAAGCGCCAAAATCAAACAAAGTATGAACAGGATGATCAAACAGAAAAACCAAACTTTCAACAGAAATATTTCAACTCTCTCCTGTCCTGGTGCCATGAGGGCGTGAACCTTCCCTCTTGCCTGCTTAGGTGCCATGAGAGCCTGAATCTGTCCTCCAGAAGTAGACCATGTTCTTTGCCCTTGTCCCTGTTTCCTCGGGCAGTCTTTAATTAGATGTCCTGCCTCTCCACAGTGGAAATAACCAGTCTTCTTCTTCTTCCTACAGTCCTTGCTCAGATGGCCCGGTGTTCCACAATTAAAGCATCTTTTCTTTCCTTTGCTATTGTTGTCCTTACCACCTTTCATAGGTTGCTGTTGTGGCTTCTTTTGATCCCCTTTCTTTTCTGGTGCCTTATTAGCATTAGCGCCTTTCTCCTCTTCATGCATAAGCGCCATGTCAACTAGTTTCTCAAAGGTAGCCCCCATAGGAATGTGGGTCATAGCTAGCCCATGTAGCGGCTCATTCAAACCTTTAACGAACCTCAGGGCCTTCTTTTCAGGTGTGTTCACCAAGTCTAAGCCAAACCTCGCCAACTGATTGAACTTGTTGACGTACTCCTTTACTGATAAATTCCCCTGCTTCAATGCCAAGAATCTTTCCATGTATAAATTCTCTTCTGCTCGTGAGAGAAATTTCATCTCGAACCTATATCTGAAATCCATCCACGTCTCTACTGGACGCTCTCCATTCGTGACCTCCATCCAAAACGAGGCTTCCTCCCTCATTAACCAAGCGGTCAATTAGACCTTCCTTCCATCTTCTACTTCGAAGATGCCAAACAAGTCTTCTACCTCTTGAAGCCAATTTCGAGCTTCAACAAATATCTCTGATCCGTGAAAAGGTTTTCCGCCCATTGCTCGAAAGTCTTTGCATATCTTTGAAAAAGTGTCAACACGGGGAGGGGGAGGAGGAGGAGCGACTGCTGCTGGGGGAGGAGGGATGTCTGCTGGGCCTGCGGCGGTAGCACTAGCCTCCAAATACCTTAGGAACCAGGTTGGTATCAGTATTCCCTCGGGTATCTCGGGTATGCTGAAAAGAAAATGAAGATATTCAAAACGGAGAATTCGAAAGAAAGATATACGGCTCTTGGGGGTTACGTTTTTAAAACAAACTTTTCTCTTGAAAATACTCTCCTTAAAACATACTTTTGAAAGTATTTCTTTATAAAACGCTTTTGAAAAACCCTTTTTCAAAATCTCTTATCTGTTCTGTTAACCTTCGACTCTGATACCACATGTAATACCCCATGTCCATTAATGACACTCTCAAAGAGAATGCATTAACTTGCATGGAGTATTATTGGTGAATTGAACAGAATATAACAAGACAGACACATATATTGGTACTTGAAAATTTTCAAAACAACATTTATTGCAGCAGAGAAATAGTTTGATTACAACAACATCATAAACCGACAGAAAAACCAAGTACACTTAGTAACCATCTTAACAAATTGTTTTCTGAGTACATAAAATAAAAGGAATAGCCCCAAAAAGAGATGAGCTGAACTTTACTTTCAGCAATCCAAGCACTTCCAAAAGAGAGAGTTCCTGATCAAGCTCCACTAGTACTAGTCCCACCCTGAGAAACTGAGAGGGGAGCGGGGGGGGGGGGGGGGGGAGGAAGAAAAGAGGCGAAAACAAAGGGGGTCAGACATAAATTCAGGCGAGTACCATAACTTTAACAATACAATTATTAAAGTAATTAGGATAAGGTATAAACTGGTAAAATAAGGAATGACTGCTAAACAAGTGGGAAAGGCAAAACAAACAGGAGGAATATTCTGGCGTTAATCTCGCTCCTAATCACTATAGGATAATTACCATACTGCACCACTACTAGTCACCCTAAGAGTTGATCCTGCCTACATAATAATCATAATGGTAGTTTTGTGTACCCCTAGCTGTCTTCATAGGTGCCGCCTGCCCCTATCTCCACTAGTTGTACCCACTACCCCCATACGATTGGCTCCCTAACTCATAGATACCCGTGCTGGTCCCATAGTGGGGTGTATCACTCCCCAAAGTGGCAACCCGATATCACTAAAGATGCATGGCTTATATCTACACGATGCAACAACGTCTTACCTACTAGCCCGGGCCCACGCATGACCCCGTTGGACTTGCGAGGCCACCGTTAACCCGTTTTGACCTCTTACAATCAAACCCAGTAAGCGTGTCCCGTCCTCGATCTAACTCGAGCTCACAAAGATACTTAATGGGTTACTGGTTTGAAATGGATCCCCCATGCTTGACACAAGCTTTCCACCTATTCTTGGCCCCCACTAAAATCTTTCCACTTAACCCCCTCTTATTCATGTCTTCTTTACATGTTTCAATTTGGTTAAGTGTTTCTAATCGTATTTCACATGTCACCCATGTCACCCACTTAACCCTCATGTCCCACAACCTGTTTATCTTGGTTAAGTGTTACTTAGTTCATTATAACCGTAACCTTGTAAGACCTCCCACATTAGACTCCCGTTTGCTGTTCCTGGATTTGCCGGGAGGGTCCGGGCAGTCTTATACCGCAAACGTGTCTAACCTCGTGTCATTACAACTTCTACGCATTTAATTTATGCCTTCGACCTCTCACATTAGACTACCGTTTGTGGTTGCTGGATTTGCCGGGCGGGTCCGGGCAGTCTTACAACACAAACAGGTCTAACCTCGTGTCTTAGGTGTTTATAATTACAAATTATTTCACCCTAATATGAATTAATTATCCCTATTCAAATTTCCAATAATTTCCAAATTAATTATGTCCATAATTGTCACCTAAATTATGTCCATACTTTTTAGGTATAAAAATTATACCAATTAATGTCTCAATTTAATTATATGCTTTTAAAACCATTTTATGCCAAATTCACAATTTACATAATTAATATTTTTCCCCTTTGTCCCCATGCTATTCGTACGTTCAAATATGAAATATGTTAGACTCGCAAATAGTCTAACTTATAAAAAGAAACATCACAACTTGCATAACACATAAAAATAGATCTAACTTGCAAATAGGAATTCTAACATAAAATTGCATAGCCAAAAATTTGCATAGACAATGTCATATAGAATCATATATTTCCATAAACTACCATCGATCCAAATATAGATCTAAACATGAAATTGTGAACTTGCAAATATAAATTATGGGTCTCGCTTAACTTGCATATGTGAATATAATTTTCACCCAAAAATGTGAATATAGTTTTTCACCTAAACTTGCATATGGATTTCTACAACTTGCCTATGAATTTCTACAACTTGCATATGAATTTATCACATGATTTTGCATATAAACTAGCATATGTATATACTTGATTCACTTATAAACTTGTGTACAATTCAAATATAGACTTGCATAAGATTCATATTCAAACTAACATAAAATTTAACATACCAAACTTGCATAAAATTCTCATACGAATTAGCATATGATTTAACATCCAAACATGCATAAGATTCTCATATGAATTAACAACCCAAACTTGCATAAGATTCACATATGAATTAACATATGGCTTAACATCCCAAACTTGCATAAAATGAATCAAGTCAAATATGAAATAGATCTACAAAGTTAAACAACATCATGCGATTCAACAGACATGTTCTCATAATCCAATTACAACCCATCATAACTAATTTAATAATTATATTGTGAAAGAAATAGTACTCACTAACAAAAGTACAGTCTTGTTTTTCTGGGATCTGTATTCTGAAACTGAATTTCTTGCCTTTGATGTAGACTAATTGTTATTCTAATTTAGGTTAGATTTGATTTTAATTCTTGCTTCTATCGCTTTTGAGTTGAAAGAGAAAAGCGGCTACTCTAGGTTCACCATTGACAGCATGATGGCTCTTGTTATGAATTAATGTGATTTTAGGTTGAGGGTTAGGTTGCTTATATAGAATTTTAATTAATTAAGAGCCGTCAGATTAACCTAGAAGCAATCAAGACAATCCAGACAAGATAGAATAACCACCTCAACCCTAATGACTCAGTAGTGAGTCAAAACATCGTCACATTTCAGATCTGCCCGGGGGGTAGGTCGACCCCCAGCTCGACCCCCTGGTCGACCTGTATGAGTAGGTCGACCCCCTGGTCGATCTGGCCCTTCGGCGGGAGAATTCCCGCCCAGCCTGCTCCTCTGTTTGAATTTGAATTTCGAATTTATTCTGAACTGTTTTAATTTATGTAAAATTACTGAAACTTCGGAAGGCCATTACTTCTTCATACGGGGTGCAATTCACGCAAACTCGGATTTGTCTCAAGCAGAATTCTGAGACGAATGCAATGGGGTAACCCATTTCCCTTAATTCTCACTTTAATAATTAAGTATTCTTAGGATTGTTAATTTTAATATTCATAGAAAATTCAGGGTGTTACAATAATTTAAGAATTATATTTGGAAATATATAAATACATTGTATTGAGTTTGTATACATAACAAATAAATGGTATAACATTGGTATTAAAAATATATTTGTTTATTGGGTTTTTGCCACTTGTAATATGTGCTGGAAATTTATGACACTTGGTGAAATTGTGCTGAAAAAATTAAACATTTGCCTTTTTACTTTGATTAAAACACCGTGTGTCTACCGTCTAGAATTTTACACCGTCCCTTATTTTACTCCTTTAGACGGTCCCATTCAAGGGGAGGGTCCTCTTTTCTTTTACTCAACAAAATTGAGATCCCCAAATAAAAAATTTCATCCTCACTAAAATTAAAGAAATCAATGGCCGAACCTGACTGTCGATCCTTCAAAACGCCTTCAGCCTCTACACCCTTCGTCGTCCATAGCCCCACCACTCGAGATTAAACCGTAGCTTTGCTTGCCGCGACCAAGCCCACGGCCTTCCGCCACCCTTCCTCGCTGTGGCCGATGACGGCCACCACCACTAGAGACAGCCTCGAACCAACGACAGAACCTGAACTCGCCTGGAGCTACTATTACTCCTTCCTCGAAGCCCAGTCCCGCTATCTGCACCCGTGGTCACCGCGACAAGCTCTTCCCCCGTTCATCATCGCAACGATGGCATCAGTTGTATACGATAACGTGGCTACCAGTGAGGATTGTGATTCGAAATTTATATTTGGGACAAGTGCTTCAATTTTAGAGCTTGCGGATTCTATATGTGCTGCACAGATGCAGGAAGATTATGTTGATTCAGTTCAGGTTCTGGAGTCTTTTAGCTCCAATTTTGATGTTGAAAAAATGAGGTGCACAATAGTAATACAATCTAAAACTTATTTTGATGAAATATGCTTTTTAATTCAGACCAACGATCGTACACGGTTACCACATCAATTTTTCTCTATGTTTGAAAAGTTTTCTAAGTTGGTTTTCCTTGATGCATATTATTTGTGTTGAACTAGCATACGCATCTATCTATTTACTATATAAGGCTTTTGATATGATAGTGCAAATTGTTTCAAAATATTGTTGTCGAAAAGGTAAAAATGATGAAATATATTGCCATAATTACAAATTGCTAAGTTTATGGAGTGAAAATATTCTACCAGCAATATTTTTTATATAGGATTTAAATTATTAAAATTTTAAATCAAAACAGGGTTTAGATCGTAAATCCAAAGTGTTGTAACTTATGTGTACTCTCATAGTATAAATTTTGATACATTTAAATATTAAATGATACTAGCGTATGTGGAAACATTAATTCTTATAGTTCTTGGAGTAATATTTTATTTATTTTAATATTTGAACTTAAATATGCAAATACGAAATTTCATTTGCTCCTTTTCTTTTCCTTTTCCATCTTCATTGTTTATTCATTTTTGTTCCATTATTATTGTTTGGAAAAGTTGACAAAATGATTTTCCTAAATTGTGTCCCTACTTGAGTTCTGCAACTGAATTTGTGAATCGAATCTTACTTAGTTCGTCTTCCATGTTATTATTTTTCTATATGTTTCCAAACTAGGTTTTATGTCAAACATGCTCGATTTTGATAATTCCTTGGTAGTTGATTTGGAACATTGGTAAAGTTTTATAAATTGGAAGACAAAGCAGAAATTATGAAAGGATATTTCACTGACATATATCTTAACAAATGAACATGTATTAACATAAGTTTCGGACCATGTTTTTTGTAACAACCCGGAAAATCAGAACCAAATTAAATTTTTTATTTTGGCAATTTTAATGAATTTTGAATATTTAAAATGATTTATTTTAAATAATAATGACTAGAAATTAATTTTGAATAGAATTAGAACGTATATATTTATATAAATCGAAATTAGAATATAAATATTTATTTTAATTATAAAAGGAATTGGAAATGGCGCGGTAGTTTGAAAATTCGATTTCAAATTTCAAATGAATGTACAGGATTCAAAATATACCGGATTTTAGCGAAACAAAAAATATTTGAATCTATTTAAAAATATCTTTCCAACAAATCTGAAAAATTGAAATTTCATAGCGGGAATAAAAAGTTATGTCCAGTTGAACATTCAGAATAGTCGCTATGGAAATATAGCCCTTAAAAATAGCATTTTGCAAACGACCTCCGTTTTCGATGAAACCTCTTTTGTTGGATTAGGAATTTTAAGTTATTGCTAGATCCCAATTTTCATAATTTTTGAAATCAAAATGTGAGCGTGGCAAAAGAAAACGTGTTTGGTAGATTCAGTTTGAATTTAAACGACTGGAAAATGGCCATTTTTCAAACAGTCTTCAAATTCGACGAAATCAGTTACGATGGGACCGTATCATCCCAACATAGCTAGATTTATTTTTCGGGAATTTTTAAAGTCAGTATGTGGCCCCGGTAAATTGAAATGCGCATTCAAAATCAATATATAGATTTATATTTTAAATTTAAAGGAAACTAATTGTAACACCTGAATTGTGTTACGAAATATATCCCATTGTGTTCGGAATGGGGGTAATTAGCTAGGGGCGACAATCGTTGGGCCTCGTATGGAGTTCAAATGTAAAGTCAACTTTCATGGAATAAAATATTAATAAATTATTATATATATATATATGTTTTATCTCCTATGCCCTAGCACCTAAGAATACTGCGCCTCCCCCAAATCAAAAAAGAAAACTGCGATTCCACCCTGTCGCTTCCCCACTTACGGCGCCGCCGCCGCCTACCCAAGCCGCGCCACCTCTTCTCCGGACCCCCTCCTCCTCAGCCCTCGCCCTCTCTCTTCAGTCCCATGCGAAAACCATAGTCCCCTTTCTCCAATCAGCAAGAAAACCCGCCGCCGACACCGTTGTTGGCCCCACCCGGACCGGTGCCGCCCTTGCCGTCACCCATAGCTCTACGGAGCTCTACCCCGCCTCCACTTCGACTGTAGACCCCCTGAACTCCGCGGTAAGTGTTTGTTTCCATTTATTTTAAAATAATTAGTTTAGTTAATTAAAAAGGGTTGATTTTTAATCAGTTTTTATATATGTAAAAGCAAGTAAATAAAAATCTGATTTTTATGATTTAGATTTGAATTAAAAATTCGATTTTTATATAAAAAATAGCGAGATAACAATGTGATTCTTAAATATGAAGTACAGAAATAAAAATGTGATTTTTATGTGTGAAGTACCGTTATAAAAATATAATCTTTATATATGTAGTAGCATTAGAAGGATATGATTTTTATTTGTTATAAAAATATATTTTTTATTATGTAAAGAGCGTAATAAAAATATGATTTTTATATGTAGAATAATGATTTATAAAAATTCAATTTTTATATATGAACTAGCATAATAAAGATTCGATTTTTATATATGAACAAGCGTAATAAAGTTTAGATTTTTATATATGTTGTAGCGAAATAAAATTTTGATTTTGATTTATATGAATAGCTTCTAAAAATATGATTTTTAATATATAAACATCGTTATAAAAATGTGATCTTCATAAGGTAAACATCATATTAAGAATGTGATTTCTACTATGAACAACGTAAAAACAAACTGCGATGGAACGAACTGGAAGCTGAACGGAATCCAAATCGTCAGCTAAAGAATGACGGAGTGGGACCCACAGTTGAGAACTCTTCACTGAAATTATTTCTATATAAATATTTATTTTACAACTGCATATATAAACTGCTCCCCGTCGTCCACAGACCATGGACGACTTGTTTGGTTGTGTGTTCGAATTGATTTGTTTGTGTGAATTTGGTTTGTGATGTGGAGTGGAAAATAAAATATTCATGTGTTGAAATAAATATTTTATCGTTAAAAATATTTTTTTTAACGTGTGTATGAATTAAATAAATATTCATTAACAAATCGGACGATTTGTTTATGTACACACATTTGACTGATATTGATTGGGACGATATATTTTACACATCGCCCAACTGCACAAATAATAATCGGTGTTTGTTGTTTGAAAACCCCACACGGGTATTGGGACGATATTGGACATACACTAATCCCAATATTTAGTTGTATGTCAATTGATGGGTTGACAAACTGTTATAAGCGTTAATTATTTATATTTAACGCTTAGGGAGTTGTGTAATGCACTCTGGATGATGGTTGACTGTGTTTGATTGTTGTTGTGTACATGTGTGTATGAAATCCATATAAATAAAATTATATGGTAATTGACTGTGTCTGATTCCAATTCGGAAGGAATGAATATTTTAAAATAACGAATATTTTAAAATGACGAGTAATGAATATTTTAAAATAATATTCAGTAAAAGATCAAAATCTGATTTTAATGTCCGATTTGGGAAATTTAAATATATAAAGCCGTGTTGATTAGATTAACGCCATTTCCACGTGAACGATATCTATATCGATTTTATTCATTTTTATAATGAATATTTAAAAGAAAGTGATTTCAAGATCTAATATTTTGAAAATATTATCATTTATATATTAATGATATGGAATACCCAAAAACAAATTTAAAACGATTTATAAAATACATTTTAAATGGAAATCGACGAAATATATATATATATATATATATATATATATATATATATATATATATAATGGCCTGAATAGAACACCCCACGCCGCGGTAGTTCGCGAATTTCGACCATTGACTTCAAATGGATATTACGGGAGATCCGACCGTCGGATTCTCCTAAAACCGGAACCGTTGGGTTCGTATTGAAAAAAGCTTTCCATCAAATACGAGGGATTTGAAATCTAATGGTTGGATTTGGAATTATGTCCAAATCAAATTTGGAAAAGGTTGTTGTAAGTGCAGTTTGATGACCGTTTATGGAAATCGACTGTACGGGCCTTGATAAAATTATTAAAAATATTAATAATTTGTGTAAAATCATAATAAATGATTTGGAAAGAATTGGGATGGAAAATTCCATATTTGAAAAGATAAAAATATATTTTTATCGAAATGAACTAGTTATGAACTATAATTATATTCCAATATTTTTAAATTAATAAATTGGATTTAAAATGGTTTTAAAAATAACCCGAATTTCCAATATATGAATTGGATGGATTTGAATCGAAATAATCTTCGGAATGTTTCGATATTGGATTCCACGATTATGCGGATATTGTGGATAAATTTGGAAGATATATATATCTTTATTCCCAATACGATATTTGTTGATCTCAGAATTTGATGTTGAATATAAGCCGATATAATTTCTATACAGAGCCCTATATTTAATATTGAATTGGATTTTGGGTTTGTCGTGAATTGTGACGACTCCAAATCCCGTAATGACGGAGAAAAGGGTAATCTTTGGAATATAACACAGAAACAGATAATAGCAGCATAGAATTAAATAAATACACCAGATAACGAACAATAGAATATACTGGATAAAAGTAATCATCAGAGTTACACGGTATACAGGATCTTACTTAGTACAAATACAGTTCAACTATACATATATGTCTACAGCGGAAACAAACAAAATATGTACAATAGGAGCTGAACAGCATAAAAAGAGATAAATGATAGAATCCATCTTCAGCTCCAGCTATCCAGAAAGAACTAGCTAAACCTGAATACAAGGCTGCCCGTGTAGAAAAAGGGGCACCCGAGTTTGAAAGTGAAGCAAACTACGAGTCAGTCATGGGACTGGTATGAGAAATCTACTCAACATATTTAATATATGGCAAATCACAGGACCACGCCACTTTCATGGAACGGGTTTACTCCATTGGATTGCCGGTGCTTTAAAACAAATCATTCTTTTAATCATCGCAATGTTTTTTATAAAAATGAAGCCATTATAAGACTTAGTCAGTTCCCATCACACAATGCAACGCAAATCGGAGGATAGAGTTTTTACCTTATAACGGCCAAAATATGCTTGATACGAATAAAACAAAGGCATTTGATATTATTGCTAGTGTTTATATGTTTTGAAAACAATTTCACATCATAACTATTAATCATAGACGGCATTAATGCCCCATACCACTATGTCTCCATATATAGGTATACAATCAAAACAGCATAGTCACGTATTTGGAAATTGGATTTCCGTCATGAACCAAGGCAAAAGATAGTCCTTACCAACTTCGTGACTCTCTAGCCCGAGCCACAGGGTCAGAGCGCATCGACCGTTGGATCGTCAGGGCCGGTCCACCGATGTGGATTAAAATTCCTGAACAATGCGTTTCCCCGCCCTATAGGGCGTAAATGAGCCAACGAATGGCTCCATCGGACCCGGATCGTCCGATTTAACCGAGGCGCCTCGCAACAGCAACAACCACACAGGTGAAAAGTATATAAATGTCAGGGCTGGTAGGTCACTGACACCACCCTAGCTAGAAAGAAACGCATGCCCTCCCTGAGGTCCTTCTCCCGTTTCTGGTTCATACCGGGGTGTGAGGCTCGCGAATTCACGTTATACACAAAGCTACGCCACACAGGCGGTGCTTTGATCATCACCACAAGACTTTGCTTTTCAACAGAAGCCCTGATCATTTGCCACTTAGGCATGTCACACTAGCGATTCATGCCATGCGACTGATGTCCATCGATATACAACCTCTGAGCTCGTGCGTTTCAGAGAAAGGCGTTAAGCAAAAGAATAAATTCTCCGCCGCCAAACAGTTGTATATTTATTAGAGATCAATCAACACAGAATAAAATCCAATGTCAGACACACAGTCCATTTACAAGTCCGTTCTGGGTCTGAACGAAACCGGAGGCACTAAATACCTCGCAAACCCATCGATCACCACGTACGTCGGGACGATCACCACTCATTATCCATATTTCGGGATGCCTCCCAATCAGGACCTCGGTTACCATCCAAACGAGGTGAAGATCTCCGGTCTTCGACCACCATCTTCATCTTCGATTTCTTATCGTCGATTCAGTTATTCAGAATGGGAAAAACCCAGTCTTTCTGAGCAACTCGCGTATATAATAAACAAGTGCAACACTAACATATACACGCATCATTTCAATTCATTAGTCACTAACGGTCAATCAGTAAGAGAACGATTTCCCAAATATTAACCCCGAAGGCCGAAACCAACATCAGATCAACACCCAGGAAACCATTCGACTTAGCCAACATTCAGTTAATTTCTAAATCACATCCATATTGTTTATAATATTTTATAACGATTTATCGCTATTTTTATTTATTTTAAAATAGCCAATATACTCAAAACGACGCTTCGGGCCATAACGCGACCGTGGCGCTGTTTTTCTTCAGATTTGATTTACACATATCTGAAAATCTAACCATTGGATCTTCACAAAATTTACATCATTAGAAAGATCTTTTCAAAAGGAATCCAACGGTTCCAGTTTCTGGTAAATCCGACGGTCGGATCTCCCGGTATAATCGTTTGAAGTTTCGATTTCGAAATACGAACTGCAGCGTCGTTATTCGATTAAATATAATTATATTTATATATATATATGTAAATATAATCGTTTCTGGCGCTGTTTTTCTTCAGATTTGAATTAAACATTCCAGACAATCCAACCGTTGGATTTTTACAAAGTTGGTGCCGTTGGAAAGATTTTTCCAAGGCGAACCCAACGGTTGCGGTTTCAGGAAAATCCGATGGTCGGATCTCCCGTACTAATCATTTGAAATCACGGTTTCAAAATACGAACTGCGGCGTCGTTATTCGATATATTTTAATTCTATTTATTTATATATATATCTATTCTTCGATTTCAAAGCTACATTCTTTTCATACATTTGATAAAAATGATATTTTTATCTAACTGTCTTCTATTTCAACACTTCACTATTTTTAACAATTCGTTTATATAATAAAAATGTGATTTTTATAGTAAAACAATTCATTTCAAAACACTATTATTTCGTATAGTTAATATAGGGGATAAAAATAGGATTTTTATTGTAAAACAATTTATTTCAAAACAGGATTATTTTATACTTTTCATATTGATGTTAAAAATGGGATTTTTATTATAAAACAATTTCTTTCAAAATATGAATACCATTCAACACATGAATTTCAATTCAACGAATGAATATAGATTCAACACATGAAGGTTTTCTATAGTTTATATATATAGATAAAAATGTGATTTTTATATTTTAAAACACGAACACCATTCAACACATGAATTTCTAATCAACGACTGAATATCGATTCAACACATGAAGGTTTTCTATTCAACGAATAAATATAGTTTCAGCAAATGAAAATAATTCAAACACATGAATATTATTCAAAATTTCGGCAGCATAACGGCAGGGTAGTTAAAACCGGGACCGTCCCTAGTACGGCTCCTCGCTCTACCTTAAAACCTCGCGGTTTTTGACGATGGGGATCACGCATCTAGTTCGCACGCAGGCGGCATGTATATATTTATTTCATTTCCACACTCTAATCCTATGTGGTTTCAACCAAATATTTCTCAACCACAAATGGGTATTTTTCAACCACAAACAATTCCGATCAACCATTCGCTATCAATCAATTTTCACACCAATCACAACCAATAAATATCGTCCATGGTTTGTGGACGAGGGGCGTGTGTGTATATATATATATATATAGCAATTCACTTCTATTTCAACACATATATAATTTTTACAACGTATATACAACTTATACATCGAACGTACAACTTATACAACGCTTATACATGAGGTGTACAACGCTTATATAACTCATACATCGACTATATAATTTATACATCGTCGTTTTCGATATCGTTTATAAATTAGAAATCTCACATTGGGTTCCACTCCACCAAAAATAGCAGAAGGCTCAAAAAAATATGCGGACATTTCTAAAATGTAGAAGACGTCCACACGGTCACGATGTTTCCTGTTTCATCGAATTACGTCAACACAACAAAAAGATATGATTTTTCAAAGTTCAGATGTAATAAAAGACGCACCTTTCACGATGGTTCAAAACTAGGTTTTGATCTTTCGATCAAACCGTTGCGCGATAGGAGAATCAGCTCACACAGCTCGAAGAGCTTCGAAAGACCTTCGCGCGCGTGGTGGTGAGGTGCAGTTCGGTGCACTCTGGTGGCGGCGGCGCTCCAAAGGGGCGATCTTCCCGAGCTCGCAACTCGAGAAATACTGCACGATAAATGCCAAACTTCACATGGATTTGAAGAGGACGGTTAGAGCTTCAAAATGGATCCAACCTCACTTGATTTCATCGAGAAATGAAAGAGAAATTGAAGAGAGAAGTTTGGAGCTCCCTTCCGTCTTGCGCGCCTGATGATCGGGGAGAGAGAAAAGCATCTGGGCCAATGAGGGATTTTCTTTAATTTACAAATTTTTAAAATTTCAAAAATACCCCTTTCACACACGAACTCCAATCCAAACCCAACGGCTGTCGTCCCTAGCGTTTTACCCCCATTCCGAACACAATGGGATATGTTTCGTAGGCTCATTCGACTGTTTCAGTCAATTTTCCTTCAAATTAAAATATAAAACATTCAATATTCAATTTGAACGTACATTTCAATTTGCCAGGGCCACAAACTGATTCGAAAAATTCCAGAAAAATAAATCTGGCTATGTTTTGATGAAACGGTCCCAACAAAACTAGTTTCGTCGAATTCTGAGACCGTTTGCAAAAAGGTCTATTTCTGGTCGATCCAATTTAACTGTAATGGACCAAAACACGTTTTCCTTTGCCACGCTCACATACTAGCTTCAAAAATTATGAAATTTGAAACCTAGCTATAACTTCACATCCCGGATCCAACAAAAGTGGTTTCGTCGAATTTCGAGGTCCTTTGCAAAATGACCAATTTCACGGGCTATATAAATTCCATAGCGACCTTTCTGAAAATTCATTTGGCCATAACTTTTGCTTTCCCCTATGAAAATTCGATTCTTCAGATTCGTTAGAAAGGTATTTACTAACAGATTTAAATATTTTTGGTTTCACTCAAATCCGTTTTGTTTTGCACCCGGTACAGTCCGACAAAGTTTGAATTCAATTTTTGAAACTGCAGCGCCTTTTCATGCCTTGTTTATTATTATAATTAATTATATTCGTTTTCAATTGTCGATTCAAACTCACTTTTCATTGCCATTATTTAAAATATTTATTTTAAATATTTAAAATCCATTATTTTAGCCAATTTAAAATTTTTAAATTGGTTCAGATTTTCAGGGTCGTTACATGAATGGTGTCTTCATTAACACTTTAATTAAGATTATTAAAGTTCTAGTTAAATAATATTTAATTGGAATAAAATGGAATGTGAATCGGGTTTATTGTGAACTGTGTTTTTAACGACATTCGTTCTTTAACCAGATTTACTGTGAAATGGGATTTGGAATTTATAAATCTTTTTATTGAGATTTAACGAGAATTTTCCAAAGTAAAGTTTTCTAATATAATATATTAAATTGGAATTGAATGGAATTCGATTTGATAATAATCAAAGTGAACTTCTGTGGAGGAAGACTGTTAACACATATGGAATTTAAAAGGCTTTGTCGTCATTTCATTTATATTATTGGTCGGATACGGAAATTGATATCGAATATATATTGATCTGTTTTTCTGTGAAGATTCCATAATTAATGGAATATGATTTGGGTTTATTGTGAACTGTATTTTAAATGACATTAGTTCTTTAACCCGGTTAAAGACAGGCCTACATGTCTAACATTGTATTTCGAACTGTATGTTTGATCTCTGCTAAATATATATATGTTTGGTGGCGGGGAATTTATTCTCTTGCTTAACACCCTTCTCTATGACGTACGAGCTTGGAGGTTATACATAGGCAGAAATCAATAGTACGATGTAGATTGTTGATGCAGCATGTTTGATTTTCCAAAGTTAAATAATCATTAATATTGATTTTTAGGAAGATTAAAACTAGGTGGAGTTTTAATGAATCTTTAATTAGATTGAAATGTGAATTGATAGTTTAAATTATCAAATTTGGGAAATGATCGAGAGTGGAGTATCACTAGTTTTGCTCCGAGCGATAGTTAAATCTTTAATTAGATTTGAACGGGAAATGGTAATTAGTTTTACCGATAACACCGTGTTGTTAGTTATAGAGTAATACCAGTTTTGCTCCATGGGATGAATAGGTTGGGATTGGGAAATTAAATAAATGATTACTTTGGTAAGATGCGTTAATCCCGACTAGTTTGGAAAACCTTAATATGGTTTGAATGATATCCAAAGGAAGATTAAAGAATAAATTTTAAAGAATTTATCTTTGATAAAATTAATGGGAACATACCCCTAAGGATGAGAATATTTGAATAAAAAAATATTCTGAATTGGAATGAGGTATATGTTGTGTTCCGAACATAATGGGTTATTCGGAAAGGCCAGAAAATGGAATTGTTGTAATAAGCAATGAAATGTTCTTCTGTTTGTGTTCTGATTTGTCTTGTCCTTTAAGCAATCCGATCTTTCCTTCACGGGGAAGTTCGGGTCGCCATAGTTGGTATTATTAGAGCTTTGGTTTACGGAGCTCGAGAACAAGACACGTTAGAACCAAACTAAAGAATTCATCAGAGATTGGATTAGTAATATCCAATGAGAATGACTCGTTAGAGATAGGATCAGTAGTATCCTAGAACGAGTGTGAAGAGTGATATTTTTAAAAACGAATTTTGTTTTGAAAATTTAAACCTATTTATACGTATTTGAATATTTATTTTAAATCGATTTGGACTATCAAGTGTATAGAGATTTTAATATACGTTTGATCCACGTGTAATGAAGCCTCAAATATACGGGATTGATATAGGATTACACTCTAGTAGGCCGAAGATGATTCTGATGATTGGGTACTCATCATCAGAGTTTATGTTTGAGTTTCGAAAGCGGGATTTCTATATGTTTCCATTAGACTGGTGTGAGAAACAAAACTTACATAGGATTATTTGTTGTGATTTGGCATCAAAAATCTGATTTTTGGACTATGTATCAAAGCTATGAATTTGAAAAGCTAATAGGTACATGTTTACTAATTTATTGGGTTTGGATGATTTTATGAGCCGATTGGCTAGCCGCTTAGCTTTTTCTTTTGTCTTTTTGAGATGAGAGGGTCTGTATGGCGATTTGGGGATTTTCCCGGTGCTCCGTACAAAGGAGGTTATGGCAAAAAAATTCGAAAATTTAGGGTGTTAGCCAAATTTTTGAAAAATTTGAAAAGTTCTTAGAAACTGAAAAGTTGAAGAACTTAAGCCATAATGAAAATAATGAAAGTTGAGTTGATTAGTAAAACAACTTCCAGCTCCGTTCCTTTTCGAGGACGAAAAGATTTTAAGTTGGGGAGATTGTAACAACCCGGAAAATCCGAATCAATTTAAAATTTTTATTTTGGCAATTTTAATGAATTTTGAATGTTTAAAATGATTTATTTTAAATAATAAAGATGAGAAATTTATTTTAAATAGAATTAGAACGGAAATATTTTATTGAATCGAAGTTAGAATATGAATATTTATTTTAATTATAAAAGGAATCGAAAATGACGCGGTAGTTTGAAAATTCGATTTCAAATTTCAAATGAATGTACAGGATTCAAGATAAACCGGATTTTGGTGAAACCAAAAATATTAGAATCTATTTGAAAATATCTCTACACGAATCGGAAAAATCAAAATTTCATTGCGGGAATAAAAAGTTATGTCCAGTTGAAAATTCTGAATAGTCGCTATGGAATTTTGGCCCTTAAAAATTAGAATTTTGCAAGTGATCTCCTTTTTCGACGAAACCACTTTCATTAGATCCGGGATGTCAAGTTATAGCTAGATTCCAAAATTTATAATTTTTGAAAGCAATATGTGATGTGGAAAAAGAAAATGGCCAATTTTCAAAAGGTCCTCAAATTTGACGAAATTAGTTTTGTTAGAACTGTATCGTCAATACGAAGCTGGAAATTATTTTTCGGGAATTTTTAGAGTCCATATGTGGCCCCGGTAAATTGAAATGTGCGTTCAAATTCAATATATAGATTTATATTTCGATTTTAATGGAAAGCGATCGAAACAGCCAAACTGGCTTTCAAAACATATCCCATTGTGTTCGGAATGGGGGTAATTAGCTAAGGACGACAGTCGGTGGGTTCGATTTGGGGTTCAAATGAAAAGGGTACTTTTTATGGAAAAAAATATATATTAAATAAATTAAATAATAAAATCAACCTTACTTTACCTTTACTCCCCCCTCCCCCACATCGTATTTCAGAATCGAAGTGAAGTAAAAAAAAAAAAAAAAAGAGAACGACGACTGCCTTCTAGCCCTAGCCGCCACCCACCGCCGCTACCCCCCTGTCACCATGCCGCCACAGCACCAGGCGCCCCCTCCTCTTCTCGAAACTCTCTCTCCATTCCTTCCCAAAACTGAATGGACCCGCGAACCCGCGAGGCCCTTCCATGCCACCCACCACAGGCCGAACCCCTCAGCACCCCAGCGCTGTCCAATCAGCCCCTCCGCCCTCTGCAGGCCATGCGTCGCTTCCCTCTTCTTCTTCTTCTTCAATTGAAAACCCTCCTCCATCCGAAATCAGTGTGTCCTTTTTATTTAATCCTTATTTACTTATGTTAAAATCTGATTTTTTTTTTATATGTTTAGGTAAAGTTTTAATTTTTATTTATTTACATAATTATGATTATATTGATGGAAAAGGAATGAATTTTATAGTGTTTTCATGAACAAAAAGGAATGATTTAAAAGCGTTATAAAGGTAGGATTTTTATATAGGTAGCGAAATAAAGACATGATTTTTGATAATAAAGATATGATTTTAATATTATGTAGATAATAATAATATGATTTTTATATTATGTAGATAATAAAAATATGATTTTTATATTATAGAGATAATAAAAATATGATTTTTATAATTTGAATAGCGATATGAAAATATTATTTAGTTAGACAAAAATATATATTTTATCGTATGTATGTAATAATATAAAGATTCGATTTTTATATGTAGAATGGCGATAAAAATATAATTTTTACTTTGTAGGAAGAATTATAAAAATGTGATTTTTATAGATAAAAATACGATTTTTATTATGTTTTCATTATGATAAAGATACGATCTTTATATGGATATCATTAAGATAAAAATTCGATTTTATTTTATATGAAGCAAAATAAAAATTCGATCTTTATATAAAAAGTAGAAAAACAAAAATAAAATTTTTATATAGAAAGAAGCATTGTAAATATTTGAAATAGAAATAAAAATATGATTTTTATTTATTGGAATGAAGCGATAAAAATATGATTTTTATATATGAACAGCGTGAAAATGATACGTTGGAATTTCAGGCTAATCCGAACCGTTTATAAATAGAGAATGGAGGAGTGGATCCCAAAGGTGAGAACTTCTCACTTTTATTTTATTTTCTAGTTAAAATATGTACTAGGATACAGACGGTGCTTAGCAACACCCGACAGCCGTCGTCCACAGACCATGGACGACTTGTTTGTTTGATTGATTGTGTGATGTGGAATGGAGTAAAATATTTTATAGTTAAAAATATAATTTTTAACGTGTATATGAATAAAATAAATACTCATTTATAAATCAGACGATTTGTTTATGAACACCCATTTTACTGATATGGATTGGGACGATAAATTTTACACATCGCCCAACTGCGCAAATAAAATATGTGTTTGATTGATTGAAACCCTACATGGGTATTGGGATGATATATGACATACACTAGTCCCAATAATTAGTTGTATATCAATCGATTGGTTGACAGACTGTTATAAGCGTTGAATATTTATATTTGATGCTTACGCAGTGTAGAATGCACTTTGGATGATGGTTGACTGTGTGTGGTTGTTGTTGTGCATACCTGTGTATGAAATCCATATAAATAAAATTATATAGTAGTTGACTGTGTCTTATCCAGTTCAGAAAGAATAAATATTTTAAAATAATGATTATTTTAAAATAATGAATATTTTAAAATAATATGCATTAAAAGATCAAAATTTGATTTTGATGTCCGATTTGGGATGGACACGAATATATTTAAATATATATAGCCGTGTTGATTAGATATGCGCTATTTTGATGCGAACGATATTTATATCGATTTTATTCATTTTTATAATGAATATAAAAAAGGAATTGATTTCAAAATCTAATGTTTTGAAAATATTATCATTTATATATTAATGATAATGGAATATTCAATTATTTTGATTTGAAATTGAATATGAAGTTGAAATCGTTTTGAAAACGAATTTAAAACGATTTATAAAATATGTTTTAAATGGAAATCGATGAAATATATATTATATATATGTATATAATATAATGGCCTAAATAGAACGTGCCGCGCTGCGGCAGTTCTTGAATTTCGGCCATCGACTTTGAATGGACATTACGGGAGATCCGACCATCGGATTCTCCTAAAACCGGAACCGTTGGATTTGTATCGAAAAGAGCTTTCTAACGAATGTAAGAAATTAGAAATCTAATGGTTGGCTTTGGAATTATGTCCAAATCAAATTTGGAAAAGGTCGCTGTAAGTGCAGTTCGATGGCCATTGATGGAAATCAACTGTACGGGCCTTGATAAAATTATTAAAAATATCAATAATTAGTGTAAGATCATAAGAAATGATTTGGAAAGAATTGGGATGAAAAATTCCATTTTTGAAAAGACAAAAATAGATTTTTATCGAAATGAACTAGTTTTGAACTAGAATCATAATCCAATATTTTTAAATAAATAAATTGGATTTGAAATGGTTTTAAAAATAACTATAATTTCTACTATATAAATTGGAAATGTATTTGAATCGGAATTGTCTTCGGAATATTTCGATGTCGGATTTCGTGATTATATGGATATTGTTATGGAAATTTGACAGATATATTTATATCGTTATTTCCAATACGATATTTGTTGGTCGTAGAATTTGATATTTAATATAAGCCAATATATTTTCTACTCAGAGCCTTGTATTTAATATCAAATGGGATTTGGGTTTGTTGTGAATGGTGTCTTCATTAACACTGTTCTTAAACCCAGTTGAGTAAAAGATTAAATCTTTTTATTTAGATTTAATGAAGTATACCAATAAAATAATATTTAATTGGAATTGATTTTTGGGTTTATCATGAACGGTGTTTTAAGTAACACTTGTTTGTTAACCCGATAATTAATGGAATGTGAATGGGGTTTGTTGTGAACTGTGTTTGAACGACATTCGTTCTTTAACCCGATTTGCAATGAAATGTGATTTGGAATTTATAAATCTTTTGTTAAGATTTAAAGGAAATTTTCCAAAGTGAAGTTTTTCAGTTTAATAAAATAAATTGGAATGTAATGTAATTTGATTTGGTAATAATCGAAGTGGACTTCTGTGGAGGAAGACTGCTACTATGTATGGAATTTAAGAGGCTTTGCCGTTATTCCATTTATAGTATCGGTTGGATATGGAAGTTCATATCGATTATATATATTGATCTGTTTCCATGAAGATTCCATTGTTAATGGAATGTGATTGTGGGTTTATCATTAGCTGTGTTTTTAAATGACATTAGTTCTTTAACCCAGTTAAAGATAAGATTTATTTCTTAACTTTGAATAATCATTAAGTAATGATTTCTGGAAATTAAAACTGAATTAGAGTTTTAATGATTCTTTAAATAGATTGAAAGGTGAAATTGATAACTAAAATTGTCAAATCCAAGAAATGATCGAGAATGGAGTATCACTAGTTTTGCTCCAAGCGTTAGTTAAATCTTTAATTAGATTTGAACGTGAAATGGTAATTAATTTTACCGAAAACACCGTGGTGTTAGATATGAAGTATTACCGGTTCTACTTCATGGGATGAATAGGTTTGGATTGGGAAATTAAATAAACGATTACTTCGGTAAGGTTCGCTAATCCCGACTCATTTGGGATAAACTACAATTTGTTATGGATTGATATCCAAAGGAAGATTAAGGAATAAATTTAAGGAATTTATCTTTGATAAAATTAATGGGAACCTTTCCCAAAGGATAAGAATATTTGAATAAATAAATGTCCTGGATTGGAATAAGGCGTATGTTGTGTTTTTATAGCACTTATTTATTATATACGCGAGTTATTCGGAAAGACCGGGTTTATCCCATTCTGAATAACTGATTCGACGATATGTCGAGGATGAAGACGGTGGTCAAAGACCGGAGGTCTTCACATCGTTTGGATGATAACTGATGTCTTGATTGGGCTGTACACCCAAGACGAGGTAATAAGTGGTGATCGTCCAGACGTACTTGGAGATCGACGGATATGCGAGGACCTCTCCCCTGTATTGGACATATGGGGGAGGAAAAAGGTGACTCCGGTTTCGTTTAGACCCAGAACGAACTTTTAAATGGATGTGTGTCTGACATCGGATTACATTCTGTGTGATTGATAGACATCAGTTGCATAGCGTGAATTGCCTATGTGGCATGCTGAGATGCAAATAATCAAGACTTCTGTTGAAAAGCAGAGTCTTGTGGTTGATGATCAAAGCACGACTTTAATACAGCGTAGCTTTTTGTAGCGTTAATTCGCGAGCCTCACACCCCGGTGTGAACCAGAAACGAGAGATGGCTTCAGGGAGTGCATGCGTTTCCTTCTAGCTTGGAGTGGTGTCAGCGTTTTACTAGCCCTGACATTTTACTTATGTGGACGATGGATTGCGCGGTGCCTCGGTTCTTTCGGTCTCTGCGGAGCCGATGGTATGGTCTTTATACAGACCAATTTTACGCCCCATAGGGCGGGGAAACGTAGTGTTCAGGTATTTTAATCCACATCGAGTGGACCGGCCCTGACGATCCAAGGTGCAGTTGCGGCTGTTCCTGAGACATGGGCTAGATTGTCTCGAAGCGGTAAGGACGATCCCTTGCCTTGGTTCATAGATGGAAATCCAACTTCCAATACGACATTTGGCGGTTTTGATTGTAGAGCCTAGTATGGTGATATAGTGGGATGGGGCACTCATGCCGTCTATGATTAATACTTTTGATTGAAATTGTTTTGACACTATACACTTATAGTAATAATAAAAGATGAAATTTCACGTACCAAGCATTTTTGGCTATTATAAGGTAAAAACTCTTTCCTCCGGCTTGCTTTGCATTGTGTGATAGGACCTGAGTCTTATAATAGCTTCATTGTTCTTTATTTAGCATTGCGCTGTTTGTTTTATGCACCGGTATTCTTGGGAGGAAACTCATTCCGTGTTATACGGCGGGGTCCCTTGATTTACCGAATTTTAAAATAAAGAATAATAACTGTTTTAGTTCTCACACCAGTCACATGACTTACTTGGAGTTTATTGTTTTAACCTAAACTCTGGATGCCCCTATTTTCCACACAGGCAGCTAGTAGTTTTGGTTTTGTAGATTTATATTCACAGGATCCTGGTTTACAGCTAGAATGATATTCAGAAAGCTCTGTATCCGTTTATCTCTTTCAGTTGTGTTTTGTATTATTTTGCGCTGCATTGTAATTTGTAAATCTCTGATATTTATCGAATGTGTAATATTTATTCATACTTTGTATATTCTTGTATTCTGATGGAATTATTGTAATAAGCAATGAAATGTTCTTCTGTTTGTGTTCTGATTTGTCTTGTCCTCAAAGCAATCCGGTCTTTCCTTCACGGGGATGTTCGGGTTGCCATATTGACTGTGTCTGATTTCAATTCGAAAGGAATGAATATTTTAAAATAACGAATATTTTAAAATGACGAATAATGAATATTTTAAAATGATGAATATTTTAAAATAATATTCATAAAAGATCAAAATCTGATTTTGATGTCCGATTTGGGATGGATACGAATATATTTAAATATATAAAGCCGTGTTGATTAGATTAACGCCATTTTGACGTGAACGATATTTATATTGATTTTATTCATTTTTGTAATGAATATTTAAAAGGAAGTGATTTCAAAATCTAATGTTTTGAAAATATTATCATTTATATATTAATGATATGGAATATTCAATTTTGATTTGAAATTGAATATGAAGTTGAAATCATTTTGAAAACGAAATTAAAACGATTTATAAAATACGTTTTAAATGGAAATCGATGAAATATAATATATATATATATATATATATATATATATATATATATATATAATGGCCTGAATAGAATGCGCCGCAGCGCGGCAGTTTGCGAATTTCGACCGTTGACTTCGAATGGACATCACGGGAGATCCGACCGTCGGATTCTCCTAAAACCGGAACCGTTGGGTTCGTATCGAAAAGAGCTTTCCAACGTACATGAGGGGTTTGAAATCTAACAGTTGGATTTGGAATTATGTCCAAATAAAAATTTGGAAAAGATCGTTGTAAGTGCAGTTCGATGACCGTTTATGGAAATTGACTGTACGGACCTTGATAAAATTACTAAAAGTATTAATAATTTGTGTAAAATCGTAATAAATGATTTGGAAAGAATTGGGATGAAAAATTCCATATTTCAAAAGATAAAAATATATTTTTATCGAAATGAAATAGTTATGAACTAGAATTATAATCCAATATTTTTAAATAAATAAATTGGAATTGTAATGGTTTAAAAATAACCAGAATTTTCAATATATGAATTGGAATGGATTTGAATCGAAATTATCATTGGAATGTTTCGATATTGGATTCCATGATTATACGGATATTGTGGATGAATTTGGATGTGATATATATATATATATATATATATATATATATATATCGTTATTCCAATACGTTATTTGTTGATCTCAAAATATGAAAATGAATATAAGCCGATATAATTTCCATTCAGAGCCATGTATTTAATGTTGAATTGGATTTCGGGTTTGTCGTGAATGGTGTCTTCATTAACACTGTTCTTAAGCCCAGTTGAGAAACGAATAAATCTTTTAATTAAGATTGTTAGAGTTCCAGTTAAATAACATTTAATTGGAATAAAATGGAATGTGAATTGGGTTTATTGTGAACTGTGTTTTTAACGACATTCGTTCTTTAAACCGATTTACAGTGAAATGAGATTTGGAATTTATAAATCTTTTTATTGAGATTTAACGAGAATTTTCCAAAGTTAAATTTTATAATTTAATATATTAAATTGGAATTGAATGGAATTCAATTTGATAATAACCAGATTGTACTTCTGTGGAGGAAGATTGTTAATACATATGGAATTTAAAGGGCTTTGCCGTTATTCCATTTATATTATTGGTCGGATACGGAAATTGATATCGATTATATATTAATCTATTTTTCCGTGAAGATTCCATAATTAGTGGAATATGATTTGGGTTTATTGTGAACTGCGTTTTAAATAACGTTATTTCTTTAACCCAATTAAAGACAGGATTACATGTCTAAAATTGTATTTCGAACTGTATGGTTGATCTCTGCTAAATATATATTTGTTTGGTGGCGGAGAATTTATTCTCTTGCATAACACCCTTCTCTATGACGTACGAGCTTGGAGGTTATACATAGGCAGAAATCAATAGTACGATGTAGATTGTTGATGCAGCATGTTTGATTTTCCAAAGTTAAATAATCATTAATATTGATTTTTAGGAAGATTAAAACTAGGTGGAGTTTTAATGAATCTTTAATTAGATTGAAATGTGAATTGATAGTTTAAATTATCAAATTTGGGAAATGATCGAGAGTGGAATATCACTAGTTTTGCTCCGAGCGATAGTTAAATCTTTAATTAGATTTGAACGGGAAATGGTAATTAATTTTACCGATAACACCATGGTGTTAGTTATGGAGTAATACCAGTTTTACTCCACGGGATGAATAGGTTGGGATTGGGAAATTAAATAAATGATTACTTCGGTAAGGTGCGTTAATCCCGACTAGTTTGGAAAACCTTAATATGGTTTGAATGATATCCAAAAGAAGATTAAAGAATAAATTTTAAAGAATTTATCTTTGATAAAATTAATGGGAACATATCCCTAAGGATGTGAATATTTGAATAAAAGAATATTCTGAATTGGAATGAGGCGTATGTTGTGTTTTTATAGCACTTGTTTATTATATACGCAAGTTATTCGGAAAGGCCAGGTTTATACCCATTCTGAATAACTGATTCGACGATAAGTCGACGATGAAGACGGTGGTTGAAGACCGGAGGTCTTCACATCGTTTGGATGATTACTGATGTCTTGATTGGGATGTACACCCAAGACTAGGTAATAAGTGGTGATCGTCCAGACGTACTTGGCGATCGACCGGATATGCGAGGTCCTCTCTCCTGTATTGGACATATGGGATGAGAAATAAGGTGTCTCCTTTCGTTCATACCCAGAACGAACTTGTAAATGGATGTGTGTCTGGCATTCGATTTTATTCTGTGTTGATTGATCTCTATTAAATATATATCTGTTTGCCGACGGAGAATTTATTCTCTTTCCTAACGCCCTTCTCTGAGATGTACGAGCTCAGAGCTTATATATCGGTAGACATCTGTCGCATGGCATGAATTGCCTATGTGGCATGCTGCGATGCAGAAGATGAAGGCTTCTGCTGAAAAGCAGAGTCTTGTGGTTGACGATCAAAGCACGACTTTAGAATAGCATAGCTTTGTGTATAGCGTTAATTTGCGAGCCTCACACCTCGGTATGAGTTAAAAACGGGATAAAGGACCCAAGGAGGACATGACGTTTCTTTCTAGCTGTGGGTGGCGTTAGGGTTTCGCAAGCCCTGGCATTTATATTATTTTTACCTTTGTGGTTTTTGGAATGCGAGTCGCCTCGGTTATATCTGTCTCTACGGAGCCGATGGATATAGGTCCTATAGGATTGGGAAACGTGTGTCCAAGAATTGCTAATCCACTAACGTAAGTGTGGACCGGCCTTGGAGGATCCAAGGGTCTACTGCGGGAGATCCTAAGGCATTTGCTAGAGTGTCTCGAAGCCGACGAGGAGTACATCCCTTACCTCGACTCATGACGGAAATCCAATTTCCAATACGTGACATTCGGTTTTATTTGTAGAGCCTAGTATGGCGACATAGTGAGATGGGGCACTTTGCCGTCTATGATTGATACATTTATATTTGAACTTGTTTTCATACACTTTACACTATAATAGTATCAAAATGATTTGTTTTAAACGTACCAAGCATGTTTGGTTATTATAAGGTAAAACTTTATCCTTCGGCTTGCGTTGCATTGTGTGATGGGACCTGAGTCTTATAATAACTTCATTTTTCCAAAAAGCATTGCGCTGCTTTGTTATATGCATTGGTACTCTTTGGAGGAAACCCGTTCCGTGTTATCCGGCGAGGTCCCTTGATATATTTGATTTTAAACTAAAGTTTTAAATAACTGTTTTAGTTCTCACACCTGTCACATGACTGACCTGGAGTTTATTGTTTTAATATAAACTCTAGGTGCCCCTATTTCCACACGGGCAGCTAGTAGCTTTGGTTTTGCATATTTATGTTCACAGGATGCTGATTTACAACTGGAATGACATTCGGAAAGCTCTGTATCCGTATATTCTTTTCAGTTGTGATTTCTATTATTCTCTGCTGCATTGTAACTTGTAAATCTCTGATATTTATCAAATGTATATTATTTGTTCATACTCTGCATATTCTTGTACTTTGATGTAAATTGTTGTAATAAGCAATGAAATGTTCTTCTGTCTGTGTTCTGATTTGTTGTGTTCTCATCTTAATCCGGGCTTTCCTTTGCGGGGAAGTTTGGGTCCTGTCGTTTTTCTGCCAAGTTATGTGAAACCTTTATGAGTGGCGACAGTATAAATATACATAGAAAAAAAATTGGTGCTTATTTCTTTTCATTCTTTCCCAATTCAGCTATACACACATATGCATGACAGTGTAAATAATCATGTTTGGTCTTTTCAAGTACAATTGATTATATTTTTGTAACTCGAGAATTTGTTTTTAAATTTGAAATTGGCTGTCAATGAAGTTTATGAATAATCATTGTTTAGTTCGGGCATTAGGACTGCATTGGCAAATCATGTAATTTGGTCTGTCCCCTTTTCAATGTAGTTTTCGAGCTAATTCCCACTTGTAGGAATTAAAGCTTATGCAATTTTCCTAGAAAAGAAATCTTGTTTGTCTTCTAACTTCAATCAAAAAATCAGAGTTGCCATTTTGGTCAGAGTTGTTTTTGTATGTTGTAAATTTAGTTAAATGCTGTTTAAACTATTTGTCTTCAAGAATGTCCTTTAAATTTATTTCATAAATACCACATGCGTTAACACTCATGGTAGATCGCTGAGTCTGAACTGTTATTTATCAAAGTTTATGTACAGATTGAGGTGAAGTAGTGCTACTGTTATCAAAGAGAGATTTACATAGTTTGTTTATTAGATGGTATTAAAGTCAACCTGGAAACGTGTATCACCAGTCATAGCTTTTGTGAGTGCTGATTGTTTGGGGTAAGGCTTGAGTGAAATGTTAATTCTATTTTAAAACATATGAATGTATTTTATCATTCCGATGTGAAAAAATGTTTTGTAAAACTCTGATATTGGTATAAAATATATTTCATTGCAGATATTGTGTACTGTAATTATGCGTTAAATTCCAATTGTAAGCCAATAACAATCAGTCGTTTTGAACGCTTCGAATTGGTTAATCACCGACTTGAGAAGATCAAATTGGCGGGTTGTTACATGAAATTTCTATATTCCATTTCATTCATTATTTATTGCTGATCCAAATCCAAATTTTCACTCCATAATCTTCGTACAGGCATTAATCCTTTTAATCATGATTAACTAATTTTTCTTGATTTTATTTTCCATTCCTTTTCTTTTTGAAGTACACAATCTTAATAATCTTATAATCATCTGTGGGAAAGCTTTTTTTAATATCTGAAACTATCCATCTTCTCTTACATTCTTTTAATGAACTCTTACTTGAATTCATTTCATTCAATAATTATAACCTATGGTCCTAAAACCATTTCGACATTTCAACCTTTTCCATTCATTACCATTTAGGATCACCCAATTCTCATTCAATTCATTTTATTTAACTTATCCAAGTTAAATTTCAATTTATACAATCTTTCTCCTTATTTAGCTTAAAGTTAAATTTTACCCTACCTAGGAATTCGCATCCCCAATTTTATAAGTTCAAAACTTGTTTCCTCCAATTTTCATACCCATGAGAACTCCAGTATTCAAATACTCGGTTTTGTTTTCAATCAAATTGAAATCATACATATTTATTCCAATATCAAATCCCATTCCCTTTTGGGATTTTAAATCAAATCTTGGTTTTCTTTCTCAAACTTTCCATAACCAACTTTAGGACAACAATTCAACACATGTCAGACTTGAATTGCTTAAAATAGTGAATTGTTATTTTTAGTAATGAGGTAAATGCAAATCAAACCACAAAATCACAGAAATATAAGCAGAGTAACTCGTAGCAGAAACATAATAGTACATAAGTTCTTACATAATACATGATACATAATATTACCTAGAGAGTCATAAGCTCATACAGTAGATAAAGTCCATATAAATACCGATAATACGACTGGATAATAGATAACAAGATAGCTGATAACTGGAGGTGGTCCAAATGATATGCCAATCTCCAAAGTGCATCACGAATGGCTATGGTGCTCAAGCTGACCCAGGCATATAGTCAAAGAACAATATATATGCGTTAGGACTAACAGCCTCATATAAGTGAATTAACTCAAATGAAGTGTTTACTGAAATGTACAGTAACTTAAAGGATGTTCGGGATTCCCATCCTTTAAGGATCCGTGAAACTAATACATATAAAATTATACGCTACTACTGTAATGTCTATTCAGTAAATATACTAAAAATAGCGTAAGCGGGAATACCATATTACTCTTACACAGTTTATAGACATCACATTCTATACAGTATCGTAAATTCACCGCACTGGTGTTATCAGAGGGCACTCCATAGAAAGCAATACTAAATCAAAATTGTATGGGGCTCACATAGGATAAATATGACAAGGCACTGGAGGCAATACCTAGGGTAGGATTTCTACCAGTTGCACTCCCGGACCGGTGGTAACGTATAACAACAACTACCGCCCACCTCGGAACACACTCCTAAATCGAAGGGCATCCCCCAAATCAATCACATAGTAATAGACATGGTATCGAAGAAGCGTGTCCAATATGAGGAGTGACCTCAATTAGTCATGGTATAACTCCTGTTTTAGTCATTTTAATTATGACCCGAAGGTCAAGGCCATTTCGTCATCGTTCGCCTTCTTCGATCCAGAAGTTGCTTCCAAGCCATCCTGTTGTCGTTCCAATACTCCATCACATACACAGTTATTAAAGTGGTATCGGCACTGACAGAGTGTATGCCACTTACCGACTCCGGTCTCTTTAACAACCGACGTTTACGTTTTTTTCACACCATGGCCATTAGATTCGAAATCATATTTCAAATATCACAAATCGATTTATTTGAAGTATCGCCCCATAATTAATTACCCAAATCATTCATAATTGGTTCGATAACCAATATTCACCCTTGGACTCAGTAGACTGGATTGGACATAAGTTTATTCAAAATAAAAATGAAAATAAAATAAATACTTTAGGAAAACGTTGAGTTTTGAAAATAGTGTATGTATATTAAATTTAAAGAAGTGTGTAAACATATATATATTTTTGGAAAACTATTATAAAATTTATATGGTTAAAGTAATCAAATCATTTTATAAAGAATAATTATAAATCCAAATAATGTGGAAAATTACTTTTTATAATTTATAGTTCTATTAATCCAAATCCAACTCTAAGTCTGTATCTTACAATTTCCATCCCATATAGGTTTCGCATTTAAATCAAATTCTTTTGATTAGGTTCAGTTGCAATGCTTCATGATTAAAATGATTCTCAAATCACAGTCTATCTTGAATTTCACATATCCATTCATATAATAAATCCCCAAAGCACTTTTAGCTTTAGCTACGGGTCAAAATCCTTCTTTCGTTCATGTGGCGAAAATCCATTTGACAGATCATATATTAAAATAAGTTTGAAAATATTTATCAAGTCTTTGCAAATCTTTTACATTAAATCATTTAATTCAAAGATTGTCATATTATTAAATTCATTATGTGAACATAAACGTAACAACCCGGAAAATCAAAATCAATTTAAAAAATTTATTTTGACTATTTTACTAAATTTTGAATAGTTGAAATAATTTATTTCAAATAATAATGATTAAAAATTTATTTAAATCGAAGTTAGAATGAATATATTTAATTTAATTTTAAAAGGAGTTAAAAATAGCGCGGTAGTTTGAAAATTTGAATTCAAACTTTGACTGACTGTACGGGATGCAAAATAGATCGGATTTAAGTGAAACCAAAAATAGTTAAATCTGTTTAAGAATATCTTTCCAATGAATCCGAAAAATTGAAATTTCATACTGGGAATCAAAAGTTATGGTCAGTTGAATTTTCAGTATAGTCGCTATGGAATTTAATGTAATATATGACCCATATAAATAGCCATTTTTCAAACGACCTCCATTTTCGACGAAGCCACATTTGTTGGATCCAGAATGTCAAATTATTGCAGGATTCCAATTTTCATAATTTTTGGGGTTAATATGTGAGTGTGGCAAAAGAAAATATGTTTTGACAGTTTTAGTCAATTTCGATCGACTTGAAAATGGCCATTTTTCAAACGGCCTCCAAATTCGATGAAATCAGTTTTGTTAAGACCGTATCATCAAAACAAAGCCAGATATAATTTTTCTGGAATTTGTAGGATCAGTATGTGGCCCCGGTAAATTAAAATGTTCGTTCAAATTAAATAATTAAATGTTTTATTATTTAATTTGAAGAATATCTGACTGAAACAGTCGAATGGGCATACGAAACATATCTCATTGTGTCCGGAATAGGGGTACTTAGCTAGGGGCATCACTCGCTGGGTTTGATTTGGAGTTAGAAGCGATATATAAATTTAAATGATTTAAACAAATAAAATTAAAATAGAAATACGCGTATAAATACGGTATACGCCATATAACCCTATACTATCATATTCTCTCAGCCGCCGTATACTATCGATTTCAATGGCGAGAAACGTTCCAATCTTCTAGCTTTAAAATCACTCAATCCGTGAATCAATCGAAGGTGGTCCTTCAGAGAATTTTACAGAGATTCTCGAGCTCTTCGGATCCACACGGGTCTCGTGTCCTATCACGGAGAATCCATCGGGTTTGAAGCCGTCGAAATTGCCAGCTTCTCGCCGCCGACGTGATCACCTCCGGCGATCGAAGTGGGTGCCACCACCGCCGTTCTGCGCGCGCCTCGGAGCTCGACAGTGTGGTCTGGTCTGATCCTCCTCACGTCGACGTGTGGTCCGAAAACTTTAACCCTAGGTCGGAACCATACTTGATAGCGTCAGCCTTTACCTAAATAGAGAAGAAGGTTACCATATTATTTAATTAATTTAAATATTATAATATGTTTACAAACTTCATAAAAGCGTATCTTTCTCATACGTTAAGGAAATTCAATGAAATAGGAGGCGTTGGACTCGTGACGACGAGATCTACTTTTTAAAACTGACCGAAGAACATTTAGAGCTTGTTCAATTTTGGCGTCGTCAAATCAATGTGAGATATCTGAATTTAGAAGTAAAATAAATAAAATCGAATTAGAATGCAGATGGAGTTTAGAAACTCCTGACACCCGTCGTCCATAGACCATGGACGATTTGATTGATTTGTGATTTGTGATTGGTTGAATTTTGGTGTTTGTTTGTGGTTGAAAAAGTAAAAAGAAATTGAAATTGATTGATTTTGTGAAAACATTCGTCTGCGTACAAAATAGATTATTAAAATCCCCCTTGTCAAAAGCTGTGAGGCTTTAAGGTAGAGCGAGGAGCCGTACATCGGGACGGTGTCGATTTTAATTACTCTGCTGTTATGCTGCCGAAATTTTCTGAAATATTTTTGTGTTGTAAAATATATATGTTATTATATAAAATTGTTTAAATAGTATGAAAATTAGATTATATATATATATGAACATAAAAAGGATACATTAAAAATTTGACATTTTGGTATAAAATGTATAACATTGGAATTTATATTTTTAATGTAAATTTACATTAGAAAATATATATTTTGATACAAAATGTATTTGCATTTGGAAATCCCATTTTTATTGTAAATTTAGAATGTATGAAAATTGTTAATGTTTTTAAAATAAAATATGATTACATTAAGAACATTATTTTAATGTAAATTTAGGAAACACGAAAATTGTTCATGTTTTTTTCATATAAAACATGATTACATTGAAACCCCATTTTTGATGTTAAGATAGAATGTAGAAAGATTATCCATGTTTAAAAATGAGAAAGACATGTTGCATTAAAACTATACTTTAATGTAATGAAAAAAAAAAAATTGTTCATGTTTTGAAATTCTAAATATGTTTACATTAAAAACATTATTTTAATGTAAATACAGGATATGTGAAAAGTGTTCATGTTTTGATATAAAACATGTTTAACATTAAAAATTTCATTTTTAATGTGACTACAGAATAGGAGGAAATTGTTTATGTTTTGAAATGAAAACACGCTAGCATTAAAAATCATAATTTAATGCCATGAAATGAAGCTAGAAAAAAATGATCATGTTTTGAAAAGAAAAATAAGTTGACATTAAAATTTTCATTTTTAATGCAAATGTAGAAACTAGGAAAATATTCATATTTTAGAAATAAAAACATGTTTGCATTGAAATTTACATTTTCAATGTCAATGAATGTTATAATATGACCATTGTAAAATAAAAATGTGTTACATTTAATTTTACATTTTTTTCAATGTTAATGAAACATTAAAAATAATCATTATTATATAAAAATGTTTTTACATTGAAATTCACATTTTCGATGTAAATGAATCATTAGTAAAAGGATAAAAAGATTACTGTAACATCCTGGATTTTTGACCGTTCAAATCGACAATGATCGTTAATGTCGACATAAACAGATCAAAAATACGGATAGTTATTGGGATTAAAATAAGAAAAATGAAGAAAGTAGAAAACAAATACAGAATCTCGCAGCGGAAGGACAAAATATAATAAATAAATAACAGTTCATGAAGCTGTTAAAACATAGATTTTTTTTATATTTTACAACGATTATCAGAGTAAATTAACATACAACATACCAATGCATTTGCAGCGGAATAATAATAATACGTCTGTTGAGCTCCATCTTCATCTTCATAATGGTATCTTCAAAGCAAGTGTAACTTCACTAACTGCAACTCAATCTGACCCGAGCATATTGCAAAAAAAAAAAAAAAAAACACAACAAACACTCGGATCAGAACTAAATCATTCTCATATTAGTTAAATCAAATTTCATGCAATAATATGAGTGCAATAACTTAAGAGATGTTACGGGAATTTCCATCTCTTAAGGATCCGTCAAACTAATACTATATAATATAATACGCTATTATAATAATGTCTATGGTTAAATATAACATAATAAAATAATGTAAGTGGGATTACCATTATTACCCTTACACCGTTTATACTATTGCCGTACAGTTTGCATATAACACACCAGTACGTCGGTGGATAGGGATGCGCCGTGATACGACAACGTTAAATCAAAATCGTAGGGGGCTCGATCAGGATAATATGACAAGGCACACGAGGAATGCCCAGAGTATGAATATACTAGTTGCACGCCCGGACTGGTGGTAACGCATAGCCGCAACTACCGCCCACCTCGGACAACACTCCAAAATCACGGATGCGCATCAAATCAAATCAATCAAACCGAGGGGCTATAGTAATAAAGGAAGAAGTGTTGCCGATGGGGGCTGCTAACCCCACTTGGTCACGGTATAGCCCTGTTTTAGTCATTTTAATTATGACCCGAAGGTCAAGGATATCCATCATCGTTCTCTTTCTTCAAATCCAGTAATCGCCTCCAAATCCATCCAACACCATTTCTGGAACTCCACCGCGTACACAGTTGTTAAAGTGGTTTTCGATATTGGCAGAGAGTATGACAATATCCGATCCCGGTCTCTTTAACAACCAAACGTTTACATTTTTCACACCGGTCAGTTCTTTTACATTTCAAAGGGGGTTCGTACTTCATATCGAAAATATCATATTTTCTAAAATCATTTCAATAGTAAAAATATAATGTTTCATAGTGAAATCTCCTTTAAAAACCAAATTTAAATCTTGAACAATTCCAACTTTTAAAATAATTTGAATATTAAAATAGTAAAAGTATATGTGAAATAGTTTAGATATAAAATTTGAAATAGTTGAAAAATAAATAGTTTGTAATTAAAATAGAATTATCAAATTTAGTAAAATCTATAGTAAAAATATTAGAATAATTTATAAATAAATAGTTAATTATAAAATGATTTATTTAAAATAATTTATAAAATAAAATAGTAATAAAGTAAAATAGTTTATATAGAAAATATAATTATTATTAAAATAGTTTATAAAGAATGGTTTTAAAATACTATAGTTGGAATTAGAATCGTTCTCTAACATTTTCAATTAAACTTGAAGTCATATTTCAATCTTCAATTCAATCAACTCAAATTTTTATAATTCCATCGATTAAACTTCCAATTTACAATCATTTCACTTTGAACAAATTAATTCAAATAGTTACGTTCCCAATCAGATTCTCATTTTCAATTATTTCAATTTATAACAAATATCGAGTTCACGGTTCATATTTAATTCAAATCAATGTTGATTCATAATAAATTTCAAAGGTGGGTAAAACCATTCAATTTCAATAAATTCGATTCACATTAAATTTCATTTTTTATAGCTTCAGTTACAACACTAAATTATTTATCTTTTGTTTATATTTCAAAACTCAAAGTTCAAGTTCAAAAGAAATCAATTTATAAAACATCATCCTTATCGTCTTTAAACAAAATTTCTAAATTCATGGTTAAAACAAATTTTTATTTAACCAACCGGTGTTCGTATAAAATTTTCTATCCTATGGCCAAGTGATACTTAAATTTTAATTTTAGTATTTTGGGAAAGGATATATATCATTTCAATCCAAATCAGGGTCATAGGTATTTATCATTTCAACCTATGTTCTTAATTCATTTTAATGATTAATCCCGGGTTTATTCGATGCCCGTAACATCTGGGGTAACGATTGGGATTAATTAGCACCAACAAATGGTCGTATATTAATAAATGTGAATAACAGGTAAATTTACACAATTAACATATGTCAAACATATCACATTCAAGTCATTCATCACATCCATACATACAAACAGTCCAATATCATAGAAATTTTCAAATTTTCAGATATCAGGTTTAGACAGTAATTTAATGTCGAATCTTTTTTTTAAACTTAACTGTAAAATTAAATTTAACAATCACATTAAACTACACTATCGATGCAAATCAATATAAATATGCCATTTAAACTGTCAAACATCAACGCATACAATCATATCATGACATGATATTAATTTAACTAATATTAGAATGCTTTCGTTAATCGTGAGTGGGTTAAATCACTCACCTTTGGTTCTAAACGTGACTGAAATCCAATTTTTAGCCCAAAATCAACAGTCTTATAATCAATCTACGACAACTCCATATTGTCCGGAATTTCGATACAAATCCAACGGATCCAACTGCGCGTAAAAGTGATTTCGTAAGAAGAAGTTACACATGTTAACGCATTAGAGATCAAATTATATAAAATAATTATAGAAAACCCTCACCCAAAATCTCTCTACCACATCCTCTCCACCTAAATCCTCTCTCTCCACCGTGTTTTTCACAAATAGCAGAAGCACGAACCCAAACCATCGTTCAATCCCTTAAATCACGCACCACTAATGAAGCATCCTTCTTGTTGTAGCTAACTATCTCATGTATACTATTTATCTACAGCTAACTATCCCACTTCACAATCTACACGCTATCTTCCCATTGCTCCCTACGGGCCTACAACACTTGCTCACTTCATTTTGTGAAACCCGATCATTACAGTGCCCAGAAAGAAGACCTGATTCATCCAAATGTGAGAGGTATAATGCTGCTAGTCGTTACATGGCTTTGCTGTAGAATTTACGGAGGTAGGTGTCTACAGCAAGGACATGCAGACCAGTGGATGTGTTTTGATCTGACCTAGCATGGAAAAGTGAGGAGTGAGGCAGATCGTCTTTTTTTCCAAGGCCATTTTTTTATTAAAAGCAGCGAAGAAGATGGGCAGAGATCCAAAAGTGGAAGAAGAAAAAGGGAATATAACGTGGAAAGTTAAATTTTAAATAAAGAGACACAGTCAGTGTTAATCCCAAAATTCACGTGAAAGGAATCAATACCCGCTCCAATTAAATACCTAATTTATGCCTATTTAAGTTCAAATTTTTATCTACCATATTATGTAAAATATCTATGCACCAATGAATTAAATATTAAATATATAATTTAAGAGTTGTCATAACTCTCCGTTTTAAAAATAATTTCATGTTTGTTATCGACAACAACAGAATTAGATTCACATTGGTTTTACGTTTTTATTTATAATTTCCATCCCATGCAAACATACCATTTATTACTTATTAATTCACCACTTTACTTGTAGCATTCATTTTATTTTTACCTTACTATTATAACTACCACTTTTAATTTATAATAAATGCGATACTTAATTGTATGGATTCTAGTTGGTTACTATATCAATACCAAATAGTTAATGTTTGATTTGTTCGTACTTTCCAATTTTTATAGCAACATAACTTCCAAATATATATATTACAACACAATGTAAAATGCACAATAATCCATATATATATTTATATATATCCTATGCATTGATTATTTTGTTTCCCTTCTAATTATAGGTTATTGTAAATTTTTACAACATTTGTTAATAACAAAAGGCCAGTTACTGTCTAACTAATTAGTAAATTTCACCGTTAATTAAACTTTGAAGTTTCCACACCTTAAATTATTATTAATAACCTAATACAAATTGTAATCACTGAAATTTATTAAATTCATTCCTTATAATGTTCATCTCTCCTTTATTAAACTTTTACGTAAATTAAATTACCGTTCCAAATAAATAAACCATACTTCACATTTTATTAAACTACAAATCTATTGTCATTACAGTTGTTGCAAATTATTATTAACTATCAAGATCAAACCATATTAGTTAATTTTAACCAAAAAATCACCAAATAATTTATTTTAACCAAACTTTCCCATAAAATAATATAAAAAAAATTGGATAGTTAAAATATGGGTTGTTACAATTACATTCTTTTTAATAACAGGATTAAAAGTTACATTTTATATAATGTGGTAAATTAAGTTTGAAAGGTACATTTTTATATAATGTAATAAAAGATTACAAAGGTTTTACATTTTTATGTAATATAAAAAGACTATATTTTTAGGTAAAATAAAAGGAGGGGATTATATTCTTATGCACCTTTTTAATGTATTGGAATGAAAGATTGCATATTTCAATGTAATTAAAGAAGAAATGAAAGATTACATTTTTCAATGCAAATAATGATAGAATGGAAGATTTCCTATTTCGATGTAAACAAAACATGAAAGAAAAGATTACATTTATTATGTAATAAAAAAATGAAAGAAAAATATTACATTTTCATGAAATAAAGGAAATTAGAAAAATGTCATGTTTTAAATAGAAAAACAAGCTTACATTAAAAATCGCATTTTTAATTCAATGTAAGGAAATGTAAAAAATCATTATTTTTAAAATGAAACAAGTTAACATTAAAAATTTCATTTTTAATGTAATATAGATAAATGAAGAAAAATATTCCTCATCCGACATAGAAATGATAAATAGTAAAAATTTACATTTTTATTGTCATGTAGGGATTAAAGAAATTATACATGTTTTGAAATGGGTTTGTGTTCATTAAAAATAACATGAATATGAAGTTTACGAAATTTTTTGAAGAATAAATAGTTTGAAATCGTCGAACAAATTATAATTATATATATATATATATATTAAAATAAAACGAATCGAGCTGCTGCAGTTTACGTTTTGAAATTGTAACTTCAAACGAGTATACCGAGAGATCCGACCGTCAGATTTTCCTAAAACTGGAACGTTAGGTTCGTTTTGGAAAGATCTTTCCAATGATATAAAATTTGCTAAGATCCAATGGTTAAATTTAGAGAAATGTGTAAATCAAATTTTGATAAAAAGCAGCGCCAGGGCCATGTAATGACCCGAAGCGTCGTTTTATTAAAAATGGCTATTTTTAAATAAATAAAAATAGCGATAAATCATTATAAAATATTATAAACGATATGGAATGAAAAGATTGATTTAAACTATATATATTCGAGAATTATTTGAAAAGTCCGAGTTAAATCTCATTTCAAATAATTATACGACGATTGGAAGTTGAAGATTTGAAGACGGTGATTGAAGACCGGCGATCTTCACATCGAATAGATGACTAATGATGCCCTGGATCGGTTAGCTCCCAGGAGGGGTTACAGTGGTAGTTGTCCGGACGTATTTGTTGATTGTCCGGATACTCGGTGTCTCCAGTTTCGTTCAGACCCAAAACAGATTTGTAAATGGATGTATGTCTGACATTAGATTTTATTCTGTGCTGATTGATCTCTATTAATATTTATCCGTTGGTGGCGGAGAATTTATTCTCTTGCTTAACACCTTTTGAGGTTATTTATTAATAGACATCAATCGCATGGCGTGAATTGTCAGTGTGGCATGCCAAGATGCAAATGATCAAGGCTTATTGTTGAAAAGCAGAGCCTTATGGTTGATTATCAAAGCACGGCTTTAAATAGCATAGCTTTGTGTATAGCATTACTTCACGAGCCTCACACCCCGGTATGAACCAGAAACTGGAGAAGGACTGCAGGGAGAACATATGTTTCTTTCTAGCTAGAAGTGGTGTCATGGTTTTTACAAGGCCTAACATTTTTACATATGTAGAAGATGGAATGAGGCGCCTCGGTTATTTGAGTCCTTAGTGGCTCTATTTACGCCCCATAGGGCGGGGAAATGTATTGCTCAGGCATAACTAATCCAACCATTGCACTTTGGTGGATCGGCCCTGAAGATTCAAGGGTCACTCGAGCTATGATCCTGAGGCACAGGCTAGAGTGTCTCGAATTCAGTAAAGACTATCTTTTGCCTTGGTTCATGATGGAAATCCAACTTATAATATGACCCATGCGGTTTTGATTGTATAACTAGTATGGTGACATAGTAGGTGGTAGCTATGCCGTCTATGATTGTTATTATGATTGAAATGTTTTTGAAACATATATACACTAATAATAATATCAAATCCGTTTTATTGTATCAAGCATATTTTGACCATTATAAGGTAAAACTCTATCCTCCAGTTTGCGTTGCATTGTGTGATGGGACTTGAGTCTTATAATGGTTTCATTTTTATAAAAAGCACTACATTGTTTAACGATTTACTTTATTTATACACTGCCAATCCAATGGAGTAAACTCGTTCCGCGTTAGCGGCGTGGTCCTGTGATTAGCCTCATTAGTAAATAGGTTAAATAAAATTTCTCATACCAGTCCTATGACTGACTCGTAGTTTGTTTCACTTTGCAAACTTGGGTGCTTTCTTTTCCACACGGGCAACCTTGTATACAGGTTTAGCAGATTCATTCTGGATAGCTATGGAGCTGAAGATGGATACTATCATTTCTATTATGCTGTTCAGACTTCACTTAATATATTATGTTTTATTCCACTGCAGACATTTCATATTAAGCTGAAACTATACTCTATGCTAAGTATGATCCAATTATGTTGTGTAACTCTGATGATGTATTATTTCCAGTGTAATTTGATGAACATTATATGTTGTAATTCTCTATTTTTGTTCTGTTGTTAATTGGTATGTGTTATATTCCAATGTTTTTCCTTACTTTCGTACTGCGGGAGTTTGTGGTTATCACGGTTGGTATCAGAGCTTTGGTTAAGCTTAGCTCGGAATATAAAATATTAAGAAACTCATCAGAGATAGAATCAGCCGAATTTCAAAATGAATAACTCATTATAGATAGGACTAGTAATGTCCTAGAATGAGTAAAAATACACCCCCATAGATTCATTTACATTTAAATATATGTCCCTATGCTTTACAATATCCTTTCTGTTGGCCTGTCTCTTTGTCTGCTGTTTGCAGACATATTAGAAAATGAGTGGCAGAAACAGAAGTAGACAGTCATGCTCCCACAACCGGAACCAGATCTAGAAGCTCTAGCAAAGAGGTATCGAAATCTGGGTGGAGAACCATTCTTGGGCAAGGAGTCCATTATTGAAACACAAGCATGGATGCATTCTGTTGAGAAAATTTTTGAAGGCTTAAAGTTGAAAGACGATCAGAAAAGACTAACAGCATCTTGGGTACTCAAAGCCGAAGTTTTATTCTGGTGGGAAACTGTTATTAAGGAAAATCCAGAAGGTAATATTACCTGGGATAGATTCAAAGAAATCTTCACAGAAAAATTTATTCCTCCAGGAGAAATTGATCGGTTATATGATGAGTTCTACAATCTGAAACAAGGTGATATGACCATTCAGGAGTATCAGAAGAAATTCGAGGAACTTTCCCGCTTTGCCCCAGAACTAATCGAAGATCCTTTGAGGAAAAATCGGAGATTCATCAAAGGACTTCAAAGCAAATACCTAAATTGGGTAACTGCACACATTAATCTCCCTTTTTCTGAAATGATAACTATGGCTTGTCGCTATGAGGATCTTGATAAGCAAGGTGTTCTAGAAGATGAAAAAGAAGGTAGTTTTAGCAACAAAAGGAAGTTTGAAACTGATAGCCCTGAGGCAAGTATGCAGCCTGAGGTCAGGAAGAAGCCTAAAGCCAACAAGAAAAGGGCAAGATCTCAGAAAGAACCGTTTACGACTACCACATGCTCAAACTGCAATAGGCAAGGTCATTTGTCAATAAATTGCAAATCCTCGAAGATACGAAAGAATGATGAATCTAAATCCAATAGAAAGTTTCAAGAGAATAGAGAATGCAATCTTTGCCATCAGGCGGGGCACCTTTCAAAGAATTGCCAACTATCAAAGAAGTTTGTAGTAGCCCATATAAATGAAGTAGCAGAAACTGCATCGCCCTCAACTCATAGAGAAAGGACAGATATTTTGTAAGGCACTCTTACTGTCAACAATATTCCAGTTACGGTATTGTTTGACATTGGCTGTGACGGCCCGCCCCGCACCAACCGACACTTCCTCCAAGTGTGCGCTGTACACATGTCCAACTGGCACGGAACGGTCGTCATAAGAAAAGAAAGAAGAGGATGAACTAATCAAGGAACCTGTAGAATGTCTCACAGCGCATGGAATAAAATATAATAATAACATACTTGACATAAAACAGGTGAGACAGTGCATAAGCTGATAACTAATAATAAATGTCAACATCAGAGCAGCGGAAATCCAAATACAGCTTATTACAACTTTTCAAAATCTACTGTCTCTAAACAAAAGAAAGCTAAAGTGGAAGATGCACCACCAATGCCCAAGCAGTGATCTTCGACAACACAGGGAGAATACTATATATATATTACGTGGAAGCCTCCTGCTCGTCTCCGGATCATCTACCCGTGCATCACCAGCTCACCTGTCTCTAGTCTGCTCGTGTGAGCACCCAGAGTAATAAGAAGAGACATAAAACTCTGGGTCAGACATAAAGTCTGATATGAGCGATAAGCATCTAAATAGAATAATAACAGGTATACTAAACCATACCTGAACCTGGACCTGCAACCAAAGAGTTAGTACCACATACCGTACAATACTCTAAGGTGCCATAATAAATAGTGTAAGGATACGGGGGTGGGGTGTGCATGTCACAATGATGGCAAACAAATCATCCATAGCAACCATCCTCACATCTCTCACTCAGTGCGTAAAGCTTACGATAGCTACCACTTTGGAACACTAGACAAACTGAGGCAACGACGAATCCCGACTTGTAGAAACCCTGCTATGACCAAGCTAAACATATGGAGTCATGACCAAACATTTCAATGACCCACTTCATTGGTTGTAGCCCTTGGTTCTACCGATTCCATAATGGCCCTGGATCCGCCTTCGTACCTCCTACCATAGTGGTCCAAAGCTATAGACGTCGATAACTCCTTGGCACGCGTCCCGCAGCAAAGCCCAACCATGAAGCGAACTCGTTGATTCCCATCTGAATCTTAAGCTCTAACTTCTCATTTGGACTTCCTTTGCATCTCGGGTTTGGTCGAATTGGAGTGGGTCTTCAGAAGAGTTGTCGCGCATTAACAGTCCTAGAATTCGGTTCGGTTCGGTAGTCATCACCTTCATCGGTTCGGGTCGGGGGTCATCACCTTCATCGGTTCGGGTCGGTCCTCCTTCCTTGTCATCTTTCCATTCGGTTCGGGTCGGTCCTCCTTCCTTGTCATCTTTCCATTCGGTTCGGGTCGGGTGCTCCACTTCGGGTCGGGTCGGTGTCCCCCTCCGGGTCGGGTCGGGTGTCCTTCCTTCCAGTGCTCCGATCCGCTCCCTCATTTCTTCACGTATTCCGATCCGATCCCTCCTTGCCATCTGATCCGCGTGGCCTTCCCTCTTGCTAGTTCTCCCAAATGTATACTTCCGATCCGATCCCCTTGTCCACTCCAACTCTAAGTAAACGGCCTTCCTTCTCGCCAAGTCTCCTAGGTGTCAAACTCCAGTTCGGGTCGGTTTTCTTGCCCAGTTCACATATCCGATCCGAGCCTCATCCGATCCGAACGGTTAGGAACCTGCACATTTCTGCAACTTTCCAGCGAGCTTTCTACGCCATTCGACGACGTTTTCGACCAATTTAACTATTCTAATCAATCATAAAACATACCATAGAGTCATAGCAACATGTAATAGCAACCACAAACAGCAAACAACAATTCAAATGAATCAAAATGTATCAAAAGTGACTAAAAACTTCATATTTTCCCATAGCATGTTTAAGTAGAACTAATCATAGGGTTAACAAAACTTAATCAAATTGAACCAAATTTCTAACAGAAGCATAAAATATTATTTGAGAATTTCTAAACATTTTTCCAGAATTTATTAGTGTATAAATTCGCTAATCTTCACTAATTACCCTTAATTACCGTAATTAGTGCAAAAACTATGCAAATCACTCACCTTGGCCACAAAATAAAACACCAAATCTGAAATATCCTCTGTTTGGGTCGAATTTCTATGTATAGCAGCAGCTCCAACCTTGCTTTGTTGCTATTTGGCCTTGTTTTGATGTAGTTTAGGCTTAATCTTCACTAAAAATGTGTTTTGGGGTGGTTTAGAGGATGGAAGCCATTACTAAGGTCTCAAGAAGGTTTGTGGCGGCTCAAAACTGAAATGAAAGTGATAACCTAACCCTAATCAGTCCTCCTATACCTCTAAACCCGAAATTCTCCTCTGGGCCTAGCTGCTAATCACCCGGTTAAGCCCAATTAAGCTGTTTTTCACCATCTGAAACTTGTTTCAGCCATATCTCCCAAACGGTGAGTCCGTTTGGCTAATGTGACCACTCTACGGAAAGAGAAACCATCATCCGGAGCCAATGGAAGTAGTTTCAGGTCAAAATTCCTTTCCAGTCAAAAGTTATGGCCAAAACAGTGCCAACTAGGGGTAAAATGGTCATTTAAAAATCGGGAAAAATCATGAACATGGGAAATGACCCCAATAGTCGTCTCCCAAAGTTACATGACCATACGACTTCGTATGTGAAAGAAATAAATATCCTACGATCCTATGATGCGTAGAATACGGGTCGTTACACTCTCCCCCCCCCCCCCCCTTAAGAAATTTCGCCCCCGAAATTCCTTAACCCAAAACATACAAAGGATCCCGCATGCCTAACAACCACATACAACAATCAAACATGCAGAACAAGCAAACAAGCCTATCCTAGCATGCGGAAAACTAAATCGAAATCGAAATCTTACCAGGCAAAGAGTTCTGGATGTGTCTTCCTAATGTTCTCCTCTGTCTCCCAAGTACAATCATTCTCGTCCTCGCCCCACTGAACCTTGACTAGTCTCACCGCCTTCCTTCGAAGTTGCTTCATGTCGTACTCGACAATACGGGCCGGCTTGTGGTTCCCAACCGCCTCGGGTTCTACTCCGAAGTCCTCTAACTGATCTGGTGAAATAGTCATATCTGAGTCGTGAACGAACTTCCTTAGTTGGGAAACATGAAATACGTCGTGAACTCCCGTCATCTTCTCCAGTAAGTCAATTCTGTATGCCAAATTCCCGACTAGTTCAAGAACAGGGATGGGCCAACGAATCTTGGTGCCAACTTGCCTCTCCTGCCAAATCGTATTACGCTCTTCAACGGAGAGATCTTGACAAACACCAAGTCACCAACGGAGAATTTTAAGTCTCTTCTTCTCTTATCAGCATAACTTTTCTGCCTATCTTGGGCTGCCTTCATTCGTTATTGAATGATCTTAATCTTATCTGAAGTTTCCCTCACCACATCTGGTCCAAGCATAAATTTCTCGCCAGTCTCTATCCAACATGATGGTGAGTTACACGGTCTTCCGTACAAAGCTTCAAACGGAGCCATACCAATACTGGATTGGTGGCTATTATTATATGCAAACTCTACTAGATGCAAATGGTCATCCCATGATCCACCAAAATCCAATATACATGCTCTCAAGAGATCTTCCAGAATACGGTTCACCCTCTCCGTCTGACCGTCGGTCTGAGGATGATATGCGGTACTGAGATGTAACTCTGACCCTAGAGCCTCTTGTAAGCTCTTCCAAAACCCACTAGTGAACAACGGGTCTCGGTCGCTCACAATGCCTTTAGGTACTCCATGAAATCTCACTACCCACTTCATATACAATTCTGCTAACTTAGCTGTCGTTCTGGTCGATTTGACCGGTATAAATCTTGCACTTTTAGTCAGTCGATCCACAACTACCCAAATGCTATCATGTCCCGATCTAGTCCTTGGTAAACCATCAATGAAATCCATCGAGACTTGCTCCCATTTCCATTCGGGAATTTCTAATGGTTGCAACAACCCACTAGGTTTCTTTTGCTCGGCTTTAACTAGCTGGCAATTCATGCACTTGGATATAAACTTCCCAACGTCTCTTTTCATCCCTTCCCAGTAGTAAGTCTGCTTCATATCTCGATACATCTTGTTACCACCGGGGTGTATAGTTAGCTTTGAGTGATGACATTCTCTAAGCACTTCATCCCTCAATCCATTGACATTGGGTACAACAAGCTTTCCATTCTTTCTAAGTCATCTATCTCGATCAAGCCCATACTTGTTCATCTCCTCATCGATACCCCTCTCTAACTTGGAGATGATTTCCAATAGGTTAGGATCGTCCCTCTGACTAGAGCCGATCCGCTCAATCAAAGTGGGTCTGATCGTCAAACTTGCTAACATTTCTGGATCCAATTCGCACTTTGGTCTGAAATCAAACCCCGCGATAAACTCCAGTTGCTTCCATTCAAGGAACATAGCCCCTAAGCTGGCATGTCTTCTACTCAATGCATCAGCCACCGCATTGCCCTTTCCCGGTGTGTATGCGATGTCAAAATCATAGGAAGCTAAGAACTCTAACCATCTCTGCTGACGGAGATTCAGATCTTTCTGAGAGAAGAGATACTTTAACGACTTATGATCTGTAAACAGCTCAAATCTTTCTCCCAAGAGATAGTGTCTCCACATCTTTAACGCGAACACGATTGCTGCCAATTCTAAATCATGAGTAGGGTATCTTCTCTCGTGCGGTTTCAATTGCCGACTTGCGTAAGCTACAACCCTACCGCCTTGCATCAATACAGCACCCAGTCCGGTACCACAGGCATCCGTGTATACCGTCATCTCTTCATCCCCCTTAGGAATGACTAACACTGGTGCGCTTGTCAACTTGTCCTTTAGACTCTTGAATGCATTCTCGCACCTTTCATCCCAAACAAAAGCTTGATTCTTCTTGGTTAACTGGGTCAATGGTGCTGCTATCTTGGAGAAACCTTGGATAAACTTACGATAATATCCAGCTAATCCCAAGAAACTTCTTACATCTGTTGCATTCTTGGGCGTAGGCCAATCTTGTACCGTAGCCACCTTTGCTGGGTCCACGGCAATACCGTTTTCTGATACAACATGGCCCAAGAACCTCACTTCCCTCTTCCAAAAGTGACACTTAGAAAACTTTGCTTTCAATTTGTGTTTTCTCAACACCTCCATCGCTACTCTTAAATGTTCCTTGTGTTCTTCCTCTGTCCTCGAATAGACCAAAATATCATCAACGAACACAAGGACAAACTTATTCAATTGATCTCTGAATACCCTATTCATAAGATCCACAAAATATGCTGGGGCATTGGTCAGCCCGAATGGCATGACCAACCACTCATAAAATCCAGACGGCGTCCGAAATGCCGTTTTAGCTATACTCTCAGCTTCTACTCTAAGCTGATGAAAACCTGTCGCGAGATCCAACTGAGAAAATACTCTCGCGCCACTCAACTGATCGAACAAATCATCTATCCGCGGTAGAGGATACTTGTTCTTCCTCGTTACTTTATTCAACTCGCGGTAGTCTACACACAAACGAAGGGAACCATCCGCCTTGGTAGCAAACACAACTGGTGCTCCCCATTCAGAAACACTCCTTCTGATAAATCCCTTCTTCAAAAGATCACTGACTTGCACCTCGAGCTCTCGCTGCTCTCTTAGTGCCATACGACGAAGTGGCATCACTATAGGCCTGACATCTTTTACCAAATCAATACGAAACTCAATCTCTCGGTGCGGTGGAAGTCCGGTCACTTCTTCGAAAACATCCGGATACTGGCCAACCACGGGCAAACCTGACAACTCACTATGCGGAATGTCGAGGGAGTTTAGAAAACTAGCCAATACCCCCTTACTGGGTAGACCACCAAACACTATCCTCCGCGCATCACCCGCTCTAGCTGTCACCAACAAGCCCTCACAGTCTACCACCACCCCGTATCTTTGGAGCCAATCTACTCCCAAAATAATGCCAAACCCAGTAAAGCCCAAAACAAAGCAATCGCAAACAAACATGCATCCATGACTCGATAAGACCACATTACGACAAATAATGCTTAGGCTAGTAGAACCACCAATCGGGTTTGTCACTACTAAAGGTCTATCGACAATCTCGGGCTCCAATCCCAACCTATCTACCAGGTCACTAGATATGAAAGAACTGGAAGCTCCGGTATCAAACAAAACTCTAACAGGAACATCATAAACAGAAAGCATACCTTGAATGACGACATTCTTTCCCTTCTCCGCCGCTGTTGGGGCATTCGACGAAGAAGGAATAGCATTAAGAGCGTAGGCTTTCACCATTTGCTTTTCTTTAGGGGGCTGTGGACACTTGTCCTTGTGATGTCCCATTTGGCCACAGTTGAAGCACTTCCTGTCCGCTGGCTTGGCCCGACAATTACTAGCATAATGGCCCTTTTTACCACAGCTGAAGCACTCCACCTCTTGCTTATTCTTTTTCTTCTAGCCATCCTTAGTCTGATTCTGCTTTCTTTTATTCTGGGAACCACTCTTGCCTCCACCACTTGCTTGTGGTTTTGGCTCTTCTGCAGATGCAACCTCAGTCTTCGGCTTAGGTTAGAGAGTTTCTGATCTTAATGCTTTTTCCCCACAACCGATTCAAACGTTTCATCGATGTGGTTAATAAGTCTTTCACCTAAGTACTGATCCAAACCAGTTATGAATTTCTCATTCTTTTTCTCGGCAGTATCAATAAGAGATAACCCATACTTTGACAAAGTGTCGAATTCAGCAATGTACTCCGAGACAGCTCTGCCATTCTGCTTGAGCTCCAAGAATTTCTTAAACAGCACTGACTTCTGAGCAGCTGGAATGAACTTCTCGCTAAAGCGAGCTTTAAACTGCTCCCAAGTAATCTGATCTTCGGGAGTAGCTGCCTTTATAGCATTCCACCAATTCATTGCCCGCCCTTGCAGCTGACGGGACGCTAGTTTTCTCTTCATCGCATCCTCGATACCCAAATCCTCGAAGATACGTTCGCAACTATCCAACCAATCTTGAACATCCGTAGCCGACTCCGTTCCGTGGAATGACTTCCCACCAAGACTAGTATAATCCTTATTCAGCTTGGCGAAGTCGACTCTTGGCGCCTGCACTATTGGACCACCACCATTTCCACCATTGGGAGCTTCCCTCTGTACATCTCTAAGCATCTCTCTCATGAGGTCAGTAAACATCGTCCTCATGTCAGCAGCATTCCCATTATTGGCTCCCCTACCAGCACCTCTAGTATATCGGCTCATCGTCAATCTGAAAAAGGAAACGATTAACGACTCCATAGTGGTGCTAGTGCAGTACGACTTCATCCTTATACTACTAATAGTATATATATAGCTTTTGAAAACCAAAATAACCACAAATACGCTCTCTCGTATACGTATATTATCTCTCCCTGATAACTTCCCTAGGTTAACTACGCAACCTAGAGCTCTGATACCAAGTGTGACGGCCCGCCCCGCACCAACCGACACTTCCTCCAAGTGTGCGCTGTACACATGTCCAACTGGCACGGAACGGTCGTCATAAGAAAAGAAAGAAGAGGATGAACTAATCAAGGAACCTGTAGAATGTCTCACAGCGCATGGAATAAAATATAATAATAACTTACTTGACATAAAACAGGTGAGACAGTGCATAAGCTGATAACTAATAATAAATGTCAACATCAGAGCAGCGGAAATCCAAATACAGCTTATTACAACTTTTCAAAATCTACTGTCTCTAAACAAAAGAAAGCTAAAGTGGAAGATGCACCACCAATGCCCAAGCAGTGATCTTCGACAACACAGGGAGAATACTATATATATATTACGTGGAAGCCTCCTGCTCGTCTCCGGATCATCTACCCGTGCATCACCAGCTAACCTGTCTCTAGTCTGCTCGTGTGAGCACCCAGAGTAATAAGAAGAGACATAAAACTCTGGGTCAAACATAAAGTCTGGTATGAGCGATAAGCATCTAAATAGAATAATAACAGGTATACTAAACCATACCTGAACCTGGACCTGCAACCAAAGAGTTAGTACCACATACCGTACAACACTCTAAGGTGCCATAATAAATAGTGTAAGGATACGGGGGTGGGGTGTGCATGTCACAATGATGGCAAACAAATCATCCATAGCAACCATCCTCACATCTCTCACTCAGTGCGTAAAGCTTACGATAGCTACCACTTTGGAACACTAGACAAACTGAGGCAACGACGAATCCCGACTTGTAGAAACCCTGCTATGACCAAGCTAAACATATGGAGTCATGACCAAACATTTCAATGACCCACTTCATTGGTTGTAGCCCTTGGTTCTACCGATGCCATAATGGCCCTGGATCCGCCTTCGTACCTCCTACCATAGTGGTCCAAAGCTATAGACGTCGATAACTCCTTGGCACGCGTCCCGCAGCAAAGCCCAACCATGAAGCGAACTCGTTGATTCCCATCTGAATCTTAAGCTCTAACTTCTCATTTGGACTTCCTTTGCATCTCGGGTTTGGTCGAATTGGAGTGGGTCTTCAGAAGAGTTGTCGCGCATTAACAGTCCTAGAATTCGGTTCGGTTCGGTAGTCATCACCTTCATCGGTTCGGGTCGGGGGTCATCACCTTCATCGGTTCGGGTCGGTCCTCCTTCCTTGTCATCTTTCCATTCGGTTCGGGTCGGTCCTCCTTCCTTGTCATCTTTCCATTCGGTTCGGGTCGGGTGCTCCACTTCGGGTCGGGTCGGTGTCCCCCTCCGGGTCGGGTCGGGTGTCCTTCCTTCCAGTGCTCCGATCCGCTCCCTCATTTCTTCACGTATTCCGATCCGATCCCTCCTTGCCATCTGATCCGCGTGGCCTTCCCTCTTGCTAGTTCTCCCAAATGTATACTTCCGATCCGATCCCCTTGTCCACTCCAACTCTAAGTAAACGGCCTTCCTTCTCGCCAAGTCTCCTAGGTGTCAAACTCCAGTTCGGGTCGGTTTTCTTGCCCAGTTCACATATCCGATCCGAGCCTCATCCGATCCGAACGGTTAGGAACCTGCACATTTCTGCAACTTTCCAGCGAGCTTTCTACGCCATTCGACGACGTTTTCGACCAATTTAACTATTCTAATCAATCATAAAACATACCATAGAGTCATAGCAACATGTAATAGCAACCACAAACAACAAACAACAATTCAAATGAATCAAAATGGATCAAAAGTGACTAAAAACTTCATATTTTCCCATAGCATGTTTAAGTAGAACTAATCATAGGGTTAACAAAACTTAATCAAATTGAACCAAATTTCTAACAGAAGCATAAAATATTATTTGAGAATTTCTAAACATTTTTCCAGAATTTATTGGTGTATAAATTCGCTAATCTTCACTAATTACCCTTAATTACCGTAATTAGTGCAAAAACTATGCAAATCACTCACCTTGGCCACAAAATAAAACACCAAATCTGAAATATCCTCTGTTTGGGTCGAATTCCTATGTATAGCAGCAGCTCCAACCTTGCTTTGTTGCTATTTGGCCTTGTTTTGATGTAGTTTAGGCTTAATCTTCACTAAAAATGTGTTTTGGGGTGGTTTAGAGGATGGAAGCCATTACTAAGGTCTCAAGAAGGTTTGTGGCGGCTCAAAACTGAAATGAAAGTGATAACCTAACCCTAATCAGTCCTCCTATACCTCTAAACCCGAAATTCTCCTCTGGGCCTAGCTGCTAATCACCCGGTTAAGCCCAATTAAGCTGTTTTTCACCATCTGAAACTTGTTTCAGCCATATCTCCCAAACGGTGAGTCCGTTTGGCTAATGTGACCACTCTACGGAAAGAGAAACCATCATCCGGAGCCAATGGAAGTAGTTTCAGGTCAAAATTCCTTTCCAATCAAAAGTTATGGCCAAAACAGTGCCAACTAGGGGTAAAATGGTCATTTAAAAATCGGGAAAAATCATGAACATGGGAAATGACCCCAATAGTCGTCTCCCAAAGTTACATGACCATACGACTTCGTATGTGAAAGAAATAAATATCCTACGATCCTATGATGCGTAGAATACGGGTCGTTACATTGGCGCATCATGAAATTTCATCTCGAGCAACATAGTTAAAAAGTTAAAGCTAACACTGAATAATCTTAAGGAATCAATCAGTGCTCATAGTTTGATAGGGGCTTCTCTTGTCCTCAGTTTATATTGTAGAGTGCCCGTCTCCTACTCTTGCTATCGGTTTCCTTTCAATTTAATTGTTATGGATCTTGTTGAAATTGATATCATTCTCGGGTTGGATGGGTTGACCAAATATGAAGTTGAAGTTAAATGTGCTGAAAGGATTGTTAAAGTCAAAACGAAGCTTGGGAATATTATCATACCCTGTGTAAGCTCAGATTCAGATAGAAAAGAATTTTGGGCTGCTCTTGAGGTCACTCCCACTGCTCTTGAAAATATTCCAGAATATTCTATTATTCAAATATTCTTCTCCTTTGGGAAAGGTTCCCATTGATTTTATCAAAGATAAATTCTTTAAATTTATTCTTTAATCTTCCTTTGGATATCAATTTATATTAAGGTTTTCCAAACTAGTCGGGATTAGCGAACTACACTGAAGTAATCATTTATTTTATTTCCCAATCCCAACCTATTCATCCCATGGAGCAAAACTGGTAATACTCCATATCTAATCACCACGGTGTTATTGGTAAACATTAATTACCATTTCACGTTCAAATCTAATTAAAGATTTAGCTATCGCCTGAAGTAAAACTGGTGGTACTCCATTTTCGATCATTTTCTTGAATTGGTAATTTTAATTATCACATTCACTTTTCAATCTAATCAAAGATTCATTAAAACCCCTTTTTGTTTTAATCTTCCCAAAAATCAATATTAATGATTATTCAACGCTAAGAAATTAATCTTATCTTTAACTGGGTTAAAGAACCAATGTCATTTAAAACACGGTTCACGATAAACCCAAAATCTCATTCCATTAATGATGGAGTCTTTACGGAAAATCAATGTTAATATATAATCGATATCAATTTCCGTATCCGACTAATAATATAAATGGAATAACGACAAAGCCTTTTAAATTCTATATATACTAAAAGTCTTCCTCCATAGAAACTCACTTCGATTATTACCAAATCGAATTCCATTCAATTCCAATTTAATATATTAAATTGGAAATCTTTACTTTGGAAAATCCAATAAATCTTAATTAAAAGATTATAAATTCCAAATCATTCCCTTTACTATTAACTGGGTTAAATAACAAGTGTTATTTAAAACCCCGTTCACGATAAACCCAAAAATCCAATCTTTTATTCCATTCCAATTAAATATTAATTAATCGATAAAATTCATTAAATCTAAATAAAAAGATTTATTCTTCTCTCAACTGGGTTAAAGAACAGTGTTAATGAAGACACCGTCCACGACAAACCCAAAATCCAATTTGATATCAAATTCAAGGCTTTGAATAGAAAATATATCGGTCTGTATTCAATATCAAATTCTGAAATCAACAAATATCGTATTGTCAATAACGATATATATATCTTCCAAATTCCTCAACAATACCCGTACGATCACGGAATCCAATATCGAAATATTCCGAAGATAATTTCAATTCAAATCTATTCCAATTCATACATTGGAAAATTCTGGTTATTTTCAAACCATTTTCTAATCCAATTTATTTATTTAAAAATAAATAAATTATTATTCTAGTTAATAACTAGTTCATTTCGATAAAAATATATTTTTATCTTTTCAAATATGGAATTTTTCATCCCAACCCTTTCCAAATCATTTATTATAATTTTTCCATATTTTTCCAGATTTTATTATCACCCGTACAGTCAGTTTCCAATAACGGCCACCGAACTGCATCCATAACGACCTTTTCTGAAATTTATTTGGACATATCTCCAAATCTAGCCGTTAGATTTCAAATCTCTTGTATTCATTGGAAAGCTCTATTCGATACGAACCCAACGGTTCCGGTTTTAGGAGGATCCGATGGTCAGATCTACCGTAACGTCCATTCGAAGTCAATGATCGAAATTCAAGAACTGCCGCTGCGCGGCACGTTCTATTCAGGCCATTATAATATATATATATATAGTATGTATATAAATATATATATATATATTTTATATATTTCATCGATTTCCATTTAAAACGAATTTTTTAAATCGTTTTAAATTCGTTTCGAAAATGATTTCAAATTCAAATCAAAATTGAATATTCCACTATCAATTCGTTTTAAATTCATTTCAAATCAATTTCAATTCAATTCGATTTCAATTCCATTTCAATTCGTTTTGAATTCATTTTAAATCGATTTCAATTCAATTTGAATTCATAATTCATTTCAATTCAATTCGAATTTCAAATTCATTTCAATTTAATTCGAATTTCAAATTCATTTCAGTTTAATTCGAATTTCAAATTCATTTCAATTTAATTCGAATTTCAAATTCATTTCAAAATATCAGATTTTGAAATCACTTTTCAGTATTCATCATAGAATGAATAAAATCGACAGAAAATCCCGTTCATGTTGAAATGGCGTTTAACTACTTAACACGGCTTCACATTTCAATGTTTTCTGAATATTATTTTAAAATATTCGATAATTCTGAACTGGAATCAGACACAGTCAATTACCACATAATTTTAGTTATATGGATTTCCGTATCACATATATACCACAATAACGATAAACAATCATTAAAAATTCATACAACATCCAAAGAGCATTCTACAACCGTATAAGCATTAAAATAAATAAATAATGCTTATACAGTCTGTCAACCCATCGATTGACATATCACTAATTATTGGGATCAGTGTATGTCAAATATTATCCCAATACCCGTGTGGGGTTTTCAGACAACAATTACTGTTTATAATTTGTGCAGTTGGGCGATGTGTAAAATTTATCTTCCCAATCAATATCAGTCAAATGTGTGTAGATAAACAAATCATCCGATTTGTTTATAAATATTTATTTTATTCATATACACGTTAAAATTTATATTTTTAACTATAAAATATTTTATTCCATTCCACATCACACAATCAATTTTCACAACACAAACAAACGGGCATACAAGTCGCCCATGGTCTGTGGACAGCGGGTGTCGGGCGCTGCCAAGCACCGTCTGCATCCTAGTATATATTTTTAACTAGAAATCAAAATTAAAGTGAGGAGTTCTCACATTGGTTTTGACTCCATCGGCTTTATTTCTGAATTTCTGTTCTGTTGGAGTTTGAATTTTCCAGAAATTCTGATTTGCTCCAAATCGCTTCTAGTCAGTTCCATTTCGTAGTGTTCTTCAAGACGGTTCCAACGCAAGTGGTTTCACGAAATTCTGATTCAGTATAAAAAAGATATCCCCATTTAAACATTCGATTACATTGCTAATTTATTAAAAATAATTAAACTAAATTAATTAACCTATCCCTTCATAATCTCCTTGCCACGTCATCTAATCCTTTCTCAGTCTTCTTCTTCCATTCGTTTCTGGCAAACTTCGAACCCAAAAAAAAACGTCCTCCTTCCTTGAAAATCGCGCCTCCTTCTGGCCAACTGGAGGCCAATCCACCGCGCCATCTCATCCGCCATTCCACCATGCCCCTCCCCCCCCCCCCCCCGCGTTGAACGCCAGCAAGCACGAGGTCCCCTCGACCCCCCAATTCCAGTTCGTGTGGCGCTGCTATATGGGGGAAAATTGAGCAAAATAACAAATGATTTCCAATCGTGTCCATTCACTTTCAAGATCTCATGGAGCGCTTTCATTTTCCCTTAATAAGTGTTTGAAAAGAATGAATGGATCGAAGGAATTTGGGACAAGAAATCTGAACGATTTCAGCCGCTGGAAGAGGAAAACAGCGGAAAGGAGTTATGGCATAGGGTTTAGATAATCTAGCGTTTTATATTTTAATTTAATTATTATTTAATTCTATTTTTCTCTTTATTGAAGTTTACACGTTCGAACTCCAATTAAAACCCAACGACTGTCGCCCCTAGCTAATTACCTCCATTCCAAACACAATGGGATATGTTTCGTCAGCCAATTCGACTGTTTGAATCTGTTTTTATCAAAATTAAAATATAAATCATTACATATTCAATTTAAACGTACATTTTAATTTACTAGGGCCACACACTGAATCTAAAAATTGCAGAAAAATTATTTTTGACATCGTATTAACGATACGGTCCTAACAAAACTAATTTTATCAAATTTGAAGAACGTTTGAAAAACGGCCATTTTCTGGTCGATCCAAATTGACTTAAACTGTCAAAACACGTTTTACTTCGCCATGCTCACATATGGATTCCAAAAATTATGAAAATTAGAATCACGCAATAATTTGACATCTCGGATCCAACAAAAGTGGTTTAGTTGAAAACGGAGGTCGTTTGCAAAATGGCTATTTTTAGGGCTATATTTTCCACAGCGACTATCCTGAATTTTCAACTAGCCATTACTTTTGATTCCCGCTATGAAATTTCAATTTTTCAAATTCATCAGAAAGATATTTATAAACAAATTCAAATATTTTCTGTTTCACTAAAATCCGGTTTATTTTGAATCCTGTACATTCAATTTGAAGATTGAAATCGAAATTTCAAACTACCGCGCCATTTCCAATTCCTTTTATAATTAAAAATAAATATTTATCTTCGAACGACGATTCAAATAAATATATACGTTCTAATTCTATTCAAAATAAATTTCTCGTCATTATTATTTAAAGTAAATCACTTTAAATATTCAAAATTCATTAAAATTATCAAAATAAAATTTTTTAATTGGTTCTGATTTTCCGGGTTGTTATAAATTTGCTCTGATTCAGATCTAATCAGTTCCATCGTGCAAATCTCTTTTTTTGATTCCAACGCAACTGAAATTTCTCGATTCTGATATTGTATGAAGAAATTATGATTATTTATAATTTGAATATTTAAATAGATAATAAATTTAATAATTATCAACCTTAATTACATTTTCAACCATTCAGGTCGCACTCCTTTCAATCTTCTTCCTAGTTCATACGCTCTATACCGTAAATAGAACCCATCGAAGAAACCACATGCGCGCCTCCCATCTCGCAGCCGGAACCGAATCCACGTCCACCACTCCAATCGCCGACGTCTCCTCCACCTTCGCCAGTAGCACCGCCACCTGCGGTGGCCCCCATCGCCGCGAATTCAAGTCCAAAACAGACGGGTTTGCAACCAAAATCTGACCGACTCTGCCCCCTAGATCCGATCATCACCATACCACTTTGAAGAGCTCGGGATGTATTTCGATTTGTGCTTTGAAAGTTTGAATTAATTTGAGAGATTATAAGGATTTAATTCCGGAGCTTTCAGGCCATTGAAACCATGTATGGCGGCTGTTGTTTTTTAGATTAGGGTTTGGTAATTTTCCACTATTTATAATATTATATTATTAAATATTCAAATTCTCAGAAAAGCCCGATAATTCTAACTAACTCCAATTTTAACCCAGCGAGTGTTGTTCCTACCCAAATGCCCCCTTTCCGAAAAATAAACCTAGCTATGTTTTGATGATATGGTCCTAACAAAATTAATTTCGTCGAATTTGGAGGCTGTTTGAGAAATGGTCATTTTCAAGTCGATTAAATTGACTGAAATTGACAAAACACATTTTCTTTTGCCACGCTCACATATTAATTCTAAAAATTATGAAAATTTAAATCTAGCAATAATTTGACATTCTGAATCCAACAAAAGTGGTTTTCGTCGAAAACGGAGGTCGTTTGAAAAATGGCTATTTTTAAGGGCTATATATTATATTAAAATATATATAAATTCTACACCGACTTTTCTAAATTTTAAACAGGACATAACTTTTGATTCCTGCTATGAAATTTCAATTTTTCAGATTCGTTGGAAAGATATTCTTAAAAAGATTTAAATATTTTTGGTTTCACCAAAATTCGATTTATTTTGAATCTTGTACATTAAATTGAAATTTGAAATCAAATTTTCGTACTGCCACGCCATTTCAAGCTTGTTTTATAATTAAAATAAATTTATTCGGTTTTACTTCGATTAAAATAAATTTTTAGTCGTTTTTATTTAAAATAAATCATTCTAAACATCCAAAATTCATTAAAATTTCTAAAATAAATTTTTTAAATTGGTTTAGAAATTCCGGGTTGTTACACAACGACTGTCACCCCTAGCTTAATACCCCCATTCCGAACACAATGGATTATGTTTCGTAAGCCCATTCGATTGTTTCAGTTATTCGTTCTTCAAATTAAATTATAAAATATTCAATTTTAAATTTGAACGTACATTTAATTTGCCGGGGCCACACACTGATTCCAAAAATTCCCAAAAAATAAATCTAGCTATGTTTTGACGATACGGTCCTAACAAAATTAATTTCATCAAATTTGGAGACCGTTTGAAAAATGGCCATTTTCTGGTCGATCCAATTTGCATTGTATTTGCAAAACACGTTTTCCTTTGCCACGCTTACATATTAATTCCAAAAATTATGGAAATTTAAACCTAGCAATAAATTAACATTCCGGATCCAACAAAAGTGGTTTCGTCAAAAACGGAGCTCGTTTGCAAAATGACTATTTTTAAGGGCTTTATTATTATTTAAAAATCCAATTTTTAAGTTTTGACCAAATTTCTGTCAATATTACACAAAATAAAAAAAATTAATTGGTTCTGATTTTCCGGGTTGCTACAATCTCCCCCACTTAAAACTTTTCGTCTCGAAAAAGAAACAATAGTAAAGTAGGAAACAAAACGGAAATGCAAAATATTGTAAATGTACCTTGCACTAGAGCTTATCAGAGATGTCCACTCTACACTTGGGACAAGCCTGTTTGATGCTATCTTCTGTCTCCCATGTACATTCCCTAGGATCTCCGCTCCACTGCACTTTGACTAAATGTATCTTCTTGTTTCACAGAACTCTAGTTTCTTTACCAATAATCTTTACTGGCTCTCTTCTCACTGCTAAGTTCGGAATAATTTCCAAATCTTGTCGCGCTGTCCACAATCAAGTCTGGGTCATGAACATGCTTTCGAAGTTGAGACACGTGAAATACATTATGTACTCTGGCAACCAGTCAGGTAACTTAAACCCGTAAGCAAGAGTTCCAATCCTCTCAAGTATAGGAAATTGACCAATAAATCTAGGCGCCAACTTCCCTGTTTTCCTGAATAGGACTACTCCTCTCATCGGAGAAACTCTCAAATATACATAATCACCAATAGCAAATGCTAAATCTCTTCTTTTTGAATCTGCATAACTATTCTGACAACTCTGAGCAATTTGCAGTCGCTTCTTAATGAAATCGACTTTATCCGAAGCTTTTGGAATCATGTCGGGACCCAGTACTAGTCGATTGCCTGATTCTACCCAACATGCGGGAGATCTACATGGTCTACCATACAATGCTTCGAGTGGTGACATTTTTAAGCTTGCTTGATAACTGTTATTATATGAAAACTCAACGAAATGCAGGTGATATTCCCAGGATCCGCCAAAATCAAGAATACATGCCCGCAACAAGTCTTCTAGTATACAATTCACCCTCTCAGTTTGGCCATCTGTTTGAGGATGATTTGCGGTGCTCAGATTTAACTTTGTCCCCATCTCTACCTGGAATGCTTCCCAGAATTTACAAGCGAATATCGGATCATGATCACTAATAATACTATTGGGAACTCCATGTAGTCTAACAATTTCTTTGAAATAAATCTGCGCCAGGCTTTGAGTTGTTCTAGTCTATCTGACATGAATAAAATGGGCGATCTTCGTGAAACGATCCACGATCACCCATATACTGTCATTACCATTCCTAGTTCTAGGCAGACCATCAATGAAATCCATGGAAATTTGGTCCCACTTCCAATTTGGAACCTCTAGTGGTTGTAACAATCCGGCAAGTTACTGCTGATCACTCTTGACTTGTTGGCAAGTAGAACACCTGCTAACATATATGGAAATGTCTCTTTTCATAGATTTCCACAAGAACGTACGCTTGAGATCATGATACTTCTTACTCACCCCTAGATGAATACTAAGCTTGGATTTGTGACATTCATCCATCACTTACCTTCTGAGCTCAGGAATATTCGGAACACAAATTCGGCCTAATAACCTCAGAACTCCCTTCTTATCAAAATCTGAAAACTCGAGGGTTCGGTTTCCTGAACTCTTTTACTAATCCTCTGAATAAATTCATCATCTTTCTGAAGAACAGAGATTTTGTCAATCAATGAAGGCGTAATAATGAGATTAGCGATAATAACATTCTTTCTGCTAAGCGCATCATCTACAACATTGGCTTTCCCTTGAGTATACAAAATATCTAGATCGTATGCCACAAGAAATTCAAACCAACGCTGCTACCTCAAATTCAAGTCCTTCTGGGTGAACAAATACTTTAATGACTTATGATCTGTATATAATTCGAACTTCTCACCCAAAAGATAGTGCCTCTATATTTTCAAAGCAAACACGACGGCTAACAACTCAAGATCATGAGTAGGATATCTCTTCTCATGCGGCTTCAACTGATGGCTAGCATAAGCAACTACTTTGCCTCTTTGCATTAATACCGCACCAACACCTTCAAGAGAAGCATCTGTATAGACTGTCAAATCTTGATTGCCATCAATAGTAGTCAACATTGGGGATGTAGTCAACCTTAATTTCAGCTCTTGGAAAGCTGCGTCACATTCAGACGTCCAATTAAACCTTGTATGCTTCTTGGTAAGTTTAGTTAATGGACTAGATAGCTTCGAAAAATCTTTAACGAATTTCCGATAATAGCCAGCCAATCCTAGAAAACTTCCGACTTCTGTAGGCGTGCTAGGCTGCTTCCAATCCCGAATGGCCGTGATCTTACTTGGATCCACTAAAATTTCTTTCTTCGATACTACATGACCGAGGAACTTTACTTCTTCTTGCCAGAATATGCATTTAGAATATTTGGCTTTTAAAACATATTTTCTCAGAATTTCCAAAACTTCTTCCAAATGCTTTGCATGCTCGGCAGTTGACTTAGAGAAGATTAAAATATCGTCAATGAAAACCAACACAAATTTATTCAAGACATCACGGAATACTCTGTTCGTTAAATCAACAAAATAAGCAGGAGCGTTACACAAGCCGAAAGGCTTTACCAACCACTCATTAAATATATCTTGACCTCTGAAAGCTGTCAAAGGAAAACATTCTTCGGCAATCTGCAGTTGATGGAAACCTGCAGCTAGGTCCATTCTTGAAAATTCTTGTGCTTCGTTCATATGATCTAACAAATCATCAATACACGACAATGAATATTTATTCTTTAGTGTCTGCTTATTGAGGTCTCGATAATCCACACACAATCGGAGAGTACCGTCTAACCTTGGAACAAATACTACTACTGCACCCCAATTCGAAAAGCTAGGCCTGATCAGACCTTTCCATAAAAGTTGTTGAGCATTCAGAACTAAATCAATACTGAAGTCAATTTCTCCCCTCAGGGGTAAGCCATCAACTTCTTCAGACACATCCGCATAATTTTTGATGATAGGAACATTTTCAATAGCAGTGGGGGAAACCTCAAGAGCATCCCAAAATTCTTTTCTATCTGAATCTGAGCCTACGCAGGGTATAACAATATTTCCAAGCTTCGTTTTAACCTTGACAATTCTTTCGGCACATTTAACTTTGGCCCCATATTTCGTTAACCAATCCAGCCTAAGAATGATATCAAATTCAGAAAAATTCATAACGATCAAATTGAAAGGAAACCGATAGCAAGGGTAGGAGACAGGCACTTTACAATATAAACAAAGAACAAGAAAACCCTCTATCGGGTTATGAACACTAATCGATTCTTTAAGATTCTTTTGGGTTAACTTTAACTTTTTAATTGTGTTACTTGAAACGAAACTTCGTGATGCACCAGTGTCAAATAATACTGTGTTGTATATGACGTAGTTGAATACACAATTATATTATTTTTATTTGATGATAACAACCAAATAAATATTATTTAAAATGTGTTTGTTACTGTACTGTTCTATATATACAGCACAGACAGGAATATAATATTTATATTCAAATATAATACAACTGTACAAATATTCATATATTCATACAGTATTTTATTTAAATTGAATATTATATTTCAAACACTCAAACAGTACAACTATTTTGAACTCCACTATTTATTCAATTCACATGAGATTGTGCTTGTAAATAAACTAAATACGATAGCCAAGTTCGTTTGAACACAATAAAATATTATTTTATTCCATTCAAATTTGTTTATTACAAATATCAGTACAATTTTCTATTTTTCTGTATATCAGCTCCTCACTACATCACTCATCACTCAGTACATTCTTTGACACAGTTATATTTCATATATACAGACACACACTAACACTCTGTTCTTGTCCTTTATCTTCAATCTTCATAGCATCTTCATTGCCAGTCCAGTCATCATCTGCTTACCTGTCACAAGAAACACACACACACAGTGCACTGCAATAGAAAAAAAACTGTATATGCGTAAATATAAATATAAAATTTTAAAATGTTATTTGCCTCAGATTTCTAGTGTGCCTCTCATCATTTTTCATGACTTAATCTGATTCATCTATGTCTAAACAGCTTGTGATACTCACAGTGAAACACCATAAATATCACAGGGCAGACAGTGTATATATATAGTACAGGGACATGAAACTTTTCTGATGGTCTGCAAATACACACGTGTATAAATATACACGTGTGCACTGCCTCGCCAATCAGCGAGCAACCGAGGAGTAGCCACGTGGACCTTCCCGACTCAGTGCACATGAAAACATAGTTAACGCATTACCAAAGTGGCCGAGCACAATACAAAGTGCAACACAGTTCAAAGTTGTCAAGCAATAACATGTCAGCCTCAAAAAGAAAATTGAAGTGCAGCAATGCAAATGTACAAGCACCAACCACAAGCAAGTCTGCATGAGGGAAGTTTGCTAAGAAACTCAAATGGTTCAGCATCAAATATCAAAGTTGAAAAGTCAAGGGACAGCATGCATGGATGTCTCCATGTACACAGCAAGTCATTTTTTAAGGGTGCATCAGAGTGTCAAGCCAAACTAGCATGGATGGTACACACATATGTGATGGCAAATAATCTTGGAAAAGCATGTATAAGTGATGTACAGTAATCAGTTCAAAACAGTAAAAACATTTTCAGCAGGTTCTTTTCATTTCAGCACATGGACTTTGGTGTACATAACAAACTCTAACAATTGTAAACAGTGTACATCATGGTGTGCTAATGTATTCAACATAGCAGCAAAACAAGAAGGTCAAGTGCAAACTGGTGGTGCACAATACAGGAACTAATACTGCAATGGTGCAACATGTCATCACATGCAACATCAACAAGTTTTTGGACAATACAACATATGTTCAAATTATAGAGCATTCTATATACAAGAAGAAGACAACATATATATATGAATACACTACAAGAAAATGGGGTCTTTACCTACCAATTGTAAGTGTAGGTAAAATAAACATAATGGTGGGTAATATATTTTAGCTACCAATATTGAATTAGTAGAAGTTGGTAGGTAAAGCTTAGTAGAGAAAAGATTTTACCTACACTTATTGATATTGGTAGGTAAAAGAATCAACGGACCCCACTACGTTATGACTCAAATTATGAGTCATCAGCTGATGTGTTTGATGATGTGTCATCCTACATGGCTGCTGACATGGCTGATTATGCGTCATCCTACATGGCTGCTGACATGGTTGTCGTAGTAGTATACACATGACATATATTTATGCCGACACTTGGCATTTAATGGTTGGTTCATGTGTCAAACAGTAATTTGTTCACGTGTCATCATTGGATTAGTGCATATGACATCGTTTTTCAGGCCACATGGTATTATTTACTATAAATAAATATTTACAAAATTGAATATTTACACAGAATTTATTTTTAAACAAATAACAAATATTTATTACACTTTCGAATAGCACACATACTGTTTTCTCACTATTACACAATCACTTATGCATACACTTCCTCGCTACCTTTCACTCGTATACATTGGCTCCTTACTACATACTCGTTCACTCATATACATGTACACGGTCACTCACATTCTCACTCTAATTTTAGTCATCGGCTTCTTGCTTCAGAATTTGTCCAGTCGTCTGTCTGTTGTACCTGTCATAATAAAATAGAACAATAAATTGAAAAGGAAACAATTTAATTCATAAATATAATTTTGATTTAAATTTTATTTACCTCAGTAATTTGGGTTATTTCTCATCATTTTTCTAGACAGGGTCAAATGATTTTGTGTGTGTGTGTATACACACGAACAACGGCAGTTTCTGCCAAATTATGGTTACCATCCGTATTGAATAATTTTTTGCAACCTCTGATAGTCTCTGCTGAAGGGTTCTTTCCCTCAGTGGAAATCTATACCTGGACCGCCTTTGAAGCTACAAGAAGGGGATAGAATTATAAGTTTTAAAAGAACCTTTTTTTTGTTAACATTACTATAACATATAGATTGAGAATAGACATTTCCAACAACATTAGATACACCAAGCTGCTATAAACCAAATTGACAAAGGGGAATAGACATTCTTAGCTTACTGCTAGCACACAACAGTGCCTTAATAAGTTTTAAAGCATGCTTTAGCTCTAGTCTCTACCACGCAGCTCGCGATAATAAGCCCTTGGATCTTCCTCAAAGCGAGCTCTTTCGATTAACTCCCCATTTTTGCCTGACGCTTTCATCATTTTGGGAGCTTTGTTGTAACTCTGAGCACTTGAACCACATGCACGGTACAAAAGATAAGCACCAATTCCAGCTGCAAATACCCAAGAACACATGCACGTCATAAAATAATGTAGAACAAAAATATTATTTGATGCTTTCAAGGTCTGATTACAATTCTATTTAATTAATTACATATCTCGTTAATTCAGTGTGTTGAATCTATTCGTATTACTACTAATCGAAAATCGATTTTGCCGCAATATCTATTGTATCTCAAGAACAAACGAAGGTGGAGATCAATGGTTTTATTGCCACACTAAAATTCTAACAACAAAAAGCAAATATTGTGCTGACCGACTCTCTGACCAATGGCTTACAAGCCTAATTCTTGACTCCCGTTACTGTGTAGTAACAAACTCGAAATAGTTGATATCCAAATATTTGCTTTTTATTCCAGTAGTTGATATCCAAATACATAGTAACGGGAATCAAGAATTGATATGACTGATTGGCTCACATAGAAATAGACACATATTTGTATTTGCATTGCAACGAACTCGAGTTCAATTTCTATGTCACCGCTCTTCGTCTTTTCTACAAAAAGAACCTGTAGATAAACCAATAGTTTCTGATATCTTTATATCTGCCATTCAGTTTGCCACTTTATGGCCTCCATTATCAATGCAGGTGGTGAAATTGTCTGCCCAAGAACAAATTGAGTACATGTTGACTAAGGATGACGACGCTACACTTGTGTCTTTAGACGATACAGGAGTAAAGAATGAATTGAGAAATTTTGTTCATTCTTTGCTAACAAGATTTGGTCATATGGTAGAAAATCAAAGCAGGATTCAAGAATTGGTCATATGGTCTAAATTTGCAGAAACGAGAGTTGCTGCCGTTGAGCAAGGTAAAAAAACATGTAATAATCGGTTATGTATGAAGTAAAACCTCTAAGGCGCGAGGAAGATGGGATCTAAAGGGATTAAGCGAATTAAACTAAATATCTGTTTAACATATTTTTAGCCGGAGAAGATGGGAATTGCTTAACTTCATAAGAAATAAATATCGCTTCATAAGCAATATCAGTAAAAAAAAGGGAAATTGCTTCATATCAGTTAAAAAATATGAAGTTAAAAAATATTTAGTTTAAAAATATCAATTTAGTATCTTATATTACAAGTTAAAATTATGTTAAAAAATAGGAGACCAAAATCTTCTAAGGCGCGAGGAAGATGGGATCTGAAAGGGGTTAAGCGAATTAAACAACTGGATTTGGAGAAGGCAACAACAAGGACAGGAAAAGCTAGGTTTGAGGTAAGGAAGGAGAATGAAGTGAAGGTAAGAGGATGAAAGAGAGAGAACGTCAGAAAGAGTTGTGGCGGCTGAAAAGAAAGAAAACGAGTCCCCATTGTTGAGAGCGGTGACCTTCATTTTCTTCATATTTTTAATTCAGATTTGTTTGTATATTAGCGTATATGTAATTATGTGCGTTAATTAAGGAATTAAGGGCATAATTAGTAAAGATTTACTGTATATTTCATCCGAAAATTTATTGTTTTAATATGTTACCTTAACCAGAATTATTAGGCAATCAATACTTACTTATCATATACAAGACTGGCTGTCAATCAGTAATACTTATTAGGTAATAAATATTTATTTATTGTATATAAGACTGACAATATGTGATACTTAAAAAAACGCCTTCACAAATACGTTGAACAAAAAAAACGATTGGAATATTCCATTTTTTTAATACTAAAAAGGCAAATTATATGCATACACCATTAATTGCTTTACCCACACCATAAAAAAATTAATACAATTAAATGAAAAAAATACCCTTAATAAATTAAAGATAGAAATACACTTATTAAAAAATATTTAAAATAAAAGAATGAAAATTACATACATCCACATCATATATAATTGGCAAAATTTCATACATAAAATAACTGAAATTTCTATGTGTTAACAAGTGAACTTAATTTATTTTCCATCGAAGCATTAAATTTTATTCAAATTCTTTTTAATTATATTTATATATACTTAGTTTTTACGTCTTGCATTTCAATTTGATAAAATAAAATTTCAAATTATGTACTAAAATTAATATGGTTCGTGAGTACAATTTTTATTTTTTATCTTTTATAATATTTAAATTAATTTTTAATTTGAAATCAAAATTTAAATACTTTAACATTCTATTATTCAAATTTTAAAGTTAAATTTTGATATATGAATAACTGAATAAATATATCATCAATTAAGGAATTAAATTTGAATTGCAAAAGTGAATTCACTCATTTTAGAAATCAAGGTTCCTTCGTTCGATCAATTTACGAGAGAAAGATATTGAAATGAGACAATTATTTTATAGTAACCTGAGGATAGTTTAATAATACGTATGGTGTATACTAAGCAAAAGGTGGTATATATAATTTAAGAAGAAAAATAGTGTATGTAAGGTAATTTACGATATACAAATCGAATTTGCCTACTAAAAATTAAAACGACCGAAATCTACTTTATTGCCAAATTTGATTTTTCATTATTAATGCAATTTTATGTCATTTTTGCTTTTAATATTCCTATTCTGCAGGTGGCCAATCAAAAGAGACAACGTGAATTGAGGCCACAAAGAAGATCACGTGGATTGAGATTTGTACCGTTAGATTTGATTTAAAATAAACTGTTAAATTTATAGCCGGAGGATGGTACGGATTGCATCTCTGCAATAAACTAGAGAAAATATGTTTTAGTCATTTGAGATGATGACATATTGGTGTTAAATTGTGAAACATTATAGAAAAAAATTTAAAGTTAAAAATTTTATAGTCAATTGTTTTAAAAAAATTAACAATGTATGATAAGTTATTAACAAATGATTATTTAATATTAATTATTTACAATTTAATTATTGTTTATCAATTCATTAATTGTTAATTATTTTATATTTCAAAATAATTAATAATAATTAATAAAGAAATGATTTTATAAAAAAACATTGCTAGGATATGTAAATGTAATCTTCAATTCAAAAAAATTGCTATAATATTTTTTTTGACACATCATCACACAACTCAGCATTATTTTTAATGAAAGTTTAAAATGATATGAGAAAAATGTAGGTGCTAATCGCCAAAAACTTCTCCTTATGTATATGTGTAGATAATACATTTTACCTACCTATAATTATTGCTAGATAATCATCCTTCAACAATTTTATAACATTGACAATATTTACCTTCCAATAGATTTTACCATTAAATATTGGTAGATAAAAGTTTTGTTTACCAACCCATATTTATAGGTAGCTAAACCATTGGTGGGTAAAGGTCAAATTTCTTGTAGTGATAGCCGAGCAATATGCAGCATGTGTAACGACCCGTATTCTACGCATCATAGGATCGTAGGATATTTATTTCTTTCACATACAAAGCCGTATGGTCATGTAACTTTGGGAGACGACTATTGGGGTCATTTCCCGTGTTCATGATTTTTCCCGATTTTTAAATGACCATTTTACCCCTAGTTGGTACTGTTTTGACCATAACTTTTGACTGGAAATGAATTCTGACCTGAAACCACTTCCACTGGCTCCGGATGATGGTTTCTCTTTCCGTAGAGTGGTCACATTAGCCAAACGGACTCACCATTTGGGAGATATGGCTGATACAAGTTTCAGATGTTGAAAAACAGCTTTACTAGGCTAAACCGGGTGATTAGCAGCTAGGCCCAGAGGGGAATTTCGGGTTTAGAGGTATAGGAGGACTGATTAGGGTTAGAAATTCACTTCCATTTCAGTTTTGAGCTGCCACAAACCTTCTAGAGACCCTAGTAATGGCTTCCATCCTCTAAAACCACTCCAAAACACATTTTTAGTGAAGATTAAGCCTAAATTACATCAAAGCAAGGCCAAATAGCAACAAAGCAAGGTTGGAGCTGCTGCTATACATAGGAATTCGACCCAAACAGTGAGTATTTCAGATTTGGTGTTTTTTTTATGGCCAAGGTGAGTGATTTGCATAGTTTTTGCACTAATTACGGTAATTAAGGGTAATTAGTGAAGATTAGCGAATTTATACACTAATAAATTCTGGAAAAATGTTTAGAAATTTGAAAATAATATTTTATGCCTCTGTTAGAAAATTTGGACGATTTGATTAAGATTTACTAAGTATGTGCTTAAACATGATTAAGTGGGATTATGGGAAATTGTGAGGTTTTAGCCACTTTTGATCCATTTTGATTCATTTGAATTGTTGTTTGCTGTTTGTGGTTGCTATTACGTGTTGCTATGACTCTATGGTGTGTTTTATGATTGATTAGAAGTGTTAGATTTGTCAAAAACTTCATCGAATGGCGTAAACAAGTTGCTGGAAAAGTTGCAGAAAGTTGTGTAGGGCTTCGGATCGGATCGGATGAGGGCTCGGATCAGATATATGAACTGGGCGAGAAAACCCGACCCGAACTGGAGTTTGGCACAAAAGGGACTCGGCAAAAAGGAAGGCCGTTTACTTAGAGTTGGAGTGGACAAGGGGATCGGATCGGAAGAATAATGGAGACCAGGTCGGATCGACTTAAGAATGGAAGGCTACGACTGGAGTAAGGTGAAGGGATCGGATCGGATCGGAGTAGATGGAAAATGAGGAAGCTGATCGGAGAAGGAGCATGAACTGGAAGGAAGACAGCTACCCGACCCGACCGGAGGAGGACACCGACCCGACCCGAAGTGGAGTACCCGACCCGAACCGAATGGAAAGATGACAAGGAAGGAGGACCGAACCGAACCGACGAGGGTAATGACTACCGAACCGAACCGAATTCTAGGACTGTTACTGCGCGACAACTCTTCTGAAGACCCAATCCAATTCGACCAAACCCAAGATGCAAAGGAAGTCCAAATGAGAAGTTAGAGCTCAAGATCCAGATGGGAATCAACGAGTTCGCTTCATGGTTGGACTTTGCCGCGGGATGCGTGCTAAGGGGTTATCGATGTCTATAGCTTTGGACCACTATGGTAGGAGGTACGGAGGCGGATTCAGGGCCATTATGGCATTGGTAGAACCAAGGGCTACGACCAATGAAATGGGTCATTGAAATGTTTGGTCATGACTCCATATGTTTAGCTTGGTCACAGCAGGGTTTCTACAAGCCGGGATTCGTCGTTACCTCAATTTGTCTAGTGTTCCAAGGTGGTAGATGTCGTATGCTTTACGCACTGAGTGAGAGATGTGAGGATGATTGTGATGGATGATTTATTTGCTACCATTATGACATGCACACCCCACCCCCCGTACTCTTACACTATTTATTATGGCACCTTAGAGTATTGTACGGTATGTGGTACTAACTCTTTGGTTGTAGGTCCAGGTTCAGGTATGGTTTAGTATACCTGTTATTGTTCTGTTTAGATGCTTATCGCTCATACCAGGCTTTATGTCTGACCCAGAGTTTTATGTCTCCTCTTATTACTCTGGGTGCTCACACGAGCAGACTAGAGACAGGTTAGCTGGTGATGCACGGGTAGATGATCCGGAGACGAGCAGGAGGCTTCCACGTAATATATATATATATATAGTATTCTCCCTGTGTTGTTGAAGATCACTGCTTGGGCATTGGTGGTGCATCTTCTACTTTAGCTTTCTTTTGTTTAGGGACAATAAATTTGGAAAATTGTAATAAGCTGTACTTGGATTTCCGCTGCTCTGATGATTGATGTTGATTTTAGTTATCAGCTTATGCACTGTCTCACCTGTTTTATGTCAAGTATTATCATTATATTTTATTCCATGCGCTGTGAGACATTCTACAGGTTCCTCGTTTAATTAATTCCCTTCTTTCCTTTCTTCTGACGACCGTTCCGTGCTAGTCGGACATGTGTACAGCGCACTTTCGGAGGAAATGCCAGCTGGTGCGGGGCGGGCCGTCACACTTGGTATCAGAGCTCTAGGTTGCATAGTTAACCTAGGGAAGTTATCAGGAAGAGATAATATACGTATACGAGAGAGCGTATTTGTGATTACTTTGGTTTTTAAAAGCTATATATATACTATTACTAGTATAAGGATGAAGTACTGCACTAGCATCACTATGGAGTCGTTAATCGTTTTCATTTACAGATTGACGATGAGCCGATATGTTAGAGGTACTGGTAGAGGGGTCAATAATGGGAATGCTGCTGACATGAGGACGATGTTTACTGACCTCATGAGAGAAAAGCTTAGAGATGTGCAGAGAGCAACTCCCAATGGTGGAAATGGTGGTGGTCCAATAGTGCAGGCGCCGAGAGTCGACTTCGCCAAGTTGAATAAGGATTATACTAGCCTTGGTGGGAAGCCGTTCCACGAAACGGAGTCGGCCATGGATGTCCAAGATTGGTTGGATAGTTGCGAACGTATCTTCGAGGATTTGGGTATCGAGGATGCGATGAAGAGAAAGCTAGCGTCCCGTCAGCTGCAAGGGCGGGCAATGAATTGGTGGAATGCTATAAAGGCAGCTACTCCCGAAGATCAGATTACTTGGGAGCAGTTTAAAGCTCGCTTTAGCGAGAAGTTCATTCCAGCTGCTCAGAAGTCAGTGCTGTTTAAGAAATTCTTGGAGCTCAAGCAAAATGGCAGAGCTGTCTCGGAGTATATTGCTGAATTCGACACTTTGTCGAAGTATGGGTTATCTCTTATTCATACTGCCGAGAAGAAGAATGAGAAATTCATAACTGGTTTAGATCAGTACTTAGGGGAAAGGCTTATTAACCACATAGATGAGACGTTTGAGTCGATTGTGGGGAAAGCATTAAGATCAGAAAGTCTCTACCCTAAGCCGAAGACTGAGGGTGCATCCGCAGATGAGCCGAAGCCACAAGCAAGTGGTGGAGGCAAGGGTGTTTCCCAGAATAAGAGAAAGCAGAATCAGACTAAGGATGGCCAGAAGAAAAGGAATAAGCAAGATGTTGAGTGCTTCAGCTGTGGTAAGAAGGGCCATTATGCTAGTAATTGTCGGGCCAAGTCAGCGGATAGGAAGTGCTTCAATTGTGGCCAAATAGGACATCACAAGGACAAGTGTCCGCAACCCCCTAAAGAAAAGCAAATGGTGAAAGCATATGCTCTTAATACTATTCCTTCTTCGTCGAATGCTCCAACTGCGGCGGAGAAGGGAAAGAATGTCGTCATTCAAGGTATGCTTTCTGTTTATGATGTTCCTGTTAGAGTTTTGTTTGATACCGGAGCTTCCAGTTCTTTCATATCTAGTGACCTGGTAGATAGGTTGGGATTGGAGCCCGAGATTATCGATAGACCTTTAGTAGTGACGAACCCGATTGGTGGTTCGACTAGCCTTAGCATGATTTGTCGTAATGTGGTCTTATCGAGTCATGGATGCATGTTTGTTTGTGATTGCTTTGTTTTGGGCTTTACTGGGTTTGGCATTATTTTGGGAGTAGATTGGCTCCAAAGATACGGGGTGGTGGTAGACTGTGAGGGCTTTTTGGTGACAGCTAGAGCGGATGATGGGCAAAGGATAGTGTTTGGTGGTCTACCCAGTAAGGGGGTATTGGCTAGTTTTCTAAACTCCCTCGACATTCCGCATAGTGAGTTGTCAGGTTTGCCCGTGGTTGGCCAGTATCCGGATGTTTTCGAAGAAGTGACCAGACTTCCACCACACCGGGAGATTGAGTTTCGTATTGACTTGGTAAAAGATGCCAAACCTATAGTGATGCCACTTCGTCGTATGGCACCAAGAGAGCAGCGAGAGATCGAGGTGCAAGTCAGCGATCTTTTAAAGAAGGGATTTATCAGAAGGAGTGTTTCTGAATGGGGAGCGCCAGTTGTGTTTGCTACCAAGGCAGATGGTTCCCTTCGCTTGTGTGTAGACTACCGCGAGTTGAATAAAGTGACGAGGAAGAATAAGTATCCTCTACCGCGGATAGATGATTTGTTCGATCAGTTGAGTGACGCGAGAGTATTTTCTCAGTTGGATCTCGCGACAGGTTTTCATCAGCTTAGAGTGGAAGCTGAGAGTATAGCTAAAACGGCATTTCGGACGCCGTCCGGATTTTATGAGTGGTTGGTCATGCCATTCGGGCTGACCAATGCCCCAGCATATTTTGTGGATCTTATAAATAGAGTATTCAGAGATCAGTTGAATAAGTTTGTCCTTGTGTTCGTTGATGATATTTTGGTCTACTCGAGGATAGAGGAAGAACACAAGGAACATTTAAGTAGTGATGGAGGTGTTGAGAAAACACCAATTGGAAGAAAAGTTTTCTAAGTGTCACTTCTGGAAGAGGGAAGTGAGGTTCTTGGGCCATGTTGTATCAGAGAATGGTATTGCCGTGGACCCGACGAAGGTGACAACGGTACAGAATTGGCCTACGCCCAAGAATGCAACAGATGTAAGAAGTTTCTTGGGATTAGCTGGATATTATCGTAAGTTTATCCAAGGTTTCTCCAAGATAGCAGCACCATTGACCCAGTTGACCAAGAAGAATCAAGCTTTTGTCTGGAATGAAAGGTGCGAGAATGCATTCAAGAGTCTAAAGGACAAGTTGACGAGCGCACCAGTGTTAGTATTGATGTCTGTGGTACCGGACTGGGTGCTGTATTGATGCAAGGCGGTAGGGTTGTAGCTTATGCAAGTCGACAATTGAAACCGCACGAGAGAAGATACCCTACCCATGATTTAGAATTGGCAGCGATCGTGTTTGCATTAAAGATGTGGAGACACTATCTCTTGGGAGAAAGATTTGAGCTGTTTACAGATCATAAGTCGTTAAAGTATCTCTTCTCTCAGAAAGATCTGAATCTTCGTCAGCAGAGATGGTTAGAGTTCTTAGCTTCCTATGATTTTGACATTGCATATACACCGGGAAAGGGCAATGCGATGGCTGCTGCATTGAGTAGGAGACATGCCAGCCTAGGGGCTATGTTTCTAGAATGGAAGCAACTGGAGTACATCGCTGGGTATGATTTCAGACCAAAGTGCGAATTGGATCCAGAAATGTTAGCAAGTTTGACGATCAGACCCACTTTAATTGAGCGGATCGGCTCTAGTCAGAGGGACGATCCTAACCTATTGGAAATCATCTCCAAGTTAAAGATGGATATCGATGAGGAGATGAACAAGTATGGGCTTGATCGATATGGATGGCTTAGAAAGAATGGAAAGCTTGTTGTACCCAATGTCAATGGATTGAGAGATGAAGTGCTTAGAGAATGTCATCACTCAAAGCTGACTATACACCCCGGTGGTAACAAGATGTATCGAGATATGAAGCAGACTTACTACTGGGAAGGGATGAAAAGAGACGTTGGGAAGTTTATATCTAAGTGCATGAATTGTCAGCTAGTTAAAGCCGAGCAAAAAAATCCTAGTGGGTTGTTACAGCCCTTAGAAATTCCCGAATGGAAATGGGAGCAAGTCTCGATGGATTTTATTGATGGTTTACCAAGGACTAGATTGGGACATGATAGTATTTGTGTAATTGTGGATCGACTGACTAAAAGTGCAAGGTTTATACCAGTCAAATCGACCAGAACGACAGCTAAGTTAGCAGAATTGTATATGAAGTGGGTAGTGAGATTTCATGGAGTACCTAAAAGCATTGTGAGTGACCGAGACCCGTTGTTCACTAGTGGGTTTTGGAAGAGCTTACAAGAGGCTCTAGGGTCAGAGTTACATCTCAGTACCGCATATCATCCTCAGACCGACGGTCAGACGGAAAGGGTGAATTGTATTTTGGAAGATCTCTTGAGGGCATGTATATTGGATTTTGGTGGATCATGGGATGACCATTTGCATCTAGTAGAGTTTGCATATAATAATAGTTACCAGTCCAGTATCGGTATGGCTCCGTTTGAAGCTTTGTACGGAAGACCATGCAACTCACCATCATGTTGGATAGAGACTGGCGAAAAGTTTATGCTTGGACCAGATGTGGTGAGGGAAACTTCAGATAAGATCAAGACCATTCAACAACGAATGAAGGCTGCCCAAGATAGGCAGAAGAGTTATGCTGATAAGAGGAGAAGAGACCTAAAATTCTCCGTGGGTGACTTAGTGTTTGTCAAAATTTCTCCGTTAAAGAGCGTAATACGATTTGGCAGGAGAGGCAAGTTAGCAGCAAGATTTGTTGGCCCATTCCCTGTTCTTGAACTAGTCGGGAATTTGGCATATAGAATTGACTTACCAGAGAAGATGGCCGGAGTTCACAACGTATTTCATGTTTCCCAACTAAGGAAGTTCGTTCACGATCCGGATATGACTATTTCACCTGATCAGTTGGAGGACTTCGAAGTAGAACCCGAGGCGGTTGGGAACCGCAAGCCGGCCCGTATTGTCGAGCACGACATGAAGCAACTTCGAAGGAAGGCGGTGAAGCTAGTCAAGGTTCAGTGGGGCGAGGACGAGAATGATTGTACTTGGGAGACAGAGGAGAACATTAGGAAGACACACCCAGAACTCTTTGCCTAGTAAGATTTTGACTTCGATTTAGTTTTCCGCATGCTAGGATAGGCTTGTTTGCTTGTTTTGCATGTTTGATTGTTGTATGTGGTTGTTAGGCAAGCGGGATCCTTTGTATGTTTTGGGTTAAGGAATTTCGGGGACGAAATTTCTTAAGGGGGGAGAGTGTAACGACTCGTATTCTACGCATCATAGGATCGTAGGATATTTATTTCTTTCATATACAAAGCCGTATGGTCATGTAACTTTGGAAGACAACTATTGGGGTCATTTCCCGTGTTCATGATTTTTCCCGATTTTTAAATGACCATTTTACCCCTAATTGGTACTGTTTTGGCCATAACTTTTGACTGGAAAGGAATTCTGACCTGAAACCACTTCCATTGTCTCTGGATGATGGTTTCTCTTTCCGTAGAGTGGTCACATTAGCCAAACGGACTCACCGTTTGGGAGATATGGCTGAAACAAGTTTCAGATGGTGAAAAACAGCTTAATTGGGCTAAACCGGGTGATTAGCAGCTAGGCCCAAAGGGGAATTTCGGGTTTAGAGGTATAGGAGGACTGATTAGGGTTAGAAATTCACTTCCATTTCAGTTTTGAGCCGCCACAAACCTTCTAGAGACCCTAGTAATGGCTTCCATCCTCTAAAACCACTCCAAAACACATTTTTAGTGAAGGTTAAGCCTAAATTACATCAAAGCAAGGCCAAATAGCAACAAAGCAAGGTTGGAGCTGCTGCTATACATAGGAATTCGACCCAAACAGAGAGTATTTCAGATTTGGTGTTTTATTTTATGGCCAAGATGAGTGATTTGCATAGTTTTTGCACTAATTACGGTAATTAAGGGTAATTAGTGAAGATTAGCGAATTTATACACTAATAAATTCTGGAAAAATGTTTAGAAATTTGAAAATAATATTTTATGCCTCTGTTAGAAAATTTGGACGATTTGATTAAGTTTTACTAAGTATGTGCTTAAACATGATTAAGTGGGATTATGGGAAATTGTGAGCCACTTTTGATCCATTTTGATTCATTTGAATTGTTGTTTGCTGTTTGTGGTTGCTATTACGTGTTGCTATGACTCTATGGTGTGTTTTATGATTGATTAGAAGTGTTAGATTTGTCGAAAACGTCGTCGAATGGCGTAAACAAGTTGCTGGAAAAGTTGCAGAAAGTTGTGCAGGGCTTCGGATCGGATCGGATGAGGGCTCAGATCGGACATGTGAACTGGGCGAGAAAACCCGACCCGAACTGGAGTTTGGCACAAAAGGGACTCGGCAAAAAGGAAGGTCGTTTACTTAGAGTTGGAGTGGAAAAGGGGATCGGATCGGAAGAATAATGGAGACCAGGTCGGATCGACTTAAGAATGGAAGGCTACGACTGGAGTAAGGCGAAGGGATCAGATCGGATCGTAGTAGATGGAAAATGAGGAAGCTGATCGGAGAAGGAGCATGAAGTGGAAGGAAGACATCAACCCGACTCGACCCGGAGGAGGACACCGACCCGACCCGAACTGGAGTACCCGACCCGAACCGAATGGAAAGATGACAAGGAAGGAGGACCGAACCGAACCGACGAGGGTAATGACTACCGAACCGAACCGAATTCTAGGGCTGTTACTGCGCGACAACTCTTCTGAAGACCCACTCCAATTCGACCAAACCCAAGATGCAAAGGAAGTCCAAATGAGAAGTTAGAGCTCAAGATCCAGATGGGAATCAACGAGTTCGCTTCATGGTTGGACTTTGCCACGGGACGCGTGCTAAGGGGTTATCGATGTCTATACCTTTGGACCACTATGGTAGGAGGTACGGAGGCGGATTCATGGCCATTATGGCATTGGTAGAACCAAGGGCTACGACCAATGAAATGAGTCATTGAAATGTTTGGTCATGGCTCCATATGTTTAGCTTGGTCACAACAGGGTTTCTACAAGCCGGGATTCGTCGTTACCTCAATTTGTCTAGTGTTCCAAGGTGGTAGATGTTGTATGCTTTACGCACTGAGTGAGAGATGTGAGGATGATTGTGATGGATGATTTATTTGCTACCATTATGACATGCACACCCCACCCCCCCCCCCCCCCCCCCCCGTACTCTTACACTATTTATTATGGCACCTTAGAGTATTGTACGGTATGTGGTACTAACTCTTTGCTTGCAGGTCTAGGTTCAGGTATGGTTTAGTATACCTGTTATTGTTCTGTTTAGATGTTTATCGCTCATACCAGGCTTTATGTCTGACCCAGAGTTTTATGTCTCCTCTTATTACTCTGGGTGCTCACACGAACAAACTAGAGACATGTTAGCTGGCGATGCACGGGTAGATGATCCGGAGACGAGCAGGAGGCTTCCACGTAATATATATATATATATATATATATATATATATATATATATATATATATATAGTATTCTCCCTGTGTTGTTGAAGATCACTGCTTGGGCATTGGTGGTGCATCTTCTACTTTAGCTTTCTTTTGTTTAGAGACAGTAAATTTGGAAAATTGTAATAAGCTGTACTTGGATTTCCGCTGCTCTGATGATTGATGTTGATTTTAGTTATCAGCTTATGCACTGTCTCACCTATTTTATGTCAAGTATATTATCATTATATTTTATTCCATGCGCTGTGAGACATTCTACAGGTTCCTCGTTTAACTAATTCCCTTCTTTCCTTTCTTCTGACGACCATTCCGTGCTAGTCGGACATGTGTACAGCGCACTTTCGGAGGAAATGCCAACTGGTGCGGGGCGGGCCGTCACAGCATGACTCAAGTTCTAAGCAGCTACAAAGTGGTAGTGCACATAGCAACAGTGTAAAGTTCTTGGAGTAACAAGCAATTTTCATGCAGGAATAAAAATGTCTTCATGCAAGACATGATAACTGTCACATGAATTGAGAATGGTGCACTTGCATGAATCCACAAAAATATTCTAGCATATATCATGCAGTAATTATATCATGGTATGAATTTTGTGCAAGCATTAAGTAGATAAGATTTGTTTCTCAGAATGTTCAACTTTTTAGTAAAAAATTCAATGTAGAAAAAGCTTAATTTGGATTTCAGAAAATCACAGCTTTGTTGGATAACACATTCATGGCAAGTTATCAATTTGGTGGTGAATACAAGATTAATTTGTTTCCAGAAAGCTGAAATTCAGTTTGAGCTTAAATATGCAAGAGACTGTTTTAAACATGGGAAAACAGATTTTTAGCAGTCATTATTGAGCATATTTCATTTTGATTTTTTTTTTCAGAAATGCACATCAGTTTTTGGCAACAAACATGGAAAGTACTTCTCAATCAGTTTCCAAAAACCGCAAATATTTTGGGCAAGTCTGTATTTCAGAAATTCACAGATTAATTGCAGAAATCACAATTCGTCTTTTGGCAAGAAATCATTTTAACGGTTTCAAAATTAATTCCAGAATTGCTCAAACATTCAAGGGATGAATTCATGTATTTATAAAGGCAACAAATTCAAATTCATTTCAATGCCGAGGTGATTAAATCAAAAGAGGAAAAACCACAAAAAATCAGCCAAGTGATTACACGTGAAATCAGAGAGCAACAACAGGATTTCTATATCCTATATGTATCACCATTTTCATCATCGGCTATGCAGGTCGAAAATAACAGACAATTCAGAGAAAAATAATCTAGAATACTTACAATTTTTCACGAGTGTATTTCGATCACAGAAATCCCCAAATCGAAGTATCAGAGCCATCCATAGTGTTCGAAGCAACAGGGATTCGATTCCAGAAGCAAACAACCGAGATTCGATTTGGGATTCAATCAGAAAAACCCTAATCCCCAATTTGAAGCCGCCATTTAATTTTCCCAGAGACAAAGGAGATCGGGTTTAACTAAAGCGGGGACACACAATGAGTGGGCCGACATATTGCATATTTGGCTAAGCCTAGTTCTATATTAAAAGGGGATTTCTTTAATTAGGAATTTTATTTTTATTTTGAATTGTTTTGTATTTGAATTTTGTAAACCGTCAAAACAGTTTTCTAGAGTCTGTAAAATTCTAAGGGTTTCAGTTAGGGGTTAACCGACAGTTTACTAGTGTCTGTAAAACTAGGGGAAAATCTGGCCTAGTGGACATAGACCAGTCTAGGGTTTTGAGTGTAGAATTAGAATAGGAGCGAATAGTTCGCAAGTTTACATGGTCTTGTAAGCGGGATTTATTCTATTACCTAGTAGAAACCTTAGGAATGCAGCAGTAGGCAGGATTTTACCGAAGCTGGGTATATCTTGTGTGATTTACCTTTCTGCATTTATTTTCTTCTGCATTTTGTGATCTGATATTTTTTATATCTCGGTTAATTTTCAATAAACCCTATTCATCCCCCCTCTAGGGTTAATCTAGATCCAACAAGTGGTATCAGAGCCTGGTAAATTCATTAACCCTAGAATCATGGATCCTAGTTGTCAGCCCTTTAAGAGTCGGTCCAGCCACATTCCAAACATTTTCAATGGGACAGATTTTTTAATTTGGAAATCAAAATTTGAATTCTATTTAAAATCCGTTAGTTCTGAATATTGGAATGTTATTGAAAATGTGGGTGATATGTTTGATAAGAAGAATAAAATTACCAATGCTCGTGTTATGCATATTCCCTATTCTTGTCTTAATAATAACCAGCTTAATCTCATATCCCACTGTTTACCTGCACAGGATATTTGGATTACTCTCAATGCAAAGTATGGACGAAATGAAGACAACTGCTCAAAACCCGTAATTACCAACTTAAACTCAGATGTGTGCTTAACAGGAGTCACAGATGAAGATTCAACAGATGATGATAGCGATGGAGACTCAATAGGAAATTTTTCATAGGAAAATTTAATTCATCTTTGTACTGATTTAACAAAATCTGTTGAGAGTCTCAAACTGAAAAATAAACATCTTAAATCTGAGAATCTTGAGTTGGGTAGAAAATTTGATGTTTTGTAATTAGAAAATGTTAAGAGATTTGAAAACTCCAATTGCAAAAATTATTCAAATTTAGAAAAAGAATTTGCTCATCTTAATGAAAATTTTAATCAGCTTGAAAATGAAATTTTGATTTTGAAAAATCGTGAAGATGAGCTAATTCATAAAAACATTACTTTGCAAAAGGAGTTGGATAAAATTAAGGCAACTGAGAATTCCAAACATAATTTTTTTGAAAAAGGAAGTTAGTTGAAAACTGGAACAATTCTGGAAGAGTTTAAGAATGAAACCGATAGAATCAGAAATCTCTAATACAATAAATGCACATCTTTTCAAAAAGAATTAACTGAAATAAAAGAGATCTCCAAGTTCCTTGAAAATGAAAATATATCTTTGAAAAACAACAAGGTTGAAATTTCTGAAATAAATTATGATTTGGAAAAAGAAATTGAAAAACTCAAGGGATTTGGAAAACTAGAAATTGAGAAGAGTAATCAATTTGAATCTGAGATTTCTGAGTCTAAGGCGAAAATTGAAAAACTTATAAATGAGAATAACTTGTTGAAATCCAAATCCAATGTTTTTGAGCTGAAATTTAATAAGCTTTCAAATAGTCAAAAAAATTTGAATTCTCTTGTAACATACCGTCTTTCGTCCACTTCAAGCTGGTAATTAAACCAACTCAAACCGTTCGAAATGACAGAATGTTATTAGCTTCTAAGGTAAATAGAATAAATCCCAGTATCACAGACATAGAAAATAGAATATCTCGCAGCGGAATAAATAAATTATATAATAGTAGTTCATGAAGCTACTAAATAAAAATCAAAATTTATACATACTATCAGAGTTACAAAATTAAATACAGCGGAAGTCTAAATACAAGAATTTCTAATACAAAGGAGAAATAGCCAGAATCAACAGGTAGAGGTGATATCTTCAATAGTCTCCAGCTTCAGAAGGTGAAATCTCAACACTGCATTACTCGATCTGACCCGAGCAATAATGCAAAACAAAACAACTCGGATCAGGACTAACATTCTCATAGAAGTAAATCAACTCAAATGAAATGTTCAATAAAATGCATTTGTAACTTAAAAGATGTTTGGGATCACAATCCTCTAAGGATCCGTTAAACTAATATCATATAATATAATACGCTATTATAATAATGTTTATGGTTAAATATAACATATTAAAATAGAGTAAGCGGGATTACATTTTTACCCTTACACTGTTTATAAGCATTATCGTAAACATTGCATATAAAACACCAGTAACAGTCGGTGGATAGGGATGCGCCGCTATACGACAACGTCAAATCAAAATCGTAGGGGCTCGATCAAGATAATATGACAAGGCACACGAGGAATGCCCACGGTAGGATTCTACCGATGCACGCCCGGACCGGTGGTAACGCATAGTCGCAACTACCGCCCACTTCGAACAACACTCCCATAATCAAGGGTGGCCACCAATCAAATCACAAAGTAATAGATATAGTTCGAAGAAGTGTGTCCGATGGAGGTGCGACCTCACTTAATCCCGGTATAGCACCTGTTTTAGTCATTTTAATTATGACCCGAAGGTCAAGGCTATCCATCAACGTTCTATTTCTTCAATCCAGTAATCGCCTCCAAACCATCCTACTTCATTCTGGAACTCCACCGCGTACACAGTTGTTAAAGTGGTTTTCGGTATTGGCAGAGAGTATGACAATATCCGATCCCGGTCTCTTTAACAACCAAACGTTTAAATTTTTCACACCGTGGCCATTTTAATAAAATCGTATGTTGAAATAAATTGATTTAAGAAATTTCATTAATTCAAAAAACAGTTTATGAATTAATTCCATATATAAAATTATTTCAATTCATACTCAGTCAATTTAAAATCGAATTCAAATATAAATTCAAATTCCAATTCCAATTAATTACGTAGTTCACGTTCATTTCCTATACAATTCAATATTTAAGTCAATTCAAAATTCGCATTTAGTTGATTTAAAATCAAATTCATTAAATCAAGCATCGTTACATAAATTTAAATCTTTAAACCTCGAATTTAAATCGCAAAATCAAAACTTATCCACCTTTTGAGTTTATTATTAAAGTTTATAAAAAATATATATAATAAGCCTTGAAAATATTATCTATAAGTTATAAACTTATATAGAAAATAGCTTTATAAGATATATAGGTTTAAATTAATTTAGAAATAGGTTTAAAAAGAATAATTTATTATAATATATTAATTTAAAGTTAAAAAAAATATGATTAAATTATATAGTTTAAAATAAATAAATTATAAGTAAAATCTTAAATAAGCATTTAAATACATTTTTACTTATAAAATCATTTTAAAACATATAATTTATAATTTACAAAATTTAAGTATAAATCTTTAAAATATAAGATCTTAAATTAATATTATTACAATCAATTTTCCAAATCATTTTAATTCGAAAACATGACCAACGGTGTCCGTATATAGTTTTCTACCCTATGGTCAAGTGATACGGATATTTATCATTTCAACCCGCAATTTATAAAATTTCTACGGGTTAATCATTTCAACCCACAATCCCAAATTCAGTAAAAATCGTTCAGGTCTATCATTTCAGCCCATAACGATTTTTCCCTAATCTAATGTCCGTTCGGGTATATATCATTTCAACCCTTAGTGATTTTTCTAAACTAGGGGTATATACAACTTAACAAATCATCATATATCATCAATCACATTATAGTCATATATATTCAGTGTACATACATGTCATATGAATATCGTGTCACATATGAAAGTGCATATTTTAAACAAACAATTTCTACTGGTAATACTATACATTTCATAACAGTTCATTTAGTTGATCTAACATCTATGAAATAATGTCAGTCAGGTGTGAGATAAACTCACCTTTCGTGGCTCAAAATGAAATGACAACTTGTAGGCACGATTCAAAACAGATTTATATCTTGATAACCGTTCGTGATATATTTTATTTTCATAAGAGGATGCTAGGGAGTTTTCAAAGGATTGGTACAGTTGTTGGGTTTAGGAATGGGTTTTGGAACTCAACGCTACATTCGACTCAAAAATAAACACAACACTAGCCCAATTAAACCAAAAATAAAACACAATGATTCTTTACACAATTTTTTTTATACACGTATACACAGAAAAAAAAAATCATAACATATATATACTTAAAATTCAACACACACCGCAAACACACAACATAAATTATAACATATATATTATAAATTAAAACACACCCAAAGCTTTATATATATACATATTCATATATAAATTTTTTATTAACAATAATATATATTTAAAAATTTAAAAATTCGACGCACAAAAATATATTTTATAAATTATACATTTAAATAAAACACAACGCTAACGCATACTAAATCATATACACTTATATATAATATGTAATTTGAAAGACACACATAAACTCACACACACACACCGTACACACAACACAAATTATAATAGTATATATATTATAAATCATACATAAACACACAACAAATCCTTTTTCAAAATAGTATATATATATTTAATATAAACATATACACAGTAAAATTAATATATACCTATATATTTAAAATTACATACAACGCAAACACACCCAAATAAAACCGTAAAACACACACACACACACACACACACACACACACACACACACACACACACACACACACACATATATATATATATATATATATATATATATAACATACAAACCAAAATTATTATATAAATATATATATATATGGACATATAAACATACATGAAAGAGTCAATATATTAAATACATATTTCACCAAATTAACACACATAATATATATATATATATATATATATATATATATATTTCAAAACAAATAAATCTCCAAAACTTACACCAAAATATATACGTACATGTAAACAAACAATAAATACAATAAACACAATTTTCTTTCTTTGTAAACAATACAAACTGAACACAATAAACAACCCAAACTCAACACACCAAACTCACGCCAATACACAGCAATACACACTCATGCACAGCTACACAACTCCACACACACTAATGCAAGAACCAACGCTACAAAAATATAAACACCCATATTATCACACTGCATATACATTCTAACACACCCATTCACGAAAATATACATTCACACCAAAACAAAACCACACGCTAAACTCACACACAAACCTTAACCCAACGAGCACAGTAATACATCACGGTAACACACAAGGTCAGGGGTCATGTTTGTATGCTCGTGAGGTGTTAATGGGTAGAAAGGAGAGTTTTGTGGTCATGAGAGTTTGTTTTGCAGGTGAGTGCGGATGCGGTCAATCAGTGACGACATGGGTGGCTACAGGTCGGGCTGAGGCGACGGCTTCGGAGGTTGGCTCGGTTAGGAGGCTCGCAGGTTGGCAGGTAGAGGGGTGGCTCGCTACATTTCAGGGGAGAAGAGAGGGAGGAGCTTGGCTACTGGGAAGAGTTGTCGACGCAAGGAGGGTAGGAAGCTGAAGAGAAAAGAAAACTACTGTGAATGAGGAGAACAAAGTGGCGGAAGAAATAATAAAAGAATGGAGCAAGTGAATTGGGGATGGAAAAAGGAACTACTGCCGTGACAAATAAATGGTAATTAATAGATGCCCTCGAAATAAGGAATATGGCAAGAGGAAAGGTCCAGTCTATGCACGTTTCGAGAATGAATGAAAATTTTCAAATTCAAAAGAAGCGTTTGCATTAAATTTCAGAAGAAAACAAATGGACGTAGTTACAAAAAAAAAAGGTAACAAAAGAAATAGAAGTAAAAAGGGCAACGAATTGATTCCGAAGGAATATATATATATATATATATATATATATATATATATATATATATATATATTCACAATCCAGGAACCGAAAGGAAATGAATTAAAGGGGATATAAGGTTAAATTTTGAAATTAATGAACATGTAAGAAAAGAGATTATACTAATAAATGGACATTCAATTTTAAAAAAAAGTTAAATATTGATTGCAAATAAAAGGAAACACTATAACTTTTTAATTTAAAGGAACGTGCATGCATTAATGCCAAGAATGTTTTTTTTTTAAAATAAAATAAAAATAAAGGAAATGCATGGGATGGAATAATGAATGCATGCATGAATCTGCAAGAAATAAGTGATGGGAAAGAAATAAATGGTTGCTGTCATTTTTATTTGTGAAGAAGGGAGAGAAAACGATAGGAAATAAAATGGGTAGGCTTCTTGAAACAATGCATGGCTTTTCCTTTTTTTTATAATTTACGAAAGGTTGCGAGAATGGTAATTGGCATTGGAAATGGATGTAAGTCAAGTATTGAATATTGAATTTAAGTGACGTGAATGCATGTATTTAATATACATGAATAGCTTTGAATTTGGAAGTGTGTGTTTCATAAAAATAGAGTTTTGGAACATGCATGCATTGCAAATTTGAACTATGTAGTAAATGGAACATTACAACATCTGGAAATCTAAATGAAAGAAAGACGCATGCATGGATTTAAAGGGAACTGATTGTAATCGTGAAAAGAAACCGCTGCATTTTATTCCTTGGACCCTGCGTTATGGCGAAGGAACGGATACGGCAGTTACTGGAAATTTAAATATGAGTCAATAAGGGTAACGAATGATTTCACAAGGAAATTAATTATACATTTCATAAAATTTAAGGGACAAAAGGAAATAAATAAAAGAAATTGAACGGTTTAAGTTTCAAAAAAACAAGTAGTTAAGAATGGAAATCAAAAGAATTATAGTCAAAAAATGGCAATGAATTATTTCATAAGGAATTTAAATATATATATATATATATATTCACTAAATGAATAAAAGGAGATGAACAATTAAATTGAAAAAAAAGAACATGCAACGAAAGAAATTATACTACTAAATGGATGTTGAACTTTAAACAGATAAACATTGTTTGCAAATAAAGGAAACACTATAAATTTTTAATTTAAAGGAACGAACGGTTTTGGCAATGTATAATTAACAACAATTTTGCAAATTAAAATAAAAATTATTTCCATAAAAATGCAAACAAATAAAATAAATAAACCAAAATTTTAAATTAAATCATAAATTAAAATACTCTAAAATTGAGGTTGTTACATCTCTATTGAAAAATAATTCCTCTTTTGAAAATAAGAAGGACTTGGATTTGGATTTTCAACTGAAAAACAAACTTCTCAAAATTTCTCAATTTCTTCAAATTGCTTGTATTGTGGAAAGGCCAACCACAACAAAAACAAATATTGGTTTAATAACAATCCATTTAAACAAATGAAGTTCCATAAATCTACAAAGTCAATGTTTGTTAAATTCAAACAGATTTGGGTTCCTAAAGGCACAAAGATAGATTCGAATGGGTTGTTACACGAACAGATTTGGGTACCAAAAGATGTCAACAAAATTGTGAGTGGTTTTACTAATTTTGTTAGACCACTCAATTCCCTAAACTGTTAGGTGCCAAAAGAGGCTGAGGAATTGCTGTGCAAAAAGAAATGTGAAACAAAGCTGTCTATACTTCTGTATCATTCACCGTTCCTTTAGCCAAGATTTATTGAGTTAGAGATTCATTTGCTTACACCGAATTCAGGTATAATCTCTAGACTCATCTTTGTAAATATTTTTTGTGCTTATTTCTCCTTCTACCTTTTTTATCTTTTATCTTTTATCTTTTTTGATTTATCACTGTCATATTATTTTTCTTCTTTGAGCCTTCTTAACTTCCAATTGTAGAAATCATTTTTTTTTGGAAATTTGCTTCACTTGAATGAAAATCTGATGTTTTAATCTTATCCAGATCTTGAATCTAAACTTGTATATATCAGCAATTGTTTTGACGTTCATTTTCTGTTTTCTGAATTCCTAACAGTGTTGATGTATTCTTGTTATATCTTGAACACTGTTAATATGAATTCTAATTTTTTTTGAAGATCTGAAAAACAATTGAAATTTCACATCTCTGCTGTACTAAGGTTCTTCTAATTCATTTTAGAAAAGCTTGAAATATTATACTCATTACAGCACACTGCTACTTCTCAGTTGTGATAATTTCATTGTTTTTCAGATTAGCTTGAAACTTTTGAACTGACTTGAGACTCATTGTTTACATCTTGAAATTCACTATTATTCATGATTATCTGGTTTAGATTTTTGTTTGTTTGAGATCATTTGAATTTTCTGATATTTTAAATCTCACACACCTCTCAGATCTAAAATTATTAATTCTATGTGATTGATTCATTGTATCTCATGATTTACATTTGTTCAAGTGATTTCGAATAAACCATTATTTTTGGATCATGAATTATTACTCAATCTTGATGTAATTATTCTGAAAAATTTCTAGTGTGATTGTCAGAAAAATTTGTGAAAATTTCTTTTGAAAAATGGTCATTAAAACTCACTGCTATTTCATGATGATTTAAGTTGTATATCTGTTTGTTTAGAATCATTCGAAATTATTGATTTATTGAATCACGCACATATCTTGGACCTAAAATTGATAATTTGGTATGATTGATTCATTGAATCGTGAGTTTTTCTAATTTCCTCAAATGATATCAAATAAACGGTATTTTTAATCTTGGATCATGAATCATATTCTACGACCATTAGTTATGTCTTGACAAGTGTGCTTTGAAACTAATTTTGTGTTGCTTTGATACTGTTGTGAAAATACTTTAAATGACTGCTTGTTTTGAGAAGAACCGTTTGCTGCTCTGATAAAATTACCTGATTTGTTAGTCTTGTCTATTTGGGCTTTGTGATTAAAATTCTATTGTCTGAGATATCCCTATTTGTCTCCAGTGTCATGTTAAAATCCTCATTAATTGAGACATCAAGTGGTATCAGTGTAACAACCCGCAAATTCCTGAACCAATTTTAAATTTTTATTTTAGAAATTGTAATGGAATTTGAATAGTTAAAATAATTTATTTTAAATAATAACGACGGAACATTTATTTTAATGAAAGTTAGAACGAAAAATTCTATTTTAATTATAAAAGGAGTTAGAAATAGCGTGATATTTTGAAAATTTGAATTTGAACTTTAACTAACTATACAGGATGCAAAATAAATCGGATTTTAGTGAAACAAAAAATATTTAAATCTATTTAAAAATATCTTTCCAACGAATCTGAAAAATTGAAATTTCATAGCGGGAATCAAAATTTATGCCCAGTTTAAAATTCGGAATAGTTGTTGTAGAATTTATATATATATTTTAATATTAAAAATAGCCATTTTTCAAATAACCTCCGTTTTCAACGAAAGCAATTTTGTTGGAACTGAAATGTCAGATTATTGCTAGGTTTCAATTTTCATAATTTTTTGAATTAATATGTGAGCGTGTTAAAAGAAAATGTGTTTTGTTAGTTTCGGTCAAATCGGATCGACCAGAAATTGGCCATTTTTCAAACGGTCTCGGAATTCGACGAAGTTAGTTTTGTTAGGACCATATCGTCAAAACATAGCTATAAATAATTTTTCTGGAATTTTTAGAGTCCGTATGTGGCCCCGGTAAATTTAAATAAAAGATCAAATTTAATAATTAAATGTTTTATATTTAAATTTAAAGAAAAACCTATCGAAACAATTGAATTGGGTTACGAAACCTATTCCATTGGATCCAGAACGAGGGTATTTGCCTAGGGACAACTCCCATTTGGCTGAAATAGGAATTATTGGATATTAACTGGCCTTTTTAGTGAATTAATGAATATTATATTATAAATAAACCCAAAATTATCTCAAACCCTAATTTCATTAGAAGGCCGCCGCCATTCTATGTTCTCAATGGCCAGAAATGTCCCAACTTCGATCTTCATTATCTCTCAATCCAAACTATAACTCCTAGCAATCCAAAAGACCAAATCGAAGAGATTCTCCTTAGCTTCAATTCTATACGGTCAAGATCAATTTTTGTGCACTAATTTATGGGAAATCGAGCCACAAAGTCAGCGCGTTTATGGAGGATTTCGGGGAGCGTGGCCCCACCGAGTTCGGTGGTGTCGAGGGCGGTGGATGCTGGCGTGGTCGGCTTCGCGGTGACGATGGTTGATCGGGGTGCGATGGCCCTGATGGCGGCGCGTAAGGGGATGCTTTAGTCGAAGGTTTGGGTTCATCGTTACTGAGTGGTAAAACCGGGAAGAAAGGATTGGAAAAGAAATGTGTTAAATTAAATCTTTAATTAATTAATTTAATTATAAATTTAAATAGTTCAAAGGTTAAAACCCTATAACTCTTTCAAACAGAAACGAAATGGAACGATTTCAGAAGCGTTGAACTCGTCTTTTCAAGATCGACACAACAGTACAGACCGGATCTGAAACGGACACTTTAAAAATCAGACAAATCGATGTGAGATTTTTTTTTTAAAATTAAAATTAATTATTTATTTTATTTACATTCATTTTATATAAAATTCATGTGGTGTCATGTATATATTTATTGAAATGTTGATTGTGTTGTATTGCGGTGAATCACTGAATGAAATTGTGTGTATCATGTTTGTTGTAAAATAGATTCAAACAGAATTATCATTGTTATTTGATTGTTGTAATTAACGCTCATGTTAATTATAAAATTAGATTCAAATAATATTATCATTTGTTTATTAGATGGCGGTAATTAACATTTATGTTAATTGGGAAATTAGATTTAAAAGAAATATTTTTATTGTCAAAATTTAGACATAAAAAAGTATAAATTTTAAAGGAACATTTTTATTGTCAAATTAGAGGCAATAGAAAGATTAGATTTAAAGTTGCATTTTTATTGTAATTTTATATGAAATAAAAAGAGGAGATTTTAAAGTTGTGTTTTTATTGCCACTTTAGATTATTATAAAAAGAGTAAAATAGGAGGATATATTTTTGTTGTACATTTAGTTACCATAAAAAGGATAGATTTAGAAAATAACATTTTTATTGTCAAGTTAGTTATAGTAAAAAGAATTGATACAAAAGAAACATTTATATTGTCATTTTAGTTGTAATGAGAAGAATGGTTTTTTTTTAAGTATCAATTTTGGTGTCATTTAATATGCAATAAAAAAATAGAGGAGTTGAAAGTATCACTTTTATTGTCATCTTATATAAAACAAAAATAGTCATTTTTGTCAAACATGTTGGTTAAAATAAAAATAGTCAGCTTTATTGAACATTACATTTAGTTAAAATCATATTATATAAATAAAATTGTCATTTATGTTAAAATCATGTTATTTAAATAAAACACGATTATTGAAATAAAAATATAGATTTTGTTAAACATGATTATTGAAATAAAAATATAGATTTTGTTAAACATGATTAGTGTAATAAAAATAACATTTTTGTCAAAACATGTTTGTTGAAATAAGATTAACATTTGTGTTAAAACCTGTTAGAAGGAATAAAAGATTTATTTTAATTGTCTTAAAAGAGTAGAGTTAAAAGACTTCATTTTTATGTAACATTGTTTACAATAAAAAGAATTGAAATAGGAGACTCTATTTTTATTGTCGATTTAGATGTAACAAAATAGTAGAAGTAAAAGTTACATTGTTAGTATCATTTCAGATAAAATAAAAAGAATATATTCAAATGCCACATTTTCATTTTCATTTTAGATGCAATAAAAATAGTAAATTTGAAAATAACATTTTTATTGTCATTTTAGTTACAATAATAAAAGAGTAGAGTTAAAAATCATGTTTTATTGTCATTTGGTTTCAATAAAAAGAGTGAACATTGAAATAATACATTTTCAATGCATTTTTGTTCATTAGAAAGAATAAATACATTTTTGTTCATTAAAAGAGATTAAACAAAAATACTCATTTTTGTCAACATAGAATACTTAAACAAAATATTCATTTTTGTCACTATAGAATAGTTAAAAACAAAAATATTCATTTTTGACAATATGGTGTAGTTAAACAAAAATATTCATTTATTTCAATATAGTGCAGTTAAATAAAAACATTCATCTTGTAGATTTATATTAGTTGAAACAAAATATACACTTTTATCAAATTACAAAAGTAGAAACCAAATTGTCACTTTTGACAAAATTTCAAAGTTAAAATCCAATTTGTCGCTTTTGTCAAATTATCATAGTTAAAACAAATTGGTCACTTTTGTCTAACTATAATGGTTAAAACAAACATTATCATTTTTGTCGCATTAGATTTGATAAAACAAATATGTCACTTTCATTTGTTTTGTTGAATTAGAATTGTCGGCAAACAAAGTTATCATTCTTATTGTTTTGTTGAAATAAATTTGTCAACAAAACAAAGTCATTATCCTTAATGTTTTGTTGAAAAAGATTAGTTAAATCAAAATATACATTTTGTCAAAATATACATTTTGTCAAAATATTCATTTTTGTCAAAATAGATTAGTTAAAGCAAACCACATATTTTTGTCAAGATATATACTTTTGTCAAGATCCAGTTGAAGCAAAATACACCTTTTTGGTCAAAATGAACATTTTTGGCCAAATAGCTTAGTTGAACCAAAATATTTATTTTTGTCAAAAATACAATAGTTGAAACAAAAATTACATTTTGTTAAATATGATTGTGGAAAACAAAAATTACTTTTTTGTTAATTAGATTTGAAATAAAACAAAAATCACATTTTTGGGTTAAATAAAAGAGTTAAACACAAATGGTATTTTGTTAAATAGGTTTGTGTTATAAACAAAAATATTCATTTTGGTAAAATAGAATTGTCAGCAAAATGGATGTATCACTTCTTATACATTTTGTTGAAATAGAATTTATATGCAAATATAAAAATCATTTTTATTTGCAAACATACATTGGAATTTATGTTCAAATATAAGAATCATTTTCTTGGTCAAAACATACATTAGAATGTATAAGTGAGTTAAAGTGACATTTTTTATCTGTTAATGCATACATTAGAATTTGTATGCACTTTAAAATAAACATTTTTATGTGTTGGCTTATACATTGAAAACATATACAAATGGTATTATTTCTTTTATATGTTAAAGTTAAGAATAATTACATCCAAATAAAGTATAAGGGAAATTATCTTTTATTTGGCATTAGCAATAATGCTATATAAATAAATTACAGTTTATTAGACATTAGCAAAGCATAAGGAAATTATACGAGTAAAATATATTTTTATTCGGCACTAGGAATATAATATCATGTTTTGTTCATCACCATCAATATGTTAGCAGAATTAGAAATGGATTAAATTCATTAACCAATTATTTATTTATATGGACTGTCGTTGGCTGAAAACCCCACACGGGCATTGGGATGATAATTGATATACACTAGTCCCAATATTTATTTGTATGTCAATCGGTATATTGATAGGCTGCGATGAGCGTTATTATTTCATTTTAATGCTCACACAGTTGTGAACGTCACTCTCGATGTTGAATGGACGGTTTGATGATTATTTATCATTTGTTGTCATTTACATACGATGTATGAAATCTATACAACCGAAGCTATATGGTAAACAATTTAGTCGCTTTCTGATTCAGATTGTCTTTTATGTAAAGAATATTTTAAACAAAGAATTTCTTTTAAATAAAGAATATTTTTAAAATATATTGAAATAAAAGAATTGGATTTTGGGTTGTCGTGGATGGTGTCTCAAATAACACTGTTCTTAAACCCCATATGAAAGAATAAATCTTTTAACTAAGATTATTAGAGTTTCAATTTATATTTAGTATTGAAATAAATTGATATGTGAATTGGATTTACCGTGAACTGTGTTTTAAACGACATTTGTTCTTTAACCCAATTAACAGTGAAAATATAATTTGGAATTTACAAATCTTTTTATTAAGATTTAAAAAGAAAATTTCCAAAGCCAAGTTTTCCAATTTAATATATTAAATTGGAATTGAATGGAAATTCGATTTGATAATAATCGTGATAGGCTTCTGTAAAAGAAGACTGTTACTATATATGGAATTTAAAAGGCTTCGCCGTTATCTCACTTATATTATTTGTCTGATACGGAAATTTATATCGATTATATATTGATTTGATTTCTGTGAAAATTCCATATTTTGGAAAATGATTTTGGGTTTATCATGAACGATGTTTTTAAATGACATTGGTTCTTTAACCCAGTTAAAGACAAGTTTAATATCTTAAAATTTGAATGATCATGAAGTAATGATTTTGATATTAAAATCAAATTGGAGTTTTAATGAATCTTTGAAAGAAGATTAAAGATTATATTTAAAAGACTTTATCTTTGATAAAATTAATGGGAACCTTTCCCTAATAATATGAATATTTTATTAAAAGAATGTTCTGAATTGGAAAAAGGTGTTGGATGTGTCTTTATAGCACTTGATTTTCAATTATAAAAATACGTGAGTTATTTGGAAAGACTGGGTTTAACCCATTCTGAATACTTACTACGACGGTTAAAAGTCGAAGATATTGAAGACCGACGATCTTCACATCGAATGGACGACTACTGATGCCTGACACTAGGTCGCTCCCAGTAAAGGGTTAAACTGGTAGTTGTCAAGACGTACTTGTTGATTGTCCAGATACGCGAGCACCTCACTTCCGTATTGGACTTACGGGATGAGGAATAAGGTGACTCCGGTTTCATTCAGACCCAGAACGGACTTGTAAATGGATGTGTGCCCGTCATTGAATTTCATTCTGTGTAATTAAATTAATATCTATTAATACATATCTATGGTGGCCGAGAATTTATTCTCTTTCTTAGCACCCTTCTTCGAGATGCACGAGCTCGAAGGTTATATATTGTTAGTCATTGATCGCACAGTGTGAACTATCAATGTGGCATGCCAAGATGCAATTGATCGAGGCTTTTGTTGAAAAGCAGAGCCTTGTGGATGATGATCAAAGCATAGACTATTTAGGCATAGCTTTGTGTATTACGTTACCTCGCAAGCCTCACACCCCGATAGAGTCAAAAACGGGACAAGGGAATGCAGGGAGTGCACACGTTTCTTTCTAGCTAGAAGTGGTGTTTGGGTTTTTACAAGGCCCGACATTTTTACTTATGTGGTTGATGAAATGAGGCCCCTTGGATAATTTTATTGGTTGCCAATGGCCAATTTATAGGTCCAATAGGATCGGGGAGCGTGTGTTCAGGCATAACTAATCCACTAGCATTATTTGTGGACCGGCCCTGCTGTATTCAAGGGTTCACTGCGGAGAATCCTGAGACATTGCTAGAGTGTCTTGAATCGGTAAGGAGATCATTCCTAGCCTTGACTCATGATGGAAATCCAACTTCCAATACGACATCATGCGATTTTGATTGTAGAACTAGTACGGCGAGATAATAGGATGGGGTACTATGCCGTCTATGATTGATACATTATGATTGAAATGTTTTTGAAACATATATACACTAATAATAATATCAAATCCGTTTTTATTGTATCAAGCATTTTTGACCATTATAAGGTAAAACTCTATCCTTCGGTTTGCGTTGCATTGTGTGATGGGACTTGAGTCTTATAATGGTTTCATTTTTCTAAAAAGCATTGCGTTGTTTAATGATTTACTTTATTTATGCACTGGCAATCCAATGGAGTAAACCCGTTCCGCGTTAGCGGCGTGGTCCTGTGATTAGCCTTATTATTAGATAAGTTTAAGTAAGATTTCTCATACCAGTCCCATGACTGACCCGTAGTTTGTTTCACTTTGCAAACTCGGGTGCCCTCTTTTCCACACGGGCAGTCGATTAGCTTATTTTGCAGATATATTTAGCAGGATTCTGGATCGAAGCTTAGAGTTGTGTCCAGAGCATTGGTAGTCTTCCGCTGTGTTAATTTAATTGTTCCGCTGCAGTGTATTACATTTATTGTAATTTAATCTTCCTATTTAATCTTTCATTGTATTATTATATTCGATGTACTCTGATATATTCTATACTCTGATGTAACATTATCATGATGTTTATAAAATTCTGCTATTATTTGTTCTTATGTGTTGTATTCCCAAAGTTAACGTATGCGGGATTTGAACGGTCTTGGTTGTTCTAGCGATCGATTAGGTCCGAGCACCTTATCGTTACAATCGGTTTAGAAGTGCTGAATTTGTTTGTTGCTGTATATATATTTTTGAATCCCTCTTGTAATTGATTTTCAATCTTAAAGTTATTTATTGATTATTCATTTAGAAATTGAAATCTATATCTAAAGTGAACTGTACTTATAATTCATCAAAATTATTAACAGATTTTGAAATTGTGATGAATTGTGACTGTAGTATATTTCGCAACAAGAGGAGATTTTATTTAGATTTTCATGATGGTCAAACATTTATTGTAATATCTTTGAATTGGCAATTATTTCACGACCATTTCCTTTATCTATCATCATTCTGCCATCCATCATGTCTTTTATATTAATATGAAGAGTTTAATTATTATTTTTAATTCTTTCTGAATAAACAATGAAAATATTTATGATAGAAATTGGACTATGTTATTATTTAGAATTATTGATAGTTGAAAATTTTCAACGATCCCGGTACAGTCGAGCATATTTCATAATTTAATTAATTTAGAAATTTATTTCACAGTCCATTTCTATACCTACCACATTTCTATCATTCATATTGGTTTTATATACCGAGGAGTTTTTTTTCTTTTGAAGCTGAAAATGGTAAATATATAATTAATACATAAGTATGTCTCTAATCTCATTTAAAAATCCAAGCTCTGGTTATGCATGGTCAATGTGCTCTTAAATAAAAAGAAAAAGAAATAATTTGAATAAATAAAAATTTATATGAAGTTCTCCTTGGTGCATAAAAACCAGCCTACCAGTCCATGTTCTAATTTGTGAAATGTGTTAATATTTTATGAAGTATTATGATTTGTTGATTGATAGCTATTGGGATTTGAGATTATTCGATTTTGTCACTTAAATTAAATTTATAATTATAGTTTGAATCCGTCACTGTTTTTGTGCTTCATTTTTTAATTTTTATTGGAAAATAATTGGAAATCATATTTTTGAAATTCTCTCCATTTTTATAAATTTCATCGTAAATCCGTCATTTACTACAATCTGAAATATGCCACTAGTTCTCAGTTTATTATGATTTTTGTTTGACTGATTGAGATTTATGATGATTGTTCTTCCTCTTAAGCTGATATTATATTTTAGTCATTTTTCACCTATATTTTAAGTTCTGAATGCTTTTGATGATAACAAAAGGGGGAGAATGGGTTGAGATTTTGAATATTTTCATTTTTGAAAATTCATTAAATTCATTTATTTCACTCATGCACAGTTATAGGGGGAGTTTTTCATTGTATGGGGAGCTAATAAATATGGGGAGTTCAATATTCACTGTCAAACACATTTATGGTGCTCAAAATCTTTTATTTGTTTGTCATCATGAAAAGGGGGAGATCGTTGTATATGACGTAGTCGTATATACACAATTATATGACTTTTATTTGATGATAACAACCAAATATATATTATTTTAAATGTGTTTGTTACTATACTGTTCTGTATATACATCACAGACAGAAATATAATATTTATATTTAAATAGAATATGACTGTACAGACATTCATATATTCATACAATATTTTATCTAAATTGAATATTATATTTCAAACACTCAAACAGTACAACTATTTATAACTCCACTATTTATTCAATTCACATGAGATTGTACTTGTAAATAAACTAAATACGATAGACAAGTTTGTTTGAACACAATAAAATAATATTTTATTCCATTCAAATTTGTTTATTGCAAATATCAGTACAATTTTCTATTTTTCTGTATATCAGCTCCTCACTACATCACTCATCACTCAGTACATTCTTTGACACAGTTATATTTCTATATACAGACACACACTGACACACTGCTCTTGTCCTTTATCTTCTGTCTTTATAGCATCTTCACTGTCAGTCCAGTCATCACCTGCTTACCTGTCACATAAAACACACATACAGTAGTACACTGCAATAGAAATAAAACTGTATACGTGTAAATATAAATTTTAATTTTTAAATTTTTATTTACCTCAGATTTCTGGTGTGTTTCTCATCATTTTTCATGACTTGATCTGATTCATCTATGCTAAACAGCTTGTGATATTCACAGTGAAACACGGTAAATATCACAATGTAGACAGTGTGTATATATATGGTACACGGACAAGAAACTTTTCTGATGGTCTGCAAATACACATGTGTATAAATATACACGTGTGCACTGCTTTGCCAATCAGCGAGCAACTGAGGAGTAGCCACGTAGACCTTCTCGACTTAGTGCACATGAAAACATAGTCAACACATTACCAAAGTGGCCGAGCACAATACAAAGTGCAACACAGTTCGAAGTTGTCGAGCAGTAACATGTCGGCCTCAAAAAGAAAATTGAAGTGCAGCAATACAAATGTACAAGCACCAACCACAAGCAAGTCTGCATGAGGCAAGTTTGCTAAGAAACTCAAATGGTTCAGCAACAAATACCAAAGTTGAAAAGCCAAGGGACAACATGCATGGATGTCTCTATGTACACAGCAAGTCAATTTTTTTAAGGGTGCATCAGAGTGTCAAGCCAAACTAGCATGGACGGTACACACATATGTGATGGCAAATAATCTTGGAAAAGCATGTATAAGTGATATACAGTAATTAGTTCAAAACAACAAAAACATTTTCAGCAAGTTCTTTTCATTTCAGCACATGGACTTTGGTGTACGCAGCAAACTCTAACAATTGTAAACAGTGTACATCATGGTGTGCTAATGCATTCAACATAGCAGCAAAACAAGAAGGTCAAGTGCAAACTGGTGGTGCACAATACAGGAACTAATACAGCAATGGCTCAACATGTCATCACATGCAGCATCAATAAGTTTTTGGACAAAGGCATGTACTACATATGTTCAAATTATAGAGAACATATACATATATACATACATACATACATACATACATACATACATATATATATATATATATATATTTATGAATGGCCGAGCAATATGCAGCATGACTCAAGTTCTAAGCAGCTACAAAGTGGTAGAGCGCATAACAACTGTGTAAAGTTCTTGGAGTAATAAGGAATTTTCATGCAGGAATAAAAATGTCTTCATGCAAGACATGTTAACTGTCACATGAATAGAGAATGGTGCATTTGCATGAATCCACAAAAATATTCCAGCATATATCGTGCAATAATTATATCATGGTATGAATTTGGTGCAAGCATTAAACATATAAGATTTGTTTCTCATAATGTTGAACTTTTTGGCAAAAAATTCAATGAGAAATCTTTCTGAGAAAGCTTAATTTGGATTTCAGAAAATCACAGCTTTGTTGGATAACAAATTCAAGGCAAGTTATCAATTTGGTGGTGACAAACTTGAATACAAGATTAATTTGTTTCCAGAAAGCTGAAATTCAGTTTGAGCTTAAATCATGCAAGAGGAGACTGTTTTAAACATGGGAAAACAGATTTTTAGCAGTCATTATTGAGCATAATTTATTTCGATTTTTTTTTCCAGAAATGCACATTAGTTTTTGGCAACAAACATGGAAAGTACTTCTCAATCAGTTTCCAAAAACCGCAAAAATTTTGGGCAAGTCTGTATTTCAGAAATTCACATATTAATTACAGGAATCGCAATTCATCTTTTGGCAAGAAATCATTTTAACGATTTCAAAATTATTTCCTGAATTGCTCAAACATTCAAGGGACGAATTCATGTATTTATAAAGGCAACAAATTCAAATTCATTTCAATGCCGAGGTGATTAAATCAAAAGTGGAAAAACCGTAAAAAATCAGCCAAGTGATTACACGTGAAATCAAAGAGCAATAATAGGATTTCTATATCCTATATGTATCACCATTTTCATCATCTGCTATGCAGATTGAAAATCACAGACAATTCAGAGAAAAATAATCTAGAATACTCACAATTTTTCATGAGTGTATTTCGATCGTAGAAATCCCCAAATTGAAGTATCAGAGCCATCCATAGTGTTCGAAGCAGCAGAGATTTGATTCCAGAAGCAAACAACCGAGATTCAGTTTGGGATTCAACCATTAAAACCCTAATCCCCAATTTGAAGCCGCCATTTAATTTTCCCAGAGACAAAGGAGATCGGGTTTAACTAAAGTGAGGGACACACAATGAGTGCGCCGACATATTGCATATTTGGCTAAGCCTAGTTCTATATTAAAAGGGAATTTCTTTAATTAGGGTTTTTATTTTATTTTGAATTGTTTTGTATTTGAATTTCTTTGTAAACCATCAAAACAGTTTTCTAGAGTCTGTAAAATTCTAGGGGTTTCAGTTAGGGGTTAATTGACAGTTTACTAGTATTTGTACAACTAAGGGAAAATCTGGTCTAGTGGATATAGACCAGTCTAGGGTTTTGAGCATAGGATTAGAATAGGAGCGAGGGGTTCGCGAGTTTACAAAGTCTTGTAAGCGGGATCTGTTCTATTACCTAGTAGAAACTTTAGGAATGCAGCAGTAGGCAGGATTTTGCCGAAGCTGGGTATATCTTGTGTCATTTAACTTTCTGCATTTATTTTTCTGCTGCATTCTGTGATCTGATATTTGTTATTTATCACTTAATTTTCAATAAACCCTATTCACTCCCCCCTCTTGGGTTAATCTAGATCCAACATACTGTAACTAGAATATTGTTGATAGTAAGAGTGCCTTCCAAAACATCTGGCCTTTCCCTATTAGTTGAGGGTGCTGGAGCTTCTGCCACTTCATGTACATGTGCTACTTCAGACTTCTTTGATAGCTGGAAACCCTTGCAAGGTGACCAATCTGATGACATTTATTGCATTTTCTATTCTCTCGAAACTTCTTATTGGATTTAGATCCAACATTCCTTTGTTTCTTTGAAGATTTGCAATTTATCGACAAATTCCTTTCTTATTGCAGTTAGAGCATGTTGCCGTCGTTAATGCTTCTTTCTTAGATTTAACCCCTGTCATATCGGCTTTAGTCTTCTTACTAACCTCAGGCTTCGTACTTGCCTCAGGTCTATCAGTTTCCGACTTCGTTTTGTTGCTAGAACTGCCTTCCTCTTCGTCTTCCAAAAAAACCTTGCTTATCAAGATCCTCATAGCGATAAGTCATTTTTGTATCATCTTAGAAAAAGGAAGATTCACATGTAAAGACCCGTAAATCCCCAATCTTTGAATCAACCATAACCCACACAGGTCTGATCCAAAAGTTGGAAATCCACGAATACTTTAACTTTGGGCATACAACACATTGGAACAAATAACAGCAGACTTTTATAAACATTACAATAATGTTACATCAGAGTATAGAATATCAGAGTATATTGGATAAATAATACAGCGAAAGATAAATTTACAATAAATTAATGCAATACACATTCTATGCTCTGGCTTCGATCCAGAATCCTGGTCAAGAGATAAATATCTGTAAAAAAGCTACTCGACTGCCCGTGTGGGAAAGAGGGCACCGAGTTTGCAAGTAAAACAAACTACATATCAGTCATGGGACTGGTACGAGAAATCTTACTTAAACTATCTAATAATAAGTCTAATCACAGGACCACGCCGCTAACGCGGAACGGGTTTACTCCATTGGATTGCCAGTGCAGAAATAAAGAAAACGTTAAAACAACGCAGTGCTTTTTATGAAAATGAAACCATTATAAGACTCAAGTCCCATCACACAATGCAACGCAAACCGGAGGATAGAGTTTTACCTTATAATGGTCAAAAATGCTTGGTACGATAAAACGAATTTGATATTATTATTATTAGTGTATATGTGTTTTGAAAACATTTCAATCATAATATATCAATCCTAGACGGCATAGCTACCATATACTATGTCGCCATACTAGTAATACAATCAAAACTGCATAGGTCGTATTGGAAGTTGGATTTCCATCATGAACCAATGCAAAAGATAGTCCTTACCGAATTCGAGACACTCTAGCCCATGCCTCAGGATATAGTCGCAACCGCACCTGGATCTTCAGGGTCGGTCCACAAATATGTTAGTGGATTGGTACTGCCTGAACAATACGTTTCCCCGGCCTATGGGGCGTAAATAGAGCCATAAGGGACTCAAATAACCAAGGCGCCTCATTCCATCATCCACATAAGTAAAAATGTCAGGCCTGGTAAAAACCATGACACCACTTCTAGCTAAAAAGAAACGTATGTCCTCCCTGCAGTCCTTACGCCCGTTTCTGGTTCATACCGGGGTGTGAGGCTCGCGAAGTAACGCAATACACAAAGATATGCTATTTAAAGATGTGCTTTGATTATCAACCACAAGGCTCTGCTTTTCAACAAAAGCCTTGATCATTTGCATCTTGGCATGCCACATTGACAATCCATACCATACCATTGATCTCTGCCAATATATAACATCTAAGCTCGTACGTCTTAGAGAAGGGTGTTATGCAAGAGAATAAATTCTCCGCCACCAACAGATATATATTTAACAGCGATCAACGAATACAGTATAAAGGAATACAACATCAGACATACAATCCATTTACAAGTTCGTTCTGGGTCTGAACGAAAGCAGAGGCACTTGCTACCTCGCATATCCGAACAATCAACAATACGTCCGGACAACTACCACTAGAACCTTCTCAAGACAGCAACTCCAATCAAAGGCATCAGTAGTCCTTATCCATTTGATGTGAAGATCGTCGGTCCTCAACCACTGTCTTCATCTTTGACTTTTAATCGTCGTAGTAATTATTCAGAATGGGTTGAACCCGGTCTTTCCGAATAACTCGCGTATTTTATAATAAAAATCAAGTGCTATAAAACACATCATACGCTACATTCCAATTCAGAATATTCTATAAATCAGATATTCACATTATTTTGGGAACAGGTTCCCATTAATTTTATCAAAGATAACGTAACACCCCGTAATTTTAAATACTAAAGTTAACAAATTAAAGAATACTTAATTTCAAATGTGGGAATTAAGGGAAACGGGTTGCGCCACTGCGTTCGTCTCGGAATTATGCTTGAGATAGAGTCCGAGTTTGCGTAAAACGGACACCATATAAAGGAGATACAGACGAACGAAGTTAGGCAGAAAACCAGAAGAGAAAAAAAAATAGAAATGCACTAGCGCACTTGGGAAGTGCGCCAGTAAAAAAATACACTGGCGCACCTGCCAAGTACGCCCAGGTCGGGCTGAGAGCCTACACAACTTTTTGGTGTATTCTGATCCGTACAGTGAGTCATTGCTGAGTCACTGGGGCTTAGGTGGCTATCTGAATGGTTCTGGTCAATCCTAGGGTTAATCCGACGGCTATTAATTAACTAAACTTCTATAAAAACACTCTAAACCCCTAACCCTAATCACACAAATTCATATCAAGAGCCGCTATGCCGTCAATGGAGAACCTAGAGTAGCCGTCATACACTTTCAACCCTAAAGCAAGATAGAGGCCTGAATCAAAAATCAAATCAAATCTAAATAACAACTAAGTCTACATCAAAGGCGAGCAAATCAATTTCAGAATACAGATTCCCGAAAGACAAGACTATTCTTTTTGATTGTGAGTATGATAGCTTTCACAAAATAATTCGTTAATTTAATTATGATAAGATATAAGTGGGATCATAAGAACATGATTGTGAATCATGTGATGTAAATTATATGTACGTTTGTGGTGTTGAATCATATGTTAATTCTTATGTGAATTTTATGTGAATTTTTATGCAAGTTGGATCATATGTTAGTTCTTATGTGAATCCTATGTAAGTTGAATCATATATCTTATGCAAGTTTGTGGTGATTGGATCATATATTCTTATATGAATCTTATGCAAGTTTGGGTTGTTAAAATATTTGTGAAACATGTATATGCATATGCTAGTTTATGTGACATTAATCTACATGTTTAGATCTATATGCAAGATTACACCTTTATGTTTAGATCTGTATGCAAGATTACACCTTTATGATTAGATCTATATGCAAGTTTACATCTTTATGTTTAGATCTATATGAAAGATTACATCTTTATGTCTAGATCCATATGCAAGTTCACACCTTTATGTTTGGATCTATAGCAAACATAAGTTATGCAAGTTTATGCCCATTACCTATGCTAGTTCCCTATCCTATGTTAGTTTGAATGAAATTCATATGCAAGTTTATGTCATGATCCTTAGATCTATTTTATGTGTTATGTGATGTTGTTTTTCTTTGTATAAGTTAGGCTATCTGCGAATCTAACATATGTCATATGAAAACGTACGAATAGCGTGGGGACAATGGGATAATATTGAATATACATAAAAATGGTGAAATTGGCATAAATAGCCTTAAAAAGGCATATAATTAATTTAAGACATTAATTGGCATAATTGGTATTTATGGACATAATTTTAAGAGACAATTATGGACATAAATAAATTAGGAATTTATTTGCAAATTTGAATAGGGATATTAATCCAATTTGGGGTTAAATAAAGATAAACCGCCTAAGACACGAGGTTAGACTCTTTTGTTGTGCAAGACTGCCCGGACCCGCCCGGCAAATCCAGCAGCCACAAATGTGAGAGATCAAAGGCACGAATTAAATGTGTAACAGTTGTAAAGACACGAGGTTAGGCTCGTTTGCGGTATAAGACTGCCCGGACCCGCCCGGCAAATCCAGCAATCGCAAATGCCAGTCTAATGTGGGAGGTCTTTACAAGGTTGTGGTTCTAATGAATTAAGTAACATTTAACCAGATAAACATGTGGTGGTACATGGAGGGTTAAGTGGGGGCCTTGGGTGGCATGTGAAATTAAGTGGGTGCCTTGGGTGGCATGTGAAATACGATTATATGCACTTAACCAAGTTGAAACATGTAAGAAGACATGAATAAAAACGGGGTTAAGTGGGAAAACTTAGTGGGGACCAAGCATAGGTGGAAAGCTTCTATCATGCATGGGGGGCCCTTTTCAAACCAGTAATCCATTAAGTATCTTTGTGAGCTCGACCCAAGTCGAGGACGGGACACGCTTACTGGATTTGATTGTAAGAGGTCAAAACGAGTTAGCGGTGGCAACGCGAGTCCAACGGGGTCATGTGCGTGCGTGGGCCCGGGCTGGTAGGTATAAGCCGTGCATTTTTGGTGGTATCAGGTTGCCACTTTGGGGAGTGATACTGTAACAACCCAGAATTTTAAGTGTATTTTTTTTTCATTTAAAGCTCAGTTTGTTTGTACTTTTATAACTGTTTTTGATTCTGAATTAAAATTAAAACATGAAACTGATTTATAATGAAACATTTATCTTTAATATTTTGTTATTTTCATTTAGAAGTAATTTAAATAATTTTATATTGAAAACGACACATTTTAGTCACTTCGTTTGAATCAGTTTTTGACGATTATTTGTGGTAGCGACAACCGATATATCTCAAATAAAAATGAAAATGTAATATAAAAATAAAAATCCGAAAAAATTATATTTGAGATGCGTCTAACCAGACATAGCGTAGAAATTAATTTCGTTGAAAAATTTGAATGTTTGTCGTTCGCGCATATTCAATGCAAAGCTGCACCTAATAGTTCAAATTTTTGCAACCATAAAATATCTCTGAAATCAGTTCGGACAAACATGAAAAATATTCTATTCGTTGTCGCGTATACTATGGTGAAATTTGTTTTGCAAAATTCAGACATTTTGATTTTCGTTTAATTGTTTTCTCGTGCCATTTTTCCTTTTAAAAGGGGTCTGTAATGCATTTTGAACGGAGCATGCTGACACTGCAAATTTTATACCGTTGTGTCCGTCTCATCGCGCTGATTAGCGCAATATATTCAATTGTCAATTTTGGTGTACGGTTCACGCCGGAATTGCGAAAAGGTTTGCGCAATTCATTTTTGAAATAAAGCCATTTGAGTTCGACGTGTCCCTATTCAGATTTAGCATATTTTTCTAGCTATTTTGGGTCTGCAAACCTAGTGTAACGACCCGCATTCTACGCATCATAGGATCGTAGGATATTTATTTCTGTCACATACGAAGTCGTATGGTCATGTAACTTTGGGGGACGACTATTGGGGTCATTTCCCATGTTCATGATTTTTCCCGATTTTTAAATGACCATTTTACCCCTAGTTGGCACTGTTTTGGCCATAACTTTTGACTGGAAAGGAATTTTGACCTGAAACCACTTCCATTGGCTCTGGATGATGGTTTCTCTTTCCGTAGAGTGGTCACATTAGTCAAACGGACTTACCGTTTGGGAGATATGGCTGAAACAAGTTTCAGATGGTGAAAAATAGCTTAATTGGGCTTAACCGGGTGATTAACAGCTAGGCCCAGAGGGGAATTTCGGGTTTAGAGGTATAGGAGGACTGATTAGGGTTAGGTTATCACTTTCATTTCAGTTTTGAGCCGCCACAAACCTCCTTGAGACCTTAGTAATGGCTTCCATCCTCTAAAACCACCCCAAAACACATTTTAGTGAAGATTAAGCCTAAACTACATCAAAGCAAGGCCAAATAGCAACAAAGCAAGGTTGGAGCTGCTGCTATACATAGGAATTCGACCCAAACAGAGAGTATTTCAGATTTGGTGTTTCATTTGTGGCCAAGGTGAGTGATTTGCATAGTTTTTGCACTAATTACGGTGATTAAGGGTAATTAGTGAAGATTAGCGAATTTATACGTAAATAAATTCTGGAAAAATTCTTAAAATTCTAAAATAATGTTTTAAGGCTCTGTTAGAAATTTGGGTTAATTTCGATGTGTTTTGCTAATCGTATGCTTAAACATGATTAAGAAGGATTATAGGAAAATGTGAGGGTTTAGCCACTTTTGATCCATTTTGGTTCATTTGAATTGTTGTTAGGTGTTTGTGGTTGTTCTTACATGTTGTTATGACTATTTGACATGAATTGTGATTGATTAGAATAGTTAGATTTGTCAAAAACGTCGTCGAACGGCGTAAACAAGTTGCTGGAAAAGTCGCAGAAAGTTGTGCAGGGCTTCGGATCGGATCGGATGGGGGCTCGGATCGGATATGTGAACTGGGCAAGAAACCCGACCCGAACCGGAGTTTGGCACATAGGAGGCTTGGCGAGAAGGAAGGCCGTTTGCTTAGAGTTGGAGTGGACAAGGGGATCGGATCGGAAGAATAATTGGAGGCCAGATCGGATCGACTTGGAGACGCAGGGATCGGATCGGAAGTAAACATTTGGGAGAACTAGCAAGAGGGAAGGCCAGACGGATCAGATGGCAAGGAGGGATCGGATCGGAATACGTGAAGAAATGAGGGAGCGGATCGGAGCACTGGAAGGAAGGACACCCGACCCGACCCGGAGGAAGATACCGACCCGACCCGAAGTGGAGTACCCGACCCGAACCGAATGGAAAGATGACGGGGAAGGAGGACCGACCCGAACCGATGAAGGTGATGACTCCCGACCCGAACCGATGAAGGTGATGACTACCGAACCGAATTCTAAGACTGTTAATGTGCGACAACTCTTCTGAAGACCCACTCCAATTCGACCAAACCCGAGATGCAAAGGAAGTCCAAATGAGAAGTTAGAGCTTAAGATTCAGATGGGAATCAATGAGTTCGCTTCATGGTTGGGCTTTGCTGCGGGACGCGTGCCAAGGAGTTATCGACGTCTATAGCTTTGAACCACTATGGTAGGAGGTACGAAGGCGGATTCAGGGCCATTATGGCATCGGTAGAACCAAGGGCTACAACCAATGAAGTGGGTCATTGAAATGTTTGGTCATGACTCCATATGTTTAGCTTGGTCATAGAAGGGTTTCTACAAGTCGGGATTCGTCGTTGCCTCAGTTTGTCTAGTGTTTCAAAGTGGTAGATGTCGTACGCTTTACGCACTGAGTGAGAGATGTGAGGATGGTTGCTATGGATGGTTTGCTTGCTATCATTGTGACATGCACACCCCACCCCCGTATTCTTTACACTATTCATTGAGGCACCTTAGAGAACTGTACGGTATGTGGTACTAACTCTTTGGTTACAGGTCCAGGTTCAGGTATGGCTTAGTATACCTGTTATTATTCTGTTTAGATGCTTATCGCTCATACCAGGCTTTATGTCTGACCCAGAGTTTTATGTCTCCTCTTATTACTCTGGGTGCTCACACGAGCAGACTAGAGACAGGTTAGCTGGTGATGCACGGGTAGATGATCCGGAGACGAGCAGGAGGCTTCCACGTAATACATATATATAGTATTCTCCCTGTGTTGTTGAAGATCACTGCTTGGGCATTGGTGGTGTATCTTCTATTTTGGCTTTCTTTTGTTCAGAGACAGTAGATTTTGAAAAGTTGTAATAAGCTGTATTTGGATTTCCGCTGCTCTGATGTTGACATTGATTATTAGTTATCAGCTTATGCACTGTCTCGCCTGTTTTATGTCAAGTATGTTATTATTATATTTTATCCCATGCGCTGTGAGACATTCTACAGGTTCCTCGTTTAGTTCATTCCCTTCTTCCTTTTCCTTCTAACGACCTGTTCCGTGCTAACCGGACATGTGTACAACGCACTTTTGGAGTAAATGTCGGTTGGTGCGGGGCGGGCCGTCACACTTGGTATCAGAGCTCTAGGTTGCGTAGTTAACCTAGGGAAGTTATCAGGGAGAGATAATATACGTATACGAGAGAGCGTATTTGTGATTACTTTCGTTTTCAAAAGCTATATATATACTATTAGTAGTATAAGGATGAAGTCGTACTGCACTAGCACCACTATGGAGTCGTTAATCGTTTCCTTTCTCAGATTGACGATGAGCCGATATACTAGAGGTGCTGGTAGGGGAGCCAACAATGGGAATGCTGCTGACATGAGGACGATGTTTACTGACCTCATGAGAGAGATGCTTAGAGATGTACAGAGGGCAGCTCCCAATGGTGGAAATGGTGGTGGTCCAATAGTGCAGGCGCCGAGGATCGACTTCGCCAAGCTAAACAAGGACTATACTAGCCTTGGTGGGAAGCCGTTCCACGGAACGGAGTCGGCCACGGATGTTCAAGATTGGTTGGATAGTTGCGAACGTTTCTTCGAGGATTTGGGTGTCGAAGATGCGATGAAGAGAAAGCTAGCGTCCCATCAGCTGCAAGGGCGGGCAATGAATTGGTGGAATGCTATAAAGGCAACTACTCCCGAAGATCAGATTACTTGGGAGCAGTTTAATGCTCGCTTTAGCGAGAAGTTCATTCCAGCTGCTCAGAAGTCAGTGCTGTTTAAGAAATTCTTGGAGCTCAAGCAGAATGGCAGAGCTGTCTCGGAGTACATTGCTGAATTTGACACTTTGTCAAAATATGGGTTATCTCTTATTGATACTGCCGAGAAAAAGAATGAGAAATTCATAACTGGTTTGGATCAGTACTTGGGGGAAAAACTTATTAACCACATCGATGAGACGTTTGAATCGATTGTGGGGAAAGCATTAAGATCAGAAAGTCTCTACCCTAAGTCGTAGACTGAGGTTGCATCTGCAGAAGAGCCAAAACCACAAGCAAGTGGTAGAAGCAAGGGTGGTTCCCAGAATAAGAGAAAGCAGAACCAAGCTAAGGATGGCCAGAAGAAAAAGAATAAGCAAGATGTTGAGTGCTTCAGCTGTGGTAAGAAGGGCCATTATGCTAGTAATTGTCGGGCCAAGCCAGCGGATAGGAAGTGCTTCAACTGTGGCCAAATGGGACATCACAAGGACAAGTGTCCACAGCCCCCTAAGGAAAAGCAAATGGTGAAAGCCTACGCTCTTAATGCTATTCCTTCTTCGTCGAATGCCCCAACAGCGGCGGAGAAGGGAAAGAATGTCGTCATTCAAGGTATGCTTTCGGTTTATGATGTTCCTGTTAGAGTTTTGTTTGATACCGGAGCTTCCAGTTCTTTCATATCTAGTGACCTGGTAGATAGGTTGGGATTGGAGCCCGAGATTGTCGATAGACCTTTAGTAGTGACGAACCCGATTGGTGGTTCTACTAGCCTTAGCATGATTTGTCGTAATGTGGTCTTATCGAGTCATGGATGCATGTTTGTTTGTGATTGCTTTGTTTTGGGCTTTACCGGGTTTGGCATTATTTTGGGAGTAGATTGGCTCCGAAGATACGGGGTGGTGGTAGACTGTGAGGGCTTTTTGGTGACAGCTAGAGCGGATGATGGGCGGAGGATAGTGTTTGGTGGCCTACCCAGTGAGGGGGTATTGGCTAGTTTTCTAAACTCCCTCGACATTCCGCATAGTGAGTTGTCAGGTTTGCCCATGGTTGGCCAGTATCCGGAGGTTTTCGAAGAAGTGACCGGACTTCCACCACACCGAGAGATTGAGTTCCGTATTGATTTGGTAAAAGATGCCAGGCCTATAGTGATGCCACTTCGTCGTATGGCACCAAGAGAGCAGCGAGAGCTCGAGGTGCAAGTCAGCGATCTTTTGAAGAAGGGATTTATCAGAAGGAGTGTCTCTGAATGGGGAACACCAGTTGTGTTTGCTACCAAGGCAGATGGTTCCCTTCGTTTGTGTGTAGACTACCGCGAGTTGAACAAGGTGACGAGGAAGAATAAGTATCCTCTACCCCGGATAGATGATTTGTTCGATCAGTTGAGTGGCGCGAGAGTATTTTCTCAGTTGGATCTCGCGACAGGTTTTCATCAGCTTAGAGTGGAAGCTGAGAGTATAGCTAAAACGGCATTTCGGACGCCGTCTGGGTTTTATGAGTGGTTGGTCATGCCATTCGGGCTGACCAATGCCCCAGCATATTTTGTGGATCTTATGAATAGGGTATTCAGAGATCAGTTGAATAAGTTTGTCCTTGTGTTCGTTGATGATATTTTGGTCTACTCGAGGACAGAGGAAGAACACAAGGGACATTTAAGAATAATGATGGAGGTGTTGAGTAAACACCAATTGAAAGCAAAGTTTTCTAAGTGTCACTTCTGGAAGAGGGAAGTGAGATTCTTGGGCCATGTTGTATCAGAAAATGGGATTGCCGTGGACCCGGCGAAGGTGGCTACGGTACAGGATTGGCCTACGCCCAAGAATGCAACAGATGTAAGAAGTTTCTTGGGGTTAGCGGGATATTATCGTAAGTTTATCCAAAGTTTCTCCAAGATAGCAGCACCATTGACCCAGTTGACCAAGAAGAATCAAGCTTTTGTCTGGGATGGAAGGTGCGAGAATGCATTCAGAAGTCTAAAGGACAAGTTGACAAGCGCACCAGTGTTAGTCATTCCTGAGGGGGATGAAGAGATGACGGTATACACGGATGCCTGTGGTACCGGACTGGGTGCTGTATTGATGCAATGCGGTAGGGTTGTAGCTTACGCAAGTCGGCAATTGAAACCGCACGAGAGAAGATACCCTACCCATGATTTAGAATTGGCAGCAATCGTGTTCGCGTTAAAGATGTGGAGACACTATCTCTTGGGAGAAAGATTTGAGCTGTTTACAGATCATAAGTCGTTAAAATATCTCTTCTCTCAGAAAGATCTGAATCTCCGTCAGCAGAGATGGTTAGAGTTCTTAGCTTCCTATGATTTTGACATCGCATACACACCAGGAAAGGGCAATGTGGTGGCTGATGCATTGAGTAGAAGACATGCCAGCTTAGGGGCTATGTTCCTTGAATGGAAGCAACTGGAGTTTATCGCGGGGTTTGATTTCAAACCAAAGTGCGAATTGGATCCTGAAATGTTAGCAAGTTTGACGATCAGACCCACTTTGATAGAGCAGATTGGTTCTAATCAGAGGGACGATCCTAACCTATTGGAAATCATCTCCAAGTTAGAGATCCAAGTGCATGAATTGCCAGCTAGTTAAAGCCGAGCAGAAGAAACCTAGTGGGTTGTTGCAACCATTAGAAATTCCCGAATGGAAATGGTAGCAAGTCTCGATGGATTTCATCGATGGTTTACCAAGGACTAGATCGGGACATGATAGCATTTGGGTGATTGTGGATCGATTGACTAAAAGCGCAAGGTTTATACCAGTCAAATCGATCAGAACGGCAGCTAAGTTAGCATAATTGTATATGAAGTGGGTAGTGAGATTTCATGGAGTACCTAAAAGCATCGTGAGTGACCAAGACCCGTTGTTCACTAGTGGGTTTTGGAAGAGCTTACAAGAGGCTCTAGGGTCAGAGTTACATCTCAGTACCGCCTATCATCCTCAAACCGACGGTCAGACGGAGAGGGTGAACCGTATTTTGGAAGATCTCTTGAGAGCATGTATATTGGATTTTGGTGGATCATGGGATGACCATTTGCATCTAGTAGAGTTTGCATATAATAATAGCTACCAATCCAGTATCGGTATGGTTCCATTTGAAGCTTTGTATGGAAGACCGTGCAACTCACCATCATGTTGGATAGAGACTGGCGAGAAGTTTATGCTTGGACCAGATGTGGTGAGGGAAACTTCAGATAAAATCAAGACCATTCAACAACGAATGAAGGCTGCCCAAGATAGGCAGAAGAGTTATGCTGATAAGAGGAGAAGAGACTTAAAATTCTCCGTTGGCGACTTGGTGTTTGTTAAGATTTCTCCGTTGAAGAGCGTAATACGATTTGGCAGGAGAGGCAAGTTGGCACCAAGATTCGTTGGCCCATTCCCTGTTCTTGAACTAGTCGGGAATTTGGCATATAGAATTGACTTACCAGAGAAGATGGCGGGAGTTCATAACGTATTTCATGTTTCCCAACTAAGGAAGTTCATTCACGACTCAGATATGACTATTTCACCTGATCAGTTAGAGGACTTCGAAGTAGAACCCGAGGCGGTTGGGAACCGCAAGCCGGCCCGTATTGTCGAATACGACATGAAGCAACTTCGAAGGAAGGCGGTGAGGCTAGTCAAGGTTCAGTGGGGCGAGGACGAGAATGATTGTACTTGGGAGACAGAGGAGAACATTAGGAAGACACACCCAGAACTCTTTGCCTGGTAAGACTTTGACTTCGATTTAGTTTTCCGCATGCTAGGATAGGCTTGGTTGCTTGTTTTGCATGTTTGATTGTTGTATGTGGTTGTTAGGCATGCGGGATCTTTTGTATGTTTAGGTTAAGGAATTTCGGGGACGAAATTTCTTAAGGGGGGGAGAGTGTAACGACCCGCATTCTACACATCATAGGATCGTAGGATATTTATTTCTGTCACATACGAAGTCGTATGGTCATGTAACTTTGGGGGACGACTATTGGGGTCATTTCCCATGTTCATGATTTTTCCCGATTTTTAAATGACCATTTTACCCCTAGTTGGCACTGTTTTGGCCATAACTTTTGACTGGAAAGGAATTTTGACCTGAAACCACTTCCATTGGCTCTGGATGATGGTTTCTCTTTCCGTAGAGTGGTCACATTAGTCAAACGGACTTACCGTTTGGGAGATATGGCTGAAACAAATTTCAGATGGTGAAAAATAGCTTAATTGGGCTTAACCGAGTGATTAGCAGCTAGGCCCAGAGGGGAATTTCGGGTTTAGAGGTATAGGAGGACTGATTAGGGTTAGGTTATCACTTTCATTTCAGTTTTGAGCCGCCACAAACCTCCTTGAGACCTTAGTAATGGCTTCCATCCTCTAAAACCACCCCAAAACACATTTTAGTGAAGATTAAGCCTAAACTACATCAAAGCAAGGCCAAATAGCAACAAAGCAAGGTTGGAGCTGCTGCTATACATAGGAATTCGACCCAAACAGAGAGTATTTCAGATTTGGTGTTTCATTTGTGGCCAAGGTGAGTGATTTGCATAGTTTTTGCACTAATTACGGTGATTAAGGGTAATTAGTGAAGATTAGCGAATTTATACGTAAATAAATTCTGGAAAAATTCTTAAAATTCTAAAATAATGTTTTAAGGCTCTGTTAGAAATTTGGGTTAATTTCGATGTGTTTTGCTAATCGTATGCTTAAACATGATTAAGAAGGATTATAGGAAAATGTGAGGTTTTAGCCACTTTTGATCCATTTTGGTTCATTTGAATTGTTGTTAGGTGTTTGTGGTTGTTCTTACATGTTGTTATGACTATTTGACATGAATTGTGATTGATTAGAATAGTTAGATTTGTCAAAAACGTCGTCGAACGGCGTAAATAAGTTGCTGGAAAAGTCGCAGAAAGTTGTGCAGGGCTTCGGATCGGATCGGATGGGGGCTCGGATCGGATATGTGAACTGGGCAAGAAACCCGACCCGAACCGGAGTTTGGCACATAGGAGGCTTGGCGAGAAGGAAGGCCGTTTGCTTAGAGTTGGAGTGGACAAGGGGATCGGATCGGAAGAATAATTGGAGGCCAGATCGGATCGACTTGGAGACGCAGGGATCGGATCGGAAGTAAACATTTGGGAGAACTAGCAAGAGGGAAGGCCAGACGGATCAGATGGCAAGGAGGGATCGGATCGGAATACGTGAAGAAATGAGGGAGCGGATCGGAGCACTGGAAGGAAGGACACCCGACCCGACCCGGAGGAAGATACCGACCCGACCCGAAGTGGAGTACCCGACCCGAACCGAATGGAAAGATGACGGGGAAGGAGGACCGACCCGAACCGATGAAGGTGATGACTCCCGACCCGAACCGATGAAGGTGATGACTACCGAACCGAACCGAATTCTAAGACTGTTAATGCGCGACAACTCTTCTGAAGATCCACTCCAATTCGACCAAACCCGAGATGCAAAGGAAGTCCAAATGAGAAGTTAGAGCTTAAGATTCAGATGGGAATCAATGAGTTCGCTTCATGGTTGGGCTTTGCTGCGGGACGCGTGCCAAGGAGTTATCGACGTCTATAGCTTTGAACCACTATGGTAGGAGGTACGAAGGCGGATTCAGGGCCATTATGGCATCGGTAGAACCAAGGGCTACAACCAATGAAGTGGGTCATTGAAATGTTTGGTCATTACTCCATATGTTTAGCTTGGTCATAGCAGGGTTTCTACAAGTCAGGATTCGTCGTTGCCTCAGTTTGTCTAGTGTTTCAAAGTGGTAGATGTCGTACGCTTTACGCACTGAGTGAGAGATGTGAGGATGGTTGCTATGGATGGTTTGCTTGCTATCATTGTGACATGCACACCCCACCCCCGTATTCTTTACACTATTCATTGAGGCACCTTAGAGAACTGTACGGTATGTGGTACTAACTCTTTGGTTGCAGGTCCAGGTTCAGGTATGGCTTAGTATACCTGTTATTATTCTGTTTAGATGCTTATCGCTCATACCAGGCTTTATGTCTGACCCAGAGTTTTATGTCTCCTCTTATTACTCTGGGTGCTCACACGAGCAGACTAGAGACAGGTTAGCTGGTGATGCACGGGTAGATGATCCGGAGACGAGCAGGAGGCTTCCACGTAATACATATATATAGTATTCTCCCTGTGTTGTTGAAGATCACTGCTTGGGCATTGGTGGTGTATCTTCTATTTTGGCTTTCTTTTGTTCAGAGACAGTAGATTTTGAAAAGTTGTAATAAGCTGTATTTGGATTTCCGCTGCTCTGATGTTGACATTGATTATTAGTTATCAGCTTATGCACTGTCTCGCCTGTTTTATGTCAAGTATGTTATTATTATATTTTATCCCATGCGCTGTGAGACATTCTACAGGTTCCTCGTTTAGTTCATTCCCTTCTTCCTTTTCCTTCTAACGACCTGTTCCGTGCTAACCGGACATGTGTACAGCGCACTTTTGGAGTAAATGTCGGTTGGTGCGGGGCGGGCCGTCACACCTAGTTTGTAACATTCGCATGTCATTCGAAAAGACAAAAATCGAATAGACATACATGTTGTGTCGTTTTAGTAATGCATGTTTCTACTTTCCAAACTGCCATGTGTTACATGCACCATTATCCCATGCACGTTTGGTATCATTCATGCATGCGTGACTTCCTTTCCAACTAATTCTCTTCCAACAAACATAAAAAAAAAAAATGAAAGCACGCATGCATGCGTTAGAATTTCCACTACCCATGCACCTCATCTCTAGTTCAAACCAGGCATTCTTTGTTTTTTTACAAAACATATGCAACTTCGCATTTGTTTCTTGAATAAATTAAACGCTACTTCCTTCTTGCTTTGTTTTTTCCCGTTCTTTTTCCCAAGAAGCATTCAACGCGGTTAGGAAGTTATATTTCCAAAACACCTCATCTCATTCGAAAGGACAGTTTCATTCACAGATAATATTAGACCGGTTCTCAAGCCTACTTTTGTGACCAAACAAAAACAAAACGTACTAGTATATATAAAGTAGCAGCTTACCATTTGGTTTATCCCCATCCATTCTGAATCGCAACCTTTTCTCTATCACTCTTCTTTTAACCTACAGATCTTTCTCCTTCCCACCAGTTAGCCTTCCGCATGCTGTCCCCACTAGCCCACTCTGCCTCCAGCAGTAGCCGCCCTCCCTCCGATCTCTGACTTCTGAGCCGAGCCTTTCCAAGCTGAAGCACCAGGAGCCACCCAGATCCAAAGCCTTCAGCCCCTACTTTCGCTCAGACCGTGCTCCCGTCCAAAAATAAAACCTATACCCATTAACCAATCAAATCGAATTACCTATGCCTCTCTGTTTCCATAAGACAGCCATTGCGGTTGTACATGTTTTATTGTTTATGTTAGTTCTTTATATAAAATCAAAGATGTTGTAATAAATTGGTTTTGTAGGAGGCGTGAGTTATACATGAGTGTGTTATGTTATTTTATATATATTTGAATATTGAACTTTTATAAGTAATGAACGTTAGTTGTGTAAATTGATTTTTATTTGAAATTATAATTGATATTGAATTGAGTTCGATTTTAAGTGACCAAATATGAATTTGAATATATAGATTTTATATACCGAATTGATTTTATAATCGTATGGTTTGAATTAGAAATTTTGTTAAATCGCTTTTAGAAGAATGGTTATATTGTATGAACTATTTAAATTGTTGTATAAGAAGTTGATTCGATTTATGAGTTATGGAATATGATACAATTTATTGAAATTGAAGATAATATTTGATTTGAATTATAAACCGAATTTGAACACAAGCGAGTGAATTTTTGAATCGACTTAAGCGAACTCTTATAAAGCTAAAACTCCATTTTATGAATTGATTTGAATTTATAAATAAAGAATTCAAATTATATGTTTGGAATTATAAAACACGATATGATTTTTTGACTTGAAATTTAAATATGATATGATTTGTTGAAATTGAAATATAAATTTTGTTATGAAATATACCAACGGTGTAAGTATGGAAATCCCGCCTATGCTATTTTGCTATTTACTTAGATGATTGACACCATTGCATCTAGTGTATTAGTTGGATGGATTCTTAATGGATGGTGATCCCAAACATCCTTTAAGTTGATTGCATTTCATCGAACATTTCGTTTGAGTTGATTTACTTCCATGAGAATGATAGTTCTGATCCGAATTATTTTGTTTTGCATTATGGTTCGGGTCAGATCGATTATCACTGCTTTCGAGATTCACTTTGGAGTCTGAAGTTATATTGGGTTTTGCTAATCCTATATCCACATGTTGATCAGTCGTTCCAGTCATTCAGCTGTTCTTGTCATTTCTATTTCAAATAGATATCATTTATCCATGTATTAGAATTCATTTTGTATTAGGCTTCCGCTGTATTATTTATGTAAACTCTGATGTAAAATTTTATTTAGTAGCTTCATGAACTACTATTGTATTATTTATTTCTGCTGCGAGATATCATATTGCTCTGTATCTGTGTCTGTGATATGTGATTCTGTGATTTATTCTATTTACCTCAGAAGCTAATAACAATCTGTCGTTTTCGAGCAGTTCGAGTTGGTTTAATTACCGGCTTGGAGTGGTCAAAAATGGCGGGTCGTTACAAGTGGTATCAGAGCTTTGGTTTATCAAAGCTTTAGTTTATGGGGTAAAAGCTCATTAGAGATAGGATAGTGATATCCTAGAATGAGTGGAATCAGTCGCAGAATCCTTCTTGTGAGAGAACGTATTTTGAAAATATAAATTATTTTGAAACGTAAAGTACTTTTGAAATTTAAAACCCTTCGAAATTCCCACTCTTCGAATCAGTTCTCTTTGATAGCTTCTTTGTTAAGTTCTCCTTCGATTTGAATCTTGATCCAAATAGAAATCCATCTTTGGGTTGTCGCGGTTTTTCGAGATTTTGAGAGTAAAGTAAATATTGAAAATTAAGTTAAGATGTGGAATAAAATGATTTGGTTATAATTAAGAAGTTCGTTTGACTAAACCTGAGAATTTTGTTTTGGAATACTTTGAAATTGATTTCTAAAGTTTTGGAAAAAGTACTAGTAGTATATACAAGTATTTTCAAATAAAAAAGTGAAGTGATTTTTTTGAAATGTTTTCGAAAAGAAAATATATGAATAAATGCTGGTTTGGTAGCTTTGCTACATGATTTTCCAACGAAGTTTTATTTGTGGAGCATGATTTGATATATGCATATATGTATATTTTGAATGACTAAAAGAAAATCCGAAATTGATTCTCGAGTTGGACGAATGATAATCCTTTATATTAGGATCATGTAATTATACATCTTTAGATGTTTTGATAAGAGATAATTGAACTAATGTTTTCCAATTATTAAATTGAAAAGTATATTTTTCAACTATTTGAATGATCCGACCATTTGTGAACAAGATTTGGATTGATATTTAATATTCAAATCAAAACTGAATTGGTATTGAAATGAAATTTCGAGAATCTTTGATATTGAATATCTGATATGAAGATTTCGAACCTTATATGGAAGATTGATATAAAATGATTATTAATTCGAAAGCTGTTGAATTGGAAGTTAATTGATGAAACCTTATGTAATGGAATTTATATAAGAACGATATATCTGGAACATGATGTTGAAAAGAAAATCTTATGTAAATTGATATTTATGTAAGTGCGGTATGCGTGAAACGTGAAATGAAGTACTATATATATACAGTATATATGCTTTCGAAATAAAGATATGGGAAGTACCTTCCATCGAAATCACAATTCCTGAGAGAGGGATTGTGTTGGCGCTAGTCGAGAGTGTCCATTGAAAATCGGAAATCGTAGCTACGTTGGTGCTCCGTCGATTGGAGTATCCACCGATATTGGAATCTCACTCGGTGAGATCACGTTGATTATTATTATTACTTATCAATTCTAGCGTAATTCGGGGGCGAGATGCCTACAGTTACAAGCGATTTCACTGGGATAGTGACGTAACCGCCGCGTAACTGGGATCTAGACGCCATAGCGTAATTCGGGGGCGCGATGCCTACAGTTACAAGCGATTTCACTGGGATAGTGACGTAACCGCCGCGCAACTGCGATCTATGGCAACAACCATGGCGTAATTCGAGGGGTGTGATACCTACGGTTACAAGCGATTCTACTGGGATAGTAGCGCAACCGCCGAGTAACCGCGATCCATGGGGGAAGTATTTTCCATATCTATTTTAAATGTTTTAAGTATTTTCACTGGGAGTTAAAACAAGGATATTTAGTACTTAGAGATTTTGGTCGTGCGTCTGGCCAGCGTATGCCTAACGTCTGTAAGAACGATGATAGACTTGTTAAACTTCGAGTTATCAAGTATTTTCAAACGTTAAATAAACCTGCAATTAAATTTATATAACCTCAACATAATAAACTAAGAAAGAGATTTTAAATGTTTTTAAAACAAATATTTTCAGATATAAAATTTGGTTTAGTATTTAAATCTTTTCTTAAATTTCCTTTCCATTCAAATTTATCTTCCTTTGTAGATCCTTTTGATTAAGTTCTTTCGTTCGTTCTGCTTTCATCTCGAATTCTATAACTTATCATTTTCCGTAACAAGGTAAGAAGTAGATTTAGCATATAAATGATTCTATCTTAGTTGAAATCTATAATGATATTGTTATAAATGTATCTATCTAAATATAGAAAAGTGTTTTGAGTATTTACCTGACGTTAAAATTGGCTTATTGAATACCTAGTGATTTGGGTATACGTCTGATCAACGTATATGTTAAATCCTACAAGTATTTGATAGATATAGAGTCACACTTCAGTCGCGTGGAAATGATTTTGGTGATGACTGTGCAGCATCATCGATATCTATTTTCGGGTTTCGAAAGTGGGATAAACATATATATCGTCAATCAAGACGTCGAGTGAATACTTAAAATTATTTTGAAATGTTAGTAAATATTTTAACATTGATATAAATATATATAATTTTCAAAGTATATATGGATATGAAAATAAACTTGAACTATTGTTTTAAATATATTAATTATTTAATTACTATTTTCCTTCCTTGTTCCTTTTCGAGGACGAAAAGGTTTAAGTGGGGGAGAATGTAACAACCCAGAATTTTAAGTGTATTTTTATATTTTTTTCATTTAAAGCTCAGTTTGTTTGTACTTTTATAACTGTTTTTGATTCTGAATTAAAATTAAAACATGAAACTGATTTATAATGAAACATTTATCTTTAATATTTTGTTATTTTCATTTAGAAGTAATTTAAATAGTTTTATATTGAAAACGACACATTTTAGTCACTTCGTTTGAATCAGTTTTTGACGATTATTTGTGGTAGCGACAACCGATATATCTCAAATAAAAATGAAAATGTAATATAAAAATAAAAATCCGAAAAAATTATATCTGAGATGCGTCTAACCAGACATAGCGTAGAAATTAATTTCATTGAAAAATTTGAATGTTTGTCGTTCGCGCATATTCAATGCAAAGCTGCACCTAATAGTTCAAATTTTTACAACCGTAAAATATCTCTGAAATCAGTTCGGACAAACATGAAAAATATTCTATTCGTTGTCACGAATACTATGGTGAAATTTGTTTTGCAAAATTCAGACGTTTTGATTTTCGTTTAATTGTTTTCTCGTGCCATTTTTCCTTTTAAAAGGGGTCTGTAATGCATTTTGAACGGAGCATGCTGACACTGCAAATTTTATACTGTTGTGTCCGTCTCGTCGCGCTGACTAGCGCAATGTATTCAATTTTCAATTTTGGTGTACGGTTCACGCAGGAATTGCGAAAAGGTTTGCGCAGTTCATTTTTGAAATAAAGCCATTTGAGTTCGACGCGTCCCTATTTAGATTTAGCATATTTTTCTAGCTATTTTGGGTCTGCAAACCTAGTCTGTAACGTTCGCATGTCATTCGAAAGGACAAAAATCGAATAGACATACATGTTGTGTCGTTTTAGTCATGCATGTTTCTACTTTCCAAACTGCCATGTGTTACATGCACCATTATCCCATGCACGTTTGGTCTCATTCATGCATGCGCGACTTCCTTTCCAGCTAATTCTCTTCCAACAAACATAAAAAAAAAAAAAAAAATTGAAAGCACGCATGCATGCGTTAGAATTTCCACTACCCATGCACCTCATCTCTAGTTCAAACCAGGCATTCTTTGTTTTTTTACAAAACATATGCAACTTCTCATTTGTTTCTTGAATAAATTAAACGCTACTTCCTTCTTGCTTAATTTTTTCCCGTTCTTTTTCCCAAGAAGCATTCAACGCGGTTAGGAAGTTATATTTCCAAAACACCTCATCTCATTCGAAAGGACAGTTTCATTCACAGATAATATTAGACCGGTTCTCAAGCCTACTTTTGTGACCAAACAAAAACAAAACGTACTAGTATATATAAAGTAGCAGCTTACCATTTGGTTTATCCCCATCCATTCTGAATCGCAACCTTTTCTCTATCACTCTTCTTTTAACCTACAGATCTTTCTCCTTCCCACCAGTTAGCCTTCCGCGTGCTGTCCCCACTAGCCCACTCTGCCTCCAGCAGTAGCCGCCCTCCCTCCGATCTCTGACTTCTGAGCCGAGCCTTTCCAAGCTGAAGCCCCAGGAGCCACCCAAATCCAAAGCCTTCAGCCCCTACTTTCGCTCAGACCGTGCTCCCGTCCAAAAATAAAACCTTTACCCATTAACCAATCAAATCGAATTACCTATGCCTCTTTGTTTCCATAAGACAACCATTGCGGTTGTACATGTTTTATTGTTTATGTTAGTTCTTTATATAAAATCAAAGATGTTGTAATAAATTGGTTTTGTAGGAGGCGTGAGTTATACATGAGTGTGTTATGTTATTTTATATATATTTGAATATTGAACTTTTATAAGTAATGAACGTTAGTTGTGTAAATTGATTTTTATTTGAAATTATAATTGATATTGAATTGAGTTCGATTTTAAGTGACCAAATGTGAATTTGAATATATAGATTTTATATACCGAATTGATTTTATAATCGTATGGTTTGAATTAGAAATTTTGTTAAATCGCTTTTATAAGAATGGTTTAAATTGTATGAACTGTTTAAATTGTTGTATAAGAAGTTGATTCGATTTATGAGTTATGGAATATGATACAATTTATTGAAATTGAAGATAATATTTGATTTGAATTATAAACCGAATTTGAACAGAAGCGAGTGAATTTTTGAATCGACTTAAGCGAACTCTTATAAAGCTAAAACTCCATTTTATGAATTGATTTGAATTTATAAATAAAGAATTCAAATTATATGTTTGGAATTATAAAACACGATATGATTTTTCGACTTGAAATTTAAATATGATATGATTTGTTGAAATTGAAATATAAATTTTGTTATGAAATATACCAACGGTGTAAGTATGGAAATCCCGCCTATGCTATTTTGCTATTTACTTAGATGATTGACACTATTGCATCTAGTGTATTAGTTGGACGGATTCTTAATGGATGGTGATCCCAAACATCCTTTAAGTTGATTGCATTTCATCGAACATTTCGTTTGAGTTGATTTACTTCCATGAGAATGTTAGTTCTGATCCGAATTATTTTGTTTTGCATTATGGTTCGGGTCAGATCAATTATCACTGCTTTCGAGATTCACTTTGGAGTCTGAAGTTATATTGGGTTTTGCTCATCCTATATCCACATGTTGATCAGTCGTTCCAGTCATTCAACTGTTCTTGTCATTTCTATTTCAAACAGATATCATTTATCCATGTATTAGAATTCATTTTGTATTAGGCTTCCGCTGTATTATTTATGTAAACTCTGATGTAAAATTTCATTTAGTAGCTTCATGAACTACTATTGTATTATTTATTTCTGCTGCGAGATATCATATTGCTCTGTATCTGTGTCTGTGATATGTGATTCTGTGATTTATTCTATTTACCTCAGAAGCTAATAACAATCTGTCGTTTTCAAGCAGTTCGAGTTGGTTTAATTACCAGCTTGGAGTGGTCCAAAATGGCGGGTCGTTACAGATACACCCCACTGTGGGGCCAACATGAGTATCTACGAGTTAGGGAGCTGATCGAATGGTGGTGGTGGGTACAACTAGTGGAGATAGGGGCAGACGACACCTATGAAGGCAGCTTAGGGTACACGAAACTACCATTATCATTATTAAGTTCTGTAGACGGGATCAACTTTTATGGTGACTAGTGGTGGTGCAGTACAGTAATAATCCTATAGTGATTAGGAACGAGATTAACGTCAGAATATATTCCTCTTATCCGCTTTGTCATGCCCACTTGTTTCATGGTCATATCTTATCTTACCAGTTTATGCCTTATTCTAGTTACTTTAATAATTGTATTGTTAAAGTTATTATACTCGCCGGACTTTATGTCTGACCCCCTTGTTTTCGCCTCTTTTCTTCCTTGCCCCCTCAGGTTCTCAGGGTGGGACTAGTACTAGTGGAGCCTCTCTCTTTTGGAAGTGCTTGGATTGCTGAAAGTAAAGTTCAGCTCATCTCTTTTATGGCTACTTGTGATGGGGTTAATGCTTTTTATTTTATGTACTCTGAAACAATTTATCAAGATGGATATTAAGTGTACTTGGTTTATGAAGTTGTTGTAATCAAACTATTTCTCCACTGCAATAAAAGTTGTTTTAAATTTTCCAAGTACCATTATTTATATCTGTCTTGTTATATAATGTTTTATACACTAAATACGCTCCATGGAAGTTAATGCATTCCCTTTATGAGTGACATTAATGGACGTGGGGTGTTACAGATAAATCCTTCGAAATTTATTCTTTAATCCCCCTTTAAAGATTCATTAAAACCTCAATTTGGTTTTAATATCCAAAATCATTACTTTATGATTATTCAAATTTAAGAAATAAATCTTATCTTTAATTGGGTTAAAGAACAAATGTCATTTAAAAATATTGTCCACAATAAACCCCAAAATCATCTTCCATTAAATATTAAATTGGAAAACTTTATTTTGGAGAATTTGCAATTAAATCTTAATAAAAGATTTATAATTTCCAAATTATTTTTTCATTGTTAATTGAGTTAAAGAACAAATGTCGTTAAAAACACAATTCAGAATAAACTCAATTCACATTTCCTTTTTATTCCAATTACTAAATATAATTAGAAACTCTAATAATCTTAATTAAAAGATTTATTCTTTCATACGGGGTTCAAGAACAAATGCCGTTTAAAACATCGTTCATGACAAACCCAAAAATCCGATTTATCTTATTAAATTCCAATTAAATATCAATTAATTGGAAAACTTCATTAAATCTTATTTCGAAGATTAATTCTAGTTAATAGCTAGTTCAATTCGATAAAAATATAATTTTCTTTTCAAATATGGAATATTTCATCCAAATTTTTTCCAAATCATTTATTATGATTTTACATAATTTTTCCATATTTTAAATAATCTTATTATCGCTCGTACAGTCGTTTTCCAATAACGGCCACCGAACTGCATCCTTAGCGACCTTTTCTGAAATTGATTTGGACATAATTCTAAATCCAACCGTTAGATTTCAAAACTCTTATATTCATTCGAAAACTCTTTTCGATACGAACCCAACGGTTCTGGTTTTAGAAGAATCCGACGGTCGGATCTTCCGTTACGCCAATTTGAAGTTAATGGTCGAAATTCGCAAACGGTCGTTGTGCGGCGCGTTCTATTCAGACCATTAAATAAATATATAATATATATATCATCGATTTCTATTTAAATCATATTATAATATATTTATAAATTCGTTTTAAAACGATTTTAACTACATTTTCAATTTTAAATAAAAATTGAATATTCTATTTCTTTATTATATTAAAATAATAATATTTTCAAAATATTATATTTTGAAATCACTTCCTTTTCATATTCATTTTAAAATGAAATAAATTGATCGATAAATCCGTTCGGGTTAAAATGGCTTTTGCTACTTAATTCGGCTTCACATTTCTCTTCTTCACTGAATATTATTTAAAATATTCATTATTCTAAAATATTCTTTATTTTTTAATATTCTTATTTTAAAATATTGTTTTATTAAAAATATTCTGAATCGGAATGTGACTCAATCATTTACCATATAAATTGGTCATATGGATTTCATACATTGCATATGTATTTAACAGTAATGAAAAATAATCATTAAACAATCCATTCACATCCAGAGTGCGATTTATAACTGTGTGAGCATTAAAATAAATAAATAACTCTAATCACAGACTGTCAATCCATCGATTGACATACAACTAAATATTGGGATTGATGTATGTCAAGTATCATCCCAACACCCATGTGGGGTTTTCAAGCAACAACAGTTCATCTAAATTAATCATTGGTTAATGGATTAACCAATTATAATTCAGTTTGAATTATTTTCTATTTGAAATTTTTTTACTATTAAATTATAAATAAATATTTGTAATTTAATTTCAACACAACATATATTTTAATGTAACATGTCATAACGTAAATATATGGCCTTTTAATGTAACATGACAAGTTTCTAAAATGATGACTTTTATTTTATCATCACATCTTAATGTAACATGACAAGTTTCTATGATGATAATTTTTATTCTATCATGACCTTTTAATCTAAAATGACACTTTCGTTTTATCATGACATTTTTATCTAAGATGATATTTCTTAATAACAAAGGTCATCTTTAATCGAGTGTACATTTCTTAACAAATATGTTATTTTAATCTAATGTACATTTCTATAACAAAAATGTTATTTTAATCTAGGTTACATTTTCTAACAAAAATGTCCTTTTTAAATCTAGTTTACATTTTCCTATGTATTCTAATATCACATAAAAGAATATTTTATATGTAAACATTCTTTTATGTATTACACTGACAAATAAAGAATGATTTATTTGTATACAAATTTCAATTTAACAAAAATGGTATTTTTGCTTAATCTACTTTATTTCAACACAAATGATTCACACCACAATAAAGATGCAATCCTTATTTTCTACTTTTTCCTTATGATTCATATGTCAATAAAAAATGTAATTTTTATTGTTTACTCCTTTCTAATGTAATGACATTTTCAAAATATTGACATTTTAATATAATGACATTATTATATCCTCACATGAATGACAATTTCATTTCAATATAAATGACAAATTCATTTTAAACATAAATGTCAAATTCCTTTTAATGTAATACTTCTATTTAGACATAACATTTCTTAAAAATATGGATGTTTTTATTCTAATGTAACTTTTTAAACTAACATGTCACCTTAACTTAATGCAATATTTTATATATACAATAAAGATATGGTTTTAACACTTTTCTATTTAACAAAATGAATATTTTGTTTAACACATTTTTTTCTATTTAACAAAATATGAGCATCGCAAATCAATCACAACAACAAACAAACTTCAATCTATAAATCACATACATACAATGATTTCAAATAGCAAGAAAATAATTAAATTTTGATTAATTATTAAAAGAGAAATCTCACCATCGTTAAATTCTGAATTTCTGTTCACGCTCATGTTCTCCATTTCAGCTCTAGTCTGTTTCATTTTGTAGATCTGGTTCATACGAGTCCAATGCAATGAAAATTGTTCGATTTCGTATCTGTATGAAGAAGTTATGGGTTTACAAAGTTTTGATTACTTCATTAATATATTAATTAATTTAATAATATCCTTAACCTTGTTTTTAACTCCTCCTTCTTCCCGTAACGTTCTGTGTTGAGAAACCCATCACCGACCCTTTTCAAACCGCCTGCGCCCCTTCCTCCAAAGCGTCGGCCCCACATCCATACCCTCCACACGAAGCGCCGACTCAACCTCCACTCTCCCTCTGAAGCACGCCAGGCTCGGCGTCCTCAGGCGCATCAAAACCCGTGCCTAAGTCTGTGACTTTGAGAAGAAATTCCCGCCTCCTTAGTCTACAAAACTCGATCATAGCCGTATGATATTGAAGAGGGAAGATTGCTCTTTGCTTTTTGTTTTAAAACTGGGGTTTAATTTGATTTGGATTGGGGTTGGTTAAGAATTGAAATCGGGATGATGTTGGCCATTACTTTTAGAGGGTGGCGGCTGAATTCTCTTGGGATTAGGGTTTAGTTAATTGGATTTTTATAATATAATATTATTAAACTCACTAATTACTAAAAGGCCTGTATATTTCCACTAACTCCAAATCCAGCCCAACCAGAGTTGATCCTACCTAATTGCCCCCGTTCCGGATCCAATGGAAAAGGTCTCGTCAGCCCAAACGGCTGTCTGTGGCCTGAATTATTTAATTTATTATTTAAATCGTTTATTTAATTAATTCTAGCTTAAATATAAATTTACCGGGGCCACATACGGACTCAGAAAATTCCAAGAAAATTATTTCTAGTTATATTTTGACGATACGGTTCTAACAAGACTAATTTCGTCTAATTCTGAGACCATTTGAAAAATGGCCATTTTCTAGTCGATTGAATTTGACTGAAATTGACAAAACACATTTTCGTTTTCCACGCTCACATATTAATTCGAAAATTTATGAAAATTGAAATCTAGCAATAATTTGACATTCCGATTCCAACAAAAGTGGTTTTGTCGAAAACAGAGGTCGTTTGCAAAATGGTTATTTTTAATATTAATATATATATAAATTTCACAATGACTATTCTGAAAATTAAACTGGGCATAACTTTTGATTCCCGCTATAAAATTTCGATTTTTTAGATTCCTTGGAAAGATATTTTTAAATAGATTTACATATTTTTGGTTTCACTAAAATCCGATTTATTTTGCGACCTGTACGGTCAGTCAAAGTTCAAGTTCAAATTTTCAAACTACCGCGCTATTTCTAACTCCTTTTATAAATAAAATAAATATATTCGTTCAAACTTCTATTTAAAATAAATTTTTAGTCATTATTATTAAAGTAAATCATTTTAACTATTTAAAATCCATCAAAATTTCTAAAATTAAAATTTTAAATTGGTTCAGAATTTGTGGGTTGTTACAATCTCCCACACTTAAAATCTTTTCGTCCTCGAAAAGGAACGGAGCTAAAAGTTGTTTAATTTACTCCTAAATTTTTCATTCCTTTATTTGTCTCAATAATTTTATTAGTTGAATTAATTATCACACAACACCATCATCAATCAATTAGTTGATTAGCTTTTCAAATATAACTTTTATATATACAAAAATCATATTTTCTAATATTGGATTACCTATATAATCACAAATACGTTAATTATGAACTTGCTATTCCCAACTCATTCTAGGGCATTTCTAACCCCATCTCTAACGAGTTTTCTCATTCTAGGATACTACTGATCCTGTCTCTAATGAGTATTCTTATTGGATATTACTAATCCAATCTCTGATGAGTCTTTTGTTCAGTTCTAACGAGTTGTACCCCAAAGATTTGAGCTAACTAGAGCTCTGATACCAGCTGTAAAGACCCGTAAATCCCCGACCTTTGAATCGACCATAACCCACATAAGTCTGATCCAAAAGTTGGAAATCCACGAATACTTTAACTTTGGGCATACAACACATCGAAACAAATAACAGCAGACTTTTATAAACATTACAATAATGTTACATCAGAGTACAGAATATTAGAGTATATTGGATAAACAATACAGCGGAAGATAAATTTACAGTAAATTAATACAGTACACAGCGGAAGACTTTCTGTGCTCTGGACTCAGCTTTAAGCTTCGATCTAGAATCCTGCTCAAGAGATAAAATATCTGCAAAAAACCTACTCGACTGCCCGTGTGGTAAAGAGGGCACCCGAGTTTGCAAGTGAAACAAACTACAGGTCTGTCATGGGATTGGTATGAGAAATCTTACTTAAACTATCTAATAATAATAAGGCTAATCACAGGACCACGCCGCTAACGCGGAACGGGTTTACTCCATTGGATTGCCAGTGCAGAAATAAAGAAAATGTTAAACTAACGTGTCACCTTAACTTAATGCAACACTTTATACATACAATAAAGATATGGTTTTAACACTTTTCTATTCAACAAAATGAATATTTTGTTTAACACATTTTTCAATTTAACAAAATGAATATTTTGTTTAACACATTTTTCTATTTGACAAAATGAATATTTTGTTTAACACATTTTTTTCAATTTAACAAAGTGAATATTTTGTTTAACACATTTTTCTATTTAACAAAATGAATATTTTGTTTAACATATTTTTTTTCTATTTAACAAAATATGAGCATCGTAAATCAATCACAACAACAAACAAACTTCAATCTACAAATCACAGATCTGATTTCATCACATACATACAACGATTTCAAATAGCAAGAAAATAATTAAATTTTAATTAATTATTAAAAGAGAAATCTCACCATCGTTAAATTATGAATTCTATTCACGCTCAAATTTGGCTGAATTTCAAAAGTTCTCCATTTCAGCTCTTGTCTGTTTCATTTTGTAGATCTAGTACATACGAGTCCAACGCAACGAAAATTGTTCGATTTCGTATCTGTATGAAGAAGTTATGGGTTTACAAAGTTTTGATTACTTCATTAATATATTAATTAATTTAATAATATCCTTAATCTTGTTTTTAACTCCTCCTTCCTGTAACATTCTGTGTTGAGAAACCCATCACCGACCCTTTTCAAACCGCCTGCACCCCATCCTCCAAAGCGTCGGCCCCACATCCATACCTTCCACACAAAGCGCCGCCTCAACCTCCACCCTCTCTCTGAAGCACGCCAGGCTCGGCCTCCTCAGGCGCATCAAAACCCGCGCCAAAGTCTGCGACTTTGAGAAGAAATTCCCGCCTCCTTAGTCCACAAAACTCGATCATAGCCGTATGATATTGAAGAGGGAAGACTGCTCTTTGCTTTCTGTTTTAAAACTGGGGTTTAATTTGATTTGGATTGGGGTTGGTTAAGGATTGAAATCGGGATGATGATGGCCATTACTTTTAGAGGGTGGCGGCTGAATTCTCTTGGGATTAGGGTTTAGTTAATTGGATTTTTATAATATAATATTATTAAACTCACTAATTACTAAAAGGCCTGTATATTTCCACTAACTCCAAATCCAGCCCAACCAGAGTTGATCCTACCTAATTGCCCCCGTTCCGGATCCAATGGAACAGGTCTCGTCAGCCCAAACGGCTATCTATGGCCTGAATTATTTAATTTATTATTTAAATCATTTATTTAATTAATTTCAGCTTACATTTAAATTCACCGGGGCCACATACGGACTCAGAAAATTCCAGAAAAATTATTTCTAGTTATATTTTGACAATATGGTTCTAACAAGACTAATTTCATTGAATTCTGAGACCGTTTGAAAAATGTCCATTTTCTGGCCGATTGAATTTGACTGAAATTGACAAAACACATTTTTGTTTGCCACGCTCATATATTAATTCGAAAATTTATGAAAATTGAAACCTAGCAATAATTTGACATTCTGATTCCGACAAAAGTGGTTTCGCCGAAAACAGAGGTCGTTTGCAAAATGGTTATTTTTAATATTAAAATATGTATATAAATTCCACAGCGACTATTCTGAAAATTAAACTGGGCATAACTTTTGATTCCCGCTATAAAATTTCGTTTTTTCAGATTCGTTGGAAAGATATTTTTAAATAGATTTACATATTTTTGGTTTCACTAAAATCCGCTTTTTTTGCGACCTGTACGGTCAGTCAAATTTCAAATTCAAATTTTCAAACTACCGTGCTATTTCTAACTCCTTTTATAAATAAAATAAATATATTCGTTCAAACTTCGATTTAAAATAAATTTTTAGTCATTATTATTAAAATAAATCATTTTAACTATTTAAAATCTACCAAAATTTCTAAAATAAATTTTTTTAATTGGTTCAGAATTTGCGGGTTGTTACATCACATGAGCAATTACTCTACTTTCGTACCTTCTTTGAAGTCCGTTAAAAAGCCTCAAATTCTTCCTCAAAGGATCTTCAATTAGCTTCGGGTCAAAACGAGAAAGTTAATTGAATTTATTCTAATACTGCTGAATGGTCATATCTCCCAGTTTCAGATGGTAGAGCTCATCATAGAACCGCTCAGTTGCTTCTGGAGGAATAAATTTTTCTATGAAAATTTCTTTAAATCTATCCCAAGTAATATTACCTTCTGGATTTTCTTTAGTAACAGTTTTCCACCAGATTAAAGCTTCGTCTTTGAGTGCCCAAGATGCCAGTAATCTTTTATGATCATCTCTTAGCTTTAAGCCTTCAAAAATTCTCTTAGAAGAACGCGTCCATGCTTGTGTTTCAATAACAGACTCTTTGCCCAAGAATGGTACTCCACCCAGATTTTGATACTTCTTTACTAGTGCTTCTAGATCTGGTTCTGACTGTGGGAGCACGATTGGCTCATTAGATTGTTGAACCATAGAGTTACTTCTTTTGCTTCTACCACTCATTTTTTACTATGTCTACAAATAGCAGACAAAGAGTCAGACCAACAGAAAAGGTATTGTAAAGCATAGAGACATATATTTAAGTATAATGCATCTATGGGGGTGTATTTTATTCTGCTATACTCATTCTAGGACATTACTGATCCTATCTATGATGAGCCACTCGTCTTAGAATACTACATATTTTATTTCTGACGAGTTCGTTAATATGTTATATTCCGGAGCTAAGGTTAACCAAAGCTCTGAAACAAACTGTGATAACCCCAAACCCCCGTGCCACGGAAGCAAGGATAATCACTGGAATATAACACATAAACAATAACAGCAGAACAAAATCATAGAATTACACCAGATAAAGTACATCAAAGTTACACTAGAAATAATATCAACATTAGAGTTACACAACATAACAGGATCATACTTAGTACATAATACAGTTTCAGCTTAATATAAAATGTCTGCAGTGGAATCAAATATAATATACTAAGTGAAGTCTGTATAGCATAATAGAAATGATGGAATCCATCTTCAGCTCCATAGCTATCCAGGATGAGTCTGCTGAAACCTGAATACAAGGTTGTCATGGGACTGGTATGAGAAATCTACTTAACTTATTTAATAATAAAGCTAATCATAGGACAATGCCGCTATCGCGGAACGGGTTTACTCCATTGGATTGCCAGTGCATGAAATAAAGTAAATCATTAAACAACGCAATGCTTTTTAGAAAAATGAAATCATTATAAGACTCAAGTCCCATCACACTATGCAACGCAAACCGAAGAATAAAATTTTACCTTATAATGGTAAAAAATGCTTGATACGATAAAAACGATTTGATATTATTATTAGTGTATATAAGTTTTCGAAAACATTTCAATCATAATATATCAGTCATAGATTGCGTAACTACCATATACTATGTTGCCAAATATAGGTTTACAATTAAAACTGCACGATGTCGTATTGGAAATTGGATTTCCATCATGAACCAAGGCAAGGGATCGTCCTTACCGAATTCGAGACACTCTAGCCTGTGCCTCAGGCTCAAAGCTGGAGTGAGCCTTGGATCTTCAGGGTCGGTCCATACTTACTTTAGTAGTGGATTAGTAATTCCTGAACAATACGTTACCCCACCCTATAGGGCATAAATTTAGAGCCACTAGGGACTCAAATCTGAGGCGCCTCATTCCATCATCCGCATAAGTAAAAATGTCTGGGCTCCATACCATGACACCACTCCTAGCTGGAAGGAAATGCATGTCCTCCCCGCAGTCTTCTCCCGTTTCTGGTTCATACCGGGGTGTGAGGCTCGCGAATCAACGCTATACACAAAGCTATGCTAATAAGAGTTGTGCTTTGATCATCAACCACAAGGTTCTTCTTTTCAACAAAAGCCTTGATCATTTGCATCTTGGCATGCCACACTGACAATTCACACCATGCGTCTGATGCCTATCGATATATAACCTCGGAGCTCGTACGTCTTAGAAAAGGGTGTTAAGCAAGAGAATAAATTCTTCACCACCAAGCAGATATATATTTAATAGAAATCAATCAACACAGAATCTAACCGTTTATAATATACAAATAAATTCTATATAGGAGAATGTGAGATGCAAGCATTCTTCTAGATTCTAAATTATTTGTGAAAAACCAATAGACACTATGATAATATCTGGTTTAAAGTATACAAAGTGTTCCGATCTCATAAGTAAAAACCCGTTCCGTTTTCAAGGCGTGATCTTATGAGATATTTTTATTTCTTTAATCTGTTTTAAACTGTTTACTCATACCAGTCCCCTGACTGACCCGGAGTTTATTTTTCTATGTTTCCTTTAAACTCTTGGGTATTCATAACACTTGTTATGAATAGACAACTGAAACAGGTTAGGAAAAACATGGAAAGCTGGAATGGAACTTTTTGTATGCTGGTCTACTTATCATATCTACTGTATAATTATAAGTCTGCAAGTTAGTCGTCAATGATATGTATAATTAAAGATGTACTATGAATGGCTTGTATCACTAGATCTATGATGCTCTGATGTAATATGTACTGGTATGTAATATTATGAAGTATTATCTTTTGAAAAATTCTGCTGTGAGATTCTGATATTTTCTGTAATTTCTCTTCTATCTATTCTTATTCTTATTAATGACACGACTTCCGATGTATTTGAAAGCTGGGTCGTTATAGAAAGTCGATCGCTTATAATAAACTAGATAAATTCATATCGTATTGATTTATAAAATGAATCCTAAATTTTTGATTTTATTTCATTTCAAGCATTATTCACAAAATCAATTCTTTATTTACATTAACTGTCAACAACAATTTTGTCCATCGTAAAAGGAAGTATAAGCTTTGTTAGCCTGCGAATATGAATGTTCCCTTTTTTTATTAATCTATTTGTTCTTTCGTTGAAATTTGAAATAATACAGTGTGCATGACAATTCAAACATTTGCAACAATGATATCAAAATACAAAATTATCTACATATGAAAACGTATGTAAAAGATATATCATTAAATCGTACAAAAATTAAAAATCATATTAAATTGGATATACAAATTAAACTGAGTAATTAATTTTCAATTTCAATTTAAGTCTTAATAACTTTCTATAAATCCCTCAATTACATTTCTAACCACTTTCTTCAAATTAAACATTTATTTTAATTTCAAAACATGTTAGTTTTACTCAAATCAAAATAAATTCGAACTAACTTTGCGAATTGATTTTATTTGTATTTAATTCCAACATTGATTTTTTTCTTTTCTTTTTTACAATTCAATTGAATTTCAACTATAAATTCTTTAACTCAATTCCATTCATTTTCTTTAGGATTTCAAATTTTCATTATTAATTACTATAAACAAAATCAAAGTTAAGTTTACAATCAATGCAACTTATTATTGTTATAATAAGTTGAAATTCATTACCTAATTCTCTTTAATTAAGTTCACACATCAAAATTTATATAGTTAAATCATTAAATTTTGTTTATAGCAAAATATATACTCAAAAGTCATATTAAATTTAATAATCTAAATTATCGAAAAATAGGGGTTGTTACATTAACTTTAAACCTTACATGCAATCATTTATTTAGTACCATAAATTACCCTTGTCTATATTAATACATTTCCAAAAACCTTCATCTCTTCCAATTTACTAATTCATTTTTCTCCTTTCCACTTTTTCTTAATTTGAGTCATTTCAAAAAAAAAAAAATTAGACTAAAATACTGAAGTAAGAAGGGCTAGGACAGTATTTTGTGTTTGTAATAGATGAAAAAGTACGGTTGTCGGTTAGTCAAATCTAAATATCAATAGTTGGAAGTTTGTGTAATTTGAAACCTTATATTTCTGAAATGAAAATTTAAATAATACATTTATGTGCGTTATAAATTCATTAAATTCGTCAACATTTGTAATAAAAATTAATGTGGTGGTGTAAGGAATCAACATTGATAACATTTAAATAAATGATTTCATTCCATATAAATCGTATCTCATTCGAAAAGCAATGGACACATCAACCACAAATTAAGCAATTAAATAATTTAACGTTGAAAATTTGGAAAGGCATGCCTATTGATTTCGGTGCATTTCTTTTTATATTTATTTCACGCACCAATTCCTTTATTCGTGAAAATCATTCTTCCTTATTTCTCAAACTCATTTTCTCTATAGGCTAGAGATTTGCTGCTTGCTGAACGAAAAAAATAATAATAATTATCTAATCAGTGCATTAATTCCCTAATTATTGCCTATTTCAGCAAAATCAACAAAGGAGAAACTTTTTCGAAATACATATATGCATGAATCCTATTAATGACATATGCTAAATTAGGGTAATAAGTGTAACATTTATCGTGGTAAATTCCAGTAATACATATATGTATTTTTGTAATGTTGGTTGTAGTTATAATGATATGTTTATTTAATAAGAAATCCGTACCTATTGTTGTATAACTTAGTTTTAAGATATATTTGAATTGGGCATAATTGAATAAATTTAATATACAAGGGGGGGGGGGTATAATTGAGTAAATTAAAAATATAAGGGGATAAAAGAAAATCTCCCTCCACTGTAAAATATCCTAAACTCCTCCCATAACCCTTCATAAACCCTCATTCTCTTTTCAGAAGTCGCCGCCTCCATCTTCTTCTCTTTAGTGGCAGTAGCCTCTCTTCCTCTTTGTTTTATTTCTTCTTCGCCTTACTTATAAATATGAGACCTTCTATTAGAAAAAAATTGGTGGTATTTTCTTCTTCTTCAATTTTGTCCATCATCGTTCTCAAAAGAAAAAAGAAATAAAAGATAAAGGATCTTCAAATTGCAAATTAATTGGTCGCCCTTTTCTTGTCTACATCATATCCACGCAAGGTGAGAATTCTAACTCACTTTTAAAAAGGGTTTATAAAATTTTAAATTCATGTTTATTTGGAGTAGGAAAAATTGTACATATGATAAAAATTTATATGCGATGAAATTTGTTATTAAGTGTGAGAAATTCTGTTGCTTTTTATATATATATAATTAGAATTGTTGAATCATGATACGTAACCTGTTCTAGAATTTATGTTGTTAAATTTTACGTCGCTTAATTCTGTTTATATCATACGAGATTTGATTTATGATGTTATGTTCTACAGATCTGTTAAAACTAACATTTCTGCTAATTGAAATTAGATCCAATCAAATTTGTCACTTGTTATTATATTGTGGTAATTGACATTTATGATAATTATAAAGTTAGGTCCCAATCAAATTTGTTATTAGTCATTTGTTATCATATTGTGGTAAGTAACATCTTTATTAACATTTTAGATGTAAATAAAAAGAATAAATTTAAAGATCATCTTTATTTACATTTTAGGTGTAAATAAAAAGAACGAATTTAAAGTAACATCTTTATTAACATTTTAGGTGTAAATAAAAAGGATAAATTTAAAGATAATCTTTATTTACATTTTAGATGTAAGTAAAAAGAATAAATTTAAAGATCATCTTTATTTACATTTTAGGTGTAAATACAAAGAATAAATTTAAAGATCATTTTTATTTACATTTTAGGTGTAAATAAAAAGAATAAATTTAAAGATCATCTTTACTTACATTTTAGGTGTAAATAAAAAGAACGAATTTAAAGATCATATTTATTTACATTTTAGGTGTAAATAAAAAGAATAAATTTAAAGATCATCTTTATTTACATTTTAGGTGTAAATAAAAAGAATAAATTTAAAGATCGTCTTTATTTACATTTTAGGTGTAAATAAAAAGAATAAATTTAAAGATCATCTTTATTTACATTTTAGGTGTAAATAAAAAGAATAAATTTAAAGATTCATCTTTATTTACATTTCAGGTGTAAATAAAAAGAACGAATTTAAAGATCTTCTTTATTTACATTTTAGGTGTAAATAAAAAGAACGAATTTAAATAACATCTTTATTTACATTTTAGGTGTAAATAAAAAGAACGAATTTAAAATGTCATCTTTATTTACATTTTAGATGTGAATAAAAGAATGAATTAAAAGTACATCTTTATTTGCATTTTACATGTAAATAAAAAGAATGAATTAAAAGTACTTCTTTATTTGCATTTTACATGTATATAAAAATAAGAATTTAGAAAAGTACATATTTATTTGCATTTTACATGTAGATAAAAACAAGAATTTAAAAACTACATTTTTATTTGCATTTTACATGTAAATAAAAACAAGAATTTAGAAAAGTACATATTTATCTACATTTTTAGATGTAAATAAAAACATGAATTGATGAGTTACATTTTTATTTGCAATTTAGATGCAAATAAAAACATAGAATAAAAAATTATATTTTTATTTATATTTTAGATGTAAATAAAAGAATAGATTAAAAAGTTATACTTTTATTTACATTTTAGATGTAAATAAAGAATAGAATCAAAGTTACATTTTTATTTACATTTTTAGGTGTAAATAAAAAGATTAGATTTTGAAGTTATATTTTTAATTTACATTTTAGATGTAATGAAAAAGATAGAACTTAATGTTATATTTTTATTGTTAGAATAGAGACAATAAAAAGATTAGAATCAAAAGTTATATTTTTATTTACATTTTAAATGTAAATAAAAGAATAGATTTTAAAGTTACACTTTTGTTAACATTTTAAGGGTAATAAAGGATTAGAATCAAAAGTTAAATTTTTACTTTCAATCTAGGGACAATAAAAATAACAGAATTAAAAGTGACATTTTAATTTACATTTTAGATGTAATAAAAATGATAGAATGTAAAATTATATTTTTATCGTCATTTTAGATTCGATAAAAAGAATAGAAATTAATGTTATATTTTTATCGTCATTTTAGATGCGATAAAAAGAATAGAAATTAATGTTATATTTTTATCGTCATTTTAGATGTGATAAAAAGAATAGAAATTAATGTTGTATTTTTATCGTCATTTTTGATGCGATAAAAAAGATAGAATTTGATGTTATATTTTTAATGTCATTTTAGATGTAATAAAAATGACATAATTAAAAATTACATTTTTATCGTCATTTTAGATGCGATAAAAAGAATAAATTTTAAAGTACATTTCGGATGCGATTGTTGGATAGTAGTTAAAGTCGACAAACAATTTATGTTTATATTTATATAAATATAAATTATTATAAATTAAACGAATCGCGCGCGATAGTTAGCGTTTCGGCAATCGTAAGTTTAAACGAGTATACCGAAAGATCCGACCGTCGGATTTTCCCAAAACTGGAACCATAGGACCGTTTTGGGAAGATCTTTCCAACGGTATAAATTTCGTCGAAATCCAAGGGTTAGATTTCGAGAAATGTGTAAATCAAATTTTGGTAAAAACAGCGCTAGGGCCGCCCATTGACCCGAAGCGTCGTTTAATTATAATTGCGTTATTTTAAATAAATAAAAATACCGATAAATCGTTATAGATAGATATTAACAATGTAAAATGATTTAAATGATAATTATTTGAGAATTATTTGAAAAGACCGAGTTCAACTCATTTCAAATAATCATACGATGATTGAATCATGACGGTGATTGAAGACCGGCAGTCTTCACATCGAATGTATGGCTACTGATGCCTTTGATAGGAGTTACTACCTTGAAAGGGTTACAGTGGTGGTTGTCCGGAGTTGCTACCTTGAACGAATGTCCTTTTAAACATCATTCACGATAAACCCAAAATCATTTTCCATCGAAATTGAACCTTCATGGAAATCATAACAGTATATAATCGATATAAATTTCCGTATCAAACTAATACCATAAATGGAATAATGGAAGAGCATTTTAAATTCCATATATAGTAACAGTCTTCATTCACAGAAGCTCATCTCGATTATAACCAAATCGAATTCCATTCAATTCCAATTTAATATTTTAAATTGGAAAACTTTACCTTGGAAAATTCCCATTAAATCTTAATAAAAAGATTTAAAAATTCCAAATCATATCTTCACTGTTAATTAGGTTAAAAAACAAATGTTATTTAAAAAACCGTTCATGATAAACCCAAAAAAATCCAATTTCAATTCAATTCCAATTAAATATTAATTAATTGGTAAACTTCTCTAAATCTTAATTAAAAGATTTATTCTTTTCTCAACTGGGTTTAAGAACAGTGCTATTGAAGACACAATTCACGACAAACCCGAAATCCAATTTGATATTAAATACAAGGCTCTGAATAGAAATTTTATCGGCTTATATTCAGTATCAAATTCTGAACCAACAAATATCGTATTGAGAATAAAGATATTTATATCTTCCAAATTCCTCAACAATATCTGTATAATCACGGAATCCAATATCGAAATATTCCGAAGATTATTTCCATTCCAATTCATAGGTTGGAAAATTTTTGTTATATCAAAACCATTCCAAATCCAATTTATTTATTTAAAAACATTGGATTATTATTCTAGTTAATAACTAGTTCATTACGATAAAAATATATTTTTATCTTTTCAACTTGGAATTTTACATCCAAAATCTGTCCAAATAATTTATTATGATTTTAAACAATTTTTCCATGTTTTTAATAATTTTATTAAGTCCCTTACAGTCGGTTTCCAATAACGGCCACCAAACTGCATCAATAGTGACCTTTTCTGAAATTGATTTGGACATATTTCCGAATCTAACCGTTAGATTTCAAATCACTTATATTCATTGGAAATCTCTCTTCGATACGAACCCAACAATTACAGTTTTAGGAGAATCCGATGGTCGGATCTCCCGTTACATCAATTTGAAATTAATGGTTGAAACTCGCGAACGGACGCTGCGCGGCGCATTCTATTCAAGCCATATAAATATATATAATATATATTATCTATTTCCATTTAAAACATAATTTATAAATCTTTTATAAATTCATTTTAAAACGATTTCAAATTCATTTTCAATTTTAAATCAAAATTGAATATTTTATATCTTTATCATATTGAAATAATAATATTTACAAAATATCTGATTTCGAAATCCATTTCCTTTTCGTATTCATTATAAAATGAATAAAATCGATTTTTAAACCCATTCGAGTAAAAATGGCATTTACTACTTAAATCGGCTTCGTACATTTTCAATATTTTCGTGTCCATCAAAGATCGGACATCAAAATCATATTTTTGTTATTCACTAAATATTATTTTAAAATATTCGTTATTTCCTGAATCGGAATGCGACTCAATCAATAACCATATAATTTCAGTTATATGGATTTCATACATCACAAGTAACACCCCGTATTTTTCTGTGAACATAAAGTAACAAAACATCTTTTTGTCAAAATGAAGACAGTGTTACTGAAGACACCGTTCACGACAAACCCAAAATCCCATTTGATATTAAATGCAAGGCTTTGAATAGAGAATATATCGGCTTATATTCAATATCAAATACCACAACCAAAAAATATCGTATTGGAAATAACGACATAAATATATCTTTCAAATTTCCATAACAATATCTGTATAATCACGAAATCGAACATCGAAATATTTCGAAAACAATTTCGATTCAAATCCTGTTCGAAATCTTGATTATTTTTAAAACCATTTCAAATCCAATTTATTTTATTTAAAAATTATTGGGTTTCAAATCTAGTTAGTAACAAGTTCATTTTGACAAAAAGATGTTTTTATCTTTTCAAATATGGAATTTTTCATCCCAATTCTTTCCAAATCATTGATTATGATTTTACACAAATTATTAATATTTTTAATAATTTTATCAAGTCCCGTACAGTCAATTTCCATAAACGGCCATCGAACTGCACTTACAACGACTTTTTCCAAACTTGATTTGGACATAATTCCAAATCCAACCATTAGATTTCTAATTTCTTGTATTCGTTAAAAAGCTCTTTTCGATACGAACCCAACTGTTCTGGTTTTAGGAGAATCCGACGGTTGGATCTCCCGTAATGACCATTCAAAGTCAATGGTCGAAATTCGGGAACTGCAGCGACGCCGCACGTTCTGTTCAGGTCATTATATATATATATGTATATATATATATACACACACACACACATATATATACATATAAATATGTATAATATATATATATATATATATATATATATATATTTCGTTGATTTCTAAATTCGGTTTTAAAGCGATTTCAACTTTATATTCAATTTCAATTCAAAATTGAATATTCCAAATTATCGATATATAAATGATAGTATTTTCAAAACATTAGATTTTGAAATCATTTTCTTTTCGATATTCATTACAAAAATGAATAAAATCGATATAAATCTGATTCACGTCAAAATGGCATTAATCTAATCAACACGACTTTGTATATTTAAATATATTCGTGTCCATCCCAAATCGGACATCAAAATCAATTTTTGATCTTTTACTGAATATTAATTTAAAATATTCATTATTTTCTGAACTGGAATCAAACGCAGTCAATTACCATATAATGTTATTTATATGGATTTTATTCAACGCATGTATCAAATAACAATGAAAACCAATCAACCATCATCCAGAGTGCATTCTACACTACATAAGCATTAAATATAAATATTTAACGCTTACAACAGTCTGTCTACCAATCGATTGACGTACAACTAAACAATTCAGAAAGACCGGGTTTATACTCATTCTGAATAACTGATTCAACGATAAGTCGATGATGAAGACGGTGGTTGAAGACCGGAGATCTTCACATCCATTGGATGATTATTGATGTCTTGATTGGGTTGTACACCGAAGACAAGGTAATAAGTGGTGATCGTCCAAACGTACTTGGAGATCGATCGGATATGCGAGGGTCTCTCTCTTGTATTGGACATATGGGACGAGGAATAAGGTGCCTCTTGTTTCGTTTAGACCTAGAACGGACTTGTAAATGGATTGTGTGTCTGACATTGTATTCCTATATACTGTATTTCGTTGATCTCTGCTAAATATATATCTGTTTGGTGGCGGAGAATTTATTCTCTTACTTGACACCCTTCTCTGAGACGTACGAGCTCAGAGGTTATATATTGGCAGAAATCAGTGATAGGGTATGGATTGATAGTTTGGCATGCTTAGATGTAGTGATCCAAACTTTTGTTGAAAAAAAAAAAAACAAAGTTTGGTGGATTATGATCAAAGCTAAGCTTTAAATAGCACAGCATTGTGTAGCGTTAATTCGCGAGCCTCACACCCCAGTATAGTGATGAACTGATTGTTAGATCAGTATTCTTTTTTAGAGGATGGATTCGGTCGACCGAGGCAGGCTGGGTGTGGTCGCCACACACCTTGTAGGGATAGCACATCCCCCCGATTCCTAGAAGGATAGAGTAAGCGGTGTTCTCTCCCACTGGGACGTAAGCCGCGGTGATACTCGTTATCCTGGATATAGTGCGGATGTGCATTACAGAGTTTTCTCTAGCTGAGACGTAAGTTGTGGGGAATTGCACTACGCGATTGATCTTTTGGATCAGTAGCCATCATGACGGAAATCCAACTCTCCAATACGAGCTTTGCGGTTTTAATTGTAAACCTATATATGGCGGCATAGTGGTATGGGACATTCTCGTCGTCTATGATTGATACATTTATATTTGAAGTTGATTTTTTCACTTATAGTAATAATAAAAGATTAAATTTCACGTATCTAGCATTATTTGGCTATTAAATTTCACTCTATCCTCTGGCTTGCGTTGCATTGTGTGATGGCACCTGAGTCTTATAATAGCTTCATTTTCTTTAATTAGCATTGCACTGTTTGTTTTGTGCATGGGTATTCTTGTGGGTAAACCCGTTCCGTGTTATACGGCGCGGTCCCTTGATTTACCATACTTTAAAATAAAGTGTATAACTGTTTAAGTTCTCACACCAGTCCCACGACTGACCTGGAGTTTATTGTTTAACCTAAACGCTGGGTGCCCCTATTTGCCAAACGAGTAGTTTTGGTTTTGCAGATATTATATTCACCGGATCCTGGTTTACAGCTGAAGTGATATTTGGAAAGCTTTATCCGTGTACTTGTTTCAGTTGTGTTATGTATTATTTTTCCGCTGTGTTATAATTCAAATTCTCTAATATGTATAATATTAATTCATACTCTGGGATATTCTTGTACTCTGATGTAATTGTTATAATAAGTAATGAAATGTTCTCCTGTTTGTGTTCTGATTTGTCGTGTTCTCAACTCAATCCGGGCTTTCCCGTAAGGGCGAGTTTGGGTCGTTATAGTAAGAGGATTGACGTAAGAATAAATAGAAGAAAGATAAAGGAATTAGAATGGGTAATGTATGCATTAATAGGAAACAAATGAATGCTAATTAATGGAGAAATAGAGTAGAGAGAAAGAAGCATTGAATTTGAGGAAATTAGAAAAGGAATAGGAAAGAAAAGTAAACTTGCATGAAATGTGAATGGATAGAAAAATTATTCGTGTAATTTATTTCCTAAAAAAATTTATTGGAAACATTTTAATTGGGGAGAAGTTACGTGAGAAAGAAATGGAAAAGGAGAGAAGAGGGGAAGAAGGAAATATCATGAAATATTTGGGAAAGAATAACTAAAAATGAATGCATTTATTTGCAGGGAGTGGAATAGTGCATTATTATGGAAGTAATTAGGAGGGCATTGAAAATGAATGTAGCTATTCAGTTTTCAAAATATATTAATTAACGAATGTTACACTTTGAATAGACAAGGAAAGTATTAAAGCGGATGGCTAAAGATATGCACATGTATGTTGTCATAATTTATTTCATTAGGAATCTTCATATTATTTTAAATCAACCTATCAGCATATATTAATAAATCTCATTAATAACATCATAATTTTATTAAAAAACCTTTTTAAATCCAATAATTTAATTTAAAAATGGAATTTTTAAATTCTGATGCATTTCCTAACAAAATTTCCTTAAAATAAATTTTTAAATTGGTTCTGATTTTCCAGGTTGTTACATTATAAACTGATAGACATCAGTTGCATGGCGTTAATTATCAGCATGGCATGCTAAGATGCAAATGATCAAGGCTATTGTTGAAAAGTAGAGTCTTGTGGTTGATGATCAAAGCACAGTTTTAAATAACATAGCTTTATGTATAGCGTTAATTCGCGAGCCTCACACTGGTGTGAGTCAAAAATGGGATCGTGACTACAAGGAGTGCATGCGTTTCTTTCTAGCTAGAAGTGGTGTCATGGTATGGAGCCCAGACATTTTTACTTATGTGGATGATGGAATGAGGCGCCTCGGATATTGAGTCCCTATTGGCTTAGAGATAGGTCCGATAGGACCGAGAAACGTGTGTTCAGGAATAATTAATCCACTAAAGTATGTGTGGACCGGCTCTAAAGATCCAAGGGTTCGCTAGCGTCCGAATCCTAGGACATTTGCTAGAGTATCTCGAATCGGTGAGGATCCATCCCTGGCATCGACTCATAGATGGAAATCCAATTTCCAATACGTGACTTTTCGGTTTTAGTTGTAGAACTAGTATGGTGACATGATTTATGGTACCCATGCCATCTATGATTGATACATTTATATTTGAAATTGTTTTGACACTATACACTTATAGTAATATCAAAATAATTTTGTTTTATACGTATCAAGCATATATTATGTTGTGTAACTCTGATGATATATTATTCACAGTGTAATTTGATGTACATTTTCTGCTGTAATTCTATAATTATGTTCTGCTATTATTGTTCATGTGTTATATTCCAATGATTATCCTTGCTTTCGTGTTACGGGAGTTTGGGGTTATCACAGTTGGGATCAAAGCTTTGGTTAAACTTAGCTCGGAATATAACATATAAATAAACCGGACAGAAGTAGAATCAACAGTATTCTAAAGCGAATGACTCATTATAGATAGGACTAGTAATGTCCTAGAGTGAGTATTGCTGAATAAAACACACCCCGCATAGATTCATGTACATTTAAATATATGTCTCTATGCGTTACAATATCTATTCTGTTGGCCTGACTCTTTGTCTGCTATTTGCAGACATAGTAGAAATGAGTGGCAGAAACAGAAGAAGTAATTCTATGGTTCGACAATGTAGTGGGCCAATCGTGCTCCCGCAACCAGAACCAGATCTAGAAGCTCTAGTAATGAAGTATCGAAATCTCGGTGGAGTACAATTCTCGGGCGAAAAATCCGTTATTGAAACACAAGCGTTGATGCGTTCTGCTGAGAGAATCTTTCAAGGCTTAAAGCGGAGAGATGGCCAGAAAAGATTACTGGCATCTTGGGCACTCAAAGACAAAGCTCTAATCTGGTAGGAAACTGTTACGGAGAAAATTCCAGAAGGTAATATTACCTGGGACAGATTTAAAGAAATGTTAAAAGAAATATTTATTCCTCCAGAAGCAACTAAGCGGCTATACGATGAGTTTTACAATCTGAAACAAGGAGATATGACCATCCAAGAATATCAGAATAAATTGAATGAACTTTCTCGCTTTGCCCCAGAACTAATTCAAGATCCTGTAAGGAAGAATCTGAGATTTATCAAAGGACTTCAAAAGAAATACAAAGGTAGAGTACTTGCTCATGTGAATCTCCCATTCTCTGAAATGATACAAATGGCTTATCGCTAAGAGTATAATGATAAGCAATGTGGTTGGGAAGATGAAGAAGAAAGCAATTCTAGTAGCACAAGAAAGATTGAAACTAATAGCCTTGAGGCAAGTACAAAGCCTGAGGTCAGTAAGAAGTCGAAAGTCAATAAGAAAAGGGCGATCTAGGAAGGAACCGTTAACGACTGCCATATACAGTAACTGTAATAAGCCAGGGCATTTGTTAAGGAACTGCAAATCTTTGAAGAAACGAAAGAATGATGATCTAAATCCAATAAAAAGTTTCAAGAGGATAGGAATGTAATCTTTGCCCTCAGACTAGTCATGTAAAGCAAGATTGCCCGCTTTTGAAAACGACCAATGTGGCTCACGTAAATGAAGTAGCAGAAACTCCAGCACCCTCGACTAGTCAGCAAAGGCCAGATGTTTTAGAAGGCACTCTCACTGTCCATAATATACCAGTTAAAACATTGTTTGATACGGGTGCGTCACAAAGCTTTATTTCAAGCAATACGGTTAAGAAGCTAAAGCTAAGGAACCTTAAGGAATCAGTTAGAGTTCATAATCCGATAGGAGGTTCTCTTATTCTCGGTGTGTATTGTAAAGTGCCTGTCTCTTTTTTCCATTATTGGTTTCCTAGCACCTTGATTGTCATGGATTTTTCTGAATTTAATATCATTCTTGGGCTGGACTGGTTAATCAAATATGAGGCTAAAGTTAAATGTGCAGAAAGAGTTGTCAGAATTAAAACGAAGCTTGCCAATGTTGTTATACCTTGTGTAGGCTCAGATTCAGACAGAAAAGAATTTTGGGCTGCTTTTAAGGTTTCTCCCACTGCCATTGAAGATATTCCTGTTGTTAAGAATTATGCGGAGGTGTTCGAAGAAGTTGATAGCTTACCTCCACGAAGAGAAATTGACTTCAGGATTGATTTAGTTCCGAATGCAAGGCCAGTGGCGCATCCTATTCGAAGAATGACATGGAAAGAGAAAGAAGAACTAGGTAATCAAACTAACAGCTTTTGTGGAAAGGTCTGATCAGGCCTAGCTTTTCAAACCGGGGCGCAACAGTAGTGTTTGTTCCAAAGTTAGATGGTACTCTCAGACTGTGTGTGGATTACCGAGATTTAAACAAGCAGACGCTCAAGAATAAATATCCATTGCCCCGTATAGATAATTTATTGGATCGTTTGAATGGAGCTAAAGTATTTTCTAAAATGGACCTAGCTACGGGTTTCCATCAACTGCGTATTGCCGAAGAATGCGTTCCTTTGACAGCTTTCATAGGTCTAGACGTATTTTATGAATGGTTAGTAATGCCGTTCGGTTTATGCAATGCTTCAGCTTACTTCGTCGATTTAATGAACAGAGTATTTTGTGATGTCCTAAATAAATTTGTGCTGGTTTTCATTGACGGCATCTTAATCTTCTCTAAGTCAACTGCCGAGTATGAAAAGCATTTAGAACAAGTTTTGGAAATTCTGAGAAAGAATGTATTAAAAGCCAAATTTTTTAAATGTGTATTCTGGCAAGAAGAAGTGAAGTTCCTCAGTCATGTAGTATCGAAGGAAGGAATTTCAGTGGATCCCAGTAGAATCACAGCCATTCAAGATTGGAAGCAGCCTAGTACTCCTACAGAAGTCAGAAGTTTCCTAGGATTAGCTGGCTATTATCGGAAATTTGTTAAGGATTTTTTGAAGCTATCTTGTCCATTAACGAAGCTCAAAAAGAAGCACACAAAGTTTAATTGGACACCAGGATGTGAGGCAGCTTTCCAAGAGCTGAATTGAGATTGGCTACTGCTCCAGTGTTGACTATTATAGATGGCAATCAAGATTTAAAAGTCTGGACAGATGCTTCTATTGAAGGTATTGGTGCGGTATTAATGCAAAGAGGCAAAGTAGTTGCTTATGCTAGCTTTCAATTGAAGCCACACGAGAAGAGATATCCTACTCATGATCTTGAGTTGTTGGCCATCGTATTTGCTTTAAAGATATAAAGGCACTATCTTTTGGGTGAGGAGTTTGAATTATATACATATCATAAATCCTTGAAGTATCTGTTCACCCAAAGGGACTTGAATTTGAGGCAGCAGCGTTGGTTAGAATTTCTAGCGGCCTATGATCTGGACATCTTGTATACTCCACGAAAAGCCAATGTTGTAGCCAATGCGCTCAGCAGGAAGAATGTAACAACCCGGAAAATCAAAGCCAATTTAATTTTTTTTATTTTGGCTATTTTTATTGAATTTTGAATAGTGGAAATAATTTATTTTAGATAGTAACGATTAAAAATTTATTTAAATTGAAGTTCAAATGAATATATTTATTTTCATTTCAAAAGGAGTTAGAAATGGCGCGGTAGTTTGAAAATTTGAATTCAAACTTTTACTAACTGTGTAGGATGCAAAATTAATCGGATTTTGGTGAAACCAAAAATATTTAAATCTGTTTAAGAATATCTATCCAATAAATCCAAAAAATCGAAATTTCATAGCGGGAATCAAAGGTTATGTCCAGTTGAATTTTCGGAAAGGTCGCTATGGAATTTAATATATAATATAGCCCGTATAAATAGCCATTTTGCAAACGACCTCCGTCTGTTGCTGGATCCGGAATGTCAAATTATTGCTAGATCCCAATTTTCATAATTTTTGGAATCAATATGTGAGCGTGGCAAAAGAAATTGTGTTTTGTCAATTTCAGTCAATTTCGATCGACCGGAAAATGACCATTTTTCAAACAGTCTCCAAATCCGACGAAATTGGTTTTGTTAGGACCATATCGTCCAAACATAGCTAAATTTATTTTTCGGGAATTTTTAGAGTCAATTTGTGACTCCGGTAAATTAAAATGTTCGATCAAATTAAATAATAAAATGATTTATTATTTAATTTGAAGAATAACTGACTAAAAAGGTTGAATTGGCTTACAGGACATATCCCATTGTATTCGGAATGGGGGTATTTAGCTAGAAATGATACTCGTTGGGTTTGATTTAGAATTAAGAGTGATATAGAAATTATATTGGAAATAAATAAATAAAATTAAAATTGAAATACAGTATGAATACAATATACTGTACATAACCCTAATCTAATTCCTACAGCCGTCGTATCTTTATTTCAATGGCCATCACTGCTCCTTCCTTCCTCCTCAAATAAATCCAAATCCGATCAACGAAATCTCATAGTAGTTTGGAAGATTTTGTAGAGCATTTCCAGAGCTCCGCATCCATACCCGTTTTGTGTTTTATCGGCTTGTCGATGATTGACATAGAAATGTGTTTATTTTATGCTTTTATATCTTGTCTTTTGTATATAAATAAATATTACTTGGGTATTGTTTTGTTACTTTTACAGATATTCCAACCCAGCCCGCATGCAACCAGAAATGTAGAGAAATAGAGTTCAATTTGCTGTGTATTTGCATTTTGAAGAATTGTAGATGAAGATATCACATCTAGTTGTTGTTGGACAAGAAAAGGATTGATAACAAGGCTTTGCACATCACAAATCAATGAAGAAGTGTCAAGGAAGCAAGAGGAAAAGAGAAAAGGCCCAAATTTCCTTTATTTATCTAAGGCCCATTTATGTTTCTCATTGTAAACTAATTAGTGATGTAATGACCAGGCCCAGTTATCATTAGGGTTAGGGTTAGGGTTTGGCTATTTACCCTATATATATACCCTTGTAATGGCATTGTAGCCACCATCATATCCTATATCTCATTCTATTCTCTTCTTCATTAATAAAATTCATTTTTCTCTTTATTTTCTGCAATTTTCTATTTCTTAGCAATTAGTGTTGTCTACACGATTAGATTCGGTAGAACACTATTTGTATTCTGCATTTCTTTTCATTAGCGATTGACCGTCTGATTAGATTCAGCGGTAATCCTAATTTTTATTTTCTGTGTTTAATTTTGTTCTGCAATTTTGTTTCCATTGTTCTATTAATCACTGAATTAATTACAGATCCGATTAGACTCGAATCTGAAGTGAATTTAATTGCATCTTTTATTTGTAGTTTCAATTTTTCTTTTGTTTTGCAAAATCAACCTCCAAAGTTTTGTCTAACTCGCCCAAGAGATTAGATAAATAATCTGATTTAATTCACCTCCCTGTGTTCAACCTATATGCTACACACCTGTATGCTTGCAGAATTTATTACAAATGTCGCGCTTTTCTAATTCATAGACTAGCGTCGATCAAGTTTTTGGCGCCGTTGCCGGGGTGGTAACGATTAAATTTTATTGTTTATTTAAATTCTGATTCGTGTTAGTTTTGTTTTATTTTCATTTTTATTTTTATTTTATTTTGTTTGATTTTATTTAAAAAAAATTCAGTTTTATTTGATTTCTTTCCTTTTTCTTTTTCAATCTCTTTCTTTTCTCTCACATCCTTCTTTTCAATTCTAAGAAGAAAAAAAAATACAAAATTCTTTCTTTTCTGCTATTTGCTCTTCTCTGATTCACCCATCATCCTTGGTATTGTCACGCGCAGACTCCATAAACAAACGTCCAGTCCTTCTTGCCACCATCACCCTTTCCTTAGCCCACAAATTGCATTTCATCGCAGAATCTGACTAATAATAACGGTTAGACGTTGGACTTAAGGGAGTCACGGGCTCATCTAGGGCTTAATTATATTGTGATAGTTGATTCATTTGGAACGAATTATTTCTTGGTGTCTAGACTACGGCAGAGAAATAACCGTTTATAAATATTACGGTGATTCGTAAATATTATATCGGTTGTTACTCTGAAGGTACTTAAACCTTCGGTTGCATTGCTAGGGTGATTCCTGGTGCACCGATAACTCATGTCCGTTAACTGGCTGAGATATCTTTTGATCTAAGTAATCAAACGCGTCACTTTATAATTTTGGTTAGGAGCCAATAAGGACAGAAAATTTCATTGTAGCTAATTTATGTGCTTGCATTTAACAACAATGAGTGAAAAAAGTGTTAGCCATCAAAATTCTCCTAGGGGTTCTCGAATCAACCAAAATTTTCCAACCGAATTGGATCAAAATCGAGTGAATCAAAACTTTCCAAACTTTGGGGATCAAAACCAAATAAATCAAAATTTTCAAAACCTCAATATCCAAGTGGATAGACCCTTATCTCTTCGTGATCGATGTTATCCTACTAGGACTGTTCAACCATCTGTCATTGTGTTCCCACCAGCTGAAGGAAACAATTTTGAGCTAAAACATTCTTTTATCCAAGGGGTACCAAAATTTACTGGGTCTGAAAATGCTTATGAATTTCTAAGTGAATTTGAATTGTATGCCTCCACAACAAAAATGCAACAACTATCTAACGAATCGATCAAGCTAAGGCTAATTCCATTTGCACTACTTGAAAGCGCTAAAAGATGGCTAAATTCTCTTCCACGACATTCCATAAGAAGTTGGGATGAATTTGTCACTGCATTCTTGAAAAAGTTTTTCCCTTTCCATAAAACTCTAAAAATCCGAACCGAGATAAATCAATTTTGTCAAAATGAGGGGGAAACTTAATACTTTGAGAGATTCAACCGGCTATTATATAGTTGTCCTCATCATGGAATTCTAAAAGATCACTTATGTCAAATTGTATATGAAGGGCTAAACTATCAGACTAGAACTCAACTAGAATCAATGTGTGGAGGAGACTTTATGTCTAAAACAGCCGATGAAGCTTGGCGGTTTTTAGAAGATTATTCTGAAAAGGACATGCAGTGGGAATCGATTCGTGTTCCCATTCGTACTTCTACTAGAGGAGTGCATGTCGTGGACCCAAGTCAAATTCCCTTAGAAAATCAAACTCCTCAAGTAGGAGAAGGGTTACCCCACTATTACTCTCAAGACCAAGCCAATGCCATAGCTCAAAATAATCCTTACTCATCCACGTACAACCCTGGTTGGAGGAACCACCCAAATTTTTCCTGGTCAAACCCCAATAATTCGGCTAACCCATCTCACGTGCAACCCTTTATTCCCAATCCGAATTACCAAGCTCCTTCTTCCAATTCTCAAACATCTCAAGCTTCACCTCAATCCAAACAACCCTATAGGCACCCCAATTTTCAATCATCGAACTTATCCTCTCAATCTGGTCAATCGTCACAAGATTTTGTTCGATTAGAGAAACAGATGAACTCTTACGAAGCTAAAATAAACTCGCAAGACGCTAAAATGGACCAAATGATGAATATGATAAAGGAAATGGCAAAAAATAACGAGAAGGGAAAATTGCCTAGTCAACCCTAGGTGAATCCAAAGTATAACTCTCGTGCTGTAAATTCTTGTGAGGACGAAAACCATAATCCAGTCAACGCTATTACAACCCTTCGATCTGGAAAGAGGATTGATAATAACGTGAGCGACCCTGACGAACCTTCTAACACGACCCCAATCCCTAATCTTGATGATCACCCATTGGCTTCGAATGCCAATTCCTCTAAACCTCAAGTTTCCTTAAATGTTGGCAGTCCCAACAATTCTTCTTCCAGTGTCGGCAAACCCGACCCACCTTCGAAAATTAATGTTGGCAATACCAACATTCCATCTTCTACGACCTTAGCACCTTCTACTTCCTTGGATAAACCTTCTTCCTCGAATGATGAAACTCATCACAGAGTCGAAAAACCAGTAGCTCCTTTTCCTCATAGACTCAATAATAAGAAGAAAGCGGCAAATTTCGATAAAATCTTGGAAATTTTCAAACAAGTCCGTGTGAACATTCCTCTTTTAGACACCATTGAACAAATTCCTCAATATGCTAAATGTCTTAAGGAATTGTGCACACAAAAATGTGCGACCAATGTCCCAAAAACAGCCTTTCTAACTGCAAATACAAGCTCTGTTCTTTCGAATCTTGCCCCAGTCAAGTATAAAGACCCTGGCTGCCCTACGATTGATTGTAAAATAGGAAACACTCACATCTCTTGTGCCCTACTCGACCTTGGTGCCAATGTCAACCTTCTCCCTTATACTGTCTATCGTCAACTTGGACTAGGGGAGATTAAACCAACAAACATCACACTTCAACTAGCTGATCGATCTGTCAAAAAGCCATTGGGAATTATCGAAGACGTCTTGATACAGATCGAACAGTTTTACTTCCCTGTCGATTTTATAGTTCTAGAAACAGAGCCTGTCTCAAATCCCAAAGTTCAAATACCATTGATCTTAGGACGCCCCTTCTTAGCAACCTCAAATGCTGTCATTAATTGTAGGAATGGTCAGCTTCGACTTTCCTTCGGGCACCTAACCATTGAGCTAAACATCTTTAATCTCAACAAGCAACCTAGGGATTTTGAGATCGATGAAATCGACATGATTCAAACCACAGTTGATGAAACCTCTAGTGACACTTCTGAAGCCTTGAAAATGTGTCTTGACCATTTCGACTCTGATTTCGATGAACTCGAATACATTTGTGAACTAAACAAAATTCTTGACTCCGACACTTTGTCACCTGAATCTAATCAAGGAATGTTGACCAATGTTGATACACAAGAACTTCCTAAGTTAGACCTCAAACCCTTGCCACCAGACCTTAAGTATGCCTACCTAGACTCTTCAAAAACTTTTCCCGTAATCTTGGCTTCCGATCTTATCGAGGACCAAGAAGAAAAACTTTTTGATATCTTGCGGGAAAATAAGGACGCCTTGGGGTGGGAAATTAGCGATATAAAAGGAATTAGCCCATCAATTGTGGAACATCGCATACATTTAGTTGATGAGGCTAAACCCACCCGTGAGGTTCAAAGGCGATTAAACCCAAACATGAGAGAAGTGGTCAAGGAGGAGATAATCAAATGTCTAGACAATAACATCATCTATCCCATCTCTGATAGCACTTGGGTGAGTCCGGTACAAGTTGTACCAAAGAAGTCGGGAGTCACAGCGATCAAAAACGACAGTAATGAACTCGTCCCAACAAAAATCAAAACCAAATGGCGTGTGTGCATCGACTATCGGAAGCTTAACACAGCCACACGAAAAGACCATTTTCCCTTACCTTTTATTGACCAAATGCTCGAACGCTTAGCGGGACATGAGTACTACTGTTTTCTCGATGGATACTCGGGCTATAACCAAATTCCTGTTGCTTTAGAAGATCAACATAAGACCACCTTTACTTGTCCCTTTGGAACCTTTGCTTATCGTCGCATGCCTTTTGGTCTTTGTAATGCCCCCGCGACTTTCCAAAGGTGTATGATGAGTATTTTCTCTGATATGGTGGAAGAATTCTTGGAAATATTCATGGACGATTTTTCAATATATGGATCATCTTTTTCCCAATGTCCCACTCATTTAGAACTCGTTCTTAAGCGTTGTAAGGAGAAATCACTCGTGCTTAATTGGGAAAAATGCCACTTTATGGTAAAAAGGGGGATAGTTCTAGGTCATGTCGTCTCCAAGGATGGCCTAGAAGTCGATAAATCCAAAATTGATTTGATTGCTAATTTACCTCCTCCTAAGTCTGTCAAAGATGTTTGTTCATTTCTTGGCCATGCAGGATTATATAGAAGATTCATTAAGGATTTCTCAAAAATTTCAAAATCTCTCTCGAATTTACTTGCCAAAGACGTAAAGTTTGAATTTTCCAATGATTGCAAAACATCTTTTGAAACTCTTAAGTCAATCTTGACCACAACTCCCATCATTCAACCTCCTGATTGGACTCAACCCTTTGAACTTATGTGCGACGCTTCTGACTTTGCAATTGGAGCCATCCTGGGTCAGCGAATTGATAAACTCCCTCGAGTCATTTACTACGCTAGCAAAACCTTAAACGAGGCCCAATTGAATTACTCAACTACTGAAAAGGAGTTTTTGGCAGTTGTCTTCGCTCTTGAGAAATTCAGACCATATCTCATAGGATCCAAAGTCATAGTTTACACTGACCATGCTGCCCTACGATATTTGCTTTCTAAAAAGGATGCCAAGGCCCGCTTGATTCGTTGGATCCTTCTTCTTCAAGAATTCGATATAGAAATACGAGATAAAAAGGGTTCTGAAAATGTCGTAGCTGATCATCTCTCTCGAATTGTGCACGAAAATGATAACGACACCCAAATCGATGACTATTTTCCTGACGAACAACTCCTTTCGATCTCTAATACCCCTTCGTACGCTGACATTGTGAATTATCTTGTCACACAACAAACACCCGCTGAATGGTCGAAACAAGATAAACAAAAATTTCTCTCGAAAGTTCGCAACTTCTATTGGGACGACCCATATCTTTTCAAATACTGTCCAGACCAAATCATTCGAAGGTGTGTGCCCGATCATGAACACCAAAGTATTCTCTCCTTCTCACATGACCATGCTTGTGGCGGTCATTTTGGAGCAAGAAAAACTGCTGCAAAAGTTTTGCAAAGCGGTTTTTATTGGCCCACACTCTTCCGTGACGCTTTCGAATTTTGCTCTAAATGTGAGCGATGTCAAAGAACGGGTCGAATCTCTAAGCGAAACATGATGCCTCTCAACCCCATTTTAGTGATTGAGTTATTCGATGTTTGGGGCATCGATTTCATGGGACCATTCCCTAATTCATTTGGGAATCTTTACATCTTACTTGCGGTAGATTATGTCTCAAAATGGGTTGAAGCCATTCCGACCAAAACCAACGACAACAAGGTTGTTGTCAAATTCCTCAAAGAAAACATCTTTTCACGCTTTGGCACACCTCGAGCTATCATTAGCGATAATGGCACTCATTTCTGTAATCGTGCTTTTGAGTCCTTGCTCAAGAAATACTCAATCACACACAAGCTGTCGACCCCCTACCATCCACAAACTAGTGGGGAAGTAGAAGTCTCCAATAGACAAATCAAACAAATTCTTGAGAAAACCGTGAATTCCAATAGAAAAGATTGGTCCATAAAACTGATTGATGCACTTTGGGCTTTTCGCACTGCTTATAAAACCAATCTAGGGATGTCACCATATCGATTAGTCTTTGGAAAGGCCTGTCACTTACCTCTTGAATTAGAGCATCGTGCTCTTTGGGCCATAAAATTTTTGAACTTTGACTTAGAAAAAGCCGGCTCACATAGGAAGTTACAAATTTCGGAATTAGAGGAATTAAGAAATGAGGCGTATGAAAATGCGAAAATCTACAAAGAAAGAACCAAAGCCCAACACGACAAAAACATACTTCGTAAGGAATTCAACGTAGGTCAAAAAGTTCTTTTATACGACTCTAGACTTCACTTGTTTCCAGGAAAACTCAGATCTCGATGGACTGGACCTTATGTCGTGAAAACAGTATATCCTCATGGAGCGGTTGAAATTGAAAATCCTAGGGATGGAAAAGTCTTCAAAGTAAATGGTCAACGACTGAAACCATTTTTGGAATTCGAGCAATATGACGAAGATGACTCTATCGATCTGCATGATCATCCACCATGAAATCAGGTGGTACACGTTCTTTTTCTTTTATTTTTCTTTATCACTTTTTTTTATTTTTGTTTTTCTGCCTTAGACAGTTGGGACACTGTCTCAATCAAGTGTGGGGGGGGGAGTCTGCATTGCATTTCACTCACTTTCGTTTTGTTCTTTATTTTTCTTTTCATTTTCATCATTTAAATAGGACCATCATGCATTTTAGACTGTACTAAATGCCAAATTTTTTTTTCAACATGACTCATTTTCAATTGATACAACAAAATAAGTTTACAATTTTTAGCCAGTTGATAGTATTTTTTCTCTCAACTTAGATCGAATAAGAAATATAATGAAAAGTTTAATTTTGAGGGATAATAGTGTAACCGGTACATAGGGAGATTCTTAGGTGATGGCCATGAAATCTATTCTATATTGTAGACTTTGTTTAAATAAGTGGAGGACTTAAAATACTTATAATGGCTTGTCAAATCTTTAAAACGAAGTTGTGTTAAGTTGAATTTGCGTAACTCTCTTGTTGTGCTTATAAATTCATTAAAAATAATAGTAATCCAAGGGTATCCAACATTGCTTGTATATCGAGCGTTGGTGTGCAAACCCGCCAAGCTCTATCCGACACGTTGTTGACAAAGTCAAAGTTGGAATATCTTGGTCTCATTTTATGAGATTGGACACCTAAGGATTACCGACACGTTGTTGACAAAGTCAAAGTCGGCCTGCACAATCCGCCAAGCTCTTTACTCACTCTCCATTAGTCCGCGAGGCAGTGCATGGGTGGTAAACCTTGGTCTTTTTAGTTAGGTGTATGTACTTAATCAAAAATCTTAAAATTTTATAGAATAAAGAATAAGCGATGATACCCAAACACTTCTTGACCTTATTGATTTGACTAGCCATACATGAGAAAATTAGAATACCACTTTGCAAACTGTGCCAAGCAAACTAAGAATCTATTTCATGGCTGCACTATGTTATCGACCGAACTAACTGGCCAAACTGGAATTTAACATTTGAAAACTTGATTTATATTGAAAATTTGTGACAAGTCGAGGTATCTAAAATAAAATCAACTGGTTAGAAATTATTAACTTAATTTGTTGTACCACTTTCCTGAAATAAGTCGTGTTGTCATTTTTCGTTTTTTATTTTTGCATATGTCCATTGCATTCATGTAGTTTCATTAGAATCATAGCATACTGCATTTGGATTTTGTGGGTAGTATCCGCTAAAAACCCTCACGAGACACCACTCGTCCTACTAGGGACACCTAGAGGTTTAACGGCTTGTTGCATGCGCTCAATGCAATCGTGTTTCCTACGAAAGTGTGACCTATCTAGTTAGTTTTCCATTTTCTTTTTACTCGAGGACGAGTAAAAGATAAGTGTGGGGGTATTTGATTGACATAGAAATGTGTTTATTTTATGCTCTTATATCTTGTCTTTTGTATATAAATAAATATTACTTGGGTATTGTTTTGTTACTTTTACAGATATTCCAACCCAGCCCGCATGCAACCAGAAATGTAGAGAAATAGAGTTCAATTTGCTGTGTATTTGCATTTTGAAGAATTGTAGATGAAGATATCACATCTAGTTGCTGTTGGACAAGAAAAGGATTGATAACAAGGCTTTGCACATCACAAATCAATGAAGAAGTGTCAAGGAAGCAAGAGGAAAAGAGAAAAGGCCCAAATTTGCTTTATTTATCTAAGGCCCATTTATGTTTCTCATTGTAAACTAGTTAGTCATGTAATGACCAGGCCCAGTTATCATTAGGGTTAGGGTTAGGGTTTGGCTATTTACCCTATATATATATACCCTTGTAATGGCATTGTAGCCACCATCATATCCTATATCTCATTCTATTCTCTTCTTCATTAATAAAATTCATTTTTCTCTTTATTTTCTGCAATTTTCTATTTCTTAGCAATTAGTGTTGTCTACACGATTAGATTCGGTAGAACACTATTTGTATTTTGCATTTCTTTTCATTAGCGATTGACCGTCTGATTAGATTCAGCGGTAATCCTAATTTTTATTTTCTGTGTTTAATTTTGTTCTGCAATTTTATTTCCATTGTTCTATTTTATCTTTAATCACTGAATTTATTACAGATCCGATTAGACTCGAATCTGAAGTGAATTTAATTGCATCTTTTATTTGTAGTTTCAATTATTCTTTTGTTTTGCAAAATCAACCTCCAAAGTTTTGTCTAACTCGCCCAAGAGATTAGATAAATAATCTGATTTAATTCACCTCCCTGTGCTCGACCTATATGCTACACACCTGTATGCTTGCAGAATTTATTACAAATGTCGCGCTTTTCTAATTCATAGACTAGCGTCGATCAATCGACCGAGATCCATAGGCCCGAAGTCATCACCTTCGGCCCCTTCTTTGCGCTGCCTCAGGCCGCCGAGCTTAGTTGGAGGACCAACCCAGGCGCGGCGCACGAGGCACTACGCTGTGAACCATCCCGATTGACAGTCTATGCTCTGTAGTGCCCGCAAACCCCAACCCTAGAATCGAAGGCATCGTGAAAACTGTCGGCTTGTAATCTAAATTTGGGGAAAAGGAAGCGTTGGAATCACAATGATGAGATCTACATTTCAGAAGAGACCGCAGGATTTTTGGAGCATTCTACAAATTTTGGAAGAAATAAACAGCAAATGTGAGATTTCTGAATCCGAATAAATTAAATAAGATTATATTAGGATGCAGACGGAGTTTAGAAACTCCCGACACCCGTCGTCCACAGGCCATGGACGACTTGATTGATTTGTGGTATGTGATTGGTTGAATTTTGGTGTTTGTTTGTGATTGAAAGAAAAAAAATGAAATTGACTGATACTGTGGCATTAGACTGCCTAGAAAAACGTATTAGGAAATTAAACCCCTTGTAAACGCCGCGAGGTCTAAGGTAGTGCGAGGAGCCGTACATCGGGACGGTGCCGGTTTTAATTACCCTGCCGTTATGTTGCCGAAATTTTCTGGAATATTTTTATGTTATAAAATGTTCATGTTATTATATATTAACTGTTTAGTGTGAAAATTTGATTTTGAATATTTATATGAATGGGAAAATGATCATTATTCTATATTTTTAATGTGAAAATTGTTCATTGTTCATTGTTCTATAGAAATAAATTGATATTCAAACTTATATTTTTAATGTGAATGTAATATTAAAAATCAACATTTTTAAATAGAAATATATAAATATTCGGACTTACATTTTTAATGTAGATGCAACGTTTAAATAAAGAAGTTACCTTTTCAATGTGATAAAGCATTGCAATAAAAAGTTACATTTTCATTGTAAATAACACATTGAAATAGTAATTTACATTTTTCAATGTAATAAAGTAATGAATAGAAATTTACATTTTTCTTTGTAAATGCAAGTAATGAAAAGAAATTTACATTTTTCTTTGTAAATGCAAGTAATGAATAGAAATTTACATTTTACTTGATAAATAAAAGAATGAATAGGAATTTACATTTTTCTTTGTAAATTAAAGGATTAAAGTATGAAATAGAAATTCACATTTTTCAATGTAAACAAAGCATTGAATTTGACCATTGTTACATTAAAATGTCTTTACTGTAAAGTATTTTTTTTTTTGTAACCAAACATTAAAAATAATCATTTGCTAAATAGATTTGCATTTATATTGAAATATACATTTTTAATGTCATGCAGCATTAAAAATAGCCATTTTCATATAGAAATGTATTAACATTGAATCATATATTTTCAATGAAAATTACATTTTTCAATCAAATCATATGTTGAAATGGAAAATTTCATTTTTCAATGTGATCATAATATGAAATCAAAAGTTACATTTTTATATGAAAATAAAGAATGGAATAGGAGATTACATCTTTATATGTAATCAAAGCAAAGTATTGAAATTTACATTTTTCAATGTAAATAAAGATTATATAGAAATTTACATTTTTCATTGTAAATAAAGATACTATAGAAATTTACATTTTTCAATGTAAATAAAGAGTACATGGAAATTTACAGTTTCAACGTAAATAAAAGAATGATTAGAAAATTTACATTTTTCCAATGTAAATGGAATATGAAATAAAGGCTCACATTTTAGATAAATACTGAAATGGAAAGTTACATTTTCAATATAATAATATATTGAACTAAAAGTTACATTTTCAATGTAAACATATATTAAAATAAGAGATTACATTTTTCAATGTAATATTGTATTGAAATAAAAGATTTCAATTTCAATTCTATAGATGAGTGATAAAACAAATTTCATTTTGATTTAATATATATATGAATTAGGGCTGGACTTTTTTTACCATATTGCCTCTTACTGGCCATTACCAACCGCTACCAACGAAAGTGGTACCGAACAATCTGTAACCAATTCGATTGGTACGGTATGTCAAACCACGTGAAAATATGTGGTATGGTAATGGTAATTGAGCATTAACAATGGTAATAACCATACCTACAACATGTCTTAAACAAGACATATGCATATTCTTATATTTCATCATATATGTTTATTACATAACAAAGAACTTCTAATATGTAATGATTTTATAAAATACCTAGGAAAATACCATTACAATACAATATTAAATGCAATTTTTATCATATATCTTAAAAACCATATAATTTATTTGATATTTTCGTTCTTCCATAAAGTTTTCATGCATGTTTGACTATGTAAAATAAGAGAGATAAATAGTAATATATATAATAACAAAAAATCAATTTTAATATCTAATATTTTAACATGAAATATTGTAAATAAAAAGATCTCATACTAATAAATGACAAAAACTTATTACCGACCTCTACCAACCATTGCCAACCATGAACCAAACTGTTGGTAACTGATTTCTTTGCCTGGCAATGGTATGATTTTTGTATTACCACATAAAGTCGGTATGGTAATGGTTTTGAATACAAAGTTCCAGTACCGAACCGATTCCACCTCTAATATGAATCATATAAAAGATTCATTGTACAAAGAGAATGATATTATCATTAAAAAAATTCATTTTTAATATTTGATTTCATATATAAAAGAAATCAATGTTGAATTGAAAATAGTTTGATATCGTCGAACGATTTATATTTATATATAAATATATATAAAAATAAAATGAATCACGCCGCTGTAGTTCGCTTTTTAAAATCGTAACTTCAAATGATTATACCGAAAGATCCGACCGTCAGATTTCTCCAAAACTGGAACCGTTGGGTTCGTTTTAGAAAGATATTTCCAATGATATATATAATTTGCTAAGATCCAACGGTTAGATTTTGAAATATATACAAATCAAATTTTAATGAAAACAACGTTAAGGCCATGTAATGAACCGAAGCGTCGTTTAATTAAAAATGGCTATTTTTAAATAAATAAAAATAGCGATAAATCATTATAAATTATTATATACGATATGGAATGAAAAGAAATGATTTAAAGCATATATATTCGAGACTTATTTATAAAGTCCAAGTTAACTCTCATTTCAAATAATCATACGACGATTGGAAGTCGAAGATTTGAAGACGGTGATTGAAGACCGGCGATCTTTACATCGAATTGATAACTACTGATTCCCGGCATTGGTTAGCTCCCAATAAAGGGTTACAGTGGTAGTTGTTTGGACGTACTTGTTGATCGTCCGGATATGCGAGCACCTCTCTTCCGTATTGGACATATGGGACGAGGAATAAGGTGTCTCCGGTTTCATTCAGACCCAGAACGGACTTGTAAATCGATGTGTGTCTAACATTGGATTTCATTCCATGTAAATTGATTTCTATTTAATATATACCTGTTGGTGGCAGTTGATTAGTCTTGCTTAACACCCTTCTCCGAGACGCACGAGCTCAGTGGTTATATATTGATAGATATCAATCGCATGGCATGAATTGTCAGTGTGGCATGCCAAGATGCAAATGATCAAGGCTTATTGTTGAAAAGCAGAGCCTTGTGGTTGATGATCAAAGCACAGCTTTATTGTAGCATAGTAGCGTTACTTCGCGAGCCTCACACCCCGGTATAGACCAGAAACGGGAGAAGGACCCCAGGGAGATTATGCGTTTCTTTCTAGTTAGAAGTGGTGTCTGGGTTTTACACGCCTAGATATTTTTACTTATGTGGATGATGGAAACCGAGGTACCTCAGATTTGAGTCCCTAGTAGCTCTACTTACGCCCCATAGGGCGGGAGACGTATTGTTCAGGCATAACTAATCCTCTAGCATTATTTGTGGACCGGCCCTGGCGCTCCAAGGCTCACTCGAGCTCTGAGCCTGAGACACGAGCTAGAGTGTCTCGAATTCGGTAAGGACTATCTCTTGCCTTGGTTCATTATGGAAATCCAACTTCCAATATGATCCATGCGGTTTTGATTGTATAACTAGTATGGCGACATAGTATATGGTAGCTATGTCGTCTATGATTGATAGATTATGATTGAAATGTTTTTAAAACATATATACACTATAATAATGTCAAATCCGTTTTTATCGTATTAAGCAATTTTGACCATTATAAGGTAAAACTCTATCCTCCTATTTGCGTTGCATTGTGTGATGGGACATGAGTCTTATAATGGTTTCATTTTTCTAAAAAGCATTGCGTTGTTTAACGATTTACTTTATATGTGCACCGACAATCCAATGGAGTAAACCCGTTCCGCGTTAGCGGCATGGTCCTGTGATTAACCTTATTATTAAGTAGGTTAATTAGATTTCTCATACTAGTCCCATGACTGACTCGTAGTTTGTTTCACTTTGCAAACTCGGGTGCCCTCTTTTCCACACGAGCAGCTTTGTATACAGGTTTTAGCAGACTCATTATGGATAGCTACGGAGCTGAAGATGGACCTTACCATTCCAATTATGCTGTTCAGATTTCACTTAGTATATTATGTTTATTCCGCTGCAGACATTTTATATTAAGTTGAAAACTGTATTATGTATTAAGTATGATCCTATTATCCTGTGTAACTCCGATGGTATTATTTCCAGTGTAATATGATATACATTTTCTGCTGTAATTCTATATTTCTGTCCTACTGCTATTGTTTATGTGTTATATTCCAATGATTATCCTTGCTTTCGTACAACGTGAATTTGGGGTTGTCACAGTTGGTATCGGAGCTTAGGTTAAACTTAGCTCGGAATATAACATATAAATGAACCGGATAGAACTAGAACCGTAGTATTCTAAAATAAATAACTCATTATAGATAAGACTAGTAATGTCCTAGAGTGAGTATAGCAGAATAAAACACATCCCCCATAGATTCATTTACATTTAAATATATGTCTCTATGCTTTACAATATCTGTTCTGTTGACCTCTCTTTGTCTGCTATTTGCAGACATAGTAGAAATGAGTGGCAGAAACAGAAGAAGTAATTCTATGGTTCGACAATCTAATGAGCCAATCGTGCTCCCACAACCAGAACTAGAATCTCTAGTGATGAAATATCAAAATCTGGGTGGAGTACAATTCTCGGGCAAAGAATCCATGATTGAAACACAGGCATGGATGCGTTCTGCTGAGAGAATTCTTGAAGGCTTAAAGTTGAGAGATGATCAGAAAAGATTAATAGCATCTTGGGCACTCAAAGACGAAGCTCTAATCTGGTGGTAAACTGAATCCAGAAAGTAATATTACCTAGGATAGATTCAAAGAAATTTTCAAAAAAGATTTATTCCTCCAGAAGCATCTGAGCGTTATATGATGAGTTTTACAGTCTGAAACAAGGAGATATGACCATCCAAGAATATCACAGCAAATTCAAGGAACTTTCCCGCTTTGCCCCAGAACTAATTCAAGATCCTACAAGGAAGAATTTGAGATTTATCAAAGCGCTTCAAAAGAAATACGTAGGTAGAGTACTTGCTCATGTGAATCTCCCTTTTTCTGAGATGATATAAATGGCTTACCGCTATGAGTATAATTATAAACAATAGGGGTGGGAAGATGAAGAGGAAGGCAGTTCTAGCAGCAAAGAAAGTTTGAAACTGATAGCCCTGAGGCAAGTTCAAAGTCTGAGGTCAGTAAGAAGCCGAAAGTCAATAAGAAAAGGCCAAGATCTAAGAAAGAACCATTAACGACTGCCACATGCTCTAACTGCAATAAGCAAGGACATTTGGCGATAAATTGCAAATATCCGAAGAAACGAAAGAATGATGGACCTAATCCAATAAAAAGTTTCAAGAAAACAGAGAATGCAGTAAATGCCATCAGACTGGTCATTTTGCAAAGAGTTGCCAACTATCAAGGAAGTCTGTAGTTGCTCATGTAAATGAAGTAGTAGAAACCCCGGCACCTTCAGCTAGTCAGCAAAGGCCAGATGTTTTGGAAGGTACTCTCACTGTCAACAATATTCTAGTTAAAGTATTGTTTGATACGGGTGCATCACAAAGTTTTATTTCAAGCAATACAGTAAAGAAGTTGAAACTAAAGCTAAGGAACCTTAAGGAATCAGTTAGAGTTCATAACCCAATAGGAGGTTCTCTTGTCCTCGGTGTGTATTGTAGAGCACCTATTTCCTTTTTCCGTTACCGGTTTTCTTTTAATTTGATCGTTATGGATTTTCCTGAGTTTGACATCATTCTTGGGCTGGACTGGTTAACCAAATATGAAGCCGAGGTTAAATGTGCAGAAAGGATCGTTAAGGCGAAGACCAAGTATAACAATTTTATAACGATACCATGCATAGGACCGAATTCAGATAGGAAAGAATTTTGGTCTGCTCTTGATGTTTCTCCTGCTCCTATTGAAGGTATTCCTATTATTAAGAATTATGCGGATGTGTTCCAAGAAGTTGAGGATTGATCTTTTTCCGAATGCAAGGTCAGTGGTACATCCTATTCGGAGAATGACATGGAAAGAGAAAGAAGAGTTAAGAGATCAAACTAAACAGCTGTTATGGAAAGGTCTGATCAGACCTAGTTTTTCGGAGTGGGGTGCAGCAGTAATGTTTGTTCCAAAGTCAAACGGTACTCTCAGGCTATGTGTGGATTACCGAGATTTAAATAAGCAGACACTGAAGAACAAATATCCACTACCCCGGATAGATGATTTATTGGATCGTTTAAATGGAGCGAAAGTGTTTTCAAAGATTGACCTAACTACAGGTTTCCATCAATTGTGTATTGCTGAAGAGTGTGTTCTTTAATAGCTTTCAGAGGTCCAAACATAATTTATGAATGGTTAGTAATGTCGTTAGGCTTATGCAGCGCTCTAGCCTATTTTGTCGATTTGATGAATCGAGTATTCCTGGAAGTTTTGAACAAATTTGTGCTGGTCTTCATTGATGACATCTTAATCTTCTCCAAGTCAACTGTCGAGCATGAGAAGCATATGGAACAAGTTTTGGAAATTCTGAGAAAGAATGTATTAAAGGCCAAATTTTCTAAATGTGTATTCTGGCAAGAAGAAGTGAAGTTCCTTGGTCACGTAGTATCGAAGGAAGGATTTCAGTGGATCCCAATAAAATCACAACCATTCAGGATTGGAAGCAGCCTAGCACTCCTAGTGAAGTCAGAAGTTTTCTAGGATTGGCTGGCTATTATCGAAAATTCGTTAAAGATTTTTCGAGGCTAGCTTGTCCATTGACGAAGCTTACAAAGAAGCATACAAAATTTATTTGGACACCGGAATGTGAGGCAGCTTTCCAAGAGCTGAAATTGAGGTTGACCACTACTCCAGTGTTGACTATCATTGATGGCAACCAAGATTTTTGAAAGTCTGGACTGATGCTTCTAGAGAAGGTATTGGTGCAGTGTTAATGCAAAGAGACAAAGTAGTTGCTTATGCTAGCCGTCAATTGAAACCGCATGAGAAGAAATACCTCACTCATGATCTTGAGTTGATGGCCATAATATTTGCTTTAAAGATATGGAGGCACTATCTTTTGGGTGAGAAGTTCGAGCTATATACAGATCATAAATCCTTGAAGTATCTGTTCACCCAAAGGGACTTGAATTTGAGGCAGCAACGTTGGGTAGAATTTCTTGCGGCCTATGATGTGGACATCTTATATACTCTAGGGAAAGCCAATGTTGTGGCAGATGCACTTAGCAGAAAGAATGCGGGCGTCGCCAATCTTATCATTGCCAATCTCATCATTACACCTACCTTGATTGACAAAATCTCTGCTCTTCAGAAGGATGATGAATTTATTTAATTAAAAGATTTTATTTCAATTACCAAATATAATTGAAAGCTTTAAAAATCTTAATTAAAAGATTTTTCTTTTCATATGGGTTTTAAGAACAGTGTTATTTAAGACACTATTCACGACAAACCCAAATCCAATTTATTTAATTTAACTTCAATTAAATAATAGCAAATTGGGAAACTTCATTAAATCTGAATTTAATGTTTTATTCTAGTTCATTTCAATAAAAATATATTTTTCTAAAATATATTCTTTTTCTAACCAATATTCTTTTTCAAAGATATTTTCTAAAATATTCTTTCCTAAAATATTCTTTATTGGAATGTGACTGAATCAACAACCATAATTTGCATAAAATCAACAATCATGATAAATAACTATCACACAACCAAATAATCAACCAGAGTGGATTCTACACTAAATATTGGGACTAGTGTAGGATCATCCCAACACCTGTGTGGGCTTTTCATCCAGAAATCAAATAATAAATCATTTGTGCACCCGGGCGATGTGTAAAGATCATCGACCCATTCACATAAACAAGTCGGATGACACGTAAATGGAAGTGTGATATTCAGTTTTGAATATACTAGCAATATATTTAACACATCAAGCATTTCACATCACATACACATATTTCAATTCTTTCTATTGTGTACAAATGACAATAAGAATCTTAACCTTATTTATTTACCAAAATGATATTTTTAGCCTCATTCATTTTAATGGCAAAATGTGTATTTCTATTTCATACTTTTAATGTGACAAAAATGTCCATTACTAATTCATTCTTTTTAATGTATGAAAATATATATTTTGACTCATTCTTTTCTAATGTACGAAAATATACATTTTGACTCATTCTCTCCTAATGTATGAAATATATACCTTTTTAACTCATTCTCTTCTAATGTATGAAATATATATTTTGACTCATTCTTATCTAATGTAAACAAAATATAACAATTTTGTTTAATTCTATTTTGTAAACAAAATATGTATAATCTTATTCAATATAATTTCATTAACAAAATGTGTTGACTTTGTCCAATATAATTTCATTAACAAAATGTGCAGATTTTGTCCAATATAATTTCATTAACAAAATGTGTAGATTTTGTTCATAAACTTCAAATGCGAGCAAAATTAGAATTTTGTTTCTAAACATCAAATGCGAACAAAAATAGGAATTTTGTTTCAATCTTCTAATGCAAACAAAAATATGATTTTTGTTTCAATCTTCTAATGCAAACAAAAAATATGATTTTTGTTTCAATATTCTAATGCAAACAAAATATGATTCTTTTGCTTCAATATTCTAATGCAAACAAAATATGATTCTTGTTTCAATAATCTAATGCAAACAAAATATGATTTTTGTTTCAATATTCTAATGCAAACAAAATATGATTCTTCATTTGCGAACAAAAATGTTCTTATATTCGTTAACAAGATTTTGACAAAGATGATGTTCTTATATATTTCCCAAGTCAAAATGTGTTCCTTTATATTTAACAAAATATGAAAAAAAATGTTATTCTTTTCTATTTAACAAAATATGACAAAAGTTGTTATTCTTTTCTATTTAACAAAATATGATAATTCCTAGTTCATTCTTCTTAATGTATAAAATATACATTTTCAATTTTCAATCTTGTTATTGTATAAAAGTGTACATTTCCATTTCCAATCTTAAAACTGATAATTTTATCCAATCTTTGATATGTAAACAAAATGTTGATTTTGTCTAATCCATTATATGTAAACAAAATGTTTATATTTTATTTACAAAACAAATTTCAATTCAAAAATGTTAGTTTATCCTTTATCATATAATCAACAAAATGTTAATTTGTCTTTTTATCATATAATTAGCAAAAGTGTTAATTTGTCTTTTTATCATATAATTAACAAAAATGTTAATTTTGGTTCTATTTTATTCAATAACAAAAATATGAACTTTTGTTTCAATTTTATTGAATAACAAAAATATGAACTTTTGTTTCAATTCTAAGTTCGCTTAACAAAATATGATTTTGTTTCAATTCTAAGTTTGTTTAACAAAATATGATTTTGTTTCAATTCTAAGTTTGTTTAACAAAATATGATTTTGTTTCAATTCTAAGTTTGCTTAACAAAATATGATTTTGTTTCAAGTTGACATTTCACAAAATGTAATCATTCCTTCTTGATTTCATTTAAACAAAAGTGTAATCCTCTTGGTTTTTATTTAAACAAAAATGAAGTTTTGTTCCTCGGTTTACATCTAACAAAAGTATACATTTTTTTTCTCTTTTGATACATTGAATACAAAGGAATTTTATTCTCTTTTTCTTACATTGGATAAAAATGAAATTTTTATCCTCTTTTATTACATAAAAAAAAAATGAATTTTTTTATCCTCTTTTATTACATTGAATAAAAATGAAACTTTTATTCTCTTTTTCTACATTGAAAAAAAAAGGAAATTTTTATTCTCTTTTATTCACTAAGTAATTTTTGACAAAAAAGTTCTTTTATTCTATTGACGTATTTTTACACAAAAATAATATTTATTCTATTAACATATTTTTACACAAAAATAATCAAATCAAAATGTGAATTTTTATTCACGCAACATATCCTAACCAAGCATGAACACCACAACATCAAAGTCAATAAACAATAATTCCATACCAAACTGAAGAGGAGGATAATCTCTGCAAACTTCCTATTGAATCCATGATTTAATTTGTGTTTGTTTGGAGGAATTTGTGGATTGAAATTGGAAGAAAGAGGGCCATCGATTAGAAGAGGGTGGCGGGTGTACGAATGAAATAGGATTAGGGTATATCGTATTTACACCGTATTTATACTTAGTATTTTCTAATTTAATTAATTCTTTTAATTCGAAAATTACCTATTTACTATCCCGAACTCCAAAACGAACTCAACGAATGTCGCCCCTAGCTAATAACCCCCGTCCCGGACACAATGGGATACGTTACATTACCCAGTTCGGCTGTTACGATATGTTTTTCTTTAAATTAAATTATAAATCATTTAATTATTAAATTCAAACGTACATTTTAAATTACCGGGGCCACATACGGACTCTAAAAATTACAGAAAAATTATTTCTGCCTTTGTTTTGACGATACGGTTCTAACAAGACTAATTTCGTTGAATTCTGAGACCGTTTGAAAAATAGCCATTTTCTAGTCGATTAAATTTGACTGAAATAGTCAAAACACGTTTTCTTTTGCCACGCTCACATATTAACTCGAAAAATTCTGGAAAATTAAACTTAACAATAAAATGACATTCCAGTTCCAACAAAAGTGGTTTCGTCGAAAACCGAGGTCGTTTGTAAAATGACTATTTTTAAGGCCAAAATATCATATTAAAATATATATAAATTCTACAGCGACTTTTCTAAAATTTGAATTGGGCATATCTTTCTATTTTTAAAGTGAAATTTCAGTTTTTCAGATTCGTTGGAAAGATATGATTAAACAGATTTAAATATTTCTTGTTTCGCTCAATTCTGATTTGTTTTGAATCCTGTACAGTCAATCAAAGTTTGAAATCGAATTTTCGAACTGCAGCGCTGTTTTAAATTCCTTTTATAATTAAATTAAATTTATTCGTTTTAAAATAAATTTTTAGTCATTCTTATTTAAAATAAATTATTTTAAATATTAAAATCCAGTAAAACTTCTAAAATAAAAATTTTAAATTGGCCCCAAAATTCCGGGTTGTTACATTTAATTAAAATATATATAAATTCTATAGCGACTTTTCTAAATTTTAAACTGGACATAACTTTTTATTCCTACGAAGAAATCTCAGTTTTTCAGATTCGTTAGAAAGATATAATTAAACAGAATTAAAAAATTTTGGTTTTACTGAAATCCGATTTAATTTGAATCCTGTACAGCCAGTTAAAGTTCAAAATCAAATTTTCAAACTGCAGCGCTGTTTCTAACTCCTTTTATATTCAAATTGAATTTATTTGTTTTAACTTAAATTTTTAGTCGTTATTATTTAAATAATTTATTTTATATTCTCAAAATTCATTGAAATTTTCTAAAATAAATTTTTTAAATTGGTTCAGAATTTGTGGGTTGATACATTCTCCCCCACTTAAAATCTTTTCGTCCTCGAAAAGGAAATGAGATGAAAGTTGTTTATTTTACTAATTTAATTTTCATTCTTTTATTGTTTAATAATTTATTAGTTGAACTATATATACACGACACAATCATCAATCAATTAGTAGATTAAATTTTCAAAAATATAAAGCTTTTATATATTAAAAATCATATCTTCTAAAATCTAATTATATATATAATTACAAATACGTTAATTATAATTTTTTTCACTCTGAACTCATTCTAGGATACTACTGATCCTATCTCTAATGAGTATTCTAATTGGATATTATTAATCCAACCTCTGATGAGTCTTTTGTTCAGTTCTAACGAGTTGTACCCCAAAGATTTGAGCTAACCAGAGCTCTGATACCATATGTAATGACCCGACAATTCCTACCCGTTGGATCGACCATAAACCACACAGGTCTGACCCAAAAGTTAGAAATTCTCGAATGCATTAGCTCTGGGCATACTACAACATCAGAACAAATAACAAAAGACTTTTATAACATTATAACAACGTTACATCAGAGTACAGAATATCAGAGTACATCGAATAAATATATTACAGAGGAAGATTATATTACAAACAATTAATACAATACACAGCGGAAGACTTCATTGCTCAGGACACAGCTTTAAGCTTCGATCCAAGATCCTGCTAAAGAGATAAAGATTTCTGCAAAAGCCACTCGACTGCCCATGTGGAAAGAGGGCACCCGAGTTCGCAAGGTGAAACAAACTACGGGTCAGTCATGGGACTGGTGTGAGAATTCTTAACTAGTTTAACTAATAGTAATAAGGCAAATCCAAGGACCACGCCGCTAACACGGAACGGGTTTACTCCAATAGATTGCCGTGCATAATAATAAAGGAAATCGTCAAACAGCGCAATGATTTTTGGAAAAATGAAACCATTATAAGACTCAAGTCCCATCACACAATGCAACGCAAACCGGGGGATAGAGTTTTACCTTATAATGGTCAAAAGATGCCTGGTACGATAAAGCGGATTTAGTACTAGTGTGTAAATATCTATATGGGTATATGTATATAAACATTTCAATCATAATGTATCAATCATAGACGGCATAGTACCCCATCCTACTATGTCGCCGTACTAGTTCTACAATCAAAACCGCAAGGTCGTATTGGGAATTGGATTTCCATCATGAGTCGAGGCTAGGGGCAAGCTTCTCTCCGATTCGAGACACTCTAGCAAATGCCTCAGGATCCCCCGCAGTGAACCCTTGGATGCGGTAGGGCCGGTCCCCGCCTATGGGCAGTGGATTGGTTATGCCTGAACACACGCTTCCCGGTCCCTTTGGACATATAGTATGACCACTAACGGCCTATAAAAATCCGAGGCGCCTCAAAATCCATCATCCACATAAGTAAAATGTCAGGGCTGGTAGGTCGCTGACTTCCCTCTAGCTAGAAAGAAACGTGTGCACTCCCTACGGTCCAAATCCCGTTTTTGACTAATACCGGGGTGTGAGGCTCGCGAAGTCACGATATACACAAAGCTATGCCGTTATAGGCTATGCTTTGATCATCCCACAAGGCCCTGCTTTTCAACAAAAGCCTTGATCAATTGCATCTTGGCGTGCTACATTGACAATTCACGCCATGCGATCAATCACTATTAATATATACCAGGGTGTTAAGTAGAGAATAAATCCTCCACCACCAAACAGACATACATTAACAGAAATCGATGTAATTCACATGGAACGAAATTCAATGTCAGACACGCATCCATTTACTAGCTTATGCTCTGGGTCTGAGCGAAAGCCAAACCCGTACAATCAACAAGAACGTCCGGATGATCACTACCATCAACCCATGAAGGTAGCTACTCCCATCAAGGCCAATAATAGCAATACAACCATCCGCCTTGAAGATCGTCGGTCTTCGACCATCGTCTTCAACTCTTCAATTTGGATATCGCTGTATAATCATTTGAAATGAGATGGACTCGGTCTTTTCAAATGATTATCGTATATATATAAAGTTTTAAACCATTTCATATCATTAATAGTATTGAATAATGATTTGTCGCTATTCTTATTTATATTTATGAATATAAATCATTTGGCGATAATATTAACATGGGTAACATGTCCCGTAAAGAATGAACTGTCTACCTAACACACACATTCATGTTTAATGTTTAACAAAATGTGTTTTACCAATCATAGAAATATAACTCTTAATTTTATATTTTATTTCCTAATCTTATTTGTGTTGTGGAACGCAAATAAAAAAAATTGTACTTTTCTTTCATGTTTATTTACATCGAGGGATGTAAATAAAAATACGTAACTTTTATTTCTAAGTTTCATTTGCAATAGAGTGTACAAATAAAAGATGCACTTTTATTTCTATGACCTATTTGTATTGGAGAATACAAATAAAAGGATGAATTCTATTTCTACGTCATATTTGTATTGGAAATACAAATATAAAGATGAACCCAAATCCTATGTTAATATTTGTGTCAAAGGACAATGTGATAACCGCAAACCTCCGTAGAACGAAAGCTGGATGATCATTGGAATACAACATAAATATAGCAAAACATAACACAGATAACAACATAAATATGAGAATCTATAAAACAACAACATCAACATAGCAGCGGAATATGGATGTTATCATAACAAAGAATCCCAGTCACAGAGTCCTACTTATTACATCAAAATCCCAACAAAAGGAAACAAGTACATAATGTCAAAAGTACAGTTTGAAATGAAATGGAATACGATCAAAATGTCTCAAAGTCTAAGCAGGAATAAAGATAAAGATGAGGGTCTGCATAGTCCAGCAAAGCACCTCGATAAGCAGCAACACCCAAGCAAATAAGCAAGCTCCAAGATCAGCAACTCCAAGGAAGCAACTAACAACCTGTCAATTGGCTGCCCGTGTGGAAAGAGGGCACCCGAATTTGCAAAGTGAAACAAAATTCGAGTCAGTCGTAGGACTGGTGTGAGAAATCATCCTATACTAACTAATCATATGGCAAATCACAGGACCACGCCGCTAAGGCGGAACGGGTTTACTCCATTGGATTGCCAGTGCATAATTAAGTACATCGTTTAAATAACGCTATGCATTTAAAGAAAAATGAGATCGTTATAAGACCCAAGTCCCATCACACAATGCAACGCACACCAGAGGAAAGGGTTTTTCCTTATAACGATCAAAAGATGATAAATACGTCAAACGTATTACTATTAGTGTGTGTATGTTTTCATAAATTATTCAATATAAATGTATTAATCCTAGACGACATAGGTACCATATATTATGCCGCCGTATATAAGTATACAACTAAAATCGTAGTGTCGTATTGCAGGATTGGTTTCCATCATAAGTCGAGGCTAGGGGCAAGCTCCTCTCCGATTCGAGACACTTTAGCAAATGCCTCAAGATCCCCCGCAGTGAACCCTTGGAAGCGGTAGGGCCGGTCCACACATATGTGTATGGATTGGTTATGCCTGAACACACGTTTCCTGGTCCCTTAGGACCTATAGTATGACCACCAACGGCCTATAAAACACGAGGTACCTCAAAATCCATCATCCACATAAGTAAAATGTCAGCGCTTGTAGGTCCCTGACACAACTCTAGCTAGAAAGAAACGTGTGCACTCCCTACGGTCCGTATCTCGTTTTTGACTCATACCGGGGTGTGAGGCTCGTGAGGTTACGTTATACACAAAGCTACGCCTAAACAGGCCATGCTTTGATCATTTTTCACAAGGCCTGCTTTTCAACAAAACCTTGATCATTCGCATCTTAGCGGGCCACATTGACAATTCGCGTCATGCTATCGATAACTACTAACATATACCAGGGTGTTAAGCAGAGAATAAATTCTCTACCACCAAACAAGCATATATTAATAAAAATTGATTTAGTTACACGAAACGAATTCCAACGTCAGACGTGCGTCCATACAAGTCCGTTCTGGGTTTGAACGAAACCGGAGATACCAGAGAGGTTCTCGCTTATCCGGACAATCAACTCATACGACCGGCCAACTACTACATCGACCCCTTCCTGGGAGCAAGTCAGTCCAAGGTCTCAATAATCGTTGTCCGTTCGACGTGAAGATCGTCGGTCTTCAACATCGTCTTCTATTATTTCGATTTACATCGTCGTTTGATTATTTGAAATGAGTTAAACTCGGCCTTTTCAAATAATCATCGCATAATTATCATTTAAAACATTTCACGTCGTTTATATCCATTTATAACGATTTACTGCTATTTTTATTTATTTAAAAATAGTGAGAATTAATTAAACGACGCTTCGGGTCGATAGGCGACCCTGGCGCTGCTTTTATCAAAATTTGTTTTAAACATATCTTAAAATATAACCGTCAGATTTTGGTAAATTTTATGTCGTTGGTAAGCTCTTTCCAAGACAGTCCTAACGGATCCAGTTTTGGGAGAATTCAACAGTCGTATCTTTCTGTACAACCGTTTAAAGTTATGATTTCAAAACGCGAACTACCGCGCGTGTTTCGCTTCGTTTAAATTTATATTATATATATATATAAATAAATATATGTATACAAACCATTTGGCGATTCCCAAAGTCCATTCTTTTATTTTATAAAGTTGATATTTTTGTCCGTCAATTCTAATGCGGCAAAAATTATAGTTTCAACGACGTCTATTTTTATATTCAACAAACATGATATTTTCCCATTATTCTTTTATTTGCATATACAATGTAAATGTCTTTTACATTGAAAAATGTAACTTTTCTTTTATTTCTTCACATTGAAAAATAATGTTTGTTATTCTTTACTTTACTTTCTTCACATAGAAAATGTTTCTTTTCTTTATTTCCTTTTCATAGAAAGATGTTTGTTTTCATTTTACTTTACATTAGAAAAATGTAACTTTTTATTCTTTACACTGGAAAAATATAACTTTTTATTCTTTTGACTTTACATTGGAAAAATGTACATATTTTTCTCTTTTTTTTTCATTAGAAAATGTAACTTTTAATCTCTTTTACCTTGCAAATGTAAATGTTTCCCTTTTAATTTACATTAGAAAATGTTAATGTTATTTTCTTTTTAACAAAGAAAATGTTAATGTTATTTTTCTTTTCTTTTTAACAAAGAAAATGTTTTCTTTCTTTTTAACAAAGAAAATGTTTACATTCTTTTTCTTTTCAACAAAGAAAATGTTTACATTTGCTTTTACACTAGAAATTAAATATATTTTCTTTTACATAAGAAAATGTTAATGTTACTTTTATTTCTTTTACATTGAAATAAATGTTTTCTATAGCTTATGTAAATACCTTTCCTAGCGTCAGCATTTCTAAATAACTATATTTCTAATGCCAGTTATTTGATCCATTTCAATTATATAATATGACGATGAAATATGTGTCACAATACTCAAATTATCACAACGGTGGTTTTGGTGTCATAATATTCAGAATAACACAACGATGGTTTTGGTGTCATAGCATTCAAAGTAACACAATGATGGTTTTGGTGTCATAACATTCAAAATAACACAATGATGGTTTTGGCGTCACAATATTCAATATAACACAATGATGGTTTTGGCGTCACAATATTCAATATAACACAATGATGGTTTTGGTGTTATAGCATTTATTTTAACACAACGGTATAAATTGTGTCATTGTAACTATACTAACACAATGATGTAAATTGTGGTGTACTTTTGATGAATCACAATAAAAGCCTCATCTTTATTTGTAAATGAAAATAAAGATCTTTAAACTTACATTCTGTTATATGTAAATGAAGACAAAAATAGAAATTGTCCCTTTACTTATGTTGACAAAATGAGCACAAAATTTTGTTCTTTTATTATGTTCACAAACAACATAAAAATTTGTCTTTTTATCATGTTAACAAAATGACATAAAACTTGTCCTTTTTATTTTTACAAACAAAATTATGTAAAAATTGTCTTTTATTTTACAAACAAAATTACATAAAAATTGTCTTTTATTTTAACAAACAAAATAAATGTTAAAAATTGTCCCTTTTTAATTGTTAACAAAATTAATGTTAAAAATTGTCCTTTTTAATTGTTAACAAAAATAATGTTAAAACTTGTCCTTTTAATTTGTTAACAAAATTAATGTTAAAAATTGTCCTTTTTATTTGTCAACAAAATTAATGTTAAAAATTGTCCTTTTTATTTTAACAAACAAAATTATGTAAAGATTATCTTTTTAACTTGTTAACATTTTCTATTTACAGCTATATTATGAATAGAAATAAATAAATAAATAAATAAAAAGAATTTGTTTATTTCCAATAATCACAACTAACTAAAATTAAAAAGGTCACTTCGTTTTCTATATACGATTCACCCAAAATATGTGATTCATACAAATTTGAATTAACAGCATAAACAAGCAGATAAAAGAAAACATCATCCATCAACATATGAACATTCAACCACATCATCACATAGTAGATCTGATTTATTTAACAATAGCAAATAAATTATTTAAATGATTTAGTAAAATTCAGAGATCTCACTTTATTTCAACTCAGATCAAAAATTCCAAGAAGTCCAGAATCAATTCCAATTAGTTCTAAAGCGTAGTACTCCGAATCACGATTTCACAGCTTCCGAAATCATCGAATTCCGAGCTAGGACGAAAGAGTTATGATTAATTTAAGTTAGAGAATAATTTATTTTAATTAATTAAATAAATTTAAATAAGAAATACCCTTCTTCCTCTTTGTTCAAATTCGGCCGTGCCCCTTTTCTACTGCTCAAAACTAGGGCTCGAATTTTCTCGGAATACGTGCAGCCAGAGGCCGATCAGGGTCCGGGACGTCGAAGAGGGGGGTGTGGCCTTTGTTCGCCGGCGTTGGGGGTGGCTCGGTGGTGCCACGTGGGCGTGGCGACGGTCCAAATCCGACGGGTTTGGGTCGATGGGGCTCAGCGATGGCGGCACTAGGAGGCGACCCAATGGTATGGAATTGCAGAGGAGGAGAGGGGCTCTGAAGTGGTGTGTGTGGTGGGGTGTGAAACTCGATGGAGGAGGAGCAAAACGGGGAAGAAGGTTCGAATGGGTTAAAGAGGGTGGCGGCGGCCTGATTTGAACAATGAATAGTGGAATTAAAATTAGGGTTTAATTCTATTTTTAAATAATTTCAAGTGGAATTTTACGTTTAAATCCATAACTTTCAAACCGTATTGAATCCAGTCCAAACGAAAGTGTCTCTAGCAAATAGACCCTATTCCAGATCCAACGGTCTAGGTCCCGTCAGCCCAAGAGTTCATCTCGACCCCCGTTTCTCAGTTTTAAATATAATTCATTTATTTTTAAATTCAACCGTCTATAAAAATTCACCGGGGCCACATACGGACTCGGAAAAATCCAGAAAAAATATATTTGTCTTTGTTACAACGATACGGTCCTAACAAAATTAATTTCGTCGAATTCTGAGACCGTTTGAAAAATGGCGATTTTTCAGTCGATTAAATTTGACTGAAATGAACAAAACACATTTTCCTTTGCCACGCTCACATATTAATTCGGAAAATTCTAAAAATTGAAACCTAGCAATAATATGATATTCCGGTTCCAATGAAATTGGTTTCGTCGAAAACAGAGATCGTTTGAAAATTGACTATTTTCACTGGCTTTAATATTATTTAAAGATGGAATTTTTTTATTTCTGCCACATTTTTCCACCCAATAATTTAAAATAAAAATTTTAAATTGGTTCGGATTTTCCTGGTCGTTACAATCTCCCCCACTTAAGAATTTTCGTCCTCGAAAAGGAAACAAAATAAAGTAGGAACCAAGTTGGAAAATGTAAATTGATATAAACGTACCTTAGTATAAGAGTTACTCGGAGATATCCACCCTGCACTTGGGGTAAGCCTTTTTGATGCTATCTTCAGTCTCCCAAGTACAGTCTCTAGGATCCCCACTCCACTGAACCTTGACTAGGTTGATCTTCTTGTTCCTCAACACCCGGGTTTCTTTGCCAATAATCTTCATCGGATCCTTCCTCACTGTCAGATTAGGAGTAATATCCAAGACCTGTTGATTCAATTCATCCTCAATCAAATCAGGATCGTGCACATGCTTGCGGAGTTGAGACACATGAAATACATCATGCACCCCAGGCAACCAATCGGGCAACTGCACTCGATAAGCAAGAGTACCAATCCTTTCGAGAATAGGAAATGGACCAATGAACCTTGGCGCCAATTTCCCAGTCTTCCCAAACCGAATCACGCCCCTCAATGGAGAAACCTTCAAATATTCTCGATCACCAACCGAGAATTCTAAGTGTCTTCTTCGCTGATCTGCATAACTCTTCTGTCGGCTCTGAGCAGCCAACCGGCGCTTCTTAATCAAGTCAACCTTGTCCGATGCTTCACGAACCATGTCGGGACCCAAGACTAATCGATTGCCTGGCTCCACCCAACATGCCGGGGACCTGCATGGTCTGCCATATAGTAACTCAAACGATGACATTCCCAAACTGGCTTGGTAGCTATTATTGTAAGAGAACTCCACCAAGTATAAATGGTCTTCCCATGAACCACCATAGTCAAGAATGCACGCTCGCAACAAGTCTTCTAAAATGCGGTTCACCCTCTCAGTCTGGCCATCTGTCTGAGGGTGATAAGCTGTGCTCAGATTCAACTTAGTACCGAGTTCTTCTTGGAAGGCTTCCCAGAACTTGCTCGTAAATATTGGATCCCGATCACTGACAATGCTTCTTGGGATCGCATGCAGTCTGACAATCTCTTTAAGATAAAGCTGCGCCAAACTCCGAGCTGTTCTGTTGGTCTTGATAGGGATAAAATGGGCAGACTTTGTTAAGCGGTCAACAATTACCCATATACTATCGTTCCCTTTTCTGGTACGGGGAAAACCATCAATAAAGTCCATAGAAATTTCCTCCCACTTCCAGCCTGGAACTCCTAGCGGTTGCAATAGACCCGCTAGCTTCTGCTGATCACTTTTGACTTGCTGACAAGTGGGACATCTAGAAACATAAATAGAAATATCTCTCTTCATGGATCTCCACCAGAATGTGCGCTTGAGGTCTTGATACATCTTGCTCACCCCCGGATGAATACTGAGCTTAGATTTGTGGCACTCATCCATAACTTCCCTTCTGAGCTCAGGAATGTAAGGAACACAAATTCGGCCAGAAAGCTTCAGAACCCCCCTGTCGTCAATTTGGAAGCTAGTGGATTCGCCATCCTGAATTCTTTTGATAATCCTCTGAATAAATTTATCATCCTTCTGGAGAGCAGAGATTTTATCAATCAGAGTAGAAGTTATAATGAGGTTGGCGAGAAGGAGTTTGTCGCCCTCGGCATTCTTTCTACTGAGCGCATCGGCTACAACGTGCTTTCCCTGGAGTATATAGGATAACAAAATCATATGATGCAAGAAATTCAACCCAGCGTTGCTGCCTCATATTCAAATCTCTTTGGGTAAAAAGATGCTTCAAGGATTTGTGATCCGTGTATACTTCGAACTTCTCACCCAAGAGATAGTGCCTCCATATTTTAAGAGCAAATACAATGGCCATTAGCTCAAGATCATGAGTGGCGTAATTCTTTTCATGCGGTTTCAATTGGCGGCTAGCATATGCGACTACTTTGCCTTGCTGCATCAGCACCGCACCAATACCTTAAATAGATAAAGGAATAACATGTTAAAATGAGATTAAAAGAAAATGTTATCTCTAACATGTTGATTTTTGTATAAAAGAAACAACCTTGCTTAGAAGCGTCGGTCCAGACTATCAAATCCTGATTGCCATCTATAATGGTCAACACAGGAGCATTGGTCAACCTCCCTTTTAGATCTTGGAAAGCTTTCTCGCATTCGGGCGTCCAAATAAATTTTGTATGCTTCTTGGTCAGGTTTGTCAATGGGCAAGCTATCTTTGAAAAATCTTTGACAAATTTCCGATAATAGCCAGCCAGCCCTAAGAAACTTCTGACCTCTATGGGAGTTCGAGGCTGCTTCCAGTCTTGGATGGCTGAGATTTTTCCTGGATCAACTGAAATGCCTTCTTTTGATACGACATGTCCGAGGAATTTCACCTCTTCTTGCCAGAATATGCATTTGGAGAATTTGGCTTTCAGCACATTTATACGCAAAATCTCCAAGACTTCCCTCAGATGTTGTTCGTGCTCAGCAGTGGATTTAGAAAAGATGAGGATGTCATCGATGAAAACGAGCACAAATTTATTTAGAACATCTCTAAAAACTCTATTCATCAGATCAACAAAATATGCTGGAGCATTACATAGACCGAAAGGCATTACCAGCCATTCATAAAAGATATCCGGCCCTCTGAAAGCAGTTAGAGGCACACATTCTTCTGCGATGCGAAGTTGATGGAAGCCTGTAGCTAGGTCCATTCTAGAGAAAACTCGCGCCCCATGCAAGCGGTCGAGCAAGTCATCAATACGAGGCAGTGGGTATTTGTTCTTCAGAGTTTGTTTGTTGAGATCACGGTAGTCCACACATAACCTGAGGGTACCGTCTGATTTTGGGGCGAACACCACTGTTGCGCCCCATTCTGAGAAGCTAGGCCTGATCAGACCCTTAAACAAAAGCTGGTTGGTTTGATTTCTCAGCTCTTCTTTTTCTTTGGGTGACATTCTCGGAATAGGATGTACGACAGGCCTTGCATTCGGAGCCAAGTCAATTCTGAAGTTGATTTCTCTACGTGGGGGTAAGCCTTCAACTTCCTTGAACACATCAGCATAATCTCTGACAATAGGAATTTCTTCAATAGAAGTAGGAGTGACTTCTAGAGAGGACCAGAATTCTTTTCTGTCAGTGGCTGAGCCGTGGCATGGTATTGTAACATTTCCAAGCTCAACTTTAACCCTGATAATCCTTTCAGCACATACTAACACAGCCTCATACTTGGTTAGCCAATCCATTCCCAGTATGATATCATAACCGGAAAAATTCATGACGATTAGGTCAAAAGGAAATTGATATCGAGAATAGGAAATGGGCACTCTACAATATTGGTCGAGAATGAGAGATCCTCCTATAGGACTATGAGCTCTAATCAATTCCTTAAGTTTTCGAGGTTTCAGTTTTTACTTTTTAATGATGTCAGAAGAAATAAAACTACGTGCTGCACCAGTGTAACGACCCGTATTCTACACATCATAGGATTGTAGAATATTTATTTCTTTCCCGTATGAAGTTGTATGGTCATGTAATTTTGGGAAACATTTATTAGAGTCATTTCCCCTGTTCATGATTTTTGTCGATTTTTAAATGACCATTTTGCCCCTAGTTAGTACTGTTTTGGCCATAACTTTTGATAGGGAAGGAATTTTGACCTGAAACCACTTCCATTAGATCCGTTTGATGGTTTCTCTTTCCGTAGAGTGGTCATAATAGCCAAACGGACTTACCGTTTGGGAGATATGGCTGAAACAAGGTTTGGAGGGTGAAAAACTGCATAATTGGGCTAAACCGGGTAGTTAGCAATTGGGCCCATAAGGAGATTTCGGGATTGGGGTTGTATAAGGGCTGATTAGGGTTAGAAAACATCCTTTTAGTCATTTTTCCAGCCACCATTTCATTTCATAGAACCCTATTAATGGCCTCCAACCTCTAAATCACTCCAAACCACTCCAAACTTGAAGAAAAGGGATTAGCAACGACAAATCAAGGCAAATCAACACCAAATCGGGATTAGAGCTGCTACAACACTTTGTTATCTTCACCAAATCTGAGATTTATTTCGGATTTTGCTTTATTTGTGGCTAAGGTGAGTGATTAGCTTGCTTTTTGCACTAATTATGGTTATTCGGGGTGATTAGTGCTAATTAGCGTTTTTAAACGAAAATAAATTCTGGAAAAATGGTTACAAATTCATAAATAATGTTTTAGACCTCTGATATGAGTTTGGGTTAATTTGGTTAAGTTTTGCTAATCATGTCATTAGTTATGCTCACATATGCTTAAGGGAAAATATGGGGTTTTGGGCATGTTTGATCTATTTTACCATGTCACATTGTTGCTTTGGTGTTTGAGGTCACTTGTATGTGTTGCTATGACCCTTTGGTATGCTTTGTGATTGGTTTCAATAGTTAGAATGGTCGAAAACGCCGTCGAGAGGCGCATAAACACTTGCTGGAAAGTTGCAGGAAATCGGATCGGATCGCCCCTACCGACCCGAACCGCCCACTTCTCTTCACCACGAACCGAACCGGATCGCTACAGCGAAGCAAGCTACGCCACGACCTGAAGGATCCGAACCGATCCAGTGTGCAATGAAGGACTCCGATCCGAACCGTCACAAGAGGGAGACAGGGATCCGACCCGAACCGATGGTGCACTCCGATCCGACCTGAAGTAACAGTCACGAAACGAGACGATGAAGACCACAATCCCAATGATGATGAAAGGGATCCGAACCACGGCGTGAAGAAGGCTCCGACCCGATCCGAGGACTGATGCCTGGTGGTTGAGGGCGGTACGAACCACGACACGATGGAAGGGTGCGAACCGAACCGAGATGGTGGACCCGAACCGATCCGATGGGTGGTCACGAATCCGACCCGATCCGAATTGGAGGAGGAGATGATGATCCGAACCGATCCGAAGGAGGAAGACCCATAACCCGAAATGCAAAGGTAGTTCAAGTGGAAGTTCGAGCTCAGGATCCAGACGGGAACCAATGAGTTCGCTTCGTGATTGGGCTTTGCTGCGGGACGTGTGCTAAGGAGTTGTCGATGTCTATGACTTTGGATCACTAGGTGTTGGAGGTAGAGAGACAAACTCGGGCTTTGGATATGGTGCGACTAGGGAGCTACCTACCAATGGAGTGGGGTCATGGAAACGTTGGGCGTGATCCCATAGGTATGGCGTTGGTGGTAGTAGGAATGTGCATAGTCGTACAAAGTCGAGTTCTGTCGTTTGAGTAAAGTGCTCTAGTGATCAAAGAAGTGGATGTCGTATGCTTTACGCACCGAGTGAGAGATGCGAGGATGGTTGTTATGTTTGATTGTTTGACACACACACATCCCCACCCCCGTATACTTATATTATGTGTTTGTGACATCATAGAGTGTTGTACCGTGTAGTACTAACTCTTTGATTGCAGGTCCAGGTTCAGGTATGACTTAGTATACCTGTTATTATTCTGTTTGTGCTTGCTACCACTCATACCAGACTGATGTCTGACCCAGAGTTTTATGTTTCTTCTTATTACTCTGGGTGCTCACACGAGCAGACTAGAGACAGGGATAGCTGGTAGTGCGCTTGGTAGATGGACTGAAGACGAGCAGGAGGCTCCACGTATGATATATAGTCATTCTCCCTGTGTCGTGATTGGTATCTACTTTGGGCATTAGTAGCATACCTATTTTGTTTATCTTGGAGACAGTATTTTGAAGTTGTAATAAGCTGTATTTGATATTTCCGCTACTCTGATGATGTTAGTTCAAGTTTTTTTCAGCTTATGCACTGTCTCATCTGTTTTGTGTCAAGTATATGTTGGTTATTATATTTTATCCCATGCGCTGTGAGACATATTACGGGTTCTTTATTTGGTTCATCTTCTTTCTTTCTCATTCTTTGGCGACCGTCCCATGCCAATTGGACATGTGTACAGCGCACAAATGGAGTAAATGTCGGTTGGTGCGGGGCGGGCCGTCACACTTGGTATCAGAGCTCTAGGTTGCGTAATTCACCTAGGGAAAGACACTAGGGAGAGATAGTACGTATATGAGAGCGCTATTTGTGATTATTTTGGTTTTCAAAAGCTATATCTATATATAGTATTAGTATGTTTAAGAGTGAAGTCGCATTGCACTGCACTGGCACCACTATGGGGATGGTTAATCGTTTTCTCTTTAACAGATTTGACGATGAGCCGAGGAAGAGGTGCTGGTAGAGGGGCCAATAATGGGAATCCCCCTGACATGAGGGCTATGTTTACCAACCTCATGAGAGAGATGCTTGTGGATATTCAGAGGGAGGCTCCTAATGTTGCCAATGCTGGAGGTGTAGCGGTGCAAGCGCCTAGGGTCGATTTCGCCAAGCTGAGTAAGGATTACACTAATCTTGGTGGAAAGCCGTTTCACGGAACAGAGTCGGCCACGGATGTTCAAGATTGGTTGGATAGCTGTGACCGTATCTTCGACGATTTGGGTATCGAGGATGCGATGAAGAGAAGGCTAGCGTCTCGTCAGCTGCAAGGACGAGCGATGAATTGGTGGAATGCTATTAGGGCAGCCACACCAGAAGATCAAGTTACTTGGGATCAGTTTAAAGCTCGCTTTAGCGACAAGTATATCCCAGCTGCCCAGAAGTCGGAATTGTTTAGGAAGTTCTTGGAGCTTAAGCAGAATGGGAGGGCAGTATCGGATTATGTTGCTGAGTTCGACACTTTGTCAAAGTATGGGTTATCTCTAATTGATACTCCCGAAAAGAAAAATGAGAGGTTCATCACTGGTTTGGACGAATACTTAGGGGAGAGGCTGATTAATCACATCGATGAGACGTTTGAGTCGATCGTGGGAAAAGCTTTGAGGTCAGAAAGTCTTTACCCTAAGCCGAAGACTGGGGTTGTTGCTGCATCTGCTGAAGAGCCAAAGCCGCAAGCAAGCGGTGGAGGCAAGAATAACTCTCAGAATAAGAGGAAGCAGAACCAAGCTAAGGATGGCCAAAAGAAAAGCAGGAAAGAAGTCGAATGCTTCAAATGTGGAAAGAAGGGCCATTATGCAAGGGAGTGTAGGGCCAAGACAGTGGGAAAGAAGTGCTTTAACTGTGGCCAGGAGGGACATTTTAAGGATAAGTGCCCGCAACCTCTGAAGGAGAATCAGCTTGTGAAAGCATATGCCATCAATGCTGTTCCTTCTTCGTCGAATGCCCCAACTGCGGCGGAGAAAGGAAAGGGAGTCGTCATTCAAGGTATGCTTTCCATTTATGATCTTCCTGTTAGAGTTTTGTTCGATACCGGGGCTTCCCATTCCTTCATATCTAGTGACCTGGTAGATAGGTTGGGATTGGAACCCGAGTTAGTCGATAGACCATTATCTGTGACGAACCCGATTGGTGGTTCAACAAACCTCAGTATGATCTGTCGTAATGTGGTCTTATCGAGTCATGGATGTATGTTTGTTTGTGATTGCTTTGTTTTGGGCTTTACTGGGTATGGCATTATTTTGGGAGTCGATTGGCTCCAAAGATACGGGGTGGTGGTAGACTGTGAGGGCTTTTTGGTGACAGTTAGGGCGGATGATGGGCGGAGGGTAGTGTTTGGTAATCTACCCTGTGATGGGGTAATGGCTAGTTTTGTAAATTCCCTCGACATCCCGCATGATGAGTTATCAGGTTTGCCCGTAGTTGGCCAGTACCCGGACATCTTCGAGGAAGTGACCGGACTTCCACCACACCGAGAGATTGAGTTTCGTATTGATTTAGTGAAAGATGCCAGACCTATAGTGATGCCACTTCGTCGTATGGCACCACGAGAACAGCGAGAGCTCGAGGTGCAAGTTAGCGATCTTTTGAAGAAGGGATTTATTAGAAGAAGTGTTTCCGAGTGGGGAGCACCAGTTGTGTTTGCTACTAAGGCAGATGGTTCCCTTCGATTGTGTGTGGACTATCGCGAGTTAAATAAGGTGACGAGGAAGAATAAGTATCCTCTACCACGGATAGATGATTTGTTTGATCAACTGGAAGGAGCGAGAGTGTTCTCCCAGTTGGACCTCGCGACAGGATTTCATCAGCTCCGTGTAGCAGCTGATAGTATAGCTAAAACGGCATTTAGGACGCCGTCTGGGTTCTATGAGTGGTTGGTCATGCCATTCGGGTTGACCAATGCACCAGCATACTTCGTGGATCTTATGAATAGAGTATTCAGAGACCAATTGAATAAGTTTGTTCTTGTGTTCGTAGACGATATCCTTGTTTACTCGAGGACAGAAGAGGAACACAAGGAGCATTTGAGAATTGTGTTGGAGGTGTTGAGAAGGCACCAACTGAAAGCGAAGTTTTCTAAGTGTCACTTCTGGAGGAGAGAAGTGAGATTCTTGGGCCATGTTGTTTCAGAGAATGGTATTGCCGTGGACCCTGCAAAGGTGGCTACGGTACAAGATTGGTCTGCGCCCAAGAATGCAAAGGATGTAAGAAGTTTCTTGGGGTTAGCTGGATATTATCGTAAGTTTATCAAAGACTTCTCCAAGACAGCGGCACCGTTGACTCAGTTGACTAAGAAGAATCAAGCCTTCGTTTGGGACGGAGGGTGTGAAAAAGCATTCAAGAGTCTAAAGGAAAAGTTGACGCGTGCACCAGTATTGGTCATTCCTAAGGGAAATGAAGAGATGACGGTATACACGGATGCTTGTGGTACCGGACTGGGTGCGGTATTGATGCAAGGAGGTAGGGTTGTAGCTTATGCTAGTCGACAGCTAAAGCCACATGAGAAGAAGTATCCTACCCATGATTTGGAATTGGCAGCAATTGTATTTGCACTGAAGATGTGGAGACATTACCTCTTGGGAGAAAGATTTGAGCTGTTTACCGACCATAAATCGTTGAAGTACCTCTTCTCTCAGAAAGATCTGAATCTCCGTCAGCAGAGATGGTTAGAGTTCTTGGCTTCGTATGATTTTGATATCGCGTATACACCTGGGAAGGGTAATGCGGTAGCCGACGCCTTGAGTAGGAGACATGCCAGCTTAGGGGCAATGTTTCTTGAATGGAAGCAGCTGGAGTATATTGCGGGGTTTGATTTCAGACCAAGGTGCGAATTGGATCCAGTTATGTTATCTAGCTTGACGATCAGACCCACTTTGATTGAGAGGATTGGTTCCAGTCAAAGGAACGACCCTAATTTATTGGAAGTCATCTCCAAGTTGGAAATGAATGTCGATGGGGAGATGGACAAGTATGGGCTTGATCGAGATGGATGGCTTCGGAAGAATGGAAAGCTTGTTGTACCCAATGTCAATGGATTGAGGGATGAAGTGCTTAGAGAATGTCATCACTCAAAGCTAACTATACATCCCGGCGGTAATAAGATGTATCGAGATATGAAGCAGACTTACTACTGGGAAGGGATGAAAAGAGACGTTGGGAAGTTTATATCCAAGTGCAGGAATTGCCAGCTAGTTAAAGCCGAGCAAAAGAAGCCTAGTGGGTTGTTGCAACCATTAGAGATTCCCGAATGGAAATGGGAACAAGTTTCGATGGATTTCATCGATGGTTTACCAAGGACTAGATCGGGATATGATAGCATTTGGGTAATTGTGGATCGACTGACCAAGAGTGCAAGATTTATACCAGTTAAGTCGAACAGAACTGCAGCCAAGTTGGCAGAATTGTATATGAAGTGGGTAGTGAGATTTCATGGAGTACCCAAAGGCATTGTGAGTGACCGAGATCCGTTGTTTACTAGTGGATTTTGGAAGAGCTTACAAGAGGCTCTAGGGTCAGGATTACACCTCAGTACCGCATACCATCCTCAGACCGACGGTCAGACGGAGAGGGTGAATCGTATATTGGAAGATCTCTTGAGAGCGTGTATATTGGACTTTGGTGGATCATGGGATGACCATTTGCATCTGGTGGAGTTTGCATATAATAATAGCTACCAATCCAGTATTGGTATGGCTCCATATGAAGCTTTGTACGGGAGACCGTGCAATTCACCATCATGTTGGATAGAGACTGGTGAGAAGTTTGTGCTTGGACCAGATGTGGTGAGAGAAACTTCCGATAAGATCAAGATCATTCAGCAACGAATGAAAGCTGCTCAGGATAGGCAGAAAAGCTATGCTGATAAGAGGAGAAGAGACTTGAAATTCTCCGTTGGTGACTTGGTGTTTGTCAAGATCTCTCCGTTGAAAAGCGTGATACGATTTGGCAGGAGAGGCAAGTTGGCACCAAGATTTGTGGGTCCTTTCCAAGTTCTCGAGGAAGTTGGGAATTTGGCGTATAGAGTTGGCTTACCAGAGAAAATGGCAGGAGTTCACGATGTGTTTCACGTTTCCCAACTAAGGAAGTTCGTTCACGACTCAAATGTGACTATTTCACCTGATCAGTTAGAGGACTTCGAGGTAGAACCTGAGGCGGTTGAGAACCGCAAGCCGATTCGTATTGTGGGGCATGATACGAAGCAACTTCGAAGAAAGTCGGTGAAGCTAGTCAAAGTTCAGTGGGGCGAGGACGAAAATGATTGTGCTTGGGAGACAGAGGAAAGCATTAGAAAGGCTTATCCAGAACTCTTTGCCTGGTAAGATTTACTTTACGATTTAGTTATTCCGCATGCTAGGATAGACTTGTTTTGCTTGTTTTGCATGTTTGATGGTTGTTTTATGATTGATAGGCATGCGGGACCCTTGTGTGTGTTTGATTAGGGAATTTCGGGGGCGAAATTTCTTAAGGGGGGAAGAGTGTAACGACCCGTATTCTACACATCATAGGATTGTAGAATATTTATTTCTTTCCCGTGTGAAGTTGTATGGTCATGTAATTTTGGGAAACATTTATTAGAGTCATTTCCCCTGTTCATGATTTTTGTCGATTTTTAAATGACCATTTTGCCCCTAGTTAGTACTGTTTTGGCCATAACTTTTGATAGGGAAGGAATTTTGACCTGAAACCACTTCCATTAGATCCGTTTGATGGTTTCTCTTTCCGTAGAGTGGTCATAATAGCCAAACGGACTTACCGTTTGGGAGATATGGCTGAAACAAGGTTTGGAGGGTGAAAAACTGCATAATTGGGCTAAACCGGGTAGTTAGCAATTGGGCCCATAAGGAGATTTCGGGATTGGGGTTGTATAAGGGCTGATTAGGGTTAGAAAACATCCTTTTAGTCATTTTTCCAGCCACCATTTCATTTCATAGAACCCTATTAATGGCCTCCAACCTCTAAATCACTCCAAACCACTCCAAACTTGAAGAAAAGGGATTAGCAACGACAAATCAAGGCAAATCAACACCAAATCGGGATTAGAGCTGCTACAACACTTTGTTATCTTCACCAAATCTGAGATTTATTTCGGATTTTGCTTTATTTGTGGCTAAGGTGAGTGATTAGCTTGCTTTTTGCACTAATTATGGTTATTCGGGGTGATTAGTGCTAATTAGCGTTTTTAAACGAAAATAAATTCTGGAAAAATGGTTACAAATTCATAAATAATGTTTTAGACCTCTGATATGAGTTTGGGTTAATTTGGTTAAGTTTTGCTAATCATGTCATTAGTTATGCTCACATATGCTTAAGGGAAAATATGGGGTTTTGGGCATGTTTGATCTATTTTACCATGTCACATTGTTGCTTTGGTGTTTGAGGTCACTTGTATGTGTTGCTATGACCCTTTGGTATGCTTTGTGATTGGTTTCAATAGTTAGAATGGTCGAAAACGCCGTCGAGAGGCGCATAAACACTTGCTGGAAAGTTGCAGGAAATCGGATCGGATCGCCCCTACCGACCCGAACCGCCCACTTCTCTTCACCACGAACCGAACCGGATCGCTACAGCGAAGCAAGCTACGCCACGACCTGAAGGATCCGAACCGATCCAGTGTGCAATGAAGGACTCCGATCCGAACCGTCACAAGAGGGAGACAGGGATCCGACCCGAACCGATGGTGCACTCCGATCCGACCTGAAGTAACAGTCACGAAACGAGACGATGAAGACCACAATCCCAATGATGATGAAAGGGATCCGAACCACGGCGTGAAGAAGGCTCCGACCCGATCCGAGGACTGATGCCTGGTGGTTGAGGGCGGCACGAACCACGACACGATGGAAGGGTGCGAACCAAACCGAGATGGTGGACCCGAACCGATCCGATGGGTGGTCACGAATCCGACCCGATCCGAATTGGAGGAGGAGATGATGATCCGAACCGATCCGAAGGAGGAAGACCCATAACCCGAAATGCAAAGGTAGTTCAAGTGGAAGTTCGAGCTCAGGATCCAGACGGGAACCAATGAGTTCGCTTCGTGATTGGGCTTTGCTGCGGGACGTGTGCTAAGGAGTTGTCGATGTCTATGACTTTGGATCACTAGGTGTTGGAGGTAGAGAGACAAACTCGGGCTTTGGATATGGTGCGACTAGGGAGCTACCTACCAATGGAGTGGGGTCATGGAAACGTTGGGCGTGATCCCATAGGTATGGCGTTGGTGGTAGTAGGAATGTGCATAGTCGTACAAAGTCGAGTTCTGTCGTTTGAGTAAAGTGCTCTAGTGATCAAAGAAGTGGATGTCGTATGCTTTACGCACCGAGTGAGAGATGCGAGGATGGTTGTTATGTTTGATTGTTTGACACACACACATCCCCACCCCCGTATACTTATATTATGTGTTTGTGACATCATAGAGTGTTGTACCGTGTAGTACTAACTCTTTGATTGCAGGTCCAGGTTCAGGTATGACTTAGTATACCTGTTATTATTCTGTTTGTGCTTGCTACCACTCATACCAGACTGATGTCTGACCCAGAGTTTTATGTTTCTTCTTATTACTCTGGGTGCTCACACGAGCAGACTAGAGACAGGGATAGCTGGTAGTGCGCTTGGTAGATGGACTGAAGACGAGCAGGAGGCTCCACGTATGATATATAGTCATTCTCCCTGTGTCGTGATTGGTATCTACTTTGGGCATTAGTAGCATACCTATTTTGTTTATCTTGGAGACAGTATTTTGAAGTTGTAATAAGCTGTATTTGATATTTCCGCTACTCTGATGATGTTAGTTCAAGTTTTTTTCAGCTTATGCACTGTCTCATCTGTTTTGTGTCAAGTATATGTTGGTTATTATATTTTATCCCATGCGCTGTGAGACATATTACGGGTTCTTTATTTGGTTCATCTTCTTTCTTTCTCATTCTTTGGCGACCGTCCCATGCCAATTGGACATGTGTACAGCGCACAAATGGAGTAAATGTCGGTTGGTGCGGGGCGGGCCGTCACAACCGGTGTCAAATAGGACAGTAATAGGGATGTTTTTAATGTTAAGAGTACCACTTAAAACATCAGGTGTACCTGGGCCCTCGGTAGGAGCTGGTGTAGTCGTACCCTCATAGACATGTGCCACCTGAGCATCTTTCAACAATGGGCAATTCGGCTTGATATGCCCCTTCTGGTGGCAGTTGTAGCAATCCAGGTTGCGGTGAGGATTCTGGCCACTATTCTGAGAATTATGACCCTGATTCTGAGAGCTCTGACCACGGTTTTGACTGGGGTCTGAATCATTTCTCTTGACTCTTTTAGGCAGTTTACACTCGTAATCAAAGTGCCCGGTCTTGCCACAATTAAAGCATGTCAACTTGCTCCGGTCTCTCTTCTTCCCCTGTGGCTTTGCAGCTGAAGAATTTCCTGTCTCTGATTTCTTGCTAGTCTGCTCCTTCTGGCTATTATTCTGATTCTTTGCTCTCTCTTGTTGGGCAGACTCATCATTTTCTTCGTAGCGGCTGGCAAAGGTGATAACTTCATGGAAGGGAAGATTGATATGAGCTGTAACCCTACTCAGATACTTTGTAGCGAGGCCCTTAATGAATTTCTTGTTCTTTTCAGTTGGGTCCTGAATTAGGTTAGGGGCATAACGGGAAAGCTCATCAAATTTCATCGCATATTCAGCAATTGTCATATTTCCTTGTTTCAGATTGACAAATTGTTCACGAAGGCGTTCTCTTGCTTGTGGAGGGATGTATTTCTCATTGAAAAGTTCTTTGAATTTTGCCTAGGACATGTTGGCTACATCTTTTCCAATCTTAACGGTGTCCCACCAGTGCTTAGCTTGATCTTTGAGTTGCCATGCTGCCAGGAAACACTTTCTCTGATCCTCAAGTTCCATCCCTTCTAAGATTTTCTCACAATTCTTGAGCCATGACTCTGCTTCAACAGCAGACTCTCTACCAGTGAAAGAAACTCCGCCCAAGTTTTTGAATTTCTTTGACATCCGTTCTAGGTCGAATGGCTGTGCGACCCTGGGGTCGGGCTGCTCATGAATGGGCTCTTCTCTGGGTGGCCCTCTAGCTCCACCTCTCCCTCTTCCACGGGTTCTAGCTCTAGTACTCATAATGAATTAGTCTGTAACATCAAGAGGAGAGTCAGACCAACAGAAATGAAAAAAAAAATTCAAAGGAAAGGCTAAGAGGTGAAAATGATGTAACGACTGATAAATATGTGCTATTATGTTATGCTCACTCTAGGACTTTAGTCCTATCTCTAATGAGACGTATTGCTATAAATATGTTATATCCCAAAACTAAGGTTAAACCAAAGCTCTGATACCAACTGTGATAACCCCAAACCTCCGTAGAACGAAAGCTGAGATGATCATTCGAATACAACATAAATATAGCAACACATAACACAGATAACAACATAAATATGAGAATCTATAAAACAACAACATCAACATAGCAGCGGAATATGGATGTTATCATAACACAGAATCCCAATCACAGAGTCCTACTTATTACATCAAAATCCCAACAAAAGGAAACATGTACATAATGTCAAAAGTACAGTTTGAAATGAAATGCAATACGATCAAAATGTCTCAAAGTCTAAGCAGGAATAAAGATAAAGATGAGGGTCCGCATAGTCCAGCAAAGCACCTCGATAAGCAGCAACACCCAAGCAAATAAGCAAGCTCCAAGATCAGCAACTCCAAGGAAGCAACTAACAACCTGTCAATTGGCTGCCCGTGTGGAAAGAGGGCACCCAAATTTCAAAGTGAAACAAAATTCGAGTCAGTCGTAGGACTGGTGTGAGAAATCATCCTATACTAACTAATCATATGGCAAATTACAGGACCACGCCGCTAAGGCGGAACGGGTTTACTCCATTGGATTGCCAGTGCATAATTAAGTACATCGTTTAAAAAACGCTATGCATTTAAAGAAAAATGAGATCGTTATAAGACCCAAGTCCCATCACACAATGCAACGCACACCAGAGGAAAGGGTTTTTCCTTATAACGATCAAAAGATGATAAATACGTCAAACATATTACTATTAGTGTGTGTATGTTTTCATAAATTATTCAATATAAATGTATTAATCCTAGACGACATAGGTACCATATATTATGCCGTCGTATATAAGTATACAACTAAAATCGTAATGTCGTATTGGAGGATTGGTTTCCATCATGAGTCGAGGCTAGGGGCAAGCTCCTCTCCGATTCGAGACACTCTAGCAAATGCCTCAGGATCCCCCGCAGTGAACCCTTGGAAGCGGTAGTGCCGGTCCACACATATGTGTATGGATTGGTTATGCCTGAACACACGTTTCCCGGTCCCTTAGGACCTATAGTATGACCACCAACGGCCTATAAAACATGAGGTACCTCAAAATCCATCATCCACATAAGTAAAATATCAGCACTGGTAGGTCCCTGACACAACTCTAGCTAGAAAGAAACGTGTGCACTCCCTACGGTTCGTATCCCGTTTTTGACTCATACCGGGGTGTGAGGCTCGTGAGGTTACGTTATACACAAAGCTACGCCTAAACAAGCCGTGCTTTGATCATTTTTCACAAGGCCTGCTTTTCAACAAAACCTTGATCATTCGCATCTTAGCGGGCCACATTGACAATTCGCGTCATGCTATCGGTAACTACTAACATATACCAGGGTGTTAAGCAGAGAATAAATTCTCTACCACCAAACAAGCATACATTAATAAAAATTGATTTAGTTACACGAAACGAATTCCAACGTCAGACGCGCGTCCATACAAGTCCGTTCTGGGTTTGAACGAAACCGGAGATACCAGAGAGGTTCTCGCTTATCCGGACAATCAGCTCATACGACCGGCCAACTACTACATCGACCCCTTCCTGGGAGCAAGTCAGTCCAAGGTCTCAATAATCGTTGTCCGTTCGACGTGAAGATCGCCGGTCTTCAACATCGTCTTATATTATTTCGATTCACATCGTCGTTTGATTATTTGAAATGAGTTAAACTCGGCCTTTTCAAATAATCATCGCATAATTATCATTTAAAACATTTCACGTCGTTTATATCCATTTATAACGATTTACTGCTATTTTTATTTATTTAAAAATAGTGAGAATTAATTAAACGACGCTTCGGGTCGATAGGCGACCCTGGCGCTGCTTTTATTAAAATTTGTTTTGAACATATCTTAAAATCTAACCGTCAGATTTTGGTAAATTTTATGTCGTTGGTAAGCTCTTTCCAAGACAGTCCTAACGGATCCAGTTTTGGGAGAATTCAACGGTCGTATCTTTCTGTACAACCGTTTAAAGTTATGGTTTCAAAACGCGAACTACAGCGCGTGTTTCGCTTCGTTTAAATTTATATTATATATATATATATAAATAAATAAATATATGTATACAAACCATTTGGCGATTCCCAAAGTCCATTCTTTTATTTTATAAAGTAGATATTTTTGTCCGCCAATTCTAATGCGGCAAAAATTATAGTTTCAACGACGTCTATTTTTATATTCAACAAACATGATATTTTATTTGCATATACAATGTAAATGTAACTTTTCTTTGCATATACAATGTAAATTATAGTTTCAAACCCTTTATTCTTTTATTTGCATATACAATGTAAATGTCTTTTACATTGAAAAATGTAACTTTTCTTTTATTTCTTCACATTGAAAAATAATGTTTGTTATTCTTTACTTTACTTTCTTCACATAGAAAATGTTTCTTTTCTTTATTTCCTTTTCATAGAAAGATGTTTGTTTTCATTTTACTTTACATTAGAAAAATGTAACTTTTTATTCTTTACACTGGAAAAATATAACTTTTTATTCTTTTGACTTTACATTGGAAAAATGTACATATTTTTCTCTTTTTTTTTCATTAGAAAATGTAACTTTTAATCTCTTTTACCTTGCAAATGTAAATGTTTCCCTTTTAATTTACATTAGAAAATGTTAATGTTATTTTCTTTTTAACAAAGAAAATGTTAATGTTATTTTTCTTTTCTTTTTAACAAAGAAAATGTTTTCTTTCTTTTTAACAAAGAAAATGTTTACATTCTTTTTCTTTTCAACAAAGAAAATGTTTACATTTGCTTTTACACTAGAAATTAAATATATTTTCTTTTACATAAGAAAATGTTAATGTTACTTTTATTTCTTTTACATTGAAATAAATGTTTTCTATAGCTTATGTAAATACCTTTCCTAGCGTCAGCATTTCTAAATAACTATATTTCTAATGCCAGTTATTTGATCCATTTCAATTATATAATATGACGATGAAATATGTGTCACAATACTCAAATTATCACAACGGTGGTTTTGGTGTCATAATATTCAGAATAACACAACGATGGTTTTGGTGTCATAGCATTCAAAGTAACACAATGATGGTTTTGGTGTCATAACATTCAAAATAACACAATGATGGTTTTGGCGTCACAATATTCAATATAACACAATGATGGTTTTGGCGTCACAATATTCAATATAACACAATGATGGTTTTGGTGTTATAGCATTTATTTTAACACAACGGTATAAATTGTGTCATTGTAACTATACTAACACAATGATGTAAATTGTGGTGTACTTTTGATGAATCACAATAAAAGCCTCATCTTTATTTGTAAATGAAAATAAAGATCTTTAAACTTACATTCTGTTATATGTAAATGAAGACAAAAATAGAAATTGTCCCTTTACTTATGTTGACAAAATGAGCACAAAATTTTGTTCTTTTATTATGTTCACAAACAACATAAAAATTTGTCTTTTTATCATGTTAACAAAATGACATAAAACTTGTCCTTTTTATTTTTACAAACAAAATTATGTAAAAATTGTCTTTTATTTTACAAACAAAATTACATAAAAATTGTCTTTTATTTTAACAAACAAAATAAATGTTAAAAATTGTCCCTTTTTAATTGTTAACAAAAATAATGTTAAAAATTGCCCTTTTTAATTGTTAACAAAAATAATGTTAAAACTTGTCCTTTTAATTTGTTAACAAAATTAATGTTAAAAATTGTCCTTTTTATTTGTTAACAAAATTAATGTTAAAAATTGTCCTTTTTATTTTAACAAACAAAATTATGTAAAGATTGTCTTTTTAACTTGTTAACATTTTCTATTTACAGCTATATTGTGAATAGAAATAAAAAAAAAGAATTTGTTTATTTCCAATAATCACAACTAACTAAAAAAAAGGTCACTTCATTTTCTATATACGATTCACCCAAAATATGTGATTCATACAGATCTGAATTAACAGCATAAACAAGCAGATAAAAGAAAACATCATCTATCAACATATGAACATTCAACCACATCATCACATAGTAGATCTGATTTATTTAACAATAGCAAATAAATTATTTATATAATTTATTAAAATTCAGAGATCTCACTTTATTTCAACTCAGATCAAAAATTCCAAGAAGTCCAGAATCAATTCCAATTAGTTCTAAAGCGTAGTACTCCGAATCACGATTTCACAGCTTCCGAAATCACCGAATTCCGAGCTAGGATGAAAGAGTTATGATTAATTTAAGTTAGAGAATAATTTATTTTAATTAATTAAATAAATTTAAATAAGAAATACCCTTCTTCCTCTTTGTTCAAATTCGGCCGTGCCCCTTTTCTACTGCTCAAAACTAGGGCTCGAATTTTCTTGGAATACGTGCAGCCAAAGGCCGATCAGGGTCCGGGACGTCGAAGAGGGGGGTGTGGCCTTTATTCGCCGGCGTTGGGGGGTGGCTCGGTGGTGCCACGTGGGCGTGGCGACGGTCCAAATCCGACAGGTTTGGGTCGGTGGGGCTCAGCGATGGCGGCACTAGGAGGCGACCCAATGGTATGGAATTGCAGAGGAGGAGAGGGGCTCTGAAGTGGTGTGTGTGGTGGGGTGTGAAACTCGATGGAGGAGGAGCAAAACGGGGAAGAAGATTCGAATGGGTTAAAGAGGGTGGCGGCGGCCTGATTTGAACGATGAATAGTGGAATTAAAATTAGGGTTTAATTCTAATTTTATATAATTTCAAGTGGAATTTTACGTTTAAATCCATAACTTTCAAACCGTACTGTATCCAGTCCGAACGAAAGTGTCTCTAGCAAATAGACCCTATTCCGGATCCAACGGTCTAGGTCCCGTCAGCCCAAGAGTTCGTCTCGACCCCCGTTTCTCAGTTTTAAATATAATTCGTTTATTTTTAAATTCAACCGTCTATAAAAATTCACCGGGGCCACATACGGACTCGGAAAAATCCAGAAAAAATATATTTGTCTTTGTTACGACGATACGGTCCTAACAAAATTAATTTCGTCGAATTCTGAGACCGTTTGAAAAATGGCTATTTTTCAGTCGATTAAATTTGACTGAAATGAACAAAACACATTTTCCTTTGTCACGCTCACATATTAATTCGGAAAATTCTAAAAATTGAAACCTAGCAATAATATGATATTCCGGTTCCAATGAAATTGTTTCGTCGAAAACAGAGATCGTTTGAAAATTGACTATTTTCACTGGCTTTAATATTATTTAAAGATGGAATTTTTTTATTTCTGCCACATTTTTCCACCCAATAATTTAAAATAAAAATATTAAATTGGTTCGGATTTTCCGGGTCGTTACAGACAAAGTTAAAAAAGCATTCATTTTCCTATATGTATTTGTGTTAAGAACGCAACTAAAAGAGTGCTTTATTTTCTATGCAAATGTTTGTGGCAAGAACACAAATAAAAAGAGTGCTTTATTTCTATGCAAATGTTTGTGGCAATGAATGCAAATAAAAAGAATGTTTTTATTTCTATGCAAATGTTTGCATAATGAATGCAAATAAAAAAGAATGTTTTTATTATCTATGCAAATGTTTGCATAATGAATGCAAATAAAAAAGAATGTTTTTATTATCTATGCATATATTTGTGTTGAAACACAAATAAAAAGAACGACTTTATTTTCCTACGCAATACTTGCATTATAAATGCGAGTAAAAAGAATGGTTTTATTTTCTTATGCAATACTTGCATTGTAAATGCAAGTATAAAAGACGATTTCTTTTCTTATACAATACTTGCGTTATAAATGAGAGTAAAAAGAATGGTTTTATTTTCTTATGCAATACTTACATTATAAATGCGAGTAAAAAAGATGATTTATTTTCTTATACAATACTTGCATTATAAATGCGAGGAAAAAGAATGGTTTTATTTTCTTATGCAATACTTGCATTATAAATGCGAGTATAAAAGACGATTTCTTTTCTTATACAATACTTGCATTGTAAATGCAAGTATAGAAGATAATTTCTTTTCTTATGAAATACTTGCAATGTAAATGCAAGTATAAAAGATTAACTTCTTTTAAATGTGAAAATTTGTGTTAAAAACACAAATAAAAGTATGACTTAATTTGCTATGTAAATGTTTGTATAGTAAATGCAAACAAAAAGATTAACTTCTTAATCGAAAAGTGAAAATGATACTTTTAGACCTCTTCAAATTATATTTGTTTGCAATAGAAAATGCAAACAAAATGTGTATTCTTTATAAATCGTGATTTATTTGCATTATGAATGCGGATAAAAAAAAGTAAATTTTATTTCTAACATCTTATTCGCATTGTGAATGCGAACAAAAGGGTGAATTTTATTTTGAAAGGTTTGTTTACATTGTAAATACAAACAAAAGTAAGTTTTGATTCTAATGTTTTGTTCGCATTGGTGGATGCAAAACAAAATGTTAATTTCTTATTACAATGATTTGTTTGCATTTGCGAATGCGAACAAAAAGTGAAATTTTAAATCTTTATCATTTGTTCGCATTTGTGGATGCGAACGAAAAGTGAATTTTTTTAATCTTTGTAATTTGTTCGCAATTGTGGATGCGAACAAAAAGTAATTTTCTTATTATTATTTTTAAAAGTTTGTTTGCACTTGTGCCTGCAAAACCAAAAGCAAGTTTTATTCTCTCATTGTAAAATTTAAATAGAAAGGTAAATTTTATTCTCAAGTTTTATTTACATTATAAGACGTAAATAAAAAGGTAAATTTTGGTTTCAGGTCATATTTGTGTTTTAAGAACACAACTGAAAATGTAAGTTTTTATTTCCATTCATGTCCACATTTTAAAGTGAAAATAAAAAGTAAAATTTTTGTTTCAAGTTTTATTGGTGTTTTAAGAACACAAAAGAAAAGTATAAGTTTTTAGGTGTTATTTACATTATACAAATGTGGATAAAAATAAAAAGTAAACTTTGTCTACAATGTTATTTTACATTATGCAAATGTAAATAAAATAAAAAAGAAGATTTTGTTTCAATTCATATTTACATTATATAAGTGTAAATAAAATAAAAAGTAAACTTTGTTTCCAAGTTCTATTTGTGTATTGAGAACACAAAAATAAAAATGTAAGTTTTATTCCAATTCATATCCATATCATGAAGTGAAAATAAAAAATGAATCTTTGTTTCAAGTTTCATTTACATTCTGAAAATGTAAATAAAGCAAAAGTAAATTTTGTTTCAAGTGTCATTTACATTATGAAAACGTAAATAAAACAAAAAGTAAATTTTTGTTTCAAGTGTTATTTACATTATGAAATGGGAAACAAAAAGTAAGTTTTGTTTCCAAGTTCTATTTACAATATAAAATGAAAAAAAAGTAAGTTTTGTTTTCTAGTGACATATACATTATACAATGTAAAATAAAAAAATGAGTTTTATTTCAAGTCTTATTTTTCCTTTTCTTTTATTTTACTCTTTACTTATTTAATATTTTGTTCGCATTAGAAAAATGTAAACAAAATATAATCTTTGGTGAATTTCTATTTTTGACATTTTTGTTCGCATCGAGGGATGCAACAAAATATAATTCTTTTGTATTAGTAATTTTGTTCGCATCGAGGAATGCAATAAAATATAATCTTTTTATTTCTATATCTTGGATCAATTCAATTTCTAACGCAAGCTATAAACTGTAAATGGTAACAAATATATTCTTTATATTTTGAATTGAAAATTTGTCAACTCACATCTAAACAAGGTGTATAAATGGTGAAAACCATTTTCTATTTTGAACTGAAACTTTGCCAATTCAATTCTAAACACGATGTATAAACAGTGGTAATCACTTTCTATTTTTAATTGAGGATTTGTCAATTCAATTCTAAACTAGATGTAGAAATAATAACAAACATTTTCTTTTATTTTGAATTGGAAATTTGTCCATTCAATTCTAAACAAGGTGTATATCATAGAATAAGTGACAATCACATGGATCTATACTATTCATTGCAAACACAGAATCAACCATCACAAATACGATCACACGAAACAGATCTGAACCGTAATTATATATATATTCCATCGCAATTTAAATAATTTAATTAATAGTAAATTAAAATAGAGAATCTCACATTCGTTGCAAATAAGCTGAAAATTTCAACTGTTCAGAATGGTCCTGTTTCAGTCCTGAGGCGTAGATCTCCTTCGTACGATCATAACGCTTCTGAAATTTTCAGATTTCAAATCCGTATGGAAGAGTTATGGATTAAACAAGTTAGTAATTTTATTTTAAAATTAAATTAATAATCATGGTTAAGGCTTAAACCTCTTCTTCTCCTTCTTCTGTTAAATGTCGAACCCATTTCTGATTCAAACCCTTCACTGCCGCCCCTCCCTTGCTTCGCCGGAACCCCATCAGACGACATCCCCTCGACCGCCATCGTCCCTCCTTCCAGCGCCCACCAAGCCGCCCAGCTCGCGCCCCCCTATGGTCGGAAATTCCACTCCAAAGTCGGCGCCTTGGTGCTGAAAATACGTCCACCTCAGATCGCCAGTGATGATCGTAGCCATACCAAATCGAAGCTCGTGACTTGTTCTTTGATTTGCGATTGGGTTGAGGTTTTAATTCAAGAGGGTTGTGAAGAAATTAGGGATTGAATTCCTGATGTTTCTGGCCATTGAAATAGAGTATACGGAGGCCTGGGAAAACAAATTAGGGTTTGCTGAAGTATACCGTATTTATACACATACGTATTTTATTTTTATTTATTTTAATTCTTTAATCCAATATATATCCTTTAGCCCATACGAATTCCAATTCAAACCCAACGAGTGTCGCCCCTAGCTAATAACCCCCATCCCGGATGCAATGGAACATGTTTCGTAACCCAATTCGGCTGCTGCGATATGATTTTCTTTAAATTTAATTATAAATTATTTAATTCAAACGTACATTTTAAATTACCGGGGTCACATACTGACTCAGAAAAATCCAGAAAAAATATTTCTAGTTATGTTTTGATGATACGGTCCTAACGAAACAAATTTCGTCGAATTCTGAGACTGTTTGAAAAATGGCTATTTTTCAAGTCGATTAAATTTAACTATAATGGTCAAAACACGTTTTCTTTTACCATGCTCACATATTAATTCAGAAAATTATAAAAATTGAAACTTAGCAATGATTCGACATTCCGGTTCCAACAAAAGTGGTTTCGTCGAAAACAGAGGTCGTTTGTAAAATGGCTATTTTTAAGCCAATATATTTAATTAAAATATATATAAATTCTATAGCGACTTTTCTAAATTTTAAACTGGACATAACTTTTTATTCCTACGACGAAATCTCAGTTTTTCAGATTCGTTAGAAAGAATAATTAAACAGATTTAAAAATTTTTGGTTTTACTGAAATCCGATTTAATTTGAATCCTGTACAGCCAGTTAAAGTTCAAAATCAAATTTTCAAACTGCATCGCTGTTTCTAACTCCTTTTATATTCAAATTGAATTTATTTGTTTTAACTTAAATTTTTAGTCGTTATTATTTAAATAATTTATTTTATATTCTCAAAATTCATTAAAATTTTCTAAAATAAAAAATTTAAATTGGTTCTGAATTTGCGGGTTGTTACATTTCTGTTAATTAGAGTTGGGTTAAAACAAATTATCATTTGTTTATTAGATTGTTGAAATTAACATTTCTGTTAATTCGAGTTGGGTTAAAACAAATTATCATTTATTTATTAGATTGTTGTAATTAACATTTATGTTAATTAGAAAATTAGATTCAAGGACAAAAAAAACAATGTTCTTTTTGTCATTTAAAAAGAATAAGACAAAAATATTCATTTTTGTCATCTAAAAAGAATAAGACAAATATATTCATTTTTGTCATCTAAAAAGAATAAGACAAAAATATTCATTTTTGTAATTTAAATAGAATAAGAAAAATATATTCATTTTTGTCGTCTAAAAAGAATGAGACAAATATATTCATTTTTGTCATTTAAAAAGAATAAGACAAATCTATTCATTTTTGTCGTCTAAAAAGAATGAGACAAATATATTCACTTTTATCATTTAAAAAGAATAAGACAAAAATATTCATTTTTGTCATTTAAAAAGAATGAGACAAATTTATTCATTTTTGTCATTTAAAAAGAATAAGACGAAAACATTCATTTTTGTCATCTAAAAAGAATGAGACAAATATATTCATTTTTGTCTTCTTAAAAGAATGAGATAAATATATTCATTTTTGTCATTTAAAAATAATAAGACAAAAATATCCATTTTAGTCATTTAAAAACAATGAGACAAATATATTCATTTTTGTCATTTAAAGAGAATAAAACAAAAATATTATTTTTTGTCATTTTAAAAGAATGAGGAAAACCATATTCATTTTTGTCATTTAAAAGGGATGAAACCATTTTTGTTAATTAGAGTTGAGAAAAACCATTTGTATCATACGTGATTTGATTTATGATGGGTGCGTTCTGTAGATTGTTTGAAATTAACATTTCTGTTAATTAGAGTTGGGTTAAAACAAATTATCATTTGTTTATTAGATTGTTGAAATTAACATTTCTGTTAATTCGAGTTGGGTTAAAACAAATTATCATTTGTTTATTAGGTTGTTGTAATTAACATTTATGTTAATTAGAAAATTAGATTCAAGGACAAAAAAAAAAACAATATTCTTTTTGTCATTTAAAAAGAATAAGACAAAAATATTCATTTTTGTCATCTAAAAAGAATAAGACAAATATATTCATTTTTGTCATCTAAAAAAGACAAAAACATTCATTTTTGTAATTTTAAATAGAATAAGACAAAAATATTCTTTTTTGTCGTCTAAAAAGAATGAGACAAATATATTCGTTTTTGTCATTTAAAAAGAATAAGACAAATCTGCTCATTTTTGTCGTCTAAAAAGAATGAGACAAATATATTCACTTTTATCATTTAAAAAGAATAAGACAAAAATATTCATTTTTGTCATTTAAAAAGAATGAGACAAATTTATTCATTTTTGTCATTTAAAAAGAATAAGACAAAAACATTCATTTTTGTCATCTAAAAAGAATGAGACAAATATATTCATTTTTGTCATCTTAAAAGAATGAGACAAATAAATTCATTTTTGTCATTTAAAAATAATAAGACAAGAATATCCATTTTTGTCATTTAAAAACAATGAGACAAATATATTTATTTTTGTCATTTAAAGAGAATAAGACAAAAATATTCATTTTTGTCATTTTAAAAGAATGAGAAAAACCATATTCATTTTTGTCATTGAAAAGGGATGAAACCAAAATATACACTTTTGGTCATTTGACTGAATTAGAATTTTTAGCCAAAATGAAATATCACTTTTGTCATTTGGATTGAATTAGAATATTCATTCAAAAATTAAAAAAAAAAAATCAAATTTTGTCATTTTGTTGAATTAGAATTTTCAACAAAAATGAACTATAAATTTCTATCATATTGTGGAAAGAATAGTGTAACATCCTAGAATTTTTCTAAGTTCGATTTGGATTTTTATTTTATATAATTGGATTTTTCTTAATATAGATTGATTTTTTTTATAAGGTTTGAATATAAATTTTACTTTGAACAAGTATTTTGTTTTATTAAATATGATTTTTGTATAAGAAAAAAAAACTTATTTTAAAAAGTTATATTTTATTTATAAGATTTATGTAAGTAATGATATTTTCTGTTTTGATAATATTGATTTGTAAATGATTTTTTTTGCAAAGGATAATTTATTTTATGATTTTTACATGAATGATTATTATATTTTATTTTGGTAAATTATAATTGCATTTATAAATTTTTTTAAGGATTGATAGACATTTATTCTAAAACATTTGTTAGTTTAAACTTTGGTAAATTAAATGATAAGTAATATAGATAAATATTTTAACTATTTATAAGTTATGTAAATAAGTATTTTGTTAAAATCTTAAGTAAAATTTTGATTACACTTATAAGCATTTGAAATCTATTACATTTATATATGTTACCAAATTTAGATTTTATAAATGAATAAATAAACTAATTTTGTCAAACATGCATTGGTAGAGTTTTAAAATGAGGATTATGTGTCTACTTGCTTGGAGAGAGTTCATGTGGAAGAGCACAAGTGTCCTTTAATTAAATATTTAAATTTCTTTTAAATCAATATACAAAAGCCCATTTTTCTTCTCCTGGTCTAAGCTTCAGCTGAAATCCTCACGTCTGTTTCCTTCTTCTTCTCTCATTTCAGCTTACAGTAAAGAAAATCCATCCTCCTTCTCAATCAAAAATCAACAACTTCTAATCCACTTGATTTTTGCCAAAACAATTCACATGCGTGTTGTCCGTATCATCATTTTAGATTTTTAGAAACAAACCGATCAGAATTTCATTGATTGTTGAGAGAGAAATCGAAGAATCACCGCAAATGGAAGAATGGGTTCATAGAATTCGAAAAATCATAACCCAAAATCCGTAAAGAATTAGATCTTGTCGTCTGCACCATTGCAATCAACAAGGAGAGTAGTATTTTTCATGCAAGTTTCATGCATTTCCGTGTTGATGATTTGTGAAGTTGAAAACTAGGTTTAGACTTTGACGGATATGGAAGCAACGAGAGGAGAATCAGAGGATGGTGTTGTGTCGAGGTTGGAGAGAGCTTTCTGGTGACAAGAATTGGTGAATATCGGTGTAATATAGGGGGGTGCGACATGTAGGGGGTGACGCGGGTTTTGGTTCGGAGCAGGTCTCGGTGGACGGACGGAAATTGATGGGGAGCTCCGGTGTCGAGGTGGTGCGGTGCGTTGTGACGAGGAGGAGAAGTGGAGTTCGCGGGTGGTCCTGAATTTGAGCTCGGTGAAGTGAATTGTTGGTGCATGTGCACCACGGTGCACGGGTTTGTACAGGAAAAAAAAACAAAGAAAGGGGAGGATGCGAGATGAAGAAGAAGACGGAAGGGGAGGGTTCGGGCCAATGCTTGGTTCGGGTGTAAACAAATGGGCTTTGGCCCAATTGTAATTAAGGTATGATTTTAATTTAAAGTTAAATAGTTTTAGACTTCTAAAATCAATAACTTGCTCGTTTTAAACTCGATTAACCCGCGGTTGGATTCGTTAGAACTATATCGAAAAATAGAACCTAGTGGTATATAATGTTGATAATTTTATTATGCATAAATATATAATGAAAATAAATAAAAATCGTTATATATTAATATAACGAAGATCGTTATTAATAAAATTTCCAATATATATATTAGCAGAAATTTTCAACTGCTAATCAAAGTGGATTGGGAGCAGTACGAGAAGCGGTGTTGATGTTCGTTGGTTGGTCCGTTCCGGTAACGAAGATTTTTGAAGCACGACTGGTGAGAACTTCTAATTTAAATTTATTTATTTAAATTAGTTAATTATAAAATTGCTGAGATTAATTATAATTAGTGATGATGATTGTGTGATGGATGTTGATGTTTGAATGGTTGTTCGTGAATTAGATAATACACTGAACACTGGTAAGCGTTATTATCTGTAACGCTTGTGCACAGTCAAATGTTTGTTGTGATGAATGAATTCATATCCATCTGATCGTATGATTCAGTTGGATAGATATAATTGCATTGTATGTTATCACACACACACACCGTGGTTGTGGAAATATAAGGGTGATCAATTTAGAATCTCCTTCCTATATACGATTTTATTTAATTATAAAATAATTTTTAAAATGTTAGTATAAATTGAATATCAACTTTTTAAATGTTGAATTAGGAATTGGAAAATGATTTGAATTATGTATTGATTTTTGTATAACGATCTTTACACCTATTTGAAACCGTTTAGTAAAAATATTATTTCAATTCAAATTCGAAACGAGATTTTTAAATTTGAATATGTTTTTTTTTATGTTTTGAAAACATAATATGTATACACCAGAACGTTCTAGGATGACAGAGAGGATGGTGTCTAGGCTTGGGTTTGGAAATTCAGTTTTCTGCTCTCCCTGGCAATCTCTAACTGGTCCGACAACGGGATGGTAAATTCGAAATCTAATTTGAAATATATTTTGAAACTAATTCAAATGATTTGGAAATTTAAATTTGGAAAAGGTTTGAATAATTTATATTTAAATCATTATATGGTTTAAATAGAAAGCACTATGATGCAACGATTCGGAAATATTGATTTCAAGTTTTGAATTGATTATTTGAAATAAATTTGACTTGAAATAAAGAACGATGAATTGTAAATGACGACAGTTTGAAAAGCATTGGGATATTTGGATTTCAAATAATTTAAAAATCTATTTGATTTAAATGGCTATTTTAATAGCAATACTTTTGGGTAACATTCCAAATAGTGTGTTGGTTTGAAATTCATAAGCGTGAACTATTATTTGACTATAAGAATGATTAAAAATAGTTCGAAGATTTATTAAAGTATTGAAAATACTGTATATGGAATTGAAATGAGTTTTCCAATTCAAAAATTTGATATGGTTAGACATAAATCTTCGAATGTTTGATATTAAGTCGGTAAATGAAAACTCTTATTTTCTGAGGAATTTAAAAGGAGGATTCACCGTTATTCCGCTCATGATATGAGTAGGATACGGAAATTTATATTGAAGATAAGTTGATGGAATTTCTATCCAGATCAAATATCAAAGAGTTGAATAAATCTTTTAATTAAGATATGGGTTCTCCACCTAATTGAAATAAGTTAGATAGAAATAATCTTCAATATTTGGTATAAGATTCCATGGTGTAAACGAATACTATCTGGGGAATTTGGAAGATATTATTATATCATTATTCGACTCATAGTATTCGTTGATTATGATAATTTATATCGAATATGAGTGGATAAAATTTCTGTGTAATTTATGATTCAATATTGATCAATTTTGGTGGTGTCGTGAATTGTATCTTCAATAATATCATTCTTGAAACCCGATGAGATTGAATGGTGGAAATCCATATCGTAAATGGGAATTTAATCAAATCTTTGATTCATGGCAATTAAAGGTAAGAAATTAAAGCGAAGGTATAATCTTTGATTTCAGAAAAGAGACAAGATAGTAATGAGATGTATGAAATAAAAATTCAAATCTTGAGTTATCTTAAGTTATAATCATTTGGAAGGAGATTTGAATAGGAAACCTGTGTATACCATAGCTACAGCTTAAAGTATGCTTATTACTCGGAAAGACCGGGATCGAGTATATGTTCGAAACCCATTCCAAGTAATAATACGACGTTATAAAGAATTCAAGACTTGGTAACGGCGAATGAAGACCGAGAATATTTGAATTGTTTAGATTGATTGTTGATTTATGTCTTGGTTGGGTAGGCCACCCAATACGAGGTATGGGTTGCATGAGACCTGAACATATTCAAGTATTTTCGGTTTGTTGTTCCGTTCAGACCCAGAACGGACTTATATGGATGGTGTGTCTGACATTGAAATCTACCGCATAGCACTGATTTCCGTTAATGTATATCGGATTTGTGGCAATAATATTATCCTCGTCTCTAAGTCATATGAACTTAGAGGATATGCATTGATTGAAATCAGTGATATGTCATGAATTGTCAATGTGGCGTACCCAAGTTATGAAACGAGCTAGTGATGATCAAAGAATGGCTTATCGAAGCATCGCTTTGTGTATGACGTGAAATCGACAAACCTCACACCCCGGATTGATGAGAAACTGGCGGTTAGGTTTTATACTTATATATGAATGGATGATGAAGCTGTGCAGCAGTGGGAAACCACTTATGAACCTGGAGAAGTTGGGTATGTTCGGGGGGCCGTATCTGGTCGAAAACCGTTGATCTGCCCTGACGATGTGTATTCGGTGTCCGCGTATGGTCGAAAAAGCCGTTGAGGCACTTCGTTTTGTATCCCTGATTGATCTTTCGTGCCAGGAATCATCAAGTCGGAAATCCAAATTCCTTATGCGAGCCATACGATTTTTATTGTGTATATATATGGCAACATATATTATGGAGTATATGCTGTCTAGGATTAATACATTTACTTGCGAAATGTTTTCCACACTATATATATATTATGGTATTGAAGAGAATTTTACGTATGAAAGCATATTTGGTTGTCATAAGATAAAACTCGCCCATCTGGTGTGCGCTTGCATTGTGTGATGTGGGACGAGCTTATGATAGCTTCATTTTCAAAAGACATTGCGCATTTATATGCATGGGTATCCACCTGGAATAAATCCGTTCCGTGTTAGCGGCGTGATCCGGTGAAGTTCCCAACTTTAAGAATGAACCTAACTGTTTTGAGTTCTCACACCAGTCCCACAACTGACCTGGAGTTTATTGTTCCCTCACCTAAACTCTGGGTGCCCATGATTTTTGGACGGGTTGCCAGTAGTTTAGTTTTGCAGTTATAGATCGTTGGAGCAGGATCTAGAGCGCTTCTAGAGTTGGAGTCCACGATAGAGTTGAAGCTTCCGCTGTGTTTTGATCTTCCGCTGGGAGTAAAGTTATCTTCTTTCTTCCGCTATATACGTTATGTTGTAACTCTGATATTCATGTAACTCTGATGTAATATTGGTTTATTCAATGAAAAGTTCTGTTATTTTTGTTCAATGTATGTACCCATAACAATCTGTCGTTTTGATCGTTTCGAATTGGTTTAAATACTGATTTGGAACGGGGAAAAAAGGCCGGTCATTACAGTTGGTATCAGAGCTTTGGTTATACAAAGCTATAGGGTACGTACATATTTGGACAAGAGAATAGGACTCCTCAGAGTTATATTATCTCATTAGAGATAGGGTTAGAAATGCCCTAGAATGAGATTTTGGAATATTATGACGAGAGAGCGAATATTTGAAATCTATATAAGGTATTTTTGAACAAGTAAATCATTTGAAACGATGATTATTTGATATATATTTTGAAATATAACTGGAAATAAGGATCTGAGTGTTTTATTCGACGTCACAATTGGACTATCGAGTATGTAGGGATTTTTAATATACGTCTGATCAACGTGTATGCGAATTCCAATATATACTAGGTAGATGTAGGGTCACACTCTAGTCGCTCGAGGATGATTTTTACTGATGACCATGGCACCATCAGTAATTATTTTCGAGTTTCGAAAGTGGGATGACCGCATGGTTTCAATTAACACGTCGAGGAATACTTGAACCATTTCGATATGTTAGAAATATAATGTAAGCCAATATGTTATAGATGCAAAAGCAATTATTTTGATAATAACAAAAGAGGATATTGTAGAAGTAAACTATACGTAAGAATTTGAAGGACACGTAAGTGTGAAAATTCATTAGGAAATTACATTAAAAATAGCACCCATACTTCAAGTTAAACAAGTCATAACAAATGTTTGAATATGATCTAATAAGTTGTAATCAGAAAAGATATTATATTTCTCAAAGAATGTTAATATGTTAATGTAAGCAATAGATTTGGATAAATCCTTAACATGAATTGTAAATAAGAATATCCAAGAATATCTTAGCTATAGATGTTTTAGACTTAAGTTAAGGATTTGTTTTACGAGATGATTTTTGACTTAAGTTAAGAATGAGTTTAAAAAGTTAATTTAAATCGTAACAAACATCGAAGTAGGATAATTTTGGATCTTGGAAATATTGAATTTGAAGAAGTAAGTTCTAAAAATGTTAAGATCAATATTTGAAATAACACTAGCTTGAAACTATGTACGCACGATCAGAGTGCGCAGAGGAAGCGTGGTGTTATTTTTAAGTAAAACTGTTTTAAGAGATTTTCCGGCCAGTTGAGTAAGGAAAATTTTCTAAACAAGATTTGACCTTTAAACAAGAATAAAAAGAGTTACATATATTTTAAAATGGATTTTAGAAAAAGGGTGTTATTCGATATATGAATATTAAACGGGTATAAATTTAACTTATAAATGAGTTAATATGAGACGGGAAACGATTGAAATAAAAATTTGAAATAGAATGAGTATTTCGAAAATACAATTCCATCTCTTCCCTAGTCGCTGAGTTTTGCTCGACCCATTGTCATCTTTTGAATATCACCCTGAATTGTCGTTTTACTGTTCAACTTTATCTTTGAATTCTTCCTTTTGTCCATGACTCTATCATGGGTCGAAGCCAGTATTTTGAAACCAATATCATGGACAAGTGAATTAACTTGGATTGAAACCAGTATTTTGAATTATCTCTAAATTGAACTTGATTTGTATAGAGAACAATATAATTTCTAATACTGAAGTTAACCAAGATGGTATTTTGCAGGATAATTAAATGATTATGGAAAGGATTATTTGAGAATTTGGATTTAAATTTCTAAGTTAAGCACTTAGTCCTATAATTGATAAGGAAATCATGGGTTCGTAAGAGCAAGTTAGACTTTAAAATTTTCTTAGAGTCGTAGACCTCTAAGTACCAGACAATATCTATCCTAGTTTCTCCTTAGTGGTAGGATAGCAGCTCTGAGTCTAACTCAGAGAATTCGATTTTAAGCAAGACCGGTGACGACCCTAGTAATCACAAGATTTTTGAAGTTCCTTAGACTCTACCTTTAAGTGAGAATTTGAGAGAGTAGCCGGGGAATGATATGGACCTTGGTTCTGACCATTACATTTCTGATATGTTGAGAGAGGAATGGGAATTTAATTTTACTCGACTTCCTTTTCGAGGACGAAAAGTTTCTAAGGGGGGGTGAATGTAACATCCTAGAATTTTTCTAAGTTCGATTTGGATTTTTATTTTATATAATTGGATTTTTCTGAATATAGATTGATTTTTTTTTATAAGGTTTGAATATAAATTTTACTTTGAATAAGTATTTTGTTTTATTAAATATGATTTTTGTATAAGAAAAAAAAACTTATTTTAAAAAGTTATATTTTATTTATAAGATTTATGTAAGTAATGATATTTTCTGTTTTGATAATATTGATTTGTAAATGATTTTTTTTGCAAAGGATAATTTATTTTATGATTTTTACATGAATGATTATTATATTTTATTTTGGTAAATTATAATTGCATTTATAAAAAATTTTAAGGATTGATAGACATTTATTCTAAACCATTTGTTAGTATAAACTTTGGTAAATTAAATGATAAGTAATATAGATAAATATTTTAACTATTTATAAGTTATGTAAATAAGTATTTTGTTAAAATCTTAAGTAAAATTTTGATTACACTTATAAGCATTTGAAATCTATTACATTTATATATGTTACCAAATTTAGATTTTATAAATGAATAAATAAACTAATTTTGTCAAACATGCATTGGTAGAGTTTTAAAATGAGGATTATGTGTCTACTTGCATGGAGAGAGTTCATGTGGAAGAGCACAAGTGTCCTTTAATTAAATATTTAAATTTCTTTTAAATCAATATACAAAAGCCCATTTTTCTTCTCCTGGTCTAAGCTTCAGCTGAAATCCTCACGTCTGTTTCCTTCTTCTTCTCTCATTTCAGCTTACAGTAAAGAAAATCCATCCTCCTTCTCAATCAAAAATCAACAACTTCTAATCCACTTGATTTTTGCCAAAACAATTCACATGCGTGTTGTCCGTATCATCATTTTAGATTTTTAGAAACAAACCGATCAGGATTTCGTTGATTGTTGAGAGAGAAATCGAAGAATCACCGCAAATGGAAGAATGGGTTCATAGAATTCGAAAAATCATAACTCAAAATCCGTAAAGAATTAGATCTTGTCGTCTGCACCATTGCAATCAACAAGGAGAGTAGTATTTTTCATGCAAGTTTCATGCATTTCCGTGTTGATGATTTGTGAAGTTGAAAACTAGGTTTAGACTTTGACGAAGATGGAAGCAACGAGAGGAGAATCAGAGGATGGTGTTGTGTCGAGGTTGGAGAGAGCTTTCTGCTGAATAGAATTGGTGAATATCGGTGTAATATAGGGGGGTGCGACATGTAGGGGGTGACGCGGGTTTTGGTTCGGAGCAGGTCTCGGTGGACGGACGGAAATTGATGGGGAGCTCCGGTGTCGAGGTGGTGCGGTGCGTTGTGACGAGGAGGAGAAGTGGAGTTCGCGGGTGGTCCTGAATTTGAGCTCGGTGAAGTGAATTGTTGGTGCATCTGCACCACGGTGCACGGGTTTGTACAGGAAAAAAAAACAAAGAAAGGGGAGGATGCGAGATGAAGAAGAAGACGGAAGGGGAGGGTTCGGGCCAATGCTTGGTTCGGGTGTAAACAAATGGGCTTTGGCCCAATTGTAATTAAGGTATGATTTTAATTTAAAGTTAAATAGTTTTAGACTTCTAAAATCAATAACTTGCTCGTTTTAAACCCGATTAACCCGCGGTTGGATTCGTTAGAACTATATCGAAAAATAGAACCTAGTGGTATATAATATTGGTAATTTTATTATGTATAAATTTATAATAAAAATAAATAAAAATCGTTATATATTAATATAACGAAGATCGTTATTAATAAAATTTCCAATATATATATATTAGCAGAAATTTTCAACTGCTAATCAAAGTGGATTGGGAGCAGTACGAGAAGCGGTGTTGGTGTTCGTTGGTTGGTCCGTTCCGGTAACGAAGATTTTTGAAGCACGACTGGTGAGAACTTCTAATTTAAATTTATTTATTTAAATTAGTTAATTATAAAATTGCTGAGATTAATTATAATTAGTGATGATGATTGTGTGATGGATGTTGATGTTTGAATGGTTGTTCGTGAATTAGATAATACACTGAACACTGGTAAGCGTTATTATCTGTAACGCTTGTGCACAGTCAAATGTTTGTTGTGATGAATGAATTCATATCCATCTGATCGTATGATTCAGTTGGATAGATATAATTGCGTTGTATGTTATCACACACACACACACCGTGGTTGTGGAAATATATGGGTGATCAATTTAGAATCTCCTTCCTATATATGATTTTATTTAATTATAAAATAATTTTTAAAATGTTAGTTTAAATTGAATATCCACTTTTAAATGTTGAATTAGGAATTGGAAAATGATTTGAATTATGTATTGATTTTTGTATAACGATCTTTACACCTATTTGAAACCGTTTAGTAAAAATATTATTTCAATTCAAATTCGAAACGAGATTTTTAAATTTGAATATGTTTTTTTTTTATGTTTTGAAAACATAATATGATAATATGTATACACCAGAACGTTCTAGGATGACAGAGAGGATGGTGTCTAGGCTTGGGTTTGGAAATTCAGTTTCCTGCTCTCCCTGGCTATCCCTAACTGGTTGGACAACGGGATGGTAAATTCGAAATCTAATTTGAAATATATTTTGAAACTAATTCAAATGATTTGGAAATTTAAATTTGGAAAAGGTTTGAATAATTTATATTTAAATCATTATATGTTTTAAATAGAAAGCACTATGATGCAACGATTCGGAAATATTGATTTCAAGTTTTGAATTGATTATTTGAAATAAATTTGACTTGAAATAAAGAACGATGAATTGTAAATGACGACAGTTTGAAAAGCATTGGGATATTTGGATTTCAAATAATTTAGAAATCTATTTGATTTAAATGGCTATTTTAATAGCAATACTTTTGGGTAACATTCCAAATAGTGTGTTGGTTTGAAATTCATAAGCGTGAACTATTATTTGACTATAAGAATGATTAAAAATAGTTCGAAGATTTATTAAAGTATTGAAAATACTGTATATGGAATTGAAATGAGTTTTCCAATTCAAAAATTTGATATGGTTAGACATAAATCTTCGAATGTTTGATATTAAGTCGGTAAATGAAAACTCTTATTTTCTGAGGAATTTAAAAGGAGGATTCACCGTTATTCTGCTCATGATATGAGTAGGATACGGAAATTTATATTGAAGATAAGTTGATGGAATTTCTATCCAGATCAAATATCAAAGAGTTGAATAAATCTTTTAATTAAGATATGGGTTCTCTACCTGATTGAAATAAGTTAGATAGAAATAATCTTCAATATTTGGTATAAGATTCCATGGTGTAAACGAATACTATCTGGGGAATTTGGAAGATATTATTATATCGTTATTCGACTCATAGTATTCGTTGATTATGATAATTTATATCGAATATGAGTGGATAAAATTTCTGTGTAATTTATGATTCAATATTGATCGATTTTGGTGGTGTCGTGAATTGTATCTTCAATAATATCATTCTTGAAACCCGATGAGATTGAATGGTGGAAATCCATATCGTAAATGGGAATTTAATCAAATCTTTGATTCATGGGAATTAAAGGTAAGAAATTAAAGCGAAGGTATAATCTTTGATTTCAGAAAAGAGACAAGATAGTAATGAGATGTATGAAATAAAAATTCAAATCTTGAGTTATCTTAAGTTATAATCATTTGGAAGGAGATTTGAATAGGAAACCTGTGTATACCATAGCTACAGCTTAAAGTACGCTTATTACTCGGAAAGACCGGGATCGAGTATATGTTCGAAACCCATTCCAAGTAATAATACGACGTTATAAAAAATTCAAGACTTGGTAACGGCGAATGAAGACCGAGAATATTTGAATTGTTTAGATTGATTGTTGATTTATGTCTTGGTTGGGTAGGCCACCCAATACGAGGTATGGGTTGCATGAGACCTGAACATATTCAAGTATTTTCGGTTTGTTGTTCCGTTCAGACCCAGAACAGACTTATATGGATGGTGTGTCTGACATTGAAATCTACCGCATAGCACTGATTTCCGTTAATGTATATCGGATTTGTGGCAATAATATTATCCTCGTCTCTAAGTCATATGAACTTAGAGGATATGCATTGATTGAAATCAGTGATATGTCGTGAATTGACAATGTGGCGTACCCAAGTTATGAAACGAGCTAGTGATGATCAAAGAATGGCTTATCGAAGCATCGCTTTGTGTATGACGTGAAATCGACAAACCTCACACCCCGAATTGATGAGAAACTAGCGGTTAGGTTTTATACTTATATATGAATGGATGATGAAGCTGTGCAGCAGTGGGAAACCACTTATGAACCTGGGGAAGTTGGGTATGTTCGGGGGGCCGTGTCTGGTCGAAAACCGTTGATCTGCCCTAACGATGTGTATTCGGTGTCCGCGTATGGTCGAAAAAGCCGTTGAGGCACTTCGTTTTGTATCCCTGATTGATCTTTCGTGCCAGGAATCATCAAGTCGGAAATCCAAATTCTTTATGCGAGCCATACGATTTTTATTGTATATATATATGGCAACATATATTATGGGGTATATGCTGTCTAGGATTAATACATTTACTTGCGAAATGTTTTCCACACTATATATATATATTATGGTATTGAAGAGAATTTTACGTATGAAAGCATATTTGGTTGTCATAAGATAAAACTCGCCCATCTGGTGTGCGCTTGCATTGTGTGATGTGGGACGAGCTTATGATAGCTTCATTTTCAAAAGACATTGCGCATTTATATGCACGGGTATCCACCTGGAATAAATCCGTTCCGCGTTAGCGGCGTGATCCGGTGAAGTTCCCAACTTTAAGAATGAACCTAACTGTTTTGAGTTCTCACACCAGTCTCACGACTGACCTGGAGTTTATTGTTCCCTCACCTAAACTCTGGGTGCCCATGATTTTTGCACGGGCAGCCAGTAGTTTAGTTTTGCAGTTATAGATCGTTGGAGCAGGATCTAGAGCGCTTCTAGAGTTGGAGTCCACGATAGAGTTGAAGCTTCCGCTGTGTTTTGATCTTCCGCTGGGAGTAAAGTTATCTTCTTTCTTCCGTTGTATACGTTATGTTGTAACTCTGATATTCATGTAACTCTGATGTAATATTGGTTTATTCAATGAAAAGTTCTGTTATTTTTGTTCAATGTATGTATGTACCCATAACGATCTGTCGTTTTGATCGTTTCGAATTGGTTTAAATACCGGTTTGGAACGGGGAAAAAAGGCAGGTCGTTACAAATAGAAAAATGAAATTGTTCATGTTTTAGAATTAAAACATGATTTAATTAAAATTTACATTTTTAGTGACAAGAATATAAAAATACACATTTTAATGTAATGTTATAAAAATTGAAAAGATTCATGTTTTGGAATAAAAATATGATTTCATTAAAAAAAATTAACGTTTTGATGTAATGTTATAAAATTCATGTTTTAGGATTTAAAACATGATTACAAGAAAAATACACATTTTAATGTAATGTTATAAAATTCATGTTTTAGGATTTAAAACACGATTACAAGAAAAATACACATTTTAATGTAATGTTATAAAATTCATGTTTTAGGATTTAAAACATGATTACAAGAAAAATACACATTTTAATGTAATGTTATTAAAATTGAAAAGACTCATGTTTTAGGATTAAAAACATGATTTTATTAAAAAGTTGACATTTTAATGTAATATATAAAATAGAGAAAAGATTCATGTTTTAGGATTAAAAACATGAATACAATAAATATATACATTTTAATGTAATGTATAAAAATAGAGGAAAGATTCATGTCTTAGGATTAAAACATGATTACAATAAAAATATACATTTTAATGTAATGTGTGGATGTAGAAAAAGATTCATGTTTTAAAACAAAAACATGTTCACATTAAAATCTTATTTTTTAGAAAGAATGATTTATATGTAAATTGCTCATTTTAAAATAGAAGTGTTGAAACATTAAAAATCATATTTTTAATGTAAGGTTTGACTCAGTGGAAATATTGACTGTTTTGAAAAAAAATGTTGACACATTAAAAACTCCATTTTTAATGTAAAGTGATTCATTAGAAAACATATGTTAGGAAATATAAAAGTGTTAAAAACATTTCTTTTATCATTGCAAGAAATTACATGTTAGAAAGTATTTATATGTTAAAAATATTATTTTTAACATGCAAGAAAAGAACCAAATAAAAACATTGCTATATACATTTTGTCAACATAGGATGGTTAACAAAATGAGATCATCAAAATTTACGGTGGAATTTGGATATAAATCTAGTGATATTTTTAATCGCCAAACGTACACTAGGAAATGTAGAAACTGTCATATAAATGAATTATAATTTATTTGGCATGTTAAACACGTTTTTGGAATCGTCAAATAATTTATATTTATATATTATTTTATATACAAAAATATAAATTTAAAATTTAACGAATCGTGCGCGGCAGTTCGCGTTTCGGCAATCGTAACTTAGAACGATTATACCATAAGATCCGATCGTCGGATTTTCCCAAACTAGACCTGTTAGGACCGCTTTGGGAAGAACTTTCCAACGATATAAATTCGTCAAAATCCAACAGTTAGATTTTGAGAAATGTGTAAATCAAATTTTGGTAAAAACAACGCCAGGGCCGCATAACGACTTGAAGTGTCGTTAAATTAATTTGAGCTATTTTTAAATAAATAAAAATAGCGATAAATCGTTATAAATAAATATAAAGGATATGAAATGATTTAAACGATAATCTTTCGAGAATTATTTTAAAAGACCGAGTCAAACTCATTTCAAATAACTATAGGACGATTTAAAATCGAAGATATAGAAGATGGCGTTTGAAGACCGACGATCTTCACATCGAATGGACAACTACTGATGCCTTTGATAGGAGTTGCTACCTTGAAAGGGTTACAGTGGCAGTTGTCCGGACGTACTTGTTGATTGTCCGGATTAGAGAGCACATCTTTTCCGTACTGGACATACGGGACGAGGAATAAGGTGACTCCGGTTTCGTTCAGACCCAGAACGGACTTGTAAATGGATGCGTGTCCGACATTGGATTTCATTCCATGTAAATTAAATTGATTTCTATTTAATATATATCCGTTTGGTGGCAGAGAATTTATTATGTTGCTTAACACCCTCAGAGGGCATATATTGGTAGCTATCGATCACATGGCGTGAATTGTCAATATAGCACGCGAAGATGCAAATGGTCAAGGCTTTTGTTGAAAAGCAGGGCCTTGTGGTTGATGATCAAAGCATAGCTTGTTTAGGCGTAGCTTTGTGTATAGCGTGACTTCGCGAACCTCACACCCCGGTATGAGTCAAAAACGGGATCAGGACTGCAGGGAGTGCACATGTTTCTTTCTAGCTAGAAGTGGTGTAAGGGTTTTTACAAGGTCCAACATTTTTACTTATGTGATTGATGGATTATGAGGTACCTCAGATTTATAGGTCGATAGTGACCATGTTATAGGTTTAATAGGACTGGGAAGCGTGTGTTCAAGCATAATTAATCCACTAAAGTACTTGTGGACCGGCCCTGAAGATCCAAAGATTCACCAGCATCCGAATCCTAAGGCATTTGCTAGAGTGTCTTGAATCGGAGAGGACGATCCCTAGCCTCGATTCATGAGGGAAAACCAATTTCCCATATGACATTACGGTTTTGACTGTAAACCTATGTATGGCGACATAGTATATGGTAGCTATGTTGTCTGGGATTGATACATTTACTCTGAAGTATTTTAAACTGATTAGACACTAATAATAATATTAAAAATATTATTTTACACGTATCAAGCATTTTTGATTATTATAAGGTAAAACTCTATCCTCCGATTTGCGTTGCATTGTGTGATGGGACTTGAGTCTTATAATGATTTCATTTTCTAAAAAGCATTTCGTTGTTTTTGACTAAAATTCTATTAAACCTATGCACTGGCAATCCGATGGAGTAAACTCGTTCCGCGTTAGCGGCGTGGTCTTGTGATTAGCCATATTGTTAGTTAAGAAAGATTTCTCATACCAGTCCCATGACTGACTCGTAGTTTGTTTCACTTTGCAAACTCGGGTGCCCTCTTTCCACACGGGCAACCAAATGACAGGTTTAGGTATGGACACATTCTGGACTGGAGCTTGCTAAAGAAGAAGATGAAGAACCTTTTTCTTTTTATATTTTATTGTTTCTTGAGACATTTAGACGTTATTGATCTTTGATGTATTTGGTGGAGTTTGAGACTTATTTCTTTCCTTGTTGAGACTTCTATTTTGCTAAGTGTATCATGTAACTGCATACTCTGATGTCTGTGATATTATGATGTGATGACATTTTCTATTTCCACTGCAATGGTTATGTGTTATGCTATTATCTGAGATATGTTATTTTTTTGATTATGTTATGCTCCTATGATTTTCCTTGCTTTCGTACTACGGAAGTTGAGGGTTGTCACAATTGGTATCAGAGCTAAAGGTTAACCTTAGCTTCAGAGTATAACATTTTTAGAACAATTCGTCTAGATTGAATCAGTAGTATTCTAAGGCGAGTAGCTCATTAGAGATAGGATTAGTAATGTCCTATCATTATTATCTTATCATATATCTTTACTTTTAACCTTTCTTTAAATTTATCATTTATGTTTGTCTGACTCTTTCCTTGATGGTACAGAACTAACTAAGAAATGAACACCAGAGCACGTACTAGAGCCCGAAGCAGAGGTGGGGCTAGAGGACCTGCTAGAGATGAGACTCCTACGGCCCAGGAACAGCCCACTCCAGAGGCTGTGACACCACCTCCACCCCCGTAGCCATTTGATTTGGACAAAATGTCCAAAAAGTACAAAAACTTAGGGGGCGTATCCTTTACCGGCCGAGAGACTGTGATTCGGGCACTAGCATGGCTGAAGAACTGTGAGAAAATCTTTGAAGATTTGGAATTGGAGGACCAACGCAAGCGCTTCTTGGCAACACGGCTATTGAAAGACCAAGCAGAAATTTGGTGGGACACAGTCAAGATTGGCAATGATGTGGCCAACATGTCTTGGGCCAGGTTCAAAAAGCTTTTCAATGATAAGTATATCACTCTGTAGGAAGTTGAGAGGCCTCATGATCAATTTGCAAATCTGCAGCAGGGAGAGATGACTATTCAGAATATGTGCGGAATTTCGAGGAACTTTCACGCTACGCTCCAGAGTTGATTCAGGATCCAGTCTAGAAAAACAAAAGATTCATTAGTGACCTTTCTAAGAAGTACCTGGACAGAGTCACAGCTCACATCAAGCTCCCATTTAATGAGATGATAGAGATGGCTTGTCGCTATGAGGAAAATGACCAGACTTCACAGCAAGAGAGGGTGAAAAATTAGAATAGCAACAAGAGGGAGCAGGATGATAAGAAACCTAAGGCGAGCAACTCTTCAGCCGCCAAGCCTCAATGAAAGAAGAGAGATAGGTCCAAGGTGAAATACTTTAATTGCCAGAAGATTGAACATTTTGATTATGAGTGTAGAGCTCCAAAGAGGCCCAAGAAGAATGAGTCTGGACCTAGTCAGAACCGTTGCCAGAATTCTCGCGACACCAGGGAATGCTTTAATTGCCACAAGACAGGGCATATTATCGAGAATTGTCCTCTGTTGAAGAAATCTGAAGTGGCACATGTATACGAGGGAACGGCTGCACCAGCTTCTTTTGAGAAGCAGGTAAACCCGATGTTTTAGGAGGTACTCTTAATATTAAGAACATTCCCATTACTGTTTTGTTTGACACTGGTGCATCACGAAGTTTTATTTCTTGTGACACAATTAAAAAGTTAAAACTGAAACCAAGAAAACTTAAAGAATTGATTAGAGCTCATAGTCCGATAGGAGGTTCTCTTATTCTCGATCAATACTGTAGAGTGCCGATCTCCTACTCTTGTTACCAGTTCCCTATAAATTTGATTGTCATGAATTTTTTTGGGTATGATGTTATTCTTGGGATGGATTGGTTATCAAGGCATGAGGCCGAAGTAAAATGTGCCGAAAGAATTGTCAAAGTTAAAATGAAGCTCGGAAATATTGTTATCCCATGCCACGGCTCAGCATCGGATAGAAAAGAATTTTGGTCTTCTCTAGAAATCACTCCTACTTTTATTGAGGATATTCCTGTTGTCAAAGATTATGTGGATATGGTCGAAGAAGTTGATAGCTTACCTCCGTGCAGAGAGATCGACTTCGGGATTGCCTTAGCTCCGAATGCAAGGCCAGTTGTGCATCCTATTCGGAGAACGACGCCAAAAGAAAAAGAGGAGCTGAGCAATCAAACTAAGCAGCTTTTGTGGAAGGGTCTGATTAGGCCTAGCTTCTCAAGTTGGGGTGCAGTAGTGGTTTTTGTTCCAAAGTCAGACGGTGCCCTCTGATTGTGTGTGGACTATCGCGATCTCAATAAGCAAATGCTGAAAAGCAAATATCCATTGTCGCGAATTGATGATCTGTTAGACCGCCTACATAGAGCATAAGTATTCTCTAGGATGGACCTAGCTACAAGCTTCCATCAACTGCGCATTGCAGAAGAGTGTGTTCCTTTGACAGCTTTCAGAGGACCGGACTTATTTTATGAATGGCTAGTAATGCCGTTCAGTCTATGCAACGCTCTTGCCTACTTTGTAGACCTGATGAACAGGGTATTCCGTGATGTCTTAAATAAATTCATGCTAGTTTTCATCGATGATATCTTAATCTTTTCTAAATCCACCGCTGAGCATGAAAGGCATCTAATAGAAGTTTTGGAAATCCTGCGAAGGAATGTGTTGAAAGCAAAATTTTCAAAATGCATATTCTGGTAAGAAGAGGTGAAATTCCTCGGCCATGTTGTATCTAAGGAAGGCATCTCGGTAGATCCTAGCAAGATCTCACCCATTCAAAATTGGAAGCAGCCTAGCACTCCTATTGAAGTCAGAAGTTTCTTAGGACTGACTAGCTATTATCGGAAATTCTTTAAGGATTTTTTGAAATTATCTTGTCCATTGACGAAGCTGACTAAGAAACATAAAAAGTTCATTTGGACACCCGAATGTGAGGCAGTTTCCAAGAGCTGAAACGGTGGTTGATCACTGCTCCTGTGTTGACCATTATAGATGGCAATAAGGATTTGAATGTATGGACAAACGCTTCTAGAGAAGGTTATTCTTCTAATCTAAATAAACATGTCGGTGATGACATTTTTGATGTCAAAACTTATTTTAACATGTTATCCTTCTATCTATTTAAGGTATTGGTGCGGTGCTAACGCAAAGGGACAAAGTAGTTGCATATGCTAGCCGTTAAAATCACATGAGAAGAATTACGCCACTCATGATCTTGAGCTAATGGCCATAGTATTTGCTCTAAAGATATGGAGGCATACCTCTTGGGTGAGAAAATTGAGTTGTATACTGATCACAAATCCTTGAAGTATTTGTTCACCCAAAGAGATTTGAACTTGAGGCAGCAACATTGGGTTGAATTCCTTGCGCCCTATGACCTGGACATCTTATATACTCCTGGAAAAGCCAATGTAGTTGCCGATGCACTCAGCAGGAAGAATACAGCCAGCACCAATCTTATCCTTGCCAATCTCATTATTACACCTTCCTTGATCGATAAGATCCCTAGTCTTCAGAAGAATGATGAATTTATTCAAAGAATTAGCAAAAGAGTTAGGGAAGGTTAGCCCACGAGTTTCCAGATTGACAACATTGGGGTTCTGGGGCTATTGGGCCGAATTTGTGTTCCGAACCTTCCTGAGCTCAGAAGGGAAGTTATGGATGAATGTCAGAAACCTAAGCTTAGTATTAATCCAGGGGTGAGCAAGATGTATCACGACCTCAAGCACACATTTTGGTGGAAATCTATGAAGAGAGACATTTCTATATATGCAGCTAGATGTCCCACTTGTCAGCAAGTCAAAAGCGATCAACAGAAGATGGCAGGATTGTTGCAACCGCTAGAGGTTCCAAGTTGGAAGTGGGACGAAATTTCTATAGACTTTATTGATGGCTTGCCCCGAACCAGAAAAGGCAATGACAATATATGGGTGATTGTGGATCACTTCACAAAGACTGCCCATTTCATCCCTGTCAGGTCCAATAGAACAGCTCGAAGTCTGGTGCAACTTTATTTCAGAGAGATTGTCAGACTAAATGGAGTTCCCAGTAGCATTGTCAGTGACCGTGATCCGATATTTGCTAGCAAATTCTGGGAAGCTTTCCAAGAAGAGCTTGGGACAAAATTGAATCGTAGCCCGGCTTATCACCCTCAGACAGATGGCCAGACTGAGAGGGTGAACCGCATATTAGAAGACTTGTTGTGACCGTGCATTCTTGATTTTGGCGGTTCATGGGAGGATCACTTGCACTTGGTTGAGTTCTCTTATAATAATAGTTACCAAGCAAGCTTGAAAATGTCGCCATTCGAAGCATTATATGGCAGGCCATGCAGATCTCCCGAATGTTGGGTGGAGCTAGGCAATCGATTAGTATTGGGTCCCGACTTGATTCACGAAGCAGCAGATAAAGTTGATTTTATTAAGAAGCGCCTACTAACTGCTCGGAGCCGACAGAAGAGCTATGCAGACTTGAGAAGAAGAGATTTAGCTCTGTTGGCGATTATGTGTACTTGAGGGTTTCCCCATTGAGAGGAGTAGTTCGTTTTGGGAAGACTGGGAAGTTGGCACCGAGATTCATTGGTCCATTTCCTATTCTCGAAAGGATTGGAACTCTCGCTTATAGGGTACAGTTGCCTGACTGGTTGCCAGGGGGTGCATGATGTATTCCATGTGCCTCCACTTCGGAAGCATGTTCATGATCCAGACTTAGTTGTGGAGGAACCACCACAACAAGATTTGGATATTACCCCGAGGTTAGCAGTGAGAAGGGAGCCAGTGAAAATTGTTGGCAAAGAGACCCGAGTTCTGAGGAACAAGAGGATCCACCTAGTTAAAGTGCAGTGGAGCGGGGATCCAAGAGACTGTACATGGGAGACTAAGGATAGCATTAAACAGGCTTATCCCAAGTGCAGAATGAACATCTCTGAGTAACTCTTGTGTTGAGGTACATTATCAAAACCTTGCATTTTCTGTTTTGTTTCCTACTTAACCATTGTTTCCTTTTCGAGGACGAAAAGCTTTTAAGTGGGGGAGATTGTAACAACCAGGAAAATCAGAACCAATTTAAAAATTTTATTTTGGCTATTTCAGTGAATTTTGAATAGTTAAAATAATTTATTTTAAATAATAACAATTAAAAATTTATTTTATTCGAAGTTAGAAGGAATATATTTTTTCTATAATTTTTACGGGCCGTATGTGGCTTCGGTGAATTTAAATGTACAATCGTATTAATTAAATAAATGATTTAATTTTAAATTAAATAAAACAGGCTAAAGACGACCGTTTGGGCTGACGGCACCTTGCCCATTGTGTCCGAAACGGGGGCAATTGGGTGGTGACAACTTTTGCTGGGCTGATATTGGGACTGTTAAGAATAAACGGGCTAAAAAGAATAAACAGGCTGATATTGGGACTGTTAACATTTATGTTAATTAGGAAATTAGATTCAAGGACAAAAAACAATATTCTTTTTGTCATTTAAAAAGAATAAGACAAAAATATTCATTTTTGTCATCTAAAAACAATAAGACAAATATATTCACTTTTGTCATTTAAAAAGAAAAAGACAAAAATATTAATTTTTTTCATTTAAAAGAATGTGACAAATATATTCATTTTTGTCATTTAAAAAGAATAAGATAACTATATTCATTTTTGTCATTTAAAGAGAATAAGACAAATATTTTCATTTTTGTCATTTAAAAAGAATAAGACAAAAATATTCATTTTTGTCATCTAAAAAGAATGAGACAAATATATTCATTTTTGTTATGTAAAAAGAATAAGACAAATATATTCATTTTTGTCATATAAAAAGAATGAGACAAATATATTAATTTTTGTCATATAAAAAGAATGAGACAAATATATTCATTTTTGTCATTTAAAAAGAATAAGACAAAAATATTCATTTTTGTCATTTAAAAAGAAGGAGACAAAATATTCATTTTTGTCATCTAAAAAGAATAAGACAAAAATATTCATTTTTGTCATCTAAAAGAATGAGACAAATATATTAATTTTTGTCATCTAAAAAGAATGAGACAAATATATTCATTTTTTTCATTTAAAAAGAATAAGACAAAAATATTCATTTTTGTCATTTAAAAAGAATGAGACAAATATATTCATTTTTGTCATTTAAAAAAATAAGACAAAAATATTCATTTTTGTCATTTTAAAAGAGTGAGACAAAACCATATTCATTTTTGTCATTTAAAAGGGATGAAACCAAAATATACACTTTTGGTCATTTGATTGAATTAGAATTTTTAGTCAAAATGAAATATCACTTTTGTCATTTGGATTGAATTAGAATATTCAGTCAAAAATAAAAAAAATCAACTTTTGTCATTTTTTTGAATTAGAATTTTCAACAAAAATGAACTATAAATTTCTATCATATTGTGGAAAGAATAGAAAAATAGAAATTGTTCATGTTTTAGAATTAAAACATGATTTCATTAAAATTTACATTTTTAGTGATAAGAACAGAAAAATACACATTTTAATGTAATGTTATAAAAATTGAAAAGATTAGCTCGAGTGCAAGGTACATTTACCATATTTTTCTTTTTCTGTTTTGTTTCCTACTTTACTGTTGTTTCCTTTTTGGGGACGGAAAGATTTTAAGTGGGGGAGATTGTAACAACCCGGAAAATCAAAGCCAATTTTAATTTTTTATTTTGACTATTTTATTGAATTTGAATAGTTGAAATAATTTATTTTAAATAATAAGGATTAAAAATTTATTTAAATGGAAGTTTGAAAGAATATATTTATTCTAATTTTAAAGGATTTAGAAATAGCGCGGTAGTTTGAAAATTTGAATTCAAACTTTGACTGACTGTACAGGTTGCAAAATAAATCGGATTTTGGTGAAACCAAAAATATTAGAATCTGCTTAGTAATATCTTTCCAATGGGAATCCACAAGATTGAAATTTCATAGAGGGAATCAAAAGTTATGGTCAGTTGAATATTCGGAAAAGTCGCTATGAAATTTAATATAACATATAGCCCGTATAAAGAGCCATTTTGCAAACGACCTCCGTTTTCGATGAAACCACTTTTGTTGGAACCAGAATGTCAAATTATTGCTAAGTTTAATTTTCCATAATTTTTGGAATTAATATGTGAGCGTGGCAAAAGAAAATGTGTTTTGACAATTTCAGTCAATTTGGATCGACCAGAAAATGGCCATTTTTCAAACGATCTCCAAATTCGACGAAATTAATTTTGTTAGGACCGTATCATCAAAACATAGCTAGAGTTATTTTTTGGGAATTTTTAGAGTTAGTATGTGGTCCCGGTAAATTAAAATGTTCGATCAAATTAAATAATTGAATATTTTATTATTTAATTTGAAGAATAGCCGACTGAAACAGTTGAATTGGCTTATAGGACATATCCTGTTGTGTCCGGAATGGGGGTATTTAGCTAGGGATGAAGCTCGTTGGGTTGTTATTTGTATTTAAGAGCGATATAGAAATTATATTGGAATTAAATAAAATTAAAATAAAATAGAAATATAGTATATATACCGTATACCATATAAACCTCTCTCGTTTAATCACGTAACCCTTGAAATCGAATGGCAGCCACTTCTCAGAATTTCCTCCTCAAATAACTCGAGATTCACTCCGTAAAATTCGATAGTCCAATTAAGGATTTGGTAGAGAATTTTAAGATCTTCGAATTCATATAAGGTTCATCACCTGTGGTGGAGTATCCGCCGAGTTCCAGGTCTCCGAAGTCGGCCTGTTTCAACCGCCGCCGTGCCCTTAGATCGTCGGCGAGTTCGACGCCGTTCCTGGCGTAGGGGCGCCTCTCTAAGGCCTTCGACGTGGTCATACCTGATCGGACTCCAGCCTTACGGATTTCGAGATAATTGTATCCCTAGTTTTGAACACATCCTGAGGTATACACTGATATATAATTAACTGTTTGTAAGAATTTTAAGCGCTGCAAATTCATGTTTAATTATAAAAATCATATCTCTCTCATACGTTGATGAAATTCGATAAAACAGGAAGCGTTGGGACCGTGACATTGAGATCTACATTTTAAAAGAGACCCGAGAATTCTTGGAGCTTGCTACCATTTTTCGCGTCGTCAAATCAAGGTGAGATTTCTGAATCTACTTCAAAAAAAAAATTAGGTTGTAGACAGAGTTTTGAAACTCCCGACACCCATCGTCCACAGACCATGGACGACTTGATTGTATTGTGATGTGGAATTAGTTGATTTTTGTGTTTGATTGTGGTTGAAAAGAAATTTATTGATATTGTGGCATTAGAATGCCTAGAAAAATGTATAAGGAAATTATACCCCATGTGAAGCCGCGAGGCCTAAGGTAGTGTGAGGAGCCGTACATCGGGACGGTGCCGGTTTTAATTACCCTACCGTTATGCTACCGAATTTTTCTGAAATATTTATGTGTTATAAAATATTCATATATGAAAATGAAAATATAAATATGTTTACATTAAAATTCTCATTTTTGATGTAAAGTAGAATGCTAGGAAAAATGATCATATTTTGAAAATATAAATATGTTTACATTAAAATTCTCATTTTTAATGTAAAGTAGAAAGCTAGGAAAAATGATCATATTTTGAAAATATAAACATGTTTACATTAAAATTCTCATTTTTATTGTAAAGTAGAAAAGCTAGGAAAAATGATCATATTTTGAAAATATAAATATGTTTACATTAAAATTCTCATTTTTAATGTAAAGTAGAAAGTTAGGAAAAATGATCATATTTTGAAAATATAAATATGTTTACATTAAAATTCTCATTTTTAATGTAAAGTAGAAAGCTAGAAAAATGATCATATTTTGAAAAGAAAATATGTTGTCATTGAAAATCCCATTTTTAATGTGAATGTAGAATATATGAAAATGTTCATTTTAAAATAAAAGCATGTTAACATTAAAAATCTCAGTTTTATAAAAAGAATGATTCATATGAAAATTGTGCATATTAGAATAAAAGTGTTGAAACATTAAAAAATTCCATTTTTTAATGTAAAAGTAACATGTTAGAAAACGAATGTTAGAAAATATAAATGTTAAAAACCACATTTTTAACATTTTAGGAAATATTTATATGTTAAAAATATTATTTTTAACATTGCTAGAAACTACATGTTAGAATACATTTTCTACACAATATAGAAAAGAATACATTTTCCTTGCAAATGAAAAGATTTTATTTTCTATGTAATATAGAAATTATTACATTATTTGTGCAAAATAGAAAATATCATTTTGTTTGCAAAGTAAAAAGATTACATTTGCTTTGCAAAATAAAGAATCACATTTGCTTTGCAAAGTAAAAAGGTTACATTTTATTTGTAATGAAAAAAGAATACATTTTTATTTGTAATCAAAGATAAGAATAAACAGATTACATTTTATTTGCAATGTAAAAATGTTACATTTTTATGTAATATCAAAAGATTACTTTATACAATAAATAAAGAAATTACATTTTTTTCAATTGTAATACAAGAATGATTAAAGATTACATTTTTAATGTAATAACAAAAAGATAAGGAAACTACATTTTGATGTAATATATGATTTCATATATAAAAGAAATCAATGTTGAAATGAAAATGGTGTTGAAATCATTGAACGATTTATATTTATATATTTATATATAAATATAAATTAAAATAAAACGAATCGCGCTGCTACAGTTCGCGTTTTGGAATCGTAACTTCAAACGACTATACCGAGAGATCCGACTGTCGGATTTTCCTAAAACCAGAACCGTTGGGTTCGTTTTGGATAGATCTTTCCAATGATATAAAATTTGCTATGATCCAACGGTTAGATTTGGAGTAATGTGTAAATCAAATTTTGATAAAAACAGCGCCAGGGCCATGTAATGACCCGAAGCGTCATTTAATTAAAAATGGCTATTTTTAAATAAATAAAATTTGCGATAAATCGATATAAAATATTATAAATGATATGGAATGAAAAGAATTGATTTAAATTATATATATTCGAGAGTTATTTGAAAAGTCCGAGTTAAATCTCATTTCAAATAATTATACGATGATTGGAAGTCGAAGTTTTGAAGACGGCGATTGAAGACCGGCGTTCTTCACATCGAATGGATGACTACTGATGCTCTGGATTGGTTATCTCCCAGGAGGGGTTACAGTGGTAGTTGTCCGGACGTACTTGTTGATTGTCCGGATATGCGAGAGCATCTCTTCTGTATAGGACATATGGAACGAGGAATAAGGTGTCTCCGGTTTCGTTCAGACCCAGGACGGACTTGTAAATGAATGTGTGTCTGACATTGGATTTCATTTGATGTAAATTAAATTGATTTCTATTTAATATATCTCTGTGGTGACGGAGGATTTATTCTCTTTCTTAACACCCCTCTCTGAGACGTACGAGCTCAGAGGTTATATATTAGTAGAACTCAGTCGCATGGCGTGAATTATCAGTATGGCATGCCAAGATGCAACTTGAAAAGTAGAGCCTTGTGGCTGATGATCAAAGCACAACTTTAATTTAGCATAACTTTGTGTATAGCGATACTTCGTGTGCCTCACATCCCGGTATGAACCAGAAACGGGAGTAAGGACTGCAGGGAGGACATACGTTTCTTTCTAGCTAGAAGTGGTGTAAGGGTTTTACACGCTCGGGCATTTTTTTTACTTTTGTGGATGATGGAATGAGGCGCCTTGGTTATTTGAGTCCCTAGTGGCTCTATTTACGCCCCCGTAGGGCAGGGAAACGTATTATTCAGGCATAACTAATCCAATAACATATTCGTGGACCAGCCTTGTCGATCCGAGGGTTACTCGAGCTCTGATCCTGAGACATGGTAGGCTAGATTGTCTCGAATTCGGTAAGGATTATCTCATGCCTTGGTTCATGATGGAAATCCAACTTCCAATACGACCCATACGGTTTTGATTGTAAACCTATATATGGCGACATAGTATATGGTAGCTATGCCGTCTATGATCAATACATTATGGTTGAAATGTTTTTGAAACATATATACACTAATAATAATAATATCAAATCCGTTTTATCATATCAAGCATTTTTAACCATTATAAGGTAAAACTTTATCCTCCGGTTTGCGATGCATTGTGTGATGGGACTTGAGTCTTATAATGGTTTTATTTTCCTAAAAGGCATTGCGTTGATTTAACGATTTACTTTATTTCATGCACTGGCAGTCCAATGGAGTAAACCCGTTCCGCGTTAGCGGCGTGGTCTTGTGATTAGCCTTCTTATTTGTTAAATAGGTTAAGTAAGATTTCTCATACCAGTCCCATGATTGACTCGTAGTTTGTTTCACTTTGCAAACTCGGGTGCCCTCTTTCCACATGGGCAGCCTTGTATGCAGGTTTAGCAGATTCATTCAGGTTAGCTATGGAGATGAAGATGGATACTATCATTCCTATTTTGCTGTTCAGACTTCACTTAGTATATTATGTTTTATTCCGCTGCAGACATTTTATATTAAGCTGAAAGCTGCATTCTGTGCTAAGTATGATCCTATTATGCTGTGTAACTCTAATGATATATTATTTCCAGCATAATTTGATGAACATTATCTGCTGTAATTCTATGTTTCTGTTCTGTTGTTATTGTTATGTGTTATATTCCAATGATTATCCTTGCTTTCATATTACGGAAGTTTGGGGTTATCACACAAAATGAGTGGTCGGTCATGTGTGGCCGGATAACAAGATGTTCTTGTCGAACCCAGTGTATTCCCCTCTAAAGATACGCTATCGGAAGGTGGTTCCATACCTTGTCATAGTTGGAGCGTGAGATGCAAACGTTCCACTAGATTGTTATTTATTTAATTTAGACACTATTATGATATTAAAATAGTTTTGATATAAAGATTATCAATTCTTTCAAAAGGATTTTGAAAGTTAAATCAAGTGTTTTGGATTCTCATAAGGGAAAAACTCATTCCGTGTTATACGACGTGGCCTTATGAGATATCATTTATTTTCTCAAACTGTTTTAAATTGTTTACCCATACCAATCCCATGACTAACCCAAAGTTTATTTTGTTTTGTTTTACCTAAACTCTTGGGTGTCCAAATTTGTACGGGCAGTCAAGTGGTTCAGGATTTTACAGATTTATCTGAAGGAGCATATGGAGTAGGAGGCTTCAATGTTAGATATTTAGAGTTTATTCCGTTGTGTTGTATTTGTGATATACTCTAATAATGTAAGTCCAAATACAGTTGTATTTCGAAAGTGATTATTTATATATTATAATTTATCCCGCTGCGATTGTAAGATTCTGTGTTGTTGTTATCTGTGCTTCTTCTATCTTTTTATTCTTATTTCATAATGACTCGTATTTCTATGCAGTTTTGTTGGATGTGTGGTGTATTTAGTCAACTAAGATAGTATGGAAATTTGGGCCATTATAGTTGGTATCAGAGCTTATGTTGAGCGAACACCTAGGCTTTGGTGGGGTTTACTCATTAGAGATAGGGTCAGTAGTACCCTAGAATGAGTTGAGTGTATATATATTCGAGAGCGCATAGTTGTTAATTGATATAAAAATTGTTTTATATTGTGTTGGCTAGTCTGTTGAGTGGCTTATGAATTCTGATCGGATCGTGGGACACCACGAAGTCGATAAGAATTTCTGCACACTTGAATAGAAAATTTTGACATAATATTATTTTAAAGTGGGTAAATGAAATAATTTTACCCAAAATTCTATTTTGATATGGAATGAATAATTTTCTGAAATTATAATATATGGATGAGTTGGTTGTTATTATAATCAAATGAGATTATAAAATTCGAAATGGTTATATATAACAATATATAATTTGCATAAGAATGAAATATACTAATGTGATGAATTAAAATTGGATTCAGAATTTGGAATTTAAACCTTGGGTGTTTGGAAAAACATTTTCTGTAGTATATTAGAATAATATTGCTTTGTTTTAGGAGGATTTTTGAATAAAAATCATTTTAGATGGATTTTCAAAGTAATATAGCACTGTACTCACCTTGGTATCTGAAAAATAATTCTGATGATGACTACTACAACATCATCAGTGTTCATTTCGAGTTTCTAAGTGATGGATTACCTTAAAGAAGTTTTTGTCGGAATTTGGTTTGAAAGAAAACAAGTTGATTTGAAAATTCAAATGTTTTGAATTTGAGATGAAAATAAATATATGTATATATTTATATGATTTTAGAAGGATTTGAAAGAAAGATCGGGAATTTGGATTCTGAAATTTAAGTTTAACTTAAGCAAGTTAAATGGATCAAATTGATTAGAATCAATTTGAATGGATTTGAAATCATATGAGTGGAATCTGAATTGGATGTGAAGATATCCAAATAAAACGAATATAAGCATACATGGTGTGAATGTAAATGCAGGCCAAAAGTTTTTATAGAACTAAAGTTGATGAAATATGAAGAGTTGAGTTTCAACATAAATGAGTTTTGAAAAGTCAATGGGTTCGTAGCATTTTTCCTACCTTAGTAATTTCGGGGACGAAATTCTTTTAAGAGGGAAAGAATGCAACGAACCAGTTTTTTGATCGATTTATTTTAAATATTTAATGTTGTTTTAAATATTGAGCTGACAATATAAATTTATTTTTATATTGAATTATCGATTTAATAATCGAAATACATTTTATTTCAAATATATATTTAAATATCGTAATACGAGAATCTAAAATAATTAAATTCGAAATTTAAAACGGAGTCAAAATGATACAAATAGTTAATAGAAATTCTATTTTGAAAATAAATGATAATAACAATAATTTATTATCGAGGTATTAATTGTTTTGAATTTAATTTATATCGACTTAAAATAATATCTTCTCCATACCATCAAATGGGGGCTTCGAAACCTGTTTTAGTGCGGTTGTTGCGTTCAAATAGGAGTTCAAAATCAATGGGATAGTTTATTTAATTAAAATCGTGTCGGTTATTCAAAACTAAAATTAAAAAAATAGTAATAATTATTAATACAAGAAAAGGGTTTCCTTCTACTCTAAATTAATTAATAACAATACACTACAATCTACTCTATCACTAACCCTATTAGTACCATGCACGAACATTATTTCTTAAGGCCTAAGTATTCATCTTTATAAGTAACGCGATACCCCTTCTCTGATTTTATTTCGTTCTCCAGTATTTCCAAATGGAAATAAAATCCGCACTTCTCCAATTCATATAAAAAATCGAAGCCTCCTTCCTGTAAAGTTCTTCAATCAATTCATTAAATCGTGATTCCTCTTCCTGAAATAAATCGTGATTTCCTTCCATTAGGATATTCGAACCCGCTTCCATTTTAAAAAAACCGCAGTTATATATAAAAGAAAAATTGGGGGAAAAGGCAATCGAGCTTCATCAATTGGTAACAGGGTGGTCGATGTTTGAACAAGATGGCCCGTGACATAGTCGCGATGGGTTTGGGGCAGTCAAAGTTACGACTTTCAGGAGGAAGAGTTCGCGATCTATTTTGGAGCGATGGAGTTATCTAATGACAAAGCTGAGTTCGAATTGGTATAAGGGAAAGCTCGGTAGTGTTGTAGTGACAATGGGTGATTATCAAATGGCGGTCAATAGTATGGGATGGAGAAGAAGTTGTTGTTGTTGAATTGATTACAGGGAAGGGAGTGGTCATAGGTTGAAGTTTTACTGGAAATGGCGAAACTAGAAAAAAGATGTCAGTGTGTTCACGTGGTTCGATGTACTGTGGATGCATAAGGTTATAAATGAAGTTCACGATAAAGTTGATGGAGGAGAGAACGAGTGAGGCGATCATGATAATGGTGCTGTGCTCAATTTTCTACGCAGAAAGCAGATTGCATTAAGAAAGAGATGGATTAGGGTAAATTTTAAATAATTAATTTAGTTACTTACATTTAAAAATTTATATACGTATATAGCATGCAAACTTGTAGTAATTATATATCTGAATTCAGATTCGCAAAGCTCATATGAATTAATCTTCGCAAAAAAATCCATTTCAGAATTCTTGGAGTCAGTTGGAATCGATTATGGGATTTTAATTTAAATCGAATATTTTTTGATTTAAGTTAAAATTGTATCGTATCTGCAAATAAAAATCACAGTGAGTAAATCTCACTCAGAAATTTATTTTATCGTTAAAATAAATTGTTGGCTGCTTGGATTCATTTATTTATTTTTATCAGTTGTGATTATTATATATATTAGTTATTTAGGCTTGGTGATTGTGGTTAATTAGTTATTTGGCCCTAAAATTCCGGGTCGTTACAATCTCCCCTCCTTAAGAACTTTTCGTCCCCGATAAGGAAAAAGAAAAATAGAAGAGGAAAAATAAACGCAGAGAATGTTTTTAACAGAGATGGTACCGTCTATAACATCAGGCTTCCCACCAAAGAAGTTGGTCCTTTCGTTCCTTCGTAAACATGTGCCAATTGAGCATCGCCACTTCACTTAGTCTTCTTCGAATGCACGATCAAGGGAAGAGTCAAAACAACTGAAATGGTGATTCTAGAAGATAGAAAAGATCGAAGGATGAATGAAAAGATGACGATAAAGTGACTGGCTATTATGTATCTCATGAACTGTTCGCCGTAGAATATAGTGATTCTACGTAAACGAATTATTATAAATATGTTATATTCCGCTTTGTAAACCAAAGCTCTGATACCAACTGTGACGACCCCAAACTTCCACGAGTGAAAGTAGGAGTAATCATTTTTGGAATACAACATAAATACAATAAAACAGAACACAGATACAATATAGCAAAGGAAATTCATAGAGTAATAACATTATAGCAGCGGAAAAATATAATGTCATCAATCACAGAAAATCCACAGTCGCAGAAACTAAGCTATTACAACAAGTTTTGCAGAAAAGAAATAAGTTTGATGTCTAAAAAGAAAAGAAAAGATGCCATAGAAACAAAAGATAAATGTCTTCAAGCTCCACGTCATCACCTCTTCTCCCAAGCAGAATCCAAGAGAGAGAAAATAAGCGGCTTCAAAGAAAAACTCCAAGCAAAGAAGGAACCTGTCTACTTGGCTGCCCGTGTAGAAGAGAGGGCACCCAAGTTTGCAAAAAGGTGAAACAAACTATGGGTCAGTCGTGGGACTGGTGTGAGAATTCTTAACTAATAAATCACTGTTAATATGGCAAATCCAAAGACCACGCCGCTAATGCGGAACGGGTTTACTCTAATGGATTGCCGTGCATAAACGTGTCATAACAAATGATTAAATACATCGTAAACAACGCAATGCTTTTTTGGAAAAATGGAATCACCATAAGACCCAAGTCCCATCACACAATGCAACGCACACCAGAGGATAGGGTTTTACCTTATGGTGATTAAACATGTTAAATACGGCAAATACGCATCTAATATTATTATTAGTGTATATGAAAGCATTTCAAAGTAAATGTATTAATCTTAGGAAGCATAGGTACCATATACTATGCCTCCGTACTAGTAATACAATCAAATTCGTCAGTTCGTATTTGGATTTTGGTTTCCATCATGAGTCAAGGCTAGAGCGGAGCTCCTTACCGATTCGAGACACTCTAGCTAGTGCCTCAGGATTCCCCGCAGTTAACCCTTGGATCCTGCAGGGCCGGTCTTCACATACAGCTTAGAGGATTGGCAATTCCTAAGCACACGTTTCCCGGTCCTATAGGACCTATCCGAGGCGCGCCACATTCCATCATCCACATAAGTAAAGTATCAGCGCTGGGAGGTCCCTGACACTACTTCTAGCTAGAAAGAAACGTGCTGCTTTCCCTGCGTTCCCTTCGCCCGTTTTTGACTCAACCGGTGTGTGAGGCTCGCGAAGTCCCGTTACACAAAGCTACGCCTAAACAGGCCATGCTTTGATCGTCTCCACAAGGTTCTGCTTTTCAACAATAAACCTTGATCATTGCATCTTAGTGTGTCACACTGTCACTTCATACCGTACCATTGCTTCTCCATCAATACATAAATGGGTGTTAAGTAGAGAATAAATTCTCCACCACCAATATTTATATATTAACAGAAAATCAACAATATGATATATAACGAAGTATGATGTCAGACACACCATCCATTTAAACTTATGCTCTGGGTCTGAACGAAAGTCAAATCCGTGAAACCAACACGTACGTCTGGGCAATGACCTTGACCCATGAATTGGTAGCAAGTCAATTCAGGATCTCGATCGCTGTCCATTCGAGGGAAGATTTACGGTCTTCATACGTCGTCTTCTTACTTCGATCTTTAACGCCGCTGGATTAATTTGGGATGAGAATATCTCGGACTTCCCAAACAATCCTCGTATATATATACATATATATATATATATATATATTTTGAAAATCCTTCTTATTTGTTAATAATTATTTTTATAACAATTCGTTCTATTTTAATTATTTAAAATAGTCAAACTTCTTATTTAACGACGCATTCTCAAAATCATATTTTAATTTACATTAATTAAAATGTAAACTTTCATTACATATCGCATTCTTGTTTTCTTTACATTTAATAAAATGCAAACTTGCAATTACATGTCACATTCTTACTTATTTACAATGAATAAAATGTAAACTTGCATTTACATGTCGCATTCTTATATATTGTCATCAAAAAATAATGTTAACTCATTCTACGTTGTAATCCTTCTTTAATGTTAATCATTTAACATAAAAGTTAACTTCCTACGATGTAAATTACATTTAATTTACATTAAGATAATGTAACTCATCCTATGTTAAATTACCTTTTAATTAAAATAATATAATTCAATCCTACGGTCAATTCTCTTTAATTTTCATTATAAATAATGTAACTTATCCTCTGATTAAACTTTCTTTTATTATCTACATTAAAAATAATGTATATTAATCCTATCGTTAAACTCTTTTTAAAATTAAAATTAAAAATAAGGTTATTCTCATCCTACGGTGCAATTCTTCTTTTAATTCACGTTATAAAATAATGTAACTCATCCTACAGTTAATTCTCTTTTTAAATGCATTTTTAATTTTAATTACATTACAATGAAATTTTATTTTACGATGGAATTCCCTTTCTATTCCCATTATAAATAATGTACACTTCATCTTACGATGTAGATTACCTTTCTATTTAACATAAAAATAATAATAATGTACATTTCCTACGATGCATTTTTCTCTTTTATATACATTATAAAATAATGAACATCTTATCCTACGGCATACATTTCTTTTTATATTAACATTTAAAAAATATTAATTACATCCTACGGTGAAATTACCTTTATTACATTAACATTAGCAATGTTAATTTCATCATGCTATGAATTTCAATTATATTATACTTATAAAATAATGTAAATAGCATTCGGTGGATTTCTCTTTTTATTACGTTAACAAAAATGAAATTTTCCTACGATGAAAGTTTTTCTTATTTTTAACATTTAAAGATGATGTTAATACCATATGGTGTAGATATTTTTATTTTAACATTAAAAATATGTTAATCAATCATACGGTGAATCCTCTTGTAAAATAACATTGTAAATGATGTCAAATTTACATACACTTCATTTTCTTTTTAATAACATTGAAAATAAATGTATATGAATCCTATGATTAAATTATCCTTCTTGACATACGGTGCTTTTCTTATTTATTAACATTAAAGATAATGTTAATATTACATATGATGCTTTTTATATCTATTAACATTAAAGATAATGTTAATATTACATACGGTGCTTTTTCTATCTATTAACATTAAAGATAATGTTAATATTACATACGGTGCTTTTTATATCTATTAACATTAAAGATAATGTTAATATTACATACGGTGCTTTTTCTATCTATTAACATTACAAAAACACTATTTTCACATGCAATGCATTTAATATTTTCTAACATGACAAAATATTATTTACATACAATGCATTTGATACTTTTCTAACTCGACAAAATACTATTTACATACAATGCATTTGATATTTTTCTAACTTGACAAAAATGCTATACATACAATGCATTTAGTACTTTTCTAAATTGACAAAAATACTATACATACAATGCATTTTATACTTTTCTAAATTGACAAAAATACTATACATACAATGCATTTTATACTTTTCTAAATTGACAAAAATACTATACATACAATGCATTTTATACTTTTCTAAATTGACAAAAATACTATACATACAATGCATTTTATACTTTTCTAAATTGACAAAAATACTATACATACAATGCATTTTATACTTTTCTAAATTGACAAAAATACTATACATACAATGCATTTTATACTTTTCTAAATTGACAAAAATACTATACATACAATGCATTTTATACTTTTCTAAATTGACAAAAATACTATACATACAATGCATATTTGATTTTTTTTACTAAATTGACAAAATCACTATTTTCATGCAATGCAAATTTTCTATATTAATATTAACAAATATGCTATTTTCATACAATGCAAATATTTCTTATTTATGACAAATATTGTTCATTTCATATAATGCCATATTCTATTTTATAGTGAACAAAAATATAGTCATTCACATACAGTGCTTTCTTCTTTTTATATAATGAACAAAATATATTCATTAACATACAATGGTTTATATCATAGCATACACATACGGTTCATGTCATTCTTTACATTTGTCAAAATGTATATTTTGTCTTTCTTTTACATTGACAAAATATAATTATATCACTACTTCATTATTTGACAAAGATGATTTTGTCGCCAACTTCATTTATATTGACAAAATGATTTTTGTTGCTAACTTTACATTGACAAAAATGAATTTTTATTCTAATGTCATGTTTGCATTGTGAAAATATACTTATTTCGCTAATTCACTCTTAATATACAAAAATGTATATTTTGTCTAATTCTTCTCAATGCAAACAAAATGCTAATTTTGTTTATTCAATCCAATGCAAACAAAAATGTGAATTTTGGTTTTCATTCTTTTCTTTGAACAAAAATGTATATTTTGTTCCTTTTTCATCTTATAAACAAAAATGTATATTTTTGTTCTTTTTTCATCTTATAAACAAAAATGTATATTTTTGTTCTTATTCATTTCTTTAACAAAATGTAAATTTTGTTTTCATGTATTTCTTTAATCAAAAGGGAGTATTTTTGTTCTTTTTCTTCTTTTATAAAAAAAAAAAGTTTTTGTTCTTATTCTCTTTTTTATAAACAAAAATAAGTTTTTTTTTTCTCCTACTTTTTCTTACCGCAAATATCATTCAACAATATATGGAACTTCAGTACGGATCTAGCATAACATGAACAACAAACATATCACAAGCAACCATCAACAATTTAAACGAGAAAAAATCTCATTTTTTCCTACCGATCTATGTTTTTAATTAACAGATCTATGATTAAAAAATAACGGATCTAAAATCATAGAATCACAACAATTTGAATCCATCCCATAGCAACATTCATCACAAATCTACTTGTTTGATGTTCAATTACACATAACACAACAATAATAATAATTTAATTAATTAAATTATATTAAAAATAAATTCTCACCTTGCTTGATTCTGAAAAGACGACTCGGGTTCAATCAGATTCGGTGTTCGTATTCAATTTGATTCTAGATCTGGAATGATTCCAATGCAACAACTGGCTGTGTAACACTTAAAAGCGTGGGGAAATCTGAAGCAAAAATTACCTTAGAACGTTCAAAACTTTGATTTCGATTTTCTGGAGTTGTAGTTGACGAAACGACGAGCCGTTTGTTGGAGAAGGACCGGCTACGAGAGATCTATGCACGGCCAGAAGGTGGTGAGGTGCGGCGGGACCTACAGGGGGCGGCGGGGCTGAGAACGCGCGGACTTCGCGGGGTTGTGGCGGGCGGCTCAGGCGACGGAAAGGGACGGGACTTGTCGGAGATCGAAGAGCTTGCGAAGAGCTTCGAAATGTGTACTCACACGCAAATTTTCGTTGAGAAATGAAGGAGTTATGAAGCTTTGAAAATCGGCCATGAATGGGTTCAGCAAAGAGGAAGGTGTCGGCTGTATATGGAGGATGAACAGTGATTTTCGGATATTATAATATTATATTAGGGTTAACTAATTATGTAATTAGCCCGTTAAGGCCCGTTTTGGTCCGAACTCCGATTTAGGCCTGCTTACTGTCGTTCTTAAGGTTTTGACACCTTCTGAACGCAATGGGCTATGTGCCGGGGTCCAATTCCGAGGTCTGCTATGAGTTTTGGAATAAATACATTATTTTATTAATATTTTAATGTGTACCGTACGTGAAAATTCACCGAGGTCACAAACTAGCTTCAAAAATTCTCGAAAAATATACTTAGCTATGTTTTGATGCTGTGGACCTATGAAAATTAATTTCGTTCAATTCTGGGCCCGTTTGAATTTTTAACGAATTTTTAAAGTCAAAAATTGTCCGTTTACACTGATAAATCAATTATAATTATATATTAATTCTAAAAATTACCAAAAAAAAACATTTTAGCTTTGTTTTGATGATACGAATCCAACAAAATTTATTTTGTTCGATTCTGAGACTTTTTGAAAAATGGCTATTTTCAAGGCGAATATATTTAATATTAAAAATATATTTTAAACAAATATTTTCTGAAACTCGAAACATATAAGTGTTTACTGTTTTCCAATGCAGAAACATCATTCTGAAACCAATGGAAGTGGTTTCGAGTTCAAATTCCTTCGTATGCAAAAAGTAGCATTTTTGTCCTATGCAAATTACCTAACGACCTTTCTAAAAATTGAATTAGCCATAACTTTCGATTTCCGCTATGAAATTTCGATTTTTCGGATTCGTTGGAAAGATATTTTTAAATAGATTCTAATATTTTTGGTTTTACTAAATTCCGTTAAATTTTGCATCCTGTATGGTCAGTCAAAGTTCAAGTTTGACTTTTCAAACTACCGCGCTATTACTCGCTCTTTTTATAATTAAAATTAAATTTGTTCGTTTTAACTTCGATTAAAATAAATAAATCATTAAAAATACTTTAAATTCATTAAAATAAAAATTTTAATTTGGCCCTAAAATTCCGGGTCGTTACATTTATTTACACTTTGAAATAAAAATTCAAATTGAAATGATCTAAAATTTGTTATTTGAAATTTGAACTGAAATTTAATTATTGCAAAGGTTTAAATCTTTATTTAAACTTAGAAATAAAATTCAAATTGAAATGATCTAAAATTTGTTATTTGAAATTTGAACTGAAATTGAATTATTTCAAAGGTTTAAATATTTATTTAAACTTTGAAATAAAATTCAAATTGAAATGATCTAAAATTTGTTATTCGAAATTTGAACTGAAATTGAATTATTTCAAAGGTTTAAATCTTTATTTAAACTTTGAAATAAAATTCAAATTGAAATGATCTAAAATTTGTTATTTGAAATTTGAACTGAAATTTAATTATTTCAAAGGTTTAAATCTTTATTTAAACTTTGAATTAAAATTCAAATTGAAATGATCTAAAATTTGTTATTTGAAATTTGAACTGAAATTGAATTATTTCAAAGGTTTAAATCTTTATTTAAACTTTGAAATAAAATTCAAATTGAAATGATCTAAAATTTGTTATTTGAAATTTGAACTGAAATTGAATTATTTCAAAGGTTTAAATCTTTATTTAAACTTTGAAATAAAATTCAAATTGAAATGATCTAAAATTTGTTATATGAAATTTGAACTAAAATTGATTATAATATAAATTATTTCAAAGGTTTAAATATTTATTTAAACTTTGAAATTAAATCCATATTGAAATGATCTAATTGGTTAAATTGAAATTTGAACAAAAATTGATTTTAATTTGAATTGTTTCAAATGTTTAAATCTTTATTTAAACTTTGAAATTAAATTCGAATTAAAATGGTTTAAATAAATATTTGAACTTGAACTTGGATTTGATTTGAATTGAATAGATTCAAATAATATTTCGAAATTTGAAGTTATCATTTAAAATGGATTGTTCTCAAATAAATTTGATTTTGGGGAATCGATTTGGACTGGATATTGGGAATCGATTTGGTTTGTTTTGAGTTTTGAACTTAGGTTCAGATTTATTGGAAATGGAAAGAAATCGTTGATTTGAAATTATTTCTATATAAACAAATTTATATATAAACTATTTTATGAAATTTATTCCTTCGATATATCGAGTATTCTATATAAATTGTTTCCAAAACCTATTTTTCTATATATATATATATATATATATATATATATATAAGTAGTTTATTTTATAAAATATTTTAATATATATAAAAACCATTTCCAATACTCAAGCTGTTTTGATTTCCAAACTATTCCAAATCTCTTAACTATTTAAAAATTATTCAAAAATTTATTTAAACCCCAAACCTATATTCAAACTTATAAACTGTTTTAGAAGTGAAATTATTTACATTTAAATCTCTGATTTAAAAGTAAATATGATTATTTTGATGTTAAAATCAGAAATGAATTCAAAACTATTTCTGATGTAAATTAAACGATTCGAATGAAATGTGGTTAATTGAAGTTATAACCAGTTGTTGAAATTTAAATTTATCTCAAAGTGAATATGAAATTTGAAAGTAAATATTATAGTGATTAAAATAATATGATATTTCAAAGTAAAAATTTGTTTAGATGAATATGATATTTTGATATCATAACGATTCACTTTCGAAATATAAAATACCAATCGGTGTGTAACATGACGTTTTGTTGTTAAAGAGACCGGGACCTTTTATTGACATACTCTCTGTCAATGTTGGAACCACTTTAACAACTGTGTACGCGATGGAGTTACAGAAATGAAGTGGGATGAATTTGGAGGCGATTACTGGATTGAAGAAAGTGAACGATAATGGATGACCCCGACACTTATGTCGATTTGAAATGACTAAAACAGGAGTCGTGCCAAACCAAATGAGGCTTGACTACCTCTTAGTGGACATCTGTTCTTCGATTTTCCTGGGCCTCGGGTCCATACTATTACTATTCAGTTGTTGTTGTTTTGTTGGTGCGCGCCCTCCATGGGAGGTATTTCCCTTTGATTCGATATGGAGCGGATGTCTACGGTGGGCCGTTAGGGGTAACCACCAGTCTGGATCAGGCAAACAAGTAGCATACTACTTTGGGTATAGCCTCATGTGCCTTGTCATACGTTTATCCTTATGCGAGACAACTACGATTTTGATTTTTGGCATAGGTCTATAGGGGACTCACTGGCTACCGACGTTACTGGTTGTGTTACAGGACCTGCATAGACCATGTGCTTATAAACTGTGTAAGGGTAATCAATGGAACCCCGCTTACGCTATTTTTCTGACAAGTATTTGTGAATAGACGCTAGTATAATAGCGAAATTATATTATATAGTATCTAGTTTGACGGATCCTTAGGAGATGGAATTTCCCGTAACATCTCTTGAGTTATGTGTGTGCATGTCCATATGATATCGATTTGACTTCGATGAGAATATTTTTGCATGATCCGTGCTTGTTTTATTTTCACGCTATTACGCTCGGGTCAGACTTGAGCATTCCAGTTTCAAAGGTTATCTTCTGAAGAATGAAGACGAAGACGGTATACTATTATTACTATTGTATTCCACTACTATTCTGTTGCATTACTCTGTATTATCAGTTATGTATATAAATGTATAACTCTAATAAATGTTGTAAAATGATCAAATGTTTATTTTAAACAGCTTCATGAACTGTTATTTGATTATTATATTTTGTTCATTCCGTTGCGAGATTCTGTGTTTGTTTTCTTCTTCCTTTCAAATTCTAAATTAATCCCCTTGATTATCTATATTTTTGACTATAATGGTTGAAGATGTGGATCGTCATTTAACAATCTGTAAATATGTACAGTTTTGAGTTAGACATGTGTGGATTATTGTCGATTCAAAAGGTACGGGTTTCCGGGTCGTTACATTCGTTTTGCCTAAAATTCCATTTTAACAAAATGAACAAAAGTAATCTATTTTAAAAAATGTTATTTTTGTTTTAACTCAAGTCTCCTTAACAAGAATGTTATTTTTGTTTCAACTAATCTTTTTAACGAAGATGTGTATTTTTGTTTCAACTAACTTTTTTAACAAAAATGTGTATTTTTGTTTCAACTAATCTTTTTAACAAAAATGTGTATTCTTGTTTCAACTAATCTTTTTAACAAAAATGTGTATTTTGTTTCATCTAATCTTTTTAACAAAAATGTGTATTCTTGTTTCAACTAATCTTTTTAACAAAAATGTGTATTTTTGTTTAATCTAATCTTTTTTAACAAAAATGTGTATTCTTGTTTCAACTAATCTTTTTAACACTAATGTGTATTTTTCTTTCAACTAATCTTTTTAACAAAAATGTGTATTCTTGTTTCAACTAATCTTTTTAACAAAAATGTGTATTTTTGTTTCAACTAATCTTTTTAACAAAAATGTGTATTCTTGTTTCATCTAATCTTTTTAACAAAAATGTGCATTTTTGTTTCGTCTAATCTTTTTAACAAAAATGTGTATTTTTGTTTCAACTAATCTTTTTAACAAAAATGTGTATTTTTATTTCAACTAACTAATTTGACAAAAGTGAGTATTTTGTTTCAACTAACTAATTTGACAAAAATGAGTATTTTGATTTAACTTAATTCTATTTAACAAAATGTTAATTATTGTTTCAACTATTATATTTTGTCAAAAATGTATATTTTGTTCCAACAAGTCCAAATTGACAAAATTGACAAACTTAATCCAATAATTCTAATTGGTCACAATGACAATTTTAATCAAACTCTTTTTCTTTTTTCCAACAAAAAATTGATATTTTAGTTTCTAACAATTTCATTCAACACAACAATCATCAAATCAATTGATCTACAAAACTACTTCATTCATCAAATCAGATCAAATAACGTATCATACAAATAGAATTTAATAGCGTACAATTTAACATTATCAATTCTAGATCAAATCACGTATCTAGATTCAGTAATTTTAATTATATAAAAAATATAGAATTTCTCACAGGCAATTCTATATATATATATTTTCAGTTATGTAAATAAATAAATAACTGTGCAGAGTTTTTAGTGAGGATTTCTCACCTTGGTTTTGAAATCGCTCGTGTTTATTTCTGAATTTTTGTTTGCATTCTAATCTGCCTGAAATCCCGATTTGCTCTATTTTGGTTCTGGACGATTCCATGTGGTAGCTCTCATTTTTTTGATTCCAACGGATCTGGAATCATCGAATTCTGTTTTTGTTTGAGAGAGATATCATTTGTGACGGCCTGCCCCGAACCAGCCGACATTTCCTTCGAAATGCGCTATACCGATGTCCAACTATCACGGGACGGTCGTCGAAAGAAAAGAAAAGAGAAGAAAGGAATTTGAAACTATGAACTAACAAGGAACCTGTAGTATATCTCACAGCGCATGGAATAAAATATAATAATAACATTTTTGACATAAAACAGGCGAGACTGTGCATAAGCCGAAAACTAAATCATAATCATCATAGCAGTGGAAATTCAAAATACAGCTTATTACAACTCCACATACTGTCTCTAAAGCAAAGAGAAAAGATGCACTGCTAATGCCCAAAGTAGTGACCAGCAACAACATAGGGAGAATATCTATACAATCATACGTGAGAGCCTACTGCTCGTCTCCGGTACAGCTACTCGTGCATACCACCTAACCTGTCTCTAGTCTATCCGTTTAAGAGCACCCAGAGTAATAAGAAGGGACATAAAACTCTGGGTCAGACAAAAGTCTTGTATGAGCGATAAGTAGCAAAACAGAACAATAACAGGTATACATAATCATACCTGAACCTGGACCTGCAACCAAAGAGTTAGCACAACAGGATGTACAACACTCTAAGGTGACACTAACATATGGTGTAATGACACTAACATTTGGTGACACTAACACTCTAAGATGACACTAACATATCAAACAATCAAGCCTAGCAACCATCCTTACATCTCTCACTCAGTGCATAAAGCATACGATATCCACTGCTTTGACCACCCAAATCCTTTGCTATGATCACTCTGCCCTATGGAGTCATGATGGCTCCACTGCACTGATCCATAGCCACTAATCCCTTGCTATGTCCACTCTGCCCAATGAAGTCATGACGACTCCACTGCACTGGCTCATAACCATGCTACGATCACTCTGTCCCATGGAGTAATAACTACCCCGATGCACTGATCCGTAGCCTAACAACTGTCTTGGTGGTAAATCAAAGTTATGGACGTCGATAATCCCTTAGCACATGTCCCGCAACAAAGCCCAATTCATGAAGTTACCTCGTTGGTTCCTAATTGGATCCTGAGTTCTACTTCCTATTTTGACTACCTTTGCATCTCGGGTATTTGGACTCCTCCGGATCGGTTCGATTCTTGATGCACCTCTGGATCGGGTCATGAATACCCCTCCAGTTCGTGAGTCTCTCATCAGGTCATGGCGGTTCGTGTGTCTCCCATTCGGGTCGTGGAAAGGCGGTTCCACCACGGTTCTGTTCCTAGTTCGTAAATGGTATCATCTCGTAGTTTGAGTGCTTCGCGACTCGTGGCTCCTGCTCATGGCCATTGGTTCGGGTTCGTGTGCCCTGGCATCGATTCGGTTTGTGCTTCCCAGGTCATGATACCAAATTCACGAGCGGGTTGATTCGGAGGAGATGAGGCGGATCGGTTCGTGTCTTCAACTCCGGGTCGTGATGCATGCTCCATGAGTGGGGGTTCGGGGAATCCGATCTGATCCGGTCCCCTGCATATTTCCTGCGCTTTGTCCAGGGAGCTGTGTATGTCATTCGACGGCGTTTTCGACCAACCTAACTTTTCTATGCAATCACAAATCATTCCAAATAGTCATAGCAACATGTATAATCAACCATAAACACCAAACAACAATATATAACATGTCAAAATGGATCAAACATACACAAAACCCATGTTTTCCCCTTAATCATATTTAACAATAACTGATGATAGGATTAGCAAAACATATCCAGATTAACCCAAATTACTATCAAAGCCCTAAAATAATATTTAAGAATTTTTACATATTGTTCCAGAATTTTAACATGCATAATTTCGCTAATTAACACTAATCACCCCTAATTAGTCGTAATTAGTGAAAAACAATGCAAATCACTCACCTTGGCTACAAATTAATCTTAGATCTGAACTTTGCTACTGTTATAGGTCGAATTCCAATGCTTAGCAGTAACCCCAACTCTGATTTGCCACTAGACTTACTTCATTTGGTGTAGATTAAGCTAATACGCGATTAAACAGTGATTTGGGATGAATTTAGAAAGTGAAGGCCATTGTTAGGGTTGAAGAGAGGTAAGTGGCGGCTGGAAAATGACAAAAAAAGGTTTCTCTAACCCTAACCAGCCCTCGTATAGCTTTAATCCCGAAATCCCCTAATGGACCTAGCTGCTAATCACCCGGTTAAGCCCAATTAAGCTGTTTTTCACCTTCTAAACTTTAATCCAGCCATATCTCTCAAATGGTAAGTCCGTTTGACAAATGTGACCACTCTACGAAAAGGTAAACCATCATCCGGATCTAATGGAAGTTGTTTCTGGTCAAAACTCCTTACCAATCAAAAGTTATAGGCGAAACAAGATTCACCAAAGGCAAAATGGTCATTTAAAAATCGGCAAAAATCGTGAACATAGGAAATGACCCCAATAGCGATTCCCCAAAGTTACACAACCATACGACCTCATATGAAAAAGAAATAAATGTTCTACGATCCTTCGATACGTAGAATGTGGGTCGTTACATCATTGTTTATATATTAATGCCCTAAATTAATTAATTAATTAATTAATTAATTTTAATTACATCAATAATCCCTCTTAACTTTTCTCTCCTCTTTGTTAACCCTGTACGCTAAAACCCATCTTCATCGCAAGAGAAAACCGACCACCGCTCCTTTGAACTTTGACCGGAGTTCGATCAACCCCCTCCACGGCAACGCCCTTGGCGAGATCCACCACCGCCGCCCCCCATTGGCCAACTGACCCCCCTACAGCTCCGGAATCAGCCCTTAACGCCGCGCCTTTCCGCCACCAATCCGAGCTCCACGAAGAACAATAGCCGATCAGAACCGTTCAATTTATAGAACACAATCCCCTCTTTGATTTTGTTTTTATAGATTTAGAAATCGTTGAGTAGATTAGAAGTTAGGGGAGGAAAAATATGAGAGCGTATCGGCCATTGTTGGAAAGAAGCGGCAGCTGCTGTTTTTTTTAGGATTAGGTCCCAACACAATGGGCTAGGTCCCGACAGCCCGTTTGATCGTCTCAGCCCACTTTTCTTTAATTTAAAATATAAATAATTTAATTATCTAATTTGATCATATATTTAAATTTACCGGGGCCATATACTAACTCTAAAAATTCCCGAAAAATAAAACTAGCTATGTTTTGACAATACGGTCCTAACAAAATTAATTTCGTTGAATTTGGAGACCTTTTGAAAAATGGACTTCTTCTAGTCGATCCAATTCAACTAAAATTGACCAAATACATTTTAATTTACTACGCTCACACATTAGTTCCAAAAATTAAGAAAACTGGAATCTTGCAATAATTTGACATTCCGGATCCGACCAAAGTGGTTTCGTCGAAAACAGAGGTCGTTTGCAAAATGACTATTTATAATATTAAAATATATATACAAATTCCATAGCGATTATTCTAAAAATTTAACTGGCCATAACTTTTGATTCCCGCTATGAAATTTCAAATTTTCAGATTCGTTGGAAAGATATTTTTAAACAGATTTAGATATTTTCGGTTTCACCAAAATCCGATTTATTTTGAATCCTGCACATTCAGTCAAAGTTCAAATTCAAACTTTCAAACTGCCATTCTATTTTAAACTCCTTATATAATTAAAATTAATATATTCGTTCTAACTTCGATTTAAAAAAAATTGGTCGTTATTATTTAAAATAAATTATTTTAAATATTCAAAATCTATTAAAATTTATAAAATAAAATTTTTAAATTAGTTCCAAAATTCCGGGTTGTTACAGTCTAACCCACTTAAAATCTTTTCGTCCTCGAAAAGGAACAGAGCTGAAAGTTGTTTAATTAATCAACTCAATTTCCATTCTTTCATTGGTTTCAATAATCTTATTAGATGACTAACTTTTATATACACAAAAATTATTTTTTCTATGATCGGATTATATATATAATTACAAATACGTTAATTATGAACTTGTCACTTTAAACTCATTTTAGGGCATTTCTAACCACATCTCTAACGAGTTTCTCATTCCAGGATACTACTGATCCTATCTCTAATGAGTATTCTTTTATAGCATATTTCTAATCCTATCTCTGATGAGTGTTTTGTTTAGTTCTAACGAGTTGTACCCCAAAGATTAGGATTAACCAAAGCTCTAATACCACATGTAATGACCCGAAAATCTCTGCCCTTTGAATCGACCATAAACCACACAGGTCTGATCCAAAAGATGGAAATCCTCGAATGCACTAACTCTGGGCATAGAACAACACATCGGAACAAATAACAACAGACTTTTATAAACATCATAATATTGTTACATCATAGTACAGAATATCAGAGTACACTGAATATAATACAGCAGAAGATAAATTTACAATGAATTTAATACAGTGCAGCGGAAGACTATCAATGCTCTGGATACAGCTTTAAGCTTCAATCCAGAATCCTGCTCAAACGATAAATATCTGCAAAACAAGCCACTCGACTGCCTGTGTGGAAAAGAGGGCACCCGAGTTTGCAAGCGAAACAAACTACGAGTCAATCATGGGACTGGTATGAGAAATCTTACTTAGCTTATCTAATAATAAGGCTAATCACAGGACCATTCCGCTAACGCGGAACAGGTTTACTCCATTGGATTGCTAGTGCATGAAATAAAGTAAATCGTTAAACAACGCATTGCTTTTTAGAAAAATGAAACCATGATAAGACTCAAGTCCCATCACACAGTGCAACGCAAACCGGAGGATAGAGTTTTACCCTATAACGGTCAAAAATGCTTGATACAATAAAAATGGATTTGATATTATTATTAGTGTCATATGTTTCAAAAAAAACATTTCAATCATAATGTATCAATTATAGACGGCATATCTACCATATACTATGTCGCCATACTAGTTTTACAATCAAAACCTCATGGTGTCGTATTGGAAGTTGGGTTTCCATCCTGAGTCAAGGCTAGGGACGATCTCCTTACTGATTTGAGACACTCTAGCAAATGTCTTAGGATTCGGACGTTGGCAAACCCTTGGATCCTGCAGGGCCGGTCCACAAATACTTTACTGGATTAGTTATGCCTGAACACACGTTTCCCGGTCCTATTGAACCTATAAATTGGTCACTATCGACCAATATAACCGAGGCGCCTCATTCCATCAACCACATAAGTAACGTGTGCACTCCCTACTTCCCTTGTCCCGTTTCTGACTCTTACCGGGGTGTGAGGCTCGCGAAGTAACGCTATACACAAAGCTATGCCTAAATGGACTGTGCTTTGATCATCAACCACAAGGCTCTGCTTTTCAACAAAAGCCTTGATCATTTACATCTTGGCATGCCACATTGACAATCAACGCCATGCGATCAATAACTACCAATATATAGCCTCTGAGCTCATGCGTCTCAGAGAACGGTGTTAAGCAAGAGAATAAATTCTCCTCCACTAAACAAATATATATTAAATGGAAATCAATTCACAATGAAATTCAACATCAGACACACATCCATTTACAAGTCCGTTCTGGGTCTGAACGAAACCGGAGACACCTTATTCCTCGTCCTGTATGTCCAATACGGAAGAGAGGTGCTCGCATATTCGAACAATCTACAGTTACGTCCGGACTACTACCCCTTTGACCCTTTACTGGGAGCTACCCAATGCCGGGCATCAAACTCATCCATTCGATGTGAAGATCGCCGGTCTTTAATCACCGTCTTCAATATCTTCGATTTAAATCGTCGTATAATTATTTGAAATGAGACTGAACTCGGTCTTTTCAAATAATTCTCGCATGTATAATTTAGAACCATTTAATATCGTTAATATTATTTTATAACGATTTATCACTATTTTTATTTATATAAAAATAGCTCAATTTAATTTAACAAAGCTTCGGGTCAATAGGCAGCTCTGACGCTGTTTTTATCAAAATTTGATTTACACATATCTCGAAATCTAACGGTTGAATTTTAATAAAATTTATATTGTTGGAAAGATCTTCCCAAAGCGGTCCTAACGCTAAATCAGTATTTCCAAAGCTATAAGTCTCAGTCTAACCTGCGAATGTTATGAGGAGGAGGTCAGAACATAAGTTATGTGTGAATGAATTTAAACTACACTTCTTGAATAATCCTACATATATCGTTCAATTACACTTTCTTATTTATTAGGTTATACGTGTTATTAGCACTCAAAGCTTACACACACATCACACCTATCTACCCCCTAGTTGATTAACCTAATATAGTGTATATGTAGCTACCCCCCTCAAACTGAGGTACACCCCATGATACCTCACTCACACGGTCTCCTCCGTATCGCCACAGTAATATGCGCAGTCCCTCATCCTATGCCATAGTAACGTACAACGCTACATCCGCATAGAACCACTATCACAATGCTACGTAAGCGTACTGACTGCTATCCTCGAACTATTCGATCGAGTTTGGTTCCATCACCGAATAATGCCCTCTAGTCTACGATACACTACCCAGAGCAGACACGGTCGTACCTAGACTTTCCCACGTACGTATCATCAATCGTACTCGATGTTTCTACTGCACATAACCTCTACTTGTGCACCCAAGTTCCGTGGCAGGGCTACACCAGAAAACACGGAACTCGGTCGGGAGCTTTTCTATATCTGTACGGGCCCGCCTCTAAGGGTGTCCAATGTACAGATATCCCTCGGGTCTGGTTTTTCTTTGTTGTTATGGCCCTACCTCAGCCCCTCCCTCAACTAGTAAAGACAACACGAGCTAAGCGACCAACCCTAACAAGCAAACAATCTAAACATCCATGTGGAGTCTCTCCGCACCCGTCCCTTGATAGCAAAGGTTAAAGATCTCTAGTGGTTAGCTCTTGTATTTTCGCATTCCTTAGGCTGCTGGTGACAGGCGTCCGACGATCTTGCTATTGTTTGGTCTTGACCCTCCACCTCCGCCTGAGGCAATCGCCGAACCACCCTTAATGGCACCACGTACAACATTCTGACTGCCCCTACTTGTGCAGTCAAGGCCCACCCACCTGATAGTTCTACGCAGACCCAACCTCTGTAATCCTAACCCGAAGCTAAACCACTACAGAGGACTACCAGGAGCACCTTTAGCGTCTCAGGAAGCCGCATTCTTTCACTTCCAGTCCATTGGAGCTACCAAAATAGCAAACGTGCGCTCCCCTCGTGCCTTATGACACCATCATGATCTACCTCATTTGGTTATTCATCCTACAACAAACGGACTGCTTCAAGCACCTTAGTTTTATATGTCATTAGACCCTAAGTCTAACTATTTATTTCACGCTTGTGCCACCTCGTCAACTTTCTCATTTAACTTGGTTATTCACATTAGCTTCCTTTTTTTTCTCGTATTCACCAAGTTACCCTTGCTTATTAATTTAATTTATACTTAACCCACTTAAGTTCATTACTATGCCCACAACATGTTATTTTCCAATCTCATAAATTATTCCCTTTTTGGGTTACAACAACATGTTATACTTAATTCATAGTTAAGCATGCCATATCCCACATAAAACTTATTAGGAGAATAACCCACTAAACACCAGCCCCGAAGACCGAAATCAACATCAGACTGACACCTAGAGAATTACTCAACCAACCAACATATATGATTCTAATTTACTTCTTTTCCACTCATATAACTTATATCATTTTTAATTTCACAATTTTCCTTTCCAAACCACTTAATTTAAGTATATATTTACATATAAGTTATCTCGTCTTCCTTGTCGTTGCCTATAACTTATCTTGTCCCATAAGTTATAATTTCCACCTATTATCCTTTCTTGCCTTATTCAAATTTATTCATAATAGGTTATTTATCATTCCCCATTTCTTGTCATTAATTAGATTTGACTTATTTCATAGTATAAGTCGTCCCACCCTTCAAGTCTTGTATTACATCTTAAGTCATAACCTTCCCTTGTCCCTATGACAAGTTTGCCTATTATTTAATTTTACATCACCGCAACTCAAGTTTATAATAGGTAATTATCATTCCCCCATTACTGTGTCATTAATTTTAGATTTGACTTAACACTTCCTTTTACTTAACCTGTTACTTAAACTTTACCCAATTCAATTAATTTATGACACCGTTACGTGTCCCATTTGGTTAAGCATATCTAAATTCTGTTTCACATGTCACACGTGTCCCACTTAACCCCCTTTTTATTACAGTTTCCATGACTTACACATGTTTTACTACGGTTAAGTCTACCTTGGTTATGTCTTACATCACATGTCTCACAACGGTTAAGTCCACATTAGTTATGCTTTACATGTCATTTATATCACCCACTTAACCCTCTAACCATACCCATGTCACCCACATGTCTTATTATGGTTAGTATTTCTTAATTTATTTATAATGCCGTAATGATGTATTACCTCTCACATTAGACGTCTGTTCGTGGTTGCTGGATTTGTCGGGCGGTTCCGTGCAGTCTTACACCACAAACGCGCCAAACCTCGTGTCATAAACCGTTACGCCTCTAGTTCTTGCCGTTGACCTCTCACATTAGACGTCCGCTTGTGGTTGCTGGATTTGCCGGGCGGTTCCGGGCAATCTTACACCACAAACGCGTCTAACCTCGTGTCATAGGCGTTCATTAACAATCTTCTTTCACCCAAACCCTAAATTCATGTCATATGTTCCAAATTCAACTTAATTATATTTCATTTTTATGCCTATTTCCAATTTGCCATTCACTACATCAATTACATAATAGTTAGCCAATTTTCATATTACCCAAATTATCCAATTATAGCCAAATTCACTAATTCCATGTTATTCATACCCAAACATGCCAATTTCCAATATCCAATTATACCCAATTTCATATAATCAATATTTTCCTAATATATATACCCAACATTCCCACGTTCTTACATATAATCTAATTGACCCTCTAAGCTTACTTTTCAAGTCACAAATAAATTTCACCAATCCATGTTATCCAATTACATGTTATTAATATTGAATTATACCAATTCCATATCCAATGACAATTACGTCAATCTTACATAAATTCAACATTATAGATTATATTCCTTGACTGCATAAAATAGATTATGCCCAATATATGCAATAACTATTTTTATGCCACAAACCCCAAAATTACAGATTATATTCCAATATCCCCATATTCCAATCGTGCGTATTGTATAATAAGATTTCGTATAGGTTCGAGATAACCTAGATCCAAAAATAAAAAGGGAAAAGGATAAAAAGGAGAGAACTCAAAAGTAAGCATAAATAAATTAACAGATCTTACTAAATTAACATCATATTCATTATGGAGAATGGTAAACGAAAGAAGCAACATTATACAACAAATATAGTTCAAATCCACTCACATTGACTGGATTAGAGAAATAAGCGATTTGTTGATGTAGAACGCTGATTTAATCTTCTTATTTGATTGTTGGTGAAGAGCTTGAATCGTTGATGAATAATTTCGCTTCTTGATTTGATTAAACCCCAAAGTTTATGAAGAACTTGCAAATTTAGTTTAGTGTTTTGGGCGGCGGCTATGTTTGGTTGAAGTTTGGCGGCATGGAGGTGTCAGAAGGAATTGTTTATGAATTAGGTTAGGTCTTGGCACTATTTTATAGGTGTAGAGAGTGTTTTAGAGCCATTAGATCGCCCTAGAAGCCATCCGGTCCGTCCAGCACATCAAAAATCGTCACTGCCCAGATCTGGGAAAATCAGGGGGGAGGTCGACATTAAGGTCGACCCCCAGGTCGACCTCCCTGGGTAGGTCAACCCCAAGGTCGACCTGCCTTGGTATTTTTCTGAATTTTTGTTGAATCTTCCGCAGGCCATAACTCTTTCATACGGAGTTCGATTTTCGAAAACTTGGACTCTATTCCAAGAAGAATTTCGAGACGAACGCAATGGTGATGTCCATTTTACTTAATTCCAATATTTAAATTAAGTATCCTTATTTTATTATTTTCTCAGTTACGTACACTGTCGCTGAATTAATCTTTCCTTCTCTTTCATGTATTAATTAATTTGTATTATACATCACCATTAACCTATCTATGCATATATATATATATATATATACATTTTTAGTTATATTAAAAATGCGGGGTGTTACATTCTCCCATCCTTAAGGAATTTCGTCCCCGAAATTCGATAAGAGCAAAATAGAAAATCCCTCGCAACATCCAATTAGTGTTCATCCAATTGTTGCAACATTGTGCACATGTGCAAAGTGAATTACATCATAGCAAATCATGTATGCCTAATTTGGATCCACCAATATGTATGCAAACTTTAAAAACTCTTTCAAAACATGATGCTCACATCCTAAATATACTTGCAGTTCTATATGAACGCAATATTTTTGAAAAATCAAAACATTTTTCATCCAAATTTTCCTACACTCTTACAGAGTAAGAGCATAGTTCATCCAATTTTCGCATCCAAAACCCTACCAACCATCATTAAATTCGAAATTTAGAAAAATCTAATTTTCCAAATTCGATTTCTTATGTTACGAAAAGGTGTAAAACGGAAAAATTCACATCCTCCGTTTTTCTTTTCTAATCGTACTTGGATTTTTATATGACTATTCTATGAAGATTTCCTATTTTCCTATCCAAGTACAATCACATAAGAAAATTTCTTCTATTTTTCCACTTATCTTGGAAAAATTTAATATTTATTCATCTTTTTCTTAAGATTTCCATTTTCTTTTCCCGTCTCGTTTTGTTGCTTGATTGATTCTGTTGTTTTCTTTTTAGTTAGGCTAGTTTCTTTCTTAGCTTATTTGACTTAATCAAATTACTTAAGTTTATTATTTTCAAATAAGCCTGTGATGACCCCAAAACTTCCACGGAATGAAAGTGAGGGATAATCATTTGGAATATAACATAAATATAACAATACAGATCACAGATACAATATAGCATAGGAAAACTATAGAATAACAACATCATAGCAGCGAAATATGAATGTCATCAAACACAGAATCCCACAATCACAGAGTTTCAAATTATTACATCAAGTTTCAGCAAAAGGGAATAAGTTCCAACTTCAAAATAGAACAACTGGAAATAAAATAAGTCTGTATGTCTGAAGATTAAACAAAAGATAAATGATAGATAGTCTTCGTGGTCCAACATAAGCACCTCCAAATAAGCAACACCAAGAAAGCTCCAAAGACTGCAACTCCAAAGAAAGCTAGACCTGTTACTTGGCTGCCCGTGTGGAAAAGAAGGCACCCGAGTTTGCAAAGGTGAAAACAAACTACGAGTCAGTCATGGGACTGGTGTGAGAATTCTTAACTAATTTTAACTACTAGTAATATGGAAAATCCAAAGACCACGCCGCTAACGCGGAACGGGTTTATTTCAATGGATTGCCGTGCATAATTTAAAGTGACATAACAAACAATAAGTAATTCGTGCAACAACGCTATGCTTTTGAGAAAAATGGAATCACCATAAGACCCAAGTCCCATCACACAATGCAACGCAAACCAGAGGATAGGGTTTTACCTTATGGTGATTAAACATGTTAAATACGGTAAGTACGAATCTAATATTATCATTAGTGTATATATAAACATTTCAAAATAAATGTATAAATCCTAGGAAACATAGTACTCCATACTACTATGCCTCCGTACTAGTAATACAATCAAATTCGTAGGGTCGTATTTGGAATTTGGTTTCCATCATGAGTCAAGGCTAGGGAGGAGCTCCTTACCGATTCGAGACACTCTAGCTAATGTCTCAGGATTCCCCGCAAAGAACCCTTGGATAGCTGCAGGGCCGGTCCACACTTGCGGTTTGTGGATTGGCAATTCATGAACACACGTTTCCCGATCCCATAGGACCTAACATCTGAGGCGCCTCATTCCATCATCCACATAAGTAAAATATCAACCAGTTTAAGCACCGACACTACTTCTAGCTAGAAAGAAAGGTGCTGCTCCCCCTACGTTCCCTTCTCCCGTTTTAGACTCCACCGGGTTGTGAGGCTTGTGACGATCCCAAAACCCCGTGTCACGGTGTTAAGGATAATCATTGGAATATAACACATTAATCATCATTAGCAGATCACAGATAATAGCATAAACAGAAAATAGAATAATTTACACACATATGACAGCGGAATCATATAGATATCATCACATCAGAGAAGCACAGTACAGGATACAACTTACTACATAATGATACATAATCAGTCACCATCGCCTGAGGCGGAATCATACATAAAGAGTACATAAAAGGAATATCAGTCTACATCGCCAATGGCGGAATCATAATATAGATACAATAATGGCGGAGAAAATCCAAGTCAGCACGGTGTAGTCAAGCCTCGCCATGAGCCAAAAGGTGCGTCAGAAACCTGTAACTAGGCTGCCCGTGTGAAAATGAGGGCACCCGAGTTTGCAAGGTGAAACAAACTACGAGTCAGTCATGGGACTGGTATGAGAAATCTACTCAACTTATTAACAACAATAATAAGGCAAATCAAAGGACCACGCCACTTTCGCGGAACGGGTTTACTCCAATGAGTGCTAGTGCATGAAATAAAATAAATAATTAAATCAACGCAATGCTTTTTATAAAATGAAGCCATTATAAGACTCAGGTCCCATCACACAATGCAACGCAAGCCGGAGGATAGAGTTTTTACCTTATAATAGCCAAAAATGCTTCATACGAATAAAACCAAAGTGCTTGATATTATTACTAGTGTATATATGTTCCAAAAGCGATTTCAATCATAAATATTAATCATAGACGGCATAAATGACCCATACCACTATGTCGCCATACTAGTAATATAATCACATCCGCATATTTCGTATTGGAAATTGGATTCCTTCATGAGTCGAGGCAAGGGCCAAGCTCCTCTCCGTTCGAGACACTCTAGCAAATGTCCCAGGACCCCACTATGATCCTTGGAATCGGCTGGGCCGGTCCTCTCTTACTTTTGAGGATTGGCAATTCCTGAACACACGTTTCCCGGTCCTTACAGACCTATAATCGAAGCGCCTCGCATTCCAACAACCACACAGGTGAAAAGTATATATAATGTCAGGGCTGGTAGGTCACTGACACCACCATAGCTAGAAAGAAACGTCGTGCACTCCCAGCGGTCCGTCTCCCGTTTTTGACTCATACCGAGGTGTGAGGCTCGCGAATTCACGTTATACACAAAGCTACGTCACACAGACCATGCTTTGATCATCAACCACAAGACTTTGCTTTGCAACAGAAGCCTTGATCATATGCCACTTAGGCGTGCCACACAGGAAATCCACTCCATGCGACTGATTTCTATCAATGTATAACCTCTGAGCTCGTACGTCTCAGAGAAGGGCGTTAAGCAAGAGAATAAATTCAACGCCGCCAACCAGATATATATTTAACAGAGATCAATCAACACAGAACAAAATCCAATGTCAGACACACAGTCCATTTACAAGTCCGTTCTGGGTCTGAACGAAGCCGGAGGCACCAATTCCTCGCATATCCGTACAATCAACAGTATGTTTGGACGGCTACTACTTCAATTCCTTCATGGTAGCTATTCCAATCACGAGCATCAGTAGCACCCATCCATCCAATGTGGAGATCGTCGGTCTTCAGCCGTCTTCGACTCTTCGACTTCTCAACGTCGATCGATCATTTGAAATGAGATAAACTCGGCCTTTTCAAATAACCCACGTATATTTAGATTTTCAAATCAATTAATCACATGGTTGGACTATTCAACATTCACATTTCAGTTATTTAGTTATAATTTTCATGTCAAATACATTCAACCATCACATATCAAGCAAACACAACAAAATTGGTTTATTTCCACTCTATATCGTCTATAGTATTTTATAACGATATATCGCCATTTTTATTTAATTTAAAATGGCCATATTTAATCAAACGACGTTTCGGGTCGTGTCGATGCACTCGCTCTGCTTTTCACTAATTTTGTTTTACACATATCTAAAAATCTAACCATTGGATCTTCCCAAATTTTACATCATTAGGAAGGTCATTTCAAAACGAATCCAACGGTTTCAGTTTTGGGAAAATCCGACGGTCGGATCTTCCACACTAGCCATTTAAAGCTACGATTTCAATTTACGAACTGCAGCGTCGTTATTCGATTTAATTTAATTATATATATATATATATATATATATATATATATATAATCGTTTCTGGCGCTGTTTTTCTTCAGTTTTGAATTAAACATTCCAGACAATTCAACCGTCGGATCTTCACAAAGTTGGTGTCGTTGGAAATATTTTTCCAAGGTGAACCCAACGGTTGCGGTTTCGGGAAAATCCAATGGTCGGATTTCCCGCACTAGTCGTTTGAAATCACGGTTTCAAAACACGAACTGCACGGCCACGTTTCGTTTTAATTTTATTTATATTTATATATTTATATAAATATAGTTCATTCAAAAGTTCCTATATCGTTTTCACTTCAATTATTTCACTAACGCCTTTAAATTTCGGAAAATTTCGCCATAACCTCCTTTGTACGGGAGGGGCTGGGAAAATTCTCGTATAGCCACACGGGCGTCTCATATCAAAAAGAAAAAGAAAAAGCCAAGCGGCTAGCCAATAGGCTCATAAAATCATCACCCAAACAAAGCAGTAAATGTGTACCTATTTGTTGGGCACAAAATTTTATTTCTCTTCTCTAGCCCCTTTGCTTTAACCTGTTCAATAGATATGCATGTACATATATACAATTTCTATCACTTATCATTTTCCATTCAATTTCATATTTGATTTACTTTGGTTTAAAAACGCCATTCATTCTAATGTTGAATGCATAGGCTAAAATCATATCATTAGCTAATTAATGTATATTTCAACTCATGCACATTTATTTGAACAAGTGGCTATATTTTTTTTTTTTAACATTTCACATTTCAATAGATGATAATTTTGGCGAACTAAAATAGATTTCAACACCTGACTATTTTATTTGGTTCCTATGCATGTTAAAAAGAATATTTCTTTCACAAATATTTATTTGAACGTCCGCATACCTTTTTAGCATATCACAAATATGATAAAAATGATATTTTTATCGTTCAAAATATTTATTCGACAAATGGATGTTTCAACACTTCTTGGTTTCAATAAAAATTTAATTTTTTTTGTTCGGACTTTTTATTCAACACATGAACTTTTCCACTACACACACTTCTCAACACATGAGCATTTCCACACATGGACATTTTATTTGTGTTGTTCATATTAGAAAGATGGGATTTTTATTGTTGAAACTATTTATATAAGGCGAATGTTTTTCATACTTCATATATATATAAAAATGTGATTTTTATTGTTTGAACACTTCATTCATTCATAAATGAATTTAATTTTCACACGTCACTTTTCAACACACAAACATTTCCACACATGGATATAGTTTCAATATATGGCTTAAATTTCAACGCATGAAAATAATTTCAACATATGGAAATAATTCTAACACACAAAGATTATTCAAAATTTCGGCAGCATAACGGCAGGGTAGTTAAACCGGCACCGTCCCAAGTACGGCTCCTCGCTCTACCTTAAAACCTCGCGGTTTTTGACAATGGGGATTCATGCATCTAATTCGCACACAGGCGGCATGTTTATTTTTATTTCCACAAATATTTCCAATTCATTTCAATCACCAATGGGTATTTTTCAACCACTACCAAACAATATCAACCACAAACAATTATTCAACCATTCGTATTTTCCATCCAATGTTTCACACCAATTCACCACAATAAATATCGTCCATGGTTTGTGGACGAGGGGAGTAGATATATATATATATATATATATATATATATATATATATTTGCTATATTTCACTTGCATTTCAACACATATATCAATTATTCTATGCATGTAAAATTCATACTTTGCTTATATAGCTTACACTACGCATGTACATGAGGTATACGACACGCATGTAATTTATATTTCGCTAATATAAATTATACACGACATTTTCCATTCAATTTCACGTTAATTTAGATTTCTCACATTGGTTTTCGGAGCGCTAAAAATCGATACGATGTCAGAAAAATCCGCGGCTCCTTCTACTGGGTAGAGAGCTTCCTTGCGGTCCCGATGTTTCCTGTTTCATCGAATTTCGTCAACACACCAAAAATATATGATTTTTCAAAGTGTAAAGATCAAAGAAAAACTCACTTTCACGAAGCTTCAAAACTAGGTTTACAGTTTTCGCGAGAATCGAGGCACGAGGGGATGATCAGCGAGTTGGACGTGGAAGAGGGAAGAGAGGGCTTCCAGTCGGTGGTGGTTTGGTGGCGTTCGGTGGTCTAGATCGGCGGCGGCGGCGGTGGAAAGGTCGGGACTTTGGGGCTTCGATTCGGGCGGCACAGGCGACGAGGGGTGGCGATGGTTAGTCGGATTTGAAGAGGGGACGAAGGCGCGTCGAGGGGTGGCGGCGGCGGCGGTAGCGGCGGCGGCGGAGGAGAGAAGGTCTCGAACGGGTTTCGCCGTTGATTTGGGGGGGGGGGGGGTTCTTTTTTTTATTTTTAAAATTTATGAATGGAAAATTCTGATTGGCCGAGGACTATATTAAATTTTTAAATAGTGTTTTCTCAAACGAACTCCTTTTTAAACCCAACGACTGTCGCCCCTAGCTAAATACCCCCATTCCGGACACAATGGGATATGTTTCGTAGGCCAATTCGACTGTTACAGTCGGTTATTTTCCAAATTAAAGTATAAAACATTTAATGTTTAACTTTCAACGTATATTTCAATTTGCCTGTGCCATAAACTGATTCGAAAAATTCCAGAAAAATAAATCTAGCTATGTTTTGACGCTACGGTCCCAACAAAACTAGTTTCGACGAATTCTGAGGTCGTTTGAAAAATGGCCATTTTCTGGTCGATCCAATTTAACAGAAATTGACCAATCACATTTTCTTTTGCCACGCTCACATACTAGCTTCAAAAATTATGAAATTTGAAACCTAGCAATAGTTTGACATCCCGGACCCAACAAAAGTGGTTTCGTCGAATTCCGAGGTCGTATGCAAAATATCAATTTTCCAGGGCTATATATTCCATATACCGACCCTTCTGAAAATTCATTCGGCCATAACTTTTGATTCCCGTCATGAAACTTCGATTTTTCAGATTCGTTAGAAAGGTATTGACTAACAGATTTAAATATTTTTGGTTTCGCTAAAATCCGTTATATTTTCCACCCTGCACAGTCAGTCAAAGTTTGAATTCAAATTTTCAAACCGACTCACTATTTCTAATTCCCTATTTTATTGAAATATTCTATTTCAATGGTTCAAATTCCTTTGTAATCACCAATTTAAATTTTTTAAATTGGCTCGTATTTTCCGGGTTATTACAAGGCTCGTGAAGTTATGTAATACACAAAGCTATGCTTATTCAAGCTGTACTTTGATCGTCACCACAAGGTTCTGCTTTTCAACAAGAAACCTTGATCGTTGCATCTTAGTATGCCACACTGTCACTCCATATCGCACTACCAAGCCTTTGCCGAAACATATGAAAGGGTGTAAAGCAAGAGAATAAATTCTCCGCCACCAAACATTCATACATTCGACAGAAAATTAATAACATGATATTTAACGGAGTACGATGTCAGACACACAATCCATTTATTAGCTTATGCTCTGGGTCTGAGCGAAAACCAAGCCCGTGAAATCAACATGTTCGTTTGGGCAATGACCATGACCCTTGAATTGGGAGCAAGTTAAATCAGGGCCTCGATCGTTGTCCTCTCGATGGAAGATTCACGGTCTTCATACGCCGTCTTCATACTTCAATTTTTAACGTCGTTTGATTATTTGGAATGAGAGAAACTCGGTCTTTCCAAATAATTCTCGTATATATATATACATATTGAAAATCCTTCTTTATCATCAATATTATTTTTAACGATTAATTCCTATTTTAATTATTTAAAATAGTTAAATCTTTATTTAACGACGCTTCGGATCAATGGCGACTCTAGCGCTGCTTTCAACCAATTTTGATTTTCACACTTCTCCAAATCTAACCATTGGATCTTAGCGTAGTATATATCGTTGGAAAGATCTTCATAAGACGGTCCTAACGGTTTCTGTTTTGGGAAATTCCGACGGTCGGATCTTTTGGTATAGTCGTTTAAAGATACGATTTCTAAATGCGAACTACCGCGCTCGATTCGATTAATTTTAATTATATTTATATATACATATAAATATATAAACATTTAACGATAATAACGTCAACCAATTCAACTCAAATAAATTTAATTACCATATCCATTCCATTTTCCTTCATTCATTTAAAAATGAAAATAATATTTCAACCTTTACATATGTTCTTTTATTACATTAAAGATACAATCAACATTATAACATAAAATTCCTATCTTTCAATTGCATTGTAAAATTTCCATTTTTAATTGCATTGTAAATGTAATTAACATTACAGTGAAAAATTCTAACTTATTACATTAAAAATGTAACTTCGATTCTAATGACCAACTCTTTTTCTTATTTACATTAAAATGTAATTTTCAATATAATGTAAGCCTTCCTTTTTAAATTACATTAAAAATATAATTTTCCTAACAGTGCAATTTCTACCTTTTAATTTGCTCTTTGTTTTTCACTATAAAGTCCTACCCTTTTTATTTCATTCCAAATGTAATTTTATTTTACATGTTAAATTTTTTCTTTTAATTTACAAGGTAAAATCCTTCCTTTAATTACATAAAAAAATGAAATTTTATTTTCCATACAAATTCTCATTCTTAGTTTACAACTAAAAGTGTTCATTTAATCTACCATGTAAATTCTTCTCTTTAATTTCATAATAAAAATGTAATTTACATTTGCAATGTAAATACTCTTTCTTGTATAAAATGTATTTTTAATTTGCAATGTAAATTCTCATCTTAATTACATAATAAAAATGTACTTATATTTGCAGTGTAAATCCTATTCTAAATTTACATATGAAAATGTAAATTTAATTACAATGCAATTTCTACTCTTTATTTACATATAAAAATGTAAATTTCTTTTCAATGCAAGTTTCTACCCTTTTATTTACATATAAAAATGTAAATTTCTTTTCAATGCAAGTTTCTACCTTTTATTTACATATAAAAATGTAAATTTAGTTACAATGCAAAATTCTACTTCTTATTTACATATAAAAATGTAAATTTAGTTACAATGCAAAATTCTACTTCTTATTTACATATAAAAATGTAAATTTAGTTACATCGCAAAATTCTACTTCTTATTTACATATAAAAATGTAAATTTAGTTACATCGCAAAATTCTACTTCTTATTTACATATAAAAATGTAAATTTAGTTTCATCGCAAAATTCTACTTCTTATTTGCATATAAAAATGTAAATTTTGATTCATCGCAAAAAAAAACATCTTCTTTTTATTTTCAATGTAAAAAACATCGTCTTTTTATTTTCAATGTAAAAACATCGTCTTTTTATATCGTTATCAACTCCCAATCTAAACAACAAAAGGGAAGTTTTATCGATCATCCTCAAAGTAATAGATTTATATTGAATGGACAATGATAATTCAATTCAATAACGTACACAAAGGGGAAATTTACTGAGTACATTCATGATTCACAAGAATATCAATTGACATGATTGATGAAATTAACAAATAAATGATCCTAATAAATCACCAAACTCAGATCTAGCATTTTAATTTTCAGATCTAATATCATAACATCATAAACCATTCAGATCCATAACTCAGAATATTATCCATCGCGGATCTATTTATTATTTGCCATTCAAACTTTACATAACACAAGAACAATAATTAAATTAATTAAATTTAATTAAAAATAAATTCTCACCTTGCTTGGATCTAAAATGAAGATTCAAACTCGATCAGATCTCGTGTTCAAAGTCACGGCGGTTTCAGATCTGAAAGATTTTAATTTGAAGTTCATATGTATAAATTAGAAATCAACTTTTTACAACTGTTACAGCGACATTTAAAAGCGTCGCCAATCTGAAATTGAAATTTACCTTGAATTTCAGAAAGTTCAAAACTTTGAATTCGATTTTCGGGAGATGTAGTTGATGGTTTCAGGTGAGGTTTGTTGGAGATTGGAGAGGGGGGAGGGGCGCACACACGCCTGGGAGGCGGTGGACTTCGGCGTTATGGTGGCGTCGCGGCGGGGCAAAATGCGGCACGGGTTGGGGCTTGAAATTCGAGAGCTACCGGCCACGAGGGGAGATGATTCTTGTCGGAGATGGAAGAGGAAGAGAAGAGCTTCAAAAAAGTCCAAAAGGGCCTATGCTAATTCTCCATGGATTTGGAGAAAAAGAAGAGAGAAGTTTAGAAGGGAAGGCGGCTATGGGTTTCAGCGAATCGGGAAGGAGTACTGTGCATTGGCTATCTATAATGTAATATTAGGGTTATTTAATTCCAAAAATACCCAATTTCAAAACAACTCCAAATTCAACCCAACGACTGTCGAACAATAGGTTTTGACGTCTTCTGAACGCAATGGCGATAGTGCCGAAGTCCAATTCTGAAGTTTACAGCAGCATGTTTCCTTTATTTTTAAAATAAACCTTTTATATTTAATTCGAACGTACTTTCTAATTTTACCCGGGGTCACATACGAACTCAGAAAAATCCGGAAAATTATTTTTGGTTATGTATTGACGATACGGTCCTAACGAAACTAATTTCATCAAATTCTGAGATCGTTCGGAAAATGACCATTTTCGGGTCGATCCAATTTAATTGTAATTGACCAATACACATTTTCCTTTGCCACGCTCACATATTAACTTCAAAAATTATGAAATTTCAAACCTAGCAATAATTTGACATTCCGGATCGAACAAAAGTGGTTTCATCGAATTCCGAGGTCGTATGCAAAATGTATATTTTCAAGGGCGATATATTCTCTATAGCGACCTTTATGAAAATTCATTTGTCCATAACTTTTGATTCCCGCTATGAAACTTTGATTTTTCAGATTCGTTAGAAAGATATTCATTAACAGATTTAAATATTATTGGTTTCACCAAAATCCGATTTATCCTGCATCTTGCACAGTCAGTCAAAGTTCAGCCTTGACTTTTCAAACTACCGTGCTATTTCTAATTCCTTTTATAATTAAATTAAATATATCCATAATAAATTCAATTAAAATAGATTTCTAGTTGTTTTTATTTAAAATAATTTTTTAATCACCCTTAAAATCTCTAAAATGAAAATTTTAAATTAGCCCCAAATTTTGGGTTGTTACAAAGCCTTTTCGTTTTCAACTCAAACAACATCCTACACAGCTACTACTCTGGGCCAAGAATCTTAGGACTTATGTCACGAGTCCACTCAACAGGATCTATACACTTTCTTGCCCTTCACTACCTAGTAGTCACCACTAGTCCATGCTATGTATTACTAGCCTATACTTCTCTTCCAAGCAACAATCCTTTTTCTTTTTCTCAAACAACAAACCTAGGTTTCTCAATGCGCATTCTATGGGAAATTTTCCATTAGTTTAATATTATCTAATCCCTGACTGTAAATTGGCAAGAAAATAACTCTCTAAGTATCAACCCCGAAGACCGAAATCAACATCAGATTGATACTCAGAGAATTTCTCATCTCAACCAATTCCCAGTTGGTTTTAATAGCTTTAACTTTATCTCGTTCTTTCTAGGCCTTAATCCTTAACTACTCCATTTTTTTAAAAACATGGTTCGACCTTCTTTCTTTTTATTACGTTCTCCTTCCAAAAACGAAAAGTGGTAAAACTTTTATTTTTTCTCAAAAACTTGCTTTTGCCAAACCAAAAAAAAAAAACATGTCACAAAATAAAATGCAAAACATTTTCTTCAAATCACGAAACCGGAGTAGACAAGGACAACTATCGAGGTTACATTGTTCCTATTTACAATTGTTATTGTTGGTTGCTAAGGCACAAATATCTACTCTATTTTTGCACTCTACCGCTTATTTTGTTCACCCAACAAAAATTTCTTTTTAAAACAATAATCAAAATTTATTGTTAACCGAATAGAGATTTCAAAACTTCTTTCATATATGAAAACTAGCAAGCTATTTATGCTCCATAATATGCACCTTTTCATGAGAGAATTCTTTTAAAACAAGAAATCATTGTTTTACCCAATATACCTCACTTTACTTTAAAACCCATCATGCACTAAAACATCAAAATACTTTTAAGATCAAAACTTGGAAAAAATACCACAAACTCTCTAACAGATTCATGTTCTTGAAAGCTTATCATTGGGTTAGACTCAAAGCGGGTCTTCAAATCGACTAGGCTTTCCTAGGCACTTATGCAAATTCAATTCCCTTGACTATATATATTCCTAATCCATTTTCCACATCTTAACCTTTTCCAATCTATAAGGTTTCACTTCCGAACCCACTACTCTGAAATAACATTCCAGTTTTAATACTATGGGATACTTTCTTTCTCAAATACCAATTCATATTGTACACTTTCCAACCAAACCACCTAAGGGTCTCAAAAATTTCTATGTTTATTACTTTAGTGTACAAACTAAATATCCCAACTCTTTCCCTACCTAGTGGGCTACTTTATGGATTTAGGGTTTTATATATAATATATTTATATTTTAGAAAATACAAATATGTTCACTCAATATCTCCCTAAGATCACTAAACTGAAGCTCTGATACCAGATGTGACAACCCAGATTCCGACGGACCGATTTTTTTTCAAAATTCAATCCATCGAGACCCGAGTTGGTTGCTCTGGTATCCTGTAGAAAAAACAGAGAAAAGAGATATGTCAAAGTACGGAAAAATCACCTCACAGCGGAAGGAATAAAATATAATATTATTAGGAGGGGGTCAGAACATAAGTTCTGTGTGAATGAATTTAAACTACACTTCTTGAATAATCCTACATATACCGTTCAATTACACTTTCTTATTTATTAGGTTATATGCGTTATTAGCACTCAAAGCTTGCACACACATCACACCCATCTACCCTCTAGTAGATTAACCTAATATAGTGTATATGTAGCTACCACTCCAAACCGAGGTACACCCCGTGATACCTCACTCGCACGGTCTCCTTCGTATCGCCACAATAATATGCGCAATCCCTCATCCTATGCCATAGTAACGTACAACGCTACATCCGCATAGAACCACTATCGCAGTGCTACGTAAGCGTACGGACTGCTATCCTCGAACTATTCGATCGAGTTTGGTTCCATCACCGAACAATTCCCTCCAGCCAACGTACACCACCCAGAGCAGACATGGTTGTACCTAGACTTTCCCACGTATGTATCATCAATCGTACTCGATGTTTCTACTGCACATAACCTCTACTTGTGCAACCAAGTTCCATGGCAGGGCTACACCAGAAAACACAGAACTCGGTCGGGAGCTTTTCTATATCTGTACGGGCATGCCTCTAAGAGTGTCCAAGGTACAGATATCCCTCGGGTCTGGTTTTTCTATAGTGGTTATGGCCCCACCTAAGCCTCTCCCTCAACTAGTAAAGACCACATGAGCTAAGCGACCACCCCTTACAAGCAAACAATCTAAACATCCATGTGGGGTCTCCCCGCACCCGTCCCTTGATAGCAAAGGTTAATGATCTCTAGGGGTTAGCTCTTGCCTTTTCGCATTCCTTAGGCTGCTAGTGACAGACGTCAGACGATCTTGCTAACGTTTGGTCATGACCCTCCACCTCCGCCTGAGGCAATCGCCGAACCACCCTTAATGCCATCGCGTACAGCATTCTGACTGCCCCCTACTTGTGTAGTCAAGGCCTACCCCCTGGTAGTTCTGCGCAGACCCAACCTCTATAATCCTAGCTCGAAGCTAAACCACTACAGAGGACTACCAGGAGTACCTTTAGCGTCTCAGGAAGCCGCGTGCTTCCCTTTCCAGTCCGTTGGAGCTACCAAAATAGCGAACGTGCGCTCCACTCGTGCCTTATGACACCATCATGATCTACCTTGTTGGGTTATTCATCCTACAACGTATGGACTGCTTCAAGTGCCTTAGTTTTATATGTCATTAGACCCTAAGTCTAAACATTTATTTCACGCTTGTGCCACCTCGTCAACTTTCTCATTTAACTTGGTTATTCACATTAGTTTCCTTTTTTTCCCCGTATTCACCAAGTTACCCTTGCTTATTAATTCGATTTATACTTAACCCACTTAAGTCCATTACTAAGCCCACAACATGTTATTTTCCAATCTCATAAATTATTCCCTTTTTGGGTAACAACAACATGTTATACTTAATTCATAGTTAAGTATGCCTTATCCCACATACATACTGATTAGAAGAATAACCCTCTAAACACCAGCCTCGAAGACCGAAATCAACATCAGACTGGCACCTAGAGAATTACTCAACCCAACCAACATATATGACTCTAATTTACTTCTTTTCCACTCATATAACTTATATCATTTTTAATTTCACATTTCTCCTTCCCAAACCACTTAATTTAAGTATATCTTTACATATAAGTTATCTCGTCTTCCTTATCGTTTCCTATAACTTATTTTGTCCCATAAGTTATAATTTCCACCTATTATCCTTTCTTGCCTTATTCAAGTTTATTCGTAATAGGTTATTTATCATTCCCCATTTCTTGTCATTAATTAGATTTGACTTATTTCATAGTATAAGTCGTCCCACACTTCAAGGCTTGTATTACATCTTAATTCATAACCTTCCCTTGTCCTTATGACAAGTTTGCCAATTATTTAATTTTACATCACCGCAACTCAAGTTTATAATAGTTAATTATCATTCCCCCATTACTGTGTCGTTAATTTTAGATTTGACTTTACCCTTCCTTTTACTTAACCCGTTACTTAAACTTTACCCAATTCAATTAATTTATGATGCCGTTACGTGTCCCATTTGGTTAAGCATATCTAAATTCTGTTTCACATGTCACACGTGTCCCACTTAACCCCTTTTTTATTACAGTTTCCATGTCTTACACATGTTTTACTACGGTTAAGTCTACCTTGGTTATGTCTTACATCACATGTCTCACAACGGTTAAGTCCACATTAGTTATGCTTTACATTTCATTTATATCACCCACTTAACCCTCTAACCATACCCATGTCACCCACATGTCTTATTATGGTTAGTATTTCTTCATTTATTTATAATGCCGTAACGATGTATGACCTCTCACATTAGACATCCATTCGTGGCTGCTGGATTTGCCTGGCGGTTCCGGGCAGTCTTACACCACAAACGCGCCTAACCTCGTATCATAAACCGTTACGCCTCCAGTTCTTGCCGTTGACCTCTCACATTAGACGTCCGCTTGTGGTTGTTGGATTTGCCGGGCGGTTCCGAACAGTCTTACACAACAAACGTGTCTAACCTCGTGTCATAGGCGTTCATTAACAATCGTCTTTCACCCAAACCCCAAATTCATGTCATATGTTCCAAATTCAACTTAATTACATTTCATTTTTATGCCTATTTCCAATTTGCCATTCACTACACCAATTACATAATAGTTAGCCAATTTTCATATTATCCAATTATACCCAATTTCATATAATCAATATTTTCCTAATATATGTAACCCAACATTCCCACGTTCATACATATAGTCTAATTCACCCTCGAAGCTTACTTTTCAAGTCACGAATAAATTTCACCAATCCATGTTATCCAATTACATGTTGTTAATATTGAATCGATTTGGACTGGATATTGGGAATCGATTTGGTTTGTTTTGAGTTTTGAACTTAGGTTCAGATTTATTGGAAATGGAAAGAAATCGTTGATTTGAAATTATTTCTATATAAACAAATTTATATATAAACTATTTTATGAAATTTATTCCTTCGATATATCGAGTATTCTATATAAATTGTTTCCAAAACCTATTTTTCTATATATATATATATATATATATAAGTAGTTTATTTTATAAAATATTTTAATATATATAAAAACCATTTCCAATACTCAAGCTGTTTTGATTTCCAAACTATTCCAAATCTCTTAACTATTTAAAAATTATTCAAAAATTTATTTAAACCCCAAACCTATATTCAAACTTATAAACTGTTTTAGAAGTGAAATTATTTACATTTAAATCTCTGATTTAAAAGTAAATATGATTATTTTGATGTTAAAATCAGAAATGAATTCAAAACTATTTCTGATGTAAATTAAACGATTCGAATGAAATGTGGTTAATTGAAGTTATAACCAGTTGTTGAAATTTAAATTTATCTCAAAGTGAATATGAAATTTGAAAGTAAATATTATAGTGATTAAAATAATATGATATTTCAAAGTAAAAATTTGTTTAGATGAATATGATATTTTGATATCATAACGATTCACTTTCGAAATATAAAATACCAATCGGTGTGTAACATGACGTTTTGTTGTTAAAGAGACCGGGACCTTTTATTGACATACTCTCTGTCAATGTTGGAACCACTTTAACAACTGTGTACACGATGGAGTTACAGAAATGAAGTGGGATGAATTTGGAGGCGATTACTGGATTGAAGAAAGTGAACGATAATGGATGACCCCGACACTTATGTCGATTTGAAATGACTAAAACAGGAGTCGTGCCAAACCAAATGAGGCTTGACTACCTCTTAGTGGACATCTGTTCTTCGATTTTCCTGGGCCTCGGGTCCATACTATTACTATTCAGTTGTTGTTGTTTTGTTGGTGCGCGCCCTCCATGGGAGGTATTTCCCTTTGATTCGATATGGAGCGGATGTCTACGGTGGGCCGTTAGGGGTAACCACCAGTCTGGATCAGGCAAACAAGTAGCATACTACTTTGGGTATAGCCTCATGTGCCTTGTCATACGTTTATCCTTATGCGAGACAACTACGATTTTGATTTTTGGCATAGGTCTATAGGGGACTCACTGGCTACCGACGTTACTGGTTGTGTTACAGGACCTGCATAGACCATGTGCTTATAAACTGTGTAAGGGTAATCAATGGAACCCCGCTTACGCTATTTTTCTGACAAGTATTTGTGAATAGACGCTAGTATAATAGCGAAATTATATTATATAGTATCTAGTTTGACGGATCCTTAGGAGATGGAATTTCCCGTAACATCTCTTGAGTTATGTGTGTGCATGTCCATATGATATCGATTTGACTTCGATGAGAATATTTTTGCATGATCCGTGCTTGTTTTATTTTCACGCTATTACGCTCGGGTCAGACTTGAGCATTCCAGTTTCAAAGGTTATCTTCTGAAGAATGAAGACGAAGACGGTATACTATTATTACTATTGTATTCCACTACTATTCTGTTGCATTACTCTGTATTATCAGTTATGTATATAAATGTATAACTCTAATAAATGTTGTAAAATGATCAAATGTTTATTTTAAACAGCTTCATGAACTGTTATTTGATTATTATATTTTGTTCATTCCGTTGCGAGATTCTGTGTTTGTTTTCTTCTTCCTTTCAAATTCTAAATTAATCCCCTTGATTATCTATATTTTTGACTATAATGGTTGAAGATGTGGATCGTCATTTAACAATCTGTAAATATGTACAGTTTTGAGTTAGACATGTGTGGATTATTGTCGATTCAAAAGGTACGGGTTTCCGGGTCGTTACATTCGTTTTGCCTAAAATTCCATTTTAACAAAATGAACAAAAGTAATCTATTTTAAAAAATGTTATTTTTGTTTTAACTCAAGTCTCCTTAACAAGAATGTTATTTTTGTTTCAACTAATCTTTTTAACGAAGATGTGTATTTTTGTTTCAACTAACTTTTTTAACAAAAATGTGTATTTTTGTTTCAACTAATCTTTTTAACAAAAATGTGTATTCTTGTTTCAACTAATCTTTTTAACAAAAATGTGTATTTTGTTTCATCTAATCTTTTTAACAAAAATGTGTATTCTTGTTTCAACTAATCTTTTTAACAAAAATGTGTATTTTTGTTTCATCTAATCTTTTTTAACAAAAATGTGTATTCTTGTTTCAACTAATCTTTTTAACACTAATGTGTATTTTTCTTTCAACTAATCTTTTTAACAAAAATGTGTATTCTTGTTTCAACTAATCTTTTTAACAAAAATGTGTATTTTTGTTTCAACTAATCTTTTTAACAAAAATGTGTATTCTTGTTTCATCTAATCTTTTTAACAAAAATGTGCATTTTTGTTTCGTCTAATCTTTTTAACAAAAATGTGTATTTTTGTTTCAACTAATCTTTTTAACAAAAATGTGTATTTTATTTCAACTAACTAATTTGACAAAAGTGAGTATTTTGTTTCAACTAACTAATTTGACAAAAATGAGTATTTTGATTTAACTTAATTCTATTTAACAAAATGTTAATTATTGTTTCAACTATTATATTTTGTCAAAAATGTATATTTTGTTCCAACAAGTCCAAATTGACAAAATTGACAAACTTAATCCAATAATTCTAATTGGTCACAATGACAATTTTAATCAAACTCTTTTTCTTTTTTCCAACAAAAAATTGATATTTTAGTTTCTAACAATTTCATTCAACACAACAATCATCAAATCAATTGATCTACAAAACTACTTCATTCATCAAATCAGATCAAATAACGTATCATACAAATAGAATTTAATAGCGTACAATTTAACATTATCAATTCTAGATCAAATCACGTATCTAGATTCAGTAATTTTAATTATATAAAAAATATAGAATTTCTCACAGGCAATTCTATATATATATATTTTCAGTTATGTAAATAAATAAATAACTGTGCAGAGTTTTTAGTGAGGATTTCTCACCTTGGTTTTGAAATCGCTCGTGTTTATTTCTGAATTTTTGTTTGCATTCTAATCTGCCTGAAATCCCGATTTGCTCTATTTTGGTTCTGGACGATTCCATGTGGTAGCTCTCATTTTTTTGATTCCAACGGATCTGGAATCATCGAATTCTGTTTTTGTTTGAGAGAGATATCATTTGTGACGGCCTGCCCCGAACCAGCCGACATTTCCTTCGAAATGCGCTATACCGATGTCCAACTATCACGGGACGGTCGTCGAAAGAAAAGAAAAGAGAAGAAAGGAATTTGAAACTATGAACTAACAAGGAACCTGTAGTATATCTCACAGCGCATGGAATAAAATATAATAATAACATTTTTGACATAAAACAGGCGAGACTGTGCATAAGCCGAAAACTAAATCATAATCATCATAGCAGTGGAAATTCAAAATACAGCTTATTACAACTCCACATACTGTCTCTAAAGCAAAGAGAAAAGATGCACTGCTAATGCCCAAAGTAGTGACCAGCAACAACATAGGGAGAATATCTATACAATCATACGTGAGAGCCTACTGCTCGTCTCCGGTACAGCTACTCGTGCATACCACCTAACCTGTCTCTAGTCTATCCGTTTAAGAGCACCCAGAGTAATAAGAAGGGACATAAAACTCTGGGTCAGACAAAAGTCTTGTATGAGCGATAAGTAGCAAAACAGAACAATAACAGGTATACATAATCATACCTGAACCTGGACCTGCAACCAAAGAGTTAGCACAACAGGATGTACAACACTCTAAGGTGACACTAACATATGGTGTAATGACACTAACATTTGGTGACACTAACACTCTAAGATGACACTAACATATCAAACAATCAAGCCTAGCAACCATCCTTACATCTCTCACTCAGTGCATAAAGCATACGATATCCACTGCTTTGACCACCCAAATCCTTTGCTATGATCACTCTGCCCTATGGAGTCATGATGGCTCCACTGCACTGATCCATAGCCACTAATCCCTTGCTATGTCCACTCTGCCCAATGAAGTCATGACGACTCCACTGCACTGGCTCATAACCATGCTACGATCACTCTGTCCCATGGAGTAATAACTACCCCGATGCACTGATCCGTAGCCTAACAACTGTCTTGGTGGTAAATCAAAGTTATGGACGTCGATAATCCCTTAGCACATGTCCCGCAACAAAGCCCAATTCATGAAGTTACCTCGTTGGTTCCTAATTGGATCCTGAGTTCTACTTCCTATTTTGACTACCTTTGCATCTCGGGTATTTGGACTCCTCCGGATCGGTTCGATTCTTGATGCACCTCTGGATCGGGTCATGAATACCCCTCCAGTTCGTGAGTCTCTCATCAGGTCATGGCGGTTCGTGTGTCTCCCATTCGGGTCGTGGAAAGGCGGTTCCACCACGGTTCTGTTCCTAGTTCGTAAATGGTATCATCTCGTAGTTTGAGTGCTTCGCGACTCGTGGCTCCTGCTCATGGCCATTGGTTCGGGTTCGTGTGCCCTGGCATCGATTCGGTTTGTGCTTCCCAGGTCATGATACCAAATTCACGAGCGGGTTGATTCGGAGGAGATGAGGCGGATCGGTTCGTGTCTTCAACTCCGGGTCGTGATGCATGCTCCATGAGTGGGGGTTCGGGGAATCCGATCTGATCCGGTCCCCTGCATATTTCCTGCGCTTTGTCCAGGGAGCTGTGTATGTCATTCGACGGCGTTTTCGACCAATCTAACTTTTCTATGCAATCACAAATCATTCCAAATAGTCATAGCAACATGTATAATCAACCATAAACACCAAACAACAATATATAACATGTCAAAATGGATCAAACATACACAAAACCCATGTTTTCCCCTTAATCATATTTAACAATAACTGATGATAGGATTAGCAAAACATATCCAGATTAACCCAAATTACTATCAAAGCCCTAAAATAATATTTAAGAATTTTTACATATTGTTCCAGAATTTTAACATGCATAATTTCGCTAATTAACACTAATCACCCCTAATTAGTCGTAATTAGTGAAAAACAATGCAAATCACTCACCTTGGCTAAAAATTAATCTTAGATCTGAACTTTGCTACTGTTATAGGTCGAATTCCAATGCTTAGCAGTAACCCCAACTCTGATTTGCCACTAGACTTACTTCATTTGGTGTAGATTAAGCTAATACGCGATTAAACAGTGATTTGGGATGAATTTAGAAAGTGAAGGCCATTGTTAGGGTTGAAGAGAGGTAAGTGGCGGCTGGAAAATGACAAAAAAAGGTTTCTCTAACCCTAACCAGCCCTCGTATAGCTTTAATCCCGAAATCCCCTAATGGACCTAGCTGCTAATCACCCGGTTAAGCCCAATTAAGCTGTTTTTCACCTTCTAAACTTTAATCCAGCCATATCTCTCAAATGGTAAGTCCGTTTGACAAATGTGACCACTCTACGAAAAGGTAAACCATCATCCGGATCTAATGGAAGTTGTTTCTGGTCAAAACTCCTTACCAATCAAAAGTTATAGGCGAAACAAGATTCACCAAAGGCAAAATGGTCATTTAAAAATCGGCAAAAATCGTGAACATAGGAAATGACCCCAATAGCGATTCCCCAAAGTTACACAACCATACGACCTCATATGAAAAAGAAATAAATGTTCTACGATCCTTCGATACGTAGAATGTGGGTCGTTACATCATTGTTTATATATTAATGCCCTAAATTAATTAATTAATTAATTAAATAATTTTAATTACATCAATAATCCCTCTTAACTTTTCTCTCCTCTTTGTTAACCCTGTACGCTAAAACCCATCTTCATCGCAAGAGAAAACCGACCACCGCTCCTTTGAACTTTGACCGGAGTTCATCAACCCCCTCCACGGCAACGCCCTTGGCGAGATCCACCACCGCCGCCCCCCATTGGCCAACTGACCCCCCTACAGCTCCGGAATCAGCCCTTAACGCCGCGCCTTTCCGCCACCAATCCGAGCTCCACGAAGAACAATAGCCGATCAGAACCGTTCAATTTATAGAACACAATCCCCTCTTTGATTTTGTTTTTATAGATTTAGAAATCGTTGAGTAGATTAGAAGTTAGGGGAGGAAAAATATGAGAGCGTATCGGCCATTGTTGGAAAGAAGCGGCAGCTGCTGTTTTTTTTAGGATTAGGTCCCAACACAATGGGCTAGGTCCCGACAGCCCGTTTGATCGTCTCAGCCCACTTTTCTTTAATTTAAAATATAAATAATTTAATTATCTAATTTGATCATATATTTAAATTTACCGGGGCCATATACTAACTCTAAAAATTCCCGAAAAATAAAACTAGCTATGTTTTGACAATACGGTCCTAACAAAATTAATTTCGTTGAATTTGGAGACCTTTTGAAAAATGGACTTCTTCTAGTCGATCCAATTCAACTAAAATTGACCAAATACATTTTAATTTACTACGCTCACACATTAGTTCCAAAAATTAAGAAAACTGGAATCTTGCAATAATTTGACATTCCGGATCCGACCAAAGTGGTTTCGTCGAAAACAGAGGTCGTTTGCAAAATGACTATTTATAATATTAAAATATATATACAAATTCCATAGCGATTATTCTAAAAATTTAACTGGCCATAACTTTTGATTCCCGCTATGAAATTTCAAATTTTCAGATTCGTTGGAAAGATATTTTTAAACAGATTTAGATATTTTCGGTTTCACCAAAATCCGATTTATTTTGAATCCTGCACATTCAGTCAAAGTTCAAATTCAAACTTTCAAACTGCCATTCTATTTTAAACTCCTTATATAATTAAAATTAATATATTCGTTCTAACTTCGATTTAAAAAAAATTGGTCGTTATTATTTAAAATAAATTATTTTAAATATTCAAAATCTATTAAAATTTATAAAATAAAATTTTTAAATTAGTTCCAAAATTCCGGGTTGTTACAGTCTAACCCACTTAAAATCTTTTCGTCCTCGAAAAGGAACAGAGCTGAAAGTTGTTTAATTAATCAACTCAATTTCCATTCTTTCATTGGTTTCAATAATCTTATTAGATGACTAACTTTTATATACACAAAAATTATTTTTTCTATGATCGGATTATATATATAATTACAAATACGTTAATTATGAACTTGTCACTTTAAACTCATTTTAGGGCATTTCTAACCACATCTCTAACGAGTTTCTCATTCCAGGATACTACTGATCCTATCTCTAATGAGTATTCTTTTATAGCATATTTCTAATCCTATCTCTGATGAGTGTTTTGTTTAGTTCTAACGAGTTGTACCCCAAAGATTAGGATTAACCAAAGCTCTAATACCACATGTAATGACCCGAAAATCTCTGCCCTTTGAATCGACCATAAACCACACAGGTCTGATCCAAAAGATGGAAATCCTCGAATGCACTAACTCTGGGCATAGAACAACACATCAGAACAAATAACAACAGACTTTTATAAACATCATAATATTGTTACATCATAGTACAGAATATCAGAGTACACTGAATATAATACAGCAGAAGATAAATTTACAATGAATTTAATACAGTGCAGCGGAAGACTATCAATGCTCTGGATACAGCTTTAAGCTTCAATCCAGAATCCTGCTCAAACGATAAATATCTGCAAAACAAGCCACTCGACTGCCTGTGTGGAAAAGAGGGCACCCGAGTTTGCAAGCGAAACAAACTACGAGTCAATCATGGGACTGGTATGAGAAATCTTACTTAGCTTATCTAATAATAAGGCTAATCACAGGACCATTCCGCTAACGTGGAACAGGTTTACTCCATTGGATTGCTAGTGCATGAAATAAAGTAAATCGTTAAACAACGCATTGCTTTTTAGAAAAATGAAACCATGATAAGACTCAAGTCCCATCACACAGTGCAACGCAAACCGGAGGATAGAGTTTTACCCTATAACGGTCAAAAATGCTTGATACAATAAAAATGGATTTGATATTATTATTAGTGTCATATGTTTCAAAAAAAACATTTCAATCATAATGTATCAATTATAGACGGCATATCTACCATATACTATGTCGCCATACTAGTTTTACAATCAAAACCTCATGGTGTCGTATTGGAAGTTGGGTTTCCATCCTGAGTCAAGGCTAGGGACGATCTCCTTACTGATTTGAGACACTCTAGCAAATGTCTTAGGATTCGGACGTTGGCAAACCCTTGGATCCTGCAGGGCCGGTCCACAAATACTTTAGTGGATTAGTTATGCCTGAACACACGTTTCCCGGTCCTATTGAACCTATAAATTGGTCACTATCGACCAATATAACCGAGGCGCCTCATTCCATCAACCACATAAGTAACGTGTGCACTCCCTACTTCCCTTGTCCCGTTTCTGACTCTTACCGGGGTGTGAGGCTCGCGAAGTAACGCTATACACAAAGCTATGCCTAAATGGACTGTGCTTTGATCATCAACCACAAGGCTCTGCTTTTCAACAAAAGCCTTGATCATTTACATCTTGGCATGCCACATTGACAATCAACGCCATGCGATCAATAACTACCAATATATAGCCTCTGAGCTCATGCGTCTCAGAGAACGGTGTTAAGCAAGAGAATAAATTCTCCTCCACTAAACAAATATATATTAAATGGAAATCAATTCACAATGAAATTCAACATCAGACACACATCCATTTACAAGTCCGTTCTGGGTCTGAACGAAACCGGAGACACCTTATTCCTCGTCCTGTATGTCCAATACGGAAGAGAGGTGCTCGCATATTCGAACAATCTACAGTTACGTCCGGACTACTACCCCTTTGACCCTTTACTGGGAGCTACCCAATGCCGGGCATCAAACTCATCCATTCGATGTGAAGATCGCCGGTCTTTAATCACCGTCTTCAATATCTTCGATTTAAATCGTCGTATAATTATTTGAAATGAGACTGAACTCGGTCTTTTCAAATAATTCTCGCATGTATAATTTAGAACCATTTAATATCGTTAATATTATTTTATAACGATTTATCACTATTTTTATTTATATAAAAATAGCTCAATTTAATTTAACAAAGCTTCGGGTCAATAGGCAGCTCTGACGCTGTTTTTATCAAAATTTGATTTACACATATCTCGAAATCTAACGGTTGAATTTTAATAAAATTTATATTGTTGGAAAGATCTTCCCAAAGCGGTCCTAACGCTAAATCAGTATTTCCAAAGCTATAAGTCTCAGTCTAACCTGCGAATGTTATGAGGAGGAGGTCAGAACATAAGTTATGTGTGAATGAATTTAAACTACACTTCTTGAATAATCCTACATATATCGTTCAATTACACTTTCTTATTTATTAGGTTATACGTGTTATTAGCACTCAAAGCTTACACACACATCACACCTATCTACCCCCTAGTTGATTAACCTAATATAGTGTATATGTAGCTACCCCCCTCAAACTGAGGTACACCCCATGATACCTCACTCACACGGTCTCCTCCGTATCGCCACAGTAATATGCGCAGTCCCTCATCCTATGCCATAGTAACGTACAACGCTACATCCGCATAGAACCACTATCACAATGCTACGTAAGCGTACTGACTGCTATCCTCGAACTATTCGATCGAGTTTGGTTCCATCACCGAATAATGCCCTCTAGTCTACGATACACTACCCAGAGCAGACACGGTCGTACCTAGACTTTCCCACGTACGTATCATCAATCGTACTCGATGTTTCTACTGCACATAACCTCTACTTGTGCACCCAAGTTCCGTGGCAGGGCTACACCAGAAAACACGGAACTCGGTCGGGAGCTTTTCTATATCTGTACGGGCCCGCCTCTAAGGGTGTCCAATGTACAGATATCCCTCGGGTCTGGTTTTTCTTTGTTGTTATGGCCCTACCTCAGCCCCTCCCTCAACTAGTAAAGACAACACGAGCTAAGCGACCAACCCTAACAAGCAAACAATCTAAACATCCATGTGGAGTCTCTCCGCACCCGTCCCTTGATAGCAAAGGTTAAAGATCTCTAGTGGTTAGCTCTTGTATTTTCGCATTCCTTAGGCTGCTGGTGACAGGCGTCCGACGATCTTGCTATTGTTTGGTCTTGACCCTCCACCTCCGCCTGAGGCAATCGCCGAACCACCCTTAATGGCACCACGTACAACATTCTGACTGCCCCTACTTGTGCAGTCAAGGCCCACCCACCTGATAGTTCTACGCAGACCCAACCTCTGTAATCCTAACCCGAAGCTAAACCACTACAGAGGACTACCAGGAGCACCTTTAGCGTCTCAGGAAGCCGCATTCTTTCACTTCCAGTCCATTGGAGCTACCAAAATAGCAAACGTGCGCTCCCCTCGTGCCTTATGACACCATCATGATCTACCTCATTTGGTTATTCATCCTACAACAAACGGACTGCTTCAAGCACCTTAGTTTTATATGTCATTAGACCCTAAGTCTAACTATTTATTTCAAGCTTGTGCCACCTCGTCAACTTTCTCATTTAACTTGGTTATTCACATTAGCTTCCTTTTTTTTCTCGTATTCACCAAGTTACCCTTGCTTATTAATTTAATTTATACTTAACCCACTTAAGTTCATTACTATGCCCACAACATGTTATTTTCCAATCTCATAAATTATTCCCTTTTTGGGTTACAACAACATGTTATACTTAATTCATAGTTAAGCATGCCATATCCCACATAAAACTTATTAGGAGAATAACCCACTAAACACCAGCCCCGAAGACCGAAATCAACATCAGACTGACACCTAGAGAATTACTCAACCAACCAACATATATGATTCTAATTTACTTCTTTTCCACTCATATAACTTATATCATTTTTAATTTCACAATTTTCCTTTCCAAACCACTTAATTTAAGTATATATTTACATATAAGTTATCTCGTCTTCCTTGTCGTTGCCTATAACTTATCTTGTCCCATAAGTTATAATTTCCACCTATTATCCTTTCTTGCCTTATTCAAATTTATTCATAATAGGTTATTTATCATTCCCCATTTCTTGTCATTAATTAGATTTGACTTATTTCATAGTATAAGTCGTCCCACCCTTCAAGTCTTGTATTACATCTTAAGTCATAACCTTCCCTTGTCCCTATGACAAGTTTGCCTATTATTTAATTTTACATCACCGCAACTCAAGTTTATAATAGGTAATTATCATTCCCCCATTACTGTGTCATTAATTTTAGATTTGACTTAACACTTCCTTTTACTTAACCTGTTACTTAAACTTTACCCAATTCAATTAATTTATGACACCGTTACGTGTCCCATTTGGTTAAGCATATCTAAATTCTGTTTCACATGTCACACGTGTCCCACTTAACCCCCTTTTTATTACAGTTTCCATGACTTACACATGTTTTACTACGGTTAAGTCTACCTTGGTTATGTCTTACATCACATGTCTCACAACGGTTAAGTCCACATTAGTTATGCTTTACATGTCATTTATATCACCCACTTAACCCTCTAACCATACCCATGTCACCCACATGTCTTATTATGGTTAGTATTTCTTAATTTATTTATAATGCCGTAATGATGTATTACCTCTCACATTAGACGTCTGTTCGTGGTTGCTGGATTTGTCGGGCGGTTCCGTGCAGTCTTACACCACAAACGCGCCAAACCTCGTGTCATAAACCGTTACGCCTCTAGTTCTTGCCGTTGACCTCTCACATTAGACGTCCGCTTGTGGTTGCTGGATTTGCCGGGCGGTTCCGGGCAATCTTACACCACAAACGCGTCTAACCTCGTGTCATAGGCGTTCATTAACAATCTTCTTTCACCCAAACCCTAAATTCATGTCATATGTTCCAAATTCAACTTAATTATATTTCATTTTTATGCCTATTTCCAATTTGCCATTCACTACATCAATTACATAATAGTTAGCCAATTTTCATATTACCCAAATTATCCAATTATAGCCAAATTCACTAATTCCATGTTATTCATACCCAAACATGCCAATTTCCAATATCCAATTATACCCAATTTCATATAATCAATATTTTCCTAATATATATACCCAACATTCCCACGTTCTTACATATAATCTAATTGACCCTCTAAGCTTACTTTTCAAGTCACAAATAAATTTCACCAATCCATGTTATCCAATTACATGTTATTAATATTGAATTATACCAATTCCATATCCAATGACAATTACGTCAATCTTACATAAATTCAACATTATAGATTATATTCCTTGACTGCATAAAATAGATTATGCCCAATATATGCAATAACTATTTTTATGCCACAAACCCCAAAATTACAGATTATATTCCAATATCCCCATATTCCAATCGTGCGTATTGTATAATAAGATTTCGTATAGGTTCGAGATAACCTAGATCCAAAAATAAAAAGGGAAAAGGATAAAAAGGAGAGAACTCAAAAGTAAGCATAAATAAATTAACAGATCTTACTAAATTAACATCATATTCATTATGGAGAATGGTAAACGAAAGAAGCAACATTATACAACAAATATAGTTCAAATCCACTCACATTGACTGGATTAGAGAAATAAGCGATTTGTTGATGTAGAACGCTGATTTAATCTTCTTATTTGATTGTTGGTGAAGAGCTTGAATCGTTGATGAATAATTTCGCTTCTTGATTTGATTAAACCCCAAAGTTTATGAAGAACTTGCAAATTTAGTTTAGTGTTTTGGGCGGCGGCTATGTTTGGTTGAAGTTTGGCGGCATGGAGGTGTCAGAAGGAATTGTTTATGAATTAGGTTAGGTCTTGGCACTATTTTATAGGTGTAGAGAGTGTTTTAGAGCCATTAGATCGCCCTAGAAGCCATCCGGTCCGTCCAGCACATCAAAAATCGTCACTGCCCAGATCTGGGAAAATCAGGGGGGAGGTCGACATTAAGGTCGACCCCCAGGTCGACCTCCCTGGGTAGGTCAACCCCAAGGTCGACCTGCCTTGGTATTTTTCTGAATTTTTGTTGAATCTTCCGCAGGCCATAACTCTTTCATACGGAGTTCGATTTTCGAAAACTTGGACTCTATTCCAAGAAGAATTTCGAGACGAACGCAATGGTGATGTCCATTTTACTTAATTCCAATATTTAAATTAAGTATCCTTATTTTATTATCTTCTCAGTTACGTACACTGTCGCTGAATTAATCTTTCCTTCTCTTTCATGTATTAATTAATTTGTATTATACATCACCATTAACCTATCTATGCATATATATATATATATACATTTTTAGTTATATTAAAAATGCGGGGTGTTACATTCTCCCATCCTTAAGGAATTTCGTCCCCGAAATTCGATAAGAGCAAAATAGAAAATCCCTCGCAACATCCAATTAGTGTTCATCCAATTGTTGCAACATTGTGCACATGTGCAAAGTGAATTACATCATAGCAAATCATGTATGCCTAATTTGGATCCACCAATATGTATGCAAACTTTAAAAACTCTTTCAAAACATGATGCTCACATCCTAAATATACTTGCAGTTCTATATGAACGCAATATTTTTGAAAAATCAAAACATTTTTCATCCAAATTTTCCTACACTCTTACAGAGTAAGAGCATAGTTCATCCAATTTTCGCATCCAAAACCCTACCAACCATCATTAAATTCGAAATTTAGAAAAATCTAATTTTCCAAATTCGATTTCTTATGTTACGAAAAGGTGTAAAACGGAAAAATTCACATCCTCCGTTTTTCTTTTCTAATCGTACTTGGATTTTTATATGACTATTCTATGAAGATTTCCTATTTTCCTATCCAAGTACAATCACATAAGAAAATTTCTTCTATTTTTCCACTTATCTTGGAAAAATTTAATATTTATTCATCTTTTTCTTAAGATTTCCATTTTCTTTTCCCGTCTCGTTTTGTTGCTTGATTGATTCTGTTGTTTTCTTTTTAGTTAGGCTAGTTTCTTTCTTAGCTTATTTGACTTAATCAAATTACTTAAGTTTATTATTTTCAAATAAGCCTGTGATGACCCCAAAACTTCCACGGAATGAAAGTGAGGGATAATCATTTGGAATATAACATAAATATAACAATACAGATCACAGATACAATATAGCATAGGAAAACTATAGAATAACAACATCATAGCAGCGAAATATGAATGTCATCAAACACAGAATCCCACAATCACAGAGTTTCAAATTATTACATCAAGTTTCAGCAAAAGGGAATAAGTTCCAACTTCAAAATAGAACAACTGGAAATAAAATAAGTCTGTATGTCTGAAGATTAAACAAAAGATAAATGATAGATAGTCTTCGTGGTCCAACATAAGCACCTCCAAATAAGCAACACCAAGAAAGCTCCAAAGACAGCAACTCCAAAGAAAGCTAGACCTGTTACTTGGCTGCCCGTGTGGAAAAGAAGGCACCCGAGTTTGCAAAGGTGAAAACAAACTACGAGTCAGTCATGGGACTGGTGTGAGAATTCTTAACTAATTTTAACTACTAGTAATATGGAAAATCCAAAGACCACGCCGCTAACGCGGAACGGGTTTATTTCAATGGATTGCCGTGCATAATTTAAAGTGACATAACAAACAATAAGTAATTCGTGCAACAACGCTATGCTTTTGAGAAAAATGGAATCACCATAAGACCCAAGTCCCATCACACAATGCAACGCAAACCAGAGGATAGGGTTTTACCTTATGGTGATTAAACATGTTAAATACGGTAAGTACGAATCTAATATTATCATTAGTGTATATATAAACATTTCAAAATAAATGTATAAATCCTAGGAAACATAGTACTCCATACTACTATGCCTCCGTACTAGTAATACAATCAAATTCGTAGGGTCGTATTTGGAATTTGGTTTCCATCATGAGTCAAGGCTAGGGAGGAGCTCCTTACCGATTCGAGACACTCTAGCTAATGTCTCAGGATTCCCCGCAAAGAACCCTTGGATAGCTGCAGGGCCGGTCCACACTTGCGGTTTGTGGATTGGCAATTCATGAACACACGTTTCCCGATCCCATAGGACCTAACATCTGAGGCGCCTCATTCCATCATCCACATAAGTAAAATATCAGCCAGTTTAAGCACCGACACTACTTCTAGCTAGAAAGAAAGGTGCTGCTCTCCCTACGTTCCCTTCTCCCGTTTTAGACTCCACCGGGTTGTGAGGCTTGTGACGATCCCAAAACCCCGTGTCACGGTGTTAAGGATAATCATTGGAATATAACACATTAATCATCATTAGCAGATCACAGATAATAGCATAAACAGAAAATAGAATAATTTACACACATATGACAGCGGAATCATATAGATATCATCACATCAGAGAAGCACAGTACAGGATACAACTTACTACATAATGATACATAATCAGTCACCATCGCCTGAGGCGGAATCATACATAAAGAGTACATAAAAGGAATATCAGTCTACATCGCCAATGGCGGAATCATAATATAGATACAATAATGGCGGAGAAAATCCAAGTCAGCACGGTGTAGTCAAGCCTCGCCATGAGCCAAAAGGTGCGTCAGAAACCTGTAACTAGGCTGCCCGTGTGAAAATGAGGGCACCCGAGTTTGCAAGGTGAAACAAACTACGAGTCAGTCATGGGACTGGTATGAGAAATCTACTCAACTTATTAACAACAATAATAAGGCAAATCAAAGGACCACGCCACTTTCGCGGAACGGGTTTACTCCAATGAGTGCTAGTGCATGAAATAAAATAAATAATTAAATCAACGCAATGCTTTTTATAAAATGAAGCCATTATAAGACTCAGGTCCCATCACACAATGCAACGCAAGCCGGAGGATAGAGTTTTTACCTTATAATAGCCAAAAATGCTTCATACGAATAAAACCAAAGTGCTTGATATTATTACTAGTGTATATATGTTCCAAAAGCGATTTCAATCATAAATATTAATCATAGACGGCATAAATGACCCATACCACTATGTCGCCATACTAGTAATATAATCACATCCGCATATTTCGTATTGGAAATTGGATTCCTTCATGAGTCGAGGCAAGGGCCAAGCTCCTCTCCGTTCGAGACACTCTAGCAAATGTCCCAGGACCCCACTATGATCCTTGGAATCGGCTGGGCCGGTCCTCTCTTACTTTTGAGGATTGGCAATTCCTGAACACACGTTTCCCGGTCCTTACAGACCTATAATCGAAGCGCCTCGCATTCCAACAACCACACAGGTGAAAAGTATATATAATGTCAGGGCTGGTAGGTCACTGACACCACCATAGCTAGAAAGAAACGTCGTGCACTCCCAGCGGTCCGTCTCCCGTTTTTGACTCATACCGAGGTGTGAGGCTCGCGAATTCACGTTATACACAAAGCTACGTCACACAGACCATGCTTTGATCATCAACCACAAGACTTTGCTTTGCAACAGAAGCCTTGATCATATGCCACTTAGGCGTGCCACACAGGAAATCCACTCCATGCGACTGATTTCTATCAATGTATAACCTCTGAGCTCGTACGTCTCAGAGAAGGGCGTTAAGCAAGAGAATAAATTCAACGCCGCCAACCAGATATATATTTAACAGAGATCAATCAACACAGAACAAAATCCAATGTCAGACACACAGTCCATTTACAAGTCCGTTCTGGGTCTGAACGAAGCCGGAGGCACCAATTCCTCGCATATCCGTACAATCAACAGTATGTTTGGACGGCTACTACTTCAATTCCTTCATGGTAGCTATTCCAATCACGAGCATCAGTAGCACCCATCCATCCAATGTGGAGATCGTCGGTCTTCAGCCGTCTTCGACTCTTCGACTTCTCAACGTCGATCGATCATTTGAAATGAGATAAACTCGGCCTTTTCAAATAACCCACGTATATTTAGATTTTCAAATCAATTAATCACATGGTTGGACTATTCAACATTCACATTTCAGTTATTTAGTTATAATTTTCATGTCAAATACATTCAACCATCACATATCAAGCAAACACAACAAAATTGGTTTATTTCCACTCTATATCGTCTATAGTATTTTATAACGATATATCGCCATTTTTATTTAATTTAAAATGGCCATATTTAATCAAACGACGTTTCGGGTCGTGTCGATGCACTCGCTCTGCTTTTCACTAATTTTGTTTTACACATATCTAAAAATCTAGCCATTGGATCTTCCCAAATTTTACATCATTAGGAAGGTCATTTCAAAACGAATCCAACGGTTTCAGTTTTGGGAAAATCCGACGGTCGGATCTTCCACACTAGCCATTTAAAGCTACGATTTCAATTTACGAACTGCAGCGTCGTTATTCGATTTAATTTAATTATATATATATATATATATATATATATATATATATAATCGTTTCTGGCGCTGTTTTTCTTCAGTTTTGAATTAAACATTCCAGACAATTCAACCGTCGGATCTTCACAAAGTTGGTGTCGTTGGAAATATTTTTCCAAGGTGAACCCAACGGTTGCGGTTTCGGGAAAATCCAATGGTCGGATTTCCCGCACTAGTCGTTTGAAATCACGGTTTCAAAACACGAATTGCACGGCCACGTTTCGTTTTAATTTTATTTATATTTATATATTTATATAAATATAGTTCATTCAAAAGTTCCTATATCGTTTTCACTTCAATTATTTCACTAACGCCTTTAAATTTCGGAAAATTTCGCCATAACCTCCTTTGTACGGGAGGGGCTGGGAAAATTCTCATATAGCCACACGGGCGTCTCATATCAAAAAGAAAAAGAAAAAGCCAAGCGGCTAGCCAATAGGCTCATAAAATCATCACCCAAACAAAGCAGTAAATGTGTACCTATTTGTTGGGCACAAAATTTTATTTCTCTTCTCTAGCCCCTTTGCTTTAACCTGTTCAATAGATATGCATGTACATATATACAATTTCTATCACTTATCATTTTCCATTCAATTTCATATTTGATTTACTTTGGTTTAAAAACGCCATTCATTCTAATGTTGAATGCATAGGCTAAAATCATATCATTAGCTAATTAATGTATATTTCAACTCATGCACATTTATTTGAACAAGTGGCTATATTTTTTTTTTTTAACATTTCACATTTCAATAGATGATAATTTTGGCGAACTAAAATAGATTTCAACACCTGACTATTTTATTTGGTTCCTATGCATGTTAAAAAGAATATTTCTTTCACAAATATTTATTTGAACGTCCGCATACCTTTTTAGCATATCACAAATATGATAAAAATGATATTTTTATCGTTCAAAATATTTATTCGACAAATGGATGTTTCAACACTTCTTGGTTTCAATAAAAATTTAATTTTTTTTGTTCGGACTTTTTATTCAACACATGAACTTTTCCACTACACACACTTCTCAACACATGAGCATTTCCACACATGGACATTTTATTTGTGTTGTTCATATTAGAAAGATGAGATTTTTATTGTTGAAACTATTTATAAGGCGAATGTTTTTCATACTTCATATATATATAAAAATGTGATTTTTATTGTTTGAACACTTCATTCATTCATAAATGAATTTAATTTTCACACGTCACTTTTCAACACACAAACATTTCCACACATGGATATAGTTTCAATATATGGCTTAAATTTCAACGCATGAAAATAATTTCAACATATGGAAATAATTCTAACACACAAAGATTATTCAAAATTTCGGCAGCATAACGGCAGGGTAGTTAAACCGGCACCGTCCCTAGTACGGCTCCTCGCTCTACCTTAAAACCTCGCGGTTTTTGACAATGGGGATTCATGCATCTAATTCGCACACAGGCGGCATGTTTATTTTTATTTCCACAAATATTTCCAATTCATTTCAATCACCAATGGGTATTTTTCAACCACTACCAAACAATATCAACCACAAACAATTATTCAACCATTCGTATTTTCCATCCAATGTTTCACACCAATTCACCACAATAAATATCGTCCATGGTTTGTGGACGAGGGGAGTAGATATATATATATATATATATATATATATATATATATATTTGCTATATTTCACTTGCATTTCAACACATATATCAATTATTCTATGCATGTAAAATTCATACTTTGCTTATATAGCTTACACTACGCATGTACATGAGGTATACGACACGCATGTAATTTATATTTCGCTAATATAAATTATACACGACATTTTCCATTCAATTTCACGTTAATTTAGATTTCTCACATTGGTTTTCGGAGCGCTAAAAATCGATACGATGTCAGAAAAATCCGCGGCTCCTTCTACTGGGTAGAGAGCTTCCTCGCGGTCCCGATGTTTCCTGTTTCATCGAATTTCGTCAACACACCAAAAATATATGATTTTTCAAAGTGTAAAGATCAAAGAAAAACTCACTTTCACGAAGCTTCAAAACTAGGTTTACAGTTTTCGCGAGAATCGAGGCACGAGGGGATGATCAGCGAGTTGGACGTGGAAGAGGGAAGAGAGGGCTTCCAGTCGGTGGTGGTTTGGTGGCGTTCGGTGGTCTAGATCGGCGGCGGCGGCGGTGGAAAGGTCGGGACTTTGGGGCTTCGATTCGGGCGGCACAGGCGACGAGGGGTGGCGATGGTTAGTCGGATTTGAAGAGGGGACGGAGGCGCGTCGAGGGGTGGCGGCGGCGGCGGTAGCGGCGGCGGCGGAGGAGAGAAGGTCTCGAACGGGTTTCGCCGTTGATTTGGGGGGGGGGGGTTCTTTTTTTTATTTTTAAAATTTATGAATGGAAAATTCTGATTGGCCGAGGACTATATTAAATTTTTAAATAGTGTTTTCTCAAACGAACTCCTTTTTAAACCCAACGACTGTCGCCCCTAGCTAAATACCCCCATTCCGGACACAATGGGATATGTTTCGTAGGCCAATTCGACTGTTACAGTCGGTTATTTTCCAAATTAAAGTATAAAACATTTAATGTTTAACTTTCAACGTATATTTCAATTTGCCTGGGCCATAAACTGATTCGAAAAATTCCAGAAAAATAAATCTAGCTATGTTTTGACGCTACGGTCCCAACAAAACTAGTTTCGACGAATTCTGAGGTCGTTTGAAAAATGGCCATTTTCTGGTCGATCCAATTTAACAGAAATTGACCAATCACATTTTCTTTTGCCACGCTCACATACTAGCTTCAAAAATTATGAAATTTGAAACCTAGCAATAGTTTGACATCCCGGACCCAACAAAAGTGGTTTCGTCGAATTCCGAGGTCGTATGCAAAATATCAATTTTCCAGGGCTATATATTCCATATACCGACCCTTCTGAAAATTCATTCGGCCATAACTTTTGATTCCCGTCATGAAACTTCGATTTTTCAGATTCGTTAGAAAGGTATTGACTAACAGATTTAAATATTTTTGGTTTCGCTAAAATCCGTTATATTTTCCACCCTGCACAGTCAGTCAAAGTTTGAATTCAAATTTTCAAACCGACTCACTATTTCTAATTCCCTATTTTATTGAAATATTCTATTTCAATGGTTCAAATTCCTTTGTAATCACCAATTTAAAATTTTTAAATTGGCTCGTATTTTCCGGGTTATTACAAGGCTCGTGAAGTTATGTAATACACAAAGCTATGCTTATTCAAGCTGTACTTTGATCGTCACCACAAGGTTCTGCTTTTCAACAAGAAACCTTGATCGTTGCATCTTAGTATGCCACACTGTCACTCCATATCGCACTACCAAGCCTTTGCCGAAACATATGAAAGGGTGTAAAGCAAGAGAATAAATTCTCCGCCACCAAACATTCATACATTCGACAGAAAATTAATAACATGATATTTAACGGAGTACGATGTCAGACACACAATCCATTTATTAGCTTATGCTCTGGGTCTGAGCGAAAACCAAGCCCGTGAAATCAACATGTTCGTTTGGGCAATGACCATGACCCTTGAATTGGGAGCAAGTCAAATCAGGGCCTCGATCGTTGTCCTCTCGATGGAAGATTCACGGTCTTCATACGCCGTCTTCATACTTCAATTTTTAACGTCGTTTGATTATTTGGAATGAGAGAAACTCGGTCTTTCCAAATAATTCTCGTATATATATATACATATTGAAAATCCTTCTTTATCATCAATATTATTTTTAACGATTAATTCCTATTTTAATTATTTAAAATAGTTAAATCTTTATTTAACGACGCTTCGGATCAATGGCGACTCTAGCGCTGCTTTCAACCAATTTTGATTTTCACACTTCTCCAAATCTAACCATTGGATCTTAGCGTAGTATATATCGTTGGAAAGATCTTCATAAGACGGTCCTAACGGTTTCTGTTTTGGGAAATTCCGACGGTCGGATCTTTTGGTATAGTCGTTTAAAGATACGATTTCTAAATGCGAACTACCGCGCTCGATTCGATTAATTTTAATTATATTTATATATACATATAAATATATAAACATTTAACGATAATAACGTCAACCAATTCAACTCAAATAAATTTAATTACCATATCCATTCCATTTTCCTTCATTCATTTAAAAATGAAAATAATATTTCAACCTTTACATATGTTCTTTTATTACATTAAAGATACAATCAACATTATAACATAAAATTCCTATCTTTCAATTGCATTGTAAAATTTCCATTTTTAATTGCATTGTAAATGTAATTAACATTACAGTGAAAAATTCTAACTTATTACATTAAAAATGTAACTTCGATTCTAATGACCAACTCTTTTTCTTATTTACATTAAAATGTAATTTTCAATATAATGTAAGCCTTCCTTTTTAAATTACATTAAAAATATAATTTTCCTAACAGTGCAATTTCTACCTTTTAATTTGCTCTTTGTTTTTCACTATAAAGTCCTACCCTTTTTATTTCATTCCAAATGTAATTTTATTTTACATGTTAAATTTTTTCTTTTAATTTACAAGGTAAAATCCTTCCTTTAATTACATAAAAAAATGAAATTTTATTTTCCATACAAATTCTCATTCTTAGTTTACAACTAAAAGTGTTCATTTAATCTACCATGTAAATTCTTCTCTTTAATTTCATAATAAAAATGTAATTTACATTTGCAATGTAAATACTCTTTCTTGTATAAAATGTATTTTTAATTTGCAATGTAAATTCTCATCTTAATTACATAATAAAAATGTACTTATATTTGCAGTGTAAATCCTATTCTAAATTTACATATGAAAATGTAAATTTAATTACAATGCAATTTCTACTCTTTATTTACATATAAAAATGTAAATTTCTTTTCAATGCAAGTTTCTACCCTTTTATTTACATATAAAAATGTAAATTTCTTTTCAATGCAAGTTTCTACCTTTTATTTACATATAAAAATGTAAATTTAGTTACAATGCAAAATTCTACTTCTTATTTACATATAAAAATGTAAATTTAGTTACAATGCAAAATTCTACTTCTTATTTACATATAAAAATGTAAATTTAGTTACATCGCAAAATTCTACTTCTTATTTACATATAAAAATGTAAATTTAGTTACATCGCAAAATTCTACTTCTTATTTACATATAAAAATGTAAATTTAGTTTCATCGCAAAATTCTACTTCTTATTTGCATATAAAAATGTAAATTTTGATTCATCGCAAAAAAAAAACATCTTCTTTTTATTTTCAATGTAAAAAACATCGTCTTTTTATTTTCAATGTAAAAACATCGTCTTTTTATATCGTTATCAACTCCCAATCTAAACAACAAAAGGGAAGTTTTATCGATCATCCTCAAAGTAATAGATTTATATTGAATGGACAATGATAATTCAATTCAATAACGTACACAAAGGGGAAATTTACTGAGTACATTCATGATTCACAAGAATATCAATTGACATGATTGATGAAATTAACAAATAAATGATCCTAATAAATCACCAAACTCAGATCTAGCATTTTAATTTTCAGATCTAATATCATAACATCATAAACCATTCAGATGCATAACTCAGAATATTATCCATCGCGGATCTATTTATTATTTGCCATTCAAACTTTACATAACACAAGAACAATAATTAAATTAATTAAATTTAATTAAAAATAAATTCTCACCTTGCTTGGATCTAAAATGAAGATTCAAACTCGATCAGATCTCGTGTTCAAAGTCACGGCGGTTTCAGATCTGAAAGATTTTAATTTGAAGTTCATATGTATAAATTAGAAATCAACTTTTTACAACTGTTACAGCGACATTTAAAAGCGTCGCCAATCTGAAATTGAAATTTACCTTGAATTTCAGAAAGTTCAAAACTTTGAATTCGATTTTCGGGAGATGTAGTTGATGGTTTCAGGTGAGGTTTGTTGGAGATTGGAGAGGGGGGAGGGGCGCACACACGCCTGGGAGGCGGTGGACTTCGGCGTTATGGTGGCGTCGCGGCGGGGCAAAATGCGGCACGGGTTGGGGCTTGAAATTCGAGAGCTACCGGCCACGAGGGGAGATGATTCTTGTCGGAGATGGAAGAGGAAGAGAAGAGCTTCAAAAAAGTCCAAAAGGGCCTATGCTAATTCTCCATGGATTTGGAGAAAAAGAAGAGAGAAGTTTAGAAGGGAAGGCGGCTATGGGTTTCAGCGAATCGGGAAGGAGTACTGTGCATTGGCTATCTATAATGTAATATTAGGGTTATTTAATTCCAAAAATACCCAATTTCAAAACAACTCCAAATTCAACCCAACGACTGTCGAACAATAGGTTTTGACGTCTTCTGAACGCAATGGCGATAGTGCCGAAGTCCAATTCTGAAGTTTACAGCAGCATGTTTCCTTTATTTTTAAAATAAACCTTTTATATTTAATTCGAACGTACTTTCTAATTTTACCCGGGGTCACATACGAACTCAGAAAAATCCGGAAAATTATTTTTGGTTATGTATTGACGATACGGTCCTAACGAAACTAATTTCATCAAATTCTGAGATCGTTCGGAAAATGACCATTTTCGGGTCGATCCAATTTAATTGTAATTGACCAATACACATTTTCCTTTGCCACGCTCACATATTAACTTCAAAAATTATGAAATTTCAAACCTAGCAATAATTTGACATTCCGGATCGAACAAAAGTGGTTTCATCGAATTCCGAGGTCGTATGCAAAATGTATATTTTCAAGGGCGATATATTCTCTATAGCGACCTTTATGAAAATTCATTTGTCCATAACTTTTGATTCCCGCTATGAAACTTTGATTTTTCAGATTCGTTAGAAAGATATTCATTAACAGATTTAAATATTATTGGTTTCACCAAAATCCGATTTATCCTGCATCTTGCACAGTCAGTCAAAGTTCAGCCTTGACTTTTCAAACTACCGTGCTATTTCTAATTCCTTTTATAATTAAATTAAATATATCCATAATAAATTCAATTAAAATAGATTTCTAGTTGTTTTTATTTAAAATAATTTTTTAATCACCCTTAAAATCTCTAAAATGAAAATTTTAAATTAGCCCCAAATTTTGGGTTGTTACAAAGCCTTTTCGTTTTCAACTCAAACAACATCCTACACAGCTACTACTCTGGGCCAAGAATCTTAGGACTTATGTCACGAGTCCACTCAACAGGATCTATACACTTTCTTGCCCTTCACTACCTAGTAGTCACCACTAGTCCATGCTATGTATTACTAGCCTATACTTCTCTTCCAAGCAACAATCCTTTTTCTTTTTCTCAAACAACAAACCTAGGTTTCTCAATGCGCATTCTATGGGAAATTTTCCATTAGTTTAATATTATCTAATCCCTGACTGTAAATTGGCAAGAAAATAACTCTCTAAGTATCAACCCCGAAGACCGAAATCAACATCAGATTGATACTCAGAGAATTTCTCATCTCAACCAATTCCCAGTTGGTTTTAATAGCTTTAACTTTATCTCGTTCTTTCTAGGCCTTAATCCTTAACTACTCCATTTTTTTAAAAACATGGTTCGACCTTCTTTCTTTTTATTACGTTCTCCTTCCAAAAACGAAAAGTGGTAAAACTTTTATTTTTTCTCAAAAACTTGCTTTTGCCAAACCAAAAAAAAAAAACATGTCACAAAATAAAATGCAAAACATTTTCTTCAAATCACGAAACCGGAGTAGACAAGGACAACTATCGAGGTTACATTGTTCCTATTTACAATTGTTATTGTTGGTTGCTAAGGCACAAATATCTACTCTATTTTTGCACTCTACCGCTTATTTTGTTCACCCAACAAAAATTTCTTTTTAAAACAATAATCAAAATTTATTGTTAACCGAATAGAGATTTCAAAACTTCTTTCATATATGAAAACTAGCAAGCTATTTATGCTCCATAATATGCACCTTTTCATGAGAGAATTCTTTTAAAACAAGAAATCATTGTTTTACCCAATATACCTCACTTTACTTTAAAACCCATCATGCACTAAAACATCAAAATACTTTTAAGATCAAAACTTGGAAAAAATACCACAAACTCTCTAACAGATTCATGTTCTTGAAAGCTTATCATTGGGTTAGACTCAAAGCGGGTCTTCAAATCGACTAGGCTTTCCTAGGCACTTATGCAAATTCAATTCCCTTGACTATATATATTCCTAATCCATTTTCCACATCTTAACCTTTTCCAATCTATAAGGTTTCACTTCCGAACCCACTACTCTGAAATAACATTCCAGTTTTAATACTATGGGATACTTTCTTTCTCAAATACCAATTCATATTGTACACTTTCCAACCAAACCACCTAAGGGTCTCAAAAATTTCTATGTTTATTACTTTAGTGTACAAACTAAATATCCCAACTCTTTCCCTACCTAGTGGGCTACTTTATGGATTTAGGGTTTTATATATAATATATTTATATTTTAGAAAATACAAATATGTTCACTCAATATCTCCCTAAGATCACTAAACTGAAGCTCTGATACCAGATGTGACAACCCAGATTCCGACGGACCGATTTTTTTTCAAAATTCAATCCATCGAGACCCGAGTTGGTTGCTCTGGTATCCTGTAGAAAAAACAGAGAAAAGAGATATGTCAAAGTACGGAAAAATCACCTCACAGCGGAAGGAATAAAATATAATATTATTAGGAGGGGGTCAGAACATAAGTTCTGTGTGAATGAATTTAAACTACACTTCTTGAATAATCCTACATATACCGTTCAATTACACTTTCTTATTTATTAGGTTATATGCGTTATTAGCACTCAAAGCTTGCACACACATCACACCCATCTACCCTCTAGTAGATTAACCTAATATAGTGTATATGTAGCTACCACTCCAAACCGAGGTACACCCCGTGATACCTCACTCGCACGGTCTCCTTCGTATCGCCACAATAATATGCGCAATCCCTCATCCTATGCCATAGTAACGTACAACGCTACATCCGCATAGAACCACTATCGCAGTGCTACGTAAGCGTACGGACTGCTATCCTCGAACTATTCGATCGAGTTTGGTTCCATCACCGAACAATTCCCTCCAGCCAACGTACACCACCCAGAGCAGACATGGTTGTACCTAGACTTTCCCACGTATGTATCATCAATCGTACTCGATGTTTCTACTGCACATAACCTCTACTTGTGCAACCAAGTTCCATGGCAGGGCTACACCAGAAAACACAGAACTCGGTCGGGAGCTTTTCTATATCTGTACGGGCATGCCTCTAAGAGTGTCCAAGGTACAGATATCCCTCGGGTCTGGTTTTTCTATAGTGGTTATGGCCCCACCTAAGCCTCTCCCTCAACTAGTAAAGACCACATGAGCTAAGCGACCACCCCTTACAAGCAAACAATCTAAACATCCATGTGGGGTCTCCCCGCACCCGTCCCTTGATAGCAAAGGTTAATGATCTCTAGGGGTTAGCTCTTGCCTTTTCGCATTCCTTAGGCTGCTAGTGACAGACGTCAGACGATCTTGCTAACGTTTGGTCATGACCCTCCACCTCCGCCTGAGGCAATCGCCGAACCACCCTTAATGCCATCGCGTACAGCATTCTGACTGCCCCCTACTTGTGTAGTCAAGGCCTACCCCCTGGTAGTTCTGCGCAGACCCAACCTCTATAATCCTAGCTCGAAGCTAAACCACTACAGAGGACTACCAGGAGTACCTTTAGCGTCTCAGGAAGCCGCGTGCTTCCCTTTCCAGTCCGTTGGAGCTACCAAAATAGCGAACGTGCGCTCCACTCGTGCCTTATGACACCATCATGATCTACCTTGTTGGGTTATTCATCCTACAACGTATGGACTGCTTCAAGTGCCTTAGTTTTATATGTCATTAGACCCTAAGTCTAAACATTTATTTCACGCTTGTGCCACCTCGTCAACTTTCTCATTTAACTTGGTTATTCACATTAGTTTCCTTTTTTTCCCCGTATTCACCAAGTTACCCTTGCTTATTAATTCGATTTATACTTAACCCACTTAAGTCCATTACTAAGCCCACAACATGTTATTTTCCAATCTCATAAATTATTCCCTTTTTGGGTAACAACAACATGTTATACTTAATTCATAGTTAAGTATGCCTTATCCCACATACATACTGATTAGAAGAATAACCCTCTAAACACCAGCCTCGAAGACCGAAATCAACATCAGACTGGCACCTAGAGAATTACTCAACCCAACCAACATATATGACTCTAATTTACTTCTTTTCCACTCATATAACTTATATCATTTTTAATTTCACATTTCTCCTTCCCAAACCACTTAATTTAAGTATATCTTTACATATAAGTTATCTCGTCTTCCTTATCGTTTCCTATAACTTATTTTGTCCCATAAGTTATAATTTCCACCTATTATCCTTTCTTGCCTTATTCAAGTTTATTCGTAATAGGTTATTTATCATTCCCCATTTCTTGTCATTAATTAGATTTGACTTATTTCATAGTATAAGTCGTCCCACACTTCAAGGCTTGTATTACATCTTAATTCATAACCTTCCCTTGTCCTTATGACAAGTTTGCCAATTATTTAATTTTACATCACCGCAACTCAAGTTTATAATAGTTAATTATCATTCCCCCATTACTGTGTCGTTAATTTTAGATTTGACTTTACCCTTCCTTTTACTTAACCCGTTACTTAAACTTTACCCAATTCAATTAATTTATGATGCCGTTACGTGTCCCATTTGGTTAAGCATATCTAAATTCTGTTTCACATGTCACACGTGTCCCACTTAACCCCTTTTTTATTACAGTTTCCATGTCTTACACATGTTTTACTACGGTTAAGTCTACCTTGGTTATGTCTTACATCACATGTCTCACAACGGTTAAGTCCACATTAGTTATGCTTTACATTTCATTTATATCACCCACTTAACCCTCTAACCATACCCATGTCACCCACATGTCTTATTATGGTTAGTATTTCTTCATTTATTTATAATGCCGTAACGATGTATGACCTCTCACATTAGACATCCATTCGTGGCTGCTGGATTTGCCTGGCGGTTCCGGGCAGTCTTACACCACAAACGCGCCTAACCTCGTATCATAAACCGTTACGCCTCCAGTTCTTGCCGTTGACCTCTCACATTAGACGTCCGCTTGTGGTTGTTGGATTTGCCGGGCGGTTCCGAACAGTCTTACACAACAAACGTGTCTAACCTCGTGTCATAGGCGTTCATTAACAATCGTCTTTCACCCAAACCCCAAATTCATGTCATATGTTCCAAATTCAACTTAATTACATTTCATTTTTATGCCTATTTCCAATTTGCCATTCACTACACCAATTACATAATAGTTAGCCAATTTTCATATTATCCAATTATACCCAATTTCATATAATCAATATTTTCCTAATATATGTAACCCAACATTCCCACGTTCATACATATAGTCTAATTCACCCTCGAAGCTTACTTTTCAAGTCACGAATAAATTTCACCAATCCATGTTATCCAATTACATGTTGTTAATATTGAATTATACCAATTCCATATACAATGACAATTATGTCAATCTTACATAAATTCAACATTATAGATTATATTCCTCGACTGCATAAAATAGATTATGCCTTATATGTACAATAACAATTGTTATGCCACAAACCCCAAAATTACAGATTATATTCCAATATCCCCATATTCCAATCGTGTGTATTGTATAATAAGATTTCGTCTAGGTTCGAGATAACCAAAATCCAAAAATAAAAGGGGAAAGGATAAAAAGGAGAGAACTCAAACGTAGGCATAAATAAAATAACAGATCTTATTAAATTAACATCATATTCATTATGGGGAATGGTAAATGATAGAAGCAACATTATACAACTAATAGAGTTCAAATCCACTCATATTGACTAGATTAGAGAAATAAGCGATTTGTTGATGTAGAACGCCGAGTTAATCTTCTTATTTGATTGTTGGTGAAGAGCTTGAATCGTTGATGAAAATTTTTGCTTCTTGATTTGATTAAACCCCAAAGTTGATGAAGAACTTGCAAATTTAGTTTAGGGTTTTGGGGGCGGCGGCCATGTTTGGTTGAAGTCTGGTGGCATGGAGGTGTCAGAAGGAATTGTTTATGAATTAGGTTAGGTCTAAGCACTATTTTATAGGTGTAGAGAGTGTTTTAGAGCCATTAGATCGCCCTAGACGCCATCCGGTCCATCCAGCACATCAAAAATCGTCACTGCCCAGATCTGGAAAAATCAGGGGGGAGGTCGACACTAAGGTCGACCTCCCTAGGTAGGTCGACCCCAAGGTCGACCTACCTTCGTATTTTTCTGAATTTTTGTTGAATCTTCCGCAGGCCATAACTCTTTCATACGGAGTCTAATTTATGAAAACTTGGACTCTATTCCAAGCAAAATTTCGAGACGAACGCAATGGCGATGTCCGTTTTACTTAGCTCCTGATATTTAAATTAACTACCCTTATTTTATTATCTTATCTGTTATGTACACTGCAACTGAATTAATCTTTCCTTCTCTTTCATATATTAATTAATTTGCATTGTATATCACCATTATTAACCTATCTATGCATATATATACATTTTTAGTTATATTAAAAATGCGGGGTGTTATTGTAACGACCCGCATTCTACGCATCATAGGATCGTATAATATTTGTTTTTTTCACATACGAAGTCATATGGTCATGTAACTTTGGGAGACGATTATTGGAGTCATTTCCCATGTTCATGATTTTTGCCGATTTTTAAATGACCATTTTAGCCCTAGCTAATCTTGTTTTGGCCATAACTTTTGACTGGAAAGGAGTTTTGACCTGAAACCACTTCCATTGGCTCCGGATGATGGTTTACAATTCCGTAGAGTGGTCACATTAGCCAAACGGACTCACCGTTTGGGAGATATGAATGAAACAAGTTTCAGATGGTGAAAAACAGCTTAACCGGGCCTAATTTGGGTGATTAGTGAGTGGGCCCATAACCCTTTTCGGGATTAGGGTTATGGGGAGGCTGATAGGGTTAGGGAATTCAGTTTCTATCATTTTATAGCCGCCACTCTTTGTTCCTTCAAGTTTAGCCATGGCCTCCACTTTCTAAAACACCCCAAATCACCTTCTAATCGCTAATTAAGCCAAATCAACATCAAATTAAGGGGGAATAGCACCAAAGCAAGGTTAGAGCTGCTGTGTTACATTGGGAACAGCGCCAAACAGAGAATCATTTCAGTTTTAAGGTTTTATTTGTGGTTAAGGTGAGTGATTTGCATAGTTTTGCACTAATTACGGTTAATTAAGGGTAATTAGTGAAGATTAGCGAATTAAACATGATAAAATTCTGGAAAAATATTTATAAAATTCGAAATAATGTTTTAGACCTCTGTTAGAAATTTGGTTTGATTTGGTTAAGTTTTACTAATCATATCATTAGTTTAGGCATAAACATGCTTAAGAGGAAAACATGGGTTTTTGGGTATGTTTGATCCTTATAAACATATCATATTGTTGTTTTAGTGTTTGTGGATAATTATACATGTTGCTATGACTGTATGGTATGTTTTATGATTGCATAGAAAAGTTAGAATGGTTGAAAACGCCGTCGTTTGGCGAAAATAGCTTGCTGGAAAAACTTCCAGGAAACCGGATAGGAGCATTCGGATAGGAGCATTCAGATAGGAGCAACCGGATAGGAGCATTCGGATAGGAGCATTCGGATAGGAGCATCCGGATAGGAGAATTCGGATAGGAGCAACCCGGATAGGGGCATGCGATCCGAACCGAATAGGGGCACCCGATCCGAACCGGATAGGGGCACCCGATCCGAACCGAATACGGGCATCCGAGCACCCGAACTGAACTAGAAAGGAGCATTCGAACCGAACCAAGCAGGAGGGGGCGAACCGAACCGAATCGGAGGATCGAACACCAAGTAGACCTAAACCCGAGATGCAAAGGAAGTCCAAGTGAGGAGTTGTACCTCAGGATCCAATGGGAACCAAGGAGGGAACTTCAAGAGTTGGGCTTTGCTGCGGAACGTGTGCTAACGGGTTATCGATGTCTGTAACTTTAGATCACTATGTGTAGGGGGTACGTGAACGGATTCAAGGCCACAGTGGCCTAGGTACGACTAAAGAGCTATAGACCAATGAAGTGGGGTCATTTGTAAAGATTTGGTCATGACTCCATGGGATAAGCTTGGTAGTAGCAGTAGTTGTACAAGTTCAACTCCGTTACTTCTTCGATGGGTCTAGTAATTGACAGTGGTGGACATCGTATGCTTTACGCACTGAGTGAGAGATGTGAGAATGGAAGCTATGTTTGATTGTTTGCCTTCATTATGACGTACACACCCCCACCCCCGTATTCTTTACACCATATGATAGTGGCACATTAGAGTATTGTAAGGTTTGTAGTGCTAACTCTTTGGTTGCAGGTCCAGGTTCAGGTATGGTTTAGTATACCTGTTATTGTTCTGTTTAGCTGTTTATCGCTCATACCGACTTTTCGTCTGACCCAGAGTTTTACGTCTCTTCTTATTACTCTGGGTGCTCTCACGAGAAGACTAGAGACAGGTTAGCTGGGTATGCACGAGTAGCTGATCCGGAGACGAGCAGGAGGCTTCCACGTATGATACATATAGATATTCTCCCTGTGTTGAAGATCATTGCTTGGGCATTAGTAGTGCATCTTCTACTTTAACTTTCTTTTTCTTTAGAGACAGTTTAAAGTTGTAACAATGATGTTGGATCATAAGCGGTATTTGGATTTCCGCTGCTATGTTGGTTTAGTTTTCAGCTTATGCACTGTCTCGCCTGTTTTATGTCAAGATTATGTTATTATTATATTTTGTTCCATGCGCTGTGTGGACATTCTACAGGTTCCTTGTTAGTTCATTCTCTTCTTTCCTTTCTTTGGCGACCGTTCCGTGCTAGTCGGGCATGTGTACAGCGCACCTTCGGAGGAAATGCAGACTAGTGCGGGGAGGGCCGTCACATTTGGTATCAGAGCTCTAGGTTGCGTAGTTAACCTAGGGAAAGACACCAGGGAGAGATAATACTTATATGAGAGCGCGTATTTGTGATTATTTTGGTTTTCAAAATCTATAATATTATTGATATAGCCAAGGATGAAGTCGCATTGCACTAGCACTACTATGGAGATGGCTAATCGTTTCTCTTTACAGATTGAACGATGAGCCGATATACGAGGGGTACTGGTAGTGGAGCCAATAATGGGAATGCTGCTGACATGAGGACGATATTTACTGACCTCATGAGAGAGATGCTTAGGGATGTGCAGAGGGCAGCTCCCAATAATGGTGGTAATGGTGGTGGTCCAATAGTGCTGGCGCCTAGGGTCGATTTCGCCAAGCTGAACAAAGATTATACTAGTCTTGGCGGGAAGCCGTTCCATGGAACGGAGTCGGCTACGGATGTTCAGGATTGGTTGGATAGCTACGAGCGTATCTTCGAATACTTGGGCATCGAGGATGCGATGAAGAGAAGGCTAGCATCCCGTCTGCTGTAAGGGCGGGCTATGAATTGGTGGAATGCTATAAAGGCAGCTACTCCCGAGGATCAGATAACTTGTGATCAGTTTAAGGCTCGCTTTAGCGATAAGTTCATTCCAACTGCTCAGAAGTCAGTATTGTTTAGGAAATTTTTGGAGCTCAAGCAGAATGGCAGAGCTGTCTCGGAGTACATTGCAGAATTCGATACTTTATCGAAGTATGGGTTATCCCTAATAGATACTGTCGAGAAGAAGAACGAGAAGTTTATAACAGGTTTGGATCAGTACTTGGGGGAAAAGCTTATTAACCACATCGATGAGACATTTGAATCGATTGTGGGGAAAGCATTGAGGTCAGAGAGTCTTTACCCTAAGTCGAAGACTGAGTTTGCATCTGCAGAGGAGCCAAAGCCACAAGCAAGCGGTGGAGGCAAGAATGGTTCTCAAAATAAGAGAAAGCAGAATCAGACTAAGGATGGCCAGAAGAAAAAGGATAAGAAGGATGTTGAGTGCTTCAGCTGTGGTAAGATGGGCCATTATGCTAGTAATTGTCGGGCCAAGCCAGCGGATAGGAAGTGCTTCAACTGTGGCCAAGTGGGACATCACAAGGACAAGTGTCCGCAACCCCCTAAAGAAAAGCAGATGGTGAAAGCATATGCCCTTAATGCTATTCCTTCTTCGTCGAATGCCCCAACTGCGGCGGAGAAAGGAAAGAATGTCATTATCCAAGGTATTCTTTCTGTTTATGATGTTCCTTTTAGAGTTTTGTTTGATACCGGAGCTTCCAGTTCTTTCATATTGAGTGACCTGGTAGATAGGTTGGGATTGGAGCCCAAGATTGTCGATAGACCTTTAGTAGTGACGAACCTGATTGGTGGTTCGACTAACCTTAACATGATTTGTCGTAATGTGGTCTTATCGAGTCATGGATGCATGTTTGTTTGTGATTGCTTTGTTTTGGGCTTTACTGGGTTTGGCACTATTTTGGGAGTCGATTGGCTCCAAAGATACGGGGTGGTGGTAGACTGTGAGGGCTTTTTGGTGACAGCTAGAGCGGATGATGGGCAGAGGGTAGTGTTTGGTGGTCTACTTAGTGATGGGGTAATGGCTAGTTTTCTTAATTCCCTCGACATCCCGCAAGGTGAGTTGTCAGGTTTGCCTGTGGTTGGCCAGTATCCGGACGTTTTCGAGGAAGTGACCGGGCTTCCACCACATCGAGAGATTGAGTTCCATATTGATTTAGTGAAAGATGCCAGACCTATAGTGATGCCACTTCGTCGTATGGCACCTAGGGAGCAGCGAGAGCTCGGGGTGCAAGTCAGCGATCTTTTGAAGAAGGGATTTATCAGGAGTGTTTCTGAATGGGGAGCACCAGTTGTGTTTGCTACCAAGGCGGATGGTTCCCTTCGATTGTGTGTAGACTACCGCGAACTGAATAAAGTGACAAGGAAGAATAAGTATCCTCTACCGCGGATAGATGATTTGTTTGATCAGTTGAGTAGCGCGAGAGTATTCTCCCAGTTGGATCTCGCGACAGGTTTTCTTCAGCTTAGAGTGGAAGCTGAGAGTATAGCTAAAACGGCATTTCGAACGCCGTCTGGATTTTATGAGTGGTTGGTCATGCCATTTGGGTTGACCAATGCCCCAACATATTTTGTGGATCTTATGAATAGGGTATTCAGAGATCAGTTGAATAAGTTTGTCCTTGTGTTCGTGGATGACATTTTGGTCTATTTGAGGACAGAGGAAGAACACAAGGAACATTTAAGGATAGTGATGGAGGTGTTGAGTAAACACCAATTGAAAGCAAAGTTTTCTAAGTGTCACTTTTGGAGGAGGGAAGTGAGATTCTTGGACCATGTTGTTTCAGAGAATGGTATTGCCGTAGATCCTGCGAAGGTGGCTACAGTACAGGATTGGTCTACGCCCAAGAATGCAATGGACATAAGAAGTTTCTTGGGATTAGCTGGATATTATCGTAAGTTTATCCAAGGTTTCTCCAAGATAGCAGCACCGTTGACTCAGTTGACCAAGAAGAATCAAGCTTTCGTCTGGGACGAAAAGTGCGAGAATGCATTCAAGAGTCTAAAGGACAAGTTGACATGTGCACCAGTGTTAGTCATTCCTAAGGGGAACGAAGAGATGACGGTATACAAAGATGCATGTGGTACCGGACTGGGTGCTGTATTGATGCAAGGAGGTAGGGTTGTAGCTTATGCAAGTCGGCAATTGAAACCGCACGAGAGGAGATACCCTACCCATGATTTGGAATTGGCAGCAATCGTGTTTGCATTGAAGATGTGGAGACATTATCTCTTGGGAGAAAGTTTCGAGTTGTTTACCGATCATAAATCGTTAAAGTATCTTTTCTCTCAAAAGGATCTAAATCTCCGACAACAAAGATGGTTAAAATTCTTAGCTTCCTATGATTTCGACATCGCATATACACCAGGAAAGGGCAATGCGGTGGCTGATGCATTGAGTAGAAGACATGCCAGTTTAGGGGCTATGTTTCTAGAATGGAAGCAAATGGAGTACATCGCTGGGTATGATTTCAGACCAAAGTGCGAATTGGATCCAGAAATGTTAGCAAGTTTGACGATCAGACCCACTTTGATTGAGCGGATTGGTTCCAATCAGAGGAACGATCCTAATCTTTTAGAAATCATCTCCAAGTTAGAGATGAGAAGCGATGAGGAGATGAACAAGTACGGGCTTGATCGAGATGGATGGCTTCGAAAGAATGGAAAGCTAGTTGTACCCAATGTCAATGGATTGAGAGATGAAGTGCTTAGAGAATGTCATCACTCAAAACTGACTATACATCCCGGCGGTAACAAGATGTACCGAGACACGAAGCAGACCTACTACTGGGAAAGGATAAAAAGAGACGTTGGGAAGTTTATATCCAAATGCATGAATTGCCAGCTAGTTAAAGCTGAGCAAAAGAAGCCTAGTGGTTTGTTACAACCATTAGAAATTCCAGAATGGAAATGGGAACAAGTCTCAATGGATTTCATTGATGGGTTACCAAGGACCAGGTCGGGCCATGATAGCATTTGGGTGATTGTGGACCGATTAACCAAGAGTGCAAGATTTATACCCGTCAAGTCGAATAGAACAGTAGCTAAGTTAGCTGAGCTATATGTGAAGTGGGTAGTGAGATTTCATGGAATACCCAAAGGCATTGTGAGTGACCGAGATCCGTTGTTCTCTAGTGGATTTTGGAAGAGCTTACAAGAGGCGTTAGGATCAGAATTACATCTTAGTACCGCGTATCATCCTCAAACTGACAGTCAAACAGAGAGGGTGATTCGTGTATTAGAAGATCTCTTAAGAGCTTGTGTATTGGATTTTGGTGGATCATGGGATGACCATCTACATCTAGTGGAGTTCGCATATAATAATAGTTATCAGTCCAGTATTGGTATGGATCCATTTGAAGCTTTGTACGGAAGATCGTGCAACTCACCGTCATGTTGGTTAGAAACTGATGAGAAGTTTGTGCTTGGACCTGATAAGAGAAACTTCAGACAAGATCAAAATCATTCGACAGCGAATGAAGGCTGCCCAAGATAGGCAGAAAAGTTATGCTGATAAGAGGAGAAGAGAATTAAAGTTCTCCATTGGCGACTTGGTGTTTGTCAAGATTTCTCCGTTAAAGAGCGTAATACGATTTGGCCGGAGAGGCAAGTTAGCACCAAGATTCGTTGGTCCATTCCCAGTTCTCGAGCAAATTGGGAATTTGGCATATAAAGTTGAATTACCAAACAAGATGGCAGGAGTTCACAACGTATTTCATGTTTCCCAGTTAAGGAAATTCGTGCACGACCCATATGTGACTATTTCACCTGATCAGTTGGATGATGTCGAAATTGAACCCGAGGCGATTGGGAACCGCAAGCCTATGCGTATTGTTGGAAACGATACGAAGCAACTTCGAAGGAAAGCGGTGAATCTAGTCAAAGTTTAGTGGGGCGAGAATGAGAATGACTGTACTTGGGAGACAGAGGAGAGCATTATGAAGACGTATCCAGAACTCTTTGCCTTGTAAGATTTTAGTTTCGATTTAGTTTTCCGCATGCTAGGATAGACTTGTTTTGCATGTTTGATTGTTGCATATGACTGGTAGGCATGCGGGATCCTTTGTATGTTTTGGGTTAAGGAATTTCGGGGACGAAATTTCTTAAGGGGGGAGAGTGTAACGACCCGCATTCTACGCATCATAGGATCGTAGAATATTTGTTTCTTTCACACACGAAGTCGTATGGTCATGTAACTTTGGGAGACGATTATTGGAGTCATTTCCCATGTTCATGATTTTTTGTCGATTTTTAAATGACCATTTTGCCCCTAGCTAATCTTGTTTTGGCCATAACTTTTGACTGGAAAGGAGTTTTGACCTGAAATCACTTCCATTAGCTCCGGATGATGGTTTACAATTCCGTCGAGTGGTCACATTAGCCAAACGGACTCACCATTTGGGAGATATGGCTGAAACAAGTTTCAGATGGTGAAAATCAGCTTAACCAAGCCTAATTTGGGTGATTAGTGAGTGGGCCCATAACCTATTTCGGGATTAGGGTTATGGGAAGGCTGATAGGGTTAGGGAATTCAGTTTCTATCATTTTCTAGCCGCCACTCTTTGTTCCTTCAAGTTTAGCCATGGCCTCCACTTTCTAAAACACCCCAAATCACCTTCTAATCACTAATTAAGCCAAATCAACATCAAATTAAGGGGGAATAGCACCAAAGCAAGGTTAGAGCTGCTGTGTTACATTGGGAACAACACCAAACAGAGAATCATTTCAGTTTTAAGGTTTTATTTGTAGCTAAGGTGAGTGATTTGCATAGTTTTGCACTAATTACGGTTAATTAAGGGTAATTAGTGAAGATTAACGAATTTAAACATGATAAAATTCTGGAAAAATATTTATAAAATTCGAAATAATGTTTTAGACCTCTGTTAGAAATTTGGTTTGATTTGGTTAAGTTTTACTAATCATATCATTAATTTTGTCTAAACATGCTTAAGGGGAAAACATGAGTTTTTGGGTATGTTTGATCCTTATAAACATGTCATATTGTTGTTTTAGTGTTTGTGGATGATTATACATGTTGCTATGACTGTATGGTATGTTTTATGATTGCATAGAAAAGTTAGAATGGTTGAAAACGCCGTCGTTTGGCGAAAATAGCTTGCTGGAAAAACTTGCAGCAAACCGGATAGGAGCATTCGGATAGGAGCAACCAGATAGGAGCATTCAGATAGGAGCATTCAGATAGGAGCAACCGGATAGGAGCATTCGGATAGGAGCATCCAGATAGGAGCAACCGGATAGGAGCATTCGGATAGGAGCAACCGGATAGGAGCATTCAGATAGGAGCAACCGGATAGGAGCATTCAGATAGGAGCAACCGGATAGGGGCATCCGATCCAAACCGGATAGGGGCACCCGATCCGAACCGGATAGGGGCGCCCGATCCGAACCGGATAGGGGCATCCGAGCACCCGAACTGAACTAGAAAGGAGCATTCGAACCGGACCAAGCAGGAGGGGGCGAACCGAACCGGAGGATCGAACACCAAGTAGACCTAAACCCGAGATGCAAAGGACGTCCAAATGAGGAGTGGTACCTCCTGATCCAGATGGGAACCAAGGAGGGAACTTCATGAGTTGGGCTTTGCTGCGGGACGTGTGCTAAGGGGTTATCGATGTCTGTAACTTTAGATCACTATGTGTAGGGTGTACGTGAACGGATTCAAGGCCACAGTGGCCTAGGTACGACTAAAGAGCTATAAACCAATGAAGTGGGGTCATTTGTAAAGATTTGGTCATGAATCCATGGGATAAGCTTGGTAATAGTGGTAGTTGTACAAGTTGAACTCCGTCACTACTTCGATGGGTCTAGTGATTGACAGTGGTGGACATCATATGCTTTACGCACTGAGTGAGAGATGTGAGAATGGTTGCTATGTTTGATTGTTTGCCTTCATTATGACGTACACACCCCTACCCCCATATTCTTTACACCATATGATAGTGGCATCTTAGAGTATTGTACGGTATGTAGTGCTAACTCTTTGGTTGCAGGTCCAGGTTCAGGTATGGTTTAGTATACCTGTTATTGTTCTGTTTAGCTGCTTATCGCTCATACCAGACTTTTCGTCTGACCCAGAGTTTTATGTCTCTTCTTATTACTCTGGGTGCTCTCACGAGCAGACTAGAGACAGGTTAGCTGGGTATGCACGAGTAGCTGGTCCGGAGACGAGCAGGAGGCTTCCACGTATGATACATATAGATATTCTCCCTGTGTTGTTGAAGATCGCTGCTTGGGCATTAGTAGTGCATCTTCTACTTTAACTTACTTTTGCTTTAGAGACAGTTTAAAATTGTAACAATGATGTTGGATCATAAGTTGTATTTGGATTTCCGCTGCTATGTTGGTTTAGTTTTCAGCTTATGCGCTGTCTCGCCTGTTTTATGTCAAGATTATGTTATTATTATACTTTGTTCAATGCGCTGTGAGACATTCTACAGGTTCCTTGTTAGTTCATTCTCTTCTTTCCTTTCTTTGGCGACCGTTCCGTGCTAGTCGGGCATGTGTACAACGCACCTTCGGAGGAAATGCAGACTAGTGCGGGGCGGGCCGTCACAGTTACAGTTCCAGTTTTGGGAAAATCCAACGGTCGAATCTTTCGGTATAACCGTTTAAAGTTACGATTCCGAAACGCGAACTACTGCACATGATTCGTTTAATTTTAATTTATATTTATATATAAATTATATATAAATATAAACCATTTGACGATTCTACTAACGTGTTTAACACGCCAAACAAAAGGATGTTTTATTGGCACAACACATCTAATGATTTATTGGCACAACACATCTAATGAAATGTATTTTATTTACATGACAATTTAGCTAATGACAAATAAAAATATAATTTTATTTGTATATAGTTTCAATGCATGTTTTGATAATGAAATTAATTCTTTTATTAACATACAATTCTAATGTATGTCTCGACAATGAAAATGATTCTTTGACTTGTATACAAATTCTAATGTATGCATTGACAATACAAATGATTCTTTATTTAGCATACAATTTCTAATGTATGTTTTGACAAAAAAATAATTCTTATGTTAAAATACAAATTCTAATATGTGTTGTGACGATAAAAATGATTCTTACGTTAACATACAAATTCTATTTCAACAAAATGCCTAAAAGGTGATACATTCATTTTTGTTGACAATTCTGTTTCAACAAAAAGAGCAAAAAGTGGTATTTTCATTTTGTTGACAATTCTATTTCAATAAAAAAGAACAAAAAGTGATAATTTCATTTTGTTGACAATTCTGTTTCAACAAAATGCCTAAAAGGTGATACATTCATTTTTGTTGCCAATTTTATTTCAACAAAAAGAACAAAAAGTGATAATTTCACTTTGTTGACAATTCTATTTCAACAAAATAATCAATAAAAAATGATTCATTCATTTTGTTGACAATTCTCTTTCAACAAAATGATTAAAAAGCAATTCATTCATTTTCTTGACAATTCTATTTTAACAAAATGATTAAAAATGATTCATTCATTTTGTTGACAGTTCTATTTCAACAAAATGATTAAAAAAAAATGATTCATTCATTTTGTTGACAATTCTATTACAACATAATGATAAAAAAATGATTCATTCATTTGGTTGACAATTCTATTTCAACGAAATGATTAAAAAGCGATTCATTCATTTTGTTGACAATTCTATTTCAACAAAAAGAAAAAAAGTGATAATTTCATTTTGTTGACAATTCTATTTCAACAAAATGATCAAAAAAAATGATTCATTCATTTTGTTGACAATTCTATTTCAACAAAATGATCAAAAAAAATGATTCATTCATTTTGTTGACAATTCTATTTCAACAAAATGATTAAAAAATGATCCATTCATTTTGTTGACAATTCTATTTCAACAAAATGATTAAAAATATGATTCATTCATTTTGTTGACAATTCTATTTCAACAAAATAATAAAAAAACTGATTCATTCATTTTGTTGACAAATCTATTTAAACAAAATGATTAAAAAGCGATTAATTCATTTTGTTGACAATTCCATTTCAATAAAATGATTGAAAAGCGATTCATTCATTTTGTTTAAAGTTCCATTTTGACAAAATGCATAAAAGTGAGAATTTCATTTTGCCTAAAATTCCATTTTAATAAAATGAACAAAAGTAATATATTTTACAAAAATGTTATTTTTGTTTCAGCTCTAGTCTCCTTAATAGAAATGTTATTTTTGTTTTAACTCAAGTCTCCTTAACAAGGATGTTATTTTTGTTTCAACTAATCTTTTTAACAAAAATGTGTATTTTTGTTTCAATTAATCTTTTTAACAAAAATGTATATTTTTGTTTCAACTAATCTTTTTAACAAAAATGTGTATTTTTGTTTCAACTAACCTTTTAACAAAATGTGTATTTTTGTTTCAACTAATCTTTTTAACAATAATGCGTATTCTTGTTTCAACTAATCTTTTTAACAAAAATGTGTATTTTTTGTTTCGCCTAATCTTTTTAACAAAACTGTGTATTTCTGTTTCAACTAATCTTTTTAACAAAAATGTGTATTTTTGTTTCATCTAATCTTTTTAACAAAAATGTGTATTCTTGTTTCAACTAATCTTTTTAACAAATTTGTGTATTTTTGTTTCAACTAATTTTTTTAACAAAAATGTGTATTTTTGTTTCATATAATCTTTTATACAAAAATGTGTTTTTTTGTTTCATCTAATCTTTTTAACAAAAATGTGTATTTTTTGTTTGAATTAATCTTTTTAACAAAAATATGTATTTTTGTTTCATCTAATCTTTTTAACAAAAATGTGTATTCTCGTTTCAACTAATCTTTTTTAAAAAATGTGTATTGTTGTTTCATCTAATCTTTTTAACAAAAATGTGTATTCATTCTTGTTTCAACTAATCTTTTTAACAAAAATGTGTATTCTTGTTTCATCTAATCTTTTTAACAAAAATGTGTATTTTTGTTTCATCTAATCGTTTTAACAAAAATGTGTATTTTTGTTTCATCTAATCTTTTTAACAAAAATGTGTATTCTTGTTTCAACTAATCTTTTTAGCAAAAATGTGTATTTTTGTTTCATCTAATCTTTTTAACAAAAATGTGTATTCTTGTTTCAACTAATTTTTGATTCATAATAAATTATATATGAATTGTAAACTCGATATTTGTTATAAATTGAAATCATTGAAAATGAGAATTCTGATTTGGAATATAACTATTTGAATTAATTTGACTAAATTGAAATGAATGTAAATTGGAAGTTTAATCGATGGAATTATTGAAATTTGAGCTAGTTGAATTGAAGTTGAAATACGACTTCAAGTTTAATTGAAAATGTTAGAGAAACAATTCTAATTCCAACTATAGTATTCCAAATCATTTTATAAAATATTTTAATAATAATTATATTATTTTTTCTTTATAAACTATTTTTCTTTATTACTATTTTATTTTATAAATTATTTCAAATGAATCATTTTATAATTAATTACTTATTTTATAAATTACTTAATGTTTTAACTATATATTTTAATAAATTTGATAAATTCTATTTTAAATTACAAACTATTTATTTTCAAACTATTTCAATTATATATCTAAACTATTTTAAATATACTGTTAACTATTTAAACTATTTTATTATTCAAATTATTAAAGTTGGAATTGTTTCAAGATTTTAATTGGTTTAAATGGAGATTTTAGTGTGAATAATATTCTATATTGAATGATTTTGGAACTCTGATATTTTGATATGAAGTATGAACCTCTTGGAAATGTAAAGAACTAACCGGTGTGAAAAATGTAAACGATTGGTTGTTAAAGAGACCGGGATCGGATATTATCATACTCTCTGCCAATACAGAAAACCACTTTAACAATTGTGTACGCGGTGGAGTTCCAGAAATGGCGTTGGATGGATTTGGAGGCGATTACTGGATTTGAAGAAAGAGAACGATGATGGATATCCTTGACTTTCGGGTCATAATTAAAATGACTAAAACAGGGCTATACCGTGACCAAGTGGGGTTAGATACCTCCATCGACAACACTTCTTCATTTATTAATATAGTCCCTCGGTTTGATTGATTTGATGCGCATCCGTGATTTGGGAGTGTTGTCCGAGGTGGGCGGTAGTCGCGGCTATGCGTTACCACCAGTTCGGGCGTGCAACTAGTATATTCATACTCTGGGCATTCATCGTGTTCCTTGTCATATTATCCTGATCGAGCCCCCTACGATTTTGATTTAATGCTGTCGTATCACGGCGCATCCCTATCCGCCGACGTACTGGTGTGTTATATGCAAACTGTACGGCAACGGTATAAACGGTGTAAGGGTAATAATGGTAATCCCGCTTACATTATTTTATTATGTTATATTTAACCATAGACATTATTATAATAGCGTATTATATTATATAATATTAGTTTGACGGATCCTTAAGAGATGGAAATTCCCGTAACATCTCTTAAGTTATTGCACTCATATTATTACATGAAATTTGATTTAACTAATATGAGAATGATTTAGTTCTGATCCGAGTGTTTGTTGTGTTTCTTTTTTTGCAATACGCTCGGGTCAGACCGAGTTGCAGTTAGCAAAGTTTCACTTGCTTTGAAGATACCATTATGAAGATGAAGATGGAGCTCAACGGACATATTATTATTATTCCACTGCAAACGCATTGGTATGTTGTATGTTAATTTACTCTGATAATCATTGTAAAATATAATAAAATGTATGTTTTAACAGCTTCATGAACTGTTATTTATTTATTATATTTTGTCCTTCCGCTGCGAGATTATGTATTTGTTTTCTTCTTTTTCCCAATAACTATCCATATTTTTGATCTGTTTATGTCGACATTAAGGATCATTGTCGATTTGAACGGTCAAAAATCTAGGATGTTACATAAAATGTGTATTTTTGTTTCATCTAATCTTTTTAACAAAAATGTGTATTTTTTTATTCAACTAAACTTTTTAACAAAAATGTGTATTTTTGTTTCAACTAATCTTTTTAACAAAAATGTGTATTTTTGTCTCATCTAATCTTTTTAACAAAAAAGTGTATTTTGTTTCATCTAATCTTTTTTTTTAAAATGTGTATATTTCAACTAACTAATTTGACAAAGCGAGTATTTTGTTTCAACTAACTAATTTGACAGAAATGAGTATTTTGATTTAACTCAATTCTAATTAACAAAAATGTTAATTATTGTTTCAGCTATTATATTTGTCAAAAATGTATATTTTGTTCCAACAAGTCCAAATTAACAAACCTAATCCAATAATTCTAATTTGTCACAATGACAATTTTAATCAAACTCTTTTTTTTTCCAACAAAAAATGGTATTTTTGTTTCTAACAGTTTCATTCAACACAACAATCATCAAATCAATAGATCTACATAACTCTTCAATCATCAAATCAGATCAAATCACGTATCATACAACTAGAATTTAACAGCGCATAATTTAACATTATCAATTCTAGATCAAATCACGTATCAAGATTCAATAATTTTAATTATATAAAAAATATAGAATTTCTCACAGGCAATTCTATATATATATTTTCAGTTATATAAATAAATATATAACTGTGCAGAGTTTTCAGTGAGGATTTCTCACCTTGGTTTTGAAATCGCATGTGTTTATTTCTGAATTTCTGTTTGCATTCAAATCTGCCTGGAATCCCGATTTGCTCTACTTTGGTTCTGGACAGTTCCATGTGGTAGCTCTCATTTTTCTGATTCCAACGGATTTGGAATCATCGAATTCTGTTTTCATTTGAGAGAGATATCATTATTTATATATTAATGCCCCAAATTAATTAATTAATTAAATAAATAATTTTAATTACATCAATAATCCCTCTTAACCTTTATCTCCTCTTCGTTAACCCTGTACGCTGAAACCCATCTCCATTGCAAGAGAAAACCGACCACCGCGTATTCGAACTTTGACCGGAGTTCGATCAACCCCCTCCACGGCGACGCCCTTGGCGAGCTCCACCACCACCGCCCCCCGTTGACCAACTCGACCCCCCCCCCCCACAGCGCCGGAATCAGCCCCTAACACCGCGCCTTTCAGCCACCAATCCGAGCTCCACTAAGAACAATAGCCGATCACAATCGTTCAATTTATAGAACACAATCCCCTCTTTGATTTTGTTTTTATAGATTTAGAAATCACTGAGTAGATTAGAAGTTAGGGAAGGAAGAAGATGAGAGCGTATCGGCCACTGGTTGGAAAGAAGAGGCTGCTGCTAATTTATTTATTTTAGGATTAGGGTTTTGAAAAACGTAAGTATTTATTATATTTTAATATTTAGTTCTCTAGTTTTGCAAATAAATCCGTTAAGTCTCAGTAGCTCCAATTTCAGCCCAACAAGAGTTGTTCCCAGGCAAATACCCCCGTTTCGGACGCAATGGGCTAGGTCCCAACAGCCCGTTTGATCGTATCAGCCCACTTTTCTTTAATTTAAAATATAAATCATTTAATTATTTAAGTTGATCGTACATTTAAATTTACCGGGGCCATAAACTAACTCTAAAAATTCCCAAAAAAAATAAATCTAGCTATGTTTTGATAATACGATCATAACAAAATTAATTTCGTCGAATTTGGAGACCATTTGAAAAATGGACTTCTTCTGGTCGATCCAATTCAACTAAAATTGACCAAATACGTTTTAATTTACTGCGCTCACATATTAGTTCGAAAAATTATGAAAATTGGAATCTTGCAATAATTTGACATTCCGAAACCAGCCAAAGTGGTTTCATCGAAAACGGAGGTCATTTGCATAATGGTTATTTATAATATTAAAATATACATACAAATTCCATAGCGACTATTCTGAATATTTAACTAGCCATAACTTTTGATTCCCATTATGAAATTTCAATTTTTCAGATTCGTTGGAAAGATATTTTTAAACAGATTTAGATATTTTTGGTTTCACCAAAATACGATTTATTTCGAATCCTGTACATTCAGTCAAAGTTCAAATTCAAAATTTCAAACTGTCGTGCTATTTTAGACTGCTATTATAATTAAAATAAATATATTCGTTCTAACTTCGATTTAAAAAAAAATTAGTCATTATTATTTAAAATAAACTACTTTAAATATTCAATATCCATTAAAATTTCTAAAATAAAATTTTTAAATTGGTTCCAAAATTCCGGGTTGTTACAAATATTAACTTGTTTTGAATAATAAAAACAAGTAAAGAAGTTTATAAATGATGTTTGTAAATTAAATAACGCGTAAATTGAAGTGAATTTATAAACGATGTTTATAAATTAAAGGATGCGGGAAATTTAAGTGAAATTATAAATGATGTTTATAAAGAAAGGTGAAAATTTATCATTTGGATAATTTGAATATTTTAATTCAAGTATGATATAAAATGAGGATTGGGAATCGTGTTAAAAAGGGAAATAATAAAATCTGATCTGATATTCAGAATGTAAATTGAATTAAAATGAACTGTACGGATTTACGATTTGAATTCGGTTAGATCGAATTTATTTAAATAAAATATTTGCAGGAAAATATATTAGGATTGTATTAAATAGAAGTTTAAATTTAAATATGGAAATAGATTCACTGTTTTTACATGTATATCTATATAAGTAAAAGCAGTAAAATATTCCAGAATAAGAATTGGGTTTCAAATGAATTTGAAATGGGAACTTGTTTTAAATTCTAAAACAAGGAAGTCAAATTTGTAAACGACGTTTATAAAATAAGTGAGATAAATTATTACTAGATAATTTACAGGTTTAAAATTCAAGTACGAATTTAAAGGTGAATTAGAAATCATTTCGAAAATAGAACGACAAATGTTATTCCGGAATTCGGAATACAAATTGATTTGAGATAAATCCAAAGGATTAATAATCAGAATTCGATTATATCAAATTTTATAAAATTAATTATTTCTAATGGAATTGGAACATAATATTAAAAATGGAGTTGTGTTTAAATTGATAACTGAGTAATTAAAAAAAAAAGACGATTAGAGATAATGGGAAATATTAAGTTAGATTTGGAAAACCAGTTTAATCTACATTTAAATATATCAGAATGGAGTTGGAATTTATTACAAAACGAAGTTTAAACGTTTATATTCAACTACAATTAAAACGAACTCGGCGCGGCGCGGTAGTTCGTAATTTGGCGTTTTGAACTTGAATTGAGTATATAGGACTCAAATTAAGTTGGAATTCTTTGAAACAAGATTCGTCAAGACCGATTTGATAATAATTTTCTAACAGAAGAGAAAAATATGGATTTCGTCTTATAGATTGAGTTATATCAAAATCAAATTTATTGAAAAACAGCGCCACAATCGTTTAAAAAACATAACGGTTTATATAAAATTAATATAAGAATTTTAAGGAAATAAAATCAGAATTTCCATTAGAAAAATAAAGATTTGAGTTATTAAATAAATATGAACTCAAGTGGAGTAAGGAACTGGTTTTTGAAACAAAAATCAGATTTTTAATTATTGAATAGAATTAACTAATTTGAAGAATATTTAGAATTTTGAATCGAAATTGGACTTTGGATAAGGAAAAGGGGTTTGTAAATTTATATTCGAAATCGAATATGAAACTTAAGTTAGAAATGAAACTCGACGTGGTGTCCATGACGGATGATCTATGGTAAGACCGTGGTGTCCATGACGGATGATCTATGGTAAGACCGTGGTGTCTATGACGGATGATATCTACTCTTCTTATGGTGATATACTTAATTTTAAGGATTGCAATTTATTAGCTTTATCCTACTGGACGTATTTTAAAGAGATGTTTCCTGATATCATCTCATTTATTAAAATGATTAATAATATTGGTTTTATAAGCGAATTGAAATATATTTAAAATGATATGTTCAAACTAAAGTGATTTGGCAAAAGAGCTAATTAAAGAATAAATTAGCGAATTGAGTTAGGAATGACTGGATTTAGTTGGGATAAATTGGAAACAGGCGAACATGTGATAAAAAAGTATGGAATGAAGTGTATGAAGATTTTAATTTGATTGCCCAACATAAAGGTACACGTTTAAATTTCATATGAGATTTTATGTGCCGAATCGGTAAGCCTCTTGGCTTTTTAATTTTCTTTTTGAATGGAAAGGGCCTAAAGAGGCGAGTTGGAGATTGAGCTATTGACCGGCGGTACAAAAGAGGTGCTGGCGGAATTTTCCGAAAATTTAAGGAGTTAAAATATTTTTAAGAAAATTTGATAAATAGAAATCAATATATCGAGATATATATATATATATAGAATTCGATAAGAAAACGAACTTTAAATAGAATATTATAAACAAAAAGAAAATATATAAATTTAAAACTGGTAGGAATAGAAAGAGAAACGTATACACGTTTAAAAGAATTGGAAAATTGGTTCAATATGATGTTGATTATTTGAGATAAGTAGTCTTGTCATTTTTGAAGTTATTTAGTCAAGGTCTGAGAGGTTGTTATACCCCAACGTGATTGGTTTCATTGTTAACGGATAAATAGCAAGATCAGTCTCGAAGATAAATGTTTGAATAAGATTTAAGATTTAGTTGAAAGCGGTAGTACTTTGGGTTGTTGTAATGATGTTTTACACAAAATTCATTTTAACCCAAGTAAGTGGAATTTGGGAAATATAATAATAAAATATTTCCTAAGTATAGAAAGAAACGGGTTTGGACAAGAGATAAGTAATTGGAATGTTTTTCCAATATTAAATAGAAAATATTTTTCTAAGCATAGAAAATAAAGGAAGGTGATATATGATAATGTTTTCCAAATAGCGCAAGAGGCCAAGATGATTATTGAAAATATTTGGTTAACAAATATTGGTAAGAAAATGAAGAAGGGATTAAATTATTGAAATATTAATTAAGTTGCCAGTGATTGTTTGATGCTTTGAATGAATGTTTGTTTTTCTTCGGTAAATAAATAACCGACCATCGAAGTATTGGCCAATATCGTTGTCAATATGGAGAGACCAGTTGGATTATTATCCAAGAACCTCTCCGTATTGGCAGTAGCGTTGCGAATCAGATTATATGAAGATAATCGAAGACGGAGTAAAGTGCAAGGGCTTTTTCTGTTAATCCTAGGTAGAAATTGCCTAAGATATATTAATGGAAATTGTGCCTTCGGTTTCGTTCAATCCCAGAACGAATGTGTATGGACGGATGTCTGACAGAGTATTTCCAATAATCGCATATGTTGGTCTGTATAAATATTTATGGTGGCGGAGAATTTATTCTCTTAGCATAATGTCCATAATATATTTGTGCAAATCAATTAATGATTAACATAACTGACAATGTGGCATTCAAAGTGATTTTGCTATCAATGAATAGTAATTAATCGTAGCCTCAGGCCTCAACAACCGGGAAATGACAAAAATCGGGCAGGCAACATGGCTAAGTGGGTAGCTCCCAATTAGGGTGTATTACCACCTATCTAGAGAAATTCATTTCATTCTATATTCTATTCGATGATGTCCCTTTTCGGGAAATGGTTGCTGATCCCAACCGTTAATGATATACATTCAATACACTCAAGCGAAATGAGTGGTCGGTCATGTGTGCCGGGTTACAAGATGTTCTTGTTGAATCCAGTGTATTCCTCTCTAGAGATACACTCTCGGAAGGTGGTTCCATACCTTGTCATAGTTGGAAATTCAATACCCAATAAGTGCTCGTGGTTTTGATTGTATATTATATATATGTGGAGCGTGAGATGCAAACGTTCCACTAGATTGTCATTTATTTGATTTAGGCACTATTATAATATCAAAAGAGTTTTGTTATAATGATTATCGTCTCTTTCAAAAGGATTTTGAAAGTTAAATCAAGTGTTTTGGATTCTCATAAGGGAAAAACTCGTTCCGTGTTATACAGCGTGATCTTTTGAGATATCGTTTAATTTATCAAACTGTTTTAAATTGTTACTCATACCAGTCCCATGATTGACCCAAAGTTTATTTTGTTTTGTTTTACCTAAACTCTTGGGTGCCCAAATTTGTACGACAGCCAAGTGGTTCAGGATTTTACAGATTAATCTGAAGGAGTTTGGATGAGACAACCCGAAATTCCCCGATCCCGGAGGAGATGGAGGAGCCCGAATTGCTTTGAGAACGCGACACATCAGAATGCAAACAACAGAACATTTCATTGCTATTACAACAACTTACATCAGAGTACAAATAATATATTAGAGTATGAATAAATAATATTACACAGCGGAAAATAATATCAGAGATTTAGAATACATAAATATGAAATGTATAAATACAATATACAGCGGAAAATACATCAAAAGTAGCACAACTGAAAGAAATGGACGGATACAAAGCTTTCCGAATATAGCTCCAACTGTAATCCAAGATCCCGTGAAAATGAATATCTGCAAACCCAAAACTACTAGTTGTCCGTGTTGAAAATAAGGGCACCAAGAGTTTAGGTTGAAACAATAAACTCTGAGTCATTCATGGGACTGGCGTGAGAACTAAAACAGTTATAAACTTTATTTTAAAGTTGGGTAAATCAAGGGACCACGCCGTATAACACGGAACGGGTTCACTCCCATGAATACTCTGAAATAAAACAATTTATAACTACGCGATGCTTTTCGAAAAATGAAGCTATTATAAGACTCAGGTCCCATCACACAATGCAACGCAAGCCGAAGGATAGAGTTTTACCTCATAATAGTCAAACATGCTTGGTACGTTTAAAACAGATTATTTTTGTTATTACTATAAGTGCATAGTGTCAAAACAACTTCAAATATAAATGTATCAATCATAGACGATATGAGCTTCCCATGCCACTATGCCGCCATATAGGTTTACAACTAAAACTGAAAAGTCATGTATTGGAAATTGGATTTCCATCATGAGTCAAGGTAGGGATGGTCTCCTTACCGATTCGGATCACCTCTAGCAAGATGATCCAGGATTACACACTCTGGGTAACCCTTGGATCCTCCAAGGCCGGTCCACACTTACTTTAGTGGATTAATTATTCCTGAACACACGTTTCCCGGTCCTATCAGACCTCTAAAATGGTCAGTACGTCGGCAAATCATATCCGAGGCGCCTCACAATCCATCATCCACATAAGTAAAAATGTCTGGGCTCCATACCAAGACAACACTTCTGGTTAGAAAGAAATGCATGCACTCCTTGGGTCCCTTATCCCGTTTTTGACTCATATTGGGGGAGGTGAGACTCGCGAATTAACGCTACAACACAAAGCTATGCTAATTAAAGCTACGCTACTAAAACTGCGCTTTGATCGTCAACCACAAGACTGTGCTTTTCAACAAAAGCCTTGTTCATTTGCATCTTAGCATGCCACATTGTCAATCCATACCGTACCACTGATTTCCACCAATATATAACATCTAAGCTCGTACGTCTCAGAGAAGGGTGTTAAGCAGGAGAATAAATTCTCCGCCAAAAAACAGATATATGTTTAGCAGAGATCAACGAATACAGTATAAAGGAATACAACGTCAAACACACCATCCATTTACAAGTCCGTTATGGGTCTGAACGAAACTGGAGGCACCTTATTCCTCGTCCCTTATGTCCAATACAGGGGAGAGGTCTTCGCATATCCGGTCAATCTCCAAGTACGTCTAGACAATCACCACTTATTACCTTGTCTTGGGTGTACAGCCCAATCAAGACATCAATAATCATCCATACGATGTGAAGATCTCCGGTCTTCAACCACCGTCTTCATCGTCAACCTTTAGTCATCGTATTAATTATTCGGAATGGATTATACCCAGTCTTTCCAAATAAGTTGTATCTTATAATCAAGTGCTATAAAAACACATCATACACCTCAATCCAATCCGGAATATTCTTTTATTCAAATATTCACATTTTTAGAAATAGGTTCCCGTTAATTTTATCAAAGATAAGTTCATTTAAACTATTTCTTTAATTTTCCTTTAGATATCATTTCAAAAGATTTTATTTTATCTTTTACCAATTCTAAACCAAATTAAGGTTTATAAAACTAGTCTGCATTACCGAGCCTTACCGAAGTAATCATTTATTTCATTTTTCCAATCCCAACCTATTCATCCCATAGAGCAAAACTGGTATTATTCCATATCTAATAAACACGGTGTTATCGGTAAATTTATTTACCATTTCCCGTTCAAATCTACTTAAAGATTTAACTATCACCTAGATAAAACTGGTGGTACTCCATTCTCGATCATTTCATGAATTCGATAAATTCAGTTATCTCATTCCCATTTTAATCTACTCAAAGATTCATTAAAACTCTAGTTCAGTTTTAATATAAAAAATCATTACTTTATGATTATTCAACTTTAGGAAAATTAATCATGTCTTTACTTGGGTCAAAGAGTCCATGTCGTTTAGAACACAGTTCACAATAAACCCAAAATCATCTTCCATTAACTATGGAATCTTCATGGAAAGCAGATCAATATATAATCGATATAAATTTCAGTATTGGATCAATACTATAAATGCAATAACGACAAGGCCTTTTAAATTCCATAAATAGTAATGCTCTTCCTTCACAGAATCTCATCTCGATTATTACCAAATCGAATCCCATTCAATTCCAATTTAATATATTAAGTTGGAAAACTTTACTTTGGAAAATTTCCATTAAATCTTAATTAAAAGATTTATAAATTCCAAATAATAACTTCACTGTTAATTGGGTTAAAGAATAAATGTCATTTAAAACATTGTCCACGATAAACCCAAAATCAACTTTAATTTCAGTTCCAATTAGATTAATTAATTGGAAAATTTCCTTAAATCTTAGTTAACAGATTTATTCTTTTCTCAACAGGGTTTAAGAACAGTGTTATTAAAGACACCATTCACGACAAACCCAAAATCCAATTTGATATTAAATATAAGGCTCTAAACAGAAAATAATATCGGCTTATATTCAATATCAAATTCTGAAACCAATGTATATCGTTTTGGGAATAACAATATCTATATCTTCCAAATTCCTCCACAATATCCGTATAATCACGGAATCCAATATCGAAATATTCCGAAGAATATATCCATCCAATATCGAACTATATGAAATCCAATATCGAACTATATGAAATCCAATATCCGTATATCATCCGAAATCTTTTCAAATCGTTCATTATGATTTTACACAAATTTTCCATTTTTTAAAAATTTTAGTAAGGCCCTTATAGTCATTTTATAATATCGGCCACCGAACTTGTAACAACCCGGAATTTTGGGACCGATTTAAAATTTTAATTTTAGGAATTTTAATGGATTTTAATATTTAAAATAATCTATTTTAAATAAGAACGACTAAAAATTTATTTTAAAACGAATAGATTTAATTTAATTATAAAAGGAGTTTAAAACAGCGCTGCAGTTTGAAAATTTGAACTTTGACTGACTGCACATGATTCATTTTAAATCAGAATTGAGCGAAACAAGAAATATTTAAATCTGTTTAATAATATCTTTCTAACGAATCTGAGAAACTGAAATTTCACTTTATAGTTTGAAAGTTATGCCCAGTTTAAAATTTAGAAAAGTCGCTGTAGAATTTATATATATTTTAATATAATATATAGCCCTTTAAAATAGCCATTTTTCAAACGACTTCGGTTTTCGATGAAACCACTTTTGTTGGAACCGGAATGTCAAATTATTGCTAGGTTTCAATTTTCATAATTTTTCGAATTAATGTGTGAGCGTGGCAGAAGAAAATGTGTTTTGTCAGTTTCAGTCAAATTTAATCAACTTGAAAATAGCCATTTTTCAAATGGTCTCAGAATTCGACGAAATTAGTCTTGTTAGAACCGTATCGTCAAACCATAACTAGAAATAATTTTACTGTAATTTTTAGAGTCGGTATGTGGCCCCGGTAATTTAAAATGTACGTTTGAATTTAATAATTAAATGACTTATAATAATTTAAAAGAAAAACATATCGTAACAGCCGAATTAGGTTATGAAACATGTTCCAATGCATCCGGAACGGGGGGTATTTGGCTAGGGGTGACACTTGTTGGGCTGGATTTGGAGTTCGTATAGGTTAACAGACTTTTTTTTGAATTAAATAATTAAATAAATATAAAATACACTGAATATACGGTATAAATACGGGGTACTGTACAGAACCCTAATTCCCATTAGTTCGGCCGCCAGTATTCAAAATGGATGGCCCTCATCCTTCAATCCTTCTCCTCCTTTTCTCTTCGAATTCGTTCATCAATCTCAGCGAATTAAAACTACAAGATGGCAGAGGATTTGAAAAGCTTTCAATCCATACGGATTTCAATTCCCACTGACACCTGAATCGACCACTCCAGGCCCACGAACCCGACCCACGTCGAGCTCCGCCCCCTACGCCTCCGACCACCGAGTTCATCGTGGTGGGACCCCTAGGTGCGCCGCGTGGAGCCCCTCACCATGGCAATAACCGATTGTCTTCAAACCCAACAGACCGAATGCAATTTCAAAACCTAGAAGTGAATAAATCTTGAAGGGTGCGGCATGTTGTCTGTATGAAGAAGGTGATTTAAATGGATAATTAGGTTACTAATTTAATTAATTACTTATTTATACTAATCAAATGTTTAAATTGCGATAACTTCCTCATACAGCAGCGAAATCGAACGATTTCAGTTGAGATAAGATCGTATCAGAGAATACTACGCTATGGAAAAGACTAGAACTGAAACGGAGCGTTTTGGAATTTCAAGAAATTTCAAACCTGAACTGTTTTGAATTAAAACCATTGGTGAGAATTCTATTTATTTCTTTCTTTTATAATGAGAAATAATTTCTAAAATTATTGTTGTTAATCTACAGTTGATTCAAGCTGTTGTTATCCTGTGTTAAATGTAGATTATACATCTGTTTGTTTGATTTTGTGATGTGGTGATAGAATGATTGAAATTAACATTTCTGTAAATTTGAATTAGACTAAAACAAAATTATCATTTTTTTTATTGTACTGTTGGAATTGAAACAATTCTGTTAATTAGAATTAGATTGAACATATTTACTACTTTGTTCATTGTATTGTTAAATTAACACTTCTGTTAATTAGAATTCGATTTAAACAAAAATATATAATTTTTGTTTATATAAAAGGATCACATGTATAAAACAACAGATTTTGCAAATATGTTGATATAGAAATTTTCAACATACGTGTAACACAGAATTTTGATAATTTGTTAAATCAGCAATTTTGCAATAAAACATGAATACATATTTTTGTGTTATTCTGTTGAACTAGTTTATCAACAAAAATAAAATAAACATTAAGAAGAGTGAATTGGAAATGTATATTTTTATACATTAAAGAGGAATGAATATGAAATGTATATTTTTATACCTTAAAAAGGAATGAACTAGGTGCATAATTTGTACATTAAAAAGAATTTGACAAATTTAGCATATTTTGTACATTGAAGGGAATTAGACAAAATTACTATATTTTTGCCACTTTAAAGGAATTAGAATAAGGAGATATTTTTGGTCATTAAAAAGATTAAATTAGAAATGAACATTTTTGTGCCATTAAAAAGATTAAATTAGAAATGAACATTTTTGTGTCATTAAAAATATTAAATTAGAAATGAAAATTTTTGTGTCATTAAAAGACTAAATTAGGAATAAACATTTTTGTGCATAAGAAAAGAGATTAAAACAAAAATATGCATTTTTGTCTACATTAAAAGGATTTGTCAAAATATGATTAGTGAATAGAATAACATATTTTTATCAAAATATGATTATTGAATAGAATAACATATTTTTGTCAAAATACGATTAGTGAAAAGAATAACATATTTTTGTCACTTTGAAATAAAGGAAATTAAAAAGGACATTTTTGTCACTTTGAAATAAAGGAACTTAAAAGGACATTTTTGTCACTTTGACATGAATGAAATAAAAAGGATATTTTTGTACATTAAAAAGGATGAGTTAAAAATGTATATTTCCACACATTAGAAGTTATGAGTTAAAAATGTATATTTCCATACATTAGAAGTTATGAGTTAAAAATGTATATTTTCATACATTAGAAGTTATGAGTTAAAAATGTATATTTGCATACATTAAAAAGGATGAGTTAAAAATGTATATTTTTATACATTAAAAAGAATGAATTAGTAATGGACATTCGTGTCCCATTAAAAAGTATGAAGTAGAAATACACATTTGTCATTTATAAGGAATGAAACAAAAACATTCATTTTTGTCATTTAAAAATGAATGAAACCAAAATCTACATTTTTGGCTATTTAAAAGGATTACACCAAAATCTACATTTTTGGCTATTTAAAAGGATTACACTAAAATGTACATTTTTGGCCATTTAAAAGGATTACACCAAAATATACATTTTTGGTTATTTAAAGGGATTACACCAAAAGATATGAAAGTTAATATTTTTATTGTCCATTAGCCACAATAAAAAGATCATACGTTTAAATATGACATTAGTGATACCTTGTAATGTATGCATGTAATGTTGAAAAGTTTGATGTATCCAATATATTAATGATATCTAAATTGAATATTACACTTCCATTTATAAGTCATCCGACTTGTTTATGTGATTGGGTCGATAATATTTACACATCGCCCAAGTGCACAAATAATTCATTATTTATTTGTTGGATTAAACCCCACACGGGTGTTGGGATGATATTTAACCTACACTAGTCCCAATATTTAGTGTAGAATCCACTCTGGTTGTATTTGGATGTTTGATAAATATTTATCATTGATTACATGCAGTATATGGTTGTTGATTGAGTCACATTCCAATAAAGAATATTCTAGGAAAAAGAATGTTTAAGAATATATTTCAGAAAAAGAATATATTTTAGAAAAATATATTTTTATTGAAATGAACTAGTTATTAACTAGAATTAATCATTAAATTTAGATTTAATGAAGACTTCCAATTCGTTAATATTTAATTGAAGTTAAATTGAATAAATTGGGATTTGGGTTTGTCGTGAATAGTGTCTTAAATAACACTGTTCTTAAACCCCGTATGAAAAGAATAATCTTTTAATTAAGATTTTTTAAAGCTTTCAATTATATTTAGTAATTGGGATAAGATGAAATGTGAGTTGGGTTTATTGTGAACTGTGTTTTTAAGCGACATTTGTTCTTTAACCCAACTGACAGTGAAAATATATGATTTGGAATTTATAAATCTTTTATTAAGATTTAAATGGAAATTTTCCAAAAGTAAAGTTTTCCAATTTAATATATTAAATTGGAATTGAATAGAATTCGAATTAATAATTACCGAGATAAGCTTCTGTAAAAGAAGACCGATAACATATGGAATTTAAGAAGCTTTGCCGTTATTCCATTTATTTTATTGGTCGGATACAGAAATTTATAACGATTATATATTGATTTGATTTCTGTGAAGATTCCATATTTTATGGAAGATGATTATGGGTTTACCATGAACTATGTTTTAAAATGACATTAGTTCTTTAACCCAGTTAAAGATAAGATTTATTTCTTAAATTTAAATAATCATTGAATAATGATTTTTGATATTTAAAACCAAATTGGGGTTTTAATAAATCTTTAAAAGAAATATTTAAGTATAAATGTAAAGAATTTATCTTTGATAAGATAATGCGAGTAATTTAATAGAAGATTAATTCTGAATTGGAATGTGGCGCTGGATGTGTTTTTATAGTACTTGATTTTTAATTATAAAAATACGTGAGTTATTCGGGAAGACCGGGTTTAACCCATTCCGAATAATTACTACGACGATGAAGAGTCGAAGATGAAGACGGTGGTTGAAGATCGACGATCTTCACATCGAATGGATGTGTTGCTACTGAGACCCTTGACGGGAGTAGCTGCCTTGAAGGGGCTTCAGTGGTAGCCGTCCAGACTATTGTTGATTGTTTCGGATATGCGAGGACCACTCAGGTGTCTCCGGTTTCGTTCAGACCCAGAACGGACTTGTAAATGGATGCGTGTCTGACATTGAATTTCGTTCCATGTAAATTAAATTAATTTTTATTAATGTATATCTGATTGGTGGTGGAGAATTTATTCTCTGCTTAACAACCTGGTATATATTAATAGTGATTGATCGCATGGCGTGAATTATCAATGTGGCACGCCAAGATGCAATTGATCAAGGCTTTTGTAGAAAAGCAGGGCCTTGTGGGATGATCAAAGTATAGCCTATTACGGCAAAGCTTTGTGTATAGCGTGACTTCGCGAGCCTCACACCCCGGTATGAGTCAAAAACGGGATATGGACCGTAGGGAGTGCACACGTTTCTTTCTAGGTAGGGGTAATGTCAGTGCTTAAACTGGCTGGCATTTTACTTATGTGGATGATGGATTTTGAGGCGCCTCGGATTTATAGGTCGTTAGTGGTCATACTATAGGTTCAAAGGAACCGGGAAACGTGTGTTTAGGAATTGCCAATCCACCCCCGTTAGGTGGGGACCGGCCCTACCGCATCCAAGGGTTGCCCATAGGTGTGATCCTGAGGCATTTGCTAGAGTGTCTCGAATCGGAGAGGAGCTTGCCCCTAGCCTCGACTCATGATGGAAATCCAATTTCCAATACGACCTTGCAGTTTTGATTATAGAACTAGTATGGCGACATAGTAGGATTGGGTACTATGCTGTCTATGATTGATACATTATGATTAAAATTGTTTTTGAAACATATATATACACTAGTAATAATAACCTCAAATCCGTTTTCTTTATCGTATCAAGCATCTTTTGACCATTATAAGGTAAAACCCTATCCTCCGGTTCGCGTTGCATTGTGTGATGGGACTTGGGTCTTATAATCGTCTCATTTTCTAAAAAGCATTGCGTTGTTTAACGATTTACTTTATTTTATGCATTGGCAATTCAATGGAATAAACCTGTTCCGTGTTAGCGGCGTGGTCCTGTGATTAGCCTCATTATTAGATAAGTTAAGTTAGATTTCTCATACCAGTCCCATGACTGACCTGTAGTTTGTTCACTGGCAAACTCGGGTGCCCATAATTTCCACATGGGCAGTCGAGTAGTTATTTGCAGATATATTATTTACAGGATCCTGGTTTACAGCTGAAGCGGTATTCGGAAAGCTCTGTATCCGTGTATTCCTTTCGGTTGTATATTTGTAATATTTTTCCGCTGCTATTTAAATGTAATTTAAATCTCTGATATTATTGTATTTCAATTGTGTAATAAGTATTCATACTCTGTGATTTTCTTGTACTCTGATGAAATTGTTGTAATCAGCAATAAAATGTTCTTCAGTTTGTGCTATGATGTGTGTTGTTCTCAAAGCAATCCACTCTTTCCTTTACTGGGATGTTTGGGTCGTCACAGAACTGCATCCATAGCGACCTTTTCTGAAATTGACTTGGTTATATTTTAAAATCTAACCATTAGATTTCAAACCTCTTATATTCATTACAAAGCTTTTTTCGATACGAACCCAATGGTTCTGGTTTTAGGAGAATCCGACAGTCCGATCTCCCGTTACATCAATTTGATGTTAATGGTCGAAATTCGCGAACGATCGCTGCGCGGCGCGTTCTATTCAAACCGTTATATATATATATATATATATATATATATATGTATATATATATATATATATATATATATATATATATATATATATGTATATATATATATAATATCGTCGATTTCCATTCTAAACGTATTTTATAAATTCATTTTAAAACGATTTCAACTTCATTTTCAATTTTAAATCAAAATTGAATATTCTATTTCATTATAATATTAATATGATAATATTTACAAAATATCAGATTTTGAAATCAACTCTTTTCGTATTATAAAATGAATAAAATCGATCGATATACCCGGTCGGGTTAAAATGGCATTTAGCTACTTAACCCGGCTTCACATTTCAATATTTTTGTGCCCATCCAAAATTGGACATCAAAATCATAATTTAATTCTTCACTGAATATTATTTTAAAATATTCGTTATTTCTGAATCGGAATGCGACTCAATCAATTACCATATAACTTCAGTTATATGGATTTCATACATCACATGTATATAACAAAAATGATAATTAAACATTCAAACATCATCCAGAGTGCATTCTACAACTGTATAAGCATTAAAATAAATAAATAACACTCATCGCAGCCTGTCAACCCATCGATTGACATACAACTAATTATTGAGATTAGTGTATGTCAAATATCATCCCAATATCCGTGTTGGGTTTTCAAAAAACACAGTCAATTTAAATAAATCATTGGTTAATAAATTTAACCAATTCTAATTTGGTTTGAATTATTTTTCCAATTAACCAATTTTCACTGTTCAAATTATAAATGGATATTTATATCACATTTCAACAACCACAAAGTGTATCCACATTGTTTGAAATATGAGTGTCATATTTTGAAACAACGCTTATTGTGAGGATGAGTCGTGAATAGTTCATGTGTTGAACTCAAGCAATGTCACATACAACAGATAAAAATCAACACTGGCAATTTCTATATATTTATAATTATAAAATAAATTACATAACTGTACAAATATTTTAGTGAGAGAATTCTCACATTGGGTTCCACTCTGTCATTCTCTATTAAAGGATTTAATTTTAATAAAATTAAACTGGACGTTTAATTTTATTATAACATCCAAGTAGATCTGTTTCCGCTTTGGTCAGTTCTGAAATGTAGTGTTCGCCTCTATGATCGCAATGCAACTGAAATCATTGCGTTTGGACCTCGTATGAAGAAGTTACAATCTTTTATACATTGAATAAATTAAATAACATTATTAGGGTAATTAATTAATTAACCTTCTTTTAATTTTCTCCTAATCCTTTTCCCTGCGTTCGACACCCATATTTCACGATGAACCCAAAAAAACTTGTGCTCCTTCAAACAAACACCCACCGTCGTCACCACCTTACGTCGAACCCCAATCAACTACGACCTAGACGTGTGCCCTGCCCACGCCTTCCACCTAGACAACCGCCGCCATGCTCGAAGCTCCCCCCGGCCTCATTGCAACGACCCCAACTTCCCCGTAAGGGAAAGCACGGATTGTTTGAGAACAATACTCATCAGAACACAAATAGAAGAACATTTCATTGCTTATTACAACAATTACATCAGAGTACAAGAACATTCCAGAGTATGAATAAATAATATACATCAAAAATACAATATCAGAGGTTTAAATTACATTTTTAAAATACATAGCAGCGGAAAAATAATACAAAATACAACTGAAAGAAATAAACGGATACACAGCTTTCCGAATATCGTCTCAGCTGTAAACCAGGATCCTGTGAATATAATATCTGCAAAACCAAAACTACTAGCTGCCCATGTGGAAAATAGGGGCACCCAGAGTTTAGGTTAAAACAATAAGCTCCAGGTTAGTCATGAGACTGGTGTGAGAACTAAAATAGTTATTAGCTTGATTTTAAAGTTGGGTAAATCACGGGACCACACTGTATAACACGAACGGGTTTACTCCACATGACCCCTAGTTTTAAAGAAAACAACACAACGCTTTTTGGAAAAATGAAGCTATTATAAGACTCAAGTCCCATCACACAATGAAACACAAGCCGGAGGATAGATTTTTCCCTTATAATAGACAAAAATGCTTGATACATGAAATTTCATCTCTAATTATTACTATAAGTCAAGAAATCAACTTCGAATATAAATGTATCAATCATAGGCGGCATGGGTACCATATATCATGTCGCCATACTAGTTCTACAATCAAAACCCTATGATGTCGTATTGGAAGTTAGATTTCCATTTATGAACCAAGGAAGAGATAGTCCTTACCGAATTCGAGACACTCTAGCTTGTGCCTCAGGACTCAGACTCTGGTGAGCCCTAGGAAGCGCCAGGGCCGGTCATCCGTCGGTGATTGACAATACGATAAACCATATGTTAGCCTGCCCTATGGGCATAAAATAATCTGGTCAGTAATGTCGACCAGAATATCGATATATATATATCCGAGGCGCCTCCCTATCCATTAAGTAATAAGCAGCATCCACATGAGTAAACAGTCTAGGCTCCATACCATGACGTTACTCCTAGCTAGAAACTAACATATGTCCATTTCCCTGGGGTCCTTCTCCCGTTTTTGGTTCATAACGGGGTGGGAGGCTTGCGAAGTAACGCTATACACAAAGCTATGCCTAAACAAAGTTATGCTTTGATCATCATCCACAAGACTCTGCTTTTGAACAAAAGCCTTGATCATTTGCATCTTAGCATGCCACATTGTCAGTCCATAACCTACCATTGATTTCTGCCAATATATAACCTCTAAGCTCGTACGTCTCAGAGATGGGTGTTAAGCGAAAGAATAAATTCTCCGCCACCAAACAGATATATATTTAGCAGAGATCAACGACTACAGCATAAAGGAATACAATGTCAGACATACCATCCATTTACAAGTCCGTTTTGGGTCTGAATGAAACCGGAGGGACCTTATTCCTCGTCCCATATGTCCGATACAGGAGAGAGATCCTCGCATACCCGTCGATCTCCAAGTACGTTTGGACGATCACCACTTAATACCTTGTCTTGGGTGTACGACCCAATCAAGACATCAGTAATCTCCCAAACGATGTGAAGAACTTTGGTCTTCAACCACCGTCTTCATCTTCGACTCTTATCGTCGTAGAAACTATTCAGAATGGGTTAAACCCGGTCTTTCTGAATAATTCACATATTTTATAATCAAGTGCTATAAAAACACACCATACGCCTCATTCCAATTTAGAATATTCTTTTAATAAAATATTCATATTATTAGGGAGAGGTTCCCATTAATTTTATCAAAGATAAATTATTTATTCTTTGATCTTCTTGAAAATAACAAGATACATTAAAACACCAATTTGGTTTTACTCTCCAAAAATCATTACTTAATGATTATTCAAATTTAAGAAATTAATCTTATCTTTAATCGGGTTAAAGAACCAATGTCATTAAAAACACAGTTCACGACAAACCCAAAATCATCTTTCATTAAATATGGAATCTTCACAGAAATCAGATCAATATATAATCGATATTAATTTCTGTATCAGACTAATAATATAAATGGAATAACGGCAAGGCCTTTTGAATTCCATGTATAGTAATAGTCTTCATTCACAGAAGCTCATCTCGATTATTACCAAATAGAATTCCATTCAATTCCCATTTAATATATTAAATTGGAAAACTTTACTTTGGAAAATTTCCATTTAAATCTTAACCAAATAATTTATAAATTCCAAATTATATTTTACTGTAAATCGGGTTAAAGAACGAATGTCTTTAAAAACATAGCTCACAATAAACCCAATTCACATTTTATTTCAATTACTAAATATAATTGGAAACTCCAATAATCTTTATTAAAAAGATTTATTCTTCCCATACGGGGTTTAAGAACAGTGTTATTGAAGACACCATTCAGGACAAACGCAAAATCCAATTTATTTTATTTAATTCCAATTAAATATTAATTAATTGGAAAACTCCATTAAATCTTAACTAAAGATTTATTCTAGTTAATAAGTTCATTTCAATAAAAATATATTTTTATCTTATAAAATATGGAATTTTTCATCCAAAATCTTTCCAAGCCATTTATTATGATTTTACATCATTTTTTCATATTTTTAATAATTTTATTATCGCCCGTACAGTTGGTTTCCAATAACAGCCACCAAACTGCATCCAAAGCGGCCTTTTTCAAATTTGATTTGGACATAATTCCAAATCCAACAGTTAGATTTCAAACTTCTTATATTCACTGGAAAGCTCTTTCGATACAAACCCAACGGTTCCGGTTTTAGGAGAATCCGACAGTTGGATCTCCCGTTACGCCATTTTGAAGTTAATAGTCGAAAATCGCGAACGGTCGCTGCGCGGCGCATTCTATTCAGGCCATTAAAATATATAATATATATATTTTGTCGATTTCCATTTAAAACGTATTTTATAAATCGTTTAGAAATTCGTTTTAAAACGATTCCAACTTCATTTTCAATTTCAAATCAAAATTGAATATTCTATATTTTGATCATATTAAATGATAATATTTTCAAAACATTAGATTTTGAAATTACTTCTTTTCTATATTCATAATAAAATGAAATAAATCGATCGATAGACCCGTTCGGGATAAAATGGCGTTTTTACACTTAACCCGGCTTCATATTTTTATATTTTTGTGTCCATGTAAAAACGATCATCGAAAACATGATTTTATTCTTTACTGAATATTATTTTGAAATATTCGTTATTTTAAAACATTCTTTATTTTAGAAGATTCTTTATTTAAAAATATTCTTTACATTAAAATGTTCTTTTACATTATTTACATTAAAAATGTTTCGTTACATTAAAATGATTCTTTTACATTATTTACATTAAAAAGGTTCGATTACATTAAAATGGTTCTTTTACATTCAAATAATTCTTATATTTTGTTGACAAGTCAATTTCAACAAAATGATTAAAAATGATTCTTTTATTTTGTTGACAATTCTATTTCAATAAAATAATTAAAAATGATTCTTATATTTTGTTGACAATTCTATTTCAACAAAATGACTAAAAAGTGACAACTTCATTTTGTTAACAATTCTATTATAACAAAATGAATTAAAATGATAACTTCATTTTATTTACAATAATCCAATTCAACAAAATTGACATTTTTGTTTTAACACAAATCTATTTAACAAAAATGTTACTTTTGTTTTGACACAAAACTATTTAACGAAAATGTTACTTTTGTTTTGATACAAATCTATTTAACAAAAATGTTAATTTTGTGTTGACACAAAACTATTTAACAAAAGTGTTATTTTTGTTTTGAATATTTCATTTCAACAAAAAGTGATATTTTGGTTCCAACTATTTTATTTCAACAAAAATGTAAATTTTGTTTTCAACTATTTTATTTCAATAAAAATGTAAATTTTGGTTTCAATCATTTTATTTCCACAAAAATGTCATTTTAATTCTAAAATGCCTTTTTAATTCTAACATGTCTTTTTAATTCTAAAATGTTATTTTATTCTAAAATGTACTTTTTACATTATAATGTCTTTTTTCTAAAATGTACTTTTTACATTATAATGTTATTTTATTCTAAAATGTACTATTGACATTATAATGTCTTTTTTCTAAAATGTACTTTTTACATTATAATGTTATTTTATTCTAAAATGTACTTTTTACATTATAATGTCCTTTTCATTCTAAAATGTTATTTTATTCTAAAATATTGTTTATTGTAAAAACATTGTTTATTTCTGAATCGGAACGCGACTCAATCAATTACCATATAATTTCAGTTATATGGATTTCATACACCGCAGGTATACAACAATAATAATAAACACTCATTAAATAGTCCATTCACATCAATGGTGAAATTTACCACTGTGTGAGCATTAAAATACATAAATAACGCTCATCACAGACTGTCAATCTATCGGTTGACATACAAATAAATATTGGGACTAGTGTATGTCAAATATCATCCCGATACCCGTGTGGAGTTTTCAAACAACAACATTTATTTAAATAAATTATTGGTCAGCAAATTCAACCAATTCTAATTCAGATTGAATTATTTTCTATTTAGCCAATTTTACAGTGTTTGAATTATAAATAAATATTTATAATTTAATTTCAACTACCATATTCTAATTCAAATCGTCCATGGTTTGTGGACGAAGAAAGTGATGATTTAACAAACACTGTATACAGTTTATAATGGTAAACTGATAAAAATCTAAACTGGAAATCCTATATAATTTTCAGTTAGGTAAATAAATAAATAATAGTGCAGAATTTTTAGTGAGGAGTTCTCACCTTTGGTTTTCACTCCGTCAGTCTTTAGCGGACAATTTTTTTTGGATTTGCTCCAGTACGCAGTGTTCTTCACCGTGATCCCAACGCAATTTGTTTCACACAGTTTGTATTAAAAATCATATTTTTAATGTTGTTCTATATATATGGTAAAAATCATATTTTTAAAACAAAGCCATTATAATGAAAGTCATATTTTAAATATCATGCTATTTTTATTTTCAAAAACAAAGCTTATTTATATTTTTATTTTATAAAAATCATAATTTCATCTCTCTGTATATTTACTAAAAATCATACCATCTTTTATTGTTAAAATAATGCAATTTAAATTTTCAAAACAATGCAAATTTCATTTCAACAAAAGTGATATTTTGGTTCCAACTATTTTATTTCAACAAAATTGTAAATTTTGTTTTCAACTATTTTATTTCAATAAAAATGTAAATTTTGGTTTCAACCATTTTATTTCCACAAAAATGTCATTTTAATTTTAAAATGCCTTTTTAATTCTAACATGCCTTTTTAATTCTAAAATGTTCATTTTACATTATAATGTCTTTTTTCTAAAATGTACTTTTTACATTATAATGTTATTTTATTCTAAAATGTACTTTTTATATTATAATGACTTTTTTCTAAAATGTACTTTTTACATTATAATGTTATTTTACTCTAAAATGTAACTTTTACATAATAATGTCTTTTTCATTCTAAAATGTTATTTTATTCTAAAATATTGTTTATTATAAAAACATTGTTTATTTCTGAATTGGAATGCGACTCAATCAATTACCATATAATTTTAGTTATATGGATTTCATACACCGCAGGTATACAACAATAATGATAAATACTCATTAAACAGTCCATTCACATCCATAGTGAAATTTACCACGCGTGAGCATTAAAATGCATAAATAGCGCTCATCACAGACTGCCAATCTATCGGTTGACATACAAATAAATATTGGGACTAGTGTATGTCAAATAACATCCCGATACCCGTGTGGGGTTTTCAAACAACAACATTTATTTAAATAAATTATTGGTTAGCAACTTCAACCAATTCTAATTCAGGTTGAAAATAAATATTTATAATTTAATTTCAACTACTATATTTATGTTAACATTATTTTTAATACATTCAACATTTCAACATCACAAACAACACACAATACAGTCAATTTAAATCGTCCATGGTTTGTAGACGAGGAAAGTGATCTAACAAACACTGTATACATTTTATAATGGTAAAACTGATAAAAATCTAAACTGGCAATCCTATATAATTTTCAGTTATGGAAATAAATAAGTAAGTAACTGTGCAGAATTTTTAGTGAGGAGTTCTCACCTTTGCTTTCGACTCCATCAGTCTTTAGCGGACAATTTTTTTTGGATTTGCTCCAGTATGCAGTGTTTTTCACTGTGATCCCAACGCAATCTATTTCACGCGGTTTGTATTAAAAATCGTATTTTTAATGTTGTTCTGTACATATGGTAAAAATCATATTTTTAAAACAAAACCATTTATACTGAAAATCATATTTTTAATATCATGCTATTTTTATTTTCAAAAACAAAGCTTATTTATATTTTTATTTTATAAAAATCATAATTTCATCTCTCTATATATTTATTAAAAATCACATCTTCTTTTACTGTTAAAACAATGCGATTTACATTTTCAAAACAATGCAAATTTCATTTTCAAAACAATGCAAATTTCATTTACAAGACAACGCGATTCTATTTACAAAACAATGCGATTCTATTTACGCAACAATGCGATTTACATTTACACAACAATGCGATTCTTATTTACACAACAATGCGATTTTATTTACATAACAATGCGATTTTTATTTACACAACAATGCAATTTTCTATTTAAAAAAAACAATGTATGTTTTATTTGAAAAACAATGTAAATGTATATTTGAAAAACAATGTAAATACATATTTGAAAAACAATGTAAATTTCATTTTATAAACAGTCTTATTTTTTATTTTATAAACAATGCAAATCCTATATTTTTAAAAACCAATGCTATTTTATATTTTAAATTTCAGATTTTTAATACAATTACATAAATATGGATTTCAGATTTTTTTTTAAAATGCTTTTTATGTTAAAAATCGTTTTTTTATCAATGTTATTTCTTTTTAAACATTTTATTACAAAATTAACAAAGTTAATAACATTTACAATGTCGGTTCTTTTCTCTTCCATCCCGTATCCTTCAGACATCGGCCCTTCCTGTATCTTCTTCCTGTAATAGAGGCGCACAAACAAACCCATTTGCTCGATTCTAGGGTTCCACCTTGCACGGAGATCACGACGGCCCGATCTGAGTAGCTCACGCGGAGGCCCTTCAGCTACGCCATCCAATGCCGGTGACGGTGTGAAATTTGGTGGCCCCTTGCTCCGGGAAAACCTGTAAAGGCCCGCAAATCCGTACTATCTGAGTTGACTAATAACACCACACGTCCAACCCAAATTGCACAGAAATACGAATCATTATGAGAAGTAGAAAGAAAGAAATATTAGAATAGAAGAAAATGAAGATCACTAACTCACAGCGGAACGAATAAAATATATTAGATAACATAACTTTTGACATACAAATCAGTAACTTTATATACATACCATCATCAGAGCACAACAGTTACTCCTGGAACAGTTATAAACACATGTTTCCAGATACAAACATAGTTCACAGCGGAAAATAATAGCATATAGCTAACTGGTGAAGCCTCCTGCTTCCAGCTCCTCCAAGTGAATCTGAAAAATCCCGACTACTTGACTGCCCATACAAATTTGGGCACCCAAGAGTTTAGGGAAAACAAACAAAATAAACTCTGGGTCAGTCATGGGACTGGTGTGAGTAAACTCCAATCATTTGTTTAACTTTTAAAATCCTTTCAAAAGAAAAGATAATAGTAAGACCAGCCCACACATAAACACGGACGGTTTTTACCTTACTATAAACCAGAACACTTTGATATCAAATCCAGTGATATTATAATAATGTCTACATCAAGTAAATAACCAAATAGCAGAACGCTTGCATCTCACGCTCCACATACATGGTATAAAATCAAAAACTGCATGGCGCTTATTGGAGATTGGATTCTAACTATGACAAGGTATGTAACCACCTTCCGCTAGTGTATCTCTAGAGAGGAATACACTGGGTTCAACAAGAACATCTTGTAACCCTGCCCACACATGACCGACCACTCATTTCGCTTGAGTGTATCGAATGTATATCACCAACGGTTGGGATCAGCAACCGTCTCCCGACGGGGACAACATCGAATAGAATAAGAAATTAAATGAACCTCTAGATAGGTGATTATACATCCTAATGGGAGCGACCTACATAGCCATGCTGCCTGCCCGATTTTTGTCATTTCCCGGTTGTTGAGGCCTGAGGCTACGATTACTCATCATTCATTGATAGCACCATCACTTTGAATGCCACATTGTCAGATCCGTTAATCACTAATTGATTTGCACAAATATTCTGGATGTTATGCTGAGGGAATAAATCCGTTGCAACCATATATATTTATACAGACCAACCCATTTGATCATTGGAAATACTTTGTCAGACATTCGTCCATTTACGTTCGTTCTGGGATTGAACGAAACCGAAGGCACAATTTCTATTTATAGAAAAAGCCCTTGCACTTTACTCCATCTTCGATTATCTTGATATAATCTGATTCGCAACTCTACTGCCAATACAGAGTGGTTCACGGATAATAATCCAACCGGTCTCTCCATATTGACAACGATAGTCAAAACTTCGATAGTCTGTGATTTAACTATTGAATAAAAACAAGTGTTCATCCAACATATCAATCAAATCACTGGGCTCTTTAATTAATTATTCATTAATTAAATCTCTTCTCCATTTCCCTATCAATATTTGTTAACCAAATATTTTCAATAACCATATTGGCCCTTTACGCTATTTGAAAAACATTTCCGAATATCGCCCTCCTTTATTTTCTGTATTTAGAAAATATATTCTATTTGCAATTGAAAACAATTTCAATCACTTATCACTTTTTCTACTACTTTAATTATACTCAGGAAATATTTACTTTTATATTTCCAAAGTTCCACCCCTTGGGATAAACGAATGTTGTGTAAAACATCGTTACAACCACCCAAAATATTTTTATTCAACTAACTCTTTTCAAACACTTCTCTTCGAGGCGGGATTCTGCTATTTATCAATTAAAAATGAAATCAATCAAGTTGGGGTAAATTTACCTCTCAAACCTTAACTGAAAACATCCTCAACTTCAAAATGGCAAAACCACTAACCTCGAATAAACACACTATAAAACCCAATTATTCATTTTTTTTAACATGTATATAGTTCGCTTTCTATTTCAAATTTAGATTTCCCTTTCTGTTTCCAATATTCTATTTTTGATTTCACTTCCTTATCGAATTCTACATATATCGATACATTGATTTATAACTATCAAATTATCTTAAAAATATTCTAACTCCTTAAATTCCCGGAAAAATTCGCCATAACCTCCCCTGCACTGGGAGCTTCGGGATATTTCAAATAGCCTCCCATGGCCTTCACCAATTCAAAAGAAAAAGAAAAAGCCAAGCGGCTTGCCGATACGGCGCATAAAACCTCATATATGAATTTAAACGTGTACCTTTTTGTCGGGCACATAAATTAAAATCTTCATATACTTCATCCCATATCTGTTTAACACCTGTTCACCTGTTTCCAATTCAATTCAACTCAATCCATTCGTTTGAATTCAGTTTTGCTCATTTATTCTTTAATTAGCTATTTTAAATTTTGCTGCAAACGTAAATTATTAATAAGCAATAGGAATATCAGATCTTGAACATAATTATTCTTCATAAAATGATTTCGGGAATGTATAAGTTTAAATGTCAATGTTTGTTTGTCAAATTTTGTGATCGTTGTTCGTTTAAATAATTTTTTTTTCTATAAATGTTTAGCTGTCCGTAAACTGGATTTAATTCTGATTCGTAATGAATCTAAATTAATTGACATACGATGGAAATAATACGAAGAAATAAATGGTAAACATTAATTATATTAAACAATTTTCCAGATTTGCTTTTGACGTTACTAAGTATTAAAAAAAGGCACTGTATAGCCAAGCAAAGAAATCGCTGCTTCCATTTAAAACCCCTTGATTAATTCTCCAACTTTCATGTGACCATTAAAATATGTATAAATGAAAAGCTGCTGCCCATCCACTCCAAAAACAAAATAAGAAAAGCTAAATAAAAGGAGACATATAATACTCCATCTCAAACTCAACGTTTTAACCCTTCGCCACCCATCCCTTCTCTCTGAAGCCGTCACCACCGTGGAGACTGTAAACTACAACCGCACCGTCCGTTGCTTCCGATTGAACTACTACGAGCTCCAGATCTGTGCGCAGTTCAACAACTCCATCACTGCTCCTTTTCTTCGCGTTTTGTGGTGAGTAAATGCTCACGATTGATTAATTCTTGTTCAAGGATTTTGACTTTGGTATAAACTAAATTAAATGGTAAATCCATTGTGTGGTTCGACACTTAGATGTTGTGTTTTCTACTGTTGCTGGAGCTTGGCCATGACCTCAAAATACATGTTTAGAAAATTTTATTCAAGTTAGTAGACTGGTAACTGAAACAATGTTACACTGGCATGAAACACCCTATATTGTCTTGATTTCATACATGCGTGAAACTCATAAAATTGCCAACATGATACTTGTTTTGCCTGTGAAACTCATAAAATACATGTTTTGCCAACATGATACTTGTTTTGACTGGTAACCGAATGGTGGCATATTTTGTTTTTCCTTGCCTGCACGTTCTCTTGTTGTGACCATACAAGTACCAAATAGTCGCACAGTTGTGTTTTGTCCTTGATATATGAATGTTTATGTACCATGCGGCTTACCATTTTGTCTACTTGGTACCTTATTTGATAGGAAAATAAAACTAAAATACAAGTAAAGGGAAGAGATAAAAAAAGAACCTGAAGTATCCATTTTATATGCTAGTGTATGCTCATAATTTTGCATATAAGTTACCCATATTGCTGATTTTACCGAATTGGCCATGTTGTAATGTTTACCTTCTTCACTGAAATCCAGCATACACCATAAATATTCATTGATTACAGGAGTCTATCTCCTTTATTTAATGTTGCGAGTATGTACTGTAGGTTGCTTTTGGGCACTCCTTCGCAAGTAGAACTTATTTTTAATGATATATAATTATGTTGTGTGCATGCAAAAGAACTTGTTTATATTAGTTGTGATGAACTATGCATTTCAATTGTTCACAGAATGAACTACCTAAACTAGCCTAGGCAAACATTACTTGTTCTTGTGTTGGAGTAAAATTGGGTATGTGAGCTTACATTTAAAGGTTTGGGAAAGTATATACATACATACACTTGATATGTTTAACCGCCAGTTTACATGAGCAATCACCATTTGAGATTTTTTTTCCTGTGTATATACTGTCTGAAGTAGAAATGTCTTTTATTTTTTTCCTTTATTATTATTATTATTAGTTATTTATTTTTGATAAAAATTCAAGTGTCAGTCTTTACCTAGGTTTGATGCCCGAATATATAATGGCTGTTAAGATTTACTATTATATTCAGTTTATATTGAAGTTAATTTACTTGAACAATGATTAATCCTGATCCGAGTGTTTGTTGTGTTTCTTTTATGCAATACGCTTGGGTCAGATACGAGCGTTGAAGATTTTAAAGAATTCGGCTCTGAACGAAGTGGAGAAGCGTAAAGACGCATGTGGCGCGCTCGACCAAAATCGTAAAGCTTTTATTTATTTAAAAAATTTCATGTAATGTACTTATAATTTAATATTCTTCCGCTGTATAAAAATTGTTTGTACACTCTGATACTTTATGAAATTTTATTCCGCTGTATATATTTGTTTTGTGTGATTTTGTGTAAATTCTGTTTAAACCTGCTAAGCTAAATAACAATCTGTCGTTTTGAACGTTCCGAGCTAGTTTAAATACCGACTTAGAGTGGTCAAAAAGGCATGTTGTTACATTCCCAATGTGTATTTACATTAGTGAATGTAAATAAAAGAAACAAATTTTATTTAAAAGAGTATTTGCATTTATGAATGCAAACAAAGAATAGTTTTGTTTACAAATTATATTTACATTAGTGAATGTAAATAAAAGAACAAAATTCGTTTCAAAGTATATTTTTAACAAATTCTATTCAGTGTATAAAAATGTGTACATTTGTATTGGTAAATGTAGATAAAAAGATAGACTTTAGTTTCATTGGATATTTGCATTGATAAATGCAAATAAGAGAATAAACCTTAATTTCAATGCATATATGCATTGATAAATGCAAATAAAGGAATAAACTGTATTTTCAATATATGTATTTGCATTGGTGAGTGCAAATGAAATAATAATTTGTTTCAATATATATATATATATATATATTTGCATTAGTAAATGCAAATAAAGAACAACTTCTATCTATTGTATATATTTGTAATGGTGAATGCAAATAAAAGAATAAAATTTATTTTTAAAGTTTATTAGCATCAGTGAATTCAAATAAAAGAAAGAATTATATTTTAAAATATATTTGCAAACAAAAATGTAACTTCTGAAAATAATTTCTTATTTACATATAAAATGTAACAAAATTGTGATTTCCAAAATATGTATTTTTATTCACATAAAAATGTGAACAAAAAGGTGGTTTCCAAATATAACCTTTAATTTGCAAATATAATGTAAATAAAGTTTTATTTTACTAATTTTTAATATCAACAATAAAATTTAATATTTTATTGTTATTCTTATTCTATAACCTCTTATGTTAAGGTAACAGTAAAAAGGAAATTTTTACTGTAATTCATAAACCATGTTCTAAATGTAAACAAATAAAAATGGGATTTTACTTGTTAGCCAAATTCTGTCGTAATGAAATAAATAAAAATATATTCTATTGTAAATAAACAAATAAAAATAATATATTATTTGTCGTTCAAATCTTATTGCAAAGTAAACAAATAAACAAAAATAAAGTTTTTATTTGTCTTTCAACTTCTATTGTAACATCAACAAGTAAAAATAAATTTCTTTATTTGTCGTTCAAATTTTATTGTAACATCAACAAGTAAAAATAAATTTCTTTATTTGTCGTTCAAATTTTATTGTTCATTTCAGAATAATAAAAATAATATTTTAATAATTTAAAATAAATGAGAGCAACTAGATCTGAATAAAAAATGATTTAAATCTAAATTTAGATTTAATTTTCTAACCACAAATAGAACTCAACCATATATGAGATTTCAATGCGGATCTAGCATAGCATGACCAACAAACATACCACAAGCAATCATCAACAATTCATCAATCATAGAACATTTCAGATCTGAATTTACATCATTATACAATTATTTTTAACGCAAGAAAAATAATTTATAATTAATTAAATAATAAAATTCAGAATTCTCATCTAGATATGGCTGAAAATTCGACTGTCTCGGATTCAGCTCTGGTCTATGCCATTGCGAAGATCGCTGAAAGACGAGTCCAACGCAAGTCATTTCGTTGAATTCTGATATCGCAATAAAAAGATATTCAATTTTAAACATTGGATAAATTAAATATTAAATAAATAATATTAAAATAATTAGCCTTCCTTCTTCCCATTCCAGTCACGGCCGAACCCAATATCCACTGTCCAAACCTCACGTCGCACCCCCCTTTGGCCACCCAGGCGCCGATCGAACACCGCCACTTCGAAGCCACGCCCGCCGCACGCCATCGCCGAGCCCCAGGGCGAACTCGGTGGGCCCCAGCGCCACCAAATCACCTCCAACCACGCCGCCTTTGTGGCCAGAATTCGGCCAATCCGCGGCTTAGTTTCAGATCTTGACCGTATGGATTTATAGCTCTCGGAAATCTCTTCGAATTGATGTATAGTTTGTCAATTTTCATAGAGCGGATTAAGCGAAATTAGTGTTTGAAATTCGGAGCTTTCTGGCCATCGAAAGCAATAGGCGGCGGCTGGCCATTAGGTTTAGGGTTTCATTTTTTTTATTAAATTCATTGAAAAACGTGTTATAAAAGCGGATTTCTGGACTATCTCAGAATTGGGCTTGATTACTGTCGATCTTAACGTTTTGAGGCCTTCTGAACGCAATGGGACAGGTCTCGGGGTCCAATTCCGAAATCTATAGAATTTTTATTTAAAATCCCATTAAAAATTAATTAATTAAATATTGACCGTACATTTAAATATGCCGAGGCCACATATGACCTCAGAAAATTCCGAAAAAAATATTTTTAGCTTTCTTATGACGATACGGTTCTAACAAGACTAATTTCGTCGAATTCTGAGACTGTTTGAAAAATGACTAATTTCAAGTCGTTTAAATTTAACTGAAATAGTCAAAACACATTTTCGTTTGCCACGCTCACATTTTAACTCGAAAAATTCTGAAAATTGAAACCTAGCTTTAATTTGACATTCCGGTTCCAACAAAAGTGGTTTCGTCGAAAACGGAGGTCGTTTGAAAAATGACTATTTTCAAGTGCATATATTTAATATTAAAAATACATTTTTAAACAAATAAATTCCGAAACTCAAAATATATAAGTGTTTATGCTTTTTAATTGCAGAAACATTATTCCAGACTCAATGAAAGTGGTTTCGAGTCCAATTTCCTTCATATGTGAAAAGTAGTCCTTCGGGCCATATATATTATATATATATATATTCTACAGCGACCTTTCTAAATTTTGAATTGGCCATAACTTTTTATTTTTTAAAACGAAATTTAAATTTTTCAGATTCGTTAGAAAGATATGATTAAACAGATTTAAATATTTCTAGTTTCACTCAATTCTGATTTATCTTGAATCCTGTACATTCAGCTAAAGTTCAAAATTAAAATTTTAAAACTACCGCGCCATTTCTAACTCCATTTATATTTAAATTAAATTTATCCGTTTTAACTTCGATTAAAATAAATTCTAACCATTATTATTTATATAAATTATATTATAACCTCAAAATTCATTAAAATTTTCTAAAATAATTTTTTTAAATTGGTTCAGAATTTGCGGGTTGTTACAACGCCGCTAACGCGGAACGGGTTTACTCCATTGGATTGCCAGTGCAAGAAATAAAGTAAATCGTTAAACAACGCAATGCTTTTTGGAAAAATGAAACTATTATAAGACTCAAGTCCCATCACACAATGCAACACAAACTGGAGGATAGAGTTTTACCTTATAATGGTAAAAAATGCTCGATACGATAAAACAGATTTGATATTATTATTATTAGTGTATATATGTTTCAAAAACATTTTAATCATAATGTATCAATCATAGACGGCATAGCTACCATATACTATGTCACCATACTAGTTATACAATCAAAACTATATGGTGTCGTATTGGATGTTGGATTTCCATCATGAACCAAGGCAAAGGATCGTCCTTACCGAATTCGAGACAATCTAGCCCATGTCTCAGGAACAGAATGCATCGTCCCTTGGAGCCACAGAGCCGGTCCCCAACTTACGTTGGTGGATTATATATAAATTCCTGAACAATACATCTCCCCGCCCTATGGGGCGTAAAATAGAGCCACTAGGGACACAAATACCGAGGCGCCTCGCAATCCATCATCCACATAAGTAAAAATATCTGGGCTTGTAAAACTTGGACAGCACTCCTAGCAAGAAAGAAACGCATGTTCTCCCTGAGTCCTTTTCCCGTTTCTGGTTCATACCGGGGTGTGAGGCTCGCGAAGTATTGCTACACAAAGCTATGTTAAATAAAGTTGTGCTTTGATCATCAACCACAAGGCTCTGCTTTTCAACAAAAGCCTTGATCATTCGCATCTTAGCATGCCACATTGTCAATCCATACCACACCATTGATTTCTGCCAATACATAACCTCTAAACTCGTACGTCTCAGAGAAGGGTGCTAAGCAAGAGAATAAATTCTCCGCCACCAAACAAATATATATTTAGCAGAGATCAACGAATACAACATAAAGGAATACAACGTCAGACATACCATCCATTTACAAGTCCGTTCTGGGTCTGAACGAAACAGGAGAGAGGTTCTCGCATATCCGTCGATCTCCAAGTACGTTTGGACGATTACCACTTATTACCTTGTCTTGGGATGCCTCCCAATCAAGACATCAGTAATCATACAAACGATGTGAAGACCTCCGATCTTCAACCACCATCTTCTCTTCGAGTTTTAATCGTTGTAGTAATTATTCAGAATGGGTTGCCTTTTTGAATAATTCACGTATTTTATAATCAATAATTAAGTGCTATAGAACACATCATATGCCTCATTCCAATTCAGAATATTCTTTTGAACAAATATTCACATTACTAGGGAAAGGTTCCCATTAATTTTATCAAAGATAAATTCTTTTTATTTATTCTTTAATCTTCCTTTTTAAAGATTCATTTAAACTCCAATTTGGTTTTAATATATAAAAATCATTACTTTATGATTATTCAACTTCAAGGAATTAATCTTGCCTTTAACTAGGTTAAAGAACCAATGTCATTTAAAACACAGTTCACAATAAACCCAAAATCATCTTCCATTAAATATGGAATTTTCACAGAAATCAAATCAATATATAATCGATATAAATTTCCATATCAGACTAATAATATAAATGGAATAACAACAAAGCCTTTTAAATTCCATATATAAAAATGATCTCCTTTTACAGAAGCTCATCTCGATTATTATTAAATCGAATTCCATTTAATTCCAATTTCTTCTATTAAATTGGAAAACTTTATTTTGGAAAATTTTCATTAAATCTTAATAAAAGATTTATAAATTCCAAATTATATTTTCACTATTAATTGGTTTAAAGAATGAATGTCGTTAAAAACACAGTTCACAATAAACCCAATTCACATTTCATTTTATTCCAACTACTAAATATAATTGAAAACTCTAATAATCTTAATTAAAAGATTTATTCTTTTCATACGGGGTTTAAGAACAATGTTATTGAAGACATCATTCACGACAAACCCAAAAATCCAATTTATTTTATTTAATTCCAATTTAACATTAATTAATTGGATAGCTTCATTAAATCTTTAATTTAAAGATTTATCCTAGTTAATAACTAGTTCATTTCGATAAAAATATATTTTTATCTTTTCAAATATGGAATATTTCATCCAAAATCTTTTCAAATCATTAATCATGATTTTACATAATTTATTAATATTTTTAAGGCCCGTACAGTCGGTTTCCAATAACGGCCACCTAGCTGCATCCATAGCGACCTTTTTCAAATTTGATTTGGACATAATTCCAAATCCAACTATTAGATTTCAAATCTCTTATATTCATTGCAAAGCTCTTTTCAATATGAACCCAACAGTTCTGGGTTTAGGAGAATCCGACTGTTGGATCTCCCATTACATCAATTTGAAGTTAATGGTCAAAATTCGCGAACGGTCGCTGCGCGGCGCGTTCTATTCAGGCCATTATATATATATATATATATATATATATATATATGTGTGTGTGTGTGTGTGTGTGTGTATGTATGTATGTATGTATATATCGTCGATTTCCACTTAAAAAGTATTTATAAAATATTTATAAATTCGTTTTAAAACGATTCCAACTTCACTTACAATTTTAAATCAAAATTGAATATGCTATATATTTATCATATTAATATTTTCAAAATAATAGATTTTGAAATCACTACTTTTCGATATTCATTATAAAATGAAATAAATCGATCGATAAACCCGTTCAGGTTAAAATGGCGTTTGCTACTTAACTCGGCTTCATATTTTTATATTTTTGTGTCCATCCAAAAAATGGACATATCATAATTTTATTCTTCATTGAATATTATTTTAAAATATTCATTATTTTAAATATTCTTTATTTTAAAATATTCTTTATGTAAAAGATATTCTAAATCGGAATGCGACTCAATCAATTACTATATAATTTCTGTTATATGGATTTCATACATCGCATGTATATAACAATAATGATAAATAATCATTAAACAATCCATTCAACTCCAGAGTGAAATTTACAATTGTGTGAGCATTAAAATAAATAAATAACGCTCATCACAGACTATCAATCCATCGGTTGACATATAACTAAATATTGGGGCTAGTGTATGTCAAATATCACCCCAATACCCGTGTAGGATTTTCAGATAACAACAGTTTATATAAATAAATCATTGGTTGATAAATTTAACCAATTATGATTCTGTTTGAATTATTTTCTATATAACAACTTTTCACTGTTTAAATTATAAATAGATATTTATAATTTCAACTACCATATTAATATTATTATCATAATGTTTTAATCAAACACAAATCATATTTTTAACATACGACCAATTTTCTAATATTGCTAACATAACAATGATAATGTTTTAATCTTTAACATATTTTTGTATTTCTAACTAATGATCATTTTAATCATTGCTACAATGCACTATAAAAATATAAATTTTATCGTTGACATATTTTTGTTTCAACATAACATTTCCTAACAAAATGACATTTTTATTTTAACATGACATTATCTAATAAAATGACATTTTAATTTCACATGACATTATTCTAAATAAATAACATTTTTAATTCACATGACATTATTCTAAATAAATAATATTTTTAATTAACATAACATGATTCTAACAAAATAATATTTTTAATTAATATAACATTCTCTATGTTTCTAAGGACAAATAAAAAGAATGTTTTATTTTCATAACATATTCTATGCTCTTTAATGGCAAATAAAAAGGGATATTTTGTTTGCATACATTTCTAATCTCAACATGACAAATAAAAGGAAATGTTTCTATTTGCATAAAGTTTGTTCTATTTAAAAATGAAAAATAAAAATGTAAATTTATTTGCACATAAATTTCTATCCTTATCATGATAAATGTAAATTTATTTGCATACAAATTTTTATCATTAACATAACAAATAAAATGACTACTTTTATTTGTTTACAAATTTAATGTTAACATAACACCTAAGAATGATATTTTTATGTCATCGACAATTTTAATTCATCATCACAAATAAAAATGTTATTATTATGTTGTTGACAATTCTAATTCAACACAAAAAGTTTTTATATGACAATTCTAGTTCAACGTAAAAATGATATTTTTATGTGACAATCCTAGTTCAACATAAAAATGATATTTTTATATGATGCAAATATAATTCAACAAAAATGATATTTTGTTTTGATTCAAATATGATTCAACAAAAAGGATATTTTATTTTGACACAAATATGATTCAACAAAAAGGATATTTTGCTTTGACACAAATATGATTCAACAAAAAGGATATTTTGTTTTGACACAAATATGATTCAACAAAAAGGATATTTTTTTTTTGACACAAATATGATTCAACAAAAAGGATATTTTGTTTTGACCCAAATATGATTCAACAAAAAGGATATTTTATTTTGACAAAAATATAATTTTTGTTTTCAACACTTTTCTATTTAACAAATATGAATAATTTGTTTTTGACATGACATTTTTCTATTTAACAACAATGAATATTTTTAATCTAAGATAACAATTGCTAATAAAATGATATTTTTACCCTACGTGAATATAATTCACTAAATCATCACAACCACAATCAGTCAGTCAATCTCAATTTTATACGGTGCATATTTTTAATATTACAATTAGAGTCAATACATATACATATATATATATATATATATATATATATATATATACACACATATTTAATTTTTAATTGAGAAATCTTACCTTGATCGGTTGATTTTAATAATTAAGCAGCGTTTAATTTTACTAGAAATTCCAATTGCTTCTGTTTCTATTCTTATCTGTTCCACGAGGTAGATCCGGATTTCACAATTCCAACGGTATTTAGTTTGCTGAATTCTGATAAGAATCGAATGAGTTATGGTTGTTTAAACATGGAATAAATTAAATAATATAATTAATTAAATAATTAGACTAATTACAATTCTTAAACCATCATTAATTATTCACCGTCTTCGTTTACACCCAGGTCCTCACAATCGAACCCAACAGCTTCCGATAAACCCTCCACGTCGCACGCCCAATCAAACATCCAGATGCCGATCGAAACCCTCTGCGATGATACTGCCACCTTGCTCCTCCGGCGCCATGAATGGCAGTCCATTCGAATTCCCCTAGCACCCGGTAAACCCATTTGAACGCAACGCCTTCAGGTTAGAAATTTGAGCAATCCGCTTAACTGAATTCGATCCCATCCGTTGGTCTCCTAGAACTTGATGTCCTCTCCAATTTTCCTTTTAAAATTTCATGAAGTTATTGATTGGATTATGAGAATGGAAGAGGGAAAGATGGGAGCACGGGAGCCTTCGATTTTCACTAGCGGCTCAGAAATAGGAGGCTAGGGTTTCGAAGTAGGATATTTATAATAAAATATTATTTTATATTTTATTTCTTTTTAATTCAAAAATTAGGGTTTAATGCAACGACTATCACCCCTATCCAGATACCCCTGTTCAAAAATTAGGGTTTCGAAGTAGGATATTTATAATAAAATATTATTTTATATTTTTAATTCTTTTCAATTCAAAAATTAGGGTTTAATGCAACGACTGTCACCCCTACCCAAATACCCCCAAATCAAACCCAACGGCTGTCACCCCTACCCAAATACCCCCATTCCAGACACAATGGGATATGGTCGGTAAGCCAATTCGGCTGTTTAGATTAGTTTTTATCAAAATTAAAATATAAAACATTTAATTATTTAATTTGATCGTACATTTTAATTTACCGAGGCCGCATACTAACTCTAAAAATTACAGAAAAAATATTTCTAGTTATGTTTTGACGATACGGTCCTAACAAAATTAATTTCATCAAATTTGGAGACTGTTTGAAAAATGGTTATTTTTTGGTCTATCCAAATTGACTGAAATTAATAAAACACGTTTTCTTTTGCCACGCTCACATATTAATTCCAACAATTTGAACATATGAATCTGGCAATAAATTGACATTCCCGATCCAACCAAAGTGGTTTCGTCGAAAACGGAGGTCATTTGCAAAATGGTTATTTATAATATTAATATATATATAAAAATTCCATAGCGACTATTCTGAATATTTAACTGGCCATAACTTTTTATTCCCGCTATGAAATTTCAATTTTTCAGATTCGTTAAAAAGATATTATTAAATAGATTTAAATATTTTTGGTTTTACTGAAATCCATTTTATTTTGAATTCTGTACATTCAGTCAAAGTTCAAATTCAAAATTTCAAACTGTCGTGCTATTTCTAACTCCTTTTATAATTAAAATAAATATATTCGTTCTAACTTCGATTTAAATAAATTTTTAGTCGTTATTATTTAAAATAATTATTCTAAGTATTGAAATCTGTTAAAATTTCTAAAATAAAAAATTTAAATTGGTTTCAAAATTGCGGGTTGTTACAAAAAAAAATCATATTTGTTCTTCTTTTCGATTTTGTATCTTCGGATTACGGTTAAATGGCCAAAAATCGTGGGTGGCAATATATTCGATACACTCAAGCTAAATGAGTGGTTGGTCACGTATGGCCGGGTTGCTAGACATTCTTGTTGAACCCCAGTGTATACCCTCTAGAGTACACTGATCGAAAGGTGATCCCCTACCATGTCTGTTGGAATCAAATCTCCAATAAGTGCCCTTTGGGATTTGACTTTATATATATATATATATATATATATATATATATATATATATATATATATATATGTGTGTGTGTGTGTGTGTGGAACGTGAGATGCAAGTGTTCTGCTATTTGGTTAATTATTGATCAGACATTATTATAATATCACTGAAGTTTGATATCAAAGTATTTTGGGTTATAGTAAGGTAAAAACCGTCCATGATTATGTGTGAGATGGTCTTGCTATTATCCATTTTGTTTCAAAAGGATTTTCAAAGTTAAACAATATGGTTGGAGTTTACTCACACTAGTCCCATGACTGACCCAGAGTTTATTTGTTTTGTGTTTTCCCTAAACTCTTGGGTGCCCAAATTTTGTATGGGCAGTCAAGTGTTTCAGGCTTTTATAGATACACTTGGTGGAGCTCAAAGCAGGAGACTTCACTATTAGTTATGTAGAGTTATTCCCGCTGTGATATATCATGTGTTATACTCTAATATGGTATGTATTTACAATACAGTTTTGTAATTCAAGGTCATGCACATAATATATTCTATTTCGTTCCGCTGTGCGATTCGTGTTTACTCTGATTCTGTTCAGTTGTGTTCTTCTTCTTCTTTTCTATTTGTTCTATCTTTCCTATCTCATCCTCTTATTTCTTTCTATTAAAGATCTATATTTTCGTGCACTTTGAGTTGAATGTGTAGAATATTAGTCAGCTCAAATTGGTACGAATTTACATGCCTTTACACCTTAATTTGGTTTAGAATTGGTCAAAGATAAAATAAAATCTTTTCAAATGATATCGAAAGGAAGATTAAAGAAATAGTTTAAATGAACTTATATGTGATAAAATTAATGGGAACCTATCCGTAAAAATTTGAATATTTGAATAAAAGAATATTCTAGATTGGAACGAGGCGTATGATGTGTTTTTATAACACTTAATTATAAGATACGCGAATTATTTGGAAAGACCGGTTATAATCCATTCTAAATAACTAATACGACGACTAAAATTCGACGATGATGATGGTGGCGGAAGACCGGAGATCTTCACATCATATGGATGATTACCGATGTCTTGATTGGGTTGTGCACCCAAGACAAGGTAATAAGTGGTGATCGTCCAGACGTACTTGGAGATCGACTGGATATGCGAGGACCTCTCTCCTGTATTGGACATATGGGACGAGGAATAAGGTGCCTCCGATTTCGTTCAGACCCAGAACGGACTTGTAAATGGATGGTGTTTCTGACGTTGTATTCCTTTATACTGTATTCGTTGATCTCTGCTAAAAATATATCTGTTTGGTGGCGGAGAATTTATTCTCTTACTTAACACCCTTCTCTGAGATGTACGAGCTTAGAGGTTATAAATTGGTGGAAATCAGTGGTACGGTATGGATTGTTAATGTGGCGTGCTAATATGCAAATGGACAAGGCTTTTGTTGAAAAGAAGAATCTTTTGGTAGATGATCAAAGCAAAGCCTTAATTAGTATAGCTTTGTGTTGTAGCGTTAATTCGCGAATCTCACACCCCGGTATGAGTCAGAAACGGGATAAGGGACCCAAGAAGTGTATGCATTTCTCTCTAGCTGGAACTGGTGTTACGGTATGGAGCCCAGACAATTTTACTTATGTGGATGATGGATTGCGAGGCGCCTCGGGTTTGATTGGTCGATGTACTGACCACTTTAGAGGTCTGATAGGACCGGGAAACGTGTGTTCAGGAATAATTAATCCACTAAAGTAAGTGTGGACCAGCCTTGGAGGATCCAAGGGTTGCTTAGAGTGTGTAATCCTGGATCATCTTGCTAAAGGTGATCTGAATCGGTAGGAGACCAACCCTTGCCTTGACTTATGATGGAAATACAATTTCAAATACGCGACTTTTCGGTTTTAGTTGTAAACCTATATGACGGCATAGTGGCATGGGATGCTCATGTCGTCTATGATTGATACATTTATATTCGAAGTTGTTTTGACACTATGCACTTATAGTAATAACAAAAATGATTTGTTGTAAACGTACCACGCATGTTTGGCTATTATTAGGTAAAACTCTATCCTCTAGCTTGCGTTGCATTGTGTGACGGGACCTGAGTCTTATAATAGCTTCATTTTTCAAAAAGCATTGCGTTGTTTATAAATTGTTTTATTTCAGAATATTCATGGGAGTGAATCCGTTCCGTGTTATACGGGTGGTACCTTGATTTACCCAACTTTATAATAAAGTTTATAACTGTTTTAGTTCTCACACCGGTCCCATGACTGACTCGAAGTTTATTATTTTAACCCAAACTCTAGGTGCCCTTATTTTCTACATGGGCAACTAGTAGTTTTGTGTTTGCAGATATTCATTTTCATAGGATCCTGCATTACAGCTGGAGCTATATTCATAAAGCTTTATATCTGTCTATTTCTTTCAGTTGTGCTACTTGATATATTTTCCGCTGTACATTGTATTTATACATTTTATATTTATGTATTTTAAATCTCTGATATTATTTTCTGCTGTGTAATATTATTTATTCATACTTCAATATATTCTTGTACTCTGATATAAATTGTTGTAATAACAATGTAATGTTCTGTTGTTTGTGTTCTGATTCTCGTGTTCTCAAAGCAATCCGGGCTCCTCTGCCTCCTCGGGGATCGGGGAATTTCGGGTCGTCTCAGTTGGTATCAAAGCTTTAGTTTACAGAGGTCGTGAACAAGTCACATTAGAACCAAATGAAAGAATTCATCAGAGATAAGATTAGTAACATCCTATAAGAATGACTCGTTGGAGATAGGGTTAGTAATACCCTAGAATGAGTTTGAAGAGTATTATTTATAAAAACAAATTTAGTTTTGAAATTTTATATCTATTATTCGTATTTGAATATTTTATTTATATTGAATTTGGACTATCGGGTATAAGAAGATTTTGCATGTACGCCTTGCAAACGTGTATTCGAAGTCTCAAATATACTGGGTAGATATAGAATCACAATCTAGTCACCCGGAGATGATTCTGATGTTGGCGCGCCATCATCAGTGTTTATGTTCGAGTTTCAAAAGTGGATATCTATATATTTCCAATTGACTGGTGTGAGAACCAAGACTTAGTTAGAGTCAATTGTTTGTGATTTGGCGTTAAAAAATATGATTTTTGAATATATATATATATATATATATAAGATACATGTTTGAGAAGCTAGTTAACTAATTTATTGCTGGTTGTGTTGTTTGATTATTAATTTAACTAATAAAAATATTGGATTGATAAAACCAATATAAGAATGGATGATAAGTAAAGCAAAATCGAATCAAATATTGAACTGAATTGAAAATTGATTGGAATTGCATATGCGTATACAGTGAACAGGTCATAGCATAGAAGCTAAGAAGAGGAATAATATTGTATGCCCGACAAATAGGTACATGTATACTATATTCAACGGGTATGATGATTTTATGAGACGATTGGCTAGCCGCTTTGCTTTTTTCTTTTCCTTTTTGGATGATGAGGGCCCTGTGAGGCAAGTTGTGGTTTTACCGATCAGCCCATACAAAGGAGGTTATGGCGAATTTTTCGAAAATTTAGGGTGTTAGCCAAAATTTTGAGAAATTCGAAAGTTCTTAGAAACTGAAAAGTTGACGAACTCAAGCCAGAATGAAAATTGAGTTGACTAGTTAAACAACTTTCAGCTCCGTTCCTTTTCGAGGATGACAAGATTTTAAGTGGGGGAGATTGTAACAACGCGGAATTTCTTAACAAATTTAATTTTTTTATTTTAGCTAGTTTAATGGATTTTAAGAATTTAAAATGATTTCTATTAAGAATTAAAGATTAGAAATATATTTAAATCGAAGTTAGAATGTATAAATTTATTTTAATTATAAAACGAGCTTGAAATGGTGCGGTAGTTTGAAAATTCGATTTTTAATTTCAAATGAATGTATAGAATTCAATATAAATCGGATTTCAGTAAAACAAGAAGCATTTGAATCTGTTTAATTGTATCTTTCTAATGAATGCGAAAGATTCAGATTTCATAATATAAATAATAAGTTATGTCCAGTTTAAAATTTAGAATAGTCGCTACGGAATTTATATATTTTTAATATAATATATATAGCCATTAAAGATAGCCATTTTGCAAGCGACCTCCGTTTTCGACGAAACCACTTTTGTTGGATCCGGAATGTCAAATTATTGCTAGGTTTCAAATTTCATAATTTTTGAAATTAATATGTGAGCGTGGTGAATTTAAATGTGTTTGGTAATTTCAGTTTGAATTTAATCGACTGGAAAAAGGGCCATTTTTCAAACGGTCTCCAAATTCGACGAAATTAGTTTTATTAGGACCATATCGTTAAAACATAGCTAGATATAACTTTTCCGTAATTTTTGGAGTTAGTATGCGGCCTCGGTAAATTAAAATGTACATTAAAAAATCAATATATTGATTTATATTTTAATTTTTGATAAAAACTGATCAAAACAGTCGAATTGGCTTGCGAAGAACACTCGTTAGGTTTGATTTGGAGTTCATAACGATAAACGAGTTATGAATTAAATCGAATTAAATAATGAAAAAAGCGGTATATATATTCAATTTTGATCGGTCAAAACCCTCCCTTGTTCATTATCCACTGCCACCCAAAATTGAAAGCCCAAATCGTTCGAAAATAATTCCCAAATCGTTTATAATCCTCACACTAATTTCCGAAATTCATAAAATGAAAATCAAAGTGCTCCTCAAGATCTATAAGTTCATACAGATATGATTTAATTCTGTGAAGAAATTCGCTCTGGATTTGTGCCCAAACTCATCGAGTTCGAACGGGTCTATGGGTGTAACAACATGGAAAATCAGAACCAATTTAAACTTTTTATTTTAACAATTTTAATGGATTTTAAATATTTAAAATAATTTATTTTAAATAATAACGATGAAAAGTTTATTTTAATCGAAGTTATAATGAATAAATTTATAACGAGCCTGAAATGGCGCGGTAGTTTGAAATTTTGATTTCAAATTTCAATTGAATGTACAGGATTCAAAATAAAGAAGATTTCAGTAAAACCAAAAATATTTAAATCTGTTTAAAAATATCTTTCAAACAAATCTGAAAAATTGAAACTTCATAATGGGAATCAAAAGTTATGCCCAGTTTAAAATTCAGAATAGTCGCTATGGAATTTATGTATATATTTTAATATTAAAAATAGCCATTTTACCAACGACCTCCGTTTTCGATGAAACCACTTTTGTTGGATTCGGAATATCAAATTATTGTTAGATTCCAATTTTCATAATTTTTGGTATTAATATGTGAGCGTGGTAAATTTAAACGCGTTTGGTCAATTCAGTTTGAATTTAATCGACTAAAAAATGGTCATTTTTCAGACAGTCTCCAAATTTGACGAAATTAATTTTGTTCGGACCGTATCATTAAAACAAAGTCAAAAATAATTTTTCTGTAATTTTTGGAGTCAGTATGTGGCCACGGAAATTTAAAATGTATGTTTAAATTAAATATATATTGATTTATATTTTAATTTTGATAAAAACTAATCGTAACAGTCGAATTGGCTTACCAGACATATTCCGTTGTGTCCGAAATGGGGGTATTTAGCTAGAAGCGACAGTCGTTGGGTTTGATTTAGAGTTCGTATCGGTAAATATGAATTTTTGAAATTAAATTAATTAAATAATAATAATATAAATATTTATAAAAGGGCCATTCCACTAAACCCTAATTCACAAATAGCCAGCCGCCATTCCAACGAATTCCATGGCTAAAACGCTCCTATTTATCTTCATTCATCTCTCCTAATCTACCTTAAATTAAATCAAAGTTATAACGTGAATCTTGAAGAGGATCTTGAGCTCTACAAAACCAACGGTCGTGATCGAAAATTGATTGATGAGGTGGCGAATTTTCTGCCTCGAGGAACGGTTTTTGGTGATGACCCGGATTTCTGGTCGATTTAATTTAAATATTTAGTACGGTTTTAAATATTAAATTTATAATATAAATGGTATTTTATATTGGATTATCGATTAAATAATCGAAATACGATTTATTTTGCTAATCATCAAAATACGAGAACTGGAATAATTCAATTCAAAGATAAAACTGAATTGAAACGGTTCAGATGATCAATATATATACTATTTAAATATGAACGATGATAATAGAAATTTATTGTTGAAGAATTTATTTGTTTTGATTTAATATGGTTATTTTAAATATACGTTCAAATTAATTTGTATAATCTATTTCGTTAAATTCAAAATAGCATTATAACATTATAACGTCAGTCGGACCCGAGATATTTAATTGTGGATAGGCTTGAAATCAAATCGATATCCATTTAAAATAAAGTGAAAATCTCTTTAAATCAAATCAATTTAATAGAAAAATCTTTTTAAATAAAATAAAAGATTTGTTTATACTGTGAGTGACATGAATTAAATGTTGGTGTACTTCCAGTTCTCTCTCCACCTCTATATAAATTGCGACATCCCTTTCTTTCTACAATCTTGTTTTAATAGAAAATAATGGTCGCACCCCTTCCTTTAAAAGTCACAGCTACCTCCTTTTAACCCTTTGGCTCAAATCGAATCCGCAAGTTTCAAACGCAAACTCTCTCTCTCTGATTTCAAAATCCCTCAATGAAACTGACCAACTATGTATGTAAATCAATGTTGTGAGGGCGGTGTTCAACATCAGCTGAAGAGCGCGACAGTGGGAGGGGCGAAGTTGGGTAATCGCGATAAATTTTTGGGCTTGGATATTGTTTCCAGTAGCAGTTTCGAAGTCGTGATGTTCGAATGGCGTTCAAGGGGCGTAGATTAGGGTTCCTCATCACGCGATGTCTGAGGCAAACGCAGATCTGATTTAAGAGAGTTCGATTTGGGATTCTCATGGAGTTAGGGTTGTTCGCAACCTTTATGTTAATCGCGAAAGGAGGAAGTCGCGTTTCCATTGCAGCGTTGTCTGAGTTTTGCTGAGAGGGGATTTGGATGCAAGTGGGTGATGAAGTGGTTCAAGCGATGCTGGAGAAGTTGTTGCCGACGCCGGGAAGTTCAAAGTTGGTCTTGTTTAGGTGACTGAGTGGAGTTGAAGTCACTGATGTTGAACAATGTAATTAAGGTAATTATTTATTTATTTATTTCTAAGTTCAAATTTTAAAAGGAAATTAGTTTATGTAAAAAGTAAATTAATTTATATAACTAGTTTATATGAAAGGAAATTAGTTAGAAAAGGAATAAATTTATAGACTAATCGTGCGAGTTAGATTTATGATCAGTTAAATTTAATTAGACTAATTCCAATAACTGAAATTTTATTTATACTGTTTTATATTGAAAAACAGACGGTTGGCGAAATCACGGGGAAATCTATATAATTGGCTTCATTGGATATGCAGGAAAATATAATCACGGTGAGTAAATCTCACTCACCTTTTATTTAGAATTATTTTTATTCGTTAAAAATAATTGTTTGATGCTTGTTGAAATGCTTTCTGGTTGACTTTAAAATATTAGTTATATAGGCTTGCTATTATATATATATTGGTTTGGTGATTGGTTGGATTCCCGCAGTTTCATTAGCGAATGCCCGCAGTATCATTAGCGGATGACCCTACGCCCACGTATATAAGTGGATCCCCTTTTATACCGTGATATCCTGCCTTGAAGCAGGATGGGTATTATTTCTGTTGACTAACGTCTGTGGATGCAGGAAAAACAGGTTGGAGGGATCCAACTGGATTCCTCAAAAATATATTGTCTGTTTGTTGTTTGTTTGCACATATACTGTCGTATATGATGTGTTAGAAAACATGTCAATTATAATTGGTTGTTTGATTGTTTGAAATACCACTGGGCCTGAATATTGATCTATAAAAATATTGCAAAAGAGATTTTAAATGGAAAATTCTATTTTTCTAATAATAGAAATTGAAATTCAAATGGATTAAAAATATTGTTTTTTTTTGAATAGATAAAACAAGTACTGAACAATGTTATATATATATATATATATATAGGAGATGAAGTATTGAAATTTACAAACGATGTTTGTAAATTGAATTTATAAACAAGGTTTATAAATGTAGTGGGGAAAATTATCATTTGATAATTTGAATATTTAAATTCAAATGTGAAATTATAAAAATAGGAATGGGGAAATCGTTTTAAAGAAATAAACGATGGGATTTATTCTGATGTTCAGAATATAGATTGGACTAAAATAGAAATTCAAATGGAAATATGATATAGAAATTTTAAGTAGAACTTGAAATAGAATTTCAAAATAGAATTTCAAAAATAGAAATTTAAATAGACTTTGAGTATAGAATCCATATAGATTTGAATATAGTAATTCAAATGGAGTTTGAAAATAGTTTTGAATATAGAAATCCAAACGAAGTTTGAAAATAGATTGGAATTAAAATAGAATTTGAATTCAAAAGAATTCAAATGGAATTTTGATTTCAAAAGAATTCAAATGGATTGGAATAAAGTAAGTTCAAATGAAATTAAAAAATATAGAGATTTGAAAATGGAATTCAAATGAAGTTTAAATATAGAATTTGAATATAGATATTCAAATGGGATTTAAAAATTGAATCTGAATTTTTAAATAGATTTTGAATAAGAGGATTTAAATAGAATTTGAATAATAGAATTAAATTGGAGTTTTGAATATTTGAAATTCAAATAGAATAAATATGGAATTTGAATAGAGAATTCAAATGGAATTTAAACTATGGAATTTGAATATGCAATTCAAATGGAGTTCAAATATAGAATTTGAATATAGAAAAATAAAGGAAATTCAAATATAGAATTTGAATAGAATTTGAATATAGAGGATTCAAATAGAAATTTGAATATAGGAAATTTGAATTTAGAAAAATTCAAATAGAAGTAGAAATAGAAATTGAAATAGAATTTCAAAATGGAATTAAAATTTCAAATATAGAACTCAAAATAGAACTCGAAATAGGATTTCAAAATAGAATTTGAAATAGGCATTGCATATAGAACTCAAATAGAGTTGGGACGGGAATTTGAATATAAAATTCAAATAGAATTGAAATAGATTTGAATATAGAAATTCAATTGAAGTTTGGAAAACAGATTTGAATATAGAAATTTAAATGTAGTTGGAAAATAGATTTGAATAGAAATTCAAATGGAGGTTGAAAAGGAATTTGAATATAGAATCCAAACAGAAGTGAAATGAAAATTTAAATATAGAATTCAAACAGAAGTGAAATGAAAATTTGAATATAGAATTCAAATAGAAGTGAAATGGAACTCGAATATAGAATTTCAAATGGAAGTGAAATAGATCAGAAATTTTATATATTAAAATATATTAGAATAGAGTTGAATTTATATAAACGAAGTTTTAAAACGTTTATATATATAAATATAATTAAAACGAACTTGCCGCAGCGCTACAGTTCGTAAATTGGCGATTCGAACTTCAATTGAATATATAAAACTCAATTGAAGTCGGAATTCTTTGAAACAAGAAACGTCAGGACCGATTTGATACTAATTTTCTAATGGAGGAGAAAAATCTGGATTTCGTCATATAGATTTTGAGTTATGTCAAAATCAAATTTTCAGAAAAACAGCGCCATAACCATTTCAAAACCATAATGGTTTATTTATTTTTATAAAAGGATTTTAAGCGAATAAAAATCCGAATTTCTATTTAGAAAATTTCAGATGTGAGTTGTAAATTATATCAGAACTCAAGTGGAGTAATAAATTGATTTTTGAAACAGAAATCAGATTTTTGATTATTGAATAGAATTTACTAATTTGAATAGTAATTAGTTAATGGAATTTTGAGTTGATATTGGGCTTTGAATAAGTGAATTCGATTTGAAAATCCATATTCGGAATCGGAAAAGGAATCTAGAATTGAAATGGGATTTTAATTTGGTTATGAGCAAGATAAATATTTTGTTTGAATATGTTATGTTCAAACAAAGGAGTGAAATAGGCAAAGCATAGAATTATATTTCCATACTATTAAAATTTCCTTTAATTAACCTTAAATGTACGCAGTTCAAATTTCGATCCAATTTAAGGTTGGAGTAAATTCACATGTCAAACCGTTTCTACGTTATTATGGTTATTATTTCACGATTATCATTTCAAACCCAGGTTTAAAAATATACTTATATTGAGAAATGTACATGTATAATTTATTAGATTATTAATGTTACCATAAATTTCGTTAACCATGCTAGTTAAACATATGCTATATATATCGTTGACATTTAATTTCTTTACAATTTCTTTTAATGAATTAAATTAAAATGTTGATTTAAATATTGATTATCGTATTTGTTCATGTAATAAGTCTTTAAACAAATCAAGGATTCGACTACTAAATTTCCTTTTATAAACAATTGTTCAAATTTAATGATTTCAAACATACATACAATTTGACAAACTTTTCCTTTGTTATAAATCATCATTCATCCTATCATAAATTGTCATTTATTGGAAATAAATTTAAAATCATGTATTAATAATATTATAAAATTAAATTTAAATCCATAACATTCAAATATCGAAATTAAATTTATACATACCAGATTAATTCAAAACCAAATTGAAATAAACTAGACTTCCAAATTCTAAGTAAAATTTCAAATATAAATTTCGATTATTAACGTTAAATACTTAATTTACTTTATATTTTTAACATCGAAATTTTTAAGTCGTCACAATCTCCCCCACTTAAAGGTTTTCGTCCTCGAAAAGGAACGAAATAAGAAACTGGTAATTAAACGATATATCATTCATACACACATCGACTTTGATTGCTTGTTCAAACACATAATTTTTTATTTCTAATTAGTATTGTTAACCCAATCACCCTAGTGCGAACTTCTGATTCAACTTCTTGATTAGAAACTTATATTCTCCTTGCATAGCAATAAACTAGGATAGAGAATTTCAGATTCATATCAAAAACTCTTATCAGTGTTCGCCGTCGAGAAAGAAGAAGACAATTCTATTTAGAATCAAAATCGTATATTCGAATTGAATCAGAATTATTATGCGAATGGAATAATTTTCGTTCAAGTATGTATTTATTCCATTAATTCTTTTCTTTTCCAAGACGAAAATTAGTATTTTAATATATTTCAAAGCTGTAAACTTGCAAAACATTCAAAACCTCTTTCTTAGTTGATTATGTTGAGGTGGTATAATATTAAATTTCCATGGTATTGATTTTGTTATTTAAAGTCAAAATACTTCTATAACTTTGAGACGACCCCAAACCCCGTACTGACGGTGGCAAGGGCAATCCTTGGAATATAACACAGAAACTGATAATAGCAGAACAGAAATAAATAAATACACCAGATAATGAACAATAGAATATACTGGATAAGAGTAATCATCAGAGTTACACAGTATACAGGATCCTACTTAGTACAAATACAGTTCAGATATACATAAATGTCTACAGCGGAAACAAACAAAATATGTACAATAGTAGCTGAACAGCATAAAAAGAGATAAATGATAGAATCCATATTCAGTTCCAGCTATCCAGAAAGAACCAGCTAAACCTGAATACAAGGCTGCCCGTGTAGAAAAAGGGGCACCCGAGTTTGAATGTGAAACAAACTACGAGTCAGTCATGGGACTGGTATGAGAAATCTACTCAACACATTTATTATATGGCTAATCACAGGACCACGCCACTTTCGTGGAACGGGTTTACTCCATTGGATTGTCGGTGCTTTAAAAACAAATCTTTCTTTAAACATCGCAATGCTTTTTATAAAAATGAAGCCATTATAAGACTCAGTTCCCATCATATAATGCAACGCAAACCGGAGGATAGAGTTTTACCTTATGATGGCCAAAATATGCTTGATACGAATAAAACAAAAGCATTTGATATTACTACTAGTGTTTATATGTTTCAAAAACAATTTCAAATCATAACTATCAATCATAGACGGCATGGGTACCATATATCATGTCGCCATATATATATACAATCAAAACCGCACAGTCACGTATTTGGAAATTGGATTTCCGTCATGAACCAAGGCAAAAGATAGTCCTTACCGAATTCGAGACAATCTAGGCCATGTCTCAGGATCAGAGCTCGAGTGACCCTTGGAGCGACAGGGCCGGTCCACCGATGTGGATTAAAATTCCTGAACACTACGTTTCCCCGCCCTATGGGGCGTAAATGAGCCAACGAATGACTCCATCGGACCGGGATCGTCCGATCTAACCGAGGCGCCTCGCAACAGCAACAACCACATAAGTGAAATGTCAGGCCGTGTAAAAACACTGACACAACTCCTAGCTAGAAGGAAACGCATGCCCTCCCTGAGGTCCTTCTCCCGTTTCTAGCTCATAGCGGGGAGTGAGGCTCGTGAATTCACGTTATACACAAAGCTACGCCACATAGGCGGTGCTTTGATCATCACCACAAGACTTTGCTTTTCAACAGAAGCCCTGATCATTTGCCACTTAGGCATGCCACACTAGCGATTCATGCCATGCGACTGATGTCCATCGATATACAACCTCTGAGCTCGTGCGTTTCAGAGAAGGGCGTTAAGCAAAAGAATAAATTCTCCGCCGCCAAACATATGTATATTTAACAGAGATCAATCAACACAGAATAAAATCCAATGTCAGACACACAGTCAATTTACAAATCCGTTCTGGGTCTGAACGAAACCTGATGCACTATATACCTCGCAAACCCATCGATCACCACATACGTCTGGATGATCACCACTCATTATCCATATTTCAGGATGCCTCCTAATCAGGACCTCGGTTACCACCCAAACGAGGTGAAGATCTCCGGTTTTCGACCACCGTCTTCATCTTCGACTTTCAATCGTCGGTCAATTATTTGAAATGAGAATTAACTCGGTCTTTTCAAATAATTCACGTATGTTTAGAATTTCAAATCAATTTATTTTCAATGGTTAAATCATTCGACAACACCAATTTTGTTCTTTAATGTAATTTTCACACCAAACACATTCAACCATCAAATACCACATAAATCGAGCAAATTCAGTTTATTTCCATTCCATATCGTTTATGATATTTTATAATGATTTATTGCTATTTTTATTTATTTCAAAATAGCCAATTTATTCAAAACGACGCTTCAGGCCATAACGCGGCCGTGGCGCTGTTTTTCTTCAGATTTGATTTACACATATCTGAAAATCTAACCGTTGGATCTTCACAAAATTTACATCATTAGAAAGATCTTTTCAAAGCGAATCCAACGGTTCCAGTTTCGGGAAAATCCGACGGTCGGATCTCCCGATATAATCGTTTGAAGTTTCAATTTCAAAATACGAACTGCAGCGTCGCTATTCGATTAAATATAATTATATATATATATATAATCGATTCTGGCGCTGTTTTTCTTCAGATTTGAATTAAACATTCCAAACAATCCAACCGTTGGATTTTTACAAAGTTGGTGCCGTTGGAAAGATATTTCCAAAGCGAACCCAACGGTTGCGATTTCAGGAAAATCCGATGGTCGGATCTCCCGCATTAATCATTTGAAATCACGATTTCAAAATACGAACTGCAGCGTCGTTATTCGATATATTTCAATTCTATTCATATATATATATATATATATATATATATATATATATATATATATATATATATATATATCGATTCTTCGATTTCAAAGCTATATTCTTTTCATACATTTGGTAAAAAAATGATATTTTTATCTAACTGTCTTCTATTTCAACACTTCACTATATTTAACAATTCATATACATAATAAAAATGTAATTTTTATTGTAAAACAATTCATTTCAAAACACTATTATTTTATATAGTTCATATAGGTAATAAAAATAGGATTTTTATTATAAAACAATTTCTTTCAAAACAAGATTATTTTATATAGTTCATATAGATGATAAAAATGTGATTCTTATATTTAAAACACGAACACCATTCAACACATGAATTTCAATTCAATGAATGAATATCGGCGCAACACATGAAGGCTTTCTATTCCACGAAATAAATATAGTTTCAACAAAATGAAAATAATTCAAACACATGAATATCATTCAAAATTTCGGCAGCATAACGGCAGGGTAGTTAAAACCGGGACCGTCCCTAGTACGGCTCCTCGCTCTACCTTAAAACCTCGCGGTTTTTGACAACGGGGAATCATGCATCTAGTTCGCACGCAGGCGACATGTATATTTTTTTCATTTCCACAAACTAATCCCATGTGGTTTCAACCAAATATTTCTCAACCATAAACGGGTATTTTTCGAACACAATCAATCAATATCAACCACAAACAATTCCAACCAACCATTCGCTATCAATCAATTTTCACACCAATCACAACCAATAAATATCGTCCATGGTTTGTGGACGAGGGGCGTATATATATATATATATATATATATATATATATATATATATATATATATATATATTTGTATATAGCAATTAACTTCTATTTCAACACATATATAATTTTTACAACGCATATATAACTTATACATCGAATGTACAACTTATAAAACGCTTATACATGAGGTGTACAACGCTTATATAACCCATACATCGACCATATAATTTATACATCGTCGTTTCCATATCGTTTAAAAATTAGAAATCTCACATTGGGTTCCACTACACCAAAAATAGCAGAAGGCTCAGAAAAATATGCGGTCTCTTCTAGAAGGTAGAAGACGCCCACACGAGTCCACTGTCTCTTGTTTCACTGAATTTCGTCAAGAAACGAAAAAGATATGATTTTTCAAAGTTTCATGTTTTGCGACACTTTAAAGATGTTGAAATCACTTCAGAAAATAAAAACCCGTACCTTTCAAAATTGGTTCAAAATTAGGTCTTGAATTTGCGATCAATCCGTGAAGTATGAAGAGGATCGGCCTGCGCCACGACGTCGGGCCAGGAAAGGCGTGCCTGCGCCAGAAGTGGGGCCCACTGCGGTGGCCCCTGTCGTTGTCGGTTGCGGTCCAAAGCGCCGCACTTCGTGGAGGTGATTCAGGCGAGAGACGCGACGATGTTGGGTCCTTCGGGTATGGATTTAAAGCTCGTTCAGAGCTCTTCAAAATGGATCCAACCTCACGTGATTTAATTGAGAAACGAGAGAGAATTCGAGGAGAGAAGTTTGGAGCTTTTTCCACCGTCGCGCGTTGAAGATCTGGGAAGAAGACGGGGAGAGGGAAAGTGAGAGGATTGGCCCATATTTTTTATATTTATTAATTTTAAAATCTCAAAAATACCCCTCTTCCCATACGAACTCCAATCCAAACCCAACGACTGTCACCTCTAGCTAAATACCCCCATTCCGAACACAATGGGATATGTTTCGTAGGCCCATTCGAATGTTTCAGTCAGTTTTTCTTCAAATTAAAATATGAAACATTCAATATTAAATTTGAACGTACACTTCAATTTGCCAGGGCCACAAACGGATTCGAAAAATTCTAGAAAAATAAATCTGGCTATGTTTTGACGATACGATCCCAACAAAACTAGTTTCGTCGAATTCTGAGACCATTTGCAAAAAGGCCCATTTCTGGTCGATCGAATTTAACAGTAATTGACCAAAACACATTTTCCTTTGCCACACTCGCATACTAGCTTTAAAAATTATGAAATTTGAAACTTAGCAATAACTTCACATCCCGGATCCAACAAAAGTGGTTTCGTCGAATTCCGAGGTCGTATGCAAAATTGCCAATTTCACGGGCTATATAAATTCCATAGCGACCTTTCTGAAAATTCATTTGGCCATAACTTTTGCTTTCCGCTATGAAAATTCGATTTTTCGGATTCGTTAGAAAGGTATTCACTAACAGATTTAAATATTTTTGGTTTCACTCAAATCCGTTTTGTTTTGCACCCGGTACAGTCCGACAAAGTTTGGATTCAATTTTTGAAACTGCAGCGCCTTTTCAGGCCTTGTTTATAATTATAATTAATTATATTCGTTTTCAAACGTCGATTCAAACTTACTTTTCATCACCACTATTTAAAATATTTATTTTAAATATTTAAAATCCATTATTTTAGCCAATTTAAAATTTTTAAATTGGTTCAGGTTTTCCGGGTCGTTACAAACTTGAAATCTTAACAAGTTTATTTTCGTTCTTAAAAGTTTTAGACATATGTTGATCAGACGCACGACTAAAAATCTCCAAGTACTCAATATACTTGTTTCGACTTCCAGTGAAAATACGTAAAAACTTTTAAAAATTGATATGAAAAATACATTCCCCCATGGATCGCGGACACGCGGCAGTTACGCTACTATCCCAGTAGAATCGCTTGTGCCCGTAGTATCACACCCCATCGAATTTCGCCATGGTTGTTGCCATAGATCGCAGTTACGTGGCGGTTACGCCACTATTCCAGTGGAATCGCTTGTAACAGTAGGCATCTCGCCCCTCGAATTTCACTATGGTTATAAATCGCAGTTACGCAGCGGTTACGCCACTATCCTAGTGGAATCGCTTGTAACTGTAGGCATCTGGCCCCTCGAATTACGCTATGAAACATCAAGTGAATATAGATAAATCAAAGTGACCCCACCGAGTGGGATTCCAGTACGTGTTCCTACCAATTAGGACCCTGATTTCCAATGGACACCCCGTGCGGAGTTCCAACGCAACCCTATCAAGTAGGATTACTAATATAACTTCCTATTTTTATATAAGAATCAAATTGTTCAATATCGAATCTTTGCCAAATTCAAAATTTTAGTAGTCATAGCTTTCAAAACTATTTCATTTCCACACTTATATAAATATAAGATTATCAGTTTCTAACTTTTAACATTTTAGATTTAACCGTTTGGATTCTATTTCATGTTCGAATAACATTCATTCTTGATATTTTCAAATATCTTTCATAAATCATTTTCCATATAACTCAACAAGTAAATTTCAACATAACTCGTACGAATTCCGTTTTATCAAGTCGCAATTTCGAGTTCAACGTACTTACATAGTTATCTGTAAGATTTCACAATTCCATGAAGTAAGTTTCATTTATAAATATCATTTTCCATATCTACATTTCAAACATACATACTATTATATAATACTTCATTTCACGTTTCGCATATATCGCACTTACATAAATATTAACTTTCATAAGATTTGTTGTCCAAATCACATTTCAACATATCATTCTTATATTAATTCCATTATATAAGATTTCACAAAATTCCATTTCAATACCAATTTAGTTTTGATTTCACAATTGATACGAATATTCAATTTCATTTCAAAACTAGTTCATATTCACAAATTAATCGAATTTCAAAATTCATATTTGATTTAGGTTACACATCAAAGAATATCATTATTCAGTTGAATCTTTACATTCAATTACTTAGGGCAAAATTGCTCGGATCGGGAATAAATAATTTATCTCAAATTAGTTTTAAAAAAGTAAGCTTGAAATAAAATAGGTTCGAATAAATAAGGTGGCGTTTAGTTTGTTTTTTGTTTTGCATTTTGAATTTTCAACATTAGCTACACAAAATAGAGAGATTAAAGGGACGACAAAAGGGATGGAAGGAACATGGAGGGGACCACAGAGAGGTTGGAGGATGACGGAGAGGTTGGATTGTGTGTCGTTTATTCGTTGTTTCCGAAAACATGGAAAATAAGAAAAAATTGTTTTTCGTTTTATGTGCTAACATCATTTTCTAAAACGGTCATTTTCTGTGGTTTATGTCTGTCGTTTTCAATTTTGTATTGACGAAAATCGAAAACTAAAAAGGGTGAACCGAACGCACTCTAAGTATTTAGAAAAATAGAATTTGAATAAATTAGATAAGTTATGATATAAAATAGTTTAAGTAAATTAAATAGGTTTGACAAAATAGGTTTGAATAAATTAAATATATTTTAATACAAAATAGTTTGCAGAGTAGTTCGAAAATCAAAATAGATTTGGTAGAAAATAATTAAATAAGACAGATAAAAGTTATACTTTAGTTCACATAAAACAATAATAAAACATATAATAGTTATAAAATAAATACTATTTTTAGGAAATATTCCAATCCGAACTAAATTTTCCGAACTTTACAAAATTTAGCTAACATCGATTTCAATGTCGTAATCAAACTCAAATTTAACTAAAAGTTAAATTTGAAACCTTTAGTTTGAACAAATTGTTCAAGTTAGATCACAACTCAAATTTCTCATTTTAATTTTTCATTTGAAGTTTGAATTTTTCATTCATTCCATGTTCTTTGTTTTAAACCAATTTTCAAATTTTGACTTGTCCATATATTTTGTTAAAGCAATTCAAAGGATCGGGATAAGATTTGGATAGTTTCAAAATTTTAAGCACGAATGGTTCGAACGATAGGCGAACAATAACGGCAAGTCAAGGCCAACAAATAAAACAAGTGAAACGGCAAAATTATATTTTTAAACATTCATTTCTATTTGAATCTTTATTCAAATTATTCCCAATTTCATCGCAATTCATTTGCAATTTCAATTTATACTTTACAAAATACTTAATATGTCACTTATCTATTTCAGTTCATATTAATTTATCAAAACGATTTATTAAATTTTATCCAAACATGCTCATCTAATCGGTTTCAAGTATTTATCGACGTTTAAATCAGAACCATACAGTCATCCCATTTTCGAAACTCGAAAATGAATACAAGTGATGTCACGATCATCCCCAGAATTATTTCCAAGCGACTAGAATGTGATTCTATATCAGTCTCGCATATATTGGACTTTGTATATACGTTAGCTATGCATATATTCAAAATCCGTACATATTTGACAGTCCAATCTCAACATCGAATAAAATACTCAAAACTCTTATCGTAGATTATATTTCAAAAAAAATAAAAAAATTGCTTTTCAAAACTATTACTTTAATTTCAAAATAATTCAAATTTTCAAAATACGCTCTCTCAAAAGTGATTCTTGTGATAATTCCACTCATTCTAGAGTATTGCTACTATCTAATGAGTTTTTAAACCCGATAAGCTAAGCTTTGTCAAACCAAAGCTCTGATACCAACTGTAACAACCTGCCTTTTTGACCACTCTAAGTCGGTATTTAAACCAACTCGGAACGTTCAAAATGACAGATTGTTATTTAGCTTAGCAAGTTTAAACAGAATTTACACAGAATCACATAAAACAAATATATACAGCGGAATAAAATTTCATAAAGTATCAGAGTTTACAAACAATTTTTATACAGCGGAAGAATATTAAATTATAAGTACATTTCAAGAAATTCTTTAAATAAATAAAAGCTTTACGATTTTTGTCGAGCGCGCCACATGCGTCTTTACGCTTCTCCACTTCGTTGAGAGACGAATTCTTTAAAATCCTCAACGTTCATATCTGACCCAAGCGTATAGCATAAAAGAAACACAACAAACGCTCGGATCAGGATTAATCATTGTTCAAGTAAATTAACTTCAATATAAACTGAATATAATAGTAAATCTTAACAGCCATTATATATTTGGGCATCAAACCTAGGTAAAGACTGCCACTTGAATTTTTATCAAAAATAAATAAATAAATAATAATAATAATAAAATAGAAGGAAAAAAATAAAAGACATTTCTACTTCAGACAGTATATACACAGGAAAAAAAAATCTCAAATGGTGATTGCTCATATAAACTGGCGGTTAAACATATCAAGTGTATGTATATACTTTCCCAAACCTTTAAATGTAAGCTCACATACCCAATTTTACTCCAACACAAGAACAAGTAATGTTTGCCTAGGCTAGTTTAGGTCCTGTGAACAATTGAAATGCATAGTTCATCACAACTAATATAAACAAGTTCTTTTGCATGCACACAACATAATTATATATCATTAAAAATAAGTTCTACTTGTGAAGGAGTGCCCAAAAGCAACCTACAGTACATACTCGCAACATTAAATAAAGGAGACAGACTCCTGTAATCAATGAATATTTATGGTGTATGCTGGATTTCAGTGAAGAAGGTAAACATTACAACATGACTAATTCGGTAAAATCAGCAATATGGGTAATTAATATGCAAACTTATGAGCAAACACTAGCATATAAAATGGATACTTCAGGTTCTTTTTTTTCTCTTCCATTTACTTGTATTTTAGTCTTATTTTCCTGTCAAATAAGGTACCAAGTAGACAAAATGGTAAGCCCCATGGTATATAAACATTCATATATCAAGGACAAAACACAACAGTGCAACTATTTGGTACTTGTATGGTCACAACAAGAGAACATGCAGGCAAGGAAAAACAAAATATGCCACCATTCAAAACAGCATAGGACTACACATGCAAAACAAGTATCATGTTGGCAATTTTATGAGTTTCATGCATGTATGAAATCAAGACAATATAGGGTGTTTCATGCCAGTGTAACATTGTTTCAGTTACCAGTCTACTAACTTGAATAAAATTTGCTAAACAAGTATTTTGAGGTCATGGCCATGCTCCAGTAACAGTAGAAAACACAACATCTAAGTGTCAAACCACACAATGGATTTACCATTTAATTTAGTTTATACCAAAATCAAAATCCTTGACTAAGAATTAATCAATCGTGGGCATTTACTCACCTCAAAACGCGAAGAAAAGGAGCAGTGATGGAGTTGTTGAACGGCGCATAGATCTGGAGCTCGTAGTAGTTCAACCGGAAGCAACGGACGGTGCGGTTGTAGTTTACAGTCTCCACGGTGGTGACGGCTTCAGAGAGAAGGGATGGGTGGCGAAGGGTTAAAACGTTGGGTTTGAGATGGAGTATTATATGTCTCCTTTTATTTAGCTTTTCTTATTTTGTTTGTTGGAGTGGAGGGGCAGCAGCTTTTCATTTATATATTTTTTAATGGTCAAAAGTTGGAGAATTAATCAAGGGGTTTTAAATGGAAGCAGCGATTTCTTTGCTAGGCTATACAGTGCCTTTTTTAATACTTAGTAACGTCAAAAGCAAATCTGGAAAATTGTTTAATATACTTAATGTGTATTTAATGTTTACCATTTATTTCTTCGTATTATTTCCATCGTATGTCAATTAATTTAGATTCATTACGAATCAAAATTAAATTCGGTTTACGGACCGCTAAACATTTATAGAATTTTTTTTTAATTTAAACGAACAGCGATCACCAAATTTGACAAACAAACATTGACATTTAAACTTATACATTCCCGAAATCATTTTATGAAGAATAATTATGTTCAAGATCTGATATTCCTATTGCTTATTAATAATTTACGTTTGCAGCAAAATTTAAGCATAGAATTATATTTCCATACTGTTCAAATTTCCTTTAATTAACCTTAAATGTACGCAGTTCAAATTTCGATCCAATTTAAAGTTGGAGTAAATTCACATGTCTAACCGTTTCTACGTTATTATGGTTATTATTTCACGATTATCATTTCAAACCCAGGTTTAAAAATATACTTATATTGAGAAATGTACATGTATAATTTATTAGATTATTAATGTTACCATAAATTTCGTTAACCACGCTAGTTAAACATATGCTATATATATCGTTGACATTTAATTTCTTTACAATTTCTTTTAATGAATTAAATTAAAATGTTGATTTAAATATTGATTATCGTATTTGTTCATGTAATAAGTCTTTAAACAAATCAAGGATTCGACTACTAAATTTCCTTTTATAAACAATTGTTCAAATTTAATGATTTCAAACATACATACAATTTGACAAACTTTTCCTTTGTTATAAATCATCGTTCATCCTGTCATAAATTGTCATTTATTGGAAATAAATTTAAAATCATGTATTAATAATATTATAAAATTAAATTTAAATCCATAACATTCAAATATCGAAATTAAATTTATACATACCAGATTAATTCAAAACCAAATTGAAATAAACTAGACTTCCAAATTCTAAGTAAAATTTCAAATATAAATTTCGATTATTAACGTTAAATACTTAATTTACTTTATATTTTTAACATCGAAATTTTTAAGTCGTTACAGGGAATGAGTTCCTTTTTACATTCACTCAAATATACTTTTAAATAAAAAGTTACATTTGTTAATTGCTTTCCTTATTGCAAATAAAACAATAAATAAAAGTTTCATTTTTGTTTGCATTTCTACATGCAAACCAAACATAAAAATGGAAGTTACATTTTTGATTTATAATTTTGATATGAATATAATCTTGATAGAAAGAATAGTTTTTAGAAATGCATTTTTATTGCAATTCTATATGAAATGAAAAGAGAAAATTTCTCAAAGGTCTTGTATGTAATAAACTGAGTCTTTTATTGTCACTTCAAAAAGAATGAATTGAAAATGTTTATTTAAGCTTTTGTAAAGAAGGAATAACTAAACATTCATATTTCTATAATTAAGGTAAAATAGACAAAAAAAAATCTTATTTTGTCTAAATTAAAAGAATGAAACAGAATATAGCATTGGAATATTTTATTAGAATTGAAATACAAATTAATCTCTAACGTAAATTTATATTAGTTAAAACCAACTATCCACTTTTATCAACTTACATTTGTTGAAAACAATTATTTATTTTAGTCAATTTATTCTAGTTAAACCAAAATAGACATTTTGTCAGAAATATTCATTTTGTCAAAATGAATTAGTTGAAGCAATTTTATATATATAGTTACATATATATCATATGTTTGGCAAGGCATATACTTGTCAAGATAGGTTAGTTAAATCAAAATTATCATTTTTGTGTCATTAGAATTGCCAAAACAATATAACCATGTTTGCTTGAGTTAAACTAGCAAAAATAGAAATTGTCAATAGAGACGAAGTTATTATGCTTATTCATTCATTGCAATAGAGATATTTTCTTGTCATGTGATTGGGACGATTATATTGTGTATTACACTTCCATTCACAAGTTACCCGACTTGTTTATGTGATTGGGACGATTATTTTCACACATCGCCCAAGTGCACAAATTAGTTTATTATATATTTGTTGGTTGAAACCCCACACGGGTGTTGGGATGAAAATTTACATACACTAATCCCAATATTCAGTTGTATGTTGATCGTTAGATCGACAGGCTGCGATGAGCGTTATTATTTAATTTTAACGCTTACACAGTGGAAATTACACTTTGGATGTAGATGGATGATTTGATGATTATACTGTTATTATCATATATATGATGTGTGTGAAATCCATATAATCCAAATTATATGGTAAATGATTGAGTCGCATTTCGATTCAGGTGTTCTTTTAAATGAGAATATTTTTACATTAGAAATCCTTTATATATAAAGTATATATATTTTCATAAAAAAAATATTGTTAATCAAGTATATGTTAAAACAAAGAATATTTGTAAAAGATAAGAATTTGTAATATAAAGAATACTTCCCATTTAGAATCTTTATATAAAGAATATTTTTAATGATTATTTTAAAATATATTTCCAAAAGATTATTAGGATTTGCAAATTATATTTTGTGATATAAATTGAGATGTGAAGTGGATTTATCGTGGACGATGTTTTAAATGACATTTGTCCTTTAATCCAATTTACATTGAAATTATCATTTGGAATTTATAAATCTATTTTATAGATTTAAAAAGGGCATTTTCTAAAAATCAAGTTTTACAATTTAATATATTAAATTGGAATTAAGTGGAAATTCGATTGGTAATAATCGAAATGGGCTTCTGTAAAAGAAGACCGATATTATAAATGGAATTTAAGAGGCCTTGCCGTTATTCCATTTATATTATTAGTCCGATACAGAAATTTATATCGATTATGTATTGATTTGATTTCTGTGGAATTCCATATTTTGGAAATTGATTTGTGGGTTTATCGTGAATTGTGTTTTAAAGGACACTAGTTTTTTAACCTGTTTAAGACAAGATTTATTCCTTAAATAAATGATCTTGTAATAATGATTTTTGATATAGAATCAAAACTGGAGTTTTAATAAATCTTTTAAGGAAGATTTAAGATTTTATTTTCAGAGTTTATCTTTGATAAAATTAATGAGAATTTTCTAATATGAATATCTTATGAAAAGAATACTCGGAGTTGGAATGTGGTGTAATGTGTGATCTTCCAATATTTGCTTCTTAATCACAAAATACGCGAGTTATTCAGAAAGACCGGGTTTAACCCATTCTGAATAATCATCACGACGATCAAGAGTCGAAGATGAAGGCGGTGGTTGAAGACCGAAGGTTTTCACATCGTTGGGATGATGATGACTGGTATCTTGAATTGGGATTGGCCTTCCAAGGCAAGGTATTTAGTAATGATCGTCCAAACGCATTTGGAGATCGACGGACACGTTGTTTCGCTCAGACCCAGAGCGGACTTGTAAATGGATTGTGTGTCTGACATTGTATTCATTTCTACTGTATTTGTTGAACGCTACTGATTATATATTTCTGTTTGGTGGTGAAGAATTTATTCTTTACATATCACCCTTCTCTAAGACGTATGAGCTTAGAGGTTATATATATATTGGTAGATGATCAATGATATGGTAGGGTCTGACAATGTGACATGCCAAGATGCAAATGATCAAGGCTTTGTTGAAAAGCAGGCCTTGTGGTTGATGATCAAAGCACAGTCTCTTTAGGCATAGCTTTGTGTATATCGTGACTTCGCGAGCCTCACACACCGGTTGAGTCTAAAACGGGAGAAGGGAACGCAGGGAGTGCACACGTTTCTTTCAGGCTAGAAGTGGTGTTGGGCTTTGACACGACCCGACATTTGCTTGTGTGGTTGATGGAATTTTTGCGAGGCCTCGGTTTATTCTTATCGGTCGCCATCGGCTGATTTGTAGATCCATTAGGATCGGGGAACGTGTGTTCAGGCATAACTAATCCACTAAAGTATTTGTGGACCGGCCCTGCTGTATCCAAGGGTTCGCCAGCGTCCGAATCCTGAGGCATTGCAAGAGTGTCTCAAATCGGTCAGGAGCTCCTCCCTAGCCTTGACTCATGATGGAAACCCAATTTCCAATACGCCCCTTGCGGTTTTGATTGTATAACTTGTATGGCGACATAGTAGATGGTATCTATGTCGTCTAGGATTGATATTATATTTGAAATGTTTTATGTATATATACACACTAATAATAATATTGTTTTTACGTATCAAGCATCTTTTGATCATTATAAGGTAAAACCCTATCTTCCGGTTTGCGTTGCATTGTGTGATGGGACCTGGGTCTTATAATGGTTTCATTTTTCTAAAAAGCATTGCGTTATTTGACGATTTACTTTATTTTATGCACTGGCAATCCAATGGAGTAAACCCGTTCCGTGTAAATGGTGTGGTCCTGTGATTAGCCTACTTATTAGATAAGTTAAGTATAGAATTCTCACACTAGTCCCACGACTGACCTGTAGTTTGTTTCACCTTGCAAACTCGGGTGCCCTCTTTCCATACGGGCAGTCGAGTAGCTTTTTACAGATATAGTTAAGCAGGATCCTGGATTGAAGCCTGAAGCTGGGTCCAGAATATTGATGGCCTTCCGCTGAGATTAGTTCCGCTGTAATTTATCTTCCGCTGTATTATTTATCGATGTACTCTGATATATTCTGTACTCTGATGTAACATTTATTATTGATGTTATAAAAGTCTGTATTGTTGTCCTGATGTGTTGTATGCCCAAAGTTAACGTACGCGGGTTTTGAACGGTCTTGATCGATCTTGCGATCGATTGGGGTCGGGCGAAATCCGGGTCGTTACAGGCGTGGTCCTGTGATTAGCCTTATTATTATTAGATAACTTAAGTAAGATTTCTCACACCAGTCCCATGACTGACTCGTAGTTTGTTTCACTTTGCAAACTCGGGTGCCCTCTTCTCCGCACGGGCGGTCAAGTGGCTTGTTTTGCAGATATCTATTCATTAGGCAGGATTCTGGATTGAAGCTTAAAGCTATGTCCTGAGCATGATAGTCTTCCGCTGTATTAGTTTAATTGTTTCTGCTGCATTGTATTACATTTGTTGTAAATTAATCTTCCGCTGTATTTTATTCGATGTACTCTGATATATTCTGTACTCTGATGTAACATTATTATGATGTAATAAAAGTCTTCTATTATTTGTTCTGATGTGTTGTATGCCCAGAGTTAGCGTATTCGAGTTTTGATCGGTCTTAGTCGATTTAACGATCGATTAGGTCCGGGCGAAATCTGAATCGTTACATTTCTCTAGATCGGTGACATTACACTTTGCTTGGGTATGACCCAACTAGCTATGTTGCCCGCCCGATTTCTATCATTTCCCAGTTGTGAGGCTAGAGGCTATGTCTATTTTTTCAGAATACCTGATCAACATTCACTTTGAATGTCACATAGTCAAACCCGTCAATTCACTAAATCGATTTCCAAAAATATCATCGGTATAAAAAGCAAAGGAACGAATTCCTCCGCCACTAGACGTAATACCATTACGAGATCAACCGTACGTGGATTCATTAGGTATACTCTGTCAGATACCCATCCATACAAGTTGTCCTGGGACTGGACAAACAGAAAGCACCATTCTGGAACAAAACGACCCTTGCATTTCACTCCGTCTTCAATTTTCTTCAGCATAATATAATTCGCAGCGCTTATGCCTATACGGAGTGTTTTTCGGATAATATATCCAACCGGTCTCTCCGTATTGACACTGATGGTCAAAACACTTCGATAGTCGGTTATTTAACTATCGAAGTAAAACAAACATTCAATCAAATTGTAACGTCCCATATTTTTCTGCCATTTAAATTAGCATATTTAAATATGTTCATATATTTTATTTGAAATATAATGGATTTTTAATCGAATTTATTTATTTAAAATGGAATTCGAATATATATTTATATATTAATTAAAACGAGCTCGAAACGAGGCGGTAGTTCGTGATTTTAGATTTGAACTTTAACTGAATATACTGGATCCAATATAAGTTGGATTTCTGTGAAACGAGAAACGTTTGAACCGATTCGATTATATTTTTCTAATGAAAGAGAAAAATCGAGATTTCAGCTTATAGATTTCAAGTTACATCCAATTCAAATTTTCAAATAGTCGCTGTGAAATCGTTTTTAAATGATTTTTAATCACAAAATACGCGAGTTATTCAGAAAGACCGGGTTTAACCCATTTTGAATAATCCTCACGACGATCAAGAGTCGAAGATGATGGTGGTTGAAGACCGAAGGTTTTCAGATCGTTGGGATGGTGATGACTGGTATCTTGAATTGGGACTATACATCCCAAGACAAGGTATTTGGTAATGATCGTCCAAACGTATTTAGAGATCGACGGACACGTTGTTTCGCTCAGACCCAGAACGGACTTGTAAATGGATTACGTGTCTGACATTGTATTCCTTTCTACTGTATTTGTTGAATGCTACTGATTATATATTTCTGTTTGGTGGTGAAGAATTTATTCTTTACTTATCACCCTTCTCTAAGACGTATGAGCTTAGAGGTTATATATATATTGGTAGATGATCAATAATATGGTAGGGTCTGACAATGTGGCATGTGCTAAGATGCAAATGATCAAGGCTTTGTTGAAAAGCAGGCCTTGTGGTTGATGATCAAAGCATAGCCTGTTTAGGCATAGCTTTGTGTATATTGTGACTTCGCGAGCCTCACACCCCGGTATGAGTCAAAAACGGGATTAGGACTGCAGGGAGTGCACACGTTTCTTTCTAGCTAGGGGTAGTGCCGGTGCTTTAACACGACCCAGCATTTTACTTATGTGGATTTTGGATTGAGGTACCTCGGGTTTTTATAGGCCGGAAGTGGTCATACTATAGGTTCATAGGAACCGCGAAACGTGTGTTCAGGGATTGCCAATCCACTACTGTTAGGTGGGGACCGGCCCTGAAGATCCAAGGGTTCACTGCCGGGGATCCTGAGGCATTTGCCAGAGTGTCTCGAATCGGAAGAGGACGATCCCTAGCCTCGATTTCATGACAGAAAACCGTTTCCCAATACGACATCACAGTTTTGATTGTAAACTTATATATATATATATATATATATATATATATATATATATATATGGCGACATAGTAGGATGGGGTACTATGCCGTCTAAGATTAATGCATTTATATTGAAATGTTTTAAATATATATATATACACACTAATAATAATATCGTTTTTACGTATCAAGCATCTTTTGACCATTATAAGGTAAAACCCTATCCTCTGGTGTGCGTTGCATTGTGTGATGGGACCTGGGTCTTATAATGGTTTCATTTTTTCTAAAAAGCATTACGTTATTTGACGATTTACTTTAATTATGCATTGGCAATCCAATGGAGTAAACTCGTTCCGCGTTAGCGGCGTGGTCCTGTGATTAGCCTACTTATTAGATAGGTTAAGTTAAGAATTCTCGCACCAGTCCCACGACTGACCTGTAGTTTGTTTCACTTTGCAAACTCGGGTGCCCTCTTTCCACACGGGCAGTCGAGTAGCTTTTTGCAGATATAGTTAAGCAGGATCGTGGATTGAAGCCTGAAGCTGGGTCCAGAATATTGATGGTCTTCCGCTAAGACTAGTTCCGCTGCAATGTATTTAATTTATCGTAAAAGTATCTTCCGCTGTATTATTTATTGATGTACTCTGATATATTCTGTACTCTGATGTAACATTTATTATTGATGTTATAAAAGTCTGTGTTGTTGTTCTGATGTGTTGTATGCCCAAAGTTAATGTACGCGGGTTTTGAACGGTCTTGATCGATCTTTCGATCGATTGGCGTCGGGCGAAATGCGGGTCGTTACAAAGGCCTAAAATAATATTTTGGAATTTCTAAATATTTTTCCAGAATTTTATAATGTTTAAATTCGCTAATTAACACCAATCACCCTTAATTAGCCATAATTAGTGAGGAACTATGCAAATCACTCACCTTAGCCACAAATAAAACTTAGATCCGAAATAAATCTCTAATTTGGCGCGAATACTTATGCTAAACAACAGCTCTAATCTTGATTTGGTGAAGATCTCGCTTGATTTGATGTTGCTAAGCTTAATCTTCAAGTAGAAAGTGATTTGGAGGTGATTTAGAGGTTGGAGGCCATTTTTAGGGTTTCTAAGAGGTAAGTGGAGGCTAGAAAACTGAAATAGAATGAAATCCTATCTCTTTTCAGCCTTCCCATAACCCTAATCCCGAAATGGGTTATGGGCCCAATTACTAATCAACTTATTTGGTCCGATTAAGCAGTTTTTCACCTTCCAAACCTTATTTCAGCCATATCTCCCAAACGATAAGTCCGTTTCTCACATGTGACCACTTTACGGAAAGGTAAACCATCATCCGGAGCCAATGGAAGTGGTTTCAGGTCAAAATTCCTTTCCAATCAAAAGTTATGATCGAAACAAGATCAGCTAGGGGCAAAACGGTCATTTAAAAATCGACAAAAATCATGAACATGGGAAATGGCTCTAATGGTTGTTTCCCAAAGTTACATGACCATACAACTTCATATGGGAAAGAAATAAATATTCTACGATCCTCCAATGCGTAGAATGCGGGTTGTTACACTGATACTATGGGAACAACCTACCTAGTGTAGTACTACTTTCCGCCGATCCGCCTTACTAAAAGTGTCCTTAATCGAATGCCTAACTAATAGATAGAACGCCATGCCAATTGACTGGTCAAGACGAAGCTGCTGCGCTTTGCTACCTTCGAAAGAGTGGTTTCAGCTCGCGCTCTCCCCTACCAGAGTCAAAGAGGCCAGCCCTCAATTCCAATCAGAGAGGCGGTTAAAGGCCAGGTCCGGACCATTGAAGGAATGTAACTGCGCAAACTACGTAAGAAAGAGGAAAGACAACTAGCCAGGCGGAACAGAACAAGCAAACGATTCAGCTTCCACTGTCACTGGGTTGGAACCATTCTTTGAGTCTAGCAGAAAGGAAAGACAATAGTACGCAAGTAGCAGAGGTGACTAAGAAAGCCAAGCAAAATGCCTGGATAAAGAAGTAGGGCTTAGCCCGTAGCTTCAAGTGAAAAGGAAGCGAACTGTGAACTTGAAAGCTCACTGTTTCTAACGGCTTGCAATCTTAGGCGCGGTGTACATAATATGGGCACGGTAAGCTCAATTTTAGGTGGGAATACGAACTATTGCTATCCGTCACGATCACTATTAGGCCTAGTAACGGCTCACTGATTATACGCTTTTAAAGTTCAAATTTCAAAGTTCAGATTTCAAATTTTGATATGTTATTTAAGCTAAACATCAATGTTTTAATTCAAAATGAATTAGAATTCAATTTTCTATATTCATGCTGTATGATAAGACGAGTTGCTGCGTCTTCGTCTTATAGATAGGAGAAGATCCCCGAAGGCTTCCTTAAGTCGTTGTAGCTATAATTTTTCCCTTCTGATAAATGGGATTTTCCTCACAGGCAAGTGCCCTTATTGGGAGGCGCCTTAAGGCAACTTATAGTACATCGTATGATCCAGTAGCTTGGAATTCTGACAATGAGAAAGCAGCCTTACTTCAACAGAGCGAAGTACAGGCAAGGGAACACGCTTTGGAACAAGAATAAAGGGAGATTACTCGGGTAGTTATGAAAACGGACAGCATACCATTCCAAAAGAATGGAGCGAAGGTGCACCAACTTATTGACCGGGAAGGCACCACAATGGAAAATCACTCTTTTGGCGGGGCAGGACGAAAGCGCAGAGTGCTCTATGGCTGGCTTTCACCAGTCGGTCATTCCTTTACTCGATGGGATATTCAATTAAGAAAAAGGAGCATCCTAAGATGCAGATGAAAAGATGACCAAAGATCTTATATTATCTGTCCCCTTCTCCCCGGATCTGGTTAGCTTGAAGTTGGCCAAACGCTTTCTTCATTTTCAATGAGCTTTCGCTTTCCTTGAGTTGGCCGCTGGGTCCTTGTCCTTAGGACATTCTACTCTCTCTTTTCTATGGGGACAATCTTCTTATTGTTGAATGTATGATAGGAGGAAAGGACGGACTTAAATAAGGGATGCTAGTACCGTAACTAACCGCTTTCTTCTTTGTGATGAGGGACTCTCTGGTCCTTTCTTTGTCTTTGCTTTCCTCTTCTCTAATGCGCATATTGAGACTACGCACCTTCGCCAACGAAAAGCACGATAAATAGCGCTTTACCACATAGTATACTTACCACATTGTTGTCATATCGATGAATCATTTCAGGATGATGAGCAGGTATTATGCGAGGCAGGCCACCTCTCTTCAAATAGACGAACTATAAGCTCTTTCAGTATAGGTAGCTTCATACGCTCTCTGAGGCGATACCGCGCACTACTCTAAATAAAGAAAGGGTGGTATGTAAGAGCCCCTCTTTCCTAGCAGCAAGCCTGATCACCGACTTCGCGAACAGATACAAAGATAGGGTTGGGGAGTGGCAATGAGCGAGGTAGCTTCTAGAATCAATGGATGATTGGAGATGCAATTGTGTATTCGAATTTGTGAGATACCAGATTTGTCCAGTATATTAATTGCTGGATATCTATGTGGTGGATTGATGTACCAACATTACTATTCAAACTGTGGCCTTACAATCACCGGATCTGGGCCTAATAGTACGTGTCAAGACACCTATGTAAATCAGATGTGATATGCTCAATCATCCCAGTGACTTCTTAGCCGTGCTTTCTTTATCGAATCAGCTATTTTCTTTCGGGGAGAGTTGTGAGGTATCATTACACAGGAGGTGGGTAGTTCAATCCCAAGAAAATTGCTTGTGCTGCCCCCTCCTCTGTCCATTCCGTGAGTTTGTTCCGAGTTACTTGTATGGGGTTATTTCCGAAATCAAATCCAAACTTGTAAGTGACAGTTAGCTCCGATCATCCGCTTCCTCGGAGCCTACACCAGTGGATTCATCCATCGATCTACTGATCCCCTTCCTTTTCCCATCAATCTCTTTGTGTGATTTTGTCTGAAAGAAAGGATTGACCGATAGGGAGGGAATGCAGGGCTCAGTGAAGGAGTGCGGATAGAACCACTAGAAGGGTGGGCTAAAGCTGGTATTTCTTTATATCCGTTAAGCTAAAAAATATCAAGTAAGGACCTAAGCACATCCGTCCTTTTTCATCTCCTATGAACAGACGCACAAGAGTTCCTTTGGTACACGCCACTAGCTTTTTAACCACTTAACCGAGAACAGTCAAATCACACAATTCATAGGCTTCTCCTCTAACGAAGTCATAACCACATGCTCTTTCCTGTATCACCTACGCAAATCCTAAGCGAGCTCTTCACACTTCCTTTTCCTTAGTCCAAATAAAATAAGGAGTAGAACCCGGTACCAATAACCAATATGCTCAAGTCTCCCTATCGGAAACATAGTATTGGCGCGACAGGCAATTAATATACCTCAAGGAGTGGCTTAGGAAAAAGTCTTATTTGAATAAGGAAGAATAGTTTGGCTCCTTTTAGTCGCCCTTCCGTTTCTCATTTGGAATTTCATCATAGGTAAGGCAAAGCGATATCTTTTAAAGAAGCATCTGGTTCACTCTTTCTTTCGTGAGTTAACCCACCCTTTGATTTTAAGGATTTGAGTAATTCGGGATCTATACTACTTGGAATGGCTTTCTCATATTGAGCCATTTTGTCTAGTGGCATTCGATCACAGAAGCCCTTGACAACTGCATAATTCAGTATAATTTGTTCTTCAATTGGAAGTGGTGAATATTGTGGTTGTTTGGGCACTTTTGTAAGCCTTGCACCTCTATTAGGTAATGCCTAAGTCGCTGCATCAAGGTTTGAGCCAAATTGAGCGAAGGCGGCCACTTCGCGATATTGTGCCAATTCCAGTTTTGAACTACCGCGGGCTTGTTTCATAGTTTTCAACTGAGCGGCAGACACGACGCGACTGACAGATAAGCCAACGTTAATTGCAGGTCTAATTCCGCGATAAAAGAGCTCTGTTTCCGAACAGATTTGTCCATCAGTAATGGGATCACATTGGTGGGGATATAGGCCGAAACGTCTCCAGCTTAAGTTTCAATGATGGGTAACGCAGTCAAGCTACCTACACCTGTCTGGTCCAACCGTTTAGCGGCTCTTTGTAGAAGACGGGAATGTCCCAGGGAAAGCCTCACGGCATGGTGGTCAGCATAACAATAATGACATTTGTCGATATGCTACCGCCTGTTTACTAAGATCATCAAATATTATTAATGCATGCATGGAATTATCGCGGAAACATTCCCCCATGGCGCACCTAGAATATGGGGCCAAAAACTGCAGAGGAGCAGGATCCGAAGCGGTGGCTGCTACAAGAATGGAATATTTCAAAGCATTCGCTTCAGTTGTAATTTGAATGAATTGTGCCATAGTCGATTGTTTCTGTCCAATCGCTACATAGTCACAATACAATGTCTCACTCTCAGAGCTTTCGTTCTTGCTTTTGGTTTAATATAGTATCGATAGCAATAGTTGTTTTTCCAGTTTATCTGTCCCCGATTATAAGTTCGCATTGACCACGGCCTATAGGAACCAGGCTATCTACCGCTTTTAACCATGTTTGCATGGGTTCATGCACAAATTTACGCTCAATAATCCCTGGGGCTTTCACTTTGACACGTCTTTGTTCGTGATTGTTTAGAGACCCTTTTCCATCAATAGGTACCCCCAGCGCATCAACCACACGGCCTAACATGGCCTTTCCTGCGGTAACAACCACAATGGATCCAGTGCGCTTGACAAGATCCCCTTCTTTAGTAGCGGTATCACTACCAAAGAGAACAATACTTACATTCTCATTCTCAAGATTTAAGGCTATTCCTTTCACACCGCTGGCAAATTCAACCATTTCCCCAGCTTGAATCTCATTCATCCTTAAACTCATGCAATCCCATCTCCAACTGAGACCACTCGACCGATTTCATCTACTTGAAAATTCATGTAAAAGTTGGTCATTCTACTTTCTAATAGAGTCGTGAGTTCCGCTGCTCCGGGAGAGAATTCATACTAAAAGAAAGAAAGTGGGGTAAGTGAAATTCTCTTTCTCAATCAACGAGGAAAATCAAAATATACCTATGAACCGAACGAAAGCACTAACCCCAGAGCTTGGGCAAAGTGGGGACCTAGTATATTAATTGGTGCCCTGATTGACAAGGTCGACATATACGTCGTTTAGCCAAAAAATGCTCTCGTTGTGAAAAAAACCCAGTATATTAATTGGCGGCGACTTCTTGGATATTGACTTCTGGTAAGGTCCAACTCTCCGTAGTGTCCCTATAGACTCTCAACAGAATGTCTAGTTGGGACACGATTTTCTCTTGAAGCGCTGCTCGAGCTAAACCATCGACTTTTTCCACGAGATTCAGAGAATTGATCACGCCAGTTATTTTACCGGAATTAATATACTGGGGGCTACTAAAAGGGCTATAGATAAACTGATACCCAGGGAAATATGTAATCACATACTAGAATATCCATCAATACAAGTATAGCATAGACAAAAGATAGAATCATCATACACACTCCAGTGCAGGGACAGGATTTTCTCTTGAAGCCTTGCGAGCTACCATACTGCTCTACCCCGCAAGAATAATTTTAAATTAACTCATATTAAGACGTTGTACTAACTTTGACTTTCAAGTGTTAAGCATAAGGCATTCCATCGGGTTCTTTTTCATCCGATAGAAGATTGTCGAGTTCTTAAAGATCAGATCATTTATGAAATGATGGTGTCATTGAAATAGACCCTCCTAAGGAACCAGTGGTCACCTCAAATCCGGTATTTGGTTTAGTTGGAGATATTCTTTGCCCGATAGCTGAGATCTTGCCAAGCATGACCTATTCTAGTTTTAGCACCGAAAGAGAAATTGCAGAGCTGCGACTATCGGACACGAATGCAGTCGCGGATCAAAATATGATGAAAGAGATATTCAAGGAAAATGGAGCACTCGTGTTAGTCAAAGGAGTAGGAAGCGCCAAGGACGATTGATTGCTATGCAGGCGACCCTTGAGACGAGGAACTATCAAAAAGAAAAGAATAAGCATCATCAGAACGATCCGAAGAAAGTAGGCAAGGGGCAAAGACTTGAAGTGAAGAGCACCGATTGACGCTCCCTAGTGTTTATTGAGCTCAAAGTGGATGAGAGAGATTTCTATGCTCTCTATGCTATGGTCTTCGCTTCGCAGCTAGTCTCGATTCAAAGACAGTGGAAGGATCCATCCTTTAGCTTTTCTATCTCTACATCCCAGTATATTAATTGGGGCCTGCACTTTCCACCGACCCCACGAGCCCTAGCTTCTTCAACTTTGGCTAGCACTTCCAAACTTCATCGGACCTCCATTCTCAACCTTCAAAACAACCCCACTGACTCCCATTTGCAATGAACCAGGGACAATGGACATGGTAGCAATCCGCTAATGGAGCACACCCCATCAACCCCCCTTTCCCCCTAGTCAAACGGGAGCGATCCTTGGAAGGCGAACATCTCATTTTCAATGTGGAAGTTTTACTTTGGGGCCTCGATGATTTCATCAATGAATTGGCAAGGAAGCACAAGTAATAAGAGTGAAATGAATCTGAAAGGATAAAGTCAGATACAAAGGGCAAGGAATGCCTCCTAACATGGGTCAACCCCACTTAACCCTCGAATCGATTAGTGGTTGTGTTTAAAATTTTGCCTTTTTACGCCTAAAAAAAGTCGTGGTTGGACCAGCAAATCAACTAAACAGCATGGCATGCATATAATATAGCAAGACAGATAACAATGGAATAAGAACATTGCATTCAGTAGTATTCTTATGAATCTATCCAATAGACAAGTGGACGAAAACCACTTTAAGATAAGCTATCCGAAATGTTTTCTTAAATATGGGCACCTTCCAATTTGATCCAAAAGGATATCCTGGAAGAAAGGCTTTTTTTAGCTGAGGTGCCAGTATATTAATTGGGGAGGTATTAATTCGGAAGGGCCCAATCATCGGTTAAGTTCGGTCCCCTTCGGGCGCCTCACTAACGCTCGCCTTCTCTTCACTCTAGACAAGGGCACTAATGGACACGGGGAGGGAGCAGGCGAAGCATGTCGTTCGTAATGGGAAGAGAGCTTCCTTCGGGCGCCCGCCTCTTTGTTGGACCGCGAACACAGTGGTCTCTGACTTTAAATCTCTTATATTCATTGGAAAGTTCTTTTCGATACGAAACCAATGGTTCCGGTTTTAGGAGAATCCGACGGTCAGATTTTCCGTAACATCAATTTGAAGTTAATGGTTGAAATTCACGAAAGGTCGCTGCGCGGCGCGTTCTATTCAAACCATTATATATATATATATCGTCGATTTCCATTCAAAACGTATTTTATAAATCATTTATAAATTCATTTAAAATGATTTCAACTTCATTTTCAATTTTAAATCAAAATTGAATATTCCATATCATTATAATATTAAAATGATATTATTTTCAAAATATCTGATTTTTAAATCCATTTCCCTTTCGTATCCATTTCTAGAATGAATAAAATCAAATTATAAACCCGTTTGAGTTGAAATGACATTTAACTACTTAACTCAGCTTCATTTTTCAATATTATTGTGTCCATCCAAAATCGGACATCAAAACCACATTTTGATTATTTACCGAATTTATTTTAAAATATTCGTTATTTCCGAATTGGAATGTGACTCAAACAATTAACATATAATTTTAATTATATGGATTTCATACATCGCATTTAGTTTACAATAATGATAAATAATCATCAAACATTCAAACATCATCCTGAGTGCATTCTGCAACTGTATAAGCATTAAAATAAATAAATAATGATCATGACAGTCTGTCAACCAATCGATTGACATACTACTAAATATTGGGATTAGTGTATGTCAAATATCATCCCAATACCCGTGCGGGGTTTTCATCCAACAAATACTGATTATTATTTGTGCGCTTGGGCGATGTGTAGAAAATTAGTGTCCCAATCAAGATCAGGTAAATAGGTGTATATAAACAAGTCGTCCGAGTTGTAAATGAATATTTACTCCATTTCAACCATCATAAATATATTAACATTTTTCTAACATGTTAGATACCACAAACCACCATCACAAAACACAAATCACCAAATCATTCATATAAATAAATACTCAACTACCCAATGCCATTTACGGCGCCACAAGTGGCCATCCGCGGAGTATGAAATGTGTAACAACCCTGAATTTTGGGGTAAATTTAAAATTTTATTTAAAGTGATTTTAATGGGTTTTGACTATTTTAAATAATTTATTTTAAATAATAATGGTAAAAATTTATTTTAATTGAAGCTAAAACAAATATAACTTTAAAAACGAGCTTGAAATGACGAGGTAGTTTGAAATTTTAATTTTAAAACTTTGACTGAATGTACACAATACAAAATAAATCAGAATTGAGTGAAACCAAAAATATTTAAATCTATTTAATTATATCTTTCTAACGAATCTGAAAAATTGAAATTTCGTTTTAAAAAGTTATGGCCATTTCTTTTTTTAGTAAGGTCGCTGTAAGAATTTATATAATATAATATATATATATGGTCCAAAAAGCTACTTTTCACATACGAAGGAATTTGAACTCGAAACCACTTCCATTGAGTCCGGAATGACGTTTCTGCATTTAAAAAGTATAAATACTTATATATTTGGAGTTTCGAAAATTATTTGTTTAAAAATGTATTTTTAATATAAAATATATAGCCATAGAAAATAGTGATTTTTCAAACAGTGTCCGTTTCTGACGAAACCACTTTTGTTGGATTCGGAATATTAAATTATTGCTAGGTTTCAAATTTTAGAATTTTCCAAGGTAGTACGTGAGCGTGGCAAAAGAAACAGTATTTAGTCAGTTTCGGTCAAAATTAATTGACTGAAAAATAGCCATTTTTCAAAATGTCTCAGAATTCAACGAAATAAATTTTGTTGGATTCGTATCATCAAAACAAAGCTAAAAATGATTTTTTGGTAATTTTTAGAATTAAAATATAATTATAATTGATTTTCCAGTGTAAACGGGCAAATTTTTGACTTTAAAAATTCATTAAAAATTCATACGGGCTCAGAATTGAACGAAATTAATTTTCGTAGGTCCACAGCATCAAAACATAGCTAAATATATTTTTCGAGAATTTTTGAAGTTAATTTGTGACCTCGGTGAATTTTCATGTACGGTATACATTAAAATATTAATAAAATAATATAATTATTCCAAAACTCATAATAAATTTCGGAATTGGGTCCTGTAACATGTTCCATTGCATTCAGAAGGCCTCAAAACCTTAAGAACGACAGTAAGCAGGCTTAAATCGGAGTTCGGACCAAAACGGGCTTTAACGGGCTAATTAAATTATTAAATAATGATTAGGATAACCTAATATAATATTATATATTCCGAAAACACTGTTCATCGTCCTTCCTCTTCTCATTTCAGCCGCCACTTGAACCCACCACTCTTCAAAACTTCATTCTCAGTTTTCTCCTCCGTTTCTTAACGGAATTTAGCGTGTGAGTACTCATTTCGAAGCTCTTCCCGAGCTCTTCGATCTCCGACAAGTCCCAGCACCTCTCGTGCATCGTAGCTCCGCCACCAAGGCAGAGAAGCCGCCGCCGTTTGCTGCAAACCGGGCCCCATCACGGCGATCACACCTCCTCCCTTCTCCGGCGCAGGTAGACCTCTCCAAGCCGGACAACCTCCAACAAACGGTTCGTGAAACCATCGCCTACAACTCCAGAAAATCGAATTTGAAGTTTTGAACGTTCTAAGGTAAATTCTATTTCAGATTTCCCCACGCTTTTAAGCGTTGCTGCAGCAGTTGTTAAAGGCCTGATTTTGATTTTTCCTTTGAATTTGCATTGGAATTGTTCCAGATCCGAAACCAAGTGAATTCGAACATCAAATCTAATCGAATCTGAAGCATCTCCTCAGACCAAACACTGTGAGAATTTTATTTTATTTTTAATTTAATTTAATTATTAAATTATTATTTGCGTGGTTGTTGAGCGTAGAAAAAAAGAAAAAAAAACATGATATTTAGAGCATGGATCTGAACGATTCACCCCGTATGTTGTTGAATCTAAATTGATTAGAACGACATGAGGTTAGATCTGAAATTTTAAGGTTTAAATTTGAATTAAGAATTAATTAAAATTAATTAAGTATGTGTTATTTATTTAACCATGCTATGTTGATTTTGTATATGCTATGTAAAATCCCATCTTGAAATTTACTTCGATGTTAGTTATTGCATCTGATCCTGTTGTTGTGTCTGGATGTTGTTATGTGACTTGTGATGATATCTACATTCTCTTTTTATGTAAAATGGGAATAGAGAAGAAAAATTAACGTTTATTTTGATGTTAATAGGAAGTAAACTCACCGCATGTAAATTAACATTTTTGATGTTAATATTATAAAATTCACCGTAGGATGTAAATTAACATTTTTGTTAATGTTAATATTAATAAGAAATAACATCGTATGAGAAATTACATCGCATGTCGAAATTTAATTATGTACAAGTAAAGTAAGAAATTTGCGACGTTATGAAATTTACATTTTATTATGTAAATTTATATGAGTTTCACCGCATGTATAAATCTACATTATTTTTTCCATGTAGATTAAATAGTAATTTTGACCATAGGGGGATTTCACATTTTATTTATGTGAATAAAGTAATTCAACGTATGATAAAATTAACATTATATTTAATGGTAATAATAAGAATATATAAAAAGTAATTTAACCGTATGATGGCATTAACATTTTAATGTTAATATTAAAAAGTAATTTAATCGCATGTATAAATTAACATTTTTAATGTTAATATTAAAAAGAAATTTCAATTAAATATTATTTGATGCAAATAAAATAAGAATGCGACTTGTGTTAGATTTTACATTTTATTATGTAAAATTGAAATGTCGGAGAATTTAACATTTTTGTTAATGTTAAAAATAAGAAATTTCATCGTATGACAAATTTAACATATTTGTTAATGTTAGAATATTGGAATTTACGATGACATAAAATTTACATCTTATTATGTAAATAAAATAATGAAATTTGGAGATGACATAAATATTACATTTTATTATGTAAATTAACGTTAGAATTTCACCATATGAAAAGTTTACATTTTTTATTAATGTTAATATATATGAACATTCACCGTAGGAGGAGTTTACATTTTTATTTATGTAAATAAAGGAAATTTTTACCGTATGAAAATTCACATATTTATTAATGTAAATTAAAGAGAATATTTAACCGTAGGATTTGTTAACATTATTTTTAATGTTAATATATGTGAATTTAACCGTAGGATTTGTTAACATTATCTTTAACGTTAATACATAAAAAAATTCACCGTAGAAAGATTTACATTAATTTTAATGTACTAAAAAGAATGGACTTTACATTGTGTTTAAAGAGTAAATTTTACATTGTAAAGAAGAATGGATTTTATGTTGTAACTTGAGAATAGAAGTTTACATTTTGTTGAATGCAAATTCAAGAAAATGTGACAAGAATGAGAATTTACATTTTCCTTAATGTAAATATATAGAAATTTCACCGTATGTGAAATTTACATTTTTCTTAATGTAAATATACATGAATTTCACCGTATGTCCATTTTACATTATTTTTAATGTAAATTATATAGTAATCACAACGTAGGATAATTTTGCATTATTTTATAATGTAAATAAAAAGGGGATTTACACTGTAGGAAATTAACATTATTTATAATGTTAAGATAAAAGAATGATATCGTAGGATGAATTGACATTATTTATAATGTTAATAAAAAGAGAATTGACCGTAGTATAAGTGACATTATTTATGATATTAATAAAAAGAAAATTTACCGTAGGATAAGTGACATTATTTATAATGTTAATAAAAAGAGTATTGACCGTAGGATAAGTTACGTTATTTTATAATGTAATTTAAAGAAATTTAGACCGCATGACATGAATTACATTTATTTATGTAATTTATAAATGAAATTAGACCACACGACATAAATTACATTTATTTATGTAATTTATGAATGAATGAAGCCCGCATAATATAAAATACATTTTTATATGTATTTTATGAATGAATTAAGACCTCATAAAATAAATTACATTTTTATATGTAATTTATGAATGAATTAACATCGCATGAAATAAAATACATTTGTATATGCATTTTATGAATGAGTTAAGATCGCATGAAATAAATTACATTTTATTTTATGAATGAAATTAGTCCGCATAAAGTAAATTACATTTTTATATGTAATTTATGAATGAATTTTCATCGTATGAAATAAATTACATATTATTATGTAAATTATGAATGAATTTAACCCGCATGAATGAAATTTCATTTTTTCTATGAAATGAATGTATGGGTTTACTTTGTAAATAAAGATTACATTTTTATAATGTAAACAAGAAGTAGGATTCACATTGTAAATAAAATTTATATTTTTATATGTACTTAAGAACGATGAATTATAAATTACATTTTACATGTAAAAAGGAATTGGACGATGAAATATAATTTACATTTTACCGTAAATTAAAGAAATTAAAAGAATCAAAAAGGAAGAATTCATCATTCAAGTATGATTTTCATTTCTCTGTAAATGAAGGGATAAAAGGATAAAGAAGGAAAATATACTTAAGAATAAAGAGTTAAACGGGTTACGTTTATATATATATAAAAATATAATTAAAATTAAACGAATCGAGCGCGGTATTTCGCGTTTTAAAATTATATCTTTAAATGACAATACAGGAAGATCCGACCGTCGGATTTTCTTGAAACTGAAACTGCTAGGACCGTCTTGGAAAAATCTTTCCAACGATATATAATACGTCAAAATCCAACGGTTAGATTTTGAGATATGTGAAAATCAAAATTGATTGAAAATAGCACCAGAATCGCCATTGACCTGAATCGTCGCTGATTAAAGATTTAATTATTTTCAATTAAATAGAATAGGAAATAATAGTTATAAATTAGAAATAACGATAGGGAAGAGTTTTCAATATATATATATATATATATATATATATATATATATATATATATATATATATATATATACAAAGATTATTTGGAAAGGCCGAGTTAATCTCATTCCAAATAATCAAAACGACGATGAGAATTGAAGAAGAAGACGACTAATGAAGACCGTCAATCTTCCCCTCAGGAAGACAGCGATTGAGACTTTGAATTGATTTGCTCCCAATTCGAGGTCATGATCGTCGTTCGAACGAACATGTTGATTGAACGGATTTGGCTTTCGCTCGGACCCAGAGCATAAGCGTAAATGGATTGCATGTCTGACGTGGTATTCCTTTACACTGTAGCTATTGATCTCTGCTAAACATATATCTGTTTGGTGTCTTTCACCCTTCTCTGAGACGTACGAGCTCAGAGGTTATATGTTGGCGGAAATCAATGATATGGTATGGATTGACGATGTGGCATGCCAAGATGCATGTGATCAAGGCTTTGTTGAAAAGCAGGCCTTGTGGGATGATCAAAGCATAGCCTGTTTAGGCATAGCTTTGTGTATGACGTGACTTCACGAGCCTCACACACCGGCGGAGTCTAAAACGGGAGAAGGGAACGCAGGGAGTGCACACGTTTCTTTCTAGCTAGAGTGGTGCCAGGGACCTACCAGCGCTGGCATTTATTCATTGTGGTTGTTGGATTTTTCGAGGCCTCGATTTATGCGGTCGCCACTGGCCGTATTATAGGTCCAAAAGGACCGGGAAGCGTGTGTTCAGGAATTGCTAATCCATTAAGCGTTAACGTATGGACCGGCCCTGCAGCTATCCAAGGGTTGGACAGAGTACCAATCCTGGGGCATTGCTAGAGTGTCTCGAATCGGTAAGGATCTCCTCCCTAGCCTTGACTCAGATGGAAATCCAAATTCCAAATACGACCCTACGGTTTTGATTGTATTACTAGTATGGAGATATAGCAGGATGGGGTACTATGTTTCCTAGGATTGATACATTTATTTTGAAATGTTTTTATTATACACTAATAATAATATTAAACTCGTATTTGCCGTATTTAGCATGTTTAATCACCATAAGGGAAAACTCTATCCTTTGGTGTGCGTTGCATTGTGTGATGGGACTTGAGTCTTACGGTGATTCCATTTTTCTAAAAAGCATTGCGATGTTGTACGTTCTGACACTTTAAATTATGCACGACAATCCATTGAGTAAACCCGTTCCGCATTAGCGGCGTGGTCTTTGGATTTGTCATATTATTATTACTAAACTAGTTATGAATTCTCATACCAGTCCCACGACTGACCCGTAGTTTGTTTCACCTTTTTGCAAACTCGGGTGCCCTCTTTTCTACACGGGCAGCCAAGTAAACAGGTTCATTCTTTGCTTGGAGCCTTCTTGGAGTTGCTCATTATCTTTGCTTGGATTTGCTTTTGCGGAGAGGTGATGACTTGGAGCTTTGAGGACAGCTATCATTTACTTCTATTGCATTTTTCTATCTTTAAGTTCAGTCATTAGACTTGTTTCATTTCGTATTGCTTATTTTGGGAGTTGGAACTTATTTTCATTTCTGTAAACTTGATGTAATAATTTGGATTCTGTGACTGTTGGGATTCTGTGGTTTATGACATTATATTTCCGCTGCTATGATGTTATTATGCTATGGTTTTCCTCTGCTATATTGTATCAGTGATATGTATTGTTATATTTATGTTGTATTCCATATGATTATTCCTTACTTTCACCTAGTGGAAGTTTGGGGTCATCACAGTTGGTATCAGAGCTTAGGTTAAACTTAGCTTTGGAATATAACATATTTATAACAAATTCGTTTACATAGAATCACAATATTCTATGGCGGACATTTCATGTGATACACAATAGCCAGTCACTTTCGTCATCTTTTCATTCATCCTTCGATCTTTTCTATCTCTTAGAACCACCATTACAGTTGTTCTGACTCTTCCCTTGATCGTACAGAACTAACTAGAAATGGGTACTCGGGCCGCTAGAACTAGTAGAGCTAGAGCAAGGAGGCAAGACGCTACTGGAACTGAGGAGCTTTATTCCCAACGACACGGTTAAGAAGTTAGAAATTAAAACATTCTACGTTCTCTAGGTTAGTTCCTACTCTTCTATTTCTCTTTTCCTTTTCGAGGACGAAAAGTTCTTAAGTGGGGGAGATTGTAACAACCCTGAATTTTGGGGTAAATTTAAAATTTTATTTAAAGTGATTTTAATGGGTTTTGACTATTTTAAATAATTTATTTTAAATAATAATGGTAAAAATTTATTTTAATTGAAGCTAAAACAAATATAATTTTAAAAATGAGCTTGAAATGACGAGGTAGCTTGAAATTTTAATTTTAAAACTTTGACTGAATGTACACAATACAAAATAAATCAGAATTGAGTGAAACCAAAAATATTTAAATCTGTTTAATTATATCTTTCTAACGAATCTGAAAAATTGAAATTTCGTTTTAAAAAGTTATGGCCATTTCTTTTTTTTAGTAAGGTCGCTGTAAGAATTTATATAATATAATATATATATATATGGTCCAAAAAGCTACTTTTCACATACGAAGGAATTTGAACTCGAAACCACTTTCATTGAGTCCGGAATGACGTTTTTGCATTTAAAAAGTATAAACACTTATATATTTGGAGTTTTGAAAATGGTTTGTTTAAAAATGTATTTTTAATATAAAATATATAGCCATAGAAAATAGTGATTTTTCAAACAGTGTCCGTTTCTGACGAAACCACTTTTGTAGGATTCGGAATATTAAATTATTGCTAGGTTTCAAATTTTAGAATTTTCCAAGCTAGTACGTGAGCGTGGCAAAAGAAACAGTATTTAATCAGTTTCGGTCAAAATTAATTGACTGAAAAATAGCCATTTTTCAAAATGTCTCAGAATTCAAGGAAATAAATTTTGTTGGATTCGTATCATCAAAACAAAGCTAAAAATGATTTTTTGGTAATTTTTAGAATTAAAATATAATTATAATTGATTTTTCAGTGTAAACGGGCAAATTTTTGACTTTAAAAATTCATTAAAAATTCATACGCGCTCAGAATTGAACGAAATTAATTTTCATAGGTCCACAGCATCAAAACATAGCTAAATATATTTTTCGAGAATTTTTGAAGTTAATTTGTGACCTCGGTGAATTTTCATGTACGGTATACATTAAAATATTAATAAAATAATATAATTATTCCAAAACTCATAATAAATTTCGGAATTGGGTCCTGTAACATGTTCCTTTGCGTTCAGAAGGCCTCAAAACCTTAAGAACGACAGTAAGCAGGTCTAAATCGGAGTTCGGACCAAAACGGGCTTTAACGGGCTAATTAAATTATTAAATAATGATTAGGATAACCTAATATAATATTATATATTCCGAAAACACTGTTCATCGTCCTTCCTCTTCTCATTTCAGCCGCCACTTGAACCCACCACTCTTCAAAACTTCATTCTCAGTTTTCTCCTCCGTTTCTTAACGGAATTTAGTGTGTGAGTACTCATTTCGAAGCTCTTCCCGAGCTCTTCGATCTCCGACAAGTCCCAGCACCTCTCGTGCATCGTAGCTCCGCCACCAAGGCAGAGAAGCCGCCGCCGTTTGCTGCAAACCGGGCCCCATCACGGCGATCGCACCTCCTCCCTTCTCCGGCGCAGGTAGACCTCTCCAAGCCGGACAACCTCCAACAAACGGTTTGTGAAACCATCGCCTACAACTCCAGAAAATCGAATTTGAAGTTTTGAACGTTCTAAGGTAAATTCTATTTCAGATTTCCCCACGCTTTTAAGCGTTGCTGCAGCAGTTGTTAAAGGCCTGTTTTTGATTTTTCCTTTGAATTTGCATTGGAATTGTTCCAGATCCGAAACCAAGTAAATTCGAACATCAAATCTAATCGAACCTGAAGCAACTCCTCAGACCAAACACTGTGAGATTTTTTTTTTAATTTAATTTAATTATTAAATTATTATTTGCATGGTTGTTGAGCATAGAAAAAAAGAAAAAAAAACATGATATTTAGAACATGGATCTGAACGATTCACCCCGTATGTTGTTGAATCTAAATTGATTAGAACGACATGAGGTTAGATCTGAAATTTTAAGGTTTAAATTTGAATTAAGAATTAATTAAAATTAATTAAGTATGTGTTATTTATTTAACCATGCTATGTTGATTTTGTATATGCTATGTAAAATCCCATCTTGAAATTTACTTCGATGTTAGTTATTGCATCTGATCCTGTTGTTGTGTCTGGATGTTGTTATGTGACTTGTGATGAAATCTACATTCTCTTTTTATGTAAAATGGGAATAGAGAAGAAAAATTAACGTTTATTTTGATGTTAATAGGAAGTAAACTCACCGCATGTAAATTAACATTTTTGATGTTAATATTATAAAATTCACCGTAGGATGTAAATTAACATTTTTGTTAATGTCAATATTAATAAGAAATAACATCGTATGAGAAATTACATCGCATGTCGAAATTTAATTATGTACAAGTAAAGTAAGAAATTTGCGACGTTATGAAATTTACATTTTATTATGTAAATTTATATGAGTTTCACCGCATGTATAAATCTACATTATTTTTTCCATGTAGATTAAATAGTAATTTTGACCATAGGGGAATTTCACATTTTATTTATGTGAATAAAGTAATTCAACGTATGATAAAATTAACATTATATTTAATGGTAATAATAAGAATATATAAAAAGTAATTTAACCGTATGATGGCATTAACGTTTTAATGTTAATATTAAAAAGAAATTTAATCGCATGTATAAATTAACATTTTTAATGTTAATATTAAAATTTCAATTTACATATTATTTGATGCAAATAAAATAAGAATGCGACTTGTGTTAGATTTTACATTTTATTATGTAAAATTGAAATGTAGGAGAATTTAACATTTTGGTTAATGTTAAAAATAAGAAATTTCATCGTATAACAAATTTAACATTTTTGTTAATGTTAAAAATAAGAAATTTCATCGTATGACAAATTTAACATATTTGTTAATGTTAGAATATTGGAATTTACGATGACATAAAATTTACATCTTATTATGTAAATAAAATATTGAAATTTGGAGATGACATAAATATTACATTTTATTATGTAAATTAACGTTAGAATTTCACCATATGAAAAGTTTACATTTTTTATTAATGTTAATATATATGAACATTCACCGTAGGAGGAGTTTACATTTTTATTTATGTAAATAAAGGAAATTTTTACCGTATGAAAATTCACATATTTATTAATGTAAATTAAAGAGAATATTTAACCGTAGGATTTGTTAACATTATTTTTAATGTTAATATATGTGAATTTAACCGTAGGATTTGTTAACATTATTTTTAATGTTAATATATGTGAATTTAACCGTAGGATTTGTTAACATTATCTTTAACGTTAATACATAAAAAATTTCACCGTAGGAAGATTTACATTAATTTTAATGTACTAAAAAGAATGGACTTTACATTGTGTTTAAAGAGTAAATTTTACATTGTAAAGAAGAATGGATTTTATGTTGTAACTTGAGAATAGAAGTTTACATTTTGTTGAATGCAAATTCAAGAAAATGTGACAAGAATGAGAATTTACATTTTCCTTAATGTAAATATATAGAAATTTCACCGTATGTGAAATTTACATTTTTCTTAATGTAAATATACATGAATTTCACCGTATGTCCATTTTACATTATTTTTAATGTAAATTATATAGTAATCACAACGTAGGATAATTTTGCATTATTTTATAATGTAAATAAAAAGGGGATTTACACTGTAGGAAATTAACATTATTTATAATGTTAAGATAAAAGAATTATATCGTAGGATGAATTGACATTATTTATAATGTTAATAAAAAGAGAATTGACCGTAGTATAAGTGACATTATTTATGATATTAATAAAAAGAAAATTTACCGTAGGATAAGTGACATTATTTATAATGTTAATAAAAAGAGAATTGACCGTAGGATAAGTTACGTTATTTTATAATGTAATTTAAAGAAATTTAGACCGCATGACATTAATTACATTTATTTATGTAATTTATAAATGAAATTAGACCACACGACATAAATTACATTTATTTATGTAATTTATGAATGAATGAAGCCCGCATAATATAAAATACATTTTTATATATATTTTATGAATGAATTAAGACCTCATAAAATAAATTACATTTTTATATGTAATTTATGAATGAATTAACATCGCATGAAATAAAATACATTTGTATATGCATTTTATGAATGAGTTAAGATCGCATGAAATAAATTACATTTTATTTTATGAATGAAATTAGTCCGCATAAAGTAAATTACATTTTTATATGTAATTTATGAATGAATTTTCATCGTATGAAATAAATTACATATTATTATGTAAATTATGAATGAATTTAACCCGCATGAATGAAATTTCATTTTTTCTATGAAATGAGTGTATGGGTTTACTTTGTAAATAAAGATTACATTTTTATAATGTAAACAAGAAGTAGGATTCACATTGTAAATAAAATTTATATTTTTATATGTACTTAAGAACGATGAATTATAAATTACATTTTACATGTAAGAAGAAATTGGACGATGAAATATAATTTATATTTTACCGTAAATTAAAGAAATTAAAAGAATCAAAAAGGAAGAATTCATCATTCAAGTATGATTTTCATTTCTCTGTAAATGAAGGGATAAAAGGATAAAGAAGGAAAATATACTTAAGAATAAAGAGTTAAACGGGTTACGTTTATATATATATATATATATAATTAAAATTAAACGAATCGAGCGCGGTATTTCGCGTTTTAAAATTATATCTTTAAATGACAATACAAGAAGATCCGACCGTTGGATTTTCTTGAAACTGAAACTGCTAGGACCGTCTTGGAAAAATCTTTCCAACGATATATAATACGTCAAAATCCAACGGTTAGATTTTGAGATATGTGAAAATCAAAATTGATTGGAAATAGCACCAGAATCGCCATTGACCTGAATCGTCGCTGATTAAAGATTTAATTATTTTCAATTAAATAGAATAGGAAATAATCGTTGTAAATTAGAAATAACGATAGGGAAGAGTTTTCAATATATATATATATATATACGAAGATTATTTGGAAAGGCCGAGTTAATCTCATTCCAAATAATCAAAACGACGATGAGAATTGAAGAAGAAGACGACTAATGAAGACCGTCAATCTTCCCCTCAGGAAGACAACGATTGAGGCTTTGAATTGATTTGCTCCCAATTCGAGGTCATGATCGTCGTTCGAACGAACATGTTGATTGAACGGATTTGGCTTTCGCTCAGACCCAGAGCATAAGCGTAAATGGATTGCATGTCTGACGTGGTATTCCTTTACACTGTACCTATTGATCTCTGCTAAACATATATCTGTTTGGTGTCTTTCACCCTTCTCTGAGTCGTACGAGCTCAGAGGTTATATGTTGGCAGAAATCAATGATATGGTATGGATTGACGATGTGGCATGCCAAGATGCATGTGATCAAGGCTTTGTTGAAAAGCAGACCTTGTGGGATGATCAAAGCATAGCCTGTTTAGGCATAGCTTTGTGTATGACGTGACTTCACGAGCCTCACACACCGGCGGAGTCTAAAACGGGAGAAGGGAACGCAGGGAGTGCACACGTTTCTTTCTAGCTAGAGTGGTGCCAGGGACCTACCAGCGCTGGCATTTATTCATTGTGGTTGTTGGATTTTTCGAGGCCTCGATTTATGCGGTCGCCACTGGCCGTATTATAGGTCCAAAAGGACCGGGAAGCGTGTGTTCAGGAATTGCTAATCCATTAAGCGTTAACGTATGGACCGACCCTGCAGCTATCCAAGGATTGGACAGAGTACCAATCCTGGGGCATTGCTAGAGTGTCTCGAATCGGTAAGGATCTCCTCCCTAGCCTTGACTCAGATGGAAATCCAAATTCCAAATACGACCCTACGGTTTTGATTGTATTACTAGTATGGAGATATAGTAGGATGGGGTACTATGTTTCCTAGGACTGATACATTTATTTTGAAATGTTTTTATTATACACTAATAATAATATTAAACTCGTATTTGCCGTATTTAGCATGTTTAATCACCATAAGGGAAAACTCTATCCTCTGGTGTGCGTTGCATTGTGTGATGGGACTTGAGTCTTACGGTGATTCCATTTTTCTAAAAAGCATTGCGATGTTGTACGTTCTGACACTTTAAATTATGCACGACAATCCATTGAGTAAACCCGTTCCGCATTAGCGGCGTGGTCTTTGGATTTGTCATATTATTATTACTAAACTAGTTATGAATTCTCATACCAGCCCCACGACTGACCCGTAGTTTGTTTCACCTTTTTGCAAACTCGGGTGCCCTTTTTTCTACACGAGCAGCCAAGTAAACAGGTTCATTCTTTGCTTGGAGCCTTCTTGGAGTTGCTCATTATCTTTGCTTGGATTTGCTTTTGCGGAGAGGTGATGACTTGGAGCTTTGAGAACAGCTATCATTTACTTCTATTGCATTTTTCTATCTTTAAGTTCAGTCATTAGACTTGTTTCATTTCGTATTGCTTATTTTGGGAGTTGGAACTTATTTTCATTTCTGTAAACTTGATGTAATAATTTGGATTCTATGACTGTTGGGATTCTGTGGTTTATGACATTATATTTCCGCTGCTATGATGTTATTATGCTATGGTTTTCCTCTGCTATATTGTATCAGTGATATGTATTGTTATATTTATGTTGTATTCCATATGATTATTCCTTACATTCACCTAGTGGAAGTTTGGGGTAATCACAAAATGCGAGTGTCGCTAATATCCATACATCGCTTCCAATTTAAATTATTTGTGGGAATTCGTGTGTTGAACTCCAAATAAAACTACATGATAAAATATTGAGTGAGAAGGAGTTCTCACTTTGATTTTAACTCCGTCGGTCTTTAATTGGCAATTTTGGTACCGTTTAGGTTTGTATTTGCCCCAAATTCAAACAAGCTCCAAAATTGGACCCGGTCAATTTTGTTGTAAAGCTCTCGACTCTACGATCGCAACGGATCTAGTTTCGCGCGATTCTGAGTTCGTAGCAAAAAGTTATTAGCTTGCGAAGTTTAGATCATGATTTAAATAATTACTTAAATTAATTTACAACCAAAATTCGATTCAACGTTGCTTCCACTCCTTCCATCGTCGTTGCCGCAGCCCGGGGCCTTGCGCCACTGACCTGGGCCCACCGCCGCCTCCCCCTATGCGAGGCGAGCATCTGCCTGAATTGGCGAGCCCAGTTCACCGTTTGCGATTAAGATTTCGCCCCCCCCCCCCCCCCCAAATCCACATCGAACCCGATTGCGCCGCAACCGCCACTCCGTCTTGTCGTGCACCACCACTAAAAGCTCCACCTTGCCACCCTTTACCAACCCCTTTCCACCTTGGCCTGAAAACGCCTCTCGCGGCCGCCACAGGTCAACTTCTGTTTGCTGCTTCTTCGAAACGTTGATCCCTGTTCATCCCTGTTTTCCGATCACCACTTCCATTTTCAGGCCGACCAATCTAAAGAAAAGTTGTGGCCTGACCTTTCTGCTAATATTCTCTCTTTTGTGCCACTATCAAATACTCGTCGGTTTGCTCACAATTCTCCAAAAAACCGAAGTCAGTTTTCTGACTTTGACCATCGATTCAGGCGAATCCGTGCGATGATAGACCATGAAATTTTTGTGGTAGGTAGAGAACATCATACACTACAATATTGCTTTTTTGTGTTTGGGCTAATTGCTTAACTATTGGAAGATATAAATTAATTTGTGATCTAGGGTTGTTCTGCAAAATATTTTCAAGGGGAAAAGGGCTGCTGCGAAAATTTGGAGGAAGAAGAGAAAATGAGGGTTTGTGGAAGGAAAAGATATTATATAGGGGTGATTTATGATTTTATATTAATTACCTAGTTTACGCTCTCCCTGTTTGACGTTTAGCGATGCCCCGGTCACACACAAACTCCGTTGGCGATGAAAATTGACATGCTGCTATGTCTTGACGATAGAGTCCTAACAAAACTGGTTTGTCAAATTTTGAATCCGTTTGCTCAAAAAGCTCTGTTTTTTGCTTAAATGGCAAGTTGATTCACAATTTATTATGCATGGCCACATACTAGCTCCAAAAATTACGAAAATTGGAATCTAGCAATAATTTAATATTCCGGATACAACAAAAGTGGTTACGTTGAAAACGGAGGTCGTTTGCAAAATGTCTATTTTTAAGGGCTTTATTTATATTAAAAATATATATAAATTCCATAGCGACTATTTTAAATTTTAAACCGGACATAACTTACAATTTATAAAGCGAAATCTTAGTTTCTTACATTCGTTAGAAAGATATTGTTCAAAATATTCGGATGGTTTCTTGTTTCACTGAAATCCGATTTATTTTGAATTCTATACATTCAATTGAAATATAAATCGAATTTTTAAACTACCACGCCATTTTAGGCTCGTTTTATAATTAATATAATTTATACGTCCAAACTTCGATTTAAATAAATTTTTAGTCGTTATTATTTAAAATAAATCATTTTAAACATTCATAACCCATTAAAATAGCTAAAATAAAATTTTTAAATTGGTTCATAAATTCCGGGCTGTTACAATCTCCCCCACTTAAAATCTTTTCGACCTCGAAAAGGAACGGAACTAAATGTTGTTTAACTAACCAACTCAACTTTCATTGTGGCTTGAGATCTTCAATTTTTCAATTTCTAAGAACTTTCTAATTTCTCAAAAATTTGGCTAACACCCTAAATTTTTGAATAATTTCGCCATAACCTCCTTTGTACGGGGAGGGTTTGAAAATTTTATTGGACCGTATTAAGCACCCAATAAATCAATAAAAAGCACACACAATTTTTTGACCTGTGTAAAAATGTCGAAATCTCATAACTTGCCCCAGTGTTGGAAATAAAATAATCCATGTTAATTAAAAACAAGAGAGTCGTGAATTTTTGTCATCTCCAGGCCTATCTTAGGTTTTTATTAAATCCTTCCCCGAGCACCGTTACATGTATTTAACTAAGTCCATAATCAGTCTTCTGTTCAACCTGTAATTCATTCCTCGCCATACAAGCATCTCGCCAGTATGGAAATCCAAACCTCGTCATAAAAGCGCCAAATGCTTATATGGAATATGATATGATATAGTATGCCATGCGGTGTAGTTCATAATTTATTTAATGCAATCCTATGGCGTATGTTTATAATCTCACGCAGAACACCCATCACGACGCATCCAAAAACACTCACAGTAGTTTATATAATAAATAAAATTGCGCATTCAACTCATTAAGGTGCACATGTTTGTTGGGCACGCAATTTATTTCTTTACTCTACAGCGAATCCATTAACCTGGTCAACATACATATGTACATATCTCTGTATGCAATTCCAATCAATTTTCAATTCAGTTTAAAATTTGACTCAATTTGGCATTACTTACCGTTCATCGTTTTATTGGTTTTATCAATCTTTGGATTAGTTAAATTAATTATCACACAACACAACCATCAACCCATTAATTGGTTAACTTTTCACATATATAACTTTTATATACTCAAAAATCAAAATTTCAGTGTCAAATCTCAAGCAGTAAATTCTAACTATATTTTGGTTCCCCCACCAATCAATTGGAATTATATATCCACCTTCCAAACTCGAACACAGACACTGATGATGAGGCCTCTTCATCAAAATCATCCCCGGGCGACTAAAGCATGATTATATATCTATCCAGTATATTTGAGACATCGAATACACGCTAGCTAGGCGTATGTATATGCAAAATCTTCTTATACCTGACAAGTGATAGTCCAAAATCAATATAAAATAAAATATTCTAATATGTATAATAAGACATAATTTTCAAAATTAAAATTGTTTTTAGAAATAACACTCTTCGAACTCATTCAAAGGTATTACTAACCCTATCTCTAACGAGTCCTTCCCATAGGATATTACTAATCCTATCTATGATGACTCTTTCGTTTGGTTCTAACCTTGTTCTCGAGCTTTGTAAACCAAGGCTCTAATACCAACTGAGACGACCCAGACTTCCCCAAGGAGATGGAGGAGCCCGGATTGCTTTGAGAACATGATGCATCAGAACACAAACAATATAACATTTCATTGCTATTACAACAACTACATTAGAGTACAAGAATATACCAGAGTATATTATACAATGGAAAAATATCGTAGATTTAAATTACATTTAAATACATAAACATAATGTATAGCGGAAAACATCAACTACCACAACTGAGAGAAATACACGGATACAAAGCTTTCCGAATATAGTTCCAATTATAATCCAGGATCCTATGAAAAGAAATATCTGCGAAAACCAAAACTACTAGCTGCCCATGTGGAAAATATGAGCACCCAAAGTTTAGGTTAAAACAATAAACTCTGAGCCAATCATGGGGCTGGTGTGAGAACTAAAAAATTTATTAACTTTATTTTAAAGTTGGGTAAATCAAAGGTGTAACAACCCGGATTTTCAGAACCAATTTAAAATTTTTATTTTAGCTATTTTAATGGATTTTGAATATTTAAATTGATTTATTTTTAATAACAACGATTAAAAATTTATTTTTATCGAAGTTAGAACGAATAAATTTATTTTAATTATAAAATGAGCCTGAAATGGCGTGGTAGTTCGAAAATTCGATTTTAAATTTCAAATGAATGTACAGAATTCAAAATAAGTCAGAATTGGACAAAACAAGAAATATTTGAATCTGTATAATTATATCTTTCTAACGAATATAAGAAACTTAGATTTCACTATATAAATTGAAAGCTATGTCCGGTTTAAAATTTAAAATAGTCACTGTGGAATTTATATATATTTTAATATATAAATAGCCTTGAAAAATAGGCATTTTGAAACAACCTCCGTTTTTGATGAAACTACTTTCGTTGGATCCGAAATGTCAAATCATTGCTAGTTCCAATTTTCATAATTTTTGGAATTAATACGTGAGCGTGGAAAAAGAAAACGTGTTTTGTCAATTTCAGTAGGATTGGATCGACTAGAAAATGGACATTTTTCAAACGGTCTCCAAATTTGACGAAATTAGTTTTGTTAGGTCCATATCGTCAAAACATAGCTAGATTTATTTTTCTAGAATTTTTGGAGTCGGTATGTGTTCCCGAAAAATTAAAATGTACGTTTAAATTCAATATACATTGATTTGTATTTTAATTTAAATTAAAACCGATCGTAGCAGTCGAATTGGCTTACGGGACATGTCCCATTATGTCCGAAATGGGGTTATTTGGCTAGAGGCGACAGTCGTTGGATTTGATTTGGAGTTTGTAGCATTAAACTAGTTATTTACGAATTAATTTATATTAATATATATATACTCAAGTCAAACAATTTCTCTCCACTAAACCCTATGTCAAGACACGATCAAACAAATTTATCAGTCGTCACCCACAAAAGAACGATCCATGATTTCCGGTCTTTGATCCCTCCGATCTCGTCCATGGCGATGCCTTAGGTGGCGGGGTCAACGACAAAAGGGTGCGACTATGCGAGGGCTACGTTCTGGCGGAGGCGCTCGACCTCCGATGAGCTGACGAAGGCGCGGCGGCGGTTTAAAGGGCATACGGTTTTAGGGGAAATTAGGAAATTTTGGTGATCACTGGGGTTCGGGATTGGGTCAGTGGGCACGGTGTAATGTCCTGTATTTTACGGTTAAATAATTAATTTATTTAATTATTTAAATAATGGTTTAGAGATTCATATGGACGTTTAATTAAATAATATTGAATATTTAATTAATTTAAATAATATAATAATACAATTAAATCCGAAATAGTCGGAAATAGTGAATTGACAATATAATGTGAACTGGACAATTTAAAATATTTAATTCAGCATAGAATTTGAATTAGAATAACGAATATATTATTTGAACGACAGTTGAATGTATAATTTATATTATAATTATAATCGAGCTCAAAATGGCGCGGCAGTTCGCTATTTGGCGATTTGAACTTCAACTGAGTATACAGGGTCTGTTTTAAATCGGATTTCTGTGAAACAAGAAACGTTCGGAGCTGGTGAAGTATATTTTTCTAATGGAAGAGAAAAATCGGGATTTCATTGTGTAGATTTTGATTTATGTCCAAATCAAATTTTAGAAAAGTCGCTATAGAATTCCTTTATGATTTGTAATGATTTATATAGATTATATATGGATTTTTCAATATAAATTGAATATCGATTCAATCGGGATTTGAATATCGAGTTATAAATCCAATTCGAGCTATACGATATTCTGTGTGAATATATATACGATAATATATATTTATTTATATTTAATTTAATTGTTTTTAAATATATTTATATATTTAAATGGGTTATTTGGAGCTTTAAAAATAACCAGTTTTGAAAACGACATCTATTTTCGACGAAACTAATTTTGTTGGATCCGTAATGTCAAATTATTGTTGGATTTCAAGTTTCATGATTATTGAAGTCAGTATGTAGCCGTACGGATTTTAAATGTGAAAAACAGTCAATATTTTGATGATTAAAAATACGCTGTGTGAGCAAACAGAGTAAGAATTCGACAAAACCAGTTTCGTTGGGTCTGTAACCCCAAACTGTAGTTGCATACCAATTTTCGTGATTTTTGGGTATCGTATGTGGTCATAGGATTTTTAAGGATAAGTACAAGTAGCGGTTGCTTAGAAATTGATATAATAATCGAATATAAAAATATTTAAAAAAATTCTATAAATACACACCAACTCTTCTAACCCTAAACCTATTTCTCTCTGGTCAATCTTTCATCCGCCGTCATGTTTCTTTCCTGGAAACAAAATCGTGGAATTCAGAAATATATATAAAACCAAATTGAAGACTAAAAATCATCAAATATATATATATATATATGTGTCTTACACATGCTACGGTTAAGTCCATACTTACATGTCATAATTTACATGTCCTATCATATTCCGGTTAAGTCCATATTTACATGTCATAATTTACATGTCACCCCACTTAACCCTCTAACCATACCCATGTCTTATTATGGTCAGTATTCTTTAATTCATTCCTTATGACGAACGGTGCACGACCTCTCACATTAGACCGAACAATTTGTGGCCGTTGGATTTGCCGGGCGGTTCCGGGCAGTCTTACGCCACAAACTGGGTCTAACCTCATGTCATTAACCGTTACGCCTACAATTCATTCCTTTGACCTCTCACATTAGACGTCCAATTGTGACCGCTGGATTTGCCGGGCGGTTCCGGGCAGTCTTACGTCACAATTGCGCCTAACCTCATGTCAAAGGTTAATTAACATCGTATTTCACCCATACCCAATTTTCATGTCATATATATCCAATTAAACATATAATTATGTCTATAATATTGCCTATTCCAAATTGTCACTAATTACACATTAATTAGCCTCAATTACAAATTTACAATTTTAGGAAATTACATCAATTCCATGTAATTCATACCCAAATATGCTAATTTCACATATTATCCAATTATCCAATAATATCCAATTTTCCAAATTTCCCATATTCCCAATATTCCACATCGTTCCCACGTATTCGCATTCGCGGGTATTTTTAATATAGGCTTGAAGGTAGCCTAGGTCCACAAATAAAAGGAATAGGGGTAAGAAGAGAGAATCAATTCATAGAACATTGGAATAAAACATCATCATGAAATAAAGAGGCATATAGACTAGCATAGAGGCATAATAAAAGATTCAACATGAATAAACCGATAAAAGGTATGAACTTTACATAGAAACATAGGCATATGATGACATGAATCAAAAAGGTGGAGACTTGGTGAGATTTTCATTACAAACATATATATGAATCCTTTTTACAACTTTTTCATGCTACTTTAATCCCATTAGATTTGTGAAAATAATTGTACTCACCTTTCGTGGCTTAAGAAAAGGATTAATGAATTGAAATTGGTGCAGAAACGTTGAATAGACATTGATTAATCTTCTTTAATTGTTGTTGAAGCTCTAAACTTTGATTTGAATTGTTTATGAACACTTGAGATTTAATTTAGAGGCGGCGGCTAGGGTTTAAGAGAGAGCTTGACAGCATAATGGTGTCAAAGATAATATTTTATGAATTGGGGTTAGGTCTTAAGGTGTATATATAGATGTCTAGGATCGATTAGAGCTCTTAGGTTAACCCAGAAATCATCAGGACCACTCAGATGCAACATCAGCCCTCAGCGCGAATCGGGCCACGGGCTGACAGCCAAGCACCCTAGATCGATCTCTAGTCGACCCAGCGGGGCTTGGGTCGACTCCAAAAATGGTGCGCGGTTCAGCTATTCCCCCTCCCGATTTGCTGTTTTGAATTTTTTTGAATATTTATTAATTTAATTTATACATATATATATATATATATATATATATATATTTCTCTCATATGCATACAAACTTCAGGGCTTAATAACATCTTCATAAGGTATCCGTTTCGTGCAAACCAAATGTCTATCTTGACCCAAAATTTTGAGACGAACATAATAGCGCAACCCATTTCACTTAATTCTTCTTCTAAAAATTAGGTATACTTTAATTTTTGAATTTCAATGTTATAATATTATGGGGTGTTACATTCTCCCCTCCTTAAAGGATTTCGTCCCCGAAATCTCCAAGTTAAGAAGAATGTATCCTACTATCCAATCATCCATCTACTCAACCATCATCCACAAGCATCCATTGTCCTTAAAATATTTCTAATGCTTTTCATGTACATATGCATAGTGTGTGTATATGTCTGTATATTAATGCAAAATTAGGTGGTCTACTGATTCAGTCGACCTCCTTGATGCAAATAATGATAGTGCCATGTATCCATCATGTATGCAAAGAACCCTATACATATCATTACTACATGTGTGCACAACCATTCATTTAAATGCAACGTCCATATGGTACACACATTCAATGTACATTCATTTTACTAAATACATCCATATGAAAGTGACTGAGCCGATCTAGTGCCTAAAGTGTGTGTATATGCATCCACGAGCAACCGCTAGCAAACACTTGCATCCACATGCATCCACCATACATAACATGTCTCAAACACATGTTTCAACCATAGGATTACCCTATCTAAAGGTCAAAGATACTAGCGAGAGGACATGCTAAAGATAGAACAAGTACAAGCTAAGCGATAAAGGAGAAATTAAAAGACATACCCTCGAAAAGAAAAGGGTACATTGAACGTATCTTCTCTTCCGTCTCCCAAGTAGCGTCGCTCTCATCATCTCCCCGTTGCACTTTGACTAGCTTGACCTCTCGATTCCTCAACTTCTTAATCTCCGACCCAAGAATGCATGTAGGAGCTCGTCGAATCGTCGCATCACGCTCTATCTCCACATCTCTAAGCAAGCTCGGCTCTACCACTTCCATGGTCTCATGCAAGCACTTTCTCAAATGTGATACATGGAATACGTCGTGTACACCACTAAGTCTCTCGGGCAACTCCACTCTATACGCCATCTGTCCAATCCTCTCCTTAATATGGAACGGCCCTACGAACCTTGGTGCTAACTTCCCAACGGACCCAAAGCGAACAACAATCCGTAATGGAGACATCTTGATAAAAAGACCATGTCCCCAATATCAAACTGAAGATCCGCCTCCTCTTGTCCTCGTACGATTTTTGCCTATCTTGTGCCGTCTTCATCCTCCTTCGAACCAAATCAATCTTTTCCGAAGTCTCTCTAAACATATCGGGCCCAAGCAAGATCTTATCCGTAGATTCCCACCAACTTGTAGGTGAACGACACGGCCTTCCATAAAGAGCCTCGAAAGGTGCCATGCAAATGCTAGACTGAAAACTATTATTATACGCGAACTCAACCAAAGGAAGATGCTCCTCCCATGTACCTCCAAAGTCTAAAAAACATAGCCTCAAAAGGTCCTCTAGAATACGATTCACCCTCTCGGTCTGGCCGTCCGTCTGAGGATGATATGCGGTGCTCAAACATAACCGAGTCCCTACCGCCTCTTGCAAGCTCTTCCAAAACTCGCTAGTAAAAATAGGATCGCGGTCGCTCACTATGCTAGAAGGAACAGCATGCAAACGAACTATCTCTCGAATGTATACGGAGGCTAACCATGGAGCAGTCCTCTTACTCTTCACAGGAATGAAATGGGCGCTCTTAGTAAGTCTGTCTACCACGGCCCAAATTCTCGTATTACCCTTCCTCGATTTTGGTAACCCATCAATAAAGTCCATCGAGACACTCCCCCACTTCCATTGTGGGACCTCCAATCGGTGAAGCAACCCACCGGGCTTTTTTTGCTCTGCTTTTACTTGTTGGAACACCAAGCATCTAGCGACAAACTCGGCCACATCCCTCTTCATACCGGCCCAAAAGTAAACTCGTCTCATGTCCATGTACATCTTGTACCCGCCGGGATGAATGGTCATCTTCGAACGATGTGCATCATCAAGAATGGTCTTCCTCAAGTTCTCGTCTCGTGGTACACAAAGTCTACCGTCCCTGCGTAACCAACCCTTGTCATCTAGGGTATACCTACTGAGATGGCTCGATGACTCCCCCCTTATGAGCTTCTCTACTAACTCAACCAACTATGGGTCATCTCGCTGTGCCTCACCAATCCGTCCCAAAAGCGTAGGTCTGACCTCTAAGGATGCTAGCAAACTAGGTACAAAGTCATTGGAAGGTCTAAAGTCAAACGTAGAGATGAAATCTAAGCTTCGCCGCTCAACAAACCGTGACTCAAGGACAACCCTTTCCTACTTAAGGCGTCTTCCACCACGTTACCCTTGCCAGGGGTATATGCTATCTCGAAATCGTAGGACGCTAAGAATTCCATCCACCTTTGCTGCCTTAAGTTCAAGTCCTTCTGAGAGAACAAGTATTTTAGCGATTTGTGGTCTGTGAACAATTTGAATTTCTCGCCAAGAAGATAATGGCACCCAGACTTAACCGCGAAAACAATAGCGACCAACTCTAGGTCATGTGTAGGGTAATTCCTCTCATTCACTCTCAACTGCCTTCCTCCATAGGCTATTACCCTCCCCTCTTGCATTAAGACTGCGCCTAGTCCTGTTCCACAAGCATTGGTATAAACGATAAATGGCTCACTCCCATCTGGCAACACTAAGACGGGGCCTGTGGTCAAGGCTCTCTTTAAACGTTGGAACGCATCATCATAATCTATGTCCCACATGAAAACTAGGTTCTTCTTCGTCAAGCGTGTCAATGGGGCTGATATCATTGCGAAGTCCTTGATAAACTTCCTATGGAAGCCCGCCAACCCCAAGAAACTCCTCACCGTGGTAGCACTTTTAGGGACCTTCCAGTCTTGGATGGCCACCACCTTCGCGGGATGCACAGCTATCCCTTCTTTGGAAACCACGTGCCCTAAGAATCGCACTTCCTTCCTCCAAAAGTGACAATTAGAAAATTTAGCTTTAAGGTTATGCGCTCGAAAGGTCTCCAACACTTCCCTAAGATGTAGGGCATGCTCTTCCTCGCACTTAGAAAAGATCAAGATGTCATCCACAAAGACCACCACGAATTTATTAAGGTACTCTCTAAACACCCTACTCATCAAGTCAACAAAGTATGCGGGTGCGTTTGTCAAACCGAAGGGCATCACAAGCCACTCATAGAAACCGTCCGGAGTGCTAAAGGCAGTCTTGTCTATGCTATCCTTTGCCACTCTCAATTGATGGAAACCAGTGGCTAAGTCCAACTGCGAAAACACTGAGGCGCCAACTAACTGATCGAAGAGATCGTCAATCCTCGGCAGTGGGTGCCTATTCTTCTTAGTAAGCTTATTAAGTTCTCTATAGTCCACACAAAGTCTAAAGGACCCATCCGCCTCCGTGGCAAATACTACTGGAGCACCCCACTTCGATATACTACGTCTTATGAACCCCTTCTCAAGCAACTCCTCTACTTGCTTATTGAGTTCCCTCCTCTCACGAGGAGCCATGTGGCGTACTGACAGAGATACGGGTTTTGCATTGTCTACAAGATAAATACGAAAGTCTATCTCACGTTTTGGGGGTAGACCCCTCACCTCATCAAAAACATTAACATATTCACGGACTATACGAACAGAATGTAAATCATCATTGGATGCATCAAGCGACTCAAGATAACTAAGCATCACCGATCCTCTAGGGTCACAAGAAATATCAAGGGTCTTTCCACTACGAGTCAACAACTTTACTACCCTTCGTTCACAATCTAGGATGGCACCATGTCTGGCTAGCCAATCCATCCCTAGAATCAACCAATAGCCCATGAAACCAAGCACAAAAGCATTACATTCAAAACCAACGCCTAAGATAGTCAATCTCATATCCCTACAAACCATGGATAAATGAGCCGACCCACCAATAGGATTTGAGACTACAATGGGATCCACAACGAGACTAGTATTTAAGTGCAGTGTTTCAACTAATGATGTAGAGATAAACGAATGTGATGCGCCAGAATCGAATAAAGTACGGACATGATGATCAAACAAGAAAATCAAACTTTCGACAGAAATTTTTCTACCTCCTTACTGTCCCGGAGCCATGAGAGCGTGAACCTGCCCTCCCGAAGTAGAACCTGCCCTCCGCCCTTGCTTCTTAGGACAGTCCTTGACAGCATGACCTGGATCACCACAATGATAACAAGCGAACTTCTTCTTCTTCCTACAGTCTTTCTTCAAATGGCCGGGTATCCCATAGTTGTGACACTTCCTCTTTTCTTTACCACCTTTCTTTTGTTGTTGGGCTTTCTTTGGATCCTCCTTCTTATCTTGCGGCCTAAAAGTACTTACACCCTTCTCTTCTTCATGCATGTATGCCATATCAACAAGCTTTTCATACGTAGCCCCCATTGGAATGTGGGACAAAGCCAAACTGTGAAGCGGTTCATTTAGGCCCTTTGCAAACCTCAAGGCCTTCTTGTGAGGCGTATTCACCAACTCTAGTCCAAATCTCGCCAACTTATTAAATTCGGTCACATACTCCTTCACGGTCAAGTTTTTCTGCTTCACTGTCAAGAACCTCTCCATGTACACACTCTCCTCAGCTTGAGAAAGGAATTTCAACTCAAACCTTCCCCTAAAATCTTCCCATGTCTCTACAGCACGCTCTCCATTAGTAACCTCCCACCAAAACGAAGCTTCGTCCTTCATCAACCAAGCAGCCAATTGGACCTTCTTACAATCGTCCAAATCTAAAATGCCAAACAGATCCTCCACTTCTTTCTACCAATTTCTAGCTTCAACGAACGTTTCAGACCCACTAAAAGGTTTTCCACCTATCGAACGAAAGTCTTTACATATCTTGGAGAAAGCATCTCCACACGGAGGAATGATTGGAGCTGGGGGAGGAGGAGGAACGTCGGTCGAACCCGCGGCAGCGGCCCTAGCCTCGAGATATTGACCAAACCAACCGGGTACATGAACACCCTCTGGTATCTCAGATGCTCCAGACATGCTCAAAAGAAAAGGAATGAGTTTCAAAACAAGGGAAGCGAAAGAGAGATGTATGGCTTGCGGGGATTATGCTTTTTAAAGTATACTTTCCTTGAAAATAGCTTCTTTAAAACAAGTTTTTGAAAATACTTTCTAGAAAATAATACTTTTGAAAACACTTTTCAAAACTTTTTATCTGTTCTTGTAACCATAGCTCTGATACCACGTGTAACACCCCATGTCTATTAATGTCACTCACAAAGGGAATGCATCAATGTCCATGGAGCGTTATTGTTGTATAGAACAGATAAATTACAAGAATAAATAAATAAAACAACACAGCGGAAGATAAAACTTATTTCATGGCATCATAACTCAAAACAAGCTTACATAAGTAGTTTCCAAAACCATTACAACAGGATCAATAGTTTTTTCCAAAAACTTCAAAGTACATAAAGAAGCAAATACTTAAATAACATAAATGTATAAATCACCACTGAGCATAAGCAAAGCCATAAAGATGAGAGAGTCCAAAGCGATACATCTACTCTTTTCAACCAACTGAAAGAAATCGGCACTAAGCTGTAGTATTCCCTCCTTGCAAACCTGAGGGGAGGAAAGTAAAGAAAAGAGGTGGAAACAAACGGGTCATACATAAAGTCTGGCGAGTCCAGTAATTTTAACAAATAATGGGTAAGGTAAATGATCAAGACAATAAATAGGTATCATGATATGGCTGTAACTTAGATAAGGTAGATAGAAAGGATGGACAAGATGATTTCGTTCCTAAGTACTAAGACAATACTACACCTTGGCTAAGCGAACAACCCTCCAAGTACTAACCCCGAAGACCGAAGTCAACATCAGACTAGCACCCAAAGGACTATTCAACTCAACCAACATGTATTTCGTTGCACCGCACTTTTGCTAAGTTACACCACATTACTTAATTACACCGCACATCTACTAGTCTCTTTTTACTAGAGGTTGATCCCTTCCCATTAACTGTACTCACATGACAAACTTGGTAGTTACTTGTACCTAGATGCTATCGTAGGTGCCGGCTTGCTCCTACCACCGCTAAGGTACCCTTAATCTACCCATTCGATCGGCTCCCTAAACCCCGTAGGCACCCGTACTGGCCCCACAGTGAGGTGTATCACTCCCCAAAGTGGCAACCCCTATACAAACATGAAATGCACGACCATACCTACACGATGCAACATCGTCTTACCTACCAGCCCGGATCCATGCACGCAAATGAACCCGTTGGACTTGCGTTGCCACCGCTATTCGTGTTTTGACCTCTTATATTCAAGCCCAGTAAGCCTGCCCCAACCCCGGCCTAGTACCGGGCCCAATTAGATACTCAAACGGGTTACTGGTTGAAACGGGTCCCCATCCGACACAAGCCTCCCACCTATGCTTGGTCCCCAATAGGTTTTTCTCCCACTTAACCATTTTAATTTAAATGTCCATGTCTTACACATGCTACGGTTAAGTCCATACTTACATGTCATAACTTACATGTCCTATCTTATTCCGGTTAAGTCCATATTTACTTGTCATAATTTACATGTCACCCCACTTAACCCTCTAACCATACCCATGTCTTATTATGGTTAGTATTCTTTAATTCATTCCTTATGACGAACGGTGCATGACCTCTCAGATTAGACCGAACACTTTGTGGCCGTTGGATTTGCCGGGCGGTTCCGGGCAGCCTTACGCCACAGACCGGGTCTAACCTCGTGTCATTAACCGTTACGTCTACAATTCATTCCTTTGACCTCTCACATTAGACGTCCAATTGTGACCGCTGGATTTGCCGGGCGGTTCCGGGCAGTCTTACGTCACAATTGCGCCTGACCTCCTGTCAAAGGTTCATTAACATCGTATTTCACCCATACCCAATTTTCATGTCATATATATCCAATTAAACATATAATCGTGTCTATAATATTGCCTATTCCAAATTGTCACTAATTACACATTAATTAGCCTCAATTACAAATTTACAATTTTAGGCAATTTCATCAATTCCATGTAATTTATACCCAAATATGCCAATTTCACATATTATCCAATTATCCAAAATATCCAATTTTCCAAATTTTCCAAATTTTCCATATTCCCAATATTCCACATCGTTCCCACGTATTCGCATTCGTGCGTATTTTTAATATAGGCTCGAAGGTAGCATAGATCCACAAATAAAAGGAATAGGGGTAAGAAGAGAGAATCAATTCATAGAAAATTGGAATAAAACATCATCATGAAATAAAGAGGCATATAGACTAGCATAGAGGCATAATAAAAGATTCAACATGAATAAACTGATAAAAGGTATGAACTTTACATAGAAACATAGGCATATGATGACATGAATCAAAAAGGTGAAGACTTGGTGAGATTTTCATTACAAACGTATATATGAATCATTTTTACAACTTTTTCATGTTACTTTAATCCCATTAGATTTGTGAAAATAACTGTACTCACCTTTCGTGGCTTAAGAAAAGGATTAATGAATTGAAATTGGTGCAGAAACGTTGAATTGACGTTGATTAATCTTCTTTAATTGTTGTTGAAGCTCTAAACTTTGATTTGAATTGTGTATGAACACTTGAGATTTAATTTAGAGGCGGCGGTTAGGGTTTAAGAGAAAACTTGACAGCATAATTGTGTCATAGATAACATTTTATGAATTAGGGTTAGGTCTTAAGGTGTATATATAGATGTTTAGGATCGATTAGAGCTCTTAGATTAACCTAGAAATCATCAGGACCACTCAGATGCAACATCAGCCCTCAGCGCGAATCGGGCCACGGGCTGACAGCCAAACACCCTGGATCGACCCCTAGTAGACCCAGCGGGGCTCGGGTCGACTCCAAAAATGGTGCGGTTCAGCTATTCCCCCTCCCGATTTGCTGTTTTGAATTTTTTTGAATATTTATTTATTTAATTTATATATATATATATATATATATATATATATATATATATATTTCTCATATGCATACAAACTTCAGGGCTTAATAACATCTTCATAAGGTATCTGTTTCGTGCAAACCAAATGTCTATCTTGACCCAAAATTTTGAGACGAACATAATAGCGCAACCCATTTCACTTAATTCTTCTTCTAAAAATTAGGTATACTTTAATTTTTGAATTTCAATGTTATAAAATTATGGGGTGTTACATTCTCCCCTCCTTAAAGGATTTCGTCCCCGAAATCTCCAAGTTAAGAAGAATGTATCCTACTATCCAATCATCCATCTACTCAACCATCATCCACAAGCATCCACTGTCCTTAAAAGATTTCTAATGCTTTTCATGTACATATGCATAGTGTGTGTATATGTCTGTACAATAATGCAAAATTAGGTGGTCTACTGATTCAGTCGACCTCCTTAATGCAAATAACGATAGTGCCATGTATCCATCATGTATGCAAAGAACCCTATACATATCATTACTACATGTGTGCACAACCATTCATTTAAATGCAACATCCATATGATACACACATTCAATGTACATTCATTTTACTAAATACATCCATATGAAATGACTGAGCCGATCTAGTGCCTAAAGTGTGTGCATATGCATCCACGAGCAACCGCTAGCAAACACTTGCTTCCACATGCATCCACCATACATAACATGTCTCAAACACATGTTTCAACCATAGGATTACCCTATCTAAAGGTCAAAGATACTAGCGAGAGGACATGCTAAAGATAGAACAAGTACAAGCTAAGCGATAAAGGAGAAATTAAAAGACATACCCTCGAAAAGAAAAGGGTACAATGAATGCATCTTCTCTTCCGTCTCCCAAGTAGCGTCGCTCTCATCATCTCTCCATTGCACTTTGACTAGCTTGACCTCTCGATTCCTCAACTTCTTAATCTCCGACCCAAGAATGCATGTAGGACTCGTCGAATCGTCACATCATGCTCTATATCCACATCTCTAAGCAAGCTCGGCTCTACCACATCCGTGGTCTCAAGCAAGCACTTCCTCAAATGTGATACATGGAATACGTCGTGTACACCACTAAGTCTCTCGGGCAACTCCACTCTATACTTCATCTGTCCAATCCTCTCCTTAATAGGAAACGGCCCTACGAACCTTGGTGCTAACTTCCCAACGGACCCAAAGCGAACAACATTCCGTAATGGAGACAACTTGATAAAGACCATGTCCCCAATATCAAACTCAAGATCTGTCCTCCTCTTGTCTGCGTACGATTTTTTCCTATCTTGTGCCGTCTTCATCCTCCTTCGAATCAAAACAATCTTTTCCGAAGTCTCTCTAATTATATCAGGCCCAAGCAAGATCTTATCCGTAGATTCCCACCAACATGTAGGTGAACGACACGGCCTTCCATAAAGAGCCTCGAAAGGTGCCATGCAAATGCTAGACTGAAAACTATTATTATACGCGAACTCAACCAAAGAAAGATGCTCCTCCCATGTACCACCAAAGTCTAAAACACATAGCCTCAAATGGTCCTCTAGAATATGATTCACCCTCTCGGTCTGGCCGTCCGCCTGAGGATGATATGCGGTGCTCAATCATAACTGAGTCCCTACCGCCTCTTGCAAGCTCTTCCAAAACTCGCTAGTAAAAATAGGATCGCGGTCGCTCACTATGCTAGAAGGAACACCGTGCAAACGAACTATCTCTCGAATGTATACGGAGGCTAACCATGGAGCAGTCCTCTTACTCTTCACAGGAATGAAATGGACGCTCTTAGTAAGTCTGTCTACCACGACCCAAATCCCGGTATTACCCTTCCTCGATTTTGGTAACCCATCAACAAAGTCCATCGAGACACTCTCCCACTTCCATTGTGGGACCTCCAATCGGTGAAGCAACCCACCGGGCTTTTTTTGCTCTGCTTTTACTTGTTGGAACACCAAGCATCTAGCGACAAACTCGACCACATCCCTCTTCATACCGGCCCAAAAGTAAACTCGTCTCATGTCCATGTACATCTTGTCCCCGCCGGGATGAATGGTCATCTTCGAATGATGTGCATCATCATGAATTGTCTTCCTCAAGTTCTCGTCTCGTGGTACACAAAATCTACCGTCCCTACGTAACCAACCCTTATCATCTAGGGTATACCTACTGAGATGGCTCGATGACTCCCCCCTTATGAGCTTCTCTACTAACTCAACCAACTATGGGTCATCTCGCTGTGCCTCACCAATCCGACCCAAAAGCGTAGGTCTGACCTCTAAGGATGCTAGCAAACTAGGTACAAAGTCAATGGAAGGTCTAAAGTCAAACGTACAGATGAAATCTAAGCTTCGCCGCTCAACAAACCGTGACTCAAGGACAACCCTTTCCTACTTAAGGCGTCTTCCATCACGTTACCCTTGCCAGGGGTATATGCTATCTCGAAATCGTGGGGCGCTAAGAATTCCATCCACCTTTGCTGCCGTCCTTTTGAGAGAACAAGTATTCTAGCGATTTATGGTCTGTGAACAATTCGAATTTCTCGCCAAGAAGATAATGGCACCCAGACTTAAGCGCGAAAACAATAGCGGCCAACTCTAGGTCATGTGTAGGGTAATTCCTCTCATGCACTCTCAACTGCCTTCCTCCATAGGCTATTACCCTCCCCTCTTGCATTAAGACTGCACGTAGTCCTGTCCCACAAGCATTGGTATAAACGGTAAATGGCTTACTCCCATCTGGCAAAACTAAGACTGGGGCTGTGGTCAAGGCTCTCTTTAAACGTTGGAACGCATCATCACAATCTATGTCCCACGTGAATACTAGGTTCTTCTTCGTCAAGCGTGTCAATGGGGCTGATATCTTTGTGAAGTCCTTGATAAACTTCCTATGGTAGCCTGCCAACCCCAAGAAACTCCTCACCGTGGTAGCACTTTTAGGGACCTTCCAGTCTTGGATGGCCACCACCTTCGCGGGATCCACAGCTATCCCTTCTTTGGAAACCACGAGCCCTAAGAATCGCACTTCCTTCCTCCAAAAGTGACATTTAGAAAATTTAGCTTTAAGGTTATGCGCTCGAAGGGTCTCCAACACTTCCCTAAGATGTAGGGCATGCTCTTCCTCGCACTTAGAAAAGATCAAGATGTCATCCACAAAGACCACAACGAATTTATTAAGGTACTCCCTAAATACCCTACTCATCAAGTCAACAAAGTATGCGGGGGCGTTTGTCAATCTGAAGGGCATCACAAGCCACTCATAGAAACCGTCCGGAGTGCTAAAGCCAGTCTTGTCTATGCTATCCTTAGCCACTCTCAATTGATGGAAACCAGTGGCTAAGTCCAACTGCGAAAACACTGAGGCGCCAACTAACTGATCGAAGAGATCGTCAATCCTCGGCAGTGGGTGCCTATTCTTCTTAGTAAGCTTATTAAGTTCTCTATAGTTCACACAAAGTCTAAGTGACCCATCCGCCTCCGTGGCAAATACTACTGGAGCACCCCACTTCGATATACTACGTCTTATGAACCCCTTCTCAAGCAACTCCCCTACTTGCTTATTGAGTTCCCTCCTCTCACGAGGAGCCATGTGGCGTACTAACAGAGACACGGGTTTTGCATTGTCTACAAGATAAATACGAAAGTCTATCTCACGTTTTGGGGGTAGACCCCTCACCTTATCAAAGACATCAACATATTCACGGACTATACGAACAGAATGTAAATCATCATTGGATGCGTCAAGCGACTCAAGATAACTAAGCATCACCGATCCTCTAGGGTCACAAGAAATATCAAGGGTCTTTCCACTACGAGTCAACAATTTTACTACCCTTCGTTCACAATCTAGGATGTCACCATGTCTGGCTAGCCAATCCATCCCTAGAATCAACCAATAGCCCATGAAACCAAGCACAAAAGCATTACATTCAAAACCAACGCCTAAGATAGACAATCTCAAATCCCTACAAACCATGGATAAATGAGCCGACCCACCAATAGGATTTGAGACTACAATGGGATCCACAACGAGACTAGTATTTAAATGCAGTGTTTCAACTAATGACGTAGAGATAAACGAATGTGATGCGCCAGAATCGAATAAAGTACGAACATGATGATCAAACAGGAAAATCAAACTTTCGACAGAAATTTTTCTACCTCCTTACTGTCCCGGAGCCATGAGAGCGTGAACCTGCCCTCCCGAAGTAGAACCTGCCCTCTGCCCTTGCTTCTTAGGACAGTCCTTGACAGCATGACCTGGAACACCACAATGATAACAAGCGAACTTCTTCTTCTTCCTACAGTCTTTCTTCAAATAGCCGGGTATCCCACAGTTGTGACACTTCCTCTTTTCTTTACCACCTTTCTTTTGTTGTTGGGCTTTCTTTGGATCCTCCTTCTTATCTTGCGGCCTAAAAATACTTACACCCTTCTCTTCTTCATGCATGTATGCCATATCAACAAGCTTTTCATACGTAGCCCCCATTGGAATGTGGGACATAGACAAATAGTGAAGCGGTTCATTTAGGCCCTTTGCAAACCTCAAGGCCTTCTTGTGAGGCGTATTCACCAACTCTAGTCCAAATCTCGCCAACTTATTAAATTCGGTCACATACTCCTTCACGGTCAAGTTTTTCTGCTTCAATGTCAAGAACCTCTCCATGTACATACTCTCCTCAGCTTGAGAAAGGAATTTCAACTCAAACCTTCCCCTAAAATCTGCCCATGTCTCTACAGCACGCTCTCCATTAGTAACCTCCCACCAAAATGAAGCTTCGTCCTTCATCAACCAAGCAGCCAATTGAACCATCTTACATTCATCCAAATCTAAAATGCCAAACAGATCCTCCACTTCTTTCTACCAATTTCTAGCTTCAACGAACGTTTCAGACCCACTAAAAGGTTTTCCACCTATCGAACGAAAGTCTTTTCATATCTTGGAGAAAGCATCTCCACACGGGGGAATGACTGGAGCTGGGGGAGGAGGAGGAACGTCGGTCGGACCCGCGGCAGCGGCCCTAGCCTTGAGATATTGACGAAACAAACCGGGTACATGAACACCCTCTGGTATCTCAGATGCTCCAGACATGCTCAAAAGAAAAAGAAAGAGTTTCAAAACAAGGGAAGCGAAAGAGAGATGTATGGCTTGCGGGGATTATGCTTTTTAAAGTAAACTTTCCTTGAAAATAGCTTTTTAAAGTAAACTTTCCTTGAAAGTAACACCCCATGTCTATTAATGTCACTCACAAAGGGAATGCATCAATGTCTATGGGGCGTTATTGTTGTATAGAACAGATAAATTACAAGAATAAATAAATAAAACAACACAGCGGAAGATAAAACTTATTTCATGGCATCATAACTCAAAACAAGCTTACATAAGTAGTTTCCAAAACCATTACAACAGGATCAATAGTCTTTTCCAAAAACTTCAAAGTACATAAAGAAGCAAATACTTAAATAACATAAATGCATAAATCACCACTGAGCATAAGTAAAGCCATAAAGATGAGAGAGTCCAAAGCGATACATCTACTCTTTTCAAGCAACTAAAAGAAATCGGCACTAAGCTGTAGTATTCCCTCCTTGCAAATCTGAGGGGGGGGGGGAAGGAAAGAAAAGAGGTGGAAACAAACGGGTCAGACATAAAGTCTGGCGAGTCCAGTAATTTTAACAAATAATAGGTAAGGTAAATGATCAAGACATAAATAAGCATCATGATATGGCTGTAACTTAGATAAGGTAGATAAAAAGGATGGACAAGATGATTTCGTTCCTAAGTACTAAGACAATACTACACCTTGGCTAAGCGAACAACCCTCCATGTACTAACCCCGAAGACCGAAGTCAACATCAGACTAGCACCCAAAGGACTATCCAACTCAACCAACATGTATTTCGTTGCACCGCACTTTTGCTAAGTTACACCACATTAATCAATTACACCGCACATCTACTAGTCTCTTTTTACTAGAGGTTGATCCCTTCCCATTAACTGTACTCACATGACAAACTTGGTAGTTACTTGTACCTAGATGCTATCGTAGGTGCCGGCTTGCTCCTACCACCGCTAAGGTACCCTTAATCTACCCATTCGATCGGCTCCCTAAACCCCGTAGGCACCCGTGTTGCCCCCACAGTGGGGTGTATCACTCCCCAAAGTGGCAACCCCGATACCAACATGAAATGCACGGCCATACCTACACGATACAACATCGTCTTACCTGCCAGCCCGGATCCATGCACGCAAATGAACTCGTTGGACTTGCGTTGCCACCGCTATTCACGTTTTGACCTCTTATATTCAAGCCCAGTAAGCGGGTCCCCATCCGACACAAGCCTCCCACCTATGCTTGGTCCCCAATAGGTTTTTCTCCCACTTAACCATTTTAATTTAAATGTCCATGTCTTACACATGCTATGGTTAAGTCCATACCTTCATGTCATAATTTACATGTCCTATCTTATTCCGGTTAAGTCCATATTTACTTGTCATAATTTACATGTCACCCCACTTAACCCTCTAACCATACCCATGTCTTATTATGGTTAGTATTCTTTAATTCATTCCTTATGACGAACAGTGCATGACCTCTCACATTAGACTGAACACTTTGTGGCCGTTGGATTTGCCGGGCGGTTCCAGGCAGCCTTATGCCACAGACCGGGTCTAACCTCGTGTCATTAATCGTTACGTCTACAATTCATTCCTTTGACCTCTCACATTAGACGTCCAATTGTGACCGCTGGATTTGCCGGGCGGTTCTGGGCAGTCTTACGTCACAATTGCGCCTAACCTCCTGTCAAAGGTTCATTAACATCGTATTTCACCCATACCCAATTTTCATGTCGTATATATCCAATTAAACATATAATCATGTCTATATTATTGCCTATTCCAAATTGTCACTAATTACACATTAATTAGCCTCAATTATAAATTTACAATTTTAGGCAATTTCATCAATTCCATGTAATTCATACCCAAATATACCAATTTCACATATTATCCAATTATCCAAAATATCCAATAATATCCAATTTTCCAAATTTCCTATATTCCCAATATTCCACATCGTTCCCACGTATTTGCATTCGTGCGTATTTTTAATATAGGCTCGAAGGTAGCCTAGATCCACAAATAAAAGGAATAGGGGTAAGAAGAGAGAATCAATTCCTAGAAAATTGGAATAAAACATCATCATGAAATAAAGAGGCATATAGACTAGCATAGAGGCATAATAAAAGATTCAACATGAATAAACTGATAAAAGGTATGAACTTTACACAGAAACATAGGCATATGATGACATGAATCAAAAAGGTGAAGACTTGGTGAGATTTTCATTACAAACATATATATGAATCCTTTTTACAACCTTTTCATGTTACTTTAATCCCATTAGATTTGTGAAAATAACTGTACTCACCTTTCGTGGCTTAAGAAAAGGATTAATGAATTGAAATTGGTGCAGAAACGTTGAATTGACGTTGATTAATCTTCTTTAATTGTTGTTGAAGCTCTAAACTTTGATTTGAATTGTGTATGAACACTTGAGATTTAATTTAGAGGCGGCGGTTAGGGTATAAGAAAGAGCTTGACAGCATAATGGTGTCATAGATAATATTTTATGAATTAGGGTTAGGTCTTAAGGTGTATATATAGATGTTTAGGATCGATTTGAGCTCTTAGATTAACCAAGAAATCATCAGGACCACTCAGATGCAACATCAGCCCTCAGCGCGAATCGGGCCACGGGCTGACAGCCAAACACCCTGGATCGACCCCTAGTCGACCCAGCGGGGCTCGGGTCGACTCCAAAAATGGTGCAGTTCAGCTATTCCTCCTCTCGATTTGTTGTTTTGAACTTTTTTGAATATTTATTTATTTAATTTATATATATATATATATATATATATATATATATATATATATATATATTTCTGTCATATGCATACAAACTTCAGGGCTTAATAACATCTTCATAAGGTATCCATTTCGTGCAAACCAAATGTCTATCTTGACCCAAAATTTTGAGACGAACATAATAGCGCAACCCATTTCACTTAATTCTTCTTCTACAAATTAAGTATACTTTAATTTGTGAATTTTAATGTTATAAAATTATGGGGTGTTACATTAACCACAAACATTTCAGCCATACATCCATGGTAATCAGAACAACCATTCAATCATGGCAATTAAAGGCAACCCAACAATAGCACTCATAGCATCCAGATTGTATATATCTCATGTAAACGATCCTAATCGAATTCAACATCCCTCAAGCACAAGCCCCAGAGGCCTAAACCAATATCAAACAAGCACCCATGAAACATCTCCTTCGACGTTGGACATTCTACGTGAGATGTTGAAAACAAAACATCTAGTATGCATGACAAACTCTGGCTAGCACCGCCAATCCTGCTTCGAAGCCATCGTTAATCGTATGACGGCCAACCTTACCATATGTCAAGGGCTAATGGTAACCCCGGTTCTAGAAAAATCTCCATACATCTTTCAATGATACATACTTAGGTCTTTCAACAATACCCAGGGTACTCGACCAGTAACCTTCCGGTCTTTTAGGTGCCCCTAGTGTATCTCTGCTTTGAGCCCGCTAGAGCCTATGACAATGATAATCTCTCTGCCTCCAATATCTCCAGTTGTCCAACCTTGACGGCTATTTACTGCTTAAGCAACCTTCTCGAGCAACCATTATCCACCAACTCACGACCTTTAAGCTATCTCAACATTCGTTGCTCTACACCAATCAACGAACGCATCTCATCACTTTGAACATTCCTACTTGAACCACCTTCGAAGTCACAATCATCACTGAGCTGAACAACATCAATGTAAGATTCAACCCAATCCGTAGCATTTCATATAGTCGTTACGAAAAAAAAAACATCGTTTATGCTGTCAACCATAGCGTTTCAAAGCGCTATTGAAACCCTTCTTTCATGCCGACCCATAAGGGCCGATCCATTCTCGAGAGTCACGCTCGACCCATGCTCCAACCTTATGACTGATCCTTGCTAAAGCGCTCTGACCGATCCATCTTCGTGGAAAAATGGCCGATCCATCCTCAAGTGCTCCGACCGGTTCATTCCAAAAGTCACGACCGATCCATATACAGTAGATCCATGGACTTGCACCCCTAATCACCACGATGAAACAAGACCGACCCAAAATGACCGACCCATCTACCCGGCGTGTGCCGATCCATCTCCGCTTTACTTCGACCGATCCACCTTCCGAAGGCATTGACCGATCCATCTCTAAAAAGTATGACCGACCCATGGTATGACCGATCTATGGCATCTAAATACAACCGACCCTTCTCCTTCAACTGTGAGTGATCGATCCTTCTTATGCTACTCCAACCGACCGACCCATCATTTCTTGGAGAGGAACTTAGACCGACCCAGGCGATTCCGACCGACCCATGCTCTACCGACTGACCCATCACCTATACTACATCTTGTGCTACCCCTTGTACTATGCCACCAACCCATAGCCTAAACAGGCCCGTTTCGACCACAAACTTGATCAAAACTCCATCAAATAACGAACTTGACGAAACCAACTCATCCAATACGACCACAAACATGTTATGAAATTGCTAACAACTCAAAAACGACAATTTTCATTAATAGTTATGTAGAATTCACCAAAAATCATGATAAATGAACATATGAACAGAACAATGGATCTAACTTGCACAAACATACAAAATTGCATTGAAACTGCTGATTTTAAGTTGCAAAATTAGATCCTATGGCGATTCATATGAGAATAAACTTACCACGATGTAGATCTAAGGAAAACAACTTGAAAATGATGAAATTAAGATCACATAACTCATATACTCGATTGAATCCGCATGCGAGATGCATATCACTCACTATTTCTCCAAAATAACTCAAAAGCAATGAATTATGATTCCGGACAATAAAGAATTTTCCCTAAATACTTTGATTCAATGATCTCTCTCTTGGAGTGGTGTAGATCTAGCTTCAACCGATGTAGTTCTTCAATTCTCTTCCTTAGATCTCCAATTTAATGGTGGAAAGGTGTAGAAGATGGAGCCATGAAGGACGTCTTGCTTATCCAAATGAGTAAATGGAGAAAGTAAACTATTCTCCAAGCCCCCTCCCCCCTATTTTTAGCCTTCCAATAGCCTACTAATGGGCCTCTCGAAATTTGCCCATTATGGCTTACAAAACCTGAACAACTAACTGTGAAACCTTAAAACCGCGATTTCTCCCAAACCGCTGAACTAAATCTTTGTCGTGACCACTCTATGGAATGGGAATCATCATTTCCTTTCCAATGAGACCGATCTCAGCTCCTGATTCGATCCAAGTAAAAAGTTATGCACTGTACAAGACTAATAGGGGAAAAATGGTCACAAAGAAAATTGGTAAAAATTATGGACATGTATCACATCTCCATTAAACAACATACCAAAATATGAGAATGATCCAACCCTCTAGAAAAAAAGTATTTTATTATCCTCCGATACGTAAAATGCGGGTTGTTACACGTTAATCAATGATTTTGACAGATCTGACGATGTGGCATTCAAAGCGAATGATGCGATAATGTTCTAAAGGTAAGACGTAGCCTCAGGCCTCATCAACCGGGAAATTACAAAAATCGGGTAGGTAGCATGGCTATGTGGGTTACACCTATTACGATGTATTATCACCCGATCTAGAGAAAATTCAGTTGCTTCTTATTCTATCGCTGCTGCATGCTTTCGGTAACGGTTGCCGATCACAACCGTTGGTGATATACATTTGATACACTCAAGTTGAATGAGTGGTCAGTCATGTATGGCCTGTTTGCAAATTGTTCTTGTTGAACCCGGTATATTCCTCTCTAGAGGTACATTATTGGAAGATGGTCACATACCTCGTCATAGCTGGAGAGCCATTCTCCAATAAGCGCCCTGCGTTTTTTAATTATATACTATATACGTGGAACATGAAATGCAACTGTTCCGCTAGATTAATATTTATTTGATTTATACACTATTGTAATATTAGAATAGTTTTGATACAAAGAATATTTTGGTTTATCGTAAGGTAAATCAAATAGTTGGAGTTTACTCACACCAGTCCCATGACTGACTCAAAGTTTATTTTGTTTTGTTTTATCCAAACTCTTGGGTGCCCAAAGTTGTACGAGCAGTTAAGTAGTCAGGATTTTACAGTTATACTTGGAGGAGTTTGGAGCAGAAGGCTTCAGCATTAGATAGTTACTATTTATTTCCGTTGTGATGTGTTGTGTTGTACTCTGATGATGGTATATATAAACAGTTACATATTTGTATTTCAAAAGTTATGTTAACTAATATATTTTATTCGTTCTGCTATGAGATTTGTGTTCTTCGTTTTCTTCTATTCTAATTCTACTTTCTTTCTATTTCTCGCACCCTAACTTCTTTCTATTAATGATCCAATAATTTCTGGTGCTTGGTTAATTGACATGGTATTTGTGTCGTTGGCTAGCATCGTAAATTGGTCAGGCCGTTACACCATGCTAGCATTATATAAAGTATCAGGATCATAAGAAACTAGGAACTCAAGCCAGCGTAGTTGCAGCAAATTAAGTTCCTTCCGAAAAAAATAAATATTTCAATGATTTATGATTGGTATAGAGAACGTTTTGGAGGTATTAATAGATTGTGGGGATGTTTTCCATTATATTAACATATAGTCCTTAAGTGACTGTGAAGATGTCTGCCTCATGTTTAGTTGTGTGTGTTTGATTGCATAAACATATCTTAAAGAACTTATATAGAAAAATATAGGGAATAGTTATTCCTTAAAACTTATGTAATTTTCATTTACTGGATCTTTATGTTCTGACCACCTCCTCTTAACATATAAGCATGATAGTAGGAGGCAACGCATGGATCTGTGATACCGTAGAGATGAAATTTGGTGATGGAGGATCCATTGCTATTAGTCATCATTTATGGCCGTATAATTGTTGTAACAACCCCGAAATTTTGAAACAATTTAAAATTTTATTTTAGCTATTTTAATGAGTTTTGAACATTTAAAATGATTTATTTTAAATAATAACGAATAAATTTTATTTAAATTGAAGTTAGAATGTATAAATTTATTTTAATTATAAAACGAACTTGAAAAGGCGTGGTAGTTTGAAAATTTGATTTTAAATTTCAATTGAATGTATTGAATTCAAAATAAATCGGATTTTAGTGAAACAAGAAACATTTGAATCTGTTTAGCTATAACTTTCTAACGGATGTAAGAAACTGATATTTCACTTTATAAATTGAAAGTTATGTCCAGTTTAAAATTAGAAATAGTCCCTATGTATTTATACATATTTTTAATATAATATATAACCCCTAAAAATAGCCATTTTGCAAACAAACTCCGTTTTCGATGAAACCTCTTTTGTTGGATTCGGAATGTCAAATTATTGTTAGGTTTCAAATTTCATAATTTTTGGAATTAATATGTGAGCATGGTGAATTTAAATGTGTTTGGTAATTGAATTTAATCGACGAGAAAAAGACCATTTTTCAAACGGTCTACAAATTCGACGAAATTAGTTTTGTTAGGACCATATCGTCAAAACATAGCTGGATTTATTTTTCTGTAATTTTTGGAGTCAGTTTGTGGCCCCGATAAATTAAAATGTACGTTTAAATTCAATATATATTGATTTGCATTTAAATTTTGACGAAAATTGATCAAAACGATAGAATTGGCTTATGAAACATATCCCACTGTGTTCAGAATGGGGATATTTAGCTAGGAGCGACATTCGTTGGGTTTGATTTGGAGTTCGTATGCAAAAATACATATTTTTGGAATTAAATTAATAATAATAATATATAAATAGCCCTAAAATAGAACCCGAGCCCTAATTTCTTCAGACCCGTCCGCCGTCGGTTATGGATTGAAGAACATGGAGCTCCAGATTTCTTGCTCTCCTATCTCTTAATCCGCCAACTAATTTCATGAACTTTCAAAAGCAAACCCATTGATCTACATGAGATCTTTAATTTCAATGGTAGTAATGAGTTTTCATGGCGAGGGGTTCTCGAATTTCGAGCTAGAAGGTCTCGTCGTCACATGGGTTTTGCGTGGCATGGGGGTGGAAGCTGCACGTGCTTGGTGGTGGGTGGTGGCTCATGTCGAGGTGTTTCCGGTGGGAGACGGCGATCAGGGTCCGATGTGGCAAGTTGGGTGCGGCGGTGGGGTTTTCACGATGAGGATGGGTTACGGTGGTTCGGATTTAACCAGGAAGAAGGCGGCTAAAAATTTTCAAGGGTTAATTCCCTAATTGTTTAATTAATTTATTAATTATTTTTTATTTATGTAATTAAATGTAAATATTATCATATCTTCTTCATATGAGGTCCAAATCCGATGATTTCAATTGCGTTGGATTCGCAACAACGAGCACTACAACATGGAACTGACTGGAACAGAAACGAGCTAGATAGGATTTGAGGCAAATTTAAACCCAAATCGTACCAAAATCCTCAATAAAGACTGACGGAGTGGAAACCAAAGTGAGAACTCCTTCTCACTAAATTATATTTTGTCATGTTATTGTATTCGTGTATAAAAATATATAGAATTGCCAGTGCAGATTTTTATCAGTTTTAATTATTATAAATTGTATACGGTGTCTGTTAGCTCACCTCCCTCGTCCACAGACCACGGATGATTTATTTGATTGTATTGTGTTTTTTTTTGATGTTGAGATGATTAACATATTAAAAATAATGTTAATATTAATGTGTTAGTTGAAATTAAATTATAAATATCCATTTATAATTCAAACGGTAAAATTGGCTAAGTAGAGGAATAATTCAAACCGAATTAGAATTGGTTAAATTTATTAACCAATGATTTATTTAAACAGACTGTTGTTGTTTGAAAACCCCACACGAGTATTTGGATTATATTTGACATACACTAATCCAAATATTTAGTTGTAGGTAAAACATTGAGTTGACAGACTGTGATAAGCATTATTTAATTATTTAATGCTTATACAGTAGTAAATTGCACTCTGGATGATGTTTGAATGGTTAATAGTTATTTATCATTATGGTTGAATACATACGATGTATGAAATCCATATAACTGAAATTATATGGTAATTGATTGTGTAGTAACCCGGATTTTTGAGCGACTTTGGTTATCGACGTAAGCCCGACGTCGATAACCAAAACATCGAAAAATCCCGGAAATTAATGAAAGAAATTAGAAGGTGAGAATAGATAAGATAGAAACTTAGAATAGAAGAAGAAGAAGAACACAACATCAGAGTAACACGAACCTCACAGCGGAACGAATAACATATAATAGATAACATAACTTTGAAATATAACAGTTATGTATACAATAGCACTTATCAGAGTACAGCACTTACAACACAGCGGAAATAACTATAGCTATATGATCTTGAAGCCTCCTGCTCCACGCTCTTCCAGTATATCTGTAAATTCCTGACTACTTGACTGCCCGTACAAATTTAGGCACCCAAGAGTTTAGGGAAAACAAAACAATTAAACTCCGGGTCAATCATGGGACTGGTATGAGTAAAACGGTTTAAACAGGCATATGAACAAGTAAACGATATCTCATAAGACCACGCCGCAGAACGGAACGGGTTTTTCCCTTATGAGAATCCAAAATATCTTTATATCAAAAACCTTTTGATATTATAATAATGTCTATGTACAAATAGGTATCAACTAGCAGAAACGCTTTCATCTCACGTTTTACATATATAGTATACGATCAAAATCGCAAGCACGTAATGGATAATGGATTTCCACTATGACAAGGTATGGAACCACCTTTCGCTAGTGTACCTCTAGAGAGGAATACATTGGGTTCAACAAGAACATCTTGCAACCCGGCCACACATGACCGACCACTCATTTCGCTTGAGTGTATCGAATGTATATCACCAACGGTTGGGATCAGCAACCGTTTCCCGAATGGGACAGCATCAACAATAGATTTTTAGAAATAAATGAAACTCTAGATCAGGTGATTATACACCCTAATAGGTGCGACCTACATAGCCATGCTGCCTGCCCGATTTCTGTCATTTACCGGATGTGAGGCTAGAAGCTGCGCTTTATCATCACAATAGATTCACTTCGAATGCCACATTGTCAGATCCATCGAAAATCACTAATTGACGTCTACAACAATACATTACGTGTCAGCTAAAAGAAGTTTCCTTCTCCGCTTCCACTCTTGGTACGGTTGAAGAAATCAATGTACGTGACCTTTCTGGAAATACTCTGTCAGACATCCATCTTCATTCACTTAAAATGTCACATCGTCATACCCGCCAAATCACAAATTGACTTATTCAAAAATAACACGGGTATACAGCTAAGAGAAACGAATTCCTCCGCCACCAAACGTGAATACGTTTGAACAGATCAACTTACGTGATCCATTGGATATACTCTGTCAGACCTTTGTCCATACAAGTTGTCCTTGGACTGGACAAACCGAAGGCACTATTCTGTAAACAGGATAGTCCTTGCATTTTACTCCGTCTTCAATTTTCTTTGGCATATATGATTCGCGACGCTTATGCCAATACAGAGTGGTTCTATGGATAATAATCCAACCGGTCTCTCCATATTAACAACGTTAAAATGGTCAAAACTTCGATAGTCTATGAGTTAACTATCAAAGAAAAACAAGTGTGCAAACAACGATATTATTCCCAGATGGAAATTATATCGAACAAACATCATTTAACATTAATCTATTTAGTTCATTTATTTACTTATCTCCTGTTTCCCTATATTCTAAATTCTTATTTTCTTTTATCAGAAAACATTTCTGATTCTCGTTTGGAAAACATTTCCAAAACTCCTTTACGATCAAACCTTACCATTTCTTAGTTAAGAAGGAAGTCACTCAAGTTGGGGTATAATTACCTCTCAGACCTTAACTGAACAACGTTATAACTTCGAAATGGTCAAAGTTTATCTTTTAATCTTCAACAACTTCTTTACGCCTTTCTCGGATTCAATTTTACTAATCCACTTCTATATTTAAAACATTGGCTATAACGATAACGTTATAATCCCTACTTTCGAATTATCTAACTTTAATTATAACTACTATTCCTATTAGTGAATAATTAACCTAACACTTATTTATTTATAAATAAATCTCTACTTAGACACTGGAAAGTATATAAGTACTTTCCCGAACTCGATATAATCGAATTTGCCGATTAACTCTCTTCGAGAAATCTCTATTTGATTAATTCTTCTTCGAATAAGCTATGTTCGATTAACTTCTTTCGAATAAACGATATTCGATAATCTCTCTTCAAATAACTAATATTTGATAACTCTTCCTTTTCAAATATCTCATATTTGAAAATCTCACTTCGATTAAACTATAATCGGTAACTCCCTTCGATGAAACTAACATCGATAACTCCTTTCGATGAAACTAACATCGATAACTCCTTTCGATGAAACTAACATCGATTTATTTAACTCGACGAACTTAACTCGACTAACTTAACTCGACTAACTTAACTTGACTTACTTGGTTCGACCAATTCGATTCGATTAACTAGGCTCGACTAACTTGGTCGAACCACCCGATCAACTCAACTTATTTAACTTAACTGGTTTTACTTGGTTTGACTAACTCAATTTATTAACTCGACTGACTAATTCAACTCGATTAACCTAACTTGATTTACTTATCTCGATTAACTGAACTAATCACTTTGATTTACTCGACTAATTCACTTTGGTTAACTTAACCAATTCACTTAACTAATTCGTTTAGTTTAGCTTAACTAATTCACTTAACTCCTGTCGAATAAACTATATTCGATAACTCCTCCAACTCTATTCGAATAAACTATATTCGATTAACTCCTTTTTCTTTATTCGAACAAACTATATTCGATTAACTCTTTTTCTTTATTCGAATAAACTATATTCGAATAAACTATATTCGATTTACTCTTTTGATTTAACTCCAATCGATTAACTTCATTTAACTCTATTCGAATAACTAATTCGATTAACTAACTTCGAATACCATATTCGATTTCTCCTTTCGAATGTCTATATTCGATTAACTAACTTCGAATACCATATTCGATTAACTAACTTCGAATACCCTATTCGATTTCTCCTTTCGAATGTCTATATTCGATTAACTAACTTCGAATACCATATTCGATTTCTCCTTTCGAATGTCTATATTCGATTAACTAACTTCGAATACCATATTCGATTAACTAACTTCGAATACCCTATTCGATTAACTTTATTCACTTTATAAAACTTCCTTTTTAACAACGTTTTATTCATTTGAAAAGATTTACTTTTAAATAATGGTTCTACACTTTAAAAATGATTTCCTTTTTATAACGTTTTCTTTTCAATTCTATTTGTAAATGGTTTACAAATATTTCCTTTTCAAATTTATTCTTGAAATATTCTAACTCCTTAACTTTCCCGGGAAAATTCGCCATAACCTCCTTTGTATCGGGAGCATCGGGAAAATCCCCAAACTCGCCACACAGGCCTTTCCATTCAAAAAGAAATGTTTTGAATTTATTTTCCTTTTTAAAATATCTCCTATTTATAAATATCCCAATTTATAAATATTCCTTATTTAAAAATATCCCACTTTTATAAATATCTCTTATTAATAAGTATCTCATTTTATAAATATGCTATTTTCAATATCATTTTGAAAATTCTCCTTATCAACATCCCGTATGTTATGATATTCAATCATATCAAATCACGATGTTCAATATCGTCCAAGCACATATAATCGCCCACAGATTTTATATCACATCATATAACAATATATGAAAAACAATAAAATAACTGTTGAGGAATCCAGTCGGATTCCTCCAACCTGTTTCCCTGCATCACAGATGTTAGACAATAAAGATAACATCACTTGCATTTCTAATGAAATACACTGATAACAAAATCACCGTTTAATAACGATATATATATATATATATGTAGATATATATATATATATATATATCCATACTGTTTTCAATCAATTATTTAACAGTCCAATCTACAGTCCAATTTAACAATACAACTTAGCAGTCCAAATTAACAGTACATAACTAGCAGTCAAATACAGAAATAAAATACAATTTATATTAAAATATAAATTGAGGAGAGTTAGTGAGTTTTTACTCACATTTGCAGTTCATCGTTAAAGAACGATAAACTGTGGTTTGATTTGGATCAAACAATTTATTTCGCCATAAATTCAAACGAGCTCGAATCCACTTCCAGTCAGCTTCATTGTGTTGCTCCCGTCCATACGATCCCAACGCAACTTACGGTTCGTCAATCTGATATCGGATGACCAAGTTATAGCATTACGAAGTTAATACACTTTTACGTTTAAAATAAAACTTATAAATTAGATACGTTGGGCCTCACCCCTCATTTTCCTTGAACCGGCCCACTACCCTTTATAAAGCCCAAGACCCTCCTGCTAAAAACCCAACCCGACTTCCTTTCCCTTCTTCCTCGACGGGTTCCTGCTCCAAAACATCCCCGTTGACTCCACCTTTGACCGCCTACACGTCCTCCTCCGTCCATCTACTTCGAATACCACCTCCTCCATCCAGTTCGCCATCGAAATCCCCATCCGCCAACACCCATAGCCTCGAACTCGACGCTACCTCCACAACCGGCGACGCAAATGTCGCACTCCGCCCAGTCAACCGTACATCCTCCGAACACCACCGCTAGGTGCGGTTTCACCCGTTGAACCCAAATCCGACATCCTCAACGCGAATTGATCACCACAAAAGAGCCAAAGTCGAACCCTAGTTGGTCGTTCAGCAAACCCATCGAACCAAAAAGGACGTCGAACCCAAGAAAAACTACATCAAGAGAAAGAGCACCTCACCAGCAATCTAAAGACACTTGTTTTGGATTTTTAAACTTTTCTTTGAATTTGAATTTGATTTTCGAGGTCCGACTTTTGTTTCTGGAAGAACAAAATAAATCAGCGGCGCAAATTCTGGTTGTTGACCAACCTAGAAAAATGAAATTAGGTTTTAAGGAATTAGTTAGGGGGTATATATAGGGTGTTAAAATATCTAGATTTTTTTTATTAATATTTTAATATTTTATTTTAAACCCTTTATATTCGTTTTCCCCTTCTAAAAATCCGTGTGATCACACACAATACCCAAAAATCACGAAACTGGACATGTAGCTAGAGTTCGACATTATGGTCCCAACGAAACTGGTTTCGTCGAATTCTGACTCCGTTTTCTCACTCAGCGTATTTTTAACAGTCAAAATACTGACTGTTTTCCATTCTAAAAATCCGTACGACAACACAGTGACTCTAAAAATCACGAAACTGGAAATCTAGCAACTATTTGACATTGCGGATCCAACAAAACTGGTTTCGTCGAATTCCGACTTCGTTTGCAAAAGTGGCTATTTCTAAAGCTCTAAATAGCCTATTTAAATATATAAATATATTTAAATATTATTAAATTAATTGTTTAAAATTAATTATTATCGTCTATCTTCACATATGATATCGTACAGCCCCAGAATATCATATCAGAATTTACAGCTTGTTATTTCAGATTCCAGATTATCTCGATATTCAGTTTATACTGAAAATCCATTTATAACGTATATAAAGCGTCGCAAATTATAAAGGAAATCCATAGCGACTTTTCTAAAATTTGATTTGGACGTAAATCAAAATCTACACAACGAAATCCATATTTTTCCCTTCCACTAGAAAGATATACTCCACCAGCTCCACACGTTTCTTGTTTCACAGAAATCCGGCTTAAAACGAATCCTGTATACTCAGTTGAAGTTCAAATCGCCAAATAGCGAACTACCGCGTCGTTACGCGCTCGAATTTAATTATATTATAATTATACGTTCAAACTGTCGTCGATTGAATATATTCGTTATTCAAATTCAATTCCAAACTGAATTATACTTTATATATAACCCAATTCACACTGTATTGTGAATTCAGCTATTTTTGACTATTTCGACATTATAATATATTTTATTATATTATAATTATAAATTAAATATTCAATATTATTTAATTCACGTTCTCGATATCGATAAATCGATATTTACTAATTAAATAAATTAATTGTTCAATAGCTAAAAAAAATGCGGGTCACTACATTCTTCCCCACTTAAAATAATTTCGTCCTCGAAATTGCTAAGGTAGTGGACGACCCTATCTACTGGGTAAAATTTTATCTGTTTACCTCTTATCTCCGGTTTCAACTGAACCACTTAATATCGACTAAAATATTAATTTATTTCGTCTAACTAAATTTTCAGAAATTCTGAAAATTTTCTAACGCCTTAACTTTTCGAAAAATTTCGCCAGCACCTCCTTTGTACTGGTCAATATCTCAAACTCCAACTCGCCTCTCTGGGCCTTCTTTAACCCAAAAGAAAATCAAACAGCCAAGCGGCTTGCCAATTCGGCTCATAAATCTCATATTCATATATAATATAAACTGGTACCTTTTTGTCGGGAATATCAACTCTATCACTTCCATATGCTATCAACTCAGCATAGACCAGTGTTATTTCCATCAAATTCCAATCAGTTCATATCCTCAAAACCAAATCGAATTTCGTTCGAACCCGAATATCAAATTCCAAATTATTGACTCATCAACCCAATTCCATAACAGATTATTCTCTAATCTAATTCAATTCTGTTTAACTATGTTCAAGTTAAATTTCAATTTATTTTTACTATCTTATTCTATTTAACTTCATAAGTTAAAATTAAATTCCGAAACTTAATTTCTTGGGTCTATTTCAAATCAATTTGAAATTACAATGCCAATTCAAAGCCTTTGAATTTCTAAACAACTTGTTTTCTCAAAACAATTCAAAAACAAAACCTTTGGTAGTAGTCCGTCACTTAGAACTCGAAAATGAACACTGATGACGTCGCGATTCATCATCAGAATCTATTTTCCAGCTATCGAAGTGAGTTCAATACTATATCACCTTCAGTTTGAAAAACATTTTCAAAATCTCCCAGGAACATAAAATTTCCTTATTTTAATTCCAATCTGATTTAAATTTCAGATTCATTTCATCTTATTTCATATACTTTACTTATATGAATTCTGATTAGTTATTTATAATCATTTCACCTTTTTATAATCTAATTCGATTATAATATCAACCACATAACCAATATACCATATCAAAATATATTCGGGTAAAATTATTCCATTTACCCTCTTTCAAAACATACCGTGTCGGTTCATCGTATTCGAGTGTTTAGTAACCCCTACCGATACAGTGGATCAAACTGATCGTCCAGAATTCATAAACAACTCAACCAATGAATCTCCACAATATAAAACTATTTTTATATCAAATACAAATACGCACTCGTATATTTACACTCGACTCCATCTAGGGTATTACTAACCCTATCTCTACCGAGTCACGCCATAGAGCCAAGGTAAATTCTTAACTTAAGCTCTGATACCAACTGTAGTAACCCGGATTTTTGAGCGACTTTGGTTATCGACGTAAGCCCGACGTCGATAACCAAAACATCGAAAAATCCCGGAAATTAATGAAAGAAATTAGAAGGTGAGAATAGATAAGATAAAAACTTAGAATAGAAGAAGAAGAAGAAGAACACAACATCAGAGTAACACGAACCTCACAGCGGAACGAATAACATATAATAGATAACATAACTTTGAAATATAACAGTTATGTATACAATAGCACTTATCAGAGTACAGCACTTACAACACAGCGGAAATAACTATAGCTATATGATCTTGAAGCCTCCTGCTCCACGCTCTTCCAGTATATCTGTAAATTCCTGACTACTTGACTGCCCGTACAAATTTAGGCACCCAAGAGTTTAGGGAAAACAAAACAATTAAACTCCGGGTCAGTCATGGGACTGGTATGAGTAAAACGGTTTAAACAGGCATATGAACAAGTAAACGATATCTCATAAGACCACGCCGCAGAACGGAACAGGTTTTTCCCTTATGAGAATCCAAAATATCTTTATATCAAAAACCTTTTGATGTTATAATAATGTCTATGTACAAATAGGTATCAACTAGCAGAAACGCTTTCATCTCACGTTCTACATATATAGTATACGATCAAAATCGCAAGCACGTAATGGATAATGGATTTCCACTATGACAAGGTATGGAACCACCTTTCGCTAGTGTACCTCTAGAGAGGAATACATTGGGTTCAACAAGAACATCTTACAACCCGGCCACACATGACCGACCACTCATTTCGCTTGAGTGTATCGAATTTATATCACCAACGGTTGGGATCAGCAACCGTTTCCCGAATGGGACAGCATCAACAATAGATTTTTAGAAATAAATGAAACTCTAGATCAGGTGATTATACACCCTAATAGGTGCGACCTACATAGCCATGCTGCCTGCCCGATTTCTGTCATTTACCGGATGTGAGGCTAGAAGCTGCGCTTTATCATCACAATAGATTCACTTCGAATGCCACATTGTCAGATCCATCGAAAATCACTAATTGACGTCTACAACGATACATTACGTGTCAGCTAAAAGAAGTTTCCTTCTCCGCTTCCACTCTTGGTACGGTTGAAGAAATCAATGTACGTGACCTTTCTGGAAATACTCTGTCAGACATCCATCTTCATTCACTTAAAATGTCACATCGTCATACCCGTCAAATCACAAATTGACTTATTCAAAAATAACACGGGTATACAGCTAAGAGAAACGAATTCCTCCGCCACCAAACGTGAATACGTTTGAACAGATCAACTTACGCGATCCATTGGATATACTCTGTCAGACCTTTGTCCATACAAGTTGTCCTTGGACTGGACAAACCGAAGGCACTATTCTGTAAACAGGATAGTCCTTGCATTTTACTCCGTCTTCAATTTTCTTTGGCATATATGATTCGCGACGCTTATGCCAATACAGAGTGGTTCTATGGATAATAATCCAACCGGTCTCTCCATATTAACAACGTTAAAATGGTCAAAACTTCGATAGTCTATGAGTTAACTATCAAAGAAAAACAAGTGTGCAAACAACGATATTATTCCCAGATGGAAATTATATCGAACAAACATCATTTAACATTAATCTATTTAGTTCATTTATTTACTTATCTCCTGTTTCCCTATATTCTAAATTCTTATTTTCTTTTATCAGAAAACATTTCTGATTCTCGTTTGGAAAACATTTCCAAAACTCCTTTACGATCAAACCTTACCATTTCTTAGTTAAGAAGGAAGTCACTCAAGTTGGGGTATAATTACCTCTCAGACCTTAACTGAACAACGTTATAACTTCGAAATGGTCAAAGTTTATCTTTTAATCTTCAACAACTTCTTTACGCCTTTCTCGGATTCAATTTTACTAATCCACTTCTATATTTAAAACATTGGCTATAACGATAACGTTATAATCCCTACTTTCGAATTATCTAACTTTAATTATAACTACTATTCCTATTAGTGAATAATTAACCTAACACTTATTTATTTATAAATAAATCTCTACTTAGACACTGGAAAGTATAAGTACTTTCCCGAACTCGATATAATCGAATTTGCCGATTAACTCTCTTCGAGAAATCTCTATTTGATTAATTCTTCTTCGAATAAGCTATGTTCGATTAACTTCTTTCGAATAAACGATATTCGATAATCTCTCTTCAAATAACTAATATTTGATAACTCTTCCTTTTCAAATATCTCATATTTGAAAATCTCACTTCGATTAAACTATAATCGGTAACTCCCTTCGATGAAACTAACATCGATAACTCCTTTCGATGAAACTAACATCGATAACTCCTTTCGATGAAACTAACATCGATTTATTTAACTCGACGAACTTAACTCGACTAACTTAACTCGACTAACTTAACTTGACTTACTTGGTTCGACCAATTCGATTCGATTAACTAGGCTCGACTAACTTGGTCGAACCACCCGATCAACTCAACTTATTTAACTTAACTGGTTTTACTTGGTTTGACTAACTCAATTTATTAACTCGACTGACTAATTCAACTCGATTAACCTAACTTGATTTACTTATCTCGATTAACTGAACTAATCACTTTGATTTACTCGACTAATTCACTTTGGTTAACTTAACCAATTCACTTAACTAATTCGTTTAGTTTAGCTTAACTAATTCACTTAACTCCTGTCGAATAAACTATATTCGATAACTCCTCTAACTCTATTCGAATAAACTATATTCGATTAACTCCTTTTTCTTTATTCGAATAAACTATATTCGATTAACTCTTTTTCTTTATTCGAATAAACTATATTCGAATAAACTATATTCGATTTACTCTTTTGATTTAACTCCAATCGATTAACTTCATTTAACTCTATTCGAATAACTAATTCGATTAACTAACTTCGAATACCATATTCGATTTCTCCTTTCGAATGTCTATATTCGATTAACTAACTTCGAATACCATATTCGATTAACTAACTTCGAATACCCTATTCGATTTCTCCTTTCGAATGTCTATATTCGATTAACTAACTTCGAATACCATATTCGATTTCTCCTTTCGAATGTCTATATTCGATTAACTAACTTCGAATACCATATTCGATTAACTAACTTCGAATACCCTATTCGATTAACTTTATTCACTTTATAAAGACTTCCTTTTTAACAACGTTTTATTCATTTGAAAAGATTTACTTTTAAATAATGGTTCTACACTTTAAAAATGATTTCCTTTTTATAACGTTTCCTTTTCAATTCTATTTGTAAATGGTTTACAAATATTTCCTTTTCAAATTTATTCTTGAAATATTCTAACTCCTTAACTTTCCCGGGAAAATTCGCCATAACCTCCTTTGTATCGGGAGCATCGGGAAAATCCCCAAACTCGCCACACAGGCCTTTCCATTCAAAAAGAAATGTTTTGAATTTATTTTCCTTTTTAAAATATCTCCTATTTATAAATATCCCAATTTATAAATATTCCTTATTTAAAAATATCCCACTTTTATAAATATCTCTTATTAATAAGTATCTCATTTTATAAATATGCTATTTTCAATATCATTTTGAAAATTCTCCTTATCAACATCCCGTATGTTATGATATTCAATCATATCAAATCACGATGTTCAATATCGTCCAAGCACATATAATCGCCCATAGATTTTATATCACATCATATAACAATATATGAAAAACAATAAAATAACTGTTGAGGAATCCAGTCGGATTCCTCCAACCTGTTTCCCTGCATCACAGATGTTAGACAATAAAGATAACATCACTTGCATTTCTAATGAAATACACTGATAACAAAATCACCGTTTAATAACGATATATATATATATATATATATATATATATGTATGTAGATATATATATATATATATATATATATCCATACTGTTTTCAATCAATTATTTAACAGTCCAATCTACAGTCCAATTTAACAATACAACTTAGCAGTCCAAATTAACAGTACATAACTAGCAGTCAAATACAGAAATAAAATACAATTTATATTAAAATATAAATTGAGGAGAGTTAGTGAGTTTTTACTCACATTTGCAGTTCATCGTTAAAGAACGATAAACTGTGGTTTGATTTGGATCAAACAATTTATTTCGCCATAAATTCAAACGAGCTCGAATCCACTTCCAGTCAGCTTCATTGTGTTGCTCCCGTCCATACGATCCCAACGCAACTTACGGTTCGTCAATCTGATATCGGATGACCAAGTTATAGCATTACGAAGTTAATACACTTTTACGTTTAAAATAAAACTTATAAATTAGATACGTTGGGCCTCACCCCTCATTTTCCTTGAACCGGCCCACTACCCTTTATAAAGCCCAAGACCCTCCTGCTAAAAACCCAACCCGACTTCCTTTCCCTTCTTCCTCGACGGGTTCCTGCTCCAAAACATCCCCGTTGACTCCACCTTTGACCGCCTACACGTCCTCCTCCGTCCATCTACTTCGAATACCACCTCCTCCATCCAGTTCGCCATCGAAATCCCCATCCGCCAACACCCATAGCCTCGAACTCGACGCTACCTCCACAACCGGCGACGCAAATGTCGCACTCCGCCCAGTCAACCGTACATCCTCCGAACACCACCGCTAGGTGCGGTTTCACCCGTTGAACCCAAATCCGACATCCTCAACGCGAATTGATCACCACAAAAGAGCCAAAGTCGAACCCTAGTTGGTCGTTCAGCAAACCCATCGAACCAAAAAGGACGTCGAACCCAAGAAAAACTACATCAAGAGAAAGAGCACCTCACCAGCAATCTAAAGACACTTGTTTTGGATTTTTAAACTTTTCTTTGAATTTGAATTTGATTTTCGAGGTCCGACTTTTGTTTCTGGAAGAACAAAATAAATCAGCGGCGCAAATTCTGGTTGTTGACCAACCTAGAAAAATGAAATTAGGTTTTAAGGAATTAGTTAGGGGGTAATATAGGGTGTTAAAATATCTAGATTTTTTTTATTAATATTTTAATATTTTATTTTAAACCCTTTATATTCGTTTTCCCCTTCTAAAAATCCGTGTGATCACACACAATACCCAAAAATCACGAAACTGGACATGTAGCTAGAGTTCGACATTATGGTCCCAACGAAACTGGTTTCGTCGAATTCTGACTCCGTTTTCTCACTCAGCGTATTTTTAACTGTCAAAATACTGACTGTTTTCCATTCTAAAAATCCGTACGACCACACAGTGACTCTAAAAATCACGAAACTGGAAATCTAGCAACTATTTGACATTGCGGATCCAACAAAACTGGTTTCGTCGAATTCCGACTTCGTTTGCAAAAGTGGCTATTTCTAAAGCTCTAAATAGCCTATTTAAATATATAAATATATTTAAATATTATTAAATTAATTGTTTAAAATTAATTATTATCGTCTATCTTCACATATTATATCGTACAGCCCCAGAATATCATATCAGAATTTACAGCTTGTTATTTCAGATTCCAGATTATCTCGATATTCAGTTTATACTGAAAATCCATTTATAACGTATATAAAGCGTCGCAAATTATAAAGGAAATCCATAGCGACTTTTCTAAAATTTGATTTGGACGTAAATCAAAATCTACACAACGAAATCCAGATTTTTCCCTTCCACTAGAAAGATATACTCCACCAGCTCCACACGTTTCTTGTTTCACAGAAATCCGGCTTAAAACGAATCCTGTATACTCAGTTGAAGTTCAAATCGCCAAATAGCGAACTGCCGCGTCGTTACGCGCTCGAATTTAATTATATTATAATTATACGTTCAAACTGTCGTCGATTGAATATATTCGTTATTCAAATTCAATTCCAAACTGAATTATACTTTATATATAACCCAATTCAGACTGTATTGTGAATTCAGCTATTTTTGACTATTTCGACATTATAATATATTTTATTATATTATAATTATAAATTAAATATTCAATATTATTTAATTCACGTTCTCGATATCGATAAATCGATATTTACTAATTAAATAAATTAATTGTTCAACAGCTAAAAAAAATGCGGGTCACTACATTCTTCCCCACTTAAAATAATTTCGTCCTCGAAATTGCTAAGGTAGTGGACGACCCTATCTACTGGGTAAAATTTTATCTGTTTACCTCTTATCTCCGGTTTCAACTGAACCACTTAATATCGACTAAAATATTAATTTATTTCGTCTAACTAAATTTTCAGAAATTCTGAAAATTTTCTACGCCTTAACTTTTCGAAAAATTTCGCCAGCACCTCCTTTGTACTGGTCAATATCTCAAACTCCAACTCGCCTCTCTGGGCCTTCTTTAACCCAAAAGAAAATCAAACAGCCAAGCGGCTTGCCAATTCGGCTCATAAATCTCATATTCATATATAATATAAACTGGTACCTTTTTGTCGGGAATATCAACTCTATCACTTCCATATGCTATCAACTCAGCATAGACCAGTGTTATTTCCATCAAATTCCAATCAGTTCATATCCTCAAAACCAAATCGAATTTCGTTCGAACCCGAATATCAAATTCCAAATTATTGACTCATCAACCCAATTCCATAACAGATTATTCTCTAATCTAATTCAATTCTGTTTAACTATGTTCAAGTTAAATTTCAATTTATTTTTACTATCTTATTCTATTTAACTTCATAAGTTAAAATTAAATTCCGAAACTTAATTTCTTGGGTCTATTTCAAATCAATTTGAAATTACAATGCCAATTCAAAGCCTTTGAATTTCTAAACAACTTGTTTTCTCAAAACAATTCAAAAACAAAACCTTTGGTAGTAGTCCGTCACTTAGAACTCGAAAATGAACACTGATGACGTCGCGATTCATCATCAGAATCTATTTTCCAGCTATCGAAGTGAGTTCAATACTATATCACCTTCAGTTTGAAAAACATTTTCAAAATCTCCCAGGAACATAAAATTTCCTTATTTTAATTCCAATCTGATTTAAATTTCAGATTCATTTCATCTTATTTCATATACTTTACTTATATGAATTCTGATTAGTTATTTATAATCATTTCACCTTTTTATAATCTAATTCGATTATAATATCAACCACATAACCAATATACCATATCAAAATATATTCGGGTAAAATTATTCCATTTACCCTCTTTCAAAACATACCGTGTCGGTTCATCGTATTCGAGTGTTTAGTAACCCCTACCGATACAGTGGATCAAACTGATCGTCCAGAATTCATAAACAACTCAACCAATGAATCTCCACAATATAAAACTATTTTTATATCAAATACAAATACGCACTCGTATATTTACACTCGACTCCATCTAGGGTATTACTAACCCTATCTCTACCGAGTCACGCCATAGAGCCAAGGTAAATTCTTAACTTAAGCTCTGATACCAACTGTAGTAACCCGGATTTTTGAGCGACTTTGGTTATCGACGTAAGCCCGACGTCGATAACCAAAACATCGAAAAATCCCGGAAATTAATGAAAGAAATTAGAAGGTGAGAATAGATAAGATAGAAACTTAGAATAGAAGAAGAAGAAGAAGAACACAACATCAGAGTAACACGAACCTCACAGCGGAACGAATAACATATAATAGATAACATAACTTTGAAATATAACAGTTATGTATACAATAGCACTTATCAGAGTACAGCACTTACAACACAGCGGAAATAACTATAGCTATATGATCTTGAAGCCTCCTGCTCCACGCTCTTCCAGTATATCTGTAAATTCCTGACTACTTGACTGCCCGTACAAATTTAGGCACCCAAGAGTTTAGGGAAAACAAAACAATTAAACTCCGGGTCAGTCATGGGACTGGTATGAGTAAAACGGTTTAAACAGGCATATGAACAAGTAAACGATATCTCATAAGACCACGCCGCAGAACGGAACAGGTTTTTCCCTTATGAGAATCCAAAATATCTTTATATCAAAAACCTTTTGATGTTATAATAATGTCTATGTACAAATAGGTATCAACTAGCAGAAACGCTTTCATCTCACGTTCTACATATATAGTATACGATCAAAATCGCAAGCACGTAATGGATAATGGATTTCCACTATGACAAGGTATGGAACCACCTTTCGCTAGTGTACCTCTAGAGAGGAATACATTGGGTTCAACAAGAACATCTTACAACCCGGCCACACATGACCGACCACTCATTTCGCTTGAGTGTATCGAATTTATATCACCAATGGTTGGGATCAGCAACCGTTTCCCGAATGGGACAGCATCAACAATAGATTTTTAGAAATAAATGAAACTCTAGATCAGGTGATTATACACCCTAATAGGTGCGACCTACATAGCCATGCTGCCTGCCCGATTTCTGTCATTTACCGGATGTGAGGCTAGAAGCTGCGCTTTATCATCACAATAGATTCACTTCGAATGCCACATTGTCAGATCCATCGAAAATCACTAATTGACGTCTACAACAATACATTACGTGTCAGCTAAAAGAAGTTTCCTTCTCCGCTTCCACTCTTGGTACGGTTGAAGAAATCAATGTACGTGACCTTTCTGGAAATACTCTGTCAGACATCCATCTTCATTCACTTAAAATGTCACATCGTCATACCCGTCAAATCACAAATTGACTTATTCAAAAATAACACGGGTATACAGCTAAGAGAAACGAATTCCTCCGCCACCAAACGTGAATACGTTTGAACAGATCAACTTACGCGATCCATTGGATATACTCTGTCAGACCTTTGTCCATACAAGTTGTCCTTGGACTGGACAAACCGAAGGCACTATTCTGTAAACAGGATAGTCCTTGCATTTTACTCCGTCTTCAATTTTCTTTGGCATATATGATTCGCGACGCTTATGCCAATACAGAGTGGTTCTATGGATAATAATCCAACCGGTCTCTCCATATTAACAACGTTAAAATGGTCAAAACTTCGATAGTCTATGAGTTAACTATCAAAGAAAAACAAGTGTGCAAACAACGATATTATTCCCAGATGGAAATTATATCGAACAAACATCATTTAACATTAATCTATTTAGTTCATTTATTTACTTATCTCCTGTTTCCCTATATTCTAAATTCTTATTTTCTTTTATCAGAAAACATTTCTGATTCTCGTTTGGAAAACATTTCCAAAACTCCTTTACGATCAAACCTTACCATTTCTTAGTTAAGAAGGAAGTCACTCAAGTTGGGGTATAATTACCTCTCAGACCTTAACTGAACAACGTTATAACTTCGAAATGGTCAAAGTTTATCTTTTAATCTTCAACAACTTCTTTACGCCTTTCTCGGATTCAATTTTACTAATCCACTTCTATATTTAAAACATTGGCTATAACGATAACGTTATAATCCCTACTTTCGAATTATCTAACTTTAATTATAACTACTATTCCTATTAGTGAATAATTAACCTAACACTTATTTATTTATAAATAAATCTCTACTTAGACACTGGAAAGTATAAGTACTTTCCCGAACTCGATATAATCGAATTTGCCGATTAACTCTCTTCGAGAAATCTCTATTTGATTAATTCTTCTTCGAATAAGCTATGTTCGATTAACTTCTTTCGAATAAACGATATTCGATAATCTCTCTTCAAATAACTAATATTTGATAACTCTTCCTTTTCAAATATCTCATATTTGAAAATCTCACTTCGATTAAACTATAATCGGTAACTCCCTTCGATGAAACTAACATCGATAACTCCTTTCGATGAAACTAACATCGATAACTCCTTTCGATGAAACTAACATCGATAACTCCTTTCGATGAAACTAACATCGATTTATTTAACTCGACGAACTTAACTCGACTAACTTAACTCGACTAACTTAACTTGACTTACTTGGTTCGACCAATTCGATTCGATTAACTAGGCTCGACTAACTTGGTCGAACCACCCGATCAACTCAACTTATTTAACTTAACTGGTTTTACTTGGTTTGACTAACTCAATTTATTAACTCGACTGACTAATTCAACTCGATTAACCTAACTTGATTTACTTATCTCGATTAACTGAACTAATCACTTTGATTTACTCGACTAATTCACTTTGGTTAACTTAACCAATTCACTTAACTAATTCGTTTAGTTTAGCTTAACTAATTCACTTAACTCCTGTCGAATAAACTATATTCGATAACTCCTCTAACTCTATTCGAATAAACTATATTCGATTAACTCCTTTTTCTTTATTCGAATAAACTATATTCGATTAACTCTTTTTCTTTATTCGAATAAACTATATTCGATTTACTCTTTTGATTTAACTCCAATCGATTAACTTCATTTAACTCTATTCGAATAACTAATTCGATTAACTAACTTCGAATACCATATTCGATTTCTCCTTTCGAATGTCTATATTCGATTAACTAACTTCGAATACCATATTCGATTAACTAACTTCGAATACCCTATTCGATTTCTCCTTTCGAATGTCTATATTCGATTAACTAACTTCGAATACCATATTCGATTTCTCCTTTCGAATGTCTATATTCGATTAACTAATTTCGAATACCATATTCGATTAACTAACTTCGAATACCCTATTCGATTAACTTTATTCACTTTATAAAGACTTCCTTTTTAACAACGTTTTATTCATTTGAAAAGATTTACTTTTAAATAATGGTTCTACACTTTAAAAATGATTTCCTTTTTATAACGTTTCCTTTTCAATTCTATTTGTAAATGGTTTACAAATATTTCCTTTTCAAATTTATTCTTGAAATATTCTAACTCCTTAACTTTCCCGGGAAAATTCGCCATAACCTCCTTTGTATCGGGAGCATCGGGAAAATCCCCAAACTCGCCACACAGGCCTTTCCATTCAAAAAGAAATGTTTTGAATTTATTTTCCTTTTTAAAATATCTCCTATTTATAAATATCCCAATTTATAAATATTCCTTATTTAAAAATATCCCATTTTTATAAATATCTCTTATTAATAAGTATCTCATTTTATAAATATGCTATTTTCAATATCATTTTGAAAATTCTCCTTATCAACATCCCGTATGTTATGATATTCAATCATATCAAATCACGATGTTCAATATCGTCCAAGCACATATAATCGCCCACAGATTTTATATCACATCATATAACAATATATGAAAAACAATAAAATAACTGTTGAGGAATCCAGTCGGATTCCGCCAACCTGTTTCCCTGCATCACAGATGTTAGACAATATAGATAACATCACTTGCATTTCTAATGAAATACACTGATAACAAAATCACCGTTTAATAACGATATATATACATATATATATGTAGATATATATATATATATATCCATACTGTTTTCAATCAATTATTTAACAGTCCAATCTAAAGTCCAATTTAACAATACAACTTAGCAGTCCAAATTAACAGTACATAACTAGCAGTCAAATACAGAAATAAAATACAATTTATATTAAAATATAAATTGAGGAGAGTTAATGAGTTTTTACTCACATTTGCAGTTCATCGTTAAAGAACGATAAACTGTGGTTTGATTTGGATCAAACAATTTATTTCGCCATAAATTCAAACGAGCTCGAATCCACTTCCGGTCAGCTTCATTGTGTTGCTCCCGTCCATACGATCCCAACGCAACTTACGGTTCGTCAATCTGATATCGGATGACCAAGTTATAGCATTACGAAGTTAATACACTTTTACGTTTAAAATAAAACTTATAAATTAGATACGTTGGGCCTCACCCCTCATTTTCCTTGAACCGGCCCACTACCCTTTATAAAGCCCAAGACCCTCCTGCTAAAAACCCAACCCGACTTCCTTTCCCTTCTTCCTCGACGGGTTCCTGCTCCAAAACATCCCCGTTGACTCCACCTTTGACCGCCTACACGTCCTCCTCCGTCCATCTACTTCGAATACCACCTCCTCCATCCAGTTCGCCATCGAAATCCCCATCCGCCAACACCCATAGCCTCGAACTCGACGCTACCTCCACAACCGGCGACGCAAATGTCGCACTCCGCCCAGTCAACCGTACATCCTCCGAACACCACCGCTAGGTGCGGTTTCACCCGTTGAACCCAAATCCGACATCCTCAACGCGAATTGATCACCACAAAAGAGCCAAAGTCGAACCCTAGTTGGTCGTTCAGCAAACCCATCGAACCAAAAAGGACGTCGAACCCAAGAAAAACTACATCAAGAGAAAGAGCACCTCACCAGCAATCTAAAGACACTTGTTTTGGATTTTTAAACTTTTCTTTGAATTTGAATTTGATTTTCGAGGTCCGACTTTTGTTTCTGGAAGAACAAAATAAATCAGCGGCGCAAATTCTGGTTGTTGACCAACCTAGAAAAATGAAATTAGGTTTTAAGGAATTAGTTAGGGGGTATATATAGGGTGTTAAAATATCTAGATATTTTTTTTTATTAATATTTTAATATTTTATTTTAAACCCTTTATATTTGTTTTCCCCTTCTAAAAATCCGTGTGATCACACACGATACCCAAAAATCACGAAACTGGACATGTAGCTAGAGTTCGACATTATGGTCCCAACGAAACTGGTTTCGTCGAATTCCGACTCCGTTTGCTCACTCAGCGTATTTTTAACTGTCAAAATACTGACTGTTTTCCATTCTAAAAATCCGTACGGCCACACAGTGACTCTAAAAATCACGAAACTGGAAATCTAGCAACTATTTGACAATGCGGATCCAACAAAACTGGTTTCGTCGAATTCCGACTTCGTTTGCAAAAGTGGCTATTTCTAAAGCTCTAAATAGCCTATTTAAATATATAAATATATTTAAATATTATTAAATTAATTGTTTAAAATTAATGATTATCGTCTATCTTCACATATGATATCGTACAGCCCCAGAATATCATATCAGAATTTACAGCTTGTTATTTCAGATTCCAGATTATCTCGATATTCAGTTTATACTGAAAATCCATTTATAACGTATATAAAGCGTCGCAAATTATAAAGGAAATCCATAGCGACTTTTCTGAAATTTGATTTGGACGTAAATCAAAATCTACACAACGAAATCCAGATTTTTCCCTTCCACTAGAAAGATATACTCCACCAGCTCCACACGTTTCTTGTTTCACAGAAATCCGGCTTAAAACGAATCCTGTATACTCAGTTGAAGTTCAAATCGCCAAATAGCGAACTGCCGCGTCGTTACGCGCTCGAATTTAATTATATTATAATTATACGTTCAAACTGTCGTCGATTGAATATATTCGTTATTCAAATTCAATTCCAAACTGAATTATACTTTATATATAACCCAATTCACACTGTATTGTGAATTCAACTATTTTTGACTATTTCGACATTATAATATATTTTATTATATTATAATTATAAATTAAATATTCAATATTATTTAATTCACGTTCTCGATATCGATAAATCGATATTTACTAATTAAATAAATTAATTGTTCAACAGCTAAAAAAAATGCGGGTCACTACAGATTGAGTCGCATTTCGATTCAGAAATAAAGAATATTTTAAAATAACGAATATTTTAAAGTAATGGATATTTTAAAATAATATTCTGTGATTAATTAAAATATGATTTTGATGTCCGATTTTTGATGGACACGGGAAATATTGGAATATATAAAGCCGAATAAGTAGATATTCGCCATTTTAACCCGAACGGGTTAATCGATCGATTTTATTCAGTTTATAATGAATACCGAAAATAATTAATTTCAAAATCTGATATTTTGAAAATATTATCAATTTAATATTATAATGATATGGAATATTCAATGTTGATTAAAAATTGAAAATGAAGTTGAAATCGTTTGAAACGAATTTATAAAATATGGTTTAAATGCAAATCGATAAGATATATTATATATATATATATATATATATATATATATATATATATATATATATATAATGGTTTGAATATAACGCGCCGCGCAGCGACCGTTTGCGAATTTCGAACCTTAATTTCAAATGGACGTAACGGGAGATCCGACCGTCAGATTCTACTAAAACCGGAACCGTTGGGTTCGTATAAAAAAGAGATTTCCAATGATTGTAAAAGATTTGAAATCTAACTGTTGAATTTGGAAATATGTCCAAATCAATTTCAGAAAAGGTTGCTATGGATGCATGTAATAACCCGGAAAATCCGAGCCAATTTAAATATTTTTTGGGAATTTTTAGAGTCCGTATGTGGCCCCGGTAAATTGAAATGCACGTTCAAATTCAGTATGTAGATTTATATTTTGATTTTGACGGAAACTGATCGAAACAGTCGAATCAGCCTACGATACATATCCCATTGTGTTCGGAATAGGGGTAATTAGCTGGGGACGACAGCCGGTGGGTTCGATTTCGAGTTTGAAATAAAGGTTGCTTTTTGAGAATTAATTAAAATATATATATTAATATATATACTCTTCTCTTTCCTCCCTCCTTTATTATTTTCCCAAATCGATTTCTGATAAAAAAAAAGAAAAAAAGAAAAGGGAGGTGCGACGGAACCCTCCAGCCGCCACCTCTTCGGAGCGTCGCCGCCAGGGCGCGATGTCACCCTCCCCCTTCTCCCACCTCTCCTCCATTCCTCCACCCTTCTTCTAACCAAACCGCCCACGCCCTAGCCAAACGCCCCCGCCCAACCCCACCATCCACTACAGGCGAGCCCCACAGACCCACCACCGCGATCCGCAACTCCCAATGCTCCAGCACCTCCCCGCCACCACGTGCAACCACGCCACCTCCAGTCGCTCAGACCAGCGAACCATTTGCCCCCATTCTTGGATCCGAAACCCTAGAACCCAGTGAGTTTTTCTGATTTCAATTCTAGTATAAAAAGTTATGATTTTTATTCTTTGAAAATATGATTTTTAGTTAGGTGAAAATAGGATTTTATCGTGTATATAAATGATAATTTTTATATAAGAAAGGTAAGATTTTTATTTATATGAAGAAGTGATTTTTGATTATATAAAAATATAATGTTTACATATGTAGCGAAGAAAAATTCGATTTTTATATTCATATAGCGAAGAAAAATACGATTTTTATATTATATAGATAGTAAAAATTTGATCTTTATATATGTAGCGATAGGATAAATATATGATTTTTATATATGAAATGCCATTGTAAAAATGTGATTTTTAATGTGAACTATGTTAGAATAAAAACATGATTTTTATCATAAGGATAACGATATAAAAATATGATTTTTATATACTGGAGAATATAAAAATGTGATTTTTATATGAGTAGCGATATAAAAATATAATCTTTATTAGAAGAAGAGCGATATAAAAATATAATTTTTATTATGAAGTTAGCGTGATAAAAATATGATCTTTATTATATGAACACCATCATAAAAATAGAATTTTTATCTATATAGTAGCGGTATAAAAATAGAATTTTTATCTATATAGTAGCGGTATAAAAATAGAAATTTTATCTATATAGTAGCAGTATAAAAATGTGATTTTTATATACATAGTAACAATATAAAGATGCGATTTTTATATATGTAGTGGATACAGAAACCGAAATTGACAAAAGGCGAGCACGGCGAAGATTTCCTACATATGAAGAGTCGTGGCGTTTGGTTTAGCTCTTGGTGAGAACTTCTCACTTTTATTTTTATTTTCTAGTTAAAATTTATACTAGGTTGCAAACGGTGCTTAGCAGCACCCGATACCCGTCGTCTATAAACCATGGATGGCTTGTTTGATTGATTGATGTGTTGTGAAATTGATTGTGTGATGTGGAATGAAATAAAATATTTTATAGTTAAAAATATAAGTTTTAACGTGTGTATAAAATGAAATAAATGTTTATAAACAAATCGAACGATTTGTTTATATACACACATTTGACTGATATTGATTGGGACGATAAATTTTACACATCGCCCAACTGCACAAATAAAATATGTGTTTGATTGTTTGAAACCCCACACGGGTATTGGGATGATATATGACATACACTAATCCCAATAATTAGTTGTATGTCGATCGATTGATTGACAAGCTGTTATAAGCGTTAGATATTTATATTTGATGCTTATACAGTGTAGAACGCACTTTGGATGATGGTTGATTGTTTATCGTCATTGTTGTATGTATACATGTATTAGATGAAATCCATATAATCAAATTATATGGTAATTGACTGTGTCTGATTCCATATCGAATATTTTGAAATAATAAAGTTAATATTGAAATGTGAAGCGGTGTTAAGTAGTTAAACGCCATTTTAACACGAACGGGAATTTTGTCGATTTTATTCGTTTTATAATGAATATCGAAAAGTGATTTCAAAATCGAATGTTTTGAAAATGAAATTCGAATTAAATTGAATAGAAATGAAATTCGAATTGAATTGAATAGAAATGAAATTCGAATTGAATTGAATAGAAATGAAATTCGAATTAAATTGAACAGAATTGAAATTCAAATTAAATTGAATAGAATTGAAATTCGAATTAAATTGAATAGAAATGAAATTCGAATTAAATGGAACAGAATTGAAATTCGAATTAAATTGAATAGAATTGAAATTCGAATTAAATTGAATAGAGTTGAAATTCGAATTAAATTGAATTCGAATTGAATTGAAATGAATTTGAAATTCGAATTGAATTGAAATGAATTTAAAACAAATTTATAAGGAAAAAATCAATTTTAATTTGAATTTGAAATGGAAGTTGAAATCGTTTTGAAAACGATTTATAAAATACGATTTAAAAGGAAATCAACGAAATATATATATTATATATATAATGGCCTGAATAGAACATGCCGCGCAGCGGCAGTTCGGAAATTTCGACCATTGACTTCGAACGGACATTACGGGAAATCCGACCGTCGGATTCTCCTAAAACTGGAACCGTTGGGTTCGTATCGGAAAGAGATTTCTAACGAATATGAGAAATTAGAAATCTAACAGTTGTATTCAGAATTATGTCCAAATCAAATTTGGAAAAGGTTGCTGTAAGAGCAGGTCGATGGCCATTTGTGGAAATCGACTGTACGGGCCTTGATAAAATTATTAAAAATATCAATAATTTGTGTAAAATCATAATAAATGATTTGGAAAGAACTAGGATGAAAAATTCCAAATTTGAAAAGGTAAAAATGTATTTTTATCAAAATGAACTAGTTTTGAACTAGAATTATAAATTCAATATTTTTAAAATAAATAAACTGGATTTGAAATGGTTTTAAAAATAACCAGAATTTCCAATATATGAATTGGAATGGATTTGAATCGAAATTATCTTCGGGATATTTCAATGATTGGATTCGAGATTATACGAATATTGTTATGGAAATTTGGAAGATATTATATCGTTATTTCCAATACGATATTTGTTGATTTCAGAAATTGATATTGAATATAAGCTGATATATTTTCTATTAAGAGCCTTGTATTTAATATCAAATGGGATTTGGGTTTGTCGTGAATGGTGTCTTCATTAACACTGTTCTTAAACCTAGTTGAGAAAAGGTTAAATCTTTTTATTTAGATTTAATGAAGTACACCAATTAATTAATATATTTAATTGGAATTGAATTAAAATTGATTTTTGGGTTTATCGTGAATGGTGTTTTAAATAACACTCGTTCTTTAACCCAATTTACAGTGAAATATGATTTGGAATTTGTAAATCTTTCTATAAAGATTTAATGAGATTTTCCAAAGTAACGTTTTCCAATATAATATATTGAACTGGAATTGAATGGAATTCGATTTGATAATAGTCGAAATGAAATTATGTGGAGGAGGACTGTTAATACATATGGAATTTAAAAGGCTTTGCCGCTATTCCATTTATATTATTAGTCGGATGCAGAAATTGATGTCGATTATATATATTGATTTGTTTTTCCATGAAGATTCCATAAATAATGGAATGTGATTTGGGGTTTATTGTGAACTGTGTTTTAAATGACATTAGTTCTCTAACCCAGTAAAAGACAGGATTACATGTCTGTCGTTGTATTTCGAACTGTATGGTTGATCTTTGCTTAATATATATATCTGTTTGGCGGCCGAGAATTTATTCTCTTGCTTAACGCCCTTCTTTGAGGCGTACGAGCTCAGAGGTTATATATCGGCAGAAATAAATAGTACGGTGCAGATTGTCGATACGACATGTTTGATTTTCCAAAATTAAATAATCATTAATAATGATTTTTGGGAAGATTAAAACTAAGTGGAGTTTTAATGAATCTTTAATTACATTGAAATGTGAATTGATAATATAAATTATCAAATTTGGAAAATGATCGGGAATGGAGTATCGCCAGTTTTGCTCCTAGCGATAGTTAAATCTTCAATTAGATTTGAACGGAAAAATGGTAATTAAATTTACCGATAACACTGTGGTGTTAGTTATGGGGTAATAACAGTTTTGCTCCATGGGATGAATAGGTTGGGATTGGGAAATTAAATAAATAAATAATTCGGTGTGGTTCGCTAATCCCGACTAGTTTGGAAAACCATAATTTGGTTTGAAATGAGATCCAAGGGAAGATTAAAGAATAAATTTTAAAGAATTTATCTTTGAAAAAATTAATGGGAACCTTTCCCAAAAGATGTGAATATTTAAATAAAAAAATACTAAGAATTGGAATGAAGCATATGTTGTGTTTTCTAGCACTTGTTTATTATATACGTGAGTTATTCGGAAAGGTCGGGTTTATACCCATTTTGAATAACTGATTCGACGATAATTCAAAGACGAAGACAGTGGTCGAAGACTGGAGGTCTTCACATCGTCTGGATAATTACTGATGATCCTGATTGGGCTGTACACCCAGGAGGAGGGAAATAGTTGGTGGTCGTCCAGACTTATTTGGAGATCAATGGATATGCGAGGTACATGGTGCCTCCGGTTTCGTTCAGACCCAGTACGAACTTGTAAATGGATTATGTGTCTGACATTGGATTTTATTCTGTGTTGGTTGATTTCTATTAAATGTATATCGGTTTGGCGGCGGAGAATTTATTCTCTTTCTTAACGCCCTTCTTTGAGATGTACGAGCTCAGAGGTTATATATCGATAGATATCAGTCGCATGGCATGAATTGCCTTTGTGGCATGCCTAAGTGGCAGATGAACAAGGCTTTTGTTGCAAAACAAAGTCTTCTGGTTGATGATCAAAGCACGGCCTACGTGGCATAGCTTTGTGTAAAGCGTGAATTCGCAAGCCTCACACCTCGGTATGAGTTAAAAACTGGATACGAACCACTGGGAGAACACGACGTTTCTTTCTAGTTATGGGTGGTGTCAGCGTTTTACTAGCGCTGACATCGTTGATTATTATACCTATGTGGATGTTGGATTGCGAGGCGCCTCGATTATAGGTCTGTAAGGACTGGGAAACATGTGTTCAGGAATTGCCAATCCTCGAACGTAAGAGAGGAGCGACCCAGCTGATTCCAGGGGTTACCCAGAGTGTGTAGTCCTGATGCATTTGCTAGAGTGTCTCGAAGCGGAGAGGAGTTTGCCCCTTGCCTCGACTCATGACGGAAGTCCAATTTCCAATACGAGATATTTCGGTTGTATTTGTAGGGCCTAGTATGGCGACATAGTGGGATGGGGCGCTCATGCCGTCTATGATTGATATTTATGATTGAAATTATTTTGACACTATACACTTATTATAGTATCAAATGATTTGTTTTAAACGTACCAAGCATGTTTGGCTATTATAAGGGAAAACCCTATCCTCCGGCTTGCGTTGCATTGTGTGATGGGACCTGGGTCTTATAATAGCTTCATTTTTTCAAAAAGCATTGCGCTGTTTTGTTATATGCACTAGTGTTCTTGGGAGGAAACCCGTTCCGTGTTATACGGCATGGTCCCTTGAATTACTCTCTTTTAAAGTAAAGTTTGAATAACTGTTTTAGTTCTCACACCAGTCACATGACTGACCTGGAGTTTATTGTTTTAACCTAAACTCTGGGTGTCCCTATTTTCCACACGGGCAGCTAGTAGTTTTGGTTTTGCAGATTTATATTCATAGGATCCTGATTTACAAGTGGAACGATGCTCGAAAAGCTCTGTAACCGTGTATTACTTTCAGTTGTGTTTTGTATTGTTTTTCCGCTGCTACGTAATTTATTGTAATCTCTGATATTTATCGAATGTATTTTATTTCTTCTGTTTGAGTTTTGATGTGGCTTGTTCTCAACTCAATCCGTCCTTTCCTTCACGGGGAAGTTTGGGTCGTTTCAATGCAGTTCGGTGGCCGTTATTGGAAACGGACTGTAAGGGCCTTAATAAAATTAGTAAAAATATGGAAAAATTATGTAAAATCATAATTAATAGGAAAGTTTTTGGATGAAAAATTCCAAGTTTGAAAAGATAAAAATATATTTTTATCGAAATGAACTAGTTATTAACTAGAGTAATAATCCAATGGTTTTTAAATTAATATATTGGATTTGAAAAAGGATTTTGAAGTAACCAAAGTTTTCCAACGTTTGAATGGGAATGGATTTGAGTAGAAATAATCTTCGGAATATTTCAATATTGGATTCCGTGATTATATAGATATTGTGGAGGAATTTGGAAGATACAAATATCGTTATTCCCAATACGATATCCGTTTGTTTCAGAATTTGATATTGAATATAAGCCGATATTATTTTCTATTCAGAGCCTTGTATTTAATATCAAATTGGATTTTGGGTCTGTCATGAACGGTGTCTTCAGTAACACTGTTCTTAAATCCCGTGTGAAAAGAATAAACCTTTTAATTAAGATTATTAGAGTTTCCAGTTATATTTAGTAATTGGAATAAAATGGAATGTGATTTTGGGTTTATTGTGAACTGTATTTTTAACAACATTCGTTCTTTAACCCGATTAACAGTGAAATGTGATTTGGAATATATAAATCTTTTATTAAGATTTAATGGAAATTTTCCAAAGTAAAGTTTTCCAATTTAATATATTAAATTGGAATTGAATGGAATTCAATTTAGTGATAATCGAAGTGAGCTTCTGTGGAGGAAGACCGTTACTATATATGGAATTTAAAAGGGTTAGCCGTTATTCCATTTATTTTATTAGTCGGATACATAAATTGATATCAATTATATATATTAATTTGTTTTCCGTGAAGATTCCATAATTAATGGAATGTGGTTTTGGGTTTACTGTGAACTATGTTTTAAATGACATTTGTTCTTTAACCCAGTTAAAGACAGGATTACATGTCTAACATTGTATTTCGAACTGTATTGTTGATCTCTGCTAAATATATGTCTGTTTAGTGGCAGAGAATTTATTCTCTAGCTTAACACCCTTCTCCGAGACGTATGAGCTTAGAGGTTATATATTGGCAGAAATTAGTGGTACGGTGTAGTTAGTCGATGTGGCATGTTTGTGTTTCCAAAGTTAAATAATCATTAAATAATGTTTGTTGGAAGAATAAAAAACTAAATGGGGTTTTAACGAATCTTTAATTAGATTGAAATGCGAAGGTGATGATTTAATTATCAAATTTGGGAAATGATCGAGAATAAAGTACCACTAGTTTTACTCCAGGCGATAGTTAAATCTTTAATTAGATTTGAACGCAAAATGGTAGTTAATTTTACCAATAACACCGTGGTGTTAGATATGGAGTGTTACCAGTTTTGCTCCATGGGATGCATAGGTTGGGATTAGGAAATATAATTAATGATTACTTCGGTAAGGTTCGCTAATCCCGACTAGTTTGAAAAACCTTAATTTGGTTTAAATTGTGAAAAGAATATTTGAATAAAACAATATTCTGGATTGGAATGAGGCGTATGTTGGGTTTTTGTAACACTTGATTATAAGATACGTGAATTATTCGGAAAGGCCGGGTTTATACCCATTCTGAATAATTGATTCGACGATAAGTCGACGATGAAGACTGTGGTTAAATACCGGAGATCTTCACATCGTTTGGATGATTACTGATGTCTTGTTTGAGCTGTACACACGAGACAAGGTAATAAGTGGTGATCGTCCATACGTGCTTGGAGATCGAAGCGATATGCGGGGACCTCTCTCCTGTATTGTACATCTGGGACGAGGAATAAGGTGCCTCCGGTTTCGTTCCGACCCAGAACAAACTTGTGAATGGATGTGTGTCTGACATTGGATTTCATTCTGTGTGATTGATTTCTATTAAATATATATCTGTTTGGTGGCGGAGAATTTATTCTCTTTCTTAACACTCTTCTCTGAAACGTATGAGCATAGAGGTTATATATTGATAGACATCAGTCGTATGGCATGAATTGCCAGTGTGGCATGATGAGATGCAGATGATCAAGGCTTTTGTTGAAAAGCAGAGTTATGTTGTTGATGATCAAAGCCGTTTTAATTAGCACAGCTTTGGGTATAGCATTAATTCGCGAGCCTCACACCGGTATGAGTCAGAAACGGGATTGTGACTACTGGGAGTGCACGACGTTTCTTTCTAGCTAAAAGTGGTGTTATGGTATGGAGCCCAGACATTTTTACTTATGTGGATGATGGATTGCTAGGCGCCTCGGATATTGGTCGCTACTGGCCAAGTGATAGGTCCGATAGGACCGGGAAACGTGTGTTCAGGAATAACTAATCCACTAACGTAAGCGTGGACTGGCTCTGAAGATCCAAGGGTTGCCTAGAGCATGTAATCTGAGGCATTTGCTAGAGTGTCTCGAATAAGAACGAACAATCCCTTGGCTTGACTCATGATGGAAATCCAATTTCCAATACGAAATTACGGATTTATTGTAAACCCATATATGGCGACATAGTATATGGTAGCTATGCCTTCTAGGATTGATACATTTACATTGAAAGTGGTTTAAACTGATTAGACACTAGTAATAATATCAAATGATTTTTGTTTTATACGTACTAAGTATGTATGGCCATTATAAGGTAAAACTCTATCCTCCAGCTTGTGTTGCATTACGCTGCTGTTGGTTTTATGCACTAGTATTCTTGGGAGAAAACCCGTTCCGTGTTATACGGCATGGTCCTTTGATTTAATCTATTTTAAAGCAAAGTTTTAGATAACTGTTTTAGTTTCACCAGTACTATGACTGACTCGGTGTTTATTGTTTTAACCTAAACTCTGGGTGCCCATATTTCCACACGTGCAGCTAGTAATTTTGGTTTCCGCAGATACTTCTTTTCACAGGATCCTGGATTACAGCTGGAGCTATATTCGGAAAGCTTTGTATCCGTTTATCTCTTTCAGTTGCGGTTGTAGATGATTTCCGCTGTACATTATATTTATGTATATATCTTTCGTTGTTATGTAATTAAATCTCTGATATTTTTCTCCTGTAAATTATTTGTACTCTGATGTAAATTGTTGTAATAGCAATGAAATGTTGTGGTGTTTAGGTTCTGATGCGTCGCGTTCTCAAAGCAGTCCGGGCTTTCCCGTATCGGGGAATTTCGGGTCGTTTCAATTGTATTGGGATAATTATCATTGATGTACCTATAACTGCATGAGACTTGTTGTTACCGTCATTTATGATGGTTTTAATTATATGTACATCTGTTTTAAGTTATTATAATTTATTACATTCGCTTTGTGAGATTCTAATTTAGTTTTAGTAAGCTCTGTTATACTATTTCCTTATAGGAATCAACAGTCCGTTTAGAATGGCTCTAAGTCTCGATTGGCCTTTTTAGGTCGAAATTTAAGCCCATTCCCGGCGAGTTGTTACCTTTGGTATCAGAGCATATATTGCTCAATTATGGGAAATATATGCATATGAGACACGTACTTGTTATTTTGAAAAAAGGATTTTCAAAAGTTTTACTATGTATATGTATATATATATATATATACATACATATAAAGTATGCATATCTTTAGAAAATACAATCAGTAGGTCCTTCTAGGAAAGGATTAACCTAAATTTCTAGAAAACTCCTAGAAGTCATACAGTGATTCAGTAGCTCCCTGATCAGTTTAGAAGCATATAAGAACAAAAGGGATGTAAGGGCTGCAAAGTTGGAAAAGTGAAAAGGAATGGAAATCCGTATGGTGACTTAATTATCATTCATGGTAAAGATAAGGGAGAAATAAAGGAAAATAATTCAGGATAGGTATCTTTAGGATAACCATTAATAAGAATAACTCAATGTCCATAGCATAAGGATGTACTAGGTTTTATGAGACGCAAAAGAATATCTCATGTCTAATGGAATAAACTAAAGTATTAGTAAATATGGAATTTGAAATTCAGAAGTGCATTAAATGGCCAATAAGAGAAAAATATTAAAAATGGAAAATATTAAGGATGCAATTAAGGCCATTTAGGCAAAATTATGAATATTTGATTCGAAATTAAATGTCCATAAGAATGAGCGTTGTTTAATGGATACAATGGCATAAAGGACTTTTATAATGATGACAATTAGTAATCTCAAAAATAGAAAAATATAGGAACACAGAAGAAAGGATTTAATAAAAGAAATAGACTTCCATAGAATAGTGTGTCAGAAGGGTTAGACAAAAGATCAAAAATATTAAGAAACCTATCAAAGTAATTTTTGGCATACTCTTATATTAATTGAAAAAGGAAATTTGAACATAGGCTCAAGTTACATAATAATTCCATTAAGGAAAGAAAATTGGATATCTGGTTTTTGAGAAAATAAATGTTTTTGAGGAGATCGAAATATTTACTAATTCTTCTGTTAGATAAACTATAATTTAAACTTTAAGGAAAATAGAAGACGAATTCCTTAATTAAAAAATAATAGTAAACGTTTTCAGTTATGAGGCTTAAAAAATTGAAATTTAAGTTTCAAGCAGTAAACAATTATAATGGTAAATTTATAATTGTCATTACCATGATAATAGGATTCTTTTCTTAAAAATCCTATATGACAATAAATTTGATGTTCAATTTGAAATAAAAAGGAGAAAGAAGACATATAAAAGTTTGGTAGGATAAACATCACAAATATACTCGTTTGAGAGAGAGAGAGAGATTGGATAGTAAATTTATTTACTAAAATTTGGGTAAAATTTGAAATAGTAAAACTCTTATATAATAAGGAGGAAATGAGGGAATAATGATATCGGTAGTAGAACAAATGGTAAATGACTACTCCAACAAATTAATTTAGCTATTTATAATTTATTAAATTAATTTTTTGTAGAAGTACCCTCATTGTGCAAACAAAGTGTAATGAGTGATTAAAAATTTCCTAACTTCAAATGCGCATTACTAAGAAATTTGATACGAGTATATGTGCATGACAATAAAGATTTTTAGACTGTACTAATAACGTATATGCTGTCTTGGGTTAGTGTTTTAAAACATATTTTGGCAATAACAACATAAATAGAGAATATAGAAATAAATGTTTTAAATAGGTTAATTTCTTCCTAATTTAACATTAAATTATTAATGACTTGTTTCCTAATAAAAAGAAGCATTTACCCAAAAAACAATTGTCATTTTGAAGGACACTAAAGACTGACATTCAGAATACAAATGAAAGGCAAATGTTAAAATGAGAAAGGTTATAATTTTACAAAAATGGAACATTTATTTTAAACGTTTGGTAAAGGAGTATTATGCTTTATTATTTAAAGGTTGAGTAATGCCTCAAAAGTGTTATTGTGACGACCCCAAACCCCCGGTGGCAAGGGTAATCTTTGGAATATAACACATAAACAGATAACAACAAAACAGAAATAATTAAATACACCAGATAATGTACAACAGAACACACTGGATATAATAATCATCAGAGTTACACAGTATACAGGATCATACTGAGTACAAAATACAGTTCAGCTATACATAAATGTCTATTGCGGAAAACAAAACATAATATGTACAATAGGAGCTGAACAGCGTAAAAAGAGATAAATGATATAATCCATCTTCAGCTCCAGCTATCCAAAAAGAGCCTGCTAAAACCTGAATACAGGGATGCCCGTGTAGAAAAAGGGGCACCCGAGTTTGCAAGTGAAACAAACTACGAGTCAGTCATGGGACTGGTATGAGAAATCTACTTAACTTATTTTTCAATATGGTCAATCACAGGACCACGCCGCTAACGCGGAACGGATTTACTCTATTGGATTGCCAGTGCTTTAAAATAAGTAAATCTTTTAAACATCGCAATGCTTTTTATAAAAATGAAGCCATTATAAGACTCAGTTCCCATCACACAATGCAACACAAACCGGAGGATAGAGTTTTACCTTATAATGGCCAAAATATGCTTGATACGACCAAAACAAACCGTTTGATATTATTGCTAGTGTTTATATGTTTCAAAAACAATTTCAATCATAACTATTAATCATAGACGGCATTAATGCCCCATACCACTATGTCGCCATATATAGGTATATAATCAAAACCACACGATGTCGTATTTGGAAATTGGATTTCCGTCATGAACCAAGGCAAGGGATCGTCCTTACCGCTTCGAGACGCTCTAGCCCGTATATCAGGACAGCCGCAACTACACCTTGGATCGTCAGGGCAAGTCCACTCGATGTGGATTATAATGCCTGAACACTGCGTTTCCCCGCCCTATGAGGCGTCAACTGGTCATATCCGACCAAATCATCGGCTCCGAAGAGACCGAACTAACCGAGGCGCCTCGCTATCCATCATCCACATAAGTAAAATGCCCGGGCGTGTCAAATCCAAAACACCACTCCTAGATAGAAAGAAACGCAGGTCCTCCCTGATGTCCTCTCCCATTTCTGGCTCATACCGGGGTGTGAGGCTCGCGAAACAACGCTAAACACAAAGCTAGCTATTCAAAGCCGTGCTTCGATCATCAACCACAAAGCTCTTCTTTTCAACAAAAGCTTTGATCACAACATCTCTACATGCCACGTTGTCAATATATAACGTCAGACACACATCCATTTACAAGTCCGTTCTGGGTCTGAACGAAACCGGAGGCACCTTATACCTCGCACATCAATGCAATCAACAAGTATGTCCGGACGGCTACCACTTCAGCCCCTTCAAGGTAGCTACTCCTATCATGAGCATCAGTAGCACCCCTCCATTCGAAGTGAAGATCAACGGTCTTGCACCGTCTTCATATCTTCGACTTTTAATCGTCGATCAATTATTTGAAATGAGAATTAAGGCCTTTTCAAATAATTCACGCATATTTGAAATTTCAAATCAATTCATTTCAACGGTTAAATTATTCGACACCAATAATTCGATTCATTAATGTAATTTTCACGTCAAACACATTCAACCATCAAATATCCAATAAACCGAGCAAATTCAGTTTATTTCCATTCCATATCGTTTATAATATTTTATCACGATTTATCGCTATTTTTTATTTATTTAAAAATAGCCAATTCATTCAAACGACGCTTCAGGCCATAACGCGGCCGTGACGCTGTTTTTCTTCAGATTTAATTTACACATATCTAAAACCTAACCGTTGGTTCTTTGCAAATTTTATATCATTAGAAAGATCTTTTCAAAACGAAGCCAACAGTTCCGGTTTTGGGAAAATCCGACGGTCGGATCTCCGGGTACAATCGTTTGAAATTACGATTTCAAAATACGAACTACAGCATCGTTATTCGATTTATTTTAATTATATATATATATATATATATAAAAATATAATCGATTCTGGCGCTGTTTTCCTTCAGATTTGAATTAAACATTCAAGACAATCCAACCGTTGGATCTTTACAAAGTTGGTGTCGTTGGAAAGATATTTCCAAAGCGAACCCAATGGTTTCGGTTTCGGGAAAATCCGATGGTCGGATCTCCATTAATAATCATTTGAAATCACGGTTTCAAAATACGAACTGCAGCTTCATTATTCAATTTATTTTAATTATATATATATATATATATAATTCATTCTTCGATTTCAAAACCATATTCATTTTATATATTTGATAAAAATGATATTTTTATCCAATAGATATTTATTTCAACACATCACTATTTTTAACAATTCATATATATAATAAAAATGTGATTTTTATTGTAAAACAATTTATTTCAAAACACGATTATTTTATATAGTTCATACATAAGGTAAAAATGTTTTTTTTTATTGGGAAATAACTTATTTAAAACACTAATATTTTATATAGTCTATATATATGACAAAAATGTTATTTTTATCTTTCAAAGAATATATTCAATACATGAATGTCAATCAACACATGAATTTTATTCAGCACATGAATTTCTATTCAACACATGAATATAGTTTCAACACATGAATATGGTTTCAACACATGAAAATAATTCTAACACATGAATATTATTGAAAATTTCGGTAGCATAACGGCAGGGTAGTTAAAACCGGCACCGTCCCGAGTACGGCTCCTCGCTCTACCTTAAAGCCTCGCAGCTTTTGAGAATGGGGATTTCAATATCTAGTTCGTATGTAGACGAATTTTCACATATACTAATCCTATTGGGATTTCAACCACAATCAATCATTTCCAATCAATCATTCATGATATTCACCAAATTTCACATCAACCAATAATCCAAACAATATCACAACCAATATATATCGTCCATAGTCTGTGGACAAGGGGAGTGTATATATATATATATATATATATATATATATATATATATATATATATATATATATATAGATACACATGTATAACTATATTTTGATTTCATTTCAATTCATTCAACGCATATATAATTTTTACAATGCATATATAACTTATATATCGAACATACAACTTATACAACGCTTACACATGAGGTGTACAACGCTTACATAACTCGTACATTGACTATATTATTTATACATCGTCATTTCCATATCGTTTATAATTCAGAAATCTCACTTTGGGTTCCACTCCTCCAAAAATTGTAGAAGGCTCAGAAAAATATTCGGTCTCTTCTAGAATGTAGAAGACGTCCGCACGAGTCCACTGTCTCTTGTTTCACTGGATTTCGACAACACAACAAAAAGATATGATTTTTATTTTAAAATCATAAACCGTAGCGCTTTATAGTGCTATAGAACAGTTTAAAATATATAAAGCCTTACCTTTCTGTTTGGTTCGAAACTAGGGTTAGGTTTTCAGGCAAATCCGTTGACTTTGAGGAGGATCGAACTATACCACATCGAGGAGCTTGGAGTCGTGCGTCGGAGGGTACCAATCGCGGTCAACTCGCCGTCAGATCGGAGGAGTTACGGCGGTGGAAAGTCGGCACCTTCCTCGTGGTGATTCTCCCAAAATACTCAACGATAGAGGGTGTACTTTAGATGGATCTGAAGAGGAAGAAGAGTTCTCCAAAATCCCTAACTGGAGCACTCGAACTTATTGCGTGGATTTGGAGTTATGGAGGAGAGAAGGTGGAAGCTCTTTTCCGTCGTCGCCTGGAGCATATTGTCGGGGAGAGACAAAATAGCTCTCGAATTTGATTGGCCCATGTTTTGTTTTAATTTATTTTTATACATTTAAATCCCAAAAATACCCCTTTCTCATACGAACTCCAATTCAAACCCAACGACTGTCGTCCCCAACTAAATACCCCCATCCCGAACACAATGGGATATGTTTCGTAGGACCACTCGACTATTTCAGTCAGTTTTTCTTCAAATTAAAATATAAACATTCATTATTTGTTTTGAACGTACATTTCAATTTGCCGGGGCCACAAACTGACCACAAAAATTCCAAAAAAATAAATCTAGTTATGTGTTGATGATACGGTCCCAACAAAACTAGTTTCGTCGAGTTCTGAGACCGTTTGAAAAATGGCCCTTTTCTGATCGATCCAATTTAACTGAAATCAACCAAACACATTTTCCTTCGCCACGCTCACATACTATCTTCACAAATTATGGAATTTGAAACCTAGCAATAATTTGACATCCTGGATCCAACAAAAGTGGTTTCGTCGAATTCTGAGGTCGTTTGCAAAATGGCTATTTTCACGGGCTATATAAATTCTATAGCGACCTTTCTGAAAATTCATTTGGCCATAACTTTTGATTCCCACTATGAAACTTCGATTTTTCAGATTCGTTAGAAAGATATTCATAAACAGATTTAAATATTTTTGATTTCATTAAAATCCGTTTTATTATGCACTCGGTACAGTCAGTCAAAATTTGAATTCAAATTTTACAACTACCGCGCCATTTCAGGCCTTGTTTATATTTAAAATAAATATATTTATTTTCAAACATCTCGTTGTTATTTAAAATAATTTATTTTAAATATTTAAAATCCACTAAAATTGCCAAAATAAAAATTTTAAACTGGTTCAGATTTTCCGGGTTGTTACAGCTATTGTGTGAAGTAATAAGGCATTTTGAAAATTTTAGCAATAAATGTCATTAGACCTTTTCGGATACTTAATTTTTGCATAATTCAATCTTGGATATTAATTGAGATTCTATTTTCTAGAATAGAATGAACAATTGTTTTATGGTTTCATTGTCAAGTATAATCCCAAGTTTAAGTGTCTTCCCATAATAATCCGAAGTTTGGATTATTTCTGAATAACCCAAGTTTTTGGGTCCCTTCCCATATTGTTCCCATTTTATTGGTGACTGTTATAGCCAATTTCAGCCCTCTCCCTCTCACGGGAGAAGCACGGCCTCACTCATCCCATCCAACATTCTATCTTCCCCTTTCTTCCCTCCAACTACTCGCAGGTCAGTAATCAACACCTCCGCTCTACCCACCGACCTCCCTACCTCCTCCATCGCCGTCACTTCCTCCACCGCCATTGCTGCAGCCATCTCCTTCACCGGTCCAGAACGCTGCCATCGGCAGTAGTCAAGACCTTTGTTCAAAAACCACAAGATGTACAACAACATTAGAAGTGGAAAGCTGTAACGGCCCAAATTTCCGTACTAAGTTGACTAAATACACCACACGTCCAACCCAAATTGCACAGAAAATAAGAATCATTATCAAACAAAGAATAAAAAAGATAGAAGAAGAAAAGAAACAATAACACCGAATATCGCATTGCAGTGGAATAAAATATAAAATATATACAATTTTTGGAATACAAAATTTTTACTGTATAAACATATCGTTATCAGAGTACAACACTTTCAACCTGGCAGAAATAACAATAACTAGATAACGCTGAATCCTCCTGCTCCAAGCTCCTCTATGTATCTGTAAACACCTAAACTACTTGACTGCCCGTACAAATTTGGGGACCCAAGAGTTTAGGATAAAAAATCAAATTAAACTCTGGGTCAGTCATGGTACTGGTGTGAGTAAGCAATTTAAAACAGTTAGAGAAAATAAACGATATCTCATAAGACCATGCTATATAACACAGAACGGGTTTTTCCTTGTGAGAATCCAAAACACTTGATTCAACTTTCAAAAATCCTTTTGAAAGAAACGATATTCTTTATATCAAAACTCTTTTGATATTATAATAGTGTCTATCAAATAAATAACAATTTAGTGGAACATTTGTATCTCGCGCTCCACATATATAATATACGATCAAAACCGCGAGCACTTATTGGGTAATGAATTTCCAACTAGAAAAGGTATGGAACCACCTTCCGATAGTGTATTCTAGAGAAGAATATACTGGGTTAAACAAGAACCTCTTGTAACCCGGCCACACATGACCGACCAATCATTTCGCTTGAGTGTATCGAATGTATATCACCAACGATTGGGATCAACAACCGTTTTCCCGAATGGGACAACATCGATTGATTTAAGAAGGAAATAAAATTTTGTCTAGATAAGTGATAATACACCCTAATTGGGAGCTACCCACTTAGTCATGTTGCCTGCCCGAATTTTGTCATTTCCCGATTGTTGAGGCCTGAGGCTACGATTACTTTCCATTCATTGATTGCACAATCATTCTGAATGCCACATTGTCAGATCCTTTAATCATTAATTGATTTGCACAAATATATTCTGGATATTATGCTAAGAGAATAAATTCTCCGCCAACATATATATTTATACAGACCAACATATGTGATCATTGGAAATACTCTATCAGACATTCGTCCATACAACTTCATTCTGGAACTGAACGAAACTGAAGGCACAATTTCCATTAATCCATCTTAGGCAATTTCTACCAAGGATTAATACAAAAATCCCTTGCACTTTACTCCGTCTTCGATTGTCTTCATATAATCTGATTTGCGATGCTACTGCCAATACAGAATGGTTCTCGGACAATAATCCAACCGGTCTCTCCATATTGACAACGATATTTGCAAATACTTCGATAGTCGGTTATTTAACAATCGAAGAAAAACAAACATCCATTCAAAGCATCAAACAATCGTTGGGCCCCTTAATTAATATTCTATTAATTAAATTCACTTCTTCGTTTCCTTATCAATATTTGTTAACCAAATATTTTCAAAAATCACCTTGGCCTCTTACGCTATTTGGAAAACATTTCCATATCTCGCCTTCTTTTATTTTCTATACTTAGAAAATATCTTCTATTAATATTTGGAAACCATTGCAAGTACTTCTCCCTTTTACGACCATTCATTTCTATACTTCGGAAATATTTATTATTATATTTTCAAAATTCCACTTATCTGGGTTAAAACGAACGTTGTGTAAAACATTGTTACAACAACCCAAAATACTGCATTCAACTAAATCTTGTTCAAAACATTTATCTTCGCTTTTGAATCTTGCTATTTATTGGTTAATAATGAAATCAATCAAGTTAAGGTTTAAATACCTCTCAGACCTTGATTGAATAACATCATTAACTTCAAAACAGACAAGACTACTTATCTCGAATAATCAATATCATATAAAACAACTACTCATTTTTAAAACATGTACACGTTTCTCTTTCAATTTATTCCAGATTTAATTATAGATTTACTTTTTGCTTATAATATTATATTTTAAGTTTGTTTCCTTATCGAATTATATATATACATATATATCGATATATTGATTTCTAGTTATCAAATTTTCTTAAAAAAATTCTAACTCCTTAAATTTCCAAAAAAATTCGCCAACACCTCCTTTATATCGGTAAATAGCTCAAACCCTAACTCGTCTCTCTAATCCCTTTCCATTCAAAAAGAAAAACAAAAAGCCAAGCGGCTTGCCGATTCGGCGCATAAAAACTCATATCGAAGTTAAACGTGTACCTTTTTGTTAGGCATACGAATTATAATCTTCATACACTTCATTCCTGTAACACACCCGGATTTTCAGAACCAATTTAAAATTTTATTTTAGCTATTTTAATGGATTTTGAGAATTCAAAATGATTTATTTTAAATAATAACGACTAAAAATTTATTTAAATCGAAGTCAGAACATTTAAATTATTTTAATTATAAAATGATCTTGAAATGGTGTGGTAGTTTGAAAATTTAATTTTAAATTTCAAATGAATGTACAGAATTCAAAATAAATCGGATTTCAGTAAAACAAGAAATATTTGAATCTGTTTAATTATATATTTCTAACGAATGTAAGGAACTGAGATTTCATAATATAAATTGTAAGTTATGTCCAGTTTAAAATTTAAAATAGTCGCTATGTAATTTATATATATTTTTAATAATATACAGCCCTTAAGAATAACCATTTTGCAAATGACCACAGTTTTCGATGAAACCACTTTTGTTGGATCCGGAATGTCAAATTTTTATTACATCTCAAATTTCATAATTTTTGGAATTAATATGTGAGCGCAGTAAATTTAAATGTGTTTGGTAATTTCAAATGGAATTTAATCGACTAGAAAAGGGTCATTTTTCAAACGACCTCCAAATTCGACGAAATTAGTTCACTTAGGACCGTATCGTCAAAACATAGCTATATTTATGTTTCTGTAATTTTAGGAGTCAGTATGTGGCCCCGGTAAATTAAAATGTACATTTAAAATTCAATATATTGATTTATATTTTAATTTAAAGAAAAACTGGCTGAAACTGTCGAACTGACTTATGAAACATATCCCATTATGTTCGGAATGGGGGTATTTAGCTAGGGCCAACAGTCGTTGGGTTTGATTTCGAGTTCATAGAAATAAGCAAATAATTTCTGAATTAAAATTACTATTTAATTTATTATATATACCCTTTCATTTCAATCTAACCTTAATTTCTTAACACCGCCACCAACAACTATTTCAATGGCCAGGAGGGTCCGAATTTCGTCCCTCAAAATTCTTCAATCCCCAAATTAATTCCTGAATCGTTCAAAACAAAAGAGATAGAGTGTTCCATGATCTTTCCAGTGATACCGCGATGATCGATTTTAGAGATGGATCGGGTGTGAATTTGGGCTCCAAACCTGCATCATTTGAGCTTGGATTTCGAGGTGGCGGGGCCACCGAGTTGGGCCCCATGCACGACACGGGGTGGCGCTGCTCCATCGCTTCTGGTGTCGCCCTCCGATCAAGTTATAGGGGATCCGTTAGTCGAGCGCATACGGTTAGGGGTTTGGAACAGATGGGTTATGGGGTTCAGGAATATAACTGGAACGATGACGATAATTAAAACAATAGGGGTTAAGTGATTTTTAATTAATTAATTAATTTAATTTCAAGTTTGAATTTTGTTCAACGTATTAAAGACCTTATCTTTGTCATACGGAAACGGAATCGAACGATTTCGGATTCGTTGGAATCGCAGAAAAGAGAGCTACAACATGGAGCTGACTAGAACATAAATGAAGGATGTTAGAATTTCAGGCAAATTCGAATCCAAACTATACTGAAATAAGAAATAAAGACTGGAGGAGTGGAACGAATGTGAGAACACTTTTTCACTCAACTATTTTCATTCAGTTATTACATCGTAGGTTGCAGACGGGGCTTAGTAGCTCCTGGCACTACTTTTTGTACATACCATGGATGATTTGTGTGATACGATTGTGTTGTGGTAAAATTGTTGGATTGAAATCGGCGATGTATGAAATTATATATGCATTGTATAAAACATATATATGCTATATATAAAATAGTCATGATATGGAAATATTATTTGATCAAAAAAAATAAAATTTTTATCGTATATATTCAGTATATAAAATTGTCATTCTATGGAATAATTAATTATTGGGTAAAAGTATTATTTTTAACAAATATATACGATATATAAAATTATCAAATGAATAAATTGGAATAAATATTAATTTACAAGTCGGACGGCTTGTTTATGTACACCTATTTATCTGATATTGATTGGGCGATAAATTTTACACATCGTCCAACTACACAAATAATAATCAGTATTTGTTGTTTGAAAACCCCACACGGGTATTGGGATGATATTTGACATACACTAATCCCAATATTTAGTTGTACGTCAATCGATGGGTTGACAGACTATGATGAGCGTTATTTATTTATTTTAATGCTTATACAGTTGTAAATTGCACTCTGGATGATGTTTGAATGGTTAATGATTATTTATCATTATTGTTGAATACATGCGATGTATGAAATCCATATAACTGAAAAATATGGTAATTGATTGAGTTGTATTCGGATTCAGAAATAAAGAATATTTTGAAATAACGAACATTTTAAAATAACGAAATTTTTAAAATAATATTCAGTGAAGAATCAAAGTGTGATTTTGATGTCCGATTTTGGATGGATGCGAAAATATTGAAATATGAAGCCGAGTTAAGTAGTAAACGCCATTTTAACCCGAACGGGTTTATCCATCGATTTTATTCATTTCATAATGAATATCGAAAAGAATGGATTTCAAAATCAGATATTTTGAAAATATTGTCATTTTAAATTTTATAATAATAAGGAATATTCAATTTTTAATTTAAAATTGAAAATGAAGTTGAAATCGTTTTAAAATGAATTTATAAATGATTTATAAAATACGTTTTAAATAGAAATCGACGATATATATATATATATATATATATATATATATATATATATATTTAATGGCCTGAATAGAACTAGCTACGCAGCGACCGTTCGTGAATTTCGACCATTAACTACAAATTGACCTAACGGGAGATCCGACCGTCGGATTCTCCTAAAATAAGAACCGTTGGGTTCGTATCAAAAAGAGTTATCCAATGAATATAAGAGATTTAAATTTGAACAGTTAGATTTGGAAATATGTCCAAATCAAATTTGAAAAGGTTGCTAAGGATGCAGTTCAGTGGCCGTTATTGGAAACCGACTGTACGGGCCTTAATAAAATTATTAAAAATATGGTAAAATTATGTAAAATCATAATAAATGATTTGAAAAGATTTTGTATGAAAAACTCCACTTTTGAAATGATAAAAATATATTTTGATCGAAATGGACTAGTTAATAACTAGAATAAAAATCCAATTGTTTTTATAAATAATAAATCGGATTTGTAATGGTTTTAATATAACCAGAGTTTCCAACGTGTGAATTGGAATGGATTTGAGAAGAAATAATCATCGGAATATTTCAATATTGGATTCCGTGATTATACGGATATTGTGGGGGAATTCGGAAGATATATATATCGTTATTCCCAATACGATATTTGTTGGTTTTAGAATTGATATTGAATACAAGTCGATATAATTTCTATTTAGAGTCCTGTATTTAATATCAAATTGGATTTTGGGTTTGTCGTCAATGATGTCTTTAATAACACTGTTCTTAAACCCGGTTGAGAAAAGAATAAAACTTTTAATTAAGATTTAGAGAATTTTACCAATTAATTAATATTTAATTGGAATTGAAATTTGATTTTTGGGTTTATCGTGAACTGTGTTTTAAATCACATTTGTTCTTTAACCCAATTTGTAGTGAAGAGATGATTTGGAATTTATAAATCTTTTTATTAAGATTTAATGGAAATTTTCCAAAGTAAAATTTTCCAATTTAATACATTAAATTGGAATTGAATGGAATTCGATTTGGTAATAATCGAGATGAGCTACTATGAATGAAGACCGTTACTATATATGGAATTTAAAAGGCTTTGCCGCTATTCCATTTATATTATTAGTATGATACAGTAATTTATATCGATTATACACTGTTATGGTTTGGTAATAATCCTGATGATTTGGATTTATCGTGAACTATGTTTTAAATGACACTGGTTCTTTAACCCAGTTAAAGACAAGATTAATTTCCTGAAATTGAAAAACCATAAAGTAATGATTTATGATATTAAAACTGAATTAGAGTTTAATGAATCTTTATTTAGATTGGAATGAGAATAAGGTAATTAAATTTATCGAATTCATGAAATGATCGAGAATGGAGTACCACCAGTTTTACTCCAGGCGATAGTTAAATCTTTAATTAGATTTGAACGTGAAATGGTAATTTAATTTACAGGTAACACCGTGGGTGTCAGATATTGAGTACTACCAGTTTTGCTCCATAGAATGAATAGGTTGGGATTGGAAAGATAATATAAATGATTTCTTCGGTAAGACGATAATCTCGACTAGTTTTATAAACCTTAATTTGGTTTAGAATTGTGTAATGATAAAACAAATCTTTTGAAATTGATATCCAAAGGAAGATTAAATAACAAATTTAAAAGAATTTATCTTTGATAAAATTAATGGTAACCTTTCCCTAAAGATGTGAACATTTGAGTAAAATAATATTCTGAATTGGAATGAGGCGTATGATGTGTTTTTATAGCACTTGACTATAAAATACGTGAGTTATTCGGAAAGACTAGGTTTAATCCATTCTGAATAACTGATACGACGATTAAAAATCGACGATGAAGACGGTGGTTGAAGACCGGAGATCTTCACATCGTTTGGATGATTACTAATGTCTTGATCTGGATGTACACCCAAGACAAGGTAATAAGTGGTGATCGTCCAGACGTACTTGGAGATCGACCTGATATGCGTGGGACTCTCTCCTGTATTGGATATATGGGACGAGGAATAAAGTGCTTTCGGTTTCATTCAAACACAGAATGGACTTGTAAATGGATAGTATGCCTGATCGTGTATTCCTTTATACTGTATTCGTTGATCTCTCCTAAATATATATCTATTTGGTGGCGGAGAATTTATTCTCTTGTTTAACACCCTTCTCTTAGACGTACGAGCTTAGAGGTTATATATTGGTGGAAATCAATGGTACTTTATGGATTGACATGCTGAGTTACATGGATCAAAGCTTTTGTTGAAAAGCAAGGCTTTGTGGTTGATGATCAAAGCACAGCTTTAATTAGCATAGCTTTGTGTAGCGTTAATTCGTGAGCTTCACTCCCCGGTATGAACCAGAAACGGGATAAGGGAGCGCAGGGAAATGGACATATGTTAGTTTCTAGCTACGAGTAACGTCATGGTATGGAGCCCAGACTGTTTACTTATGTGGATGTTGGAAAAACTTTAAGATGGAAAGCGAGGTACTTTGGATTTGAGCCCCTAGTGGCTCTTTATAGGGGTATGTGCCTACAGGGGATGTACTGACCTATTTTGGAGTTTCGATAGAACCGGCTAACATATAGTTTATGGTATAACTAATTATCGACGGATGACCGACTCTTCAGGATCCAAGGGCTCGCCAGTGTCCAAGTCCTAAGGCATTGCTAGTGTGTCTCGAATCGGTAAGGAGGTCATCCCTTGCCTTGGTTCATAGATGGAAACCCAACTTCCAATACGCGATTTTACGGTTTTAGTTGTAAACCTATATGGCGACGTAATATAGTGGTACCTACGCCTCCTATGATTGATACATTTACATTTGTAGTTCATTTCTTCAAGCATGTTTGGCTATTATAAGGTAAAACTCTATCCTCGACTGCGTTCATTGTGTGATGGGACCTGAGTCTTATAATAGCTTCATTTTTCTCTTTAGCATTGCGCTGTTTATTTTTACGCACTAGTATCCAGGGGATAAACCCGTTCCGTTTTATACGGCGTCGTCCCATGATTTAACTAACTTTAAAATAAAAGCTAATAACTGATTTAGTTCTCACACCAGTCCCATGACTGACTCGGAGTTTATTTTTTTAACCTAAACTCCGGGTGCCCTTATTTTCCACACAGGCAGCTAGTAGTTTTGGTTTTCGCAGATACTTCTTTTCATATGATCCTGGATTACAGCTGGAGCTTTATTCGAAATGTTTTGTATCCATATATCTTTTTCAGTTGTGTTAGTTGTCATTTTCCGCTACGCGTTGTACTTATGTATTATTTTTCCACTGCTTTTGTAATTAAATCTCTGGTATTTTTTTACTGTAAATTATTTGAACTCTGATATATTCTCGTACGCTGATGTAATTGTTGTAATAGCAATGAAATTTTCTGGTGTTTGTGTTTAGATGCGTCGTGTTCTCAAAGCAGTCCGGGCTTTCCCGTAAGGGGAATTTCAGGTCGTTTCAATTCCATTACTGCCTAACCCATATACGTCCATTTCCAATTTATTCTAACTCAAGTCAATCATTTTCAACTCAATTCACTAATTTTTTCTTTCATTAGCTCTTTGGCCCATTTCACTTTTTATTTGAAAGTAACACGTTCGGATATATTTTTAATTTACTTAAAACCCAATGTAATTCCATTTCAACTCGAGTTTCATATTCGATTTCGAATATACATTCATAAACCCCATTCACTTATACAACGTCCAATTTGATTCAAAACTCGATTAACGTAACGACCTTGCATTTTGAACGTCTCAAGTCGATGATTAAACCAACTCGAAATGTTCAAAATGGCAGATTGTTATTGGCTTATACGGTTTAAACATAATTAATACAGAATCACAGAGAACAATAATTTGCAGCGGAATAAAATTTCCCATAAATATCAGAGTCTTACAATTTTTGTATAGCGGAAGTAAATAATATTATCAATACATAGATTTCTTTTCAAATCATTTACTGTTTTGGCAAGCATAGTGTGCTCGTGCGTCTTCATGTCCTCTCCCATTTGCGAGCTGATATCTTTAAACCTGGAACACTTAGAGCCTGACCCGAGTGTCCCATGCAAAATACACAAATAACTCGAGTTAGGATTAAACTTATTTCAAGTTAGCGCATTTCGATAAACACATAAATATAATTAGTTTAATCCCAATTATTATTAAATAATTCGAGCATGGTATACAGTGAACTACTGAAATATACCAAAGAGATCATATACATGCGCACATCGAAATAGATGTGAGGCAGCGAACGAGTGATTCAAGACGTGGTAGTGACATGTCAACAATGCAGCAGAACAAGGTAAATTAACTAGGACAACATATGCATGTGAAAGGGTAAATTATCAAGTACTATATCAATACTTATGCCAACAAGTAAAATTTAACATACACAGTAGTGGGACTCACATGGGATTTAATAGCAGGTTTGCATGAGTGACATATAAACTTAAGTTGTAAAAATAAAAATAAAAAAGGGAAGACAGTGAGCACACGTGTGCCTACATGCTGCGGCAAGGGCGAAGAAGCAAAACTCAATGTAAGTGTACACGAATTTGGTTTGGCAAGGACCCACTAACTTGTAAACAACATATGTACATGCAAGGCAAACGAGGGAATCATATACCCATCCAAATGTAATAGGGGACTTCGGCATGCTTCTAAGGACCATAACATTTGACAGGGAAGAAAAATGCAAGGAGTACGCTGGTCAAATCACATTTATCTTAGCAATGGAGGAATTGGAGATTCACAGTGTGGAGAAGAGTGAGCATAGTATGTCAATAAATCAAAAGAGACTAAACCTAAAAGCAAATGAGAGACTTTATGAAGGACAGATGGGAAAATCATAGACCATTCCAGCAACACATTTGTGCATGTGCCAGATGACATTCAAAGGGGATTCTAACATGCATGCATGAATGCCTTAATGATTAAAAACTTAATGCACAGAACACGCTAAAAGGGTGCATTAGCAAAGCTATAACATGCATGAAGGCTTGCATGTTTTAACGGTAGGGAGCATATACCAGTGAGCGAAACACAATGGCTAAACTCCACAATTATGCAACTAATGAACAAGTTTAGTTTATACTAGACAACTAGAGAATGTACATGCAAGGAAAACTACAGTACTATGCTTGCACCAAGGATTTAAACCAACCTCTCTCGAATTAGCTTTATGTAAACAAGTGCCATGTTGATAGAATATAGTGTATTAGTAAATAAAGGATTGGCATGCATATCTTAACAATTTAAATCTAAACAATACAAAATGAATAAATGAGTTAAACAATGCATGCGGGTATACGGACTAACCAGGCAAACGTCTGCAAGTAACTGGATTTAATTAATGCATGTGTGATATGGTTTATCCTATGACAACAAGGTTTTGAAACTAGTATATGGAAGCAAGTAATATGGAACATGGAACCAAATATCCATGCCATAGGAAAATAGGTACAGGTAACACATGTCCAAAGGCATGGCTTCCAAAAGGGACAAAGTGGCTCCTAATTTAACTTATACTGCCATGCAACTACCCTCATCAAAGTGACAAAACTGTACCGCCCAAGAATGCTCTACAAGAACTAAAATATTGAACAAAAGGGTCTGGTTTCAACGGTACAAATGAAGTGGATATGTGCACTACAATCGTGCTGATGCAGACCAAAGTAAGGTGGCAACAGGCGAATGGGCATGTACAAGCAACGCAAATAAAGTGCAGGTTAAAATGTGCGTAAATGAAATGGCTTTTAAATTATATTTACTGACATGCAACTGAAAACTAAGTGTCCAGACTCAACTGCTATGTTCATCAAGCCGATGATTCAAGATAGCCAACAAGCAGCGGAAAATGCAAACTAAACATCCAAATCAGTTATATTTAGTGGAATGCGAAGTTATATATCCTGAAATAAGTCGAATCGTAAGCATAATAAACTTACATTGTGTCGAAGGAACATGACTCGGCCATTGTTTGGGAAAGACGGCGGAGAGGACTTGCGAGCTGGTGCACTACATGGACCCGGCACTGCTTCGTTGTCCTTCTCATCTTTTGACTATAGCTCCGGGTTCATGGAGGCACAACAAGACGTCGGCTTGACAACGGAACGGAGGAACTTGGATGCGGGTTCAGGTGCTGTGCAACCTAATGGTAGTGGTAGACTGGCAGATGCGGCGACGCTCGAAGGGAAGGAAGGTGTGACACCCCACATCCGTTAATGTCACTCACAAAGGGAATGCATTAAGTTTCATGAAGCATTATAGGTAAATAGAAACAAAAATATTACAAGACAGATATAAAAGCAACAGCGGAATTTAAATTTCTATTTCAAACATAAAATCATAACATCATGGTCCAAACTACCAGAGTCTGAAACTGCATAAAAGGGATTACAATAATATAAAACTTTCTATCTTGTTCCATCAGAGTACATGAAAAGCATAATTCCCGAAAAAGTGACAAAGCCATAGTAGAGTTAAGAACTTGAGCAATACTTCAAAACCTGCTCCAAGCAAGGTGATAACTGAGTCCTGACTAAGCCTGAGAATTCCCACCTTGTGAACCTGGGGGGAGAAAACGAAAGAAAGAAGAGGAAACAATGTAAGGCAGGTGTGACAGGGTAGACATGATAAGGTGTATACGCTTCTCTAATGATTACTCTGCACTATGACTAGTATAATCAGAATGAGATGATCACTTCCACTATAAGGTGGTTGACTTAGGCATACGTCCAAATGTACCCTATCTACTACCCTAATCGATCAGCTCCCTAATCCGCGTAGATACTCTATGTCGGCCCCACCGTAGGATGTTTCACGTTCTAAAGTGGCAACCCCTTGATGATATGCACAACCCCATATCTACAGGTGTCACGGTCGCCTTATCCCCCTCTACCCGGCTCATGCTTGCACATGGCCCGATCGGTTTGCGTTACCCACACTGTCCTCCACGTTCAGATCTCTTACAATCAGTTCAGTAAGCGTGCCCCTTCTCCGACCTAGTTCAGAGTGCTTTGTTTGATACCTATTCCGGGTTACTGACTGAAACGGGTCCCACACAATAAGATACAAGCTCTCTCCTTTGTCTTGTATCCCCCTCTTGGTTTTCATTGGCTATGTATACCACTAGGTGTCATTAACTACATAACCCTACCATTTCAACAAGTTATGCTTACCCTAAAAGGGTGTCTTTACTTACATAACTTTATTATTTCCATCGGTTATGTATACCACTAGGTGTCTATAATTACATAGACTTATCGGGTTAAGTTTGTGGGCATACATGTAAATATTAAATTTACCCACCTACCCAAGATTTACTTAACCCTCCCACTGATTCATGCATGTTTATTTAACGATTAAGTTTGTGGGCCTATATATACTAATATTACCCACCAACCCAAGATTTACCTAACCCCTATTCATGTTTATGTTCACACAATCCCTGTGGATTCAACTAGGTTAAGTATTACAGACTAACAAGTTATTCCCATTCACATTGACTGCTTTTTACTTGCCAAAGTTTCACTTGCTTATTAATTTCATATAAATATAACTTAATCCATTTAAGTTCATTAATAATCCCCATTACATGTTATTCTTTAGATTGTAATTAACAGAAGTAATCTTTCACCCTTGGATTGTAATTAACGGAAGTGATCTTACAATCCCTTTATTATTGTCTATTTCCATAGTTACGATAACATGTTTACTATAACACCCCGAATTTTCTTTAAACACTAAGGTTACGAATTAAAGAATAATTAATTTCATATGTAAGAATTAAGGGAAACGGGTTGCGCCATTGCATTCATCTCGGAAATCTACTTGAGATAGAGTCCGAGTTTGCATAAATCGGACTCCCTATGAAGGAGTTATGGCCTTCAGAAATTTCAGAATTAAATTAAAAAATTCAAACAGCTCGGTTCAGAATTCAAAATTCAAAAATCAGGAGCAGAAGCGGTCTGGACGGGAAATTTCCCGCCCAAGGCCAGGTCGACCAGGGGTCGACCTCCCCCCAAACAGGTCTGAAAGATGACGACTTCTGACTTCCTAGTGAGTCATTAGGGCTTATGTGGCTATTCAATCTTGTCTGGACGGTCTTGATTGCATCCAGGGTTGATCTAACGGCTCTTATTTAATTTAACCTCTATAAAAGCAACTTAACTCTCAACCCTAAATCACAAATATTCATACCAAGAGTCGTCATGCCGTCAATGGCCGACCTAGAGTAGCCGTCATCCTCCTTCCACTTGAAAGCAAGATAGAAGCTTCATATCAAATTAAATCAAATCTAATTTAGAACAACAATTAGTCTACATCAAAGGCGAGCAATTCAGTTTCAGAATACAGATCCCATAAATCAAGTTTTTTCCTTTTGTTGCAAGTGTAGTTATCTTTCATATGTGAATAAATTAAAGACATGGTTTGTGATGAATTGTAAAATAGAATTGTATCAAGTTGTATGTGATGCTGATTCATGTCTATTCTATCATATATGCCTATGAACTATTGTGGTCTATCGAACCTATCATGTTATGTGGAAATTGGTGAATAAACCTATGATATTGTATAGGAATTTGGGAATGAAATTATCATATGTAAGTTGGTGATATTATGATACATACAAGTTTTAGGTTAAGTCATGTCGTTTATGCCAAATTGTTTAGATCCACTATGCATAGATGTTTTTGATCTACGACCTTGATGATATTATGATACACACAAGTTTTAGGCTAAGTCATGACGTTTATGCCTAATTGTTTAGATCTATTATGCATACATGTTATCTACGACCTTATATGTTTAGATCTACAACTTTATATGTAAGATCCATATGCCTTTATGTTAGATCTATGTTAACTTGATTCAACCCCTATGCAAGTTCACCTCTACATGCCAAGTTTAATTTGTATAGTTTTATGTAAATTCACATGCTTGTGGTTCATGTTGCATAGATCTAATGTGCAAGTTCATAACTAAAAGTATATTGTTCTATGCCAAATTCATGTGACACATGTGTAGTTAGATCCGTACTTTGGTATGATGTTGGAATATTGTAAAGTTCATCTTTTCCCTTTTTTGTTTTATAAGTTAGGTTAAAATATCGAGCCTAACATCCTATGTAATTTTGCGAACGTACAACGGGGGTAACATTGGGGAAAACGTGAAATTACATGTAATTGGCATGTTTGGCATAATCATGATAAATGGCATGAAAATGGTATAATTTTTATACCTAAAAATTTTGAACTTGATTTAGAGGGAAAGTGGGCCATGACAATAAATTGTTGGCAAATTTACATATAAACATAAAATGATAAATATGTAAATTTTGAAAAAGACGAATATGCCTAACCCGATGTTAGATTGAGTTACGGTATAAGACTGCCCGGAACCGCCCGACAAATCCAGCAACCGTAACAATACCTATCTAATGTGAGTGGTTAGTGCATGGAGCCCAAAAGAACCCGAGGTTAGACTGAGTTGTGGTGTAAAACTGCCCGGAACCGACCGGCACATCCAGTAACCACAACAATACCGGTCTAATGTAAGTGGTTGGTGCTTTAATGAAATGAATTAAAGCTAAGTCAGGAATAGTAGGGTTAAGTTAACTAAGGAAACACTTAACCAATTCAACATGTTAAATAAATTGATGGTTGGGGTTACATAAACTTGGACACTAAACAATTTAACATGCTGGCTAGAAAATCCTAGTAACGGGGACCCATTTCAGCAGTAAGCCACATAGATGTATCATGGTACCCTGAACTAGGCAGGGTGGGACACGATTACTGGGCTGATTATAAGTTGTCAAAACGACGGCGGATGGCGCGTCAGTGTAGGTTCCGACGGAGTACCGACGTGCACGTACTCCGAAGTGGAAAAAGCAAGCATTGGGCATCAATAGTCATACACTGTGCATCTTGAATCGTGTTGGGTTGCCACCATAGGATTGGATACATCCCATGGTGGGGCCAGCATAGGTATCTACAATCAAGCGGGGGCCGAATGACACACGGGACAAATGTATGCGAGTAGGAGCCGATCGATAAAAAGGGATCATTTCACCATGTATATGGGGTGCCAGTTGGGACTAGTATAAATAGGTGTAGAGAAGTAGAATGGGTGCGATAGTATATGCGGTTTAAACTTCCTTATCTTGGTTTATGTTAGTTATACTGGTATGGTCCTATTTTCAGTTTATTCCTATCATGACCCTTTTCCTTATTCACACACTGAAAAATCACTAGACTTACTCAGACTTATGTCTGGCCCATTTTCTTTCGCTCTCTTTTCTTCTGTTTTCCCATCCCCCCTCAGGTAGCCAAGGAGGGAATAGCTCATCTTAATTTGGACCATTCATCTTTCCAAGCATGAAGACTCTATGATGTATAGCTTGGAATCTCTTACATTTGGCTATGGCTTTGGATGCACTACTACTTGGGGATTTATGCAGTTATATTTTGTTTTATGCTTCTTTATATAATAATCAAAACAGAAATTATGATGTAATTATTTGGAAGTTGGTTTGAAACAGTTTGCTGTAATGTTTTGTAATGAACCATGTTTGAAATAAAGTTAGTTTTATTTTCCGCCGCTTATATATATCTGTCTTGTAAATTATCTGTGTCTTTTACCTATAATGCTCCACTAAAGTTAAGGCATTCCCTTTGTGAGTAACCTTAGCGGAGGTGGGGTGTTTCACTTGGTATCAGAGCAAAGGTTGACAAGATCAGATAAAAATTTTGAAAACTGTTTTCAAAAAGAAGTTTAATGAAGCCATTTTCAAAGAAAAAGCGTTTTGTTTTAAAAAGGCGTAGTCCCCCAAAGCCATATGCACTGTCTTTCTATCCTTTGTTTTGAATCTTTCTTTTTTCGTTTCAGCATGTCTGGGGATCTTAACCTTCCAGAGGGTGTGTCGGTACCTGGCTGGTTCAGAAGGTACCTAGAGGCTAGGGCTAATACAGTAGGCCCGGCAGACATTCCTCCTCCCCCACCTGCAGCGGTTCCTCCTCCTCCTCCTCTGCGTGCAAATGCTTTCTCAAAAATATGTAAGGACTTTCAAACCATGGTGGAAAAAACTTCAATGGAAATGAATCCTTAGTAGAAGCAAGAAACTAGCTCAAAGAAACTGAGGATTTGTTCGATATCTTCGAAGTGGATGATAGGCAGAAGATACAGTTGGCGGTTTGGTTGCTCAAAGACAAAGCTTCCTATTGGTGGGAAATCACTAATGCTGAAAGACCAGTTGAAACTTGGATGGATTTTAGAATGAGATTTGAAATGAAATTCCTCTCACATGCTGAACGAAGTCTTCAGATGGAGAAATTCTTAGCTCTCAAATAGGGAAGTATGACGGTCAAGGAATACGTCAACCAATTCAACCAGCTGGCTAGGTTCGGATTGGAGTTAGTAAACACTCCTCATAAGAAGACTCTCCGTTTTGTTAAAGGATTGAATGAGCCACATGCACAGCATAGCTATGTCCCAAATACCTATGGGTGTGACTTACGAGAGGCTGGTGGACATGACACTGTTGGAAGAAGAAGATAAGGCTGGCAAGAAGGAGACAAAGGCTGAAGTATCTCAAGATAAGAAAGGGGAAGGATCACAGAGAAAGAAGACAGACTCCCAGAAAGGCGGGAAGAACAACAAACCCCGTGACAAGAGGAAGTGTAATTTTTGTGGCATTCCTGGACATCTGGTCTAAGACTGCAGGAAGAAGAAGAGGAAGATGGGTGACTGTTTCCACTGTGGCAAGACAGGACACATGGCTAAGGACTGCCCAAGAAAGCAAGGGCAAGGGTAGAGAGCTAGACCTTCTTTTGGAGGACAAGTTCACGCTCTCACAGCACCTCCGCAAGAACGAGGTAGAAATATTTCTGTCGAAAGTTTAGTCTATCTTTTTGATCATCCTATTCGTACACTATTTGATACTGGCGCATCGCACTCATTTGTATCTACTGCATTTGTTGAATCTCTGCACCTGGACACCAGTTTAGTAGAGGATCCCTTGGTTGTTTCAAATCCGATTGGGGGCTCAACTTATTTGTCAATGATTTGTTTGGATTTGGAAATTTATATACTAAGTGTTGGGTTTATATGTAATGCCTATGTTTTTGGCTTCACGGGCTATGGGTTGATTCTAGGCATGGATTGGCTATCCAGTAATGGTGCCATCCTTGACTGTGAATAGAGAGTGGTTAAACTCACGACTCGCCTTGGTAACACTCTCGAAATCTCTTGTAATCCCATGAACTCTGTTATGCTTAGCTATCTAGAATCTCTTGATGCATTTATTGAGAATTTGCAGTCTGTTAGAGTAGTCCGTGAATACTCGGATGTCTTTGAAGAGGTGAAGAGGTTACCTCCGAAGCGGGAGATAGATTTCCGCATATACCTCGTCGACAACGCAAAACCTGTTGCTTTACCTGTTAGACACATGACTTCAAGGGAGAGGAAAGAACTCAACAAGCAAGTTAAAGAATTGCTTGAGAAAGGGTTTATAAGGCGGAGTATTTCTGAATGGGGTGCTCCAGTAGTATTCACAACCAAAGCGGATGGTTCGCTTCGCCTATGCGTTGATTATAGGGAGCTAAACAAGCTGATCAAGAAAAATAGGCACCCACTTCCAAGAATAGATGACTTGTTCGATCAGCTTGTAGGTGGTGCATCTGTTTTCTCCCAACTAGATTTGGCTAACGGGTTTCATCAGCTAAGAGTGGCTGAAGACAGCATCGATAAGACCGCATTCAGATCCCCAGATGGTTTCTTCGAGTGGCTTGTCATGCCTTTCGGCCTGACAAATGCACCCGCTTATTTCGTTGACTTGATGAGCAACCAGGGTGTTCCGAGAGTTCCTCAATAAGTTTGGTGTGGTCTTCGTAGATGACATCTTGATTTTTTCAAAGAATGAGGAAGAGCATGCTTAGCATTTAAAACAAGTCATGGATACTCTTCGTGCACATCAGTTAAAAGCCAAATTCTCCAAGTGCCATTTCTGGAGAAAAGAAGATTTATTGGACATGTGGTATCCAAGGAAGGGTTGGCTGTGGACCCCGCAAAAGTAGTTGCGGTGCAAGATTGGGAGGTTCCACGGAATGCGACCGAAGTAAGAAGCTTCCTTGGGCTAGCAGGCTTTTTCTGAAAGTTCATCAAAGACTTTGCGAAAATCTCAGCTCCGCTTACGAAGTTGACAAAGGAAAACCAAACTTTCAATTGGGATTTGGATTGTGATATTGCTTTCCAACGATTAAAGAGGGCTCTAACAACAACCCCAGTTCTGACATTGCCGGATGGGAGTAAGATGTTTACCGTATACGTGAATGCATATGGTACGGGACTAGATGCTGTCTTAATGCAAGAAGGGAAGGTAGTAGCTTATGGAGGCCGACAGCTGAAAGTACATGAGAAAAACTACCCAACCCACGATCTAGAGTTGGCAGCCATCATCTTTGCGTCATTATCTCCTAGGTGAGAAATTTGAATTGTATACTGACCATAAATCGTTGAAGTACCTTTTCTCGCAGAAAGATCTCAACTAGAGGCAACAAAGGTGGATGGAATTCTTGGCATCCTACGATTTCGATATTTTCTATACACCTGGCAAGGGCAATGTAGTAACAGACGCCTTGAGTAGAAAGAAGCTAACCTTAAGCCCTCTCTTTGTAGAAAGGCAGAGTTTGGAATATATAGTCAACTTTGACTTTAGACCCTCCATCGATCATGTGACTGGTTTGTTAGCATCGCTTGAGGTGCGGCCTCTCTTTTGGACTCGATAGGAACCATGCAATGTGAAGACCCTCAGCTAGTTGATGTGATGGAAAAGCTAATTAGGGGTGAGACTTCTAGTCACCTCAATAGATACTCCATCGATGATAAGGGCTGGTTGAGACGGGATGGAAGGCTATGCATCCCACAAGTAAGGGATTTGATGAAGAAGGTTCTCGAAGAGGCACACCATTCCAAGTTGACCATACACCCAGGTGAAGACAAGATGTATAAAGACATAAAAAGAGTTTTCTTCTGGAATGGCATGAAGAGGGATGTAGCTGAATTCGTCTCTAAGTGCTTAATATGCTAGCAGGTCAAGGCGGAGAAAAAGAAGCCTGGTGGATTGCTTCATCCTCTAGAGGTCCCATAGTGGAAATGGGATAACATTTCAATGGACTTTATAGATGGGCTGCCTAGGTCAAGAAGGGGCAATACCAGTATTTGGGTAATAGTGGACAGGCTCACAAAAAGCGCTCACTTTATACCTGTTAGAAGTAGAAGTACTGCCTCATCTTTAGCACCCGTTTATCTTAAAGAGATAGTCTGACTCCAGGGGATACCCTCCAGCAATGTAAGTGGCCGAGATCCTATTTTTACGAGCGAGTTTTGGAGGAGCTTACAAGAGGCTGTAGGCACACAGCTATGCTTAAGCATGGCCTATAACCCCCAAACCGATGGTCAGACGGAAAGGGTGAACAGAGTATTAGAAGACCTCTTGAGATTATGCGTTCTTGACTTCAGAGGAACATGAGAGGATCATCTTCCTTTGGTGGAGTTTGCCTACAACAATAGCTACCAAGCTACCATAGGCATGGCACCCTTCGAAGCTTTATATGGAAGACTATGCCGATCACCAACTTGTTGGCGGGAGTCTACAGACAAGCTCATACTTGGACTAGATATGATGAGAGAAACTTTAGAGAAAGTGGACTTGATACGGAGAAGAATGAAGACTGCCCAAGATAGGCAGAAGTCCTACGCTGATAAAAGAAGGACCGACCTTGAGTTTGAGGTTAGGGACAGGGTTTTCCTTAAAGTATCTCCTTTAAGGAACGTCGTTCGCTTCGGATCCGCAGGAAAGTTGACACCAAGATTTGTAGGGTCGTTTCCTATCATTGAGAAGATTGGGAAGATGGCTTATAGAGTAGAGCTGCCTGAAAGATTGGCTGGAGTTCATAATGTCTTTCACGTTTCTCACCTACGGAAGTGCTTACATGAGTCTGCGGAAGTAGTGGAACCAAGCATATTAGAGGAAGTAGAAGTAGAACGAGAGGCGGCTGTGAGAAGAGTTCCAACTCGTATCTTAGGTACAGAAGTCAAAAAGCTACGCAATCGTGAAGTCAAGCTTGTCAAAGTTCAGTGGAGCGACGCCGAGGAAGACGCGACTTGGGAAACTGAGGACAGAATACACGCATCCTACCCTTTTCTTTTTGAGGGTACATCTTTGATCTCTCGTATCTATCTTTTTAATATTTTCCTCGGTGCTGTTCTCGATCCTTAGGTAAAAACCAATGGATGTAAACATTTATTTGAAAACATGTTATGATTGATGGTTGCAAGTTGTTGCAAGTGGATGCGTATACACACACTTTAGGTATTAGATCGGCTCAGTCACTTTTATATTGCGTATGCATATATGTACTTGTATATGATTGAAACTTGATGTGTTATCATGTGGATGTTGCATTTGTATGAATGATTGTGCACTCATGTAGAAAGTATGATTAGGGCTGATTGTATACATAATGGACTCATGGCACCGACATGAATTGCATTAAGGAGGTCAATTGAATCAGTAGACCGCCTGATTTTGCATTAGATAAGGACATGTACACACACTATGCATATGATCATGAAGCATTAGAAGTCTTTTAAGGACAATGGACGTTTGTGTTTGAGGGTTGAGTAGATGGACGATTGGATTGTAGGATATACGTTCTTCTTGACTTGAAGATTTTGGGGACGAAATCCTTTAAGGAGTGGAGAATGTAACACCCCGTATTTTCTGTAAACACTAAGGTTACGAATTAAAAAATAATTAATTTCAAATATAAGAATTAAGGGAAACGGGTCACGCCATTGCGTTCGTCTCGGAATTCTGCTTGAGATAGAGTCCGAGTTTGCGTAAATCGGACTACGTATGAAGGAGTTATGGCCTTCAGAAGTTTCAAAATTAAATTGAAAAAATTGAAACAGCTCGGTTCAGAATTCAAAATTCAAAAATCAGAAGCAGAAGCGGGCTGGGCGGGAAATTTCCTGCCCAAGGCCAGGTCGACCTCCCCCCAAACAGGCCGACCAGGGGGTCGACCTACACCCCCCCTCCCCCCCCCCCCCCGCCCGGGCAGATCTGAAAGATGACGATTTCTGACTCCCTGCTGAGTCATTATGGCTTATGTGGCTATTCAATCTTGTTTGGACGGTCTTGATTGCATATAGGGTTGATCTAACAGCTCTTATTTAATTTAACCTCTATAAAAGCAACCTAACTCTCTACCCTAAATCACAAATATTCACACCAAGAGTCGTCATGCCGTCAATGGCCGACCTAGAGTAGCCGTCATCCTCCTTCCACTTGAAAGCAAGATAGAAGCTTCATATCAAATTAAATCAAAACTAATTTAGAACAACGATTAGTCTACATCAAAGGCGTGCAATTCAGTTTCAGAATACAGATCCCAGAAATCAAGTTTTTTCTTTTGTTGTAAGTGTGGTTATCTTTCAGATGTGAATAAATTAAAGACATGGTTTGTAATGAATTGTAAAGTAGAATTGTATCAAGTTATATGTTATGCTGATTCATGTATGTTCATGTCTATTCTATCATATATGCCTATAAACTATTGTGGTCTGTCGAACCTATCATATTATGTGGAAATTGGTGAATAAACCTATGATGTTGTATAGGAATTTGGGAATGAAATTATCATATGTAAGTTGGTGATATTATGATACATACAAGTTTTAGGTTAAGTCATGTCGTTTATGCCAAATTGTCTAAATCCATTATGCATACATGTTTAGATCTACGACGTTAACGATATTATGATACATACAAGTTTTAGGCTAAGTCATGTCGTTTATGCCTAAATGGTTAGATCCATTATGCATACATGTTTAGATCTACGACCTTATATGTTTAGATCTACAACTTAATATGTTAGATCCATATGCCTTTATGTTAGATCTATGTTAACTTGATTCAACCCCTATGCAAGTTCACCATTACATGCAAAGTTTAATTTGTATAGTTTTATGTAAATTCACATGCTTGTGGTTCATGTTGCATAGATCTAATTTGCAAGTTCATAATTAAAAGTATATTGTTCTATGCCAAATTCATGTGGCACATGTGTAGTTAGATCCATACTTTTGTATGATCTTGGAATATTGTAAAGTTCCTCTTTTCCCCTTTTTGTTTTATAAGTTAGGCTAAAATATCGAGCCTAACATCCTATGTAATTTTGCGAACGTACAACGGGGGTAACATTGGGGAAAACTTGAAATTACATGTAATTGGCATGTTTGGCATAATCATGATAAATTGCATGAAAATGGTATAATTTTTATACCTAAAAATTTTGAACTTGATTTATAGGGAAAGTGGGCCATGATAATAAATTGTTGGCAAATTTACATATAAACTTAAAAGGATAAATATGTAAATTTACAAAAAGACGAATATGTCTAACCCGAGGTTAGATTGAGTTATGGTATAAGACTACCCAGAACCGCCCGACAAATCCAGCAACCGTAACAATACCTATCTAATGCGAGTGATTAGTGCATGGAGCCTAAAAGAACCCGAGTTTAGACTGAGTTGTGGTGTAAAACTGGCCGGAGCCGATCGGCACATCTAGTGACCACAGCAGTACCTGTCTAATGTGAGTAGTTCGTGCTTTAATGAAATGAATTAAAGCTAAGCCAGGAATAGTAGGGTTAAGTCAATTAATGAAACACTTAACTAATTCAACATGTTAACTAAACTGATGGGTGGGGTTAGGTAAACTTGGACACTTAACCAATTTAACATGTTGGCTAGAAAAACCTAGTAACGGGGACCTATTTCAGCAGTAACCCAACATAGATGTATCATTGTACCCTGAACTAGGCAGGGTGGGGCACGATTACTGGGTTGATTACAAGCGGTCAAAACGACGACGGGTGGTGCGTCAGTGTAGGTTCCGACGGAGTACGGACGTGCACGTACTCCGGAGTGGAAAAAGCAGGCACTGGGCATAAGTAGTCATACACTGTGCATCTTGAATCGTGTTGGGTTGCCACCATAGGATTTGATACACCCCATGGTGGGACCAGCACAGGAATCTACAATCAAGCGGGGACCGAATGACACACGGGACAAATGTATGCGAGTAGGAGCCGATCGATAAAAAGGGATCATTTCACCATGTATATGGGGTGCCAGTTGGGACTAGTATAAATAGGTGCAGAGAAGTAGGATGGGTGCGATAGTATATGCGGTTTAAACTTCCTTATCTTGGTTTATGTTAGTTATACTGGTATGGTCCTATTTTCAGTTTATTCCTATCATGACCCTTTTCCTTATTCCCACACTGAAAAATCACTAGACTTACTCAGACTTATGTCTGACCCATTTTCTTTCGCTCTCTTTTCTTCTGTTTTTCCATCCCCCCTTAGGTAGCCAAGGAGGGAATAGCTCATCATAATTTGGACCATTCATCTTTCCAAGCTTGAAGACTCTGTGATGTATAGCTTGGAATCTCTTACATTTGGCTATGGCTTTGGATGCACTACTACTTGGGGATTTATGCAGTTTTATTTTGTTTTATGCTTCTTTATATAATAATCAAGACAGAAATTATGATGTAATTATTTGGAAGTTGGTTTGATATAGTTTGCTGTAATGTTTTGTTATGAACCATGTTTGAAATAAAGTTAGTTTTATTTTCCGCTGCTACTATCTTGTAAATTATCTGTGTCTTTTACCTATAATGCTCCACTAAAGTTAAGGCATTCCCTTTGTGAGTGACCTTAGCGGAGGTGGGGTGTTTCATTTACTTAACATTTAATTAAGTATACTTCTTCTCAGTTCACCTGTTTCCTGTTTAACATATCATTACAACTTGACGTTGTTTACTTATTAACTTAGTTTTCTTAACTAAGGTTTACTAATAAGCTTTCTTTACTTTTATTGTAACTTATGTTATAATTTCCACTTGTCCCTAGGACAAGTCTACCATTCCTATTATATACAACATTTTCATTAAGTAATTAATCATAATAGGTTACTATCATTCCTTGTTTACTCCAATTCATTACCATGTCCATTTATGGTTATAATGGGTCATACCTCCCACATTAGTCCTACAACTTGTGGATGCTGGATATGTCGGTCGGGTCTGGGCAGGCTTCTTCCACAAGTTGGGCCGGACCTCGTGACTTAGCCCGTCTTGTATTTGTGGACTTAGACCTCTCACATTAGATTCACCACTTGCGGTCGCTGGATATGTCAGTTGGTTCTAGGCAGACTTCCACCGCAAGTGCAATCCAACCTCGTGTCATAAGTGTCATTACAGTTTCTAATTAGTGTAATCCTAGGCATTTCAATTATTTATTAATTATCATACCTATTTCTTTCATAGGTGTTCATGCCTCTTTTCCCCCAATTATGTTCATAATTAATATATGCCCAAATTCATGTTCTCATTTATTACTCAATTTATGCCAAACTTCCCATTTATAATTTATGCCAATTGTACCGTTTTCCCTTCGTCCCCAATCTAATGCATTCGTATAAATTTGGCATCATGCCTAGGCTAGAAAGTATCCTAGCCATAAACAATAAAAGGGAAAGATGACAATAGCGATTATTTTAACAAAAGTGACATAAACATGTAATTGGCATGGTGATAAGGTGGACATATAAAATAGATCTAGTGAGCATGTGATTATGAAACTAGATCTACCATACTAAGGATATCATAATTGGCATGAATAAATAAGGATTCATATTTCCAGTTAATAGTAGATCTAAATTAATCACCACATGATAGGTAAAGTTTAAGATCCACAAATGTGACATGATAAGTTAACCACAAACGAATTAGATCTATAAGGGTAGATCTAGAATGACATGATAAATTAACAACAAATGAATTAGATCTACAAAGGTAGAACTAACATGACATGATAAATTATCCACAAACAAATTAGATTTATAAAGGTAGATCTAGCATGAAATGATAAATTATCCACAAACGAATTAGATCTATAAAGGTAGATCTAACATGACATGATAAATTAACCACAAACGAATTGGATCTAACATGACATGATAAACTAACCTCAAACGAATTAGACCTAACCTGACATGATAAATTAACTACAAACAAATTGGATCTAACATGACATGATAAACTAACCACAAACGAATTAGATCTAATATGACATTGTAATATTTAAGATTCAAGTATGTCATAGATCACGATTTATAACAAATCCATATCACGGTCATATCACGTTTACATTTAATCATTTAAATCTAAAAGAAACTAACTCACAGTGTTTGGATTTTAGAAGATAAAAAAGAAATTGTTGGTGTTGAATCTCAGATCTATAGTTGAAACGCTTGAATCTCTAATTGATTTGCTTTAGTTGATTGTTGTTGAAGATAATTCGGTTCAGTTCAGTCACCGGCAGAGTTTGGCCTCCATGGATTCTCAATGAAGAAAATAGAGAAATAGACCTCTATATATAGCTGACAGCCCCTCTAAAATCGACTACCGCCTCAGCCCTAGGGAGGTCGACCCCCCTTTATGAGGTCGACCCCCCTTATGGGGTCGACACCCCTGCTTAGGGGTCGACACTCCTGGGGTGGGAATTTTTGCCACCAACATAATTTTCGAAATTCGAACTGAATTTTGATTTTCTGGACCCTATATATATAATTATCTTGCGCGTATACAAACTTCAAACCTTCATAACTTCCTCATACAGTGTTAGTTTTAAGCAAACCAAACGTCTATCTTGACAAGAATTTCGAGATGAACACAATGGCACAGTATATTTCCCTTAATTTTGATTATTGAATTAAGTTTTCCTTAATTCATTGCTAATAGTATATTTCAAATTAATTATTCTTTAATTTATCATCTAAATGTGTTGTTAAAATTTCGGGGTATTACATTCTCCCCTACTCAATGGATTTCGTCCCGGAAATCTCCAAGTTAAGAAGAATGTATCCCCTACCATCTATCAGTTGACCTCCTTAATGCAACATATGTTAGTGTCATGAATTCAACATGTATGCAAATAATCCTATTATAACATGTAATTTCTATATGTAAGCACAATCATTCATCCAAACGCAACATCCTTTTGATAATACATCCATTTTCATCCATTAAAAGAAAAGAAAAATGCACACACATCCATATGCAGTATGAGAGTGATTGAGTCAATCTAGTGCCTAATGTGTGTGTATATGCATCCACAAGCAACCAATAACAAACACTTGCATCTACTTGCATCCATCAAACATAACATGTTTCAAACACACGTTTACAATCATGGGATTTCCAACCTAAAGGTCGAAGATTCGATCGATAGGATATACTCAGATGATAGAAGCAAGTGCGAATAAAAGCTTTGGAAAAAGAAGTTAAGAACATTCTCTTGAAAAGAAAAGGGTACGTAGTGCAAAATCTTGTCTTCGGTCTCCTAAGTTGCATCTGCTTGGTTGTCTCACCACTGAACCTTCACCAACTTGACTTCTCGTTTGCGTGGCTTCTTAAACTCCCATCCAAGTAAAAGTCTTTCTGTAGATCCCCACCAAACAAGTTGGCGATCTACAAGGTGGTACATATATGCTTCGAAGGGTTCCATGTCAATGCTAGCTTGATGACTGTTGTTGTTGTGATAACCCCAAACCCCCGTGCCACAGAAGCAAGGATAATCATTGAAATATAACATATAAACAATAACAACAGAACAAAATCATATAATTACAGCAGATAAAGTACATCAAAGTTACACTGGAAATAATATCAACGTCAGAGTTACACAACATAACAGGATCATATTTAGTACATAATACAGTTTCAGCTTAATATAAAATGTCTGCAGCGGAATCAAACATAATATACTAAATGAAATCTGAACGACATAATAGAAATGATAGAATCCATCTTCGGCTCCATAGCTATCCAGGATGAGTCTGCTAAAACCTGAATACAAGCTTGACCGTGTAGAAAATAGGGGCACCCGGGTTTGCAAAGTGAAACAAACTATGAGTCAGTCATGAGACTGGTATGAGAAATCTACTTAACTTATTTAATAATAAAGCTAATCATAGGACCATACCGCTATCGCGGAACGGGTTTACTCCATTGGATTGTCAGTGCATGAAATGAAGTAAATCAATAAACAACGCAATGCTTTTTAGAAAAATGAAGCCATTATAAGACTCAAGCCCCATTACACAATACAACGCAAGCCGAAGGATAGAGTTTTACCTTATAATGGCCAAATATGCTTGATAAGTATAAATCAAAATCATTTGATATTATTATTAGTGCATATATGTTTTCAAAAACATTTTCAATCATAATGTATCAATAATAGACGACATGGGTACCATATATCATGTCCCCATATATAGGTTTACAATCAAAACTGCAAGATGCCATATTGGAAGTTGGATTTCCATCATGAGCCAGTGCAAGGGATCATCCTTACCGAATTTGAGACACTCTAGCCCATGCCTCAGGCTCAGAGCTCGAGTGAGTCTTGGATCTTTCGGGCCGATCCACATTACTTCAGTGGATTAGTAATTCCTGAACAATACGTTTCCCCGCCCTATGGGGCGTAAATCTAGAGCCACTAGGGACTCAAATAGGAGGTGCCTCATTCCATCATCCACATAAGTAAAAATGTCTAGGCTCTATATCATGACACCACTCCTAACTATAAAGAAACGCATGTCCTCCCTGCAGTCCTCTCCCGTTTCTGGTTCATGCCGGGGTGTGAGGCTCGCGAATCAACGCTATACGCAAAGCTATGCTAATTAAAGTTGTGCTTTGATCATCAACCACAAGGATCTGCTTTTCGACAAAAGCCTTGATCATTTGCATCTTGGCATGCCACACTGACAATTCACACCATGCGACTGAAGTCTATCGATATATAACCTCTGAGCTCGTACGTCTCAGAGAAAGGGTGTTAAGCAAGAGAATAAATTCTCCGCCACCAAGCAGATATATATTTAATAGAAATCAATCAGCATAGAATAAAATCCAATGTCAGACACACATCCACTTACAAGTCCGTTTTGGGTCTGCACGAAACCGGAGACACCTTATTCCTCGTTTCATATGTCCAATACGGAAGAGAGGCTCTCGCATATCCGGACAATAACCAAGTACGTCCGGACAACTACCACTGTAACTCTTTCAAGGCATCAACTCCAATCAAAGGCATCAATAGTCGTCCATTCGATGTGAAGATCGCTGTCTTCAACCGCCGTCTTCAATATCTTCGACTTCTTATTGTCGTATAATTATTTGAAATGAGATTTAACTCGGCCTTTTCAAATAATTTGCAAATATATATAATTTAAATCAATTCTTTTCATTCCATATCGTTTATAATATTTTATAACGATTTATCGCTATTTTTATTTATATAAAAATAGCCCCTTTTAATTAAACCATGCTTCAGGTCATTACGCCGCCCTAGCGTTGTTTTTATTAAAATTTAAATTACATATTTCTCAAAATCTAACCGTTGGATCTTAGCAAATTTTATATCATTGGAAAGATCTTTCCAAAACGAACCCAACGGTTCCAGTTTTTGGAGAAATCCGACTGTCGGATCTCTCGGTGTAACCGTTTAAAGTTACGATTTCAAAACGTGAACTACCGCGTGCGATTCGTTTTATTTTAATATACACACACACACAAATATATTTCGTTCGATGATTTCAACACCATTTATTCTCTAACATGTAATTAACATTATTTTAATGAATCACTACATGTTTAACAAATGAACATTTTTTCTAACTTCTCTAACACATTAATGAATAATGTTTAACAAATGATTCTTTTTCACTTTGCTAACATGTTAATAAATAATGTTTTAATCTAACAAAACATATTTAACCAATGATTCCTTTTCACTTTGCTAACATGTTAATAAATTATGTTTTAATCTAATAAAACATATTTAACCAATGATTCTTTTTCACTTTGCTAACATATTAATAAATAATGTTTTAATCTACAAAACATATTTAACCAATGATTCCTTTTCACTTTGCTAACATGTTAATAAATAATGTTTTAATCTAACAAAACATATTTAACCGATGATTCTTTTTCATTTTGCTAACATGTTAATAAATAATGTTTTAATCTAACAAAACATATTTAACCAGTGATTTGTTTTCACTTTGCTAACATGTTAACAAATAATGTTTAATCTAACAAAACATATTTAACCAATGATTCTTTTTCACTTTGTTAACATGTTAATAAATAATGTTTTAATCTAACAGAACAATTTAACCAATGATTCTTTTTCACTTTGCTAACATGTTAATAAATAATGTTTTAATCTAACCAAAAAAAATTAACCAATGATTCCTTTTTTTTAATCGTTCCTACATACACAATAAAAATGTAATTTTTATTGTTAACATATTTTATTTTAAACAATTGTCATTTTTAATCTTTTATACATACACAATAAAAATGTAAATTTTATTATTAACATATTTTTATTCAAACAATGATCATTTTTATTCTTTCCTTCATACAGTGAAAAAGTGAATGTTTATTGTTAACATATTTTTTTCAAAGAATGAATATTTTTATTGCGTCATTCTGACATTAAAAATGTAATTTTTAATGTGAAAACATTTTTATCAAACTTGAATCTTGTTAATGAATCATTCTTACATTAAAAATGTAATTTTTTAAGGTGACAACATTTTTATCAAACTTGAATCTTTTTAGTGTATATTCTTACATTAAAAATGTAGTTTTTAAGATGACAACATTTTTATTCAAACAATGAATATTTTACATATTTTATTCATACAATAAAAATGTGATTTTTAATGTTCAAATTTTTTTAATTTCAAACATGAATATTTTTCAACACATGAATATTTCAGAAAATTTCGGCATTATAACGGCAGGGTAATTAAAACCGGCACCGTTCCCAGCGGGGCTCCTCTGCTATCCTGGGCCTCACGGCGATACAAGTGTTTCATTTTCATAATTTCCACAATACAATTCATTTTCACAACACAATGGATTTACCCCAAATACAATCAAATTTTGTTGCAACCACAATCAATCACTCACAATTGCAATCAATTTCATACCACAATACAAGCAAGTCGTCCATGGTCTGTGGACGACGGTGTCAGGAGCTACTAAACTCCGTCTACAACCTAATATAATTTTATTCATTTATTTTTGAATTTAGAAATCTCACATTAGTTTTGACTTCGCCTATAATTGTAGCAAGCTCCAAAATTCTCCTGGTCTCTTCTAGAATGTAGTAGACACTCTCACGATCCCAACGTCTCCTGTTTCATCGAATTTCGTTGTCGGATAAGCAAGATATGATTTTTACAGTGTTAATGACATTATTTAAATTAATTAATTAAAATACAAGCCACCTTCTTCCTGTTTCTATCAGGCCTCGACCCTAAAACCCCCTTCGAAAACTAGGGTTTGAATTTACAAGCACCACAACGCCCTAGAAGATGATCGGACGACTCCGCGCTCTTTAACAACGAGAGTCGCACCCGAGCCTCCCCCTATTGTCGAGCTTGCACACCTGTGGCAGGCGGAAATCGCCTCGCGACGGCAGCGGTTGGAGCTCGATTTCTGGCTGCTACGGTGAAGGAATTCCGATCACCTCCGTTGGTTTCGAAGAACTAACCAAGTTGAACACTTTGGCATTTGGGAATTTGTGATAATTTTGATCGGATTCGAAGAAATATGGGGAAGAATTTGGAACGATTTGGAGCGTGAAACGAAGACTGGCGGCTGCATTTAATCCCAACGAGGCTAGGGTTTTGAGGCCCTTTTATAATAATTATTAAATTAATATTCAATTATTTAATTCTCTAATTAACTTGTTTTAAGTCCGAACTCCAAATCAAACCCAACGGCTGTCGCCTCCAGCTAAATACCCCCATTCCTTACACAATGAAATAAGTTTCGTAAGCCCATTCAACTGTTTCAGTCAGTCATTCTTCAAATTAAAATATAAAACATTCAATTTTAAATTTGAACGTACATTTAAATTTGCCGGGGCCACACACTGATTTTAAAAATTCCCGAAAAATAAATCTAGCTATGTTCTGATGATACGATCCTAACAAAATTAATTTTGTTGAATTTTGAGTCCGTTTGAAAAATGGCCATTTTCTGGTCGATCAAATTTGCATTGTATTTGCAAAACACGTTTCCTTTGCCACGCTCACATATTAATTCCAAAAATTATGGAATTTTAAACCTAGCAATAAATTGACATTCCGGATCCAACAAAAGTAGTTTCGTCGAAAACGGAGGTCGTTTGCAAAATGACTATTTTTAAGGGCTTTATTATTATTTAAAAATCCAATTTTTAAGTTCTGACCAAATTTCTGTCAAAATTACACAAAATAAAAATTTTAAATTGGTTTTGATTTTCCGGGTTGTTACAGTTGTAGGCAAACTCTACTAAAGGAATGTGCTCTTCCCAAGTCACTCCGAAGTCTAGGATACACAGCTTCGAAAGATCCTCTAGAACTCTTTTCACACTCTCCATCTGTCCATCACTCTGAGGATGATAAGCGGTGCTCAAACACAACTGTGTACCTAATGCTTCTTTCAAGCTCCTCCAATATTCACTGGTGAAAATGGGATCTCGATCACTTACGATACTTGAAGGTACTCCATGAAGACAGACTATCTCACGAACGTAAACTGCTGCCAACCATACTGCCGTACTCTTACTCTTAACAGGTATGAAATGAACGCTTTTAGTAAGCCTGTCTATTATCACCCAAATGCCGGTGTTGCCCTTCCTTGATCTAGGCAAACCATCTATGACATCCATGGAGACGCTCTCCCACTTCTGCTACGAGACCTCTAAAGGATGAAGTAAACCACTGCGAGACGCTCTCCCACTTCCACTGCAAGACCTCTCAAGTAGCTCCCCTACTTTCTCTTGGAGCCGTATGGCGTACGGGGAATGCAACTGGCTTTGCATTATCCAATAAATATATGCGAAAATCGATCTCGCACCTTGGGGTAAACTCCGAACCTCATCAAAGACATCAGGATACCGACGGACTACTAGAACAGATTTTAGATCATCGATAGATGCGTCAAGTGACTCTAGGAAACTCAACATAATAGACCCCTTGGGGTCACAAGAAATCTCGAGGGTCCTCCCTTGGAAAGTCAATAGTCTAATGACCCTCCTCTCACAATCCAGAATGGCACCATAGGTAAGCCAATCCATTCCTAGAATAAACCCATAACCCATAAACCCGAGCAGAAATGCGTCGCACTCAAGTTCAACGCCTAACACAGATATCCTCAAACCCCGACAAATCATAGATAAATGAGCCGAACCACCAATGGGGTTTGAGACAACTACGGGATCCACTACCATACTAGTAATTATGTGCAGAGATTCAACCACAAAACTAGATATAAATAAATGTGGTGCACCGGAATCAAAAAGTGTTCTAATAGGCTGATTATAAAGAGAAATTAAACCTTCCACAGAAATTTTTCTACCTCTATGAGGAGCACTGATCACGAGAGCATGCACCTGTCCTCCAGAAGTTCATGTCCTTTGACCTTGTCCCTGTGATCCCTGTTTCTTCAGGCACTCCCTAGCAGAGTGTCCGACCTCTCCACAAACAAAGCAAGCATTCTTCCTTTTCCTGCAGTCCTTGGCAAAGTGACCCTCTCACCCGCAACTATGGAACTTCCTCTTAGCCTTGTCATTCTTTATGCCCTTCTTCTATTGTTGTTGCTGCCCTTTCTTAGGCCATACCTTTTTATTTTGTGTTTCCTCAACCTTAACTTCCTTTTCAGATTTATTTGAACTTTATCTATGTTCCCTTCCTGGGCCATCATTATTATCATCCTTGGGTTGTGCTCCTTAGCCCTAACTCCCTTGTTCTCCTTTTTACCATCCTTGTGTAACGAGCTAACAAGTCTCTCGAAAGTTGCCTCCATCACACGGGAATCCTTACGAAGCTCGAGAAAATTAGCCGCAGGTGATACTACTGCAGCTACACATGGAGGTTAGGCACTTCATTGCCCTTCGACATGTGCCACAGTTTAAACATGCCTACGGCATCATGCAAGAATGCGGACATCTTTCGGCAAGAATCGGTTCCCCAAACAAAAAGGAAAAAGGAATCAAGCGGAGAATCGAGAGATATTACATATGGCTTTGGGGAATATGTTTTTCAAAACAAACTTTTCTTTTTGAAAATGCTGTCTTTTAAAAGCTTTTTGAAAATAATTTTCGAAAACTTTATCCAATCTGATAACCTTCAGCTCTGATACCATGTGTGACATCCTACGTCCGTTAATGTCACTCATAAAGGGAATGCATTAAGTTTCGTGAAGTGTTATAGGTAAAGAGAAACAGAAATATTACAAGACTGATATAAAACCAATAGCGGAATTTAAATTTTTATTTCAAACGTAAAATCATAACATCATGGTCAAAAATACCATAAGTTTGAAACTGCATAAAAGCCATTACAATAATATAAAACTTCCTGTCTTGTTCCATCAGAGTATGTGAAATGCATAATTCCCTAAAAGAGACAAAGCCATAGTAGAGTTAAGAACTTGAGCAATACTTCATAGCCTGCTCCAAGCAAGGTGATAACCGAGTCCTGACTAAGCCTCAGAATTCCCACCCTGTGAACCTAGGGGGGGGGGGAACGGAAGAAAGAAGAGGAAACAAAAGGGTCAGACATAAAGTCTGGCGATTCTAGTTACTTTTAGCAAGTAAATAAATAAAAGTAGCATGACAGGCATATAAAGTGGATAAGAGAGATTCTAACATGAAAGGCAGGTGTGACAATGTAGACAAGATAAGGTGGATACACTTCTCCAATGATTACTCTGTACTATTACTAGTATAACCAGAATGAGATGATCCCTTCCACTATAAGGTGGTAGACTTAGGCATCCGTCCAAATGTACCCTAACTACTACCCTAATCGATCGACTCCCTAATCTGCGTAGATACTCTGTGCCGGCCCACCATAGGATGTATCACGTCCTAAAGTGGAAACCCCTCGCAGATATGCACAACCCCCTGTCTACAGGTGTCACGGTCATCTTATTCCCCTCTGCCTGGTTCATGCACACACATGGCCCGGCTCATGCACGCACATGGCCCGTCCACACAGTCCTCCTCATTTGGATCTCTTAAAATCAGTTCAGTAAGCGTGCCCCTTCTCCGACCTATTTCGGATTACTTTGTTTGATACCTACTCCGGGCTATTGACTGAAACGGTTCCCGCACAATATGATACAAGCTCTCCCTTTTGTCTTGTAGCCCCCACTAGGTTTTTTATTCGCTATGTGTACCACTAGGTTTCTTTAACTACATAACCCTTCCGTTTCTACAAGTTATGCTTACTCTAAAAAGGTGTCTTTACTTACATAACTTTATTATTTTCATCGGTTATGTATACCACTAGGTGTCTTTAATTACATAGCCTTATCGTGTTACGTTCGTAGGCCTATATGTAAATATTAATATTACCCACCTACCCAAGATTTACTTAACCCTCCCACTGATTCAAGCATGTTTATTTAATGGTTAAGTTTGTGGGCCTATATATACCAATATTACCCACCTACCCAAGATTTACTTAACTCCTATTCTTGTTTATGCTCACACAATCCCTATGGATTCAACTAGGTTAAGTATTACAGACTAACAGGTTATCCCCATTCACATTGACTGCTTTTTACTTGCCAAAGTTTCACTTGCTTATTAATTTCATATAAATGTAACTTAATCCATTTATGTTCATTAATAAGCCCCATTACATGTTATTCTTTAGATTGTAATTAACAGAAATAATCTTATAATCTTTCACCCCTGGATTGTAATTAATGGAAGTAATCTTAAAATCCCTATTGTACTGTCTATTTCCATAGTTACAATAACATGTTTAACTCAACATTTAATTAAGTATACTTCTTCTCAGTTCACCTGTTTCCTGTTTAACATATCACTACAACTTGACGTTGTTTACTTCTTAACTTAGTTTTATTAACTAAGGTTTACTAATAAGCTTTCTTTCCTTTTATTATAACTTATGTTATAATTTCCACCTGTCCCTAGGACAAACCTACTTATTATATACAACATTTTCATTAAGTAATTAATCATAATAGGTTACTATCATTCCTTGTTTACTCTAATTCATTACCATGTCCATTTATGGTTATAATGGGCTAGACCTCCCACATTAGGCTTTAAACTTATGGATGTTGGATATGCCAGTCAAGTCCGGGCAGACTTCTTCCACAAGTTGGGTCTAACCTCGTGTCTTAGCCCGTCTCGTACTAGTGCACTTAGACCTCTCACATTAGATTCACCGCTTGCGGTCGCTGGATATGTCGGTTGGTTCCGGGCAGACTTCCACCACAAGTGCAATCCAACCTCGTGTCATAAGTGCCATTACAATTTCTAATTACTGTGATCCTAGGCATTTCAATTATTAATTAATTATACCAATTTCTTTCATAGGTGTTCATGCCTCTTTTTCACCAATTATGTTCATAATTAATATATGCCCAAATTCATGTTCTCATTTATTACTCAATTTATGCCGAACTCCCATTTACAATTTATGCCAATTTTACTGTTTTCCCTTCGTCCCCAATCTAACGCATTCGTATAAATTTGGCGTCATGCCTAAGCTAGAATGTATCCTAGCCATAAACAATAAAAGGGAAAGATGACAATAGTGATTATTTTAACAAAAGTGACATAAACATGTAACTGGCATGGTGATAAGGTGGACATATAAATTTAGATCTAGTGAGCATGTGATAATAAAACTAGATCTACCATACTAAGGATATCATTATAGGCATGAATAAATAAGGATTCATGTTTCCAGTTAATGATAGATCTAAATTAATCACCACATGATAGGTAAAGTTTAAGATCCACAAATGTGACATGATAAATTAACCACAAACGAATTAGATCTATAAGGGTAGATCTAGCATGACATGATAAATTAACCACTATCGAATTAGATCTATAAAGGTAGATCTAGCATGACATGATAAATTATCCACAAGCGAATAAGATCTATAAAGGTAGATCTAGCATGACATGATAAATTAACCACAAACGAATTGGATCTAACATGACATGATAAATTAACCTCAAACGAATTAGATCTAACATGACATGATAAATTAACCACAAACGAATTGGATCTAACATGACATGATAAACTAACCTCAAACAAATTAGATCTAACATGACATGATAATATTTAAGATTCAAGGATGTCATAGACTCACGATTTGTAACAAATCCAAATCACAGTCATATCACGTTTACTTTTAATCATTTAAATCTAAAAGTAACTAACTCAATGTTTGGATTTTAGAACATAGAAAAGAAATTGTTGGTGTTGAATCTCAGAAATATAGTTGAAACGCTTGAATCTCTAATTGATTTGCTTTAATTGATTGTTGTTGAAGATAATTCGGTTCAGTTCAGTCATCGGTAGAGTTTGGCCTCCATGGCTTCTAAATGAAGAAAATAGAGAAATAGACCTCTATATATAGCTGCCAGCCCCTCTAAAATCGACTGTCACCTTAGCCCTTGGGAGGTTGACCCCCCCCTTTATGGGGACGACCCCCTTATGGGGTCGACACCCCTGCTTAGGAGTCGACATCCGTGAGGCGGGAATTTTTTCCGCCAACGTAATTTTTGAAATTCGAACTGAATCTTGATTTTCGTGACCCTACATATATATATATATATATATATATATATATATATATATATATATATATATATATATATCTTGCGCATATACAAATTTCAAACCTTCATAACTTCTTCATACGATGTTCGTTTTACGCAAACCAAATGTCTATCTTGACCAGAATTTCGAGACGGACAGAATGGCGCAGTCTGTTTCCCTTAATTCTGATTATTGAATTAAGTTTTCCTTAATTCATTGCTATTAGTATATTTCAAATTAATTATTTTTTAATTTATCATCTTAATGTGTTGTTAAAATTTAAGGGTGTTACAGGAGGTCTCCTTTGGCAAAGGGCAGAATTCAGTTTGGCGTTGGCAAAAAGGGCGGAGCGTTTGGTGGCAAATTGAGGTTATTGGCTTCGTCGGTGGTTGAAGGAGTGGTTCAACGATGCGATGGCTGGTGAGGAAGGATTGATTTGGAAAAATTAATTTTGTGAAAGTGGATTTAGGAGAATTAATTTTGACAGAGTAATGAAACTAAGGGGAGAAGACTATGTGTGTTTGACAGAAAGAAGGGGTATGCACCCTGCTTTATAATTCAAACAGAGGAAACAAAAACAGAAGAATAGTAATACGTGGTATGAACACAAAGCGGCAAAGACAAGTGTTGAAAACTCTCCACCGCCAAATCTCAGCAAAGATTATATTAGATATGGTTAGATTCCAGCACTGTGCTGAACAAAAGAAGGTATTTTTATTAGACAAAAATATCAGTGAATGGATTTACACTTTAGGCTAGAACACAGATGAAAGGAAAGCGTTGTTTACATATTTTTAACTACATTATAAAATTTATTTTTTAACAAATATGAAACGGCAACTAAATTAAATGGTAACGGAATAATACGCGAAATATATTACGCAGTTTATTTCTTTGCTTTTGTTACCATAACCGTATATTCAACTATTATCGCTTGAAATAAATTTATACTTAACGGTTTATACAAAACAAATTCAGTTAACCGTTAAAATTAAAATATTCAAACTTTATTTAAAATAAAATAATTTCAGTTCTTAAATTACAACGATTTAAAGTAAATTTCTCACATAAAGTTGGATTTTTTTTCTTTTCAGTTTAATCTATACCGCTATATTCCAACTTCATTCCCTTTTTCCATTACATTACCATACAAATAGCGTCACTTAAAAATAATTTAAACTTAGCAGGTTATTCAAAACTAATCAACTACTTAAATTAGAATGTCAACTTATATTTTGAAATCAAATTTGCTGACAATAAATTATGTCTTATTCAAATTTGCCTTCGATATGGGTAGCTCCCTTGAAGAGGTTATAGTGGTAGTGGTCCGGACGTACTTGTTGATTGTCCAGATATGCGAGGACCTCTCTCCCGTATTGGACAAATGGGACGAGGAATAAGGTGCCTCCGGTTTTGTTCAGACCCAGAACGGACTTGTAAATGGATCGTGTGTCCGACATGGATTTCATTCTGTGACGACTAATTTATATTAAATATATATCTGTTTGGTGGTGGAGAATTTATTCTCTTGCTTAACACCCTTCTCTAAGATGTATGAGTTGTCAATGTGGCATGCTAAGATGCAATGGGAATCTTGTGGATGATGATCAAAGCACGACCTTAAATAGCGTAGCTTTGTGTATGGCATTAATTCGCGAGCCTCACATCCTGGTATGAGCCAAAAACGGGATAGAGACTGCAGGGAGGACATGCATTTCACTTATGTGGATGTTGGAAAGCGAAGTAACTCGGATATGGCCGCACAAGGCCACAGTGGTTGACATACTGACCAGATTTTATGCCCTATAGTGCAGGGAAATGTATTGTTCAGGAATTACCAATCCACAAAAGTAAGAGTGGACCGGCCCTGAAGATCCAGGTGCAGTTGCGCCTGAATCCTGAGGCACGGGCTAGAGTGTCTCGAATCGGAAGGAAGATCCCTTGCCTTGGTTCATGATGGAAATCCAATTTACGATACGATACGGTGCAGTTTTAATTGTACACCTATATGGCGACATAGCATATGGTACCTATGTCGTCTATGATTGATACATTTATATTGAAATTGTTTTTGAAACATGTAGACACTAATCATAATATCAAACGATTTTTGTTTCATGTGTATCAAGCATATTTGGCCATTATAAGGTAAAACTCTATCCTCCGGCTTGCATTGCATTGTGTGATGAGACTTGAGTCTTAAACGGGTTCATTTTTCTAAAAAGCATCGCGTTGTTTAAATGATTTACTTTATTTTATGCACTGGCAGTCCAATGGAGTAAACCCGTTCCGCCTTAGCGGCGTGGTCCTGTGATTTGCATTATTATCAAATAAGTTAAGTAACTGTAAGATTTCTCATACCAGTCCCATGACTGACTCGTAGTTTGTTTTTCCCTTGCAAACTCGGGTGCCCCCTATTTTTACATGGGCAACCAAGTAAACAGGTAACTGGCTTTCTTTTGGGTATGCACCATAGTAGTAGGTGCTCTTTTGGCTGAAGATGAAGACTTATCTTTTATCGGTTATATTGGACCTTAAGCACTATCTTATGCATGTATATATTTGATTCTGATGTAGACTTATTATCTTTTTTATGTACTAAGTGGGATCCTGCATATGGTAACTCTGATGATGATAACGTTTATGATTCCGCTGTTATGTTGATGTAAATTTATCTATGATTTCATGTATTATGCTATTATCTGTAATTTATTGATGTGATCAATGTGTTATATTCCAATGATTATCCTTGCTTCCATGGCACGGGGGTTTGATTTTTCTCATTTTGGTATTAGAGCATTGGTTAACCTTAACTCTGGAATTAAACACATTAAATGACTCGTCGGAGATAAAATCAACAGTATTCTAGGACGAGTAACTCATTAGAGATAGGATTAGAAATATCCGAGAATGAGTTCAGCAAAATAGCGTATAACTTGATCATTACATCATTAATTGTGCATACGTCTTTATGCTTTGCCATTTCTTAAGATATCTTTTCTGTTGGCCTGACCCATTTCTTGCTATTGGGAGACATAGTAGAAAATGAGTGGTAGAGGCAGAAAAAGTAATTCTGTGGTTCAGTAATCTAATGAGCCAATTGCGCCCCCACAGCTAGAACTAGATTTTGGAGGAGTGCCATTCTTAGGTAAGGAATCTATTATTAAAACACAAGCATGGATGTGTTCTTGTGAGAGATTTTTGGCGGCTTGGGATTGAGAGATGATCGAAAACGATTTCTTGCATCTTGGTTGCTCAAAGATGAAGCTTTAATCTGGTGGGAGATCGTTAATAGGGAAAATCCAGAAGCTAATATTACATGGGATACATTTAAAGAAATTTTTGAAGAAAGATTTATTACCTCAGAGTAGTTGAGCGGCTGTATGAAGAGTTCTTCAATCTGAAAAAAGGAGATATGACCATTCGAGAGTACCAGAATAAATTCAATGAACTTTCCTGGTTTGGGTTAGAGCTAATTCAAATTCCTTGAAAGAAGAATTTGAGGTTTATTAATGGACTTAAAAGAAGGTACATAAGTAGAGTAACTGGACATTGGATCATCCTTTTTCAAAGATGATAGAAATGGCTTGTCGTTATGAGAATATTGATAAAGGAAATGTTTTAGAAGATAAAGAGAAAGGCAGTTCTAGCAGGAAGAGAAAGTCTGAAAGTGAGAATCCTGAGGCAAGTAAAGAGCTTGAGGAAAGTAAGGAACCCGAGGCAAGTAAGAGATCCGAAGTAAGTAAAAAGAAAAGGGTAAAGACAATCGTATATCTCAACTGCAATAGGCAAGGACATTTGTCGATAAATTACAAATCTTTAAAGTAACAAAGGAAGGATGGATCTAAATCCAGTAAGAAGTTTCAAGAGAGCAAAGAATGCAACATTTCCCATAAAACTGGTCTTGTAAAGCAAGATTGCCGACTTTTGCAAAGAATCAAAGTGGCTTATGTTTGTAAAATGGAGGATGCGCCAACAACTTCTATTAGTAGGGAAAAGCCAGATGTTTTGGAAGGCACTCTTACTATCAACAATATTCCGGTTAAAGTATTATTTGATACAGACGCGTCATGATGTTTTATTTCGAGTAATACGGTTAAGAAATTAAATTTGAGATTGAGGGATCTTGAAGAGTCAATTAGTGTTCATAATCTGATAGGAGGTTCTCTTATTCTCGGTTTGTATTGTAGAGTGCATGTTTCTTATTCTTGTTACCGGTTTTCTTTTTATTTGATTGTTATGGATCGTTTTGAATTTGATATCATTCTTGGGCTGGACTGGTTAACCAAATATGAAGCTGAAGATAAATGTGCCAAAAGAGTTGTTAAGGTTAAATCGAAGCTTGGAAATATTATTATACTGTGTGTAGGCTCAGATTCAGATAGAAAAGAATTTTGGTCTGCTCTTCAAGTTTCCCCTACTTCTATTGAGAATATTCCCGTAGTTAGAGATTATGCCGATGTGTTTGAAGAAGTCGATAGCTTACCTCCATGAAGAGAAACTGATTTCAGAATCGATTTAGTTCCGAATGCAAGGCCGATAATGCATGCAATTCGGATAATAGCATTGAAAGAGAAAGAAGAGTTGGGTGATCAAACTCGACAATTGTTATGGAAGGGTCTGATCAGACCTAGTTTCTCGTGTTGGGGAGCAGCCGTGGTGTTTGTTCCTAAGTCTGACGGTACTCTCAGATTATGCATAGATTACCGAGACTTAAATCAGCAAACATTAAAAAATAAATATCCATTACTGTGTATTGAAGATTTATTAGATCGCTTGAATGGAGCTCAATTTTTTTCGAGAATCGACCTAGCTACAGGTTTCCACCAATTGCGGATTGCCGAAGAATGTTTTCGTTTGACAGCTTTCAGAGGTCCAGACTTATTTTATGAGTGGTTAGTAATGCCACTCGGCTTATGTAACGCTCTTGATTATTTTGTGGATTTAATGAACAGAGTATTTCGCGATGTCTTGAATAAATTCGTGCTAGTTTTCATTGATGATATTTTAATCTTCTCTAAGTCAACTAGCGAGCATGCAAATCATTTGGAACAAGTTTTGAACGTATTGAAAGCCAAATTTTCTAAACGCATATTCTGGCAAGAAGAAGTGAAGTTCCTCGGTCATGTAGTATCGAAGGAAGGAATTTCAGTGGATCTAGGCAATGGAAGCAACTAGCACTCCCACAGAAGTCAGAAGTTTTCTGGAATTGGCTGACTATTATTGAAAATTCGTTAAGTATTTTTCGAAGCTATCTAGTCCATTGACAAAGCTTTCAAAGAAGATGCAAGGTTTAATTGGACGACTGAATGTGAGGCCGCTTTCCAAGAGACAAAATTAAGGTTGACCACTGCTCCAGTATTGACTATTATAGATGGCAATTAGGATTTGACAGTCTATTCAGATGATTATCATGAAGGGGTAGGTGTGGTATTAATGCAAAGAGGCCAAGTAGTTGCTTATGCTATCCGTCAATTAATGCGGCATGAGAAGAGATATGTTACTAACGATCTTAAGCTGTTAGCTGTGGTGTTTTCTTTGAAGATATAGAGGCACTATCTTTTGGGTGAGAAGTTGGAATTATATACAGATCATAAATCATTGAAATATCCGGTCACCCATAAAGATTTGAATTTGAGATAGCAGCATTGGTTAGAATTCCTTACAGCATACGACTTAGATATTTTGTATACCCCAGGGAATGCCAATGTGGTAGCAGATGCGCTTTGTAGAAAGAATGCCATCATCACTAATTTTATTATTACGCCTTCATTGATTGATAAGATCTCTTTATTCTCCAGAAAGATGATAATTCCATTTAGAGGATTAGCAAGAAAATTCAGGAAGGAAAAACCTCGAGTTTCCAGATTAATAGTAAGGGAGTTATGAGGTTACTAGGCCGAATTTGTGTTTCGAATATTCCTGAGCCCAGAAGGGAAGTAATGAATGAATGTCACAAATCCAAGCCTAGTATTCATCCACAAGTAAGTAAGATGTATCATGGTCTCAAGCGCACATTCTAGTTGAGATCTATGAAAAGGGACATTTATATATATGTTAGCAGGTGTTCAACTTGCCAATAGGTCAAGGGTGATCAGCAGAAACTCATAGGATTGTTGCAACCATTAGAGATTCCAGATTGGAAGTGAGATCAAATTTCCATGGATTTCATTGATGGTTTGCCTAGAACCAAGAAAGGCAATGACATCATATAGGTAATTGTTGATCGTTTCACGAAAAGTGCCCATTTTATTCATGTGAAGTCGAATAGAACAGCTCTGAGTATGGCGCAGATATATTTTAAAGAGATTGTTAGATTGCATGGAGTGCCCAATAGTATAGTCAGTGATATAGATCTGATTTCCGCTGGTAAGTTCTGAGAAGCATTTCAGGCAGAATTGGGAACGAAACTGAATCTTAGCACGGCATATCATCCTCAGAGAGACGACCAAACTGAGAGGGTGAATCGTATATTAGAAGATTTGTTGTGGGCTTGTATTCTTGATTTTGGAGTATCTTGGGAAGATCACCTACATTTGGTTGAGTTCTCATATAATAATAGCTATTAAGCAAGCTTGAAGTTATCTCCATTTGAAGCATTGTACGGTATGCCATGTAGATATCCTGCATGTTGGGTAGAGCCAGGAAACGAACTGGTGTTGGGTCCTGACATGATCCGAGAAACTTCAGATGTAGTGGATTTCATTAAGAAGCGACTGCAAGCAGCTCAAAGCCGACAGAAGAGTTATGCAAATTCTAGAAGAAGAGATTTAGCATTTTCTGTTGGTGATCACATATATTTGAGACTTTCTCCGATGAGAGGAGTGGTTCGATTCGGTAAGATAGGGAAGTTGGCACCTAAATATATTAGGTTGTTTCCTATACTCTAGAGAATAGGAACTCTTTCTTACAGGGTTAAGTTGCCAGATAGGTTGCCCGAGGTGCATGATGTGTTTCGCATTTCTCAGCTTCGTAAACATGTTCATGATCCAGACTTGGTCATGGAGGAAGCATCGCAACAAGATTTGGATATTGCTCTGAGTTTAGCAGTGAGAAGAGAGCCAATGAAGATTATTGACAGAGAAACTCGAGTTCTAAGGAACAAGAAGGTGCATTTAGTCAAAGTGCAATGGAGCGGAGATCCTAGAGACTGTTCATGGGAAACAAAAGACAGCATCAAACAGGCTTATCCCAAGTGAAGAGTGGACATCTCTGATTAGCTTCTGTGAGAGGTACATTTATAATATATCGTATTTCGGTTTTGTTTCCTACTTTACTATTGTTTCCTTTTCGGGGACGAAAAGTTTTAAGTGGAGGAGATTGTAACAACCCGGGAATTCAAACCCAATTTAAAAATTACTTTTAAGATAATTTTATCAGAAATTACGTCAGAATTTAAAAATTCGATTTTTAAATTATAACATAGCCCTTAAAAATAGCCATTTTGCAAACGACCTCCGTTTTTGACGAAACCACTTTTGTTGGATCTAGAATGTCAAATTATTGTTAGATTTAAAATTTCAAGTCATTTGGAATTAATATGTGAGCATGATGAATTTAAACGCGTTTGGAAATTTCAGTTGGATTTAATAAACCAGTTAAAAGGCCATTTTTCAAACGGCCTCCAAATTTGATGAAATTAATTTTATTAGGACCGTATTGTCAAAACATAGCTAGATTTCAAATTGCATAATTTTTGGAGTCAGTATATGGCCCTGGTAAATTAAAATGTATGTTCAAATTGGCATACGAAACATATTCCATTGTGTCCGGAATGGGGGTATTTAGCTAGGGGCGATAGTCGTTGGGATTCGTTTGGAGTTTGGATGTGGAATCTAACTTTTTGAAAACTAAATAATAAAAAATATATATATGGGCCAATAGGAAAATCGTTAAACCCTAAATTGATTTCCCCAAATTAAACCCGTCGCTCAAAAAGATAAAAGGCGGAAAAGCGTGATTCAATTCCCCTCTTGATCTTCCAATCCACACTATGATTCAAGAAAATTTCTGAAGGAGTATTGTAAGCACAACAAGATTTTCATATCCAATGGTAGAGATCAGATTTAGAGGGTTTTCACGAATTGCTCGCCCAAAGCGTCACCGTTTCATGTCATTTTCTAGTTTCAAGGGGCAGCGTGTTCGATGTGGTTGGTGCCGCGAGGAGCGGTCGTCGCGGCGCACATGGTGGTAGGCCCAGATCATCGTCAAGTGCCTCAGATTTCACGCAATTTGGAACCCTAATAATCGACCGAGGGTTTCTACCTTGGCTTGAGTAATTAAGGAAGAAAGAGGTGAATTATTTATTAACTGCTTTATTAATTAACTTCATAATGTAATTAAGGTATAAACGCGGATGTCATTCTCATACTATGTCGGAATCTAGTGAAACGGGAACCATTAGAATCGCGACAGCGTGTACTATATTTTAGAGCTGACTGGAAGGAGTTTGGAGCTAGCTACAAATTTAGGCGGAGTGGAACCCAATGTGAGATTTCTAAATTCACATGAAATGGAGTAATAAAAATATACGCGATGTATAAAATCGAAATGCGATAAAATTATTTGTGTGATGTGGAAAAATTGTTGAATATGGGTTTGGCAACCCTATTAAGAAATTATTGGATAAAATTGTTGTGTAAGGCGCAAGCCGAGAGGGGTAATGCATAGACATTATTTCGGTGCTACAATATAGCGCCTTATAATGGCGAATTTTTCTGAAACAGCAATGTATAATAATTATATATTCGATGTATAAAATTGGCATATAATGAATTAACTATTAGTTCGTTAAAAATATAATTTTTAGCTTATATATGCGATGTATAAAATTGGCATGTAATGAAATAATTATTAGTTCGCTAAAAATATAATTTTTAGTTTATATATGCGATGTATAAAATTGGCATGTAATGAAATAATTATTAGTTCGTTAAAAATATATTTTTTAGCTTATATATGTGATGTATAAAATTGGCATGTAATGAAATAATTATTAGTTAGTTAAAAATATAATTTTTAGCATATATATGTGATGCATAAAATTGTCATGTGATGAAATAATTATTAGTTAGTTAAAATGTTATTTTTAACTAAAGTAAAAAATAAGAAATGTGACATGCAAACAAAACCGTATTGATATCATGGAATTGTGACTTGAATTGATTAATTAAAATTAATAACATAGAGCTGAATAGAAAATTTAGTCCGAATTGGATATATATATATATATATATATATATATATATATATATATATATATATTAGATAGATATGCGTATATGTATATATATACACACACACACACACACATGCTGAGCAGGTTATGGATATATTGTTGAGTAGAGAAATATATTTCGTGCCTGACAAACAGGTGCACCTTAATGAGTTGGTTGCGCAATTTTGTTTATTATATAAACTACTGTGAGTGTTTTTGGATGCGTTATGATGGTTGTTCTTTGTGAAATTTAAAACATACGCCATAGGATAGTAACAATAAATTATGAACTACACCGCATAATATACATCATGAAGACAGCATATCATATCATATTCCATGTAAGCATTTGGTGCTTATATGACGAGGTTGGGATTACCATACGAGCGAGATGCTTGTATGGTCGTTTTTAGTTACGATAGATGGATTATTTTATTATTTCCAGCACTGGGTCAAGGTCTGAGATTTCCACTTTTTACCTGTCTCCCTTGGGCATAGATAGGTCACAAAAATTGGGTATGCTTTATATTGATTTATTGGGTGCCTAATACGACCCAATAAACTTTCCAGACCCTCCCCGTACAAAGGAGGTTATGGCGAAATTTTTCAAAATTTAAAGGCATTAACCAAATATTTGAAGAATTAAATTGTTTGGAAGTCGTCGAACGAATTATATTTATGTATAAAAATATATATTAAAATAAAACGAATCGCGTAGTGGCAATTTGCGTTTGTGACTCATAACGAGTATACCGGGAGATCCGACCATCGGATTTTCCCAAAATTAGAACATTTGGATTCGTTTCGAAAAGGTCTTTCCAACGACAATAAATATGTTAAGATCCAACGGTTAGATTTTGAAAAATGTTTAATTCAAATCTAAATGAAAACAGCGCCAATGCAGCCAAATGACATAAAACCCGCCTAAAATGAGCTATTTTTATATAAATAAAAATAGCGGTAGATCGTTTTAAAATATTATAAATGATTTAGAATGGAAATAAACCAATTTTGCTTGGTTTACAAGATAATAATGACGGTTAAGATTTATTTGGCATAAAGCTATAGAAATGGATTGAATCGTGAATGTCAACTAACTTAACCAAGGAAAGAATTGATTTGATTTATGTATACGAAAATTATTTGAAAAGGCCGAGTTAAATCTCATTTCAAATAATTAAACGACGACTAAAAGTCAGAGATAATGAAGACGGTGCAAGACCGACAATCTTCACATTGAATGGATTACTACTGATGCCTTCGATATGGGTAGCTCCCTTGAAGAGGTTACAGAGGTAGTGGTCCGGACGTACTTGTTGATTGTCCGGATATGCGAGGAGCTCTCTCCCGTATTGGATATATGGGACGAGGAATAAGGTGCCTCCATTTTCGTTCAGAACGGACTTGTAAATGGATCGTGTGTCTGACATGGATTTCATTTTGTGATGATTGATTTCTATTAAATACGCGGTGTTTAACTCAAAGTAAAAAGGCAAGAGTTTAATTCTTTCAACACAATTTCACCAAGTGTCATAAATTTCCAACACATATAACAAGTGGCAAAAACCCAATAAACAAATACATTTTTAATACCAATCTTATATCATTTATGTAACAACCCAGAATTTCTGAACCAATTTAAAAGTTTTATTTTAACAATTTTAATGGAATTTGAAAATTTAAAATGATTTATTTTAAATAATAACGACTAAAAATTTATTTAAATCAAAATTAAAACGAATAAATTTATTTTAATAATAAAATGACCCTGAAATGACGCAGCAGTTTGAAAATTCTATTTTAAATTTCAAATAAATGTATAGGATTCAAAACAAATCGGATTTCAGTAAAACCAGAAATATTTGAATCTGTTTAATTATATCTTTCTAACGAATGTGAAAAATTCAGATTTCATAATATAAATTGAAAGTTATGTCCAGTTTAAAATTCAGAAAAGTCGCTATAGAAATTATATTTTTTCTTTAATATATATAGCTCTTAAAAATGGCCATTTTGTAAAGTACCTCCGTTTTCAACGAAACCACTTTTGTTGGATCCGGAATGTCAAATTAATGTTAGATTCTAAAATTCATAATTTTTGGACTTAATAAGTGAATGTGGCAAAAGAAAACGTGTTTTGATAGTTTCAGTCAATTTGGATCGACTAGAAAATGGTCATTTTTCAAACGGTCTCCAAATTTGACAAAATTATTTTTTTTAGGACCATATCGTCAAATCAAAGCTAGAAATGATTTTTCTGTTATTTTTGGAGCTAGTATGTGGCCGTGAGAAATTAATTGTGAATCGATCAGCCATATAAGGCCAAAAACAGAGCTTTTTGAGCTAACGGACTCAGAATTCGACGAAACCAGTTTTGTTGGGACCGTATCGTCATGACATAGCAACACGTCAATTTTCATTGTCAATGGAGTTTGTATGAGACTGTGGCATCAATAAATGTCGAACGAAGAGAGCGTGAACTAGAGAATTAATAATAAAACTAAAGAATTAATAATAAATAATAAATCCTAACCAACTTCTTCTATATAATATCTTTTCCCCCTTCCCAAACCCTCATTATTCTTCTTCCTCAAAAATTGACAGCAGCTCTCTCTCTCTCTCTCTATCGAAATTTTGCAAGTAAGCCCCTGGAAGCAAAATAATTTATATCTCTCAATCCGTAAGCAATTATCCAAAATGGTTTCTGCGTATTGTAGTACATGATGATCTCTACCTGCCAAAAAAATCGCATAGCCCATCGTCGCATAGATTCGCCAGAATCTCAATCCAAAGCAGAAAATTAGTTTCGGTTTTGGGCATTTTGTGGCCAAACCGTCGAGAGTTAGGAGATGTCTCAGTTGAGGAAATTGTAGAGGAGAGGAAGGGCTACGACTTTATCTTTGGGTGGTCGGACTAAAACTGATCGAGGTTGCCGGAAATTGAAGTTCAACATCACTGCTATTTTGGGGGAAGCTCGAACCAAATATGGCCAAAATCTGGCCGAGTTCGACGTCGTGGGGCATGGGGATCTGAAGGAGATCGATGGCTGGAGTGCGGCAGTCATTTCTGGTAGGGTGCGCGACGCCATTGTGGCGTGGAGGCCGAGCAATCGACGTCGATCGGAATTTAGTGGCAATCGGAAATCAGCGGCAGAGGGGCCACCAGAGCCGGCGTCGGTTGGTCAGGGGTCGCGCCTCCTATCGAAGCAGCGACTGGAATGGATGGTCGGCCCTCCGACGATCTAAGGTGGCGGCGACAAGACCCAGAACGGCGGCAACAAACATTGAAGGTTAATTAGAGTTTAATATTTTAATTATTATGTTAATTATGTATTCACACTTCGTAAATCAATAACTTTTTGTCACGAACTCAAAATTGCATGAAACTGGATCTATTGCGATCGTGGAGTCGAAAGCTTCACAACGACGCTAACTAAGTTCAATTTGGAGCAAGTTAGAATTTGGGGCAAATTCAAACTCAAACGGTTCCAAAACCATTAGTTAAAGACTGACGGAGTGGAAACGAAGGTGAGAACTCCTCACTAAAAATTCTACACAGTTAATTTTTTTTCATAACTGAAAAATATATAGAATTGCCAGTGTAGATTTTTATCAGTTAAATCATTATAAGTTGTACCTGTTAGGTCACCTTCCTCATCCACAAACCATGGACGATTTAAATTGACTGTATTGTGTGTTGTTTATGATGTTGAAATGTTTAACATATTAAAAATAATGTTAATGTGATAGAGAAATTAAATTATAAATATTCATTTATGATTTGAACAGTGAAAATTGGTTAATTAGAAAATAATTCAAACTGAATTAGAATTGGTTAAATTTATTGACCAATGATTTATTTAAATAAACTGTTGTTGCTTGAAAACCCCATACGGGTATTGGGATGATATTTGACATACACTAGTCCCAATATTTAGTTGTATGTCAATCGATGGATTGACAGTCTGTGATGAGCGTTATTTATTTATTTTAATGCTCTCACGGTTGTAAATTTCACTCTGTATATGAATGGACTGTTTGATGATTATTTATCATTGTTGTTGAACACATGCGATGTATGAAATCCATAAAACTGAAATTATATGGTAATTGATTGAGTCGCATTCCGATTCAGAAATAAATGACATTTTGTAATAAGGAATATTGTTAAACAAAGGACATCTTAGAATAAAGAATGTTTTAAAAATAAAGAATATTTTTTGAAAAATAAAGAATCTCTTAAAATAAAGAATATTTTAAAAGAAAATGTCTTAACAATAAAAATCACATTTTTATTGTATGTATATGTTAAAATATATTTTTGTACATTAAAAATGTTGACTTTGACATGTTAATGAAAATAAAATAATCATTTGTTGAATTATATTTTTGTACATTAAAAATGTCATCTTTAACATGTTGATGAAAATAAAATAATCATATGTTGAATTATATTTTGTACATTAAAAATGTCATCTTTAACATGTTAATGAAGAATAAATGAACCATGAGTTGAAATATGTTTTTGTTAGATAAAAGCATCGTCTTTAACATGTTAGTGAAGGAGAAAATATGAAGCCGGGTTAAGTATAGAAACGCTATTTTAACCCGAACGGGTTTATCGATCTATTTTATTCATTTTATAATGAATATCGAAAAGAAGTGATTCTAAAATTTAATATTTTGAAAATATTATCATTTTTTATGATAAAGATATAGAATATTCAATTTTGATTTAAAATTGAAAATGAAGTTGGAATCGTTTTAAAACGAATATATAAATGATTTATAAAATACGTTTTAAATGGAAATGGACGATATATATATGATATGATATATATATATATATATATATATATTTAATGGACTGAATAGAACGCGTCGCGTAGCGACCGTTCGCGAGTTTCGACCATTAATTTCAAATTGATGTAACGGGAGATCCGACCATCGGATTCTCCTAAAACAGGAACCATTGGGCTCGTATCAAAAAGAGCTTTCCAATGAATATAAGAGATTTGAAATGTAACAGTTGGATTTGGAATTATATCCAAATCAAATTTGAAAAAGGTCGCTATGGATGCAGTTCGGTGGCCGTTATTGGAAACCGATTGTAAAGGCCTCAATAAAATTATCAAAAATATGGAAAAATTATGTAAAATCATAATTAATGGTTTAGAAAGATTTTGGATGAAAAATTCCATATTTGAAAAAATAAAATTATATTTTTATCGAAATGAACTAGTTATTAACTAGAATAATAATCCATTGTTTTTAAATAAAATAAATTGGATTTTGGGTTTGTCGTGAATGGTGTCTTCAATAACACTGTTTTTAAACCCCATGTGAAAAGTATAAATCTTTTAATTAATATTATTAGAGTTTCCATTTATATTTAGTAATTGGGATAAAATGAAATGTAAATTGGTTTATTGTGAACTGTGTTTTTAACGACATTCGTTATTTAACCCAATTAACAGTGAAAATATAATTTGAAATTTTTAAATCTTTTATTAAGATTTATATGGAAATTTTCCAAAGTGAAGTTTTCTAATTTAATATATTAAATTGGAATTGAATGGAATTCGATTTGGTAATAATCGAGATGGCTTCTGTGAATGAAGACCGTTACTATATATGAAAATTAAAAGGCATTGCCGCTATTCCATTTATATTATTAGTTTGACATGGGCATTTATATTGATTATATACTGTTGTGATTTCCGTGTAGATTCCATTTTGATGGAAGATGATTTTGGTTTATCGTGAACAATTTTTTTAAATTACATTTGTTTTTTAACCTTGTTAAAGATAAGATTAATTTATTAAATTTGAATAATCATTAAGTAATGATTTTTGACATTAAAACTAAACTAGAGTTTTAATGAATCTTTAATTAGACTAAAATGTGAAGGAGATAATTAAATTTATCAAATTCTTGAAAAGATCGAGAATGGAGTACCACCAGTTTTACTCCAAGCGATAGTAAAATCTTTAATCAGGTTTAAATGGTGGTAATTAATTTTACCAATAACACAGTGAGTGTTAGATATGGAGTGCTACCAGTTTTGCTCCATGGGATGAATAGGTTGGGATTGGGATAATAAATAATAAATGATTACTTTGGTAAGGTTCGTTGAAACACCCCACCTCCATTAAGGTCACTCACAAAGGGAATGCCTTAACTTTGGTGGAGGTTTATAAGTAAAAGCCACAGATGAACTCAAGACAGATATAAATACACATATTTTAAACAGCGGAAACCAAACAAACTTTTATTTCATCAATACGTGTATCAAACAAAGATTTCCATAATTGTCTCAAAATACTTTCAACATTACAACCTCATAACTGCCTTGATTATTAAAGAAGCATGAAAACATAAATAAAGTGACAAAAATCCCCATAGTGATATCCAAAGCCATTATCCGAGTAAGAAAGATCCAAATCATACATCTACGTTCTTGGTGCTTGTAAAGAGCCTGACTGAGTTGAGCTGTTTCCTCCCTGTGGACCTGGGGGAGGGGGGGGGGAACGAAAGAAAAGAAGACGAAAAGAAAATAGGGTCAGACATAAGGCCCGAGTAAATCTAGTAACTCTTCAATATGTGAATAAGAAAAGGGTATGATGGATGCAAACTAAACATAGGAAAGTGTCACAAGCTAAGGAAGTGTCGAATGTGCTATCACACCCATACTATATCTCTGCACCTATTTGAATTCATTCTAACTGGCACCCCATGGTGAGGGTGAAGTGATCCCCATTCTTATTAAAGATCGGCTCCTACTCGCGTTAACATGTGTCATACGACCCCCAAGAATTGTAGATACCTATGCTGGTCCCACCATGGGGTATATCAAGACCCATGGTGGCGGCCCCGACACAAAACTAGAAGACATAGCTATACTACTGGTGTCCCCAGTGCCCTGGTTGTCTGCTCCGAAGTGTGTGCACGCCCGCACCCCGTTAGACCTGCATTGTGCACCCACCGCCATCGTTTAACCGCTTACAATCAGCCCTGTAATCGTGCCTCCCTGCCTAGTTTCAGGGTACCGTTGATACCTAACTTTGGGTTACTGCTGAAACGGGTCCCTCGTTACCAGGATTTTCTAGTCAAACATGTTAAGTGGTTAAGTGTCTGTATTTACCTAACCCCACCCATCAATTCTAGTTAACATGTTGAATTTGGTTAAGTGTTATAGTTGACTTAACCCTACCATCTGTCCTTAGCCTCTTAGGAGCACCAGATCACTCACATTAGACAGGTATTGTTACGGTTACTGGATGTGCCAGTCGGTTCCGGGCAGGTTTACACCGTAGCTCAGTCTAACCTCGGGTCCTTATTGGGCTCAATGCTTAACCACCCACATTGGATAGGTATTGTTGTGACTACCGGACAGCCGGGCGGGTCCGGGCAGGTTTACATCACAACTCAATCCAACCTCGGGTTAAGCATATCGTGTTTTCTAAATTTACATATTTTATTATTTTTCAACTATATGTAAATGTCATATCTTTTATTTTTGGGTATTTCAATTCATACCGCTTATGTGTCATAATCATTGGCATGTGCCAAACATGCCAACATATATTTTCATATTTTACACCCAACGTTATACCCCCGTTTGTTCGCAACGTTATAACATGTGTTGGGCTTGTCACAATTCGGCCCAACTTTATAAACGTGAGGAAAAGGGGAAATCAAGAACATGTAATACATAAAGGTGTGTGGCGCATGAACTTGCAATTTGGCGATTCAACTAACATATAACATAGGTCATGTGAACTTGCATTCAAATCAACGTATGACTAAGTAGGTGACATATGAAATGGCATAGTTTAGGAAAATACAAACTTGTGTTTAAACATGTTAACTTGGCATAATATCGACCACAAAACTAGCATGTTATATATTCATCAAAATGTACAATTTTTACATCTAATCATATAGCCAATTTCAACATGAACTTGCATAGTTTATGAAACCCAAACGATGTTTGACATAGAGCCAATTATATTTTGCAAATAAACATGAACTTGCATACTTTATGAAACCCAAACGATGTTTGACATAGAGCCAATTTTATTTTGCAAATAAACATGAACTTGCATAGTTTATGAAACCTAAACGATGTTTGACATAGAACCAATTATATTTTGCAAATAAACATTAGGATGATATCATAGGTTTTGGGTCATGTAGGCATAAAAGGTCTATAACATGTTTACACAAATTCTAATTTAGACTAAGAGAATATACATAGTCCATGCCATCGACATATACAAAAAAAAGGGATCAATTTGTAGTTTTTGTCACAAGCTTGCAAGTGCCATTGTCTTTCATATACAATTGTTCAATAGGCTTGCATCAATTAATTTATGCCACAAACATCAATACACAAGTCATGATAGAACCATCACAATACACAAAGATTATAACAACACGATTCTATTTTCATTTACATCGAATCACATCACAGTTTTTATCCATATTTTGAAAGGTCACTATACTTACAACGTGTGATGAATTCTTGTTTTCTGATTTCTGTTATTCTAATTTGGAGATGCTCTCCTTTGGATAGCAAAGTTGCGTTGAATGATTTGATTAAGCTTTAATCTTCTTTTAATTTGATTCGTCTCTTAGGCTTGTTGGCTTGTCTCTAGGCTTTCTAATTGACGGCCATTCCTAGTTCCTCTCCAGCAGCATGACGGCTTTTGTATTCTATTATTTGTGTGAATTTAGGGTTAGACTTGAGTTGTATTTATAGAATTTTAAATTGTTTTGAGCCGTCGATGAAGCTAGGGTGAATCCAGACCATCCATCTCAAGAGAGGCCAATAAGAAAGAGACATGTAAGCCCTAGTGACTCAGCCAAGCATCAGAATTCGACCAGACCCTGACCAGGCCAGCCCGGGCCTGACCAGCAGGTCTTTCTGACCTGGGCGCACTTGGCAGGTGCGCCAGGTCAAAATTGTACTGGCGCACTTCCCAAGTGCGCCAGTTCAACTTTGTTCTGGCGCACTTCACAAGTGCGCCAGTGCATTCTGACCCGTTTTCCGGTTTTTCTGCCAAACTTCGTTCGTCCATATCTTCTTCATACGATATCCATTTTACGCAAACTTGAACTCTATCTCAAGCAGAATTTCGAGACGAACGCAATGGAGTAACCCATTTCCATTGATTTCATCATTTATAATTAATTATACTTTAATTCGTGAAGCTTAACGTTATAGAATTCACGGGGTGTTACATTCTCCACCACTTAAAAGGATTTCATCCCTGAAATCTTCAAGTTAGGAAGAATGTATATCCTACCATCCAACAGTCCATCTACTCAACCAACAAACACAGACATCCACTGTCCTTAAAAGACTTCTAATGCTTCATGATCATATGCATAGTGTGTGTACATGTCCTTATCTAATGCAGAAATCAGGCGGTCTACTGATTCAGTTGACCTCCATAATGCGAATCATGTAAGTGTCATGAATCCATTATGTATGCAAATTTTTCCTACTCATAATTCTACATGAGTGCACAACTATTCATACAAATGCAATGACCATATGACACCATATCAAGTTTTCAACCATATACAAATAAGAATACATATATGCATATGCAGTATGAAGTGATTGAGCCGATCTAAAACCTAGGTTGTGTGTGTATATGCATCCACGAGCAACCACTAGCAACCACTTGCAACCACTTGCAGCTATCAACCATAACATGTTTCAAATACATGTTTACATCCAAAGGGGTTTCTACCTAAGGATAAGGGATAATATCGAGGAGATATACCTAAAAAGACAAATACAAGCACAACTTAAGAAAAAGAGAGGTCAAAGATGTACCCTAAAAAAGAAGAGGGTAGGCAGCGCGTATTCTGTCCTCAGTTTCCCAAGTCGCGTCTTCCTCGGCGTCGCTCCACTGAACTTTAACGAGTTTGACTTCGCGGTTGCGTAGCTTTTTCACTTCAGTTCCTATGATGCGGGTTGGAACTCTCCTCACAGTTGCTTCGCGTTCCACTTCGGCTTCTTCTAGAATGCTTGGGTCCACCACTTCCGCTGATTCATGTAGACATTTCCGGAGATGAGAAACGTGAAAGACATTGTGAATTCCAGCCAATCTTTCAGGCAGATCTACTCTATAAGCCATTTTCCCAATCTTCTCGATGATAGGGAACGGTCCTACAAATCTTGGTGTTAGCTTTCCTGCAGATCCAAAGCGAACGACGTTCCTTAAAGGGGATACCTTAAGGAAAACCTTGTCCCCAACCTCAAACTCAAGGTCGGTCCTTCTTTTGTCGGCGTAGGATTTCTGTCTGTCTTGGGCTGTCTTCATTCTCCTATGTATCAAGTCCATCTTCTCTGAAGTTTCTCGAATCATGTCTGGCCCAAGTATAAGCTTATCTGTAGACTCCCACCAACAGGTTGGTGATTTGCACGGTCTTCCATACAAGGCCTCGAAGGGTGCCATGCCGATGGTTGCTTGGTAGCTGTTGTTGTAGGCAAATTCCACTAAAGGAAGGTGATCCTCCCACGTCCCTCCAAAGTCAAAAACGCAAAGTCTTAAAAGATCCTCTAAAACTCTATTCACCCTTTCCGTCTGACCATCGGTTTGGGGGTGATAGGCCGTGCTCAAACATAGCTGTGTGCCTACAGCTTCTTGCAGACTCTGCCAAAATTCACTTGTGAAAATAGGGTATCGGTCACTAACAATGCTGGAGGGTATCCCATGGAGTCGAACTATTTCCTTGAGATAAAGAGATGCTAGAGATGAGGCAGTCCTTCTACTCTTGATAGGTATAAAGTGGGCGCTTTTAGTAAGCCTATCCACTATTACCCAAATGCCAGTGTTGCCTCTTCTCGACCTAGGCAGTCCATCAATGAAGTCCATTGAAATGCTATCCCACTTCCATTGTGGGACCTCTAGAGGGTGAAGTAGTCCTCCAGGCTTCTTTTGTTCCGCCTTGACCCGTTGGCAGGTCATGCACTTAGAAATGAAATATGCTACGTCTTGCTTCATGCCGCTCCAAAAGAAAGTCCTTTTTATATCCTTGTACATCTTATCACCGCCAGGGTGTATAGTCATCTTGGAATGATGTGCTTCCTCGAGAACCTTCTTTGTCAACTCCCTTTCTTTTGGGACCCATAATCTTCCATCTCGGCTCAGCCAACCCTTATCATCGATGGCGTATCTACTGAGGTGACTAGAAGTCTCACCCCTTATGAGTTTATCAATCACATCAACAAGCTGAGGGTCTTCACGTTGTGCAGCCCCCTATTGAGTCTAAGAGAGTAGGGCGTACTTCGAGAGATGCTAACAAACCCGGTACAAAATCCGAGGAGGGCCTAAAGTTAAAACTGGCTATATACTCCAAGTTTTGCCTTTCCACAAAGAGAGGGCTTAGGGTCAGTTTCTTTCGGCTCAACGCGTCTGCTACTACGTTGCCTTTTCCGGGAGTATAGGAAATTTCAAAATCATACGAGGCAAGAAACTCCATCCATCTTTGCCGCCTCAAGTTAAGGTCCTTCCGGGAGAAGAGATATTTCAACGATTTATGGTCAGTGTATAATTCAAACTTCTCACCTAGGAGATAATGGCACCAAGACTTAAGTGCAAAGACGATGGCGGCCAACTCAAGATCGTGGGTTGGGTAGTTCTTTTCATGAACCTTCAATTGCCTTCCGCCATAAGCTACTACCCTTCCTTCTTGCATTAGAACATCGCCTAGTCCGGTTCCACATGCATCCGTGTATACTGTGAACATTTTGCTTCCGTCAGGCAGAGTTAGAACTGGGGCTGTTGTGAGAGCCCTTTTTAATCGTTGGAAAGCAAACTCGCAGTCCAAATCCCAAGTGAACGCCAGATTCTTCTTTGTTAGCCTTGTGAGTGGGGCTGAGATTTTCGCGAAATTCCTAATAAACTTTCGATAAAAACCTGCTAGCCCAAGAAAGCTTCGAACTTCGGTTGCATTTCTTGGTGTCTTCCAATCTTGTACTGGCACCACTTTCGCGGAATCCACAGCCAACCCTTCTTTGGACAATATATGCCCAAGAAACCTTACTTCTTTTCTCCAGAAGTGACACTTAGAGAATTTGGCTTTTAGTTGATGTGCACGGAGAGTATCCATGATTTCTTTCAGATGCTGAGCATGTTCTTCCTCACTCTTTGTGAAGATTAAGATATCATCTACGAAGACAACCACAAATTTGTTAGGAATTCTCTGAACACCCTGCTCATTAGGTCTACGAAATAAGCGGGTGCGTTTGTCAAGCCGAAAGGCATGACAAGCCACTCGAAGAAACCGTCTGGGGTTCTGAACGCTGTCTTATCAATGCTGTCTTCAGCTACCCGTAGCTGATGGATCCCAGTTGCCAGATTAAGTTGGGAGAAGACCGTCGCACCTACAAGCTGATCAAACAAATCGTCGATTCGGGGAAGAGAGTGCCTATTTTTCTTGGTCAATTTGTTTAACTCCCTATAGTCGACGCAAAGGCGAAGCGAACCGTCTGCTTTGGTTGCGAACACCTCTGGAGCACCCCATTCCGAAATGCTCCGTCTAATGAACCCCTTTTCGAGAAGTTCTTTAACCTGCTTACTGAGCTCCTTTCTCTCCCTTGGAGCCATGTGTCTGACAGGTAAAGCTACAGGCTTTGCGTTATCCACAAGATATATGCGGAAGTCTATTTCCCGCCTCGGAGGTAAGCCTTTCACTTCCTCAAAGACATCCGGATATTCCCGGACTACTCTAACTGATTGCAAATTCTCATCAGAAGCATCAAGCGACTCTAGATAACTAAGCATAACTGCATTCAAAGGATTACAAGAAATTTCTAGAGTATTACCAAGCCGAGTCAAGAGCCTAACTACTCTTTTCTCACAGTCAAGAATGACACTATTACTGGATAACCAGTCCATGCCTAAGATCAAACCATATCCCGAGAAGCCCAAAACAAAGGCATTACAACTAAACTCAACGCTGAGAATAGAGATTTTCAAACCCAAACAAACCATTGACAAGTAAGCGGAGCCCCCAATTGGATTTGAAACTACTAAGGGATCTTCTACCATACTAGTGTCTAGATGCAGAGATTCTACTAAGGCAGATGAAATAAAAGAGTGTGATGCGCCAGAGTCAAAAAGTGTACGAACTGGGTGATCATAAAGATAGACTATACTTTCTACAGGATATTACTACCTCGTTCCTGCTGAGGTGCCACTAGCGCATGAACCTGACCCCCTGAAGTGGATCCAGCTTTCTGTCCCTGCCCTTTCTTCTTTGGGCAGTCCTTAGCTTGGTGTCCAGTTTCTCCACAATGGAAGCAACCACCCATCTTCGCCTTCCTTTTCCGGCAGTCTTTTGATATATGGCCCACAATGCCATAGTAATTGCACCTTCTCTTCTCGCGGGGCTTATTGTTCTTCCCTCCTTTCTTGAAGTCTGTTTTCTTTGCTTGTAGACCTTCTTTCTTCTCTTCCCCCTTAGTTTCTTTCTTGTCGTGGTCTTCCTCGTGTAGCAACGCCATGTCCACCAGGCTTTCATAAGTCGCACCCGTGGAAACATGGGTCATGGCAAGGCTGTGTAGAGGCTCATTCAAACCCTTGACGAAGCGAAGTGCCTTCTTGTGTTGGGTATTTACTAAGTCTAGCCCAAATCTGGCCAGCTGATTAAACTGATTAACATATTCCCTGATCGTCATGCTTCCCTGTTTCAGAGTTAGAAAGTTTTCTATTTGCAGGCTTCTTTCGTCTTGGGAGAGGAATTTCATCTCAAACCTTGTCCTGAAGTCTTCCCATGTTTCCACCGCCCTCTGAGCATTAGTAATTTCTCACCAATAGGAAGCTTCATCCTTAAGTAACCACACCGCAAGTTGTATCTTTTGCCTGTCATCCACTCCAAAGATGACAAACAAATCCTCAGTCATCTTTAACCAGTTTCTTGCTCCAACAAAAGATTCTGTCCCATAAAAGTCTTTTCCACCCATAGCCTTGAAGTCTCTACATGCTTTTGCAAAGGCATTTCCAAGAGGAGACGGAGGAGGAGGAGGAACCGCGGCCACTGGAGGAGGGATGTCTGCTGGGCCCACGCCATTGGCCCTTGCTTCTAAGTACCTCCTAAACCAGCCGGGAACCGGCACTCCTTCCGGAAGGTTAAGGTCTCCAGACATGCTGAAACAGAAAGGAAAGATTCAAAATGAAGGATAGAGAAGGATAGATAGGGCACATGGCTTTGGGGGATTTTGTCTTTTTATAAATATAACACTTTTTTTAAAAAAAATGCTTCTTTAAACTTTCTTTTTGAAAACAATTTTCAAAAACTTTTATCTTGTCTGGTAAACCTATGCTCTGATACCAAGTAAAACACCCCACCTCCATTAAGGTCACTCACAAAGGGAATACCTTAACTTTGGTGGAGATTTATAAGTAAAAGCCACAGATGGACTCAAGACAGATATAAATACACATAGTTTAAACAGCGGAAACCAAACAAACTTTTATTTCATCAATACGTGTATCAAACAAAGATTTCCATAATTGTCTCAAAATACTTTCAACATTACAACCTCATAACTACCTTGATTATTAAAGAAGCATGAAAACATAAATAAAGTGGCAAAAATCCCCATAGTGATATCCAAAGCCATTATCCGAGTAAGAAAGATCCAAATCATACATCTACGTTCTTGGTGCTTGTAAAGAGCCCGACTGAGTTGAGCTGTTTCCTCCCTGTGGACCTTAGGGGGGGGAACGAAAGAAAAGAAGACGAAAAGAAAATAGGGTCAGACATAAAGCCTGAGTAAATCTAGTAACTCTTCAATATGTGAATAAGAAAAGGGTATGATGGATGTAAACTAAAAATAAGAAAGTGTCACAAGCTAAGGAAGTGTCGAATGTGCTATCACACCCATACTATATCTCTGCACCTATTTGAATTCATTCTAACTGGCACCCCATGGTTAAGTTAACCTACACTTAACCAATCTAACATATTAATTGGATAGGGTTAAGACACGAACCGCTTGAATATACTTAACCAACTCGACTCGGTAATTTGATAAGGATAATCTATACTTAACCAACCACGATAACGCGATAAGGTTAAAGCCGTGAACTTCTTGATATACTTAACCAACTTGACATATGGTTTGTACGGCTAAGTCTTGAACTTGAACACCTAGCCAATTTTGACATGCTTCTAGACGGGTTAAGTCATGAGCTTGAGTGACAACGCTTAACCCATTAGATAAAACACTAGTTCAGGGTGACTAAGTGGAAAACAGTAGTTAACAAGGATGACGGGAAAGGAAGCTAAGTGATAAACCTTAGTTAAGGATAACTAATTAATAATTCTTAGTCAAGGAAATTGGTCCAGTTCATAATAGATGAGTAACCCGATTCGGTAGGTCGTCACTTCAACAAATACACGAGGTGGAGCAATATCTGATTTAGATAAAGGCTCCAACGAACTAGGTGACGAAGCGGTAGCTTCGGGGAACGTGAGGATACTCTTGGTATCCCTCTGTGAGGTGGCAGATGATTCTCCTGGGCTCACAGAGGTTAAGGTCTACGGTAGAAGAGCCAAGGGTATGCCTTGGTTGCTCTGCGAGCAACCTAAAGACTGGGGTGGATTAGCGTGGGGTCGGCGATATTTTTACGGTAGCCCTAGATAGCACATCGTTGGCCACCTACCATCTTTAGTCAATCGTGTACGTACGGAAAGGCAGAGAACACCCAACAGACCATACTTGCTATCTAGCTATGGGTGAGGTAGGCCATTTGGGAGTGGGGCATTGATGGCCGTAGTGCAGTTCTCATACATGATTTTTCTTGTTTGGCCTTTCGGTAGTTGAGGGAGGGGTCACGTGGGACCATAACCACCGGTAGAAAAACAGACCTTAATATCTGCATCGGCAGATAACCTAAAGCTCCTGACTGAGTCCTGTATTCTGTCACGGAACTCGGATGGCACATTGAGATACATGTGCACCTAGACATGGAAAAACGATTCACGATACATACGTGGGAAAAAGGGCGTGGTTGACGGGTAGCATAATCCCTAGTGGCCCTAGGTGGTTTGAACCCAAACCGAGATACGAAAACGTTCATTAGGTAGCATAATCCCCAGTGGTCCTGGGTGGCATAAACCTTAGTTGAACACGCGATAGTTCTTGATAAGAAAACATAGTTAGATAAAAGATGACAGTCCAAATGATTTCAAGGATCAAATGGTACTACGTTGAAGTAGTGAGAAAGCCCGCACGAGGTACGGCAAAGGACTGAACTCATACATGGAAAGAAACACACGAGTTGAGAAAACCTATATATGCGATATATTAGGTCGACATGGACCATTTCATGACATTGGGCAAGGGACATTTTATAGTTAACACATAACACGGGTTGGGATACTAGTACGGGAGGTGCAGAGCAAATATACATGGTAGATACCTCGGGATTTTATACTTGATAGAAACCTGACAATGTGATACCTTAGTTTATCTTGATACAGTGGTTCATCCTGTTATCTTGGTCTAGCTTATCTATCTTGTCATCATCATCCTTATGTTTACTTTCAGTTTATGCATGTCATGTTACATTTACCTGTTTTTATGCTGGAAGTAGTTAGGACTTACCAGTCTTTATGACTGACCCCGTTTTCTTTCGCCTCTTTGTCTTCCTCCCCCCCCCCCAGGTTTTCAGGGAGGAAATGCTGTTGTTTAGTTCGGACCTCTTATGCTTGAAGGTCATCATGAATAGCTTGGTCTTCTCTTGGCTATGGCTGCTTCACCGCTTTATTTTGGGGAATAATTTATGAAAAGGTTTTATGCTTCTTTACTATTGCAAGACATGTTTTGATGTATTCTGATGTAAAAGGCTTTAGACCTTATTTTATAAGGTAATGAAATTTGTTTTACTTCCGCTGTTTTATATATGTTCTGTCTTGTAATATTTCTGTGCATGTTTACCTCGATAATGCTTCGCCAAACCTAGTGCATTCCCTTTGTGAGTGACCCTAGCGGAGGTGGGGTGTTACATTTGGTATCAGAGCAGAAGGTTACCAGACTGGGCAAAAGTTTTTAAAACCTTCTGAAACTATTTTCCAAACTGTTTACAAAGAAGCATTTTTCAAAAAGGTTTTATTTTTAAAGGCTATTCCCCAAAGGCCATTAGCACTATCATTTGTTTCCTTGATTGAATCTCTTTTCCTTTCTTTCCTCCATCTGTAGTCATAGTAGTTTGAACTGCGACTAATCCTTCCCTAGCTACCTAAGTGTTTTCCGTGCGACGGAGGTAGTTCTCGAGAGACCTGTTGCCGCGTTATAAGAAAGGATAGTAAGAACAAGGATAAAGGATATGGGCTTAAGGATAAGCAACTTGTTGGTAGGGCTCAACCCATGACGAGAGAGCATTTTTGGTATTGTAAAACGGGACGGATAGTTAAGTATTATGGAACAAGGACAAGATCATCGAGAAGGCAATTGCATACCCTCACTAGCGTACCTGAAAAGGATGGTAACATTCTTGTTGAAGGTTTAGTTATTCTTTTCTATCATCCCGCCAAGGCTTTGTTTTGATCACCACATCATTTAAGTCCGCTTCGATAGTTAAGTCTCTGCACCTTAGTACTAGCGTAGTAGAGGATCCCATTTTGTCCCAAATCTTGTTGGAGAATCAGTCCATTTATTCACGACTTGTTTGGATTTGAGAATGTCTATGCCAAGAGTTGAGTTTGGAAGTAATGCTTATGTTTTGGGCCATGGATGGATTCTAGGGATGAAGTGGTTATCCAGTAAGGGGTGCCATCCTCGGTTTTGATAGGAGGGTAGTTAGATTCTTGACTAGCGTTGGTAATACCATCAAAGTCTCGTGTAACCTTTTGGGTTCTGTCATGATTAGTTACCTAGAATCCCTTGATGTCTTTATTGGAAATTTGAAACCCGATCGAGTGGTGTTTGCCAATAAGACGGATGGTTCATTTCACTTATGCATAAGTTATAAAAATCACCCTAGTACACATGGTAACCTGGTTGGCATCTGTTTACTTTCGAGAGAAAGTTCTTCTGCGTGGAATACCGTATAGTATGTAAACGAGATACAAGATTCACTAGTGAATTTTGGAGAGCTCGCATGGAATCATGAGTACGCAGTCATGTTTGAATCAAGTATACTAGAAGAAGAATAAGTGAAATTGGAACGAGAGGTGACAATAAAATGAGTTCCAACACATATTATGGAAACAGGAAATAAGAAGCTACGAAATCATGAAGATAAAAGATGGTCAAAGCACATTGGAACTAAGCTCAAGGGAATGCGACTCAGAAGGATGAAGACTAGATACGCGCATGATATCTCCTTTTAAGAGTATATCCTTGATCCCTGTTTTCTGTAGAACTTACTTGTAGGCTATCTTTTATGACTATCCTCTCGGTTCTGTTTTCGATCTTAGTTCAGTTGCAAACCCCATAAGGAGTTTATCTTCTCGATCCTATCTTGAGAACCTTAGGTAGAACCCTATGGATGTAAACATGTATTTGAAACATCTTATGATTAATATGGTTTCCAGTGGTTGCTCGTGGATGATTGAGTACACATTAGACACTAGGTCGATTCAGTCACATTTCATATTGCATATGCACGGGTATTTGTACTTGTTTATGGATGAAATTGAATATGTTATCATGTGGATGTTGCATGTGGATGAATGGTTGTGCACACATATAGTTTTTATATGACTAGGACTATTTGCATACATGTTGGATTCATGGCACTAAACATATTTTGCATTTAGAAGATCACTCAGGCCTGATCATTTACATTAGATAAGTACATATACACACACCTTTCGCATATGATCATACAGCATTTAGAATCTTTTAAGGACAATGACTGCTCGTGGATGATGTTTTGAGTAGATGGATGATGGATGGTAAGATACTTTCTTCCTAACTTGAAGATTTCGGGGACGAAATCCTTTAAGGTGGGGAGAATGTAACAACCCGTATTTTGAATAACATGTTATAACGTAAATCAAGGCAGAATTAAATGTTAAAATCCGAATCAAGGGGAACGGGCTATGTCATTGCGTTCGTCTCGGAAAAATACGCGAAATAAAGTCTGAGTTTTCGAAAATCGGAGTCCGTATGACCCAGTTATGGCCCATCGAAGTTTTCAGAAAATCCAGAGTTCAAAAAACAGTTCGAAATTCAAATCTGGAGCCAAACAGACTGGGCGGGAAAAATTCCCGCCCAAGCCCCAGTTCGACTGGGGTGTCGACTAGGGAGTCGACACGCCTAAGGGCAGGTCGACTGCCCAGTCGACACGGGTGTCGACCTGGGTGGTCCGACCACTTTGGCCTGGTGCACCTGCTGAGTGTTTTGGGTCATGTTTTAAGGCCTGTTTCGGGATTTGATGGTTCAGATCTAAACTAGGGTTAATCCTATGGCCTAAACTAACCTAAACTTCTATAAAAAGACCCCTAGACGTAGCCTAAACCCTCACAAATCACTCTTGCCACAAAGTGCTGCCCAAATCTCTCTTGATCATGGCCTCCATCTCCAACTCCAAGGGCTTATGCATTCAAATCGGATTCAAATCAAAAGGTGCAAGCTTTCTACATCAAATCAAGGAAGTAGAGTGTCATCTCAACACCATTCTATGACAAATGCTTGCTCATGAGTCCCTAGCCTCGATTTGTAAGTTCTAGCTACTTCTAGATCTAAACGGTAGATTTAGTGTTGACATGGAATAAAATGAAAAGGAACACAAGTATGTTAGCCTATGTGAACCTAGTTTTGCCCCTTTCTTGAACCCATAACTTTGGGCTATGTTTTAGTGACTAAATCATGCTACTTATGTTGTGTTGGACTTAATTTATCATGCAAGTTTGGTTCTTTACTTGTGGAATGATGGCATGAACCCTTAGAACCATTTTGACTTGTGAAACATTTTGGGTTTATGCATGTAAAAGAATCTAAAACCCCTCATGACACTCACATGCATAAGATGATGGACCTAGGATATGATATCATGCATGCTTTAGACCAATCCTCTTATGATATCATGCATGTTAGAGGCCAATCCCTTTATGCTATCATACATGTTTTGAGGCCGATATGCAATATGCTAGTTATGTGAACACCTTTTACCTCAAACGTCACCATGTTTAACTTGTGATTAACCTTTGCCATCTTATACCCTCTTTTGTCATATTTTTCCTACTATGTTGATTCGCTTTCATGTGCGTTGGGAATACGTTTTGGGTAGTCTAGGCAAAGCTTGAAATTTGCTATGAACTTGACATGAAATTACATGTAACATGTAATGGTGATAAACGTGGGGATGACACTTAGAAAAATATGGAACATGTGAACTTGACATGAATTATACCAAGAAATGGGACAATGGGCATAAGTGAAAAACATGGGCTTAATCAAGGCCTAAATTTGGCATGAACATGATACGTAGTAAAACATGAAAGTGGCCAACTCGAGGTTGGGTTGAGTTTGTAGCATAAATCTGCCCGGAACCGCCCGGCAAATCCAGTAGCTACAAACAATAGGACCCAATGTGAGTAGTTGGTCATATCGCGCTTGAAACCCGAGGTTAGACTAGGTTGTGGTGTAAATCTGCCCGGACCCGCCCGGCGTAATCAGTAACCACAACAACGTCTAATGTGAGAGATTGAGAGTGCATTAATTTACTTAATACCACATGATAAGGTTAATTAAATTTGGCTAGTGACACTTAACCGATATGACATGAATGGGTAGGTTAAGTAAGACCGGATTTGATTACTTAAAGACACTTAACCATGTAACACGATTAGTAAATGGGTTAGTTTAACCTAAATGGGTTGATAACACCCGACCGGGATAACGCGGGGCGCGGTAGGGTTAAGTAAACACACGAGGGGAAAATACTTAACCATTATAAATATGACTAGTGGATGAGGGTTAAGTTAACTTACACTTAACCAATCTAACGTGATGATTTGATGAGGTTAAGTTAACCAACACTTAACCAATCTAACATGATAACTTGATGAGGTTAAGATAAATTACACTTAACTAATTTAAACATGATGATTTAATGGGGTTAAGTAACCTATACTTAACCAATTATACACGATGATTTAATGGGGTTAGGTTAACCAATTTGACTCGATAATTTTGATGAGGTTAAGTTAACCAATACTTAACCAATTTGACTCGGTAACTTGATGGGGTTAAGTTAACCTACACTTAACCAATCTAACATAGTAATTGGATAGGGTTAAGACACGAACCGCTTGAATATACTTAACCAACTCGACTCGGTAATTTGATAAGGATAATCTATACTTAACTAACTACGATAACGCGATAAGGTTAAGCCGTGAACTTCTTGATATACTTAACCAACTTGACATATGGTTTGTAGGGCTAAGTCTTGAACTTGAACACTTAGCCAATTTTGACATGCTTCTAGACGGGTTAAGTCATGAGCTTGAATGACAACGCTTAACCCATTAGATAAAACCCTAGTTCAGGCGGACTAAGTGGAAAACAGTAGTTAACAAGGATGACGGGAAAGGAAGCTAAGTGATAAACCTTAGTTAAGGATAACTAAGTAATAATTCTTAGTCAAGGAAATTGGGCCAGTTCATAATAGATGAGTAACCCGATTCGGTAGGTCGTCGCTTCAGCAAATACACGAGGTGAAGCAATATCTGATTTAGATAAAGGCTCCAACGTACTGGGTGACAAAGCGGTAGCTTCGGGGAACGTGAGGATACTCTTGGTATCCCTCTGTGAGGTGGCAGATGATCCTCCTGGGCTCATAGAGGTTAAGGTCTGCGGTAGAAGAGCCAAGGGTATGCCTTGGTTGCTGTGCGAGCAACCTAAAGACTGGGGTGGATTAGCGTGGGGTCGGCGATATTTTTACGGTAGCCCTAGATAGCACATCGTCGGCCACCTACCATCTTTAGTCAATCGTGTACGTACGGAAAGGCAGAGAACACCCAACAGACCATACTTGCTATCTAGTTATGGGTGAGGTAGGCCATTTGGGAGTGGGGCATTGATGGCCGTAGTGTAGTTCTCATACATGATTTTTCTTGTTTTTCCTTTCAGTAGTTGAGGGAGGGGTCACGTGGGACCATAACCACCGGTAGAAAAACAGACCTTAATATCTGCATCGGTAGATAACCTAAAGCTCCCGACCGAGTCCTGTATTCTGTCACGGAACTCGGATGGCACATTGAGATACATGTGCACCTAGACATGGAAAAACGATTCACGATACATACGTGGGAAAAAGGGCGTGGTTGACGGGTAGCATAATCCCTAGTGGCCCTAGGTGGTTTGAACCCAAACCGAGATACGAAAACGTTCATTAGGTAGCATAATCCCCAGTGGTCCTGGGTGGCATAAACCTTAGTTGAACACGCGATAGTTCTTGATAAGAAAACATAGTTAGATAAAAGATGACAGTCCAAATGATTTCAAGGATCAAATGGTACTACGTTGAAGTAGTGAGAAAGCCCGCACGAGGTACGGCAAAGGACTGAACTCATACATGGAAAGAAACACACGAGTTGAGAAAACCTATATATGCGATATATTAGGTCGACATGGACCATTTCATGACATTGGGCAAGGGACATTTTATAGTTAACACATAACACGGGTTGGGATACTAGTACGGGAGGTGCAGAGCAAATATACATGTTAGATACCTCAGGATTTTATACTTGATAGAAACCTGACAATGTGATACCTTAGTTTATCTTGATACAGTGGTTCATCCTGTTATCTTGGTCCAGCTTATCTATCTTGTCATCATCATCCTTAGTTTACTTTCAGTTTATGCATGTCATGTTAACTTTACCTGTTTTTATGCTGGAAGTAGATAGGACTTACCAGTCTTTATGACTGACCCCGTTTTCTTTCGGCTCTTTGTCTTCTGCTCCCCCCCCCCCCCGTTTTTCAGGGAGGAAATGCTGTTGTTTAGTTCGGACCTCTTATGCTTGAAGGTCATCATGTATAGCTTGGTCTTCTCTTGGCTATGGCTGCTTCATCGCTTTATTTTGGGGAATAATTTATGAAAAGGTTTTATGCTTCTTTACTATTGCAAGATAGGTTTTGATGTATTCTGATGTAAAAGGCTTTAGACCTTATTTTATAAGGTAATGAAATTTGTTTTACTTCCGCTGTTTTATATATGTTCTGTCTTGTAATATTTCTGTGCATGTTTACCTCGATAATGCTTCACCAAACCTAGTGCATTCCCTTTGTGGGTGACCCTAGCGGAGGTGGGGTGTTACATTTAATTAGGATTGGTAAATCATAAATGTCACGTATGATTAGAATTGACAAATCTTAGATGTTATATGTGTTTAATTATAAACGGCAAATTATAAAGGTCATTTATGTTAAATTAGAGTTGACAAATATATTTGTCATTAATATACATGGTAAATTGTTTACAAATAAATATTCATTTATTTGTCATTAATATACATGGTAAATTGTTTACAAATAAATATTCATTTATTTGTCATAAATATACATGGTAAATTGTTTTCAAATAAATATTCATTTATTTATCATTAATATAAATGGTAAATTGTTTACAAATAAATATTCATTTATTTGTCATAATTATACATGGTAAATTGTTCATAAATAAGTATTCATTTGTCATTGAAATACATAGAAAATTTGTATACTAATAAATTATTCTTTATTTGTCATTTGTTATCATATTGTGATAATTAACATTTATGTTAATTATAATTATTATATTGTGGTGATCAACATTTATGTTAATTATAAGATTAGATCTAAATCAAGTTTGTCAAATTTAAAAAGAATGGAATAAACATTCATTCTTGTAATTTAATTAGAATGAGATAAAAATGTTCACTTTTGTCATTTAAAAGAATTGAAATATTACATTTTATATAATGTAATAAAAGAGTAGAAAAGTTTACATTTTTATAATTAAAGAATGAATACAAAATGATTATATTTTTATTGTCAAATTGTACAATAAAAAGAGTGGAAATATAAGAATATCATTTTAATTAGAAAATGACATGTTATGATAAGAATATCTTCTTCTTTTTTGACATGTTAGGATGATTAAACATAAAAATATTGAAGCATTAGAAATCATATTTTAATGTGAGAACTTTTATCTCACTCAAATTTCTAAGTAGTTATTTATTTTATAATTAAATTTAAATTAATTAACTGGGTTGGAATTGTTGTTTGTTGGATAAATGTTGATTTGAATGTTATATGGTGAAATGTTTGGAATTGGAATCATGTAGCATGTTATAATAATGTTATTACTTTTTGATTTTCCCAAAACATGTTTACACAGCCATAACAAGTTTCCTGACTTGTTTATGTTGATTGGACGATAAATTTTCACACATTGTCCAAAGGCACAATTAATAATATATTATTCGAATTTGTGTTGGTTGAAACCCCACACGGGTCTTGGGTGATATTTGACTACACGTCACCCTTGTGTTTAGTTGTAAATTGCACTTTGGCTGTTATTTGAATGTTTTGTCATCATTATGGAATTAATGCAATGTTTGAAATCCATGTAATTAAATTATATGGAAATTGTCGGGTCTCATTCCAATCTAGGATTAAAAGAATATCTTAGTCTAATATTCAATTAGGTAATTAAATGACGGTTTTGATATTGACAATTAAAAAGATTATATCTTTATTGTTATAAAGTTACCATATGAAGGATTGAATTAAAAGATTACATTTTTTATTGTCATATGTTAAAATAAAAAGATGGATTGCAGAATTGAACATTTTGAAAAGATTTTTATTATCATATTATAAGAATATGGAAAGTTCAATTTTTACTAAAAATTGATATGTAAGTTAGGATATTTGGAAGCAAAGTATTTTTTACAATTAAATAAAAAGATCATATTTCTATTATGTAGAATATTTTAATAAGTTACATTTTAAAATAGGATATATTTTTAAATTAAGATATTTTAAAATAAAAGATGTTTTAAAATAATATTTTCCAATGAAATAACTATAATTATAAATTACAATTGTACTTGGACACGAGGTTAGGTTACATTTGTGGTGGAAGTCTGCCCGGAACCAACCGGCATATCCGGCAGCCACAAATGTTGGGCCTAATGTGAGGGGTCCAAGTGCGCAAATACGAAACGGGCCTTGACACGAGGTTAAGCCCAACTTGTGGGATAAGTCTGGCCATAACCAACCGGCATATCCAGCATCCACAAGTCGCAGGCTTAATGTGGGAGGTCTGACCCGGTATAAAAGATAATGAATTGGGCAACAGAATCTGTTTTAAATAGCAACGCCATTTTAACCCGAACGTGTTTATCGATTTATTTTATCCATTTATAATGAATATTAAAAGAGCTAATTTCAAAATTATTATTTTGGAAATAATATTATTTTAATATGATAATAGATAGAATATTCAATTTGGATTTATAATTGAAAGTTACATTTTTATTTACAGTTTAGAAATAAAAGTTACATTTATATTTACAATTTGGATGTAAATAAAAGATTAGATAAAAAGGGACTTTTTTTTTATTGATATGTAGTTACCATTTTGTTTTTAGATGAAAAGAACACATGTATTTATCATTTTCTTTTTAGATAGAAAAGAACATATTTTAGCTTCAAGGTTGTTCAAACAAAAAGTATAGATTTTAAAGAAACATTTTATTATCAAATTAGAGACAATAAAAAAAGAGTAGATTCAAGAATAACATTTTTAGTGTTACATTTTTAACGTCATTTTAGATGCGATAAAAAGAGTAGAAATATTGATTATATTTTTATCGTCATTTTTGATGCGATAAAAAGAGTAGAAATAAAAGTTACACTTTTATTGACATTTCGTATGCAATAAAAAGAATAGGAATAAAATACGTTTACATTAAAAAGCTACACATTTAATGCTAGGTAAAGAATTATAGAAATGTTCATGTTTTAGGATTTAAACATGATTTTATTAAAAAGGATTCTTCAAAAATAGACTAGAACTGTCAACAAAAGTGAAAGAATCATTTTTGTGGTATATGCATACATTAGAATTTTTATGCGAAGTTAAATATTATTTTGTATGTAGAGTTAAACGCGTTAGCAGATTCGCCAAACGATTTATATTTATAATTATATAAATATAAATTAGATTTAAACGAAACACGCGCGGTAATTCTTGTTTTGAAATTTTAAATTTAAACAGTTATACCGAAAGATCCGACCATCAGATTTTGCCAAAACTAGAACCATTAGGACCGCCTTTGGAAGATCTTTCCAACAATATAAATCTCATCAAAATCCAACGGATAGATTTCGAGATATGTGTAAATCAAACTTTGGGAAAACAGCGCCGGGGCCGCCGATCGACCCGAAGTGTAACAACCCGCAAATTCTGAACCAATTTAAATTTAAATTTTTTATTTTAGAAAATTTTAATGAATTTTGGGAATATAAAGTGATTTATTTTAAATAATAATGGCTAGAATTTATTTTAATCGAAGTTAGAACGAATAAATTTAATTTAAATATTAAAGGTAATTAGAAATAACGCGGTAGTTTGAAAAGTCAAACTTGAACTTTGACTGACCGTACAGGATGCAAAATTTAACGGATTTTAGTGAGACCAAAAATATTAGAATCTATTTAAAAATATCTTTCTAACGAATCGGAAAAATTGAAATTTCATAGCGGAAATCAAAAGTTATGGCCAATTCAATTTTTAGAAAGGTCGCTGTAGAATTTATATATATAATATATGGCCCGAAAGGGTACTTTTCACATTTGAAGAAATTTCGACTCGAAACCACTTCCATTGAGTCTGGAATGACGTCTCTGCATTGAAAAATAGTAAACACTTATATATTTTGAGTTTCGGAAATTTTTGTTTAAAAATGTATTTTTAATATTAAATATATTGGCCTTGAAAATAGTCATTATTCAAACGACCTCTGTTTTCGATGAAACCACTTTTGTTGGAACTGGAATGTCAAATTATTGCTAGGTTTCAATTTTCAGAATTTTTCGAATTAATATGTGAGCGTGGCGAAAGAAAATGTGTTTTGACTATTTCAGTTAAATTTAAACGCCTTAAAATAGCCATTTTTCAAACAGTCTCAGAATTCGACGAAAATAATTTTGTTGGATTCGTATCGTCATAAGAAAGCTAAAAATATTTTTTTTAGAATTTTCTGAGGTCATATGTGGCCCCGGCATATTTATATGTACGGTCAATAATTAATTAATTAATTTTAAATAAATATTCTACAGAATTCGGAATTGGACCCCGAGACCCATCCCATTGCGTTCAGAAGGCCTCAAAACGTTAGGATCGACAGTAAGCAAGCCCAATTCGGAGACAGCCCGCATTTTCACCTTTATAACACATTTTTAATAATAAAATAATAAAAAAATCCGAAAATAAAACCCTAACCCTAATTTCAATGGCCAGCCGCCGGGTCTATTCAATGGCCAGAATTGTCCGATTTTCAAACCTCAATAACTTTTAATCCGTTCAACGAAATTCAGCAAATCACATATCAAATCGAAGAGGAGATCGAGCTGTTTAAATCCGTACAGACGTGATCGGGTTTAGTGGAGCGTGGTGGTTGGAATTTGGCCGAGAATAGCCGATGTTGGAGGGGGTTTTGGCGGCGCTGGGGACCACCGAGTTGCCCCATGCTCGGCGCGCAGGCGGGTCTCGGGGAGGCCGACGAGGTGGAGTATTCTGATCGGAGTACGGTGGTCCGGTTGGAGATGCGTGCAGAAGCTTTTACGGTGGATAATGGGTTCGGCTGAAAACGATATACGACGGGGAAGAAGATGGTATAATCATACTTTATTAATTTATTTAATATTTAATTTATCCGATCTTTAAAAATCAATACCTCTTTCATACGAGGTCCGATTGACGAACCGTCAGTTGCGTTGGACTCGTCTTTTAGAGATCTTCGCGATGGCGCAGACCAGACCTGATTCCGAGACAATCGAATTTTCAGCCATATTAATGTGAGAATTTCTGATTTTAAACATTTAATTAATTAAATTAATATTTTTATTGCTGTTAAACGTTTGTTTGTGTGTTATATATGTAGAACTGTGATGTAGTGAATTTTTGTCTGTGATTTGATGAATTGTTTTGTACTGTATTGCCTGGATCTGTTATTGTATGAATAGATCTGTATTAAATCAACAAATATATTACTTATATGATTTGTTGTGTTAGAATTGACAACGAACAAATATACTTCATATATGATTTGTTGTGTTAGAAGCGTCGACAACAAAATCTTCATTTTGTTAAATAGAAAAGTATGAAAACAAAATATTCATTTTGTTAATAGAAAAATATGGGAAACATTTAATATTCTTTTTATGTTAAAATAAAAAGATAGAAAAGTGGCTAAACATAAAATATTCTTTATGTTAAAATAAAATGTTAGAAAGGATTTCACATAGGATTTGAAAAGAGATATTTTATTTACATTTTTGGTAAATTGTAAAATTTAAAATGATATTTTTATTTACATTTTATGTATGTAAATAAAAACCTGAATTTGGGAAAGGCATTTTTGTTTAACATTGTTTTTGTTAAATGAAAGAACAAGATCAAACAATACATTTTATTTGTACATTTTACTTTTGAATAAAAGAACCATTCTTTTATTTGTGTTTTTCAACACAAATAATAACATAGAAATTGAACCTTTCTTTTATTTGCCCCTCGACACAAATATTAACATTGAAATTAAATTGCTTCTTTTCATTTGTGTATTCAACACAAATATATCATAGAATTGGAGTCACTTTTATTTGTGTCTTCACCACAAATATGAACATTGAAATAAAGTTATTCTTTTTATTTGTGTTTTCAACACAAATATTACATAGTAAATAAAGTTATTCTTTCTATTGTGTTCTTAACGCAAATATTACATAGTAAATAAAGTTATTCTTTTTATTTGTGTTTTCAACACAAATATTACATAGTAAATAAAGTTATTCTTTCTATTGTGTTCTTAACACAAATATTACATAGTAAATAAAGTTATTCTTTTTATTTGTGTTTTCAACACAAATATTACATAGTAAATAAAGTTATTCTTTCTATTGTTTTCTGAACACAAATATTACATAGTAAATAAAGTTATTCTTTCTATTGTGTTCTTAACACAAATATTACATAGTAAATAAAGTTATTCTTTCTAATGTGTTCTTAACACAAATATTACATAGTAAATAAAGTTATTCTTTCTATTGTGTTCTTAACACAAATATTACATAGTAAATAAAGTTATTCTTTCTATTGTGTTCTTAACACAAATATTACATAGTAAATAAAGTTATTCTTTCTATTGTGTTCTTAACACAAATATTACATAGTAAATAAAGTTATTCTTTCTATTGTGTTCTTAACACAAATATATGCATAGCAAATAAAGTCATTCTTTTTATTTTTGTTTCAACACAAATATATACTTAGAAATAAAATCATTCTTTTTATTTGCATTTACAATGCAAATATTACATAGAAATATAAGTTTTACTTTTTATTTGCATTCCACCATGTAAATAAAATTTTGGAAATGAAAGTACACTTTTTTTTTATTTGCATTCTACAATACAAATAAATATAGAGATTAAAAGTTCACTTTTCATTTGCATCTCACAATGCAAATATTCTTTGAAAATAGAAATTGTTCTTTTATTTGCATTTTCAAATGCAGATATACTTTGAAATAAAAACTGTCCTTTTATTTGTATTTTCAAATGTTAATATACATTGAAATTAAAGTTTATTCTTTTATTTGCATTTACTAATGTAAATAAACATTAAAAATAAAATTTATTCTTTTATTTGCATTCACAAATGCAAACACATATTGGAAATAAAGTTTTGTTCTTTTATTTGCATTCGCAAATGTGAACATGTTTTGAAAATAAAGTTTGTTCTTCTATTTACATTCAGCCATGCAAATATATATAGTAAATAGAAATTGTTCTTTTATTTGCATTTACCAATGCAAATGTATATTGAAACAAATTATTCATTTGCATTCACCAATGCAAATACATACATATATTTTAAAATAAAGTTTATTTCTTTGTTTGCATTTATCAGTATATATATGCATTGAAATTAAAGTTTATTCTTTAATTTGCATTTATCAATGCAAATATTCAATGAAATTATAGTCTATTTTCTTTATTTACATTTACCAACACAAACGTACACACTTTTATGCATTTAATAGAATTTGTTTAAAATATACTTTGACAACAAATTTTGTTCTCTTATTTACATTCACTAATGTAAATAAATTTGTAAACAAAACTATTCTTTGTTTGTATTCATAAATGCTAATACTCATTTAAATAAAATTTGTTTCTTTTACTTACATTCAATAATGTAAATACATTTTGGCAATGAGGTTCTTTTTACATTCACTCAAATATACTTTTAAATAAAATAAAAGTCACATAGGTTATCTGCATTTCTTGTTGCAAACAAAATCTTAAAATAAAGTTCATCTTTGTTTGCAATTCATTAATGCAAACAAACCATCAGATTTAAAATTTTATTCTTGATTTATAATTTTGATATGAATAAAGATTGTTTGAAATAAAGGTTAGAATTTAAAAGTTACATTTTAATAACTAAACATTCACATTTTTATCATTAAAGTAGAATAGACAAAAACACTCATTTTGTCTAAATTAAAAGGATGAAATATAACATTGACATGTTTATTAGAATTGAAAACACAAATTATTCATTTTTGTAAATTTATATTAGTTAAAACCAATCATTCATTTTTGTTAATTTACATTAGTTAAAAAATAATTATTCATTTTAGTCAATTATACTAGTTAAACTAAATTATACATTTTATCAGAAATATTCATTTTTTGTCAAAATGAATTAGTTGTAGCAATTTATATATAGATATATATATGCTTGGCAAGATATATACTTGCCAAGATAGGTTGGTTAGATCAAAATATTTATCATTTTGTCTCATTAGAATTGCCAAAACAAAATAACCATTTTTGTTTAGAGTTTAATTAGCAAAATAGAAATTGTCAATAGAGACGAAGTTATTATGCTTATTCATTCATTGCAATAGAGATATTTTCTAGTCATCATTATATGTATTGTGTATTACACTTCCATTCACAAGTTACCCGACTTGTGTATGTGATTGGGACGAAAATTTTCACACATCGCCCAGGTGCACAAATTAGCTTATTATTTGGTTGTTGGTTGAAACCCCACACGGGTGTTGGGATGAAAATTTACATACACTAATCCCAATTTTTAGTTGTATGTTGATCGTTAGATCGACAGGCTGCGATGAGCGTTATTATTTAATTTTAACGCTTACACAGTGGAAATTACACTTTGGATGTAAATGGATGATTTGATGATGTGTGTGAAATCCATATAATCCAAATTATATGGCAAATGTTTTAGTCGCATTTCGATTCAGGTGTTCTTTTAAATAATGATATTTTTACATTAGAAATCCTTTTTATATAAAGTATATATATTTTCAAAATATAGATTGTTAATTAAGTATATGTTAAAACAAGGAATATTTGTAAAAGATAAAGAATTTGTAATATAACGAATACCTTTCATTTAGAGTCTTTATATAAAGTATATTTTTATGATTATTAAAAAAATATGTTTTTAAAAGATTACTAGCATTTGCAATTATATTTTGTGATATGAAATAAATTGAGATGTGAAATGGATTTACCGTGGATGATGTTTTAAACAACATTTGTCCTTTAATCCAATTTACATTGAAATTATTATTTGGAACTTATGAATCTATTTTATAGATTTAAAAAGGCATTTTCTAAAAATCAAGTTTATCAATTTAATATATTAAATTGGAATTAAGTGGAAATTCGATTGGTAATAATCGAAATGGGCTTCTGTAAAAGAAGACCGATATTATATGTGGAATTTAAGAGGCTTTGCCGTTATTCCATTTATATTATTAGTCTGATACAGCAATCTATATCGATTATGTATTGATTTGATTTCTGTGGGATTCCATATTTTTGGAAATTGATTTATAGATTTTATTTTTAGAATTTTATCTTTGATAAAATTAATGAGAATCTTTTAAACAAATATCTTATCAGAAGAACATTCTGAGTTGGAATGTGACGAAATGTGTGATTTTCCAATATTTGTTTTTAATCCCAAAATACGTGAGTTATTCAGAAAGACCGGGTTTAACCCATTCTGAATAATCATCACGACGATCAAGAGTCGAAGATGAAGATGGTGATTGAAGACCGAAGGTTTTCACATCGTTGGGATGATGATGACTGGTATCTTGAATTGGGATTGGCCTTCCAAGGCAAGGTATTTAGTAATGATCGTCCAAACGCATTTGGAGATCGACGGACACGTTGTTTCGCTCAGACCCAGAGCATAAGCCAGTAAATGGATGCGTGTCTGACATTGGATTTCGTTCCATGTGAATTAAATCGATTTCTGTTAATGTATGTCTGTTTGGTGGTGGAGGATTTATTCTCTACTTAACACCCTGGTATATATTAATAGTGATTGATCGCATGGCGTGAATTGTCAGTGTGGCACGCCAAGATGCAATTGATCAAGGCTTTTGTTGAAAAGCAGGGACTGGTGGGATGATCAAAGCATAGCCTATTACGGCATAGCTTTGTGTATATCGTGACTTCGCGAGCCTCACACCCCGGTATGAGTCAAAAACGGGATATGGACCGTAGGGAGTGCACACGTTTCTTTCTAGCTAGTGGTAGTGTCAGTGCTTTAACACGGCATAACCAATCCACTGTCGATAGGCGGGGACCGGCCCTACCGCATCCAAGGGTTCACTACGGGGGATCCTGAGGCATTTGCTAGAGTGTCTCGAATCGGAGAGGAGCTTGCCCCTAGCCTCGACTCATGATGGAAATCCAACTTCCAATACAAACTTGCGGTTTGATTGTAGAACTCGTATGGCGACATAGTAGGATGGGGTACTATGCCGTCTATGATTGATATTTATGATTGAAATTGTTTTTTTAATTATATACACACTAATATCAAATCCGTTTGTCGTATCAAGCATTTTTGACCATTATAAGGTAAAACCCTATCCTCCGGTTTGCGTTGCATTGTGTGATGGGACTTGGGTCTTATAATGGTTTCATTTTTCTAAAAAGCATTGCGTTATTTGACGATTTACTTTATTTAAGCACTGGGAATCCAATGGAGTAAACCCGTTCCGAGTTAGCGGCGTGGTCCTGTGATTAGCCTACTATTTAGATAAGTTAAGTATAGAATTCTCACACCAGTCCCACGACTGACCTGTAGTTTGTTTCACCTTGCAAACTCGGGTGCCCTCTTTCCACACGGGCAGTCGAGTAGCTTTTTACAGATATAGTCAAGCAGGATCCTGGATTGAAGCCTGAAGCTGGGTCCAGAATATTGATGGCCTTCCGCTGAGATTAGTTCCGCTGCAATGTACTAATTTATTGTAATTTATCTTCCGCTGTATTATTTATCGATGTACTCTGATATATTATGTACTCTGATGTAACATTTATCATTGATGTTATAAAAGTCTGTGTTGTTGTCCTGATGTGTTGTATGCCCAAAATTAACGTACGCGGGTTTTGAACGGTCTTGATCGATCTTGCGATCGATTGGGGTCGGGCGAAATCCGGGTCGTTACAGCTGGTATCAAAGCCAGGTCAGCTCAAATCTTTGGGGTACAACTCATTAGAACTAAACAGAAGACTCATCAGAGGTTGGATTAGTAATATCCAATAAGAATACTCATTAGAGATAGGATCAGCAGTATCCTAGAATGAGAATACTCATTAGAGATGGGGTTAGCAATGCCCTAGAATGAGTCAGAGTGAAGAAGAATTCATAATTAACGTATTTGTTATTATATATAGTTCGATTTTAGAAAATATGATTTTTGAATATATAAAAGTTATATATTTATTGAAAATTTAATCAACTAATTGATTGATGATTGTGTTGTGCGAATAAGAATTCGACTAATAAAATTATTAAACAATTAAAGAATGAAAATTAAATTAGTTAAATAAACTACTTTAGCTTCATTTCCTTTCCGAGGATGAAAAGATTTTAAGTGGGGGAGATTGTAACAACCCGCAAATTCTGAACCAATTTAAATTTGAAATTTTTATTTTAGAAAATTTTAATGAATTTTGGGAATATAAAGTGATTTATTTTAAATAATAATGGCTAGAATTTATTTTAATCGAAGTTAGAATTAATAAATTTAATTTAAATATAAAAGGTAATTAGAAATAACGCGGTAGTTTGAAAAGTCAAACTTGAACTTTGACTGACCGTACATGATGCAAAATTTAACGGATTTTAGTGAGACCAAAAATATTAGAATCTATTTAAAAATATCTTTCTAACGAATCGGAAAAATTGAAATTTCATAGCGAAAATCAAAATATATAAGCAAGCCCAATTCGGAGACAGCCCGCATTTTCACCTTTATAACACATTTTTAATAATAAAATAATAATAAAATCCGAAAATAAAACCCTAACCCTAATTTCAATGGCCAGCCGCCGGGTCTGTTCAATGGCCAGAATTGTCCGATTTTCAAACCTCAATAACTTTTAATTCGTTCAACGAAATTCAGCAAATCACATATCAAATCGAAGAGGAGATCGAGCTGTTTAAATCCGTACGGATGTGATCGGGTTTAGTGGAGCGTGGTGGTCGGGATTTGGCCGAGAATAGCCGACGTTGGAGGGGGTTTTGGCGGCGCTGGGGACCACCGAGTTGCCCCATGCTCGGCGCGCAGGCGGGTCTCGGGGAGGCCGACGAGGTGGAGTATTCTGATCGGAGTACGGTGGTCCGGTTGGAGATGCGTGCAGAAGCTTTCACGGTGGATAATGGGTTCGGCTGAAAATGATATACGACGGGGAAGAAGATGGTATAATCATATTTTATTAATTTATTTAATATTTAATTTATCCGATCTTTAAAAATCAATATCTCTTTCATACGAGGTCCGATTGACGAACCGTCAGTTGCGTTGAACTCGTCTTTCTGAGATCTTCGCGATGGCGCAGACCAGAGCTGATTCCGAGACAGTCGAATTTTCAGCCATATCAATGTGAGAATTTCTGATTTTAAACATTTAATTAATTAAATTAATTGTTTTATTGCTGTTAAACGTTTATTTGTGTGTTATATATGCAGAACTGTGATGTAGTGAATTTTTGTCTGTGATTTGATGAATTGTTTTGTACTGTATTGCTTGGATCTATTATTGTATGAATAGATCTGTATTAAATCAACAAATATATCACTTATATGATTTGTTGTGTTAGAATTGACAACGAACAAATATACTTCATATATGATTTGTTGTGTTAGAAGCGACGACAACAAATTCTTCATTTTGGTAAATAGAAAAGTATGAAAACAAAATATTCATTTTGTTAATAGAAAAATATGGGAAACATTTAATATTCTTTTTATGTTAAAATAAAAAGTTAGAAAAGTGGCTAAACATAAAATATTCTTTATGTTAAAATAAAATGTTAGAAAGGATTTAACATAGGATTTGAAAAGAGATTATTTTATTTACATTTTTGGTAAATTGTAAAATTTAAAATGATATTTTTATTTACATTTTATATATGTAAATAAAAACCTGAATTTGGGAAAGGCATTTTTGTTTAACATTGTTTTTGTTAAATGAAAGAACAAGATCAAACATTACATTTTATTTGTACATTTTACTTTTGAATAAAAGAACCATTCTTTTATTTGTGTTTTTCAACACAAATAATAACATAGAAATTGAACCATTCTTTTATTTGTCCCTCGACACAAATATTAACATTGAAATTAAATTGCTTCTTTTCATTTGTGTATTCAACACAAATATATCATAGAATTGGAGTCACTTTTATTTGTGTCTTCACCACAAATATGAACATTGAAATAAAGTTATTCTTTTTATTTGTGTTTTCAACACAAATATTACATAGTAAATAAAGTTATTCTTTCTATTGTGTTCTTAACACAAATATTACATAGTAAATAAAGTTATTCTTTTTATTCGTGTTTTCAACACAAATATTACATAGTAAATAAAGTTATTCTTTCTATTGTGTTCTTAACACAAATATTACATAGTAAATAAAGTTATTCTTTTTATTTGTGCTTTCAACATAAATATTACATAGTAAATAAAGTTATTCTTTCTATTGTGTTCTGAACACAAATATTACATAGTAAATAAAGTTATTCTTTCTATTGTGTTCTTAACACAAATATTACATAGTAAATAAAGTTATTCTTTCTATTGTGTTCTTAACACAAATATTACATAGTAAATAAAGTTATTCTTTCTATTGTGTTTTAACACAAATATTACATAGTAAATAAAGTTATTCTTTCTATTGTGTTCTTAACACAAATATATGCATAGCAAATAAAGTCATTCTTTTTATTTGTGTTTCAACACAAATATATACTTAGAAATAAAATCATTCTTTTTATTTGCATTTACAATGCAAATATTACATAGAAATATAAGTTTTACTTTTTATTTGCATTCCACCATGTAAATAAAATGTTGGAAATGAAAGTACACTGTTTTTTATTTGCATTCTACAATACAAATAAATATAGAGATTAAAAGTTCACTTTTCATTTGCATCTCACAATGCAAATATTCTTTGAAAATAGAAATTGTTCTTTTATTTGCATTTTCAAATGCAAATATACTTTGAAATAAAAACTGTCCTTTTATTTGTATTTTCAAATGTAAATATACATTGAAATTCAAGTTTATTCTTTTATTTGCATTTACTACTGTAAATAAACATTAAAAATAAAATTTATTCTTTTATTTGCATTCACAAATGCAAACACATATTGGAAATAAAGTTTGGTTCTTTTATTTGCATTCACAAATGTAAATGTAACGACCCGTGTTCTACACATCATAGGATTGTAGAATATTTATTTCTTTCCCGTGTGAAGTTGTATGGTCATGTAATTTTGGGAAACATTTATTAGAGTCATTTCCCCTGTTCATGATTTTTGTCGATTTTTAAATGACCATTTTGCCCCTAGTCAGTACTGTTTTGGCCATAACTTTTGATAGGGAAGGAATTTTGACCTGAAACCACTTCCATTAGATTCGATTGATGGTTTCTCTTTCCGTAGAGTGGTCATAATAGCCAAACGGACTTACCGTTTGGGCTGTAGGGCTGAAATAAGGTTTGCAAGGTGAAAAACTGCATATTGGGCCAAACCGGGTAGTTAAGGATTTGGGCCCATGACCCATTTCGGGATTAGGGTTAGGAGAGGGCTGAGTTGGCCTAGGATTTGATCCCATTTCAGTTTTCTAGCCTCCACTTAGTCCCCAAGAAACCTAATAATGGCCTCCACTCTCTAAAGTCTCCAAATCACCTCCAAACCACTCCAACTTGAAGAAAAAGAGATTAGCAACCCCTAATCAAAGAAGATCTTCACCTAATCAACCTTGGAGCTGCTGTTAGCATTGAGATTCGCATCAAATCAGAGAATTTTTTCAGATCTTAGTTTGTTTTGTGGCTAAGGTGAGTGATTAGCTTGCTTTATGCACTAATTGGGGTTATTTGGGGGTGATTAGTGCTAATTAGTGTTTTTAGACGAAAATAAATTCTGGAAAAATGTTTATAAAATCATAAATAATGTTTTAGACCTCTGATATGAGTTTGGGTTAATTTGGATAAGTTTTGCTAATCATATGCTTAAACATGATTAAGAGGGATTAAGGGAAAACATGGGGTTTTGGCTATGTTTGATCCATTTTATCATATCATATGGTTGTTTTGGTGTTTGAGGTCACTTGTATGTGTTGTTATGACTCTTTGGCATGCTTTGTGATTGATTTCAATAGTTAGAATGGTCGAAAACGTCGTCGAGAGACGTATAAACACTTGTTGGAAAGTCTCAGGAAAACTGCAGGTTTTCGGATCGGATCGGAGGAGGGGCTCGGATCGGAAATGGCGATTGGGCAAAGACTCCGAACCGAACCGGAGATCGGTGCGAAGCATTTGGCAAAAAGGAAGGCCATGTGTGTGGAACTGGATCGGATCGGCTGAAGGCAAGGTGAACGGATCGGGGTAGGACTAAGGGACCGGATCGGATTAGAATAGGGGACGGAACAGAACAGGGCAACAGGAATTGGGATCGGATCGGAGGGAAGCAACGGACCGGAATATAGGAAATAGGATCGGATCGGATTGGCATAGGGGGACGGAACCAGATAAGGTAACCAAAGCTGGAGCGAAGAATAGAAGGGTGAAGCAACTCGACCCGACCCGGAGTAGACGCTCGACCCGACCCGCTTGAAGGACTCGACCCGACCCGATGTACACTGGGGCAACCTGAAGGATTTCGACCCGAACTGGCGTAGCTTAGGATAACCGACCCGAACCGATGACGATGAATGAGCATGGATCCGAACCGAATCCAAGAGCAAAGAAGGAAGAACCGAACCGACCAGTATTGACCAATAACCCGAGATGCAAAGGTAGTACAAAAGGAAGTTAGAACCACTTACCAATGGATTTGTGCTTAGCGTTGGTAATAAGTTCACTTCGTGATTGGGCTTTGCTGCGGGACGTGTGCTAAGGAGTTGTCGGTGTCTATGACTTTGGATCACTAGGTGTTGGAGATAGAGAGACAAACTCGGGCTTTGGATATGGTGCGACTAGGGAGCTACCTACCAATGGAGTGGGGTCATGGAAACGTTGGGCGTGATCCCATAGGTATGGCGTTGGCGGTAGTAGGAATGTACATAGTCGTACAAAGTCGAGTTCTGTTGTTTTAGTAAAGTGCTCTAGTGATCGAAGAAGTGGATGTCGTATGCTTTACGCACTGAGTGAGAGATGCGAGGATGGTTGCCATGCTTGATTGTTTGACACACACATCCCCACCCCCGTATACTTATATTATGTGTTTGTGACATCATAGAGTGTTGTACCGTGTAGTACTAACTCTTTGGTTGCAGGTCCAGGTTCAGGTATGACTTAGTATACCTGTTATTATTCTATTTATGCTTGCTACCACTCATACCGGACTGATGTCTGACCCAGAGTTTTATGTTTCTTCTTATTACTCTGGGTGCTCACACGAGCAGACTAGAGACAGGGATAGCTGGTAGTGCGCGAGTAGATGGACCGAGGACGAGCAGGAGGCTCCACGTATGCTAGATAGTTATTCTCCCTGTGTCGTGATCGGTATCTACTTTGGGCATTAGTAGCATACCTATTCTGTTTTGCTTTAGAGACAGTATTTTGAAGTTGTAATAAGCTGTATTTGATATTTCCGCTACTCTGATGATGTTAGTTCAAGTTTTCAGCTTATGCACTGTCTCATCTGTTTTATGTCAAGTATATGTTGGTTATTATATTTTATCCCATGCGCTGTGAGACATATTACAGGTTCTTTATTTGGTTCATCTTCTTTCTTTCTTTTCCTTGACGACCGTTCCGTGCCAACTGGACATGTGTACAGCGCACAATTGGAGGAAATGTCGGTTGGTGCGGGGCGGGCCGTCACATTTGGTATCAGAGCTCTAGGTTGCGTAATTCACCTAGGAAAAGACACTAGGGAGAGATAGTATGTATATGGGAGCGCGTATTTGTGATTATTTTGGTTTTCAAAAGCTATATCTATATATAGTATTAGTATGTTTAAGAGTGAAGTCGCATTGCACTGCACTGGCACCACTATGGAGATGGTTAATCGTTTTCTCTTTAACAGATTTGACGATGAGCCGAGGAAGAGGTGCTGGTAGAGGGGCCAATAATGGGAATCCCCCTGACATGAGGGCTATGTTTACCAACCTCATGAGGGAGATGCTTGTGGATATTCAGAGGGAGGCTCCTAATGTTGACAATGCTGGAGGTGCAGCGGTGCAAGCGCCTAGGGTCGATTTCGCCAAGCTGAGTAAGGATTACACTAATCTTGGTGGAAAGCCGTTTCACGGAACAGAGTCGGCCACGGATGTTCAGGATTGGTTGGATAGCTGTGATCGAATCTTCGATGACTTGGGTATCGAGGATGCGATGAAGAGAAGGCTAGCGTCTCGTCAGCTGCAAGGACGAGCGATGAATTGGTGGAATGCTATTAGGGCAGCCACACCAGAAGATCAAGTTACTTGGGATCAGTTTAAAGCTCGCTTTAGCGACAAGTATATCCCAGCTGCCCAGAAATCGGAATTGTTTAGGAAGTTCTTGGAGCTTAAGCAGAATGGGAGGGCAGTATCGGATTATGTTGCTGAGTTCGACACTTTGTCGAAGTATGGGTTATCTCTAATCGATACTCCCGAAAAGAAAAATGAGAAGTTCATCACTGGTTTGGATGAATACTTAGGGGAGAGGCTGATTAATCACATCGATGAGACGTTTGAGTCGATCGTGGGAAAAGCTTTGAGGTCAGAAAGTCTTTACCCTAAGCCGAAGACTGGGGTTGTTGCTGCATCTGCTGAAGAGCCAAAGCCGCAAGCAAGCGGTGGAGGCAAGAATAACTCTCAGAATAAGAGGAAGCAGAACCAAGCTAAGGATGGCCAGAAGAAAAGCAGGAAAGAAGTCGAGTGCTTCAAATGTGGAAAGAAGGGCCATTATGCAAGGGAATGTAGGGCCAAGACAGTGGGAAAGAAGTGCTTTAACTGTGGCCAGGAGGGACATTTTAAGGATAAGTGCCCGCAACCTCTGAAGGAGAATCAGATTGTGAAAGCATATGCAATCAATGCTGTTCCTTCTTCGTCGAATGCCCCAACTGCGGCGGAGAAAGGAAAGGGAGTCGTCATTCAAGGTATGCTTTCCATTTATGATCTTCCTGTTAGAGTTTTGTTCGATACCGGGGCTTCCCATTCCTTCATATCTAGTGACCTGGTAGATAGGTTGGGATTGGAACCCGAGTTAGTCGATAGACCATTAGCTGTGACGAACCCGATTGGTGGTTCAACAAACCTCAGTATGATCTGTCGTAATGTGGTCTTATCGAGTCATGGATGTATGTTTGTTTGTGATTGCTTTGTTTTGGGCTTTACTGGGTATGGCATTATTTTGGGAGTCGATTGGCTCCAAAGATACGGGGTGGTGGTAGACTGTGAGGGCTTTTTGGTGACAGTTAGGGCGGATGATGGGCGGAGGGTAGTGTTTGGTAATCTACCCTGTGATGGGGGTAATGGCTAGTTTTGTAAATTCCCTCGACATTCCGCATGATGAGTTATCAGGTTTGCCCGTGGTTGGCCAGTACCCGGACATCTTCGAGGAAGTGACCGGACTTCCACCACACCGAGAGATTGAGTTTCGTATTGATTTAGTGAAAGATGCCAGACCTATAGTGATGCCACTTCGTCGTATGGCACCACGAGAACAGCGAGAGCTCGAGGTGCAAGTTAGCGATCTTATGAAGAAGGGATTTATTAGAAGAAGTGTTTCCGAGTGGGGAGCACCAGTTGTGTTTGCTACTAAGGCAGATGGTTCCCTTCGATTGTGTGTGGACTATCGCGAGTTAAATAAGGTGACGAGGAAGAATAAGTATCCTCTACCACGGATAGATGATTTGTTTGATCAACTGGAAGGAGCGAGAGTGTTCTCCCAGTTGGACCTCGCGACAGGATTTCATCAGCTCCGTGTAGCAGCTGATAGTATAGCTAAAACGGCATTTAGGACGCCGTCTGGGTTCTATGAGTGGTTGGTCATGCCATTCGGGTTGACCAATGCACCAGCATACTTCGTGGATCTTATGAATAGAGTATTCAGAGACCAACTGAATAAGTTTGTTCTTGTGTTCGTAGACGATATCCTTGTTTACTCGAGGATAGAAGAGGAACACAAGGAACATTTGAGAATTGTGTTGGAGGTGTTGAGAAGACACCAACTGAAAGCAAAATTATCTAAGTGTCACTTCTGGAGGAGGGAAGTGAGGTTCTTGGGCCATGTTGTTTCAGAGAATGGTATTTCCGTGGATCCTGCAAAGGTGGCTACGGTACAAGATTGGTCTACGCCCAAGAATGCAACAGACGTAAGAAGTTTCTTGGGGTTAGCTGGATATTATCGTAAGTTTATCAAAGACTTCTCCAAGACAGCGGCACCGTTGACTCAGTTGACTAAGAAGAATCAAGCCTTCGTTTGGGACGGAGGGTGTGAAAATGCATTCAAGAGTCTAAAGGAAAAGTTGACGCGTGCGCCAGTGTTGGTCATTCCTAAGGGAAATGAAGAGATGACGGTATACACGGATGCTTGTGGTACCGGACTGGGTGCGGTATTGATGCAAGGAGGTAGGGTTGTAGCTTATGCTAGTCGACAGCTAAAGCCGCATGAGAAGAAGTATCCTACCCATGATTTGGAATTGGCAGCGATTGTATTTGCGCTGAAGATGTGGAGACATTACCTCTTGGGAGAAAGATTTGAGCTGTTTACCGATCATAAATCGTTAAAGTATCTCTTCTCTCAGAAAGATCTGAATCTCCGTCAGCAGAGATGGTTAGAGTTCTTGGCTTCGTATGATTTTGATATCGCGTATACACCTGGGAAGGGTAATGCGGTAGCCGATGCCTTGAGTAGGAGACATGCCAGCTTAGGGGCAATGTTTCTTGAATGGAAGCAGCTGGAGTATATCGCGGGGTTTGATTTCAGACCAAGGTGCGAATTGGATCCAGTTATGCTATCTAGCTTGACGATCAGACCCACTTTGATTGAGCGGATCGGCTCTAGTCAGAGGGACGATCCTAACCTATTGGAAATCATCTCCAAGTTAGAGATGGGTATCGATGAGGAGGTGAACAAGTATGGGCTTGATCGAGATGGATGGCTTCGGAAGAATGGAAGACTAGTTGTGCCCAACGTGAATGGTTTGAGAGATGAAGTGCTTAGAGAATGTCATCACTCAAAACTGACTATACATCCCGGTGGTAATAAGATGTATCGAGACATGAGACAGACTTACTACTGGGAAGGGATGAAAAGAGACGTTGGGAAGTTTATATCCAAATGCATGAATTGCCAGCTAGTTAAAGCCGAGCAAAAGAAGCCTAGTGGGTTGATGCAACCATTAGAAATTCCCGAATGGAAATGGGAACAAGTTTCGATGGATTTCATCGATGGTTTACCAAGGACTAGATCGGGATATGATAGCATTTGGGTAATTGTGGATCGACTGACCAAGAGTGCAAGATTTATACCAGTTAAGTCGAACAGAACTGCAGCTAAGCTAGCAGAACTATATATGAAGTGGGTAGTGAGATTTCATGGAGTACCCAAAGGCATTGTGAGTGACCGAGATCCGTTGTTTACAAGTGGATTTTGGAAGAGCTTACAAGAGGCTTTAGGATCAGAATTACATCTCAGTACCGCATATCATCCTCAGACCGACGGTCAGACGGAGAGGGTGAATCGGATATTGGAAGATCTCTTGAGGGCTTGTATATTGGATTTCGGTGGAGCATGGGATGACCATTTGCATCTAGTGGAGTTTGCATATAATAATAGCTACCAATCCAGTATCGGTATGGCTCCATATGAAGCTTTGTACGGAAGACCGTGCAATTCACCATCATGTTGGATAGAGACTGGCGAGAAGTTTGTGCTTGGACCAGATGTGGTGAGAGAAACTTCCGATAAGATCAAGATCATTCGGCAACGAATGAAAGCTGCTCAGGATAGGCAGAAAAGCTATGCTGATAAGAGGAGAAGAGACTTGAAATTCTCCGTTGGTGACTTGGTGTTTGTCAAGATCTCTCCGTTGAAAAGCGTGATACGATTTGGCAGGAGAGGCAAGTTGGCACCAAGATTTGTGGGTCCTTTCCAAGTTCTCGAGGAAGTTGGGAATTTGGCGTATAGAGTTGGCTTACCAGAGAAAATGGCAGGAGTTCACAATGTGTTTCATGTTTCCCAACTAAGGAAGTTCGTTCACGACTCAAATGTGATTATTTCACCTGATCAGTTAGAGGACTTCGAAGTAGAACCTGAGGCGGTTGAGAACCGCAAGCCGATTCGTATTGTGGGGCATGATACGAAGCAACTTCGAAGAAAGTCGGTGAAGCTAGTCAAAGTTCAGTGGGGCGAGGACGAAAATGATTGTGCTTGGGAGACAGAGGAGAGCATTAGAAAGGCTTATCCAGAACTCTTTGCCTGGTAAGATTTACTTTGCGATTTAGTTATTCCGCATGCTAGGATAGACTTGTTTTGCTTGTTTTGCATGTTTGATGGTTGTTTTATGATTGATAGGCATGCGGGACCCTTGTGTGTGTTTTGATTAGGGAATTTCGGGGGCGAAATTTCTTAAGGGGGGGAGAGTGTAACGACCCGTGTTCTACACATCATAGGATTGTAGAATATTTATTTCTTTCCCGTGTGAAGTTGTATGGTCATGTAATTTTGGGAAACATTTATTAGAGTCATTTCCCCTGTTCATGATTTTTGTCGATTTTTAAATGACCATTTTGCCCCTAGTCAGTACTGTTTTGGCCATAACTTTTGATAGGGAAGGAATTTTGACCTGAAACCACTTCCATTAGATTCGATTGATGGTTTCTCTTTCCGTAGAGTGGTCATAATAGCCAAACGGACTTACCGTTTGGGCTGTAGGGCTGAAACAAGGTTTGCAAGGTGAAAAACTGCATATTGGGCCAAACCGGGTAGTTAAGGATTTGGGCCCATGACCCATTTCGGGATTAGGGTTAGGAGAGGGCTGAGTTGGCCTAGGATTTGATCCCATTTCAGTTTTCTAGCCTCCACTTAGTCCCCAAGAAACCTAATAATGGCCTCCACTCTCTAAAGTCTCCAAATCACCTCCAAACCACTCCAACTTGAAGAAAAAGAGATTAGCAACCCCTAATCAAAGAAGATCTTCACCTAATCAACCTTGGAGCTGCTGTTAGCATTGGGATTCGCATCAAATCAGAGAATTATTTCAGATCTTAGTTTGTTTTGTGGCTAAGGTGAGTGATTAGCTTGCTTTATGCACTAATTGGGGTTATTTGGGGTGATTAGTGCTAATTAGTGTTTTTAGACGAAAATAAATTCTGGAAAAATGTTTATAAAATCATAAATAATGTTTTAGACCTCTGATATGAGTTTGGGTTAATTTGGATAAGTTTTGCTAATCATATGCTTAAACATGATTAAGAGGGATTAAGGGAAAACATGGGGTTTTGGCTATGTTTGATCCATTTTATCATATCATATGGTTGTTTTGGTGTTTGAGGTCACTTGTATGTGTTGTTATGACTCTTTGGCATGCTTTGTGATTGATTTCAATAGTTAGAATGGTCGAAAACGTCGTCGAGAGACGTATAAACACTTGTTGGAAAGTCTCAGGAAAACTGCAGGTTTTCGGATCAGATCGGAGGAGGGGCTCGGATCGGAAATGGCGATTGGGCAAAGACTCCGAACCGAACCGGAGATCGGTGCGAAGCATTTGGCAAAAAGGAAGGCCATGTGTGTGGAACTGGATCGGATCGGCTGAAGGCAAGGTGAACGGATCGGGGTAGGACTAAGGGACCGGATCGGATTAGAATAGGGGACGGAACAGAACAGGGCAACAGAAATTGGGATCGGATCGGAGGGAAGCAACGGACCAGAATATAGGAAATAGGATCGGATCGGATTGGCATAGGGGGACGGAACCAGATAAGGTAACCAAAGCTGGAGCGAAGAATAGAAGGGTGAAGCAACTCGACCCGACCCGGAGTAGACGCTCGACCCGACCCGCTTGAAGGACTCGACCCGACCCGATGTACACTGGGGCAACCTGAAGGATTTCGACCCGAACTGGCGTAGCTTAGGATAACCGACCCGAACCGATGACGATGAATGAGCATGGATCCGAACCGAATCCAAGAGCAAAGAAGGAAGAACCGAACCGACCAGTATTGACCAATAACCCGAGATGCAAAGGTAGTACAAAAGGAAGATAGAACCACTTACCAATGGATTTGTGCTTAGCGTTGGTAATAAGTTCACTTCGTGATTGGGCTTTGCTGCGGGACGTGTGCTAAGGAGTTGTCGGTGTCTATGACTTTGGATCACTAGGTGTTGGAGATAGAGAGACAAACTCGGGCTTTGGATATGGTGCGACTAGGGAGCTACCTACCAATGGAGTGGGGTCATGGAAACGTTGGGCGTGATCCCATAGGTATGGCGTTGGCGGTAGTAGGAATGTACATAGTCGTACAAAGTCGAGTTCTGTCGTTTTAGTAAAGTGCTCTAGTGATCGAAGAAGTGGATGTCGTATGCTTTACGCACTGAGTGAGAGATGCGAGGATGGTTGCCATGCTTGATTGTTTGACACACACATCCCCACCCCCGTATACTTATATTATGTGTTTGTGACATCATAGAGTGTTGTACCGTGTAGTACTAACTCTTTGGTTGCAGGTCCAGGTTCAGGTATGACTTAGTATACCTGTTATTATTCTGTTTATGCTTGCTACCACTCATACCAGACTGATGTCTGACCCAGAGTTTTATGTTTCTTCTTATTACTCTGGGTGCTCACACGAGCAGACTAGAGACAGGGATAGCTGGTAGTGCGCGAGTAGATGGACTGAGGACGAGCAGGAGGCTCCACGTATGCTAGATAGTTATTCTCCCTGTGTCGTGATCGGTATCTACTTTGGGCATTAGTAGCATACCTATTCTGTTTTGCTTTAGAGACAGTATTTTGAAGTTGTAATAAGCTGTATTTGATATTTCCGCTACTCTGATGATGTTAGTTCAAGTTTTCAGCTTATGCACTGTCTCATCTGTTTTATGTCAAGTATATGTTGGTTATTATATTTTATCCCATGCGCTGTGAGACATATTACAGGTTCTTTATTTGGTTCATCTTCTTTCTTTTCCTTGACGACCATTCCGTGCCAACTGGACATGTGTACAGCGCACAATTGGAGGAAATGTCGGTTGGTGCGGGGCGGGCCGTCACAGTAAACATGTTTTGAAAATAAAGTTTGTTCTTCTATTTACATTCAGCCATGCAAATATATATAGTAAATAGAAATTGTTCTTTTGTTTGCATTTACCAATGCAAATGTATATTGAAACAAATTATTCATTTGCATTCACCAATGCAAATACATACATATATTTTAAAATAAAGTTTATTTCTTTGTTTGCATTTATCAAAATATATATGCATTGAAATTAAAGTTTATTCTTTTATTTGCATTTATCAATGCAAATATTCAATGAAACTATAGTCTATTTTCTTTATTTATATTTACCAACACAAACGTACACACTTTTATGCATTTAATAGAATTTGTTTAAAATATACTTTGACAACAAATTTTGTTCTCTTATTTACATTCACTAATGTAAATAAATTTGTAAACAAAACTATTCTTTGTTTGTATTCATAAATGGTAATACTCATTTAAATAAAATTTGTTTCTTTTACTTAAATTCAATAATGTAAATACATTTTGGCAATGAGGTTCTTTTTACATTCACTCAAATATACTTTTAAATAAAATAAAAGTCACATTGGTTATCTGCATTTCTTGTTGCAAACAAAATCTTAAAATAAAGTTCATCTTTGTTTGCAATTCATTAATGCAAACAAACCATCAGATTTAAAATTTTATTCTTGATTTATAATTTTGATATGAATAAAGATTGTTTGAAATAAAGGTTAGAATTTAAAAGTTACATTTTAATAACTAAACATTCACATTTTTATCATTAAAGTAGAATAGACAAAAACACTCATTCTGTCTAAATTAAAAGGATGAAATATAGCATTGACATATTTATTAGAATTGAAAACACAAATTATTCATTTTTGTAAATTTATATTAGTTAAAACCAATCATTCATTTTTGTTAATTTACATTAGTTAAAAAATAATTATTCATTTTAGTCAATTTAAACTTGTTAAACTAAATTATACATTTTATCAGAAATATTCATTTTTGTCAAAATGAATTAGTTGAAGCAATATATATATATATATATATATATATATATATATATATATATATATATATATATATGCTTGGCAAGATATATACTTGCCAAGATAGGTTAGTTAGATCAAAATATTTATCATTTTGTCTCATTAGAATTGCCAAAACAAAATAACCATTTTTCTTTAGAGTTTAAATTAGCAAAATAGAAATTGTCAATAGAGACGAAGTTATTATGCTTATTCATTCATTGCAATAGAGATATTTTCTAGTCATCATTATATGTATTGTGTATTACACTTCCATTCACAAGTTACCCGACTTGTGTATGTGATTGGGACGAAAATTTTCACACATCGCCCAGGTGCACAAATTAGCTTATTATTTGGTTGTTGGTTGAAACCCCACACGTGTGTTGGGATGAAAATTTACATACACTAATCCCAATTTTTAGTTGTATGTTGATCGTTAGATCGACAGGCTGCGATGAGCGTTATTATTTAATTTTAACGCTTACATAGTGGAAATTACACTTTGGATGTAAATGGATGATTTGATGATGTGTGTGAAATCCATATAATCCAAATTATATGGCAAATTTTAAGTCGCATTTCGATTCAGGTGTTCTTTTAAATAATGATATTTTTACATTAGAAATCCTTTTTATATAAAGTATATATATTTTCAAAATATAGATTGTTAATTAAGTATATGTTAAAACAAGGAATATTTGTAAAAGATAAAGAATTTGTAATATAACGAATACCTTTCATTTAGAGTCTTTATATAAAGTATATTTTTATGATTATTAAAAAAATATGTTTTTATAAGATTACTATCATTTGCAATTATATTTTGTGATATGAAATAAATTGAGATGTGAAATGGATTTACCGTGGACGATGTTTTAAACGACATTTGTCCTTTAATCCAATTTACATTGAAATTATTATTTGGAACTTACGAATCTATTTTATAGATTTAAAAAGGCATTTTCTAAAAATCAAGTTTTTCAATTTAATATATTAAATTGGAATTAAGTGGAAATTCGATTGGTAATAATCGAAATGGGCTTCTGTAAAAGAAGACCGATATTATATGTGGAATTTAAGAGGCTTTGCCGTTATTCCATTTATATTATTAGTTTGATACAGCAATCTATATCGATTATGTATTGATTTGATTTCTGTGGGATTCCATATTTTTGGAAATTGATTCATAGATTTTATTTTTAGAATTTTATCTTTGATAAAATTAATGAGAATCTTTTAAACGAATATCTTATCAGAAGAACATTCTGAGTTGGAATGTGACGAAATGTGTGATTTTCCAATATTTGTTTTTAATCCCAAAATACGTGAGTTATTCAGAAAGACCGGGTTTAACCCATTCTGAATAATCATCACGACGATCAAGAGTCGAAGATGAAGACGGTGATTGAAGACCGAAGGTTTTCACATCGTTGGGATGATGATGACTGGTATCTTGAATTGGGATTGGCCTTCCAAGGCAAGGTATTTAGTAATGATCGTCCAAACGCATTTGGAGATCGACGGACACGTTGTTTCGCTCAGACCCAGAGCATAAGCCAGTAAATGGATGCGTGTCTGACATTGGATTTCGTTCCATGTGAATTAAATTGATTTCTGTTAATGTATGTCTATTTGGTGGTGGAGGATTTATTCTCTACTTAACACCCTGGTATATATTAATAGTGATTGATCGCATGGCGTGAATTGTCAGTGTGGCACGCCAAGATGCAATTGATCAAGGCTTTTTTTGAAAAGCAGGGACTGGTGGGATGATCAAAGCATAGCCTATTACGGCATAGCTTTGTGTATATCGTGACTTCGCGAGCCTCACACCCCGGTATGAGTCAAAAACGGGATATGGACCGTAGGGAGTGCACACGTTTCTTTCTAGCTAGTTGTAGTGTCAGTGCTTTAACACGGCCTGGCATTTTACTTATGTGGATGATGGATTTTGAGGCGCCTCGGATTTTTATAGGCCGATAGTGGTCATATTATAGGTTCAAAGGAACCGGGAAACGTGTGTTCAAGCATAACCAATCCACTATCGATAGGCGGGGACCGTCCCTACCGCATCCAAGGGTTCACTTCGGGGGATCCTAAGGCATTTGCTAGAGTGTCTCGAATCAGAGAGGAGCTTACCCCTAGCCTCGACTCATGATGGAAATCCAACTTCCAATACGACCTTGCGGTTTGATTGTAGAACTAGTATGGCGACATAGTAGGATGGGGTACTATGCCATCTATGATTGATATTTATGATTGAAATTGTTTTTTTAAATTATATACACACTAATATCAAATTCGTTTATCGTATCAAGCATTTTTGACCATTATAAGGTAAAACCCTATCCTCCGGTTTGCGTTGCATTGTGTGATGCTACTTGGGTCTTATAATGGTTTCATTTTTCTAAAAAGCATTGCGTTATTTTACGATTTACTTTATTTAAGCACTGGCAATCCAATGGAGTAAACCCGTTCCGCGTTAGCGGCGCGGTCCTGTGATTAGCCTACTATGTAGATAAGTTAAGTTTAGAATTCTCACACCAGTCCCACGACTGACCTGTAGTTTGTTTCACCTTGCAAACTCGGGTGCCCTCTTTCCACACGGGCAGTCGAGTAGCTTTTTACAGATATAGTCAAGCAGGATCCTGGATTAAAGCCTGAAGCTGGGTCCAGAATATTGATGGCCTTCCGCTGAGATTAGTTCCGCTGCAATGTATTAATTTATTGTAATTTATCTTCCGCTGTATTATTTATCGATGTACTCTGATATATTCTGTACTCTGATGTAACATTTATCATTGATGTTATAAAAGTCTGTGTTGTTGTCCTGATGTGTTGTATGCCCAAAGTTAACGTACGCGGGTTTTGAACGGTCTTGATCGATCTTGCGATCGATTGGGGTCGGGCGAAATCCGGGTCGTTACACGAAGCGTCGTTAAATTAATTTACCTATTTTTATATAAATAAAAATAGTGATAAATCGTTATAAATCGATTTGAGCGATATGAAATGATAAGTATTTGAGGATTATTTGAAAAGACCGAGTTCAACTCATTTCGAATAATTACTACGACGATTTAAGTCGAAGATTTGAAGACGGTGATTGAAGAGCGACGATCTTCACATCGAATGGATGAGGATTACTGACGCCCGTGATTGGAGTAGCTACCTTGAAGGGGCTGCAGTGGTAGTCGTCCAGACGTATTTGTTGTTTGTTCGGATATGCGAGGAATAAGGTTCCTCCGGTTTCGTTCAGACCCAGAACGAACGTGTAAATGGATGGTATGTCTGACGTTGTTTTCCTTTATGCTGTATTCGTTGATCTCTGCTTAATATATATCTGTTTGGTGTTTAACACCCTTCTCTGAGTCGTACGAGTTTAGAGGTTATATATTGGTAGGAATCAATGGTATGGTATGGATTGACAATGTGGCGTGCTAAGATGCATGGATCAAGGCTTTTGTTGAGAAGCAGAGCCTTGTGGTTGATGATCAAAGCATAACCTGTTTAGGCATAGCTTTGTGTATAGCGTGACTTCGCGAGCCTCACACTCCGGTATGAGTCAAAAAGGGGATATGGACCATAGGGAGTGCAGCGTTTCTTTCTAGCTAGAGTGGTGTCAGTGACCTACCAGTCCTGACATTTTACTTATGTGGATGATGGATTATGAGGTACCTCGGATTTAAAGGCCGGAAGTGGTCATATTAGAGGTCCAAAAGGACTGGGAAGCGTGTGTTCAGGAATTGCCAATCCACTAACGTTACGTGTGGACCGACCCTACCGCATCCAAGGGCTCGCTAGCGTCTGAGTCCTGAGGCATTTGCTAGAGTGTCTCGAATCGGAGAGGACGATCCCTAGCCTCGACTCATTATGGAAACCCAATTTCCAATACGGCACCATGCGGTTTTGATTGTAGAACTAGTATGGCGACATGATATATGGTACCCATGCCGTCTAGGATTGATACATTTACTTTGAAGTATTTTAATACTGATTAGACACTAATAATAATATTAAAATATTATTATTTTATACGTATCAGGTCATGTTTGATCATTATAAGGTAAAACTCTATCCTCCGGTTTGTGTTGCATTGTGTGATGGGACTTGAGTCTTATAATGATTTCATTTTTCTAAAAAGCATTGCGTTATTTTGTATAAAATTTATTTAATTATGCACCGGCAATCCAATGGAGTAAACTCGTTCCGCGTTAGCGTCGTGGCCCTGTGATTTGCCATACTGTTAGATAATGTAGAAAAGATTTCTCATACCAATCCCATGACTGAGTTGTAGTTTGTTTCACTTGCAAACTCGGGTGCCCTCTTTTCCACACGGGCAGTCGAGTAGCTTTTTGCAGATATTTATCTCTTGAGCAGGATTCTGGATCGAAGCCTAAAGCTGTGTCTAGAGTATAAAAAGTCTTTTGTTGTGTATTGTTTTAATTTATTGTAATAAGTCTTTCGCTGTACTTTATTTATCGATGTACTCTGATATTCTGTACTCTGATGTAACATTATTATGATGTTTATAGAAATCTACTGTTATTGTTCTAATGTGTTGTATGCCCAAAGTTAACATATGCGGGTTTTGAACGATTTTAATCGATCTAGCGATCGATTAAGGTTGGGCAAAATGCGTATCATTACAGTTGGTATCAGAGCTTTGGTTAACTCAAATCTTTGGGGTACAACTCGTTAGAACTAAACAAAAGACTCATCAGAGATTGAATTAGTAATATCCAATAAGAATACTCACTAGAGATAGGATCAGCAGTATCCTAGAATGAGAAAACTCATTAGAGATAGGGTTAGTAATGCTCTAGAATGAGTTCAGAGTAAAAACCTTATAATTAACGTATTTATGATTATATATAATCCGATCTTAGAAAATATGATTTTGATATATTAAAATACATATTTGAAAAGTTAATCAACTAATAAAATTATTGAAACCAATAATAGAATGAAAGTTGATTTGGTTAACTAGATAACCTTTAGCTTCCTTTTCGAGGATGAAAAGATTTTAAGTGGGGGAGATTGTAACAACCCGGAATTTTGGAACCAATTTAAAAAATTTATTTTAAGAAATTTTGTTAGAAAATGCGTCAGAATTTTAAATTCCGCTGTTAAATTAAATTATTGAATTTAATAAAGAATAAAATTAAACAGAATTATGATGTTATTTATGAATGATTTCAAATTTATTTCTAAAAAATTATTTGTATATAGCGATTTATTTCAATTGAAATTAGTATCAAATTGTATATAATTTGTAATAATTGACTTCGAATAATTGAAAATAAAAGAAAGCAGTAGTTGAGTCATGCTTTGTTAAAAATTTTAATATAGGAGTTTTATGATAATTAATAAATCCACATTTAATTTCTTTTCTTATTCACATTTCATGCAAGTTTATTTAGCCTTCTTTTCTTTTTCCATTTTTATTAAATTCACTACCTCTTTTCTCACCACTCTCCATTAATTACGCATTCATTTATTTCCTTTATCTAGTAATTTATTACTCTTCATTCTATTAATTCATTTCTCTTCACACATGTATTCCTATTTCTTAAACTTACATCCTTTTATTTTTCCTTGTTTTCTTTATTTAATTATCTCTCCTCAAAAACAAATCAACTCTATGTATGTATATTTATATATTTTATTTATTCTTGCATAAGCATTGAATATGTTGATTCAAAATAATAGGTAGATTCTAAATAAATTATGATATGTCATTATGTTAGATAAATATGTAGTGTTATTATGTTATTTAATGTTATGTGTTTTGAAATTTAAAAAAAATCACATAACTTCCTTGTAGTCATCATTAAACAAATGCATTCATTTCTTTCCGTTTCTTCCCTTTCCTTTATAAATTTTGTTTTAAAACATACATGAGAAATAAATATGCCACCACAGCCTTAGTCAGCAATTCATTTTCTTTGTAAAAAGAGGAAATCATAGTAAGTATTAATTAGCAAATTTGGGAATTTCAGGGCTTTTTTGTTAATTAATGAAATTAAATATATTTTATTATAAATGTAAGATATAATGGATTTATTTGCAAAAATTAGAAATTTAATATTATAAAAATCCACTTTGTCTTCTACCTAAACCCTAATCCCCTAAAAAGTATACAACCGCCACCTTCTATTTCAATGACCACCGATGCTCAAACCTTCTTCCTCCTTGTTCTTCTAATTTATTCAATAAATTCCAACACCTCAAAAAGGAAATTTAAAGAGAGGATCGAGCTCGATCAATTGAACGTTGGTGATCAACTTTCGAGATGGTGGTGATCGATCATTGGTTGTCGGCCTGTATGGATGGGCGACGGTGAGGTTTCAAGTGGAGGAGTGGGTTCACGAGATACAGAGAATCGCGATGGAAGAAGAAGCAGAACCATGACCCTTGTTTGATTAGCCAATAATTCAGTGAAACAAGTTGCGTTGCTCTCGTATCGTCAAACACTTTGCAATGGAACAGACAAGGACAAAAACGGAGACTGTTGGAAATTTAGATAAATACCACGGTGAGATTTCTCGTTTTAAAATAAATTTATACATTTAAATTGGTCTTGCTTGTAATATTTAATATTTACGCTATATATAAAACACATATCTGTATCGTGTAAAATTGAGGTTAGTTGATTTGTGGTGGTGATGATTGGTTGGATTTTATTTGTGTAAGATAAAAACATAATCTTGAAATAAAAGTGCCATCTTCGTTAGATAATGTATGGTGAAATAAAAATTTCATTTTTTTTATTTTATGAATAAAATATGAAAAAGGAAAATACATTCATGTAAAGTAAACTTTGTCTTTTATGGTAGAACATAAAATTATCATTTATGTTATACATGTTGTATTAGTATAAAATTCATCAATTATGTTATACATTTTATATTAGTATAAATTTGTCATGTATGTTTAATTAGGATTGATAAATCATAAATGTCATGTATGATTAAAATTGATAAATCTTAGATGTTATATGTGTTTAATTAGAAACAACAAATTATAAAGGTCATTTACGTTAAATTAGAGTTGACAAATATATTTGTCATTAATATACATCGTAAATTGTTTACAAATAAATATTCATTTATTTGTCATAAATATACATGGTAAATTGTTTACAAATAAATATTCATTTATTTGTCATTAATATACATGGTAAATTGTTTACAAATAAATATTCATTTATTTGTCATAAATATACATGGTAAATTGTTCATAAATAAGTATTCATTTGTCATTGAAATACATAGAAAATTTGTATACAAATAAATTATTCTTTTTTTGTCATTTGTTATCATATTGTGATAATTAACATTTATGTTAATTATAATTATTATATTATGGTGATTAACATTTATGTTAATTATAAGATTAGATCTAAATCAAGTTTGTCAAATTTAAAATGAGTGGAATAAACATTCATTCTTGTAATTTAATTAGAATGAGATAAAAATGTTCACTTTTGTCATTTAAAAGAATAGAAATATTACATTTTATATAATGTAATAAAAGAGTAGAAAAGTTTACATTTTTATAATTAAAGAATGAATACAAAATGATTATATTTTTATTGTCAAATTGTACAATAAAAAGAGTGGAAATATAAGAATATCATTTTAATTAGAAAATGACATGTTATGATAAGAATATCTTTTTTTTTTTTTGACATGTTAGGATGATAAAACATAAAAATATTGAAGCATTAGAAATCATATTTTAATGTGAGAACTTTTATTTCACTCAAATTTTTGAATAGTTATTTATTTTAGAATTAAATTTAAATGAATTATCTGGGTTGGAATTGTTGTTTATTGGATAAATGTTGATTTGGATGTTATATGGTTAAATGTTTGGAATTGGAATCATGTAGCATGTTATAATAATGTTATTACTTTTTAATATTCCGAAAACATGTTTACACAGCCATAACTAGTTTCCTGACTTGTTTATGTTGATTGAACGATAAATTTTCACACATCGTGCGAAAGCACAATTAATAATATATTATTCGAATTTGTGTTGGTTGAAACCCCACACGGGTCTTGGGTGATATTTGACTACACATCACCCTTGTGTTTAGTTGTAAATTGCACTTTGGCTGTTATTTGAATGTTTTGTCATTATTATGGAACTAGTGCAATGTTTGAAATCCATGTAATTAAATTATATGGAAATTTTTGGGTCTCATTCCAATCTAGGATTAAAAGAATATCTTAATCTAATATTCAATTAGGTAATTAAATGATGGTTTTGATATTGACAATTAAAAAGTTTATATCTTTATGGTTAAAAAGTTACCATAAAAAGGATTGAATTAAAAGATTACATTTTTAATTGTCATATGTTAAAATAAAAAGATGGATTGCAAAATTGAACATTTTGAAAAGATTTTTATTATCATATTAATAATATGGAAAGTTCAATTTTTACTAAAAAATTGAAATGCAGGTTAGGATATTTGGAAGCAAAGTATTTTTTTACAATTAAATAAAAAGATCATATTTCTATTATGTAGAATATTTTAAAGTTATATTTTAAAATAGGAGATATTTTAAAATTAAGATATTTTAAAATAAAGGATGTTTTAAAATAATATTTCCCAATGAAATAATTATAATTATTAATTACAATTGTACTTGGACACGAGGTTAGGTTACATTTGTGGTAGAAGTCTGCCCGGAACCAACCGGCATATCCAGCTGCCACAAATGTTGGGCCTAATGTGAGGGGTCCAAGTGCGCAAATACGAAACGGACCTCGACACGAGGTTAAGCCCAAGTTGTGGGATAAGTCTGCCCCGAACCAACCGGCATATCCAGCATCCACAAGTCGCAGGCTTAATGTGAGAGGTCTGGCCCAGTATAAAATGTAAATGAATAAGATAATGAATTGGGCTATTTAATCTATTTTAAATAGTAACGCCATTTTAACCCGAACGTGTTTATCGATTTATTTTATCCATTTTATAATGAATATTAAAAATGCTAATTTCAAAATTAATATTTTATCAATAATATTATTTTAATACGACAATAGATAGAATATTCAATTTGGATTTAAAATTGAAAGTTACATTTTTATTTACATTTATAGTTTAGATGCAAATAAAAACATAGAAATAAAAGTTACAATTATAATTACAATTTGGATGTAAATAAAAGATTAGATAAAAAGGGACATTTTTATTGATATGTAGTTATCATTTTGTTTTTAGATGAATAGAACACATGTAGTTATCATTTTCTTTTTAAATACAAAAGAACATATTTTAGCGTCAAGGTTGTTCAAACAAAAAGTATAGATTTTAAAGACACATTTTTATTGTCAAATTAGAGACAATAAAAAAAGAGTAGATTCAAGAATAACATTTTAATGTTACATTTTTAATGTCATTTTAAATGCGATAAAAAGAATAGAAATAAATATTATATTTTATCGTCATTTTAGATGCGATAAAAGAGAGTAGAAATAAAGATTATATTTTTATCGTCATTTTTGATGCGATAAAAAGAGTAGAAATAAAAGTTACACTTTTATTGACATTTCATATGCAATAAAAAGAATAGGAATAAAATACATTTACATTAAAAAGCTACACTTTTAATGCTAGGTAAAGAATTATAGAAATGTTCATGTTTTAGGATTTAAACATGATTTTATTAAAAAGGATTCACTAAAAATAAACTAGAACTGTCAACAAAGGTGAAAGAATCATTTTTGTGGTATATATACATTAGAATTTTTATGCGAAGTTAAATATTATATTGTACGTAGAGTTAAACGCGTTAGCAGATTCGCCAAATGATTTATATTTATAATTATATAAATATAAATTAAATTTAAACGAAACGTGCGCGGTAGTTCGCTTTTTGAAATCGTAACTTTAAACGGTTATACCGAAAGATCCGACCGTCAGATTTTACCAAAACTGGAACGTTAGGACCGCCTTGGGAAGATCTTTCCAACAATATAAATCTCGTCAAAACCCAACGGTTAGATTTCGAGATATGTGTAAATCAAACTTTGGAAAAACAGCGCCAGGGCCGCCGATCGACCCGAAGCGTCGTTAAATTAATTTAGCTATTTTTATATAAATAAAAATAGCGATAAATCGTTATAAATAGATTTGAGCGATATGAAATGATTAAAATGATAAGTATTCGAGGATTATTTGAAAAGACCGAGTTCAACTCATTTCAAATAATTACTATGATGATTTAAGTCGAAGGTTTGAAGACGGTGATTGAAGACCGACGATCTTCACATCGAATGGATGAGGATTACTGATGCCCGCAACTGGAGTAGCTACCTTGAAGGGGCTGCAGTGGTAGTCGTCCGGATGTATCTGTTGATTGTTCGGATATGCGAGGAATAAGGTTCCTCCGGTTTCGTTCAGACCCAGAACGGACTTGTAAATGGATGGTATGTCTGACGTTGTATTCCTTTATGCTGTATTCGTTGATCTCTGCTTAATATATATCTGTTTGGTGTTTAACACCCTTCTCTGAGACGTACGAGTTTAGAGGTTATATATTGGTAGGAATCAATGGTATGGTATGGATTGACAATGTGGCGTACTAAGATGCATGGATTTAAGTCTTCTGTTGAGAAGCAGAGCCTTGTGGTTGATGATCAAAGCATAGCCTATTTATGCATAGCTTTGTGTATAGAGTGACTTCGCGAGCCTCACACCCCGGTATGAGTCAAAAACGGGATATGGACTGTAGGGAGTGCACACGTTTCTTTCTAGCTAGAGTGGTGTCAGTGACCTACCAGCCCTGACATTTTTACTTATGTGGATGTTGGATTATGATGTACCTCAGATTTATAGGTCGGAAGTGGTCATATTAGAGATCCAAAAGGACCGGGAAGCGTGTTTTCAGGAATTGCCAATCCACTAACGTTAGGTGTGGACCGGCCCTACCACATCCAAGGGCTCGCCAGCGTCCGAGTACTGAGACATTTGCTAGAGTGTCTCGAATCGGAGAGGACGATCCCTAGCCTCGACTCATGATGGAAACCCAATTTCCAATACGACACCATGCGGTTTTGACTGTAGAACTAGTATGGCGACATGATATATGGTACCCATGCCGTCTAGAATTGATACATTTACTTTGAGGTATTTTAATACTTATTAGACACTAATATTAATATTAAAATATTATTTTGTACGTATCAAGTCATGTTTGATCATTATAAGGCAAAAGTAACGTCCCGTAATTTTGGTAGTCACATATTTAATTTAATTTATTATATTAAATATTTATTTAGAATATTAATGGATTTAAAATATATATTTCGTTTATAAAACGAAGCTCGAACGTTATAATTTATATATAATTATAAACGAACTAGAAATGGCGCGGTAGCTCGTAAATTTCGTTCTGAACTTCAACTGAATATACAGAATCCGTTTTAAGTCCGAATTCTGTGAAACCCGAAGGGTTTGAATCGATTTGATTATATCTTTCTAATGTAAGAGAAAAATCGAGATTTCGTGTTATAAATTGTTAGTTATCTCCAATTCAAATTTTAAAATAGTCGCTATGAAAATCATTATTTAACGATAACGTAAATAAAATATTAACAGTTTATATATATATATATATATATTCAGATATTTTTTAAACCAAAATTTTGAATGTCGGGTTTGAAATCCATCTTATTTTTATTTAAAGCTATATGATATTTTGAATATATTCAGTAATATCGGTTTACTTTTATTTAACTCAACTGTTTTGGGATTTAACTCATATTGTACCGACATTTTACAAGATTTAAAAGTAGCCAACTTAAAGCTTGCGTATAACATACCATCCGCGTTTTCACTCGGTTCGGCAAATCAAAATGGAAACCGATTTGTACATTTTCATTTTAATTTGTCCAACATATATATGATACATCCCTTAGTATTAATAAATTGCAACTACACAGGCTTTATAAACCTTATATGGACTTCATTATGATAGGATATTTCTGACTAGAAATCAACACGCAAGGCCTACAACCAATGATTTACAGCAGCTAGTAGTAAACATATTTGTATGCCTACCATCCCCATCCATTTATAAACTAATATGGTTTTGCTACAAATACGTTCTAGTGTTAAGTTCATTAATAATTTTATCATAAACTAATAGTGTTGTGATACTACAAAATATTTCGTGATTTGTACTTGATTTGAGTATGCTTTATAACTACCAACAAAAACCCAACTTTTTATCCTCATCTTCTACTTATTAAATATGTTAATTTGTATCATAAATTCCCATAATTTTCTGTTAGATCTAACCAACTTTTATACTAATTTAGACATGGGGCCCGGGCCACGGCTTAAGAGCAGGACTGGGTAAATTTTGCACAATATTCTCCATATAGGACATGTCTATATATTCTAGTCTGTAGAACACAATTCCTCCATAGTAAAAGTAAAACAAACAGATGTAGTAAAGGTAAAATAGACGGCTATAGAAACAGTAAAATTTATATACTTCTACATCGAATTTATAAAGATGAAAAAATATTACAAACAGGAAAGAAATCTGAAATTTCAATCTGAATAGACAATACAGACAGTTAGAAGAAAAAATCAAATGCATCAAATTTGACAGAAAAGAATATATATATGTATATTCATACATCAATGAACAGAAAAGAGGAATCAAATCTTTACACCAAATCTATACAGCATTGAAATAGCAAATCAAAACAGCTAATGAAAACAGTGAATATAACAGCTATAAAACATCCAATACACAACTATGCTTTAATTTAACAACGCAAATCTTTCGAATACAGACCATACAAACAAGGAAATTGACAAAATAATATATGAGGTATGAACAGATAACTCATAAGCTTCACCAAATGTATTAGTACGAACCACTAAAGGGAAAACAATACCTGAATTCATACCATCAATTTACAATTGAAATAGTTAATTCCAAGTACAACTCTGCAAAAATCATTCTGCAAAACCTATGCATGTCTCAACTCAAATCTGCACAATTGATATAACAACTCAATGTCCTTACAAATAGCCTCACAGCTAAAATACAGATTTTCAAAACCCTCAGTTGAAATAACAATTCAATACCACTCGATCCATGTAAGCATCTGAACGCACATGACAATTCAATACCAAGTACCACGCGGCCATCAATGGTTCCATCAACAGTTCGATCTCATAGCATAACTGAAAAGAAAAGAAATATCATCTAAGGATCTAAGCACAGAAATAGTATAAACCTATGAAATTACAATCGATTTTGACATCGATTCTATCTAGATCATCCACAAGTATAAATACGCAGCATGTTCTTAGAATGAACCAGATCAATTCAGTGAAGAAAAACCAAACTCGAGAAAAAAAAATCAAAACAGAAAAATAAAAACTGGAATTTAATCACAAAATACTTATCTGTTTTGTGATGGGTTTGCTCGAAGGAAACCTCGGTCTGAGTTGACAGTCGACGGTGAGGAGGCGCTCACGCCAATAGCAGTGGAACATCCTTCGAGGGTCTGGAGGTGGCGCAATAATTCTCTGATGGAGTGCGAGTATGGAAGCAAGGTAAAAGGGAGAACCGATTTTGGCATGTGAGAGTTTTTCCAGTTTTTTTTTGGGTATTTTGTGGCGGCGAAGGATTTTGAAGAGGGGTGGGATCCGATGGTTTGCAAAAGGGAAGGGTTTCGATGGTTTAAGTGTAAAAAAGGATGCGGCCTGGTGTGATTTCGAGTTGGGCTGAACGAAATTAAGTAAGGCTCAACTTTTCTTTCTAATCAAAAGTGCTCGATATATAATCACATCAGAGAATAAAACAAACTACATAATACAACTTAGTACATAATCACAGCGGAATCATATAGATATCATCACATCAGAGAAGCACAGTACATGATACAACTTAGTGCATAATGATACATAATCAGTCACCATCGCCAGAGGCGGAATCATACATAAAGAGTACACGAAAGGAATATCAGTCTACATCGCCAGTGGCGGAATCATAATATAGATACAATAATAGCGGAGAAAATCCAAGTCAGCACGGTGTAGTCAAGCCTCGCCATGAGCCAAAAGGTGCGTCAGAAACCTGTAACTAGGCTGCCCGTGTGAAAATGAGGGCACCCGAGTTTGCAAGGTGAAACAAACTACGAGTCAGTCATGGGACTGGTATGAGAAATCTACTCAACTTATTAACAACAATAATAAGGCAAATCACAGGACCACGCCACTTTCGCGGAACGGGTTTACTCCAATGAGTGCTAGTGCATGAAATAAAATAAATAATTAAATCAACGCAATGCTTTTTATAAAATGAAGCCATTATAAGACTCAGGTCCCATCACACAATGCAACGCAAGCCGGAGGATAGAGTTTTTACCTTATAATGGCCAAAGATGCTTCATACGAATAAAACAAAAGTGCTCGATATTATTACTAGTGCATATATGTTTCAAAAGCGATTTCAATCATAAATATCAATCATAGGCGGCATAAATGACCCATACCACTATGTCGCCATACTAGTAATACAATCACATCCTCATATTTCGTATTGGAAATTGGATTCCTTCATGAGTCGAGGCAAGGGGCAAGCTCTTCTCCGATTCGAGACACTCTAGCAAATGTCCCAGGACCCCACTATGATCCTTGGATCTTCAGGGCCGGTCCTCTCTTACTTTTGAGGATTAATTATTCCTGAACACACGTTTCCCGGTCCTTACAGACCTATATCGAGGCGCCTCGCATTCCAACAACCATACAGGTGAAAAGTATATATAATGTCAGGGCTGGTAGGTCACTGATACCACCTTAGCTAGAAAGAAACGTCGTGCTCTCCCTGCAATCACTCTCCCGTTTTTGACTCATACCGAGGTGTGAGGCTCGCGAATTCACGTTATACACAAAGCTACGTCACACAGACCATGTTTTGATCATCAACCACAAGATTTTGCTTTGCAACAGAAGCCTTGATCATATGCCACTTAGGCGTGCCACACAGGCAATCCACTCCATGCGACTGATTTCTGTCAATGTATAACCTCTAAGCTCGTACGTCTCAGAGAAGGGCGTTAAGCAAGAGAATAAATTCTCCGCCGCCAAACAGATATATATTTAACAGAGATCAATCAACACAGAACAAAATCCAATGTCAGACACACAGTCCATTTACAAGTCCGTTCTGGGTCTGAACGAAACCGGAGGCACCAATTCCTCGCACATCCGTACAATCAACAGTATGTTTGGACGGCTACTACTTCAATTCCTTCATGGTAGCTACTCCAGTCACGAGTATCAGTAGCGCCCATCCATCCAATGTGGAGATCGTCGGTCTTCAGCCATCTTCGACTGTTCGACTTCCCAACGTCGATCGATTATTTGAAATGAGATAAACTCGGCCTTTTCAAATAACCCACGTATATTTAGATTTTCAAATCAATTAATCACATGGTTGGACAATTCAACATTCACATTTCAGTTATTTAGTTATAATTTTCATGTCAAATACATTTCACCCATCACATATCAAGCAAACACAACAAAATTGGTTTATTTCCACTCTATATCGTCTATAGTATTTTACAACGATATATCGCCATTTTTATTTGATTTAAAAACGGCCATATTTAATTAAACGACGTTTCGGGTCGTGTCGATTCACTGGCGTTGCTTTTCACTAATTTTGTTTTACACATATCTGAAAATCAAACCGTTGGATCTTCCCATTTTACTTCATTAGGAAGGTTATTTCAAAACGAATCCAACGGTTTCAGTTTTGGGAAAATCCGACGGTCGGATCTTCCACACTAGCCATTTGAAGTTACGATTTCAATTTACGAACTGCAGCGTCGTTATTCGATTTAATTTAATTATATATATATATATATATATATATATATATAATCGTTTCTGGCGCTGTTTTTCTTCAGTTTTGAATTAAACATTCCAGACAAACCAACCGTCGGATCTTCACAAAGTTGGTGCCATTGGGAAGATATTTCCTAGGCGAACCCAACGGTTGCGGTTTCGGGAAAATCCAATGGTCGGATTTACCGCACTAGTCGTTTGAAATCACGGTTTCAAAACACGAACTGCACGGCCACGTTTCGTTTTAATTCTATTTATATTTATATATTTATATAAATATAGTTCATTCAAAAATTCCTATATCGTTTCCACGTCAATTATTTCACTAACGCCTTTAAATTTCGGAAAATTTCGCCATAACCTCCTTTGTACGGGAGGGTCTGGGAAAATTCCCAAATAGCCACACGGGCGTCTCATATCAAAAAGAAAAAGAAAAAGCCAAGCGGCTAGCCAACAGGCTCATAAAATCATCACCCAAACAAAGCAGTAAATGTGTACCTATTCGTCAGGCACAAAATTTTATTTCTCTTCTCTAGCCCCTTTTCTTTAACCTGTTCAATAGATATGCATGTACATATATACAATTTCTAACATTTATCATTTTCCATTCAATTTCATATTTGATTTGCTTTGGTTTAAAAACACCATTCATTCTAATGTTGCATGCATAGGCTAAAATCATATCATTAGCTAATTAATGTATATTTCAACTCATGCACGTTTATTTGAACACGTAGCTATTTTTAACACTTCACATTTCAAAGATGATAATTTTGGCGAACTAAAATAGATTTCAACACATGACTATTTTGTTTAGTTCCTATGCATGTTAAAAAATAATATTTCTACCACAAATATTTATTTCAACGTCCGCATATCTTTAGCATATCAGAAATATGATAAAAATGATATTTTTATCGTTCAAAATATTTATTCAACAAATGGATGTTTTTAACACTTCATAGTTTCAATAAAAATGTAATTTTTATTGTTCGATCTTTTTATTCAACTCATGAACTTTTCCACTACACACACTTCTCAAAACATGAGCATTTCCACACATGGACATTTTATTTATGTTGTTCATATTGGAAAGATGGGATTTTTATTGTTGAAACTATTTATATAAGGCGAATATTTTTCATACTTCATATATATATAAAAATGTGATTTTTATTGTTTAAACACTTCGTTCATTCACAAATGAATTTAATTTTCACACAACACTTTTCAACACATGAACATTTTCCACACATGGATGTAATTTCAACATATGGCTTTAATTTCAACGCATGAAAAATAATTTCAACATATGAAAATAATTCTAACACACAGAGATTATTCAAAATTTCGGCAGCATAACGGCAGGGTAGTTAAAACCGGCACCGTCCCTAGTACGGCTCCTCGCTCTACATTAAAACCTCACGGTTTTTGACAATGGGATTCACGCATCTAATTCGCACGCAGGCGGCATGTTTATTTTTATTTCCACAAATATTTCCAATTCATTTCAATCACCAATGGGTATTTTTCAACCACAACCAAACAATATCAACCACAAACAATTATTCAACCATTCGTATTTTTCATCCAATATTTCACACCAATTCACCACAATAAATATCGTCCATGGTTTGTGGACGAGGGGTGTGTGTATGTATATATATATATATATATATATATATATATATATATATATATATATATATATATATATATATATATATATATATATATATAATCGCTATATTTCACTTGCATTTCGACACATGTATCAATTATTCTATGCATGTAAAATTCATACTTCGCTTAAATAGCTTACACTACGTATGTACATGAGGTATACAACACGTATGTAATTTATATTTCGCTAATATAAATTATACACGACATTTTCCATTCAATTTCACGTTAATTTAGATTTCTCACATTGGTTTTCGGAGTGCTAAAAATCGATACGATGTCAGAAAAATCCGCGGCTTCTTCTATTGGGTAGAGAGCTTCCTTGCGGTCCCGATTTTTCCTGTTTCATCGAATTTCGTCAACACACCAAAAAGATATGATTTTTCAAAGTGTAAAGATCAAAGAAAAACTCACTTTCACGAAGCTTCAAAACTAGGTTTACAGTTTTCGTGAGAATCGAGGCACGAGGGGATGATCGGCGAGTTGGACGTGGAAGAGGGAAGAGAGGGCTTCCAGTCGGTGGTGGTTTGGTGGCGTTCGGTGGTCTAGATCGGCGGCGGCGGCGGTGGAAAGGTCGGGACTTTGGGGCTTCGATACGGGCGGCACAGGCGACGAGGGGCGGCGATGGTTAGTCGGATTTGAAAAGGGGACGGAGGCGCGTCGAGGGGTGGCGGTGGCGAAGTCTGGAAGCGGCTGTGGCGGCGGAGGAGAGAAGGTCAGGAACAGGTTTCGCCGTTGATTTTGGGGGTTTTTTTTTTTTTTTTTTTTTTTTTTAAATTTATGAATGGAAAATTCTGATTGGCCGAGGACTATATTAAATTTTTAAATAGTGTTTTCTCAAACGAACTCCTTTTTAAACCCAATGACTGTCGCCCCTAGCTAAATACCCCCATTCCGGACACAATGGGATATGTTTCGTAGGCCAATTCGACTGTTACAGTCAGTTATTTTCCAAATTAAAGTATAAAACATTTAATTTTTAACTTTCAACGTACATTTCAATTTGCCAGGGCCACAAACTGATTCGAAAAATTCCAGAAAAATAAATCTAGCTATGTTTTGATGCTACGGTCCCAACAAAACTAGTTTCGTCGAATTCTGAGGTCGTTTGAAAAATGGTCATTTTCTGGTCGATCCAATTTAACAGAAATTGACCAAACACATTTTCTTTTGCCACGCCCACATACTAGCTTCAAAAATTATGAAATTTGAAACCTAGCAATAGTTTGACATCCCGAACCCAACAAAAGTGGTTTCGTCGAATTCCGAGGTCGTATGCAAAATATCAATTTTCCAGGGCTATATATTCTACATGCCGCCCCTTCTGAAAATTCATTCGGCCATAACTTTTGATTCCCGTTATGAAACTTCGATTTTTCAGATTCGTTAGAAAGGTATTGACTAACAGATTTAAATATTTTTGGTTTCGCTAAAATCCGTTATATTTTCCACCCTGCACAGTCAGTCAAAGTTTGAATTCAAATTTTCAAACTGACTCACTATTCCTAATTCACTATTTTATTGAAATGTTCTATTTCAATGGTTCAAATTCCTTTGAAATCACCAATTTAAAAAATTTAAATTGGCTCGTATTTTCCGGGTTATTACAATCTCCCCCACTTAAAACTTTTCATCCTCGAAAAGGAAACAACAGTAAAGTAGGAAATAAAATGTAAATGCAAAGTATTGTAAAGGTACCTTGCACCGGAGTTAGTCAGAGATATCCACTCTGCATTTGGGGTAAGCTTGCTTAATGCTTTCCTCAGTTTCCCAAGTACAGTCTCTAGGATCACTGCTCCACTGCACTTTAACTAAATGAACCTTTTTGCTTCTGAGTTCTCTAGTTTCTTTGCCAACAATCTTTAATGGCTCTCTTCTGAGTGATAATTCTGGAGTTATCTCCACATCCCGTTGTGCTGCTTCTTCTACAACAAGATCCGGATCATGCACATGTCTTCTAAGTTGAGATACGTGAAATACATTGTGCACTTCAGGCAACCAATCTGGTAATTGAACCCGATAAGCAAGAGTTCCAACTCGTTCAAGTATAGGAAAGGGACCAATAAATCTCGGTGCCAACTTCCCAGTCTTGCCAAATCTGATTACTCCTCTCATCGGAGAAACCTTCAAATAAACATAATCACCAACAACAAATGTCAAATCTCTCCTTCTAGAGTCTGCATAACTTTTCTGTCGGCTTTGGGTGGTTTTCAAACGCTTCTACTTTATCGGATGCTTCTCTAATCATATCGGGTCCTAGTACAAGTTTGTTGCCAGGTTCTACCCAACATGTTGGAGATCTGCAGGGTCTGCCATATAATGCTTCAAATGGTGACATTCTCAAACTTGCTTGATAGCTATTGTTATATGAGAATTCGGCCAAATGCAAATGATCTTCCCATGACCCACCAAAATCAATTATACAAGCCCGCAATAAATCTTCTAGAATTCTATTCACCCGCTCAGTTTGGCCATCTGTTTATGGGTGATAAGCGGTGCTCATATTCAGTTTTGTTCCCAATTCTATCTGGAAAGCCTCCCAGAATTTGCTAGTAAATAGGGGATCTCTATCACTGACTATGCTGATGGGAAATCCATGCAGCTTAACAATTTCTCTGAAATATATCTGTGCTAGACTTTGAGCAGTTCTATTGGACCTGACAGGTATAAAATGGGCAGTCTTCGTGAAGCGATCTACGATTACCCAAATGCTGTCATTACCTTTCTTGGTTCGCGGCAAACCATCTATGAAATCCATGGAAATCTGTTCCCATTTCCAACCTGGGACTTCCAACGGTTGCAACAGTCCAGCTAGCTTCTGTTGGTCACTCTTGACCAATTGACAAGTAGGGCATCTGCTAACATACAAAGAAATATCTCTTTTCATTGCCTTCCACCAAAAAGTGCGTTTGATATCGTTGTACATTTTACTCACACCTGGATGGATGCAAAATTTGGATTTATGGCATTCATCCAGCACTTCTCTTTTAAGCTCAGGAAGGTTGGGAACACAAATTCTCCCATTCAACCTCAGAACTCCTTCTTTATCTACTTGAAAGCTTGAGGGTTCTCCTTTCTGGATTCTTTCTTTGATCTTTTGAATGAAATAATCATTCTTCTGGAGAGCACATATCTTATCGATCAAGCTAGGTGTAATTATAAGATGGGCAACGATTGCGGTTTTTCTACTAAGTGCATCCGCTACAACGTTAGCCTTCCCCGGCGTATACAGGATATCAAGATCATACGCTGCAAGAAATTCTAGCCAACGTTGCTGTCTCAGATTCAGATCTTTCTGGGTATATAAATACTTCAACGATTGATGATCTGTGTACAGTATAAATTTCTCGCCCAATAAATAATGCCTCCAGATTTTCAAGGCAAAAACGATGGCTAGCAACTCAAGATCATGAGTCACATAATTCTTCTCATGCGGTTTCAGTTGGCGGCTTGCATAAGCGACTACTTGGCCTCTTTGCATTAACACTGCACCAAGACCTCTAATAGAAGCATCTGTCCAAACCGTTAAATCCTGATTGCCATCAATAATAGTTAACAATGGAGCGGTGGTCAGCTTCGATTTCAATTCCTGGAAAGCTTCTTCACAGTCGGAAGTCCACTTAAACTTCTCATGTTTCTTTGTGAGCTTCGTTAACGGACCGGATATCTTTGAAAAATCCTTAACAAACTTTCGATAATAACTAGCCAACCCCATAAAACTTCTAACTTCTGTGGGGGTCGTGGGTTGTTTCCAGTCTTGAATCGCTGTTATTTTGCTTGGGTCAACAGAAATTCCTTTCTCTGACACAACATGGCCAAGAAATTTGACTTCCTCTTGCCAGAAGACACATTTAGAGAATTTGGCTTTGAAGACGTTCTTCCTTAGAATCTCCAATACTTGTTCTAAGTGTTTTTCATGCTCGGGTTTTGATTTGGAGTAGATTAAAATATCATCGATGAATACGAGGACAAATTTATTCAGAACTCCCCTGAACACTCTATTCATTAGATCGACAAAGTATGCTGGAGCGTTGCATAGGCCAACGACATTACTAACCATTCATAAAATATGTCTGGACCTCTGAAAGCGGTCAAAGGAACACACTCTTCTGCTATTCTCAATTGATGAAAACCTGTAGCTAGGTCCATTCGGGAAAATACTTTCGCCCCATTGGCAAGTCATCAATGCGGGGTAATGGATATTTGTTTTTAAGCGTCTGTTTGTTGAGGTCTCGGTAATCAACACATAATCTAAGAGTACCGTCTGACTTTGGAACAAACACAACAGCTGCACCCCAATTAGAAAAACTAGGTCTGATTAGACCCTTCCACAACAGTTGACGAGTTTGAACGCCTAATTCTTCTTTTTCTTTCGGAGTCATTCTGCGAATTAGATGTACCACTGGTCTGGCATTAGGAATTAGATCGATTCGGAATTCTATTTCTCTTTGCGGAGGTAAGTTTTCAACTTCTTCAAACACATCCGCATAGTTTCTAACAATCGGAATCTTTTCCATGGAAGTGGGGATAAGTTCTAATGCTGACCAAAATTCTTCTCTATTCGGATTTGAACCATGACAGGGAACCGTAATATATCCAAGCTTCGTTCGAATTTTAACGATTCTTTCCGCACAATTCACTTCGGCTTCGTATTTCGCTAACCAATCTAGCCCGAGAATGATATCGAATTCGGGAAAATCCATAATGATTAAATTGAAAGGAAACTGGTATCGGGAGAAGGAAGTAGAAACCTTACAACACGAACTGAGGGTAATAGAACCTCCTATCGGGTTATGAACTTCCACTGATTCTTTGAGATTTCGCTGTTTTAACTTTAATTTGTGCACTGTGTTTCTAGCAATAAAACTACGTGATGCACCTGTGTCAAACAATACAAAAACAGGAATATTTTTAATTGTAAGGGTACCTTCCAAAACATCAGGTTTACCTGCTCCGTCGGAAGCAACTGGCGGGCTCGACCCGTCATAGACATGAGCTACTGTAGCTTTCTTCAGCAAAGGACAGTCTTTGACCAGATGATCGGTCTTTCGACAATTGAAGCACGAGCGAGGGTTCTGAGAGCCTTGGCTCGAGCCTTGAGAATTTGTCTTCTGTCTCTTCGGAGCTGTGCAGACGTTTGAGTAGTGCCCCGGCTTACCACAGTTAAAGCAATTTCCTCTTGGCGGCTTGCCAGTCTGAGGTTTTGAAGATGCTGCTTGGCTTGACTCGCCTTGATTTACAGCAGGCTTGCGCTTGTTTCCGGCTTGGCTTCTAGCGCGATCCTGATCCAGATGCCTTTGATCAAGGTCTTCATAGTTGCATGTCATTTCCACCAGCTCGTTGAATTCCAGCTTGACATGGGCCATGGCCCTATCATGATATTGTCGTCTTAGTCCAAGGATAAACCTCTTATTTTTGGATTTCGCAGTGGCGACGAGTTCCGGAGCATAGGGCGACAACAGTGTAAATTTATTCAGATAATCTTGCACGGAAAGATCCCCCTGTTGGAGATTGGCGAAGTCATCGTGCATTCTTTCTAGAGCTTGTTCGGGGACATATTTTTCCTTGAAGAGCTCTTTAAATCCATCCCATGTTCTTCCAGCTTCTCTATTCCCGGCGGTAAGAGATTCCCACCATAATTCAGCTTGTTCCTGCATAAGCCAGGCGCCCATAATAGCTTTGTCTTCGTCTCCAAGCCTTAGGCCTTCAAGAATTTTCTCGCATGTTTTGAGCCATGCAAGGGCCTCTATTACGGTGCCAGTTCCCGAGAAGGTCTTGCCTCCTAAGTTCTTATATCTCTTAGCTACACGGTCAAGCTCGAAGTATTGAGCTGCCGGAGGTTGTATCAAAGGTCCTTCTTGAGCTGGGACTTCTCCTCTTCCTCGGCCTCGGCCGGCACGACCTCCTCTAGCGGCGGCTGCTCTGGTAGCCATTTGTCAAATTCTGTATAAGCAACGAAAAAGTCAGCTAACAGAAATGATAGTCTATTGCATAATTAAGTAGAAAATTTACGGAAAGGTAACAATGGATTGATCAAATTGTTTTTGCTATTCTGCTCGGCTCATTCTAGGACTTTACTAGTCCTATCTCTAATGAGCGACTCGCCTTAGAATACTACTGATTCTATTTTGACGAAGTGTTTAATGTGTTAGACTCCAGAACTAACGTTAACCAAAGCTCTGATACCAGCTGTGACGATCCCAAAACCCCGTGACACGGTGTTAAGGATAATCATTGGAATATAACACATTAATCATCATTAGCAGATCACAGATAATAGCATAAACAGAAAATAGAATAATTTACACACATATGACAGCGGAATCATATAGATATCATCACATCAGAGAAGCACAGTACATGATACAACTTAGTGCATAATGATACATAATCAGTAACCATCGCCAGAGGCGGAATCATACATAAAGAGTACACGAAAGGAATATCAGTCTACATCGCCAGTGGCGGAATCATAATATAGATACAATAATGGCGGAGAAAATCCAAGTCAGCATGGTGTAGTCAAGCCTCGCCATGAGCCAAAAGGTGTGTCAGAAACCTGTAACTAGGCTGCCCGTGTGAAAATGAGGGCACCCGAGTTTGCAAGGTGAAACAAACTACGAGTCAGTCATGGGACTGGTATGAGAAATCTACTCAACTTATTAACAACAATAATAAGGCAAATCACAGGACCACGCCACTTTCGCGGAACGGGTTTACTCCAATGAGTGCTAGTGCATGAAATAAAATAAATAATTAAATCAACGCAATGCTTTTTATAAAATGAAGCCATTATAAGACTCAGGTCCCATCACACAATGCAACGCAAGCCGGAGGATAGAGTTTTTACCTTATAATGGCCAAAGATGCTTCATACGATTAAAACAAAAGTGCTCGATATTATTACTAGTGCATATATGTTTCAAAAGCGATTTCAATCATAAATATCAATCATAGGCGGCATAAATGACCCATACCACTATGTCGCCATACTAGTAATACAATCACATCCTCATATTTCGTATTGGAAATTGGATTCCTTCATGAGTCGAGGCAAGGGGCAAGCTCCTCTCCGATTCGAGACACTCTAGCAAATGTCCCAGGACCCCACTATGATCCTTGGATCTTCAAGGCCGGTCCTCTCTTACTTTTGAGGATTAATTATTCCTGAACACACGTTTCCCGGTCCTTACAGACCTATATCGAGGCGCCTCGCATTCCAACAACCACACAGGTGAAAAGTATATATAATGTTAGGGCTGGTAGGTCACTGACACCACCTTAGCTAGAAAGAAACGTCGTGCTCTCCCTGCAGTCACTCTCCCGTTTTTGACTCATACCGAGGTGTGAGGCTCGCGAATTCACGTTATACACAAAGCTACGTCACACAGACCATGCTTTGATCATCAACCACAAGACTTTGCTTTGCAACAGAAGCCTTGATCATATGCCACTTAGGCGTGCCACACAGGCAATCCACTCCATGCGACTGATTTCTGTCAATGTATAACCTCTGAGCTCGTACGTCTCAGAGAAGGGCGTTAAGCAAGAGAATAAATTCTCCGCCGCCAAACAGATATATATTTAACAGAGATCAATCAACACAGAACAAAATCCAATGTCAGACACACAGTCCATTTACAAGTCCGTTCTGGGTCTGAACGAAACCGGAGGCACCAATTCCTCGCATATCCGTACAATCAACAGTATGTTTGGACGGCTACTACTTCAATTCCTTCATGGTAGCTACTCCAATCACGACCATCAGTAGCGCCCATCCATCCAATGTGGAGACCGTCGGTCTTCAGCCGTCTTCGACTCTTCGACTTCCCAACGTCGATCGATTATTTGAAATGAGATAAACTCGGCCTTTTCAAATAACCCACGTATATTTAGATTTTCAAATCAATTAATCACATGGCTGGACTATTCAACATTCACATTTCAGTTATTTAGTTATAATTTTCATGTCAAATACATTTCACCCATCACATATCAAGCAAACACAACAAAATTGGTTTATTTCCACTCTATATCGTCTATAGTATTTTATAACGATATATTGCCATTTTTATTTAATTTAAAAACGGCCATATTTAATTAAACGACGTTTCGGGTCGTTCGATTCACTGGCGCTGCTTTTCACTAATTTTGTTTTACACATATCTGAAAATCTAACCGTTGGATCTTCCCAAATTTTACATCATTAGGAAGGTCATTTCAAAACGAATCCAACGGTTTCAGTTTTGGGAAAATCCGACGGTCGGATCTTCCACACTAGCCATTTGAAGTTACGATTTCAATTTATGAACTGCAGCGTCGTTATTCGATTTAATTTAATTATATTTATATATATATATATATATATATAAATATAATCGTTTCTGGCGCTGTTTTTCTTCAGTTTTGAATTAAACATTCCAGACAATCCAACCGTCGGATCTTCACAAAGTTGGTGCCGTTGGGAAGATATTTCCAAGGCGAACCCAACGGTTGCGGTTTCGAGAAAATCCAATGGTCGGATTTACCGCACTAGTCGTTTGAAATCACGGTTTCAAAACACGAACTGCACGGCCACGTTTCGTTTTAATTCTATTTATATTTATATATTTATATAAATATAGTTCATTCAAAAATTCCTATATCGTTTCCACTTCAATTATTTCACTAACGCCTTTAAATTTCGGAAAATTTCGCCATAACCTCCTTTGTACGGGAGGGTCTGGGAAAATTCCCAAATAGCCACACGGGCGTCTCATATCAAAAAGAAAAAGAAAAAGCCAAGCGGCTAACCAACAGGCTCATAAAATCATCACCCAAACAAAGCAGTAAATGTGTACCTATTTGTCGGGCACAAAATTTTATTTCTCTTCTCTAGCCCCTTTTCTTTAACCTATTCAATAGATATGCATGTACATATATACAATTTCTAACATTTATCATTTTCCATTCAATTTCATATTTGATTTGCTTTGGTTTAAAAACACCATTCATTCTAATGTTGCATGCATAGGCTAAAATCATATCATTAGCTAATTAATGTATATTTCAACTCATGCACGTTTATTTGAACACGTGGCTATTTTTAACACTTCACATTTCAAAGATGATAATTTTGGCGAACTAAAATAGATTTCAACACATGACTATTTTGTTTAGTTCCTATGCATGTTAAAAAATAATATTTCTACCACAAATATTTATTTCAACGTCCGCATATCTTTAGCATATCACAAATATGATAAAAATGATATTTTTATCGTTCAAAATATTTATTCAACAAATGGATGTTTTCAACACTTCATAGTTTCAATAAAAATGTAATTTTTATTGTTCGATCTTTTTATTCAACACATGAACTTTTCCACTACACACACTTCTCAACAAATGAGCATTTCCACACATGGACATTTTATTTATGTTGTTCATATTGGAAAGATGGGATTTTTATTGTTGAAACTATTTATATAAGGCGAATATTTTTCATACTTCATATATATATAAAAATGTGATTTTTATTGTTTAAACACTTCGTTCATTCACAAATGAATTTAATTTTCACACAACACTTTTCAACACATGAACATTTTCCACACATGGATGTAATTTCAATATATGGCTTTAATTTCAACGCGTGAAAAATAATTTCAACATATGAAAATAATTCTAACACACAGAGATTATTCAAAATTTCGGCAGCATAACGGCAGGGTAGTTAAAACCGGCACCGTCCCTAGTACGGCTCGTCGCTCTACCTTAAAACCTCGCGGTTTTTGACAATGGGGATTCATGCATCTAATTCGCACGTAGGCGGCATGTTTATTTTTATTTCCACAAATATTTCCAATTCATTTCAATCACCAATGGGTATTTTTCAACCACAACCAAACAATATCAACCACAAACAATTATTCAACCATTCGTATTTTTCATCCAATATTTCACACCAATTCACCACAATAAATATCGTCCATGGTTTGTGGACGAGGGGAGTATATATATATATATAATTGCTATATTTCACTTGCATTTCGACACATATATCAATTATTCTATGCATGTAAAATTCATACTTCGCTTATATAGCTTACACTACATATGTACATGAGGTATACAACACGTATATAATTTATATTTCGCTAATATAAATTATACACGACGTTTTCCATTCAATTTCACGTTAATTTAGATTTCTCACATTGGTTTTCGGAGTGCTAAAAATCGATACGATGTCAGAAAAATCCGCGACTTCTTCTATTGGGTAGAGAGCTTCCTTGCGGTCCCGATGTTTCCTGTTTCATCGAATTTGTCAACACACCAAAAAGATATGATTTTTCAAAGTGTAAAGATCAAAGAAAAACTCACTTTCACGAAGCTTCAAAACTAGGTTTACAGTTTTCGCGAGAATCGAGGCACGAGGGGATGATCGGCGAGTTGGACGTGGAAGAGGGAAGAGAGGGCTTCCAGTCGGTGGTGGTTTGGTGGCGTTCGGTGGTCTAGATCGGCGGCGGCGGCGGTGGAAAGGTCGGGACTTTGGGGCTTTGATACGGGCGGCACAGGCGATGAGGGGCAGCGATGGTTAGTCGGATTTGAAGAGCGGACGGAGGCGCGTCGAGGGGTGGCTGTGGCGAAGTCTGGAAGCGGCTGTGTCGGCGGCGGCGGAGGAGAGAAGGTCAGGAAAGGGTTTCGCCGTTGATTTTTGGGGGTTTTTTTTTTTTTTAATTTATGAATGGAAAATTCTGATTGGCCGAGGACTATATTAAATTTTTAAATAGTGTTTTCTCAAACGAACTCCTTTCTAAACCCGACTGTCGCCCCTAGCTAAATACCCCCATTCCGGACACAATGGGATATATTTCGTAGGCAATTCGACTGTTACAGTCAGTTATTTTCCAAATTAAAGTATAAAACATTTAATTTTTAACTTTCAACGTACATTTCAATTTGCCAGGGCCACAAACTGATTCGAAAAATTCCAGAAAAATAAATCTAGCTATGTTTTGATGCTACGGTCCCAACAAAACTAGTTTCGTCGAATCCTGAGGTCGTTTGAAAAATGGCCATTTTCTGGTCGATCCAATTTAACAGAAATTGACCAAACACATTTTCTTTTGCCACGCTCACATACTAGCTTCAAAAATTATGAAATTTGAAACCTAGCAATAGTTTGACATCCCGGACCCAACAAAAGTGGTTTCGTCGAATTCCGAGGTCGTATGCAAAATATCAATTTTCCAGGGCTATATATTCTATATACCGACCCTTCTGAAAATTCATTCGGCCATAACTTTTGATTCCCGTTATGAAACTTCGATTTTTCAGATTCGTTAGAAAGGTATTGACTAACATATTTAAATATTTTTGGTTTCGCTAAAATCCGTTATATTTTCCACCCTGCACAGTCAGTCAAAGTTTGAATTCAAATTTTCAAACTGACTCACTATTCCTAATTCACTATTTTATTGAAATGTTCTATTTCAATGGTTCAAATTTCTTTGAAATCACCAATTTAAAAATTTTAAATTGGCTCGTATTTTCCGGGTTATTGCAGTTCCTGTGTTTTTGGTGCTTGGATGGTCGGCATGAGATACGGTAAATGTATTTATGTCGATTTTCGGGGCTGAAAATCCTGGGTCGTTACAGTAAAACTCTATCCTCCAGTTTGCGTTGCATTGTGTGATGGGACTTGAGTCTTATAATGATTTCATTTTTCTAAAAAACATTGCGATATTTTGTATATAATTTATATAATTATGCACTGGCAATCCAATGGAGTAAACCCGTTCTGCGTTAGCGGCGTGGTCCTGTGATTTGCCATACTGTTAGATAATGTAGAAAATATTTCTCATACCAGTCCCATGACTGACCTGTAGTTTGTTTCACTTGCAAACTCAGGTGCCCTCTTTTCCACACGGACAGTCGAGTAGCTTTTTGCAGATATTTATCTATTGAGCAGGATTCTGGATCGAAGCCTAAAGCTGTGTCCAGAGTATAAAAAGTCTTCCGCTGTGTATTGTATTAATTAATTGTAATAAGCCTTTCGCTGTAGTTTATTTATCGATGTACTCTGATATTCTGTATTCTGATGTAACATTATTATGATGTTTATAAAAGTCTGCTGTTATTGTTCTAATGTGCTATATACCCAAAGTTAAGGTATGCGGGTTTTGAACGATTTTAATCGATCTAGCGATCGATTATGGTCAGGCAAAATGCGTATCGTTACAGGATCGATTAACCAAAAGTGCAAGGTTTATACCCGTCAAGTCGAACAGAACGGCAGTTAAGTTAGCGGAACTGTATATAAAGTGGGTAGTGAGATTTCATGGAATACCCAATGGCATTGTGGGTGACCGAGATACGTTGTTTACTACTGGATTTTGGAAGAGCTTACAAGAGGCTCTAGGGTCAGAATTACATCTCAGTACCGCGTACCATCCTCAAACTGACGCTCAGACAGAGAGGGTGAATCATATATTAGAAGATCTCTTGAGAGCTTGCATATTAGATTTTGGTGGATCATGGGATGACCATTTGCATTTAGTAGAGTTTGCATATAATAATAGTTATCAATCCAGTATTGGTATGGCCCCATTTGAAGCTTTGTACGGAAGACCATGCAACTCACCGTCATGTTGGTTAGAGACCAGTGAGAAATTTGTGCTTGGGTCATATGTGATAAGAGAAACCTCAGACAAAATCAAGATTATCCAACAACGAATGAAGGCTGCCTATGATAGGCAGAAGAGTTATGTTGATAAGAGGAGAAAAGATTTGAAATTCTCCATTGGCGACTTGGTGTTTGTCAATATTTCTCCGTTAAAGAGCGTGATACGATTTGGTAGGAGAGGCAAATTATGACCAAGACTTTTTGGTCCATTCCCAGTCCTCGAGCAAGTTGGAAATTTGGCAAATAAAGTTGAGTTGCCGAAGAAGATGGCAGGAGTTCATAAAGTATTTCATGTTTCCCAGTTAAGGAAATTCGTGCACGATCCCAATATGACTATTTCACCTGATCAGGTTGATGATATCGAAGTAGAACCCATGGCGGTTGGGAACCGCAAGCCGATTCGTATTGTCGAGCACGATACGAAGAAACTTCAAAGGAAAGTGGTAAATCTAGTCAAGGTTCAGTGGGGCGGAGATGAGAATGATTGTACTTGGGAGACAGAGGAGAGCATTAGGAAGACGTATCCAGAACTCTTTGCCTGGTAAGATTAATTGCGATTTAGTTTTCTGCATGCTAGGATAGACTTGTTTGTTTGTTTTGTATGTTTGATTGTTGTGAATGGTTGATAGGCATGTGGGATCCTTTGTTTGTTTCTTAGTAAGGAATTTCAGGGGCGAAATTTCATAAGGGGGGGGGGGGGGGAGAATGTAACGACCCGTATTCTACGCACCGGAGGATCGTAGCATATTTATTTCTTCTCGTATGAAGTCGTATGGTCGTGTAACTTTGGGAAACGACTATTGGAGTCATTCCCCATGCTCACGATTTTTGCCAATTTTTAAATGACCATTTTGCCCCTAGCTGATCTTGTTTTGGCCATTAATTTTGATTGGAAAGGGGTTTTGACCTGAAACCACTTCCATTAGATCCGAATGATGGTTTACCCTCCGTAGAGTGGTCATATGTGAAAAACGGACTTACCGTTTAGTAGATATGGCTGAAACAAGGTCTAACCGCCATTTACCTCTTAGAAACCCTAACAATGGCCTCCACCTTCTAATTTCATCCCAAATTGCTCTCTAATTAAGGATTACGCTTAGCAACGTCAAATCAAGGCAAACTAACCCCAAATCTAGGTTGGAGCTGCTGTGTCGCCTTGGGAACAGCACCAAACAGAGGATAATTTCAGATATGGTATTTTATTTTGGCTAAGGTGAGTGATTTGCATAGTTCCTCACTAATTACGGTTGATTAGGGGTAATTAGTGTTAATTAGCGAATTCATATATTACTAAATTCTGGAAGAATATTTAGAAATTCTTAAATATTATTTTAAGCTCCTGCTAGAAGTTTGGATTAATTTGGTTAAGTTTTGCTAATCCAACCACTAGATTTGCTTAAACATGCTTAAGGGGGAAAATATGGGTTTTAGGTATGTTTGATCCATTTTAATACATCATATTGTTGTTTTGGTGCTTGTAAGTTGATGTTATATGTTGCTATGACTGTTTGGTGTGATTTATGATTGATTAGAAAGGTTAGAATGGTCGAAAACGTCGTCGTATGGCGTAAAACAATCGTAGGAAGTTGCAGGAAAAATATGCAGGGACCGGATTGGATCGCCCCTACCCGACCCCGACCCGCTCGTGAACGGAGGCACCGAACCGATCCACTCACCTGGAGAGCTCCACGACCCGAACCGCCATGAGAGGGAGTCCACGAGCCAATTTGAACAGATGAAGGAACTTGACCCGATCCGAATGGGGCTAATGAACAGTTCCCACGAATTGAAGCTCAACTCGAACCAAAGGGAGGTCGATCCGATCAGGGAGGCGCGTCACGACCCGAACCAAGTGGTTGATCATGATCCGAACCAAATGGGGTGTCACGACCCGTACCAGATGAGCATCATGACTGAACTGAACTGAATATGAGGAGAAAGACCGAACCGATCCGGAAATGATGACCCAAAACTCGAGATGCAAAGGTAGTCCAAAGAAGAAGTTTGTACTCAGGATCCAGATGGGAACCAACGAGTTAACCTCATGGTTGGGCTTTGCTGCGGGACGTGTGCTAAGGAGTTATCGACGTCCATAACTTTGATTCACCACCGAAAGACGAATGTTAGGCTACGAATCAGTGCAGTGGGGTAGTTATTACTTCATGGGGGTATAGTGATCGTAGCATGACTATGAGCCAGTGCAGTGGAGTTATCATGACTCCATGGGGCAGAGTGGACATAGCAAAGTATTAGTGGTTACGGATCAGTGCAGTGGAGCCGTCACGACTCCATGGGGCAGAGTGATCATAACAAAGTATTGGGTGATCAAAGCGGTGGATATCGTATGCTTTACGCACTGAGTGAGAGATGTGAGGATGGTTGCTATGTTTGATTGTTTGCCATCAGTATGACATGCACACCCCCACCCCCGTATCCTTTTCACCATATGTTAGTGGCACCTTAGAGTATTGTACGGTATGTTGCGCTAACTCTTTGGTTGCAGGTCCAGGTTTAGGTATGGTTTAGTATACCTGTTATTACTCTGTTTTGTTGTTTATCGCTCATACCAGACTTTTGTCTGACCCAGAGTTTTATGTCTCTTCTTATTACTCTGGGTGCTCTTAAACGGGCAGACTAGAGACAGGTCAGGTTATTATGCACGAGTGGCTGTGCCGGAGATGAGCAGGAGGCTTCCACGTATGATATATATATATATATATATATATATATATATATATTCTCCATGTGTCGTTGCTGGTCACTACTTTGGGCACTAGTAGTGTACCTTTATCTTTGCTTTAGAGACAGTATGTTGGAGTTGTAATAGGCTGTATTTTGAATTTCCGCTGCTATGATGATTATGGTTTAGTTTTCAGCTTATGTACTGTCTCGCCTGTATTATGTCAAGTATGTTATTATTATATTTTATTCCATGCGCTATGAGACATTCTACAGGTTCCTTGTTAGTTCAAAATCTCTTTCTTCCCTTTCTTTGGTGACCGTCCCGTGCTAGTTGGACATTGGCACAACGCACTTTCATTGGAAATGTCGGCTGGTGCGGGGCGGGCCGTCACAGGTTTATTGTGACCTGTGTTTTTAACGACATTCGTTCTTTAACCCGATTAATAGTGAAAATATAATTTGGAATTTATAAATCTTTTATTAAGATTTGAATGGAAATTTTCCAAAGTAAAGTTTTCCAATTTAATAAAACAAATTGGAATTCGATTTAATAATAATCGAGATGAGTTTCTGTGAATGAAGACCGTTACTATATATGGAATTCAAAGAGGCTTTGCCGTTATTCCATTTATATTATTAGTCTGATACGGAAATTTATATCGATTCAATATCGATCGGTTTTCCGTGAAGATTCCATAGTTAATGGAAGATGATTTGGGTTTATCGTGAACTGCGTGTAAAATGACATTAGTTCTTTAAACCAATTAAAGATAAGGATTAATTTCCTAAATTTGAATAATCATAAAGTAATGATTTTTGATATTAAAACAAATTGGAGTTTTAATAAATTTTTAGTTAGATTGAAATGGGAATGAGATAATAAGATTTATCGAATTCTTGAAATGATCGAGAATTGAGTACCACCAGTTTTACTCCAGACGACAGTTAAATCTTTAATTAGATTTGAACATAAAAAGGGTAATTAATTTTACTCAGTACACAGTGGGTGTTTAGATATGGAGTGCTACCAGTTTTGCTCAAAAGGGTGAATAGGTTGGGATTGGAAAATAATAAATGATTATTGCGGTAAGGTTCGATAATCCCGACTAGTTAACAAAATCTTTTGAAATTGATATACAAAGGAAGATTAAAGAATAAATTTAAAAGAATTTATCTTTGATAAAATTAATGAGAATCTTTCCCTATAAATGAGAATACTTTATTAAAAGAATATTCTGAATTGGAATGAGGCGTGTGATGTGTTTTTATGACACTTGATTATTGATTATAAAATACGCGAGTTATTCGGAAAGACCGGGTTTAACCCATTCTAAATAATTAATACGACGACCAAATGTCGATGATGAAGACGGTGGTTGAAGACCGGAGTTCTTCACATCGTTTGAGTGATTACTGATGTCTTGATTGGGCTGTACACCCAAGACAAGGTAATAAGTGGTGATCGTTCAGACGTGCTTGGAGATCGATGGATATGCGAGGACCCCTCTCATGTATTGGACATATGGGACGAGGAATAAGGTTCCTCCGGTTTCGTTCAGACCCATAACAGACTTGTAAATGAATTTCTGTTAAATATATATCTGTTTGGCGAATTGGATCCAGAAATGTTAGCATGTTTGACGATCAGACCCACTTTGATTGAGCAGATTGGTTCCAGTCAGAGGAACGATCCTAACCTTTTGGAAATCATCTCCAAGTTAGAGATGGGTATCGACGAGGAGATGAACAAGTATGGGCTTGATCGAGATGGATGGCTTAGGAAGAATGGAAGACTAGTATACCCAATGTCAATGGATTGAGAGATGAAGTGCTTAAGGAATGTCATCCCTCAAAACTGACTATACATCCCGGTGGTAACAAGATGTATCGAGACATGAAGCAGACATACTACTGGGAAGGGATGAAAAGAGACGTTGGGAAGTTTATATCCAGATGTATGAATTGCTAGCTGGTTAAAGCTGATTAAAAGAAGCCTAGTGGTTTGTTGCAACCATTAGAAGTTCCAGAATGGAAATGGGAACAAGTCTCAATGGATTTCATTGATGGGTTACCAAGGACTAGATCGGGCCATGATAGCATTTGGGTGATTGTGGACCAATTGACCAAAAGTGCAATATTTATACCCGTCAAGTCGAATAGGACGGCAGCTAAGTTAGCTGAACTATATGTAAAGTGGGTAGTGAGATTTCATGGAATACCCAAAGGCATTGTGAGTGACCGAGATCCGTTGTTCACTAGTGGATTTTGGAAGAGCTTACAAGAGGCGTTAGGATCAAAATTACATCTCAGTACCGCGTATCATCCTCAAACCAACGGTCAAATAGAGAGGGTGAATAGAGTATTAGAAGACCTCTTGAGAGCCTGTGGATTGGATTTTGGTGGATCATGGGATGACCATTTGCATCTAGCAGAGTTTGCATATAATAATAGTTATCAATCCAGTATTGGTATGGCTCCATTTGAAGCTTTGTACGGAAGACCGTGCAACTCACCGTCATGTTGGTTAGAAACTGGTGAGAAGTTTGTGCTTGGACCAGATGTGATAAGAGAAACTTCAACTAAGATTAAATTTATCCAACAGCGAATGAAGGCTGCCCAAGATAGGCAGAAGAGTTATGCTGATAAGAGGAGAAGAGAATTAAAGCTCTCCATCGGCGACTTGGTGTTTGTCAAGATATCTCCGTTGAAGAACGTGATACGATTTGGTAGGAGAGGCAAGTTAGCACCAAGATTTGCTGGTCCATTCCCAATTCTTGAGCAAATTGGGTATTTAGCATATAAAGTGGAATTACCAGAGAAGATGGCAGGAGTTCACAACGTGTTTCATGTTTCCCAGTTAAGGAAGTTCGTACATGACCCAGATGTGACTATTTCACCTGATTAGTTGGATGATATCGAGGTTGAACCTGAGGTGGCTGGGAACCGCAGGCCTATGCGTATTGTTGGGAACGATACGAAGCAACTTCGAAGGAAAGCGGTGAAATTAGTCAAAGTTCAATGGGGCGAGAATGAGAATGATTGTACTTGGGAGACAGAGGAGAGCATTAGGAAGACGTATCCAGAACTCTTCGCCTGGTAAGATTTTAACTTCGATTTAGTCTTTCCGCATGCTAGAATAGGCTTGTTTTGTTTGTTTTGCATGTTTGATCGTTGTTTGTGGCTTGTAGGCATGCGGGATCCTTTATATGTTTTGGGTTAAGGAATTTCGAGGACGAAATTTCTTAAGGGGGGAGAGTGTAACGACCCGCATTCTACGCATCGAAGGATCATAAAGTATTTATTTCTTTCACATACGAAGTCGTATGGCCATGTAACTTTGGGAGACGACTATTGGGGACATTTCCCATGTTCTTGATTTTTGTCGATTTTTAAATGACCGTTTTGCCCTAGCTGATACTGTTTTGGCCATAACTTTTGACTGGAAAGGAATTTTGACCTAAAACCACTTCCATTAGATTTGTTTGATGGTTTTCCTTTCCGTAGAGTGGTCATAATAGCCAAACGGACTTACCGTTTAGGAGATATGGCTGAATTAAGGTTTGGAGGGTTTAGAACAGCTAATCGGGCTTAACCGGTTGATTAGCAGCTAGGCCCAATGGGGGATTTCGGGATTAGAGGTATTTAAGGGCTACTAGGGTTAGGATTTCGGTTTTTCACTCATTTTCTAGCCGCCACAAACCCTCTCTTCAACCTAACAATGGCCTCAAACATCTAAAAACACCTCTAATCACTTCTTAATCAAGTTTTGGCTTAAACTACATTAAATTAAGGAGAGATCGCACCAAAGCCAGGTTAGAGCTGCTGATAGACATCCGTATTCGTGCCAAACAGAGATTCATTTCAGATCTAAGTCTTATTTGTGGCCAAGGTGAGTGATTAGCATTGTTTTGACACTAATTACAGTTAATTAGGGTGATTAGTGATAATTAGCGAATTTATACATTAATAAATTCTAGAAAAATATTTATAAATTCTGAAATATTGTTTTAGGCCTCTGTTAGAAATTTGGGTTAGTTTGGTTAAGTTTTGTTAATCCAATGATTTGTTTTGCTTAAACATGTTTAAGGGAAAATATGGGGTTTTGGCTATATTTGATCCGTTTAAACCTATCAAATTATTGTTTTGGTGTTTATGATTGATTGTACATGTTGCTATGACTGTATGGTATGTTTTGTGGTTGCCTAGAAGTGTTAGATTGGTCGAAAACGCCGTCGTGTGGCGTAAAACTGTCGCTGGAAAGTTGCAGGAAGCAGTGCAGGGTTTCGGATCTGATCGGGTTAGGGGGCTCGGGTCAGATCGGAGAACTGAGCAGAGAATCGAACCGGATCGGAACCTAGTACAAGAAGAGAGCTTGGCAAAAAGGAAGGCCTCTCGTATAAGGGTTGGAGTTGGTATTGGACTAAAGCTGGACATGGGATCAGATCGGATTAACTGGAGGGAAGAAAGGCAGAACCGAACCAAGGCACAAGCACCGAACCGAATCAAGATAGCGAGATAGCCGAACCCAAGTGACATGGAAGTGCCGAACCGAACCGAGGGTGGAGTTCCGAACCGAACCGGATGGCCAGGAAGTGGAGCAAGCCGAACCGAACCAGGGAAGGACAACCGAACCGAACCGGATTAGAGCTGCGATTACGCGACGACTTTTCTGAAGACCAACTCCAATTCGACCAAAACCCAAGATGCAAAGGTAGTCCAAGTAGAAAGTTTGTATTCAGGATCCAGTTTGGGAACCAACGAGTTAACTTTATGATTGGGCTTTGCTGCGGGACGTGTGCTAAGGAGTTGTCGAGGGCAATGACTTTGGATCACTATGTATGGGAGGGACGTGAACGAATTCAGGGCCACAGTGGCCTAGGTACAACTAGTGGGCTATAGGCCAATGAAGTGGGATCATTTGAAAAGGGTTGGTCATGATTCCATGAGATAAGCTTGGTAGTAACAGTAGTTGTACAAGTTGAACTCTGTCACTACTTCGATGGGTCTAGTGATTAACAGTGGTGGGCATCGTATGCTTTACGCACTGAGTGAGAGATGTGAGGATGGTTGCAATGCTTGACCTGTTTGCCATCATTTTGACATGAACACCCCCACCCCCATATTCTTTATACCATATGTTAGTGGCACCTTAGAGTATTGTACGGTATGTAGTGCTAACTCTTTGGTTGCAGGTCCAGGTTCAGGTATGGTTTAGTATACCTGTTATTGTTCTGTTTAGCTGCTTATCGCTCATACCAGACTTTTTGTTTGACCCAGAGTTTTTTGTCTCTTCTTATTACTCTGGGTGCTCTCACGAGTAGACTAGAGACAGGTTAGGAGTAGTTGTACCGGAGACGAGCAGGAGGCTTCCAAGTATGATACATATATATAGATATTCTCCCTGTGTTGCTGCGGTCACTACTTTGGGCATTAGTGGTGTACCTTTCTTTTGTTTAGAGACAGTAATTTGGAAAGTTGTAATAAGCTGTATTTGGATTTCCGCTACTCTGATGATGATGTTGATGTTGGTTTTAGTAATCAGCTTATGCACTGTCTCGCCTGTTTTATGTCAAGTATATTATTATTTATTTTTGTTCCATGCGCTGTGAGACACTCTACAGGTTTTCGATTAGTTCATTCTCTTCTTTCCTTTCTTTGTCGACCGTTCCGTGCTAGTCGGGCATGTGTACAGCGCACTTCCGGGGAAATGCCGGCTGGTGCGGGGCGGGCCGTCACAGATAGGTCCGATAGGACCAGGAAACGTATTGTTCAGGAATAACCAATCCACTAAAGTATGTGTGGACCGGCCCTGCTGCTAACTAGGGCTTGCCAGCGTCCGAGTCCTGAGTCATTTGGAAGAGTGTCTCGAAATCGGTGAGGATGATTCCTAGCCTCGACTCATGATGGAAACCCAATTTCAAATACGACATTACGGATTTGATTGTAAACCTATATATGGCGACATAGTATATGATACCTATGCCGTCTAGGATTGATACATTTTAAACTGACTAGACAATAATGATAATATCAAATAATTTTGTTTTGTAAGTACCAAGCATATTTGGCTATTATAAGGGAAAACTCTATCCTCTGTCTTTCGTTCCATTATGTGATGGGACCTGAGTCTTATAATAGCTTCATTTTTCCAAAAAGCGTGTTGTTTTATCTTAAATTAAGATTCATGTAGAGTAAACCCGTTCTGTGTTATACGGCGTGGCCCATGATTTCTCAACTTTTATATTAATGATTAATAACTGTTTTAGTTCTCACACCAGTCCCATGACTAACTCGGAGTTTATTGTTTCAACCTAAACTCTGGGTGCCCCTATTTTCCACACGGGCAGTTAGTAGTCTCGGTTTCGCAGATTTTTCTTTCATAGGATCTTGGATTACAGCTGGAGATATATTCAGAGCTATAATCGGAAAGCTTTGTATCCGTCTATTTCTTTCAGTTGTGTCAGTTGTTGTATTTTCGCTACGCACTGTATTTATATATTTAAATTTTCCACAGCTATATATTTTAATCGCTGATATTATTTTTCCATTGTGTAATATTTTTTCATACTCTAGAATATTCTTATACTCTGATGTAAATTGTTGTAATAACAATGAAATGTTCTATTGTTTGTCTTCCAATTAGTCTTGTTCTCAACTCAATCCGGGCTTTCTCGTAAGGGCGAGTTTGGGTCGTTTCGGTGTGTTATCAGAGCTTTGGTTTACAGAGCTCGAGAACAAGACACATTAGAACCAGAAGAAAGAATTCGTCAGAGATTGGATTAGTAATATTCAATAGGAATGACTCGTTAGAGATATGATAAGTAGTATCCTAGAACGAGTGTGAAGAGTGTTATGTAAAAAAAAACAAATTTAGTTTTGAAAATTTAATCTAATTATACATATTTGAGTATATTATTTTATATCGAATTTGGACAATCGAGTATATAAATTTTTTGCATATATGCGTCATGAACATATATACGAAGCCTTAAATATACTGGATAGATATAAAATCACACTCTAGACGCCCGGGAATAACTCTGGTGATGTCGCGGCATCATCAGTATTTATTTTCGAGTTTCGAAAGTGGGATATCTATATATTTCCAATTGACTGGTGTGACAACCAAAATTAGATAGGGTTTATTGTTGTGATTTGACATTAAAAATATGATTTTGACTATGTATTAAAGTTATGTCTTTAAAAAGCTAATCAACTAATTGATTGCTGGTTGTGATGTTTGGTCATTAGCTTAACTAATAAAAATATTGGAATGATAATTAGTTTAACCAAACTAAATTAATACTGAACTGAATCAAAAATTGAGTAGAATTGCATACATGTAAATATATATGTGTGAACAAGTCATAGCAAGGTGGCTAAGAAGAGGAATAAAATTTTATGCCCGACAAATAGGTACATGTTTACTATATTCATTGGGTTTGATGATTTTATGAGCCGCTTGGCTTTTTTTTTTCTTTTGGATTGATGAGGGCCCTGTGAGGCAAGTTGGGGTTTTAAATATCAACCCATACAAAGGAGGTTATGGCGAAATTTTTCGAAAATTTAGGGTGTTAGCCCAATTTTTGAGAAATAGAAAATTCTTAAAAATTAAAAAGTTGAATAATGAAAGCCAGAATGAAAGTTGAGTTGGTTAGTTAAACAACTTTCAGCTCCGTTCCTTTTCGAGGACGAAAAGATTTTAAGTTGGGGAGATTGTAACGATCCGGAATTTCTGAACCAATTTAAAAAATTTATTTTAGCTGTTTTAATGGATTTGGAATATTTAAAATGTTTTATTTTAAATAATAACGACTTAAAAATTTATTTAAATCGAAGTTAGAACGTATAAATTTATTTTAATTATAAAATGAGCCTAAAATGGCGTGGTAGTTTGAACATTCGATTTCTAATTTCAATTGAGTATACAAAATTCATTTTAAAACCGAATTGGACAAAACAAGAAATATTTGAATCAGTTTAATAAGATATTTCTAACGAATGTAAGAAACTGAGATTTCACTTTATAAATTATAGGTTATGTCCAGGTTAAAATTCATAATAGTCACTATCAAATTTATATATATTTTAAATAATATATAGCCCTTGAAAATAGCCATTTTGCAAACCACCTCCGTTTTCGACGAAACAACTTTTATTGGATCTGAAATGTCAAATTATTGCTAGATTCCAATTTTCATAATTTTTGGAGCTAGTATGTGGTCGTGAGCAATTAATTGCGAATCGATCAGCCATATAAGGCTAAAAACAGGGCATTTTGAGCAAATGGACTCGGAATTCGACGAAACTAGTTTTGTTAGGACTGTATCATCAAAACATAGCAACATGTCAATTTTCATCGCCAACGGAGTTCGTATGTGGCCGTGGCATTGATAACTGTCGAACGAAGAGAGGGTGAACTAGCGAATTTGTAACAACTCGGAAAATCGGAACCAATTTAAAATTTTTATTTTAGCAATTTTAACGGATTTGGATATTTAAAATGATTTATTTTAAATAATAACAACTAAAAATTTATTTAAATCGAATTAGAACGTATAAATTTATTTTAATTATATAACGAGCCTGAAATGGCGTGGCAGTTTGAAAATTCGATTTTAAATTTCAATTGAATATACAAAATTCAATATAAGTCAGAATTGGACGAAACAAGAAATATTTGAATCTGATAAATAATATCTTTCTAACGAATGTAAGAAACTGAGATTTCACTTTGTAAATTGAATGATATGTCTAGTTTAAAATTCAGAAAAGTCGCTGTGGAATTTATATATATTTTAATATATATAAAGCCCTTAAAAATAGCTATTTTGCAAACGACCTCCGTTTTCGATGAAACCACTTTTGTTGGATCCGGAATGTCGAATTATTGTTAGATTCTAAATTTCAGAATTTTTGGAATTAATATGTGAGCGTGGTAAAAGAAAACATGTTTTTATCAATTTCAGTGAAATTGGATCGACCAGAAAATGACCATTTTTCAAATGGTCTCCAAATTCGACGAAATTAGTTTTGTTAGGACCGTATTGCTAAAACATAGCTAGATTTATTTTTCTAGAATTATTGGAGTCAATATGTGGCCCCGGTGAATTGAAACATACGTTAAAATCAAATTTAAAAGGTATATTATTTTTTATTTAAATTTGGTAAAAACCTATTGAAACGATAGAATTGGCTTACGGGGTATATCTCATTATGTCCAGAATGAGGGTGATTAGCTAGGGGCGATAGTCGGTGGGTTCGATTTGAAGTCCGAATGAAAAAGTAACTTTATGGAGATTAATTAAATAAATATATTTATTTATTTATAAAAGAGCCCCCTTTTTTCTCTCCTATTCCCAGTCAAACCCAATTTTTTTTAAGAAAAAAAGAAAATGAAGCTGCTCCCCGTCGCCACTCCACGGCGGACCACCACACGCCGCTCCTGGCCGCGCCCCTCCTGGCGTCGCTTGAGCCCGTCCCCCTCCTCATCGCCGGCCACATGCCTCCTCCTCTCTCCTCCCCCAAATCCGAACCTCCACAGCCCCTTTCCCTCCCAAAACCCACGCCCTAGCCCTGGACCGCCACCGCCACTCTTTCCTGGGCCTGCCTCCGACCTGCTGACGTGCCACCAGCGCCTCCCCACCTGTAATGACTCAGATTTTTAGCCATTTAATTTAGAACATTTAAATTTATTTTAAATGTTGATTTAAAAATATAAATAGAAATTTATAAGGAAATTATTTAAATAAACGATGATTGAACGTATAATTTATAATTATATTTAAAACAAGCTCGAAATATCGCTGTAGTTCGTTATTTAACGTTTTGAACTTCAATTAAATATACATAATCCAGTATAAGTTAGATTTCTTTGAAATATGAAGCGCTTGAATCTATTAAACTGTATCTTTCTAGTGAAGTGAAAAATCGATATTTCATTTTGTAGATTGTGAGTTATGTCCACATTAAATTTTCAAATAGTCGCTGTGGAATCGTTTATAATTTATAACGATTTATTTTATATATAAATTTATTTTAAATAATCTGAACGTTGTTTTAATTTGAAATACCGGATTTGAAATCCAAATATGTTTACTTTGGAGCCATATGATGTTCTAGTGGGATATATGCAATAATAATTATTAAATTGAATTATTTTTGAACTTATTTATATTAATCGATATATTTGATTTTGAAAAATGGCCTTTTTACGAACGATCTCTGAATTCGACGAAACTAGTTCTATTCTATTCGGAATATTTATTTATTATACGCTTTTGAATTTCATTTCAATCAGACGCTGGTTGTGATTATAGGAGTAAAAAAAACGTGGGGCGATAACTATGTTAGATTATAAATCAGGGTCGCTTTCAAAGAAATCAACCCCAAATCTTTTCTCTTCAAGATGCTTACCGACGTTTCAATTGGAAATCTGCAGCAAATACTACATTTTAAAAACACGTGTCTCATCTAACATCTTCATAATCCCATTCTATATTTTCAATACTCAGTAAAGGATAATTCAAACAGTTTGGCGTGGTCCTGACAAGAGCGAGAGAGAGAGAGTAAAAAGCTGTCACCCTAAATTGTCGTTTCGCACAAGCCTAAGCTATAGGCTTAATGGAAAAACGCTGGCAAGGCTTATCAAATTTAATAATGTACATGCTACTTCTGAATCTAATTTAATACATCGTAGACTACATTGAAAATTTTGCACCTATGTTGTACGTATGAAAATGACCCTTCCATTTTCTTCTATTTTAATTCTCGTACTCCATTCATTAAGAAAAATCCTTTGGTCCTAGAAAGAAAATAAATAAATCCATCTATTAAAGTCGCTCTCAGCCGTAAGCCCCAAACCATTTCCTTCCATTCCTTTGCTTTCAAAATCGTCCTCCCATTTGTTAATTTTCAGCAAAACACAAGTTTTAAAATCCAAGAAAAAAAATCAAACTAAATTGTTAAGAACAGGAAGCTTGCAATTTTGGTTTCCTGGAGGCTTATCATCATTCTGGAAATCTATTGGAAGGTTGTGCGCGATTTTATCAGGAGTTCGGATTGGATTTTATTGGGTGAAATCGCTTTTGGTTACAAATTTTGGGAAGGTTTGGTGTTATTCATTTTCGCCAGTTCCTGTAGTTTGGTTGATGAATGCGGGTTTCACTTTTTTGGTAATTGAGAGGGTTCATGCCAAAAAGGACCGGACCCTGTAGCTCACGCTACAAGGATTTGTCATGGTCGGATTATTGATTGAGGCCGGCGAGTTGATAGGAACGGAGGCGGAGTGATGGAGAGTGTGAAGGTGAGAGAGAGCATGGTTTTGTTTATTGCTACTGTGCAGTTTTCATGTGGAAAGCAGGTTACGCGTTCCTCTTTTTATGTAATGTTTTAATATTGAAAAATAATGGGAAAATGAAGAAGCAGCTATGGTTTGAAGTGGTACGATTTTGGGAAGGTGGTGTATGGGTAGAGGTCATGACGCAATTCCTGGTAGTGGGTTCGACGGAGTTTTAAGGTGATAGGGTAGTTCATGGTGTGCTTCAAAGGGTTCTCAATGGTATTTTTTGTTGTTGTTGTGAGGTATGGTGATACAAGCCTTTGTAGTCACTGTAGAAACGCTGAGGAAAAGGACTGGAAATGGAACGGCTTGCTGTTTGAAATGGGGTATGATAATGGAGACGTGGGAATAGTTTGTGGAGATGAAGTGAACGCTACGGTGGGTCTGTTTCCACTGTTGACTGGGATGTTGCCTGGTGAAACTGTGGGTTAGGTTGTGTTCATTACTAGAAGGAGGAGTTGCATAGGCAGGTTTTGATCCAAAGTGGATTTTTTTTGTGTGAGGAGATTGTTGATGTTAGTTCTAGTCAAGGTGGAGTATCGCGGTGAGGAGGCTAGTTGGAGTTGAATAATTGATTCGAACTTGGAGGAGAAAGTCGGGCTCTTTTTGGGTGTCTGAGGAAGAAATAAACCGTGGAGTTAATCACGTATTAAAACATGGTATACCAGGATAAGTAAGTTAATAAAGATAATTAAGGATAAATGATTTTTATTATATAGATATATAATAACTTATGAAAATCTTACAATAGCTATATTTAATTCAATAACGAAATAAGTCACGTTGGAATCATAGCATTGGAGTCTACGTCGTGGAACTGACATGGCTGGAAACAGAGCTACCAGAATTTCGTGATAAAATCAAATGCCTATTTGATTTTAAAACAAAAAAAGCAGAATCATCAATTGCAAATAATGTGAGTAAACTCACTAACTCTGCCTCGTTTATATTTTTATATAAACGAGTTTTAAATTTATTTATAGTAATTTTATTTTGTGTGATGGTTGTTTGGATGAATGGTTGAAAAAATGGTTGAAATGGTTGATATAGTTAAATCGTTGATCGATTATTTGTTCTGTTACTATGAAATTTCATATTTATGTGAAAATAATATTATTGATGTGATTAACATTTGTGGATGCAGGGAAATAGGTTGGAGGGATCCAACTGTTCCTCAACATTTGTATTACTGTTTTTATTTGATTGTGATATATAATGTGTTAAATAATCCATGATTGGATATGTTGTGTTTGGTTTACCCTGACCCTAGAAACGAGGTATTTTAGATACCGTAAAATACATTTGAAATTGGAAAAGGAAATTGGGATTTAAAAATTGAATTTATTTCCAAAATAGAAGTAAAATCTTGAATAGAGTTGAAAATAGAAACTGGTTCAAGCGGATAAATCAAGAAGTTGTTTATAAACAAGAATATAAATTAAGTGAATTATTTATCATTGGATAAACTGAAATATAAATTCAAATTTGAATTTATACAAAAAGGTGGAAGTGGGTTTTGAAACCAATATTTGAAATAAGATTTAAACTTAGAAATTATTAAAGAATTATTAAACGAGATTTTAAATGACTGTAATACAAATGAGACTGATATGGAAAAATCTGAATCGAAGTTATAAATAGAATTGGGTTTACGATATTATTTATAAGTATGAAATCAAACTGATTTGATTGTACATAAGGAAATATATTCATGATTTAAGTGAATAGTTTAAAGAAAATATTTTGTAAATGAGACATCTCTAAAGGAAATTCAGATTCTAAATATGAATCCAAATTGGAAATTGAATGAAAAGGGAAATGGGTAATCGTTTTAGAAGAAAATGACGAGTTTGGTTAAAAATTCATAATATAAAATAAAGTGTAGACTGGAAGGTTATAAAGGAATTTGGTAATGATTTGGAAAGAGAAAATTCAAAAGTGAATTTGGAATTTGAATTAACCTGAAATGATTAATAAATTCCGAAGTTGGGAATTTAATCGAATATAGATTATTCGAGAGAGAGAGAGAGAGAGAGTTATTTATTGGAATTCGATTATATCGAATTTAGGGAAGTAGTTATTTTTACTTTCCGTTTTGAATCAAATCTAATTATTTATTTATTTACCTATTCATTAAATTAATCAGTACAAGTTATATTTTTATATACCAATTATTTGGGAACAACGATTATAACGCTATCATGTGCTACTGTTATCATAAATGTTTTATAAATCTAAATAGCGATTTTAGCACTGTCGTTATAATAAATGTTTTTGTTAATCTAAACAGCGATTTTAGCGCTGTCGCGATAATAATTTTTTTGTAAATCTAAACGGCGATTTTAACGCTGCCGTTATAATAAATGTCTTATAAATCAAATATTTGGAAAAAGCGATTATAACGCTACCGTTATAATCAATGTTTTTCCGTAAAGGAGGTGGATTCTTAGATTGAATCTGAGAGTCACGTAAGTGATATTTTGTTTGAAGTTGTGAGCTTTGGCTATTTCAAAGTTCAAAATGTTGTTCAGTTAAGGGCTGAGAGGTAATTATACCCCAACTTGATTGACTTCATGATTAATCGAGAAATAGTTAAGGTTCGATAGTGAAGATTGGTTAGCAATATGGTTAGTTAATAAATGATTAATGTTTTGAGTTATAATAACGATGTTTTATGACATCGCGCTAATTTAAAGGATTTTGAAATGTTTTCTCCAAATAAAATGAGAGATATTTTTTATGCATAGAAAAGGAAATGAATTGGTCAACGAGGAATTAATAAATGAAATATGGAAATATTTCCGATATTAATAAGGGATATTTTCTGAATATAGAAAATAAGGATTTGTGAATATATAGAGATATTTCCTTGAATAAAGAAATTATGATATTGGAATTTTTTATCCAAGAACCGAGAGAGAAAATCGATCTTTGAATGATACGAAAGATGGAAAATGGGAATTGGAAATGATAATATAATAAGGAATTAATTTAAAAAAAGGGGCTTGTGTTATTTGATGGTTGATCGGTAGAAAATTCCAATTGGGAAATAGGACCGTTGATTGTATGGATGTTTCTTTGATAGTTAAATCACCGACTATCAAAGTTTGATTTACTTTATACCTCCGTTATCAATATGGAGAGACCGGGATCAGATTTAATATTTGAAAACCACTGCGTATTGGCATAAGCGTTACGAATCTACTTATGATAAAGATGATTGAAGATGGAGTAAAATGCAAGGGTTGTTCTGTTAATCCTAAGTAGAAATTGCCTAAGATGGATTGATGGAATAGTGCCTTCGGTTTGTCCAGTCCCAAAACAACGTACATGGGCGAATGTCTAACGACGTAGAATTCAAAGTAAATGATGGCAAGATGTACCTAAAGATAATCGTGACCTCAAGCCTCATCATCTGGGAAATGACCGACATCGGGCAGGCAGCATGGCAATGTGGGTCATTGCCATTAAGGGTATTATCACCTGATCTAGGGAAATTTCATTTGCTTCTTATTATATTCGCTGCTGTATGTTTTTGGTTACGGTTGCTGATCACAACCGTTGGTGATAATATGCTCGATACACTCAAGTTAAATGAGTGGTCAGCCATGTGTGGGCCGGGTTGCAAGACGTTCTTGTTGAACCCAGTGTATTCCCCTCTTGAGATACACTATCGGAAGGTGGTTCTATACCTTGTCATGTTGGAAATCCAATCCCAATAAGCACCCTGCGGTTTTTGATTTTATATTATATTTGGAGCGTGAGATGCAAGCATTCCGCTAGATTCTATTTATTTGTTGTAGACACTATTACAATATCACCAGATTTTGATATCAAAATGTTTTAGGTTATCGTAAGGTAAAAACCACCCGTGTTTATGTGTGGATTGGTCTTACGATTATCTTTTCTTTCGAAAGGATTTTTTAAAAAAAAAAGTTAAACAAATGGTTGGAGTTTACTCACACCAGTCCCATAACTGACCCAGAGTTTATTTTATTTGTTTCCCTAAACTCTTGGATGCCCAAATTTGTACGGGAAGTCAAGTAGTCGGGATTTTACAGATTCACTTGGAGGAGTTTGAAGCAGGAGGCTTCACCAGTTAGCTATAGACTATCATATTTTTCCGCTGTGTATTATGTTCGTATCTGGAAACAGGTGTTTATAACTGTTCCAGAAATAGCTGTTATGCTCTGATGATGGTATGTATATAAAGTTACTGAATTGTATCCCAAAGTTTATGTTATCTAATATATTTTATTCGTTCCGTTGTGAGTTTGTGAACTTCGTTTTCTTCTATTCTAATATTTCTTTCTATTCTCATCCTCTAACTTCTTTCTAATAATGATTCATTTTTTTGTGCAATTTTGGTTGGACGGGTGGTGTTATTAGTCGACTCAAAGAGTACGGAAATTCGGGCCATTACACCACCTCAGACCAGCTTCTCCAACCACGTGAACAATAAAAAGTGAGTTTTTACTTTATTTTATTTAGTTTAGGTAATTTGAAAATCTGATTTTTAAGTCAAGGAAAATCTGATTTTTAAGTTTATGAAAACAAGATTTATAAGATTATGAAGGTTTGATTTTTAATATGAAAAAGTTTTGATTTTTAAATAAGTAAAGTTATGGTTTTTAAGTATGAAAAAAAATATAATCTTTAGTCCATAAAGATATGATTTTTATAGAAAACTAGTCCATAAAAATAAGATTTTTATATAGAAAACTAGTCCATAAAAATATGATTTTTATATAGAAAACTAGTCCATAAATATATGATTTTTGTATAGAAAAACTAGTCCATAAAGATGTGTCTTCTAACAACATAAAGATGTGATTTTTAATAACATAAAAATATGATCCTTATATATGAAGTAGCGATATAAAAATATGATTTTTATATATGTAGCGAATTAAAAATGTGATTTTTATATGAACTATATAAGAATATGAAAATGTGATTTTATCCATATAATGTTAAAATAAAAATGTGATTTTTAATATAAAGAACATATGAAACAGATTGCGATGGAACCGAGGGAAGCGAACAGAATCCAAACCGTTAAATTAAAACTGACGGAGTGGAAACCAAAGGTGAGAATTCCTCACTCTAATTATTTTCTAGTTAAAAATATATACTAGGATGCAGACGGAGCTTAGTAGCTCCTGGCACCGTCGTCCACAGACCATGGACGACTTGTTTGATTGTATGGTGTTGTGAAAACTGATTGTGATGTGGAATGGAAAATAAAATATTGATGTGTTGAGCAAAATATTTTATCGTTAAAAATATAATTTTTAACATGTATATGAATAAAATAAATAATCATTTACAAATCGGATGATTTGTTTAAGTGCACCTATTTGATTGACATTGATTGGGACGATGTATTTTACACATCGCTCAACTGCACAAATAATATTTAGTGTTTGCTGATAGAAACCCCACACGGGTATTTGGATGATATTTGACGTACATTAATCCCAATTGTTTAGTTGTATGTCAATCGATTGGTTGACAGACTGATGTAAGCGTTGAATATTTATATTTAATGCTTATGTAGAATGCACTCTAGATGATGGTTGATTGTTTATCAATGTTGTCATATACATGTGTTGTATGAAATCCATATAAATAATATTATATGGTAATTGATTGTGTCTGATTCCAGTTCAGAAAGAATGAAGATTTTAAAATAACGAATAAATAAAATAACGAATATTTTAAAATAATGTACAGTAAAAGATCAAAATATGATTTTGATGTCCAATTTAGGATGGACACGAAAATATTGAAATATATTAAGCCGTGTTGATTTGATATGCGCCATTTTGACGCAAACGATATTTATATCGATTTTGTTCATTTTTAAAATGAATATCGAAAAGAAAATGATTTTAAAATATAATATTATGAAAATATTATCATTTATATATTAAAGATATTAAATATTAAATTTTGATTTAAAATTGAACATGAAGTTGGAATAGTTTTTAAAACGAATTTAAAACGATTTATAAAATACGTTTTATAGAAATCGACGAAATATATATAATATATATATTATATATATATACGGCCTGAATAGAACACGCCACACAGCGACCGTTCGCGAATTTTGACCATTAACTTCGAATTGACGTTACGGGAGATCCGACCGTCAGATTCTCCTAAAACCGAAACCATTGGGTTCTTATCGAAAAGAACTTTCCAAAGAAAATAACAGATTTGAAATATAACGGTTGGATTTGGAATTATGTCCAAATCAAATTTGGAAAAGGTCGTTGTAAGTGCAGTTCGATAACCGTTTATGGAAATCGACTGTACGGGACTTGATAAAATTATTAAAAATATTAATAATTTGTGTAAAATCATAATAAATGATTTGGAAAGAATTTGGATGTAAAATTCCATATTTGGAAAGATAAAATAAATTTTTATCGAAATGAACTAGTTATTAACTAGATTTGTAATCCAATTATTTTTGAATAAATAAATTTGATTGAGAATGGGTTTTAATATAACCAGAATTTCCAATATATAAATTGGAATGGATTTGAATCGAAATTCTCTTCGGAATATTTCGATATTGGATTCCGTGATTATACGGATATTGTTATGGAAATTTGGAATATATATATATATATATATATATATATATATATGTGTGTGTGTGTGTGTGTGTGTGTGTGTGTGTGTATATCGTTATTTCCAGTACAATATTTGTTGGTTTCAGAATTTGGTATTGAATATAAGCCGATATAATTTCTATTCAGAGCATTGTATTTAATATCGAATTGGATTTTGGGTTTGTCGTGAATGGTGACTTCACTAACACTGTTTTTAGACCTAGTTGAGAAAAAATAAATATTTTAATTAAGATTTAGTGAAATTTACCAATTAATTAATATTAAATTGGAATCAAATTGAATTGGATTTTGGGTTTGTCGTGAATAGTGTCTTCAATAACACTATTCTTAAACCCCATGTGAAAAGAATAAATATTTTAATTAAGATTATTAGATTTTCCAGTTAACTAACATTTAACTTGAATTAAAATGGAATGTGAGTTGGTTTATTGTGAACTGTGGTTTTGATGACATTCGTTCTTTAACCCCAAAGTAAAGTTTTCCAATTTAGTAAATTAAATTGGAATGGAATGGAATTCGATTTGATAATAATCGAAATGAACTTCTGTGGAGGAAGACTGTCAATATACATGGAATTTAAAAGGCTATGTCGTTATTCCATCTATATAATTAGTTGGATACGGAAATTGATATCGATTATATATTGATCTGTTTTCCGTGAATATTCCATAATTAATGGAATGTGATTATGGGTTTATCGTGAACTGTGTTTTCAATGACATTCGTTCTTTAATCCAGTTAAAGACAGAATTTATTTTCCTAAAGTTGAACAATCATTAAGAAATGATTTTCGAGATTAAAACTGAAATATAGTTTTAAAGAATCCTTAATTAGATTGGAATGAGAATGAGATAATTAAATTTATCGAATTTGTGAAATGATCAAGAATGGAGCATCAGCAGTTTTGCTCCAAGCGGTAGTTAAATCTTTAATTAGATTTGAACGGAAGATAGTAATTAATTTTGCCGATAACACGGTGATGTTGGATATGGAGTATTACCAGTTTGCTCCATGGTATAATTAGGTTGGGATTGGGAAATATAATAAATGATTACTTCGGTAAGGTCGCTAATCCCGACTAGTTTGGATAAACCTTAATTTGGTTTGAAATGATATCTAAAGGAAGAATAAAGAATAAATTTAAAAGAATTTATCTTTGATAAAATTAATGGGAACCTATCCCTAAAGATGTGAATAATGAATAAAAGAATATTCTGGATTGGAATGAGGCGTATGTTGTGTTTGTATAACACTTGTTTATAATATACGCGGGTTATTCGGAAAGTCCGGGTTTGTACCCATTCTGAATAACTGATTCGACGATAAGTCGAGGATGAAGACGGTGGTTGAAGACCGGAGGTCTTCACCTCGTTTGGATGATTATTGATGTCTTGATTGGGCTGTACACCCAAGACGAGGTTATAAGTGGTGATTGTCCAGACGTACTTGGAGATCGACCAGATGTGCGAGGACCTCTCTCATGTATTGGACATATGGGACGAGGAATAAGGTGCCTCCGGTTTCATTCAGACCCATACGAACTTGTAAATGGATGCGTGTCTAACATTGGATTTTATTCTGTGTTGATTGATCTCTATTAAATATATATCTGTTTGGTGGTGGAGAATTTATTCTCTTGCTTAACACCATTCTCTATGACGTACGAGCTTAGAGGTTATGTATTGATAGACATCAGTCGCATGGCGTGAATTGCCTGTATGGCATGCTGAGATGCAAATGATCAAGGCTCATGTTGAAAAGCAGAGTCTTGTGGTTAAGCATGGCTTTAAATAACATAGCTTTGTGTAGCGTTAATTCGCGAGCCTCACATTCCTGTGTGAACCAGAAACGGGAGAAGGACTGCAGGGAGGACTGTGCGTTTCTTTCTAGCTAGGAGTGGTGTCATGGTATGGAGCCCAGACATTTTACTCATGTGGATGTTGCATATTACTTGATGGATAGAGATGCGCCTCGGATATATTGGTTACTACGGAGCCAATGGATATTGAGTCATCTGGCATATTTATGCCCCATAAGGCAGGAAAACGCATGTTCAAGAGTTATGAATCCACCTTGCACTTAGTGTGGACCGGCCCTGTAGTTACCTAAGGGCTTGACTGAGTACTTGACCCTGAGGCTCGGGCTAGAGAATCTCGAAGCGGTAAGGACGATCCCTTGCCTTGGTTCACAGATGGAATCCAATTTCCAATACAACATTGTGCGGTTTTAACTGTAGAACTTGTATAGCGACATGATATATGGTACCCATGTCGTATATGTTTGATACATTTATATTTGAAGTTGATTTCTTCACTTATAGTAATAATAAAATATAAAATTTCGCATATCATGCATATTTGGCTATTATAAGGTAAAAATCTATCCTCCTGCTTGCGTTGCATTGTGTGATGGGACCTGAGTCTTATTTTAGCTTCATTTTTCTATTTAGCATTGCGATGTTTGTTATATGCACTGGTATTCCTGGGGGTAAAACCATTCCGTGTTATACGGCGTGGTCCCTTGATTTATCTAACTTTAAAATCAAGCTAATAACTGTTTTAGTTCTCACACCAGTCACATGACTGACATGGAGTTTATTGTTTTAACCTAAACTCTGGATGCCCCTATTTTCCATACGGGCAGCTAGTAGTTGGGTTTTGCAAATTGTTTCTTTTCCAGGATCCTAGATTTACAGCTGGAGCTATATTCAGAATGCTCTGTGTCCGCTTATCTCTTTCAGTTGTGTTATGTATTATTTTCCGCTGCATTGTAATTTGTAAATCTCTGATATTTTTCTGATGTATATTATTTATTCATACTCTGTTATATTCTTGGACTCTGATGTAAATTGTTGTAATAGCAATGAAATGTTCTTCTGTTTATGTTCCGATTTGTCATGTCCTCAAAGTAATCCGTTCTTTCTCTTCTCTTCGGAGACCGGGGAAGTTACGATCATTACTCATGGTATCGGAGCTTTGGTTTACAGAGCTCGAGAACAAGACACATTAGAACCGAACGGAAAAATTCATCAGAGATTTGATTAGTAATATCCAATGAGAATGACTCGTTAGAGATGAGATCAGTAGCTGTAACGACCCGTATTTTTGGTCGGTTTATTTTAAATATTTAGTAACGTTTAAATATTAAATTAGCAATATAAAAGAATTTTTATATTGAATTATCGATTTATAATCGATATATGATTTATTTCAATACATATAATTATTGAAATACGAGAACTGAAATAATTCAATTCGAAGATAAAACTGAATCGAAATGGTTCAGATGATCAATATATATTCTATTTGAATATAAACGACGATAATAGTAATTTATTGTTAAAGAATTTATTTGTTTTTGAATTTAAATTATTATATTGATTTAATATGGTTATTTTAAATATACGTTCAAAATAAATTTCAGAAAATATTCTGTTGAGTTTAGTATAACGCTATAACATTGGAACGACGGTCGGTACACTAAAATAGCGGTTCACGTTTTTAAATTGTGAACCCCGATCTATTTGATTGGTGGATAGGATCAAAATCAAATCGATATCTATTTAAAAAAGGGTAGAAATCCCTTTATTTCAAATCGTATTAATTGTAAATCAAATCGAGTTAAATCGAAATGAAATCAAATTAAAATTTGTCAATACTTAAGGGAACAAACATTAAAAACCGTTGTACCTTTTCACTTGCTCTCCATCTATATAATCAGACCCTTTCCACTTCTTTCTTTCGGAAAAACAAGAATAACAAATGGCCTCTGCCTAAAAATCTCCCTTCTTCATTCATAAGTAAATCGCGAATACCCCCTCCCTTCCCTTTAATTTCTTTTGTTCAACCCAATACTCCTCAACCGAAATCGAACGGAAATCACAAGACCTGGAAAGGGAGTGTCCAGACTCGAGTTCTTCGAGCAGCAATACTGGAGCGCGATTTGGAAACTCGAGATACCCTGGAACCTGAGAGGGTGCACTCGATAGTCATTTTCGAGTCCTTAGGGTTGGGTCTTGATGAAGTAGAAGTGGCATTGGAGTCGATTGCGATTTCAGCTAAGGCAGCGTTGGATTTAGGTTGAAATGGGTATTCACGTATAGATAAGATTCGACGGTGGAGCAGCGACTAGGTGGAGCTCCTCGCGATGGTCAGAAACGCTCATGATAGGAGCAGTGGTTGTGGGTATTTCGCGATGAAAGGGGAGTTCGTTTTATGAAGAGCATTAGCAATCGAGTTCGAGGGAGTCTGTAGATGATGGTAGCTCCTGAAAACATGAAATTTCGTGGTGGTGGAGTATTGCTGCTAATAGCAGGTCACTGTTAATCAGTTTGGAAAAGATCATTAAGGGATTAAGGTACCATTATTTTTAACTTGGAATTTATTAATATATTAGTAAAACTGAAATTCGTATAATGTTAGAATGAAAATTGATATTAACCGTTAATTGAAAAGAAGAAAAATTCATGTAGTAAATCAATATATGAATTTTAAACTTGATAAATGAAAACTAAACTTGGAATCATTTGCTTTTCAAAACCCTAAAGTTTATTGAACTAAATTTTAGTATATTTTTAACATGAAACCTTATTAAGGAAATTAATTTGACTTAATTAACTTGTTTAAAACTGTATGGTTCACTAGTGAAATATTAGACCAACCGTTAAGTACGAAATTAAGAAAAGGTTAGATTTTTTAATTTTGTCATTAGAAATCGTTGATTTAAAACAATGTGTAATTTATTTATACAAGGTTCAAAGATCTTGAAAACAAGATGGATTGGTCCATGACTACGAGTTAGTTGTGGTTTGGGATTCGTTGGAGTTAGCAAGAATTTAATTTAAAAGAGAAACTGGGATGGATTGCAAATAAAATCACGGTGAGTAAATCTCACTCACCTTTTATTTAGAATTATTTTTATTCGTTAAAAATAATTGTTTGATGCTTGTTTGAATGCTTTCTGGTTGATTTAAAAATATCAGTTATTTAGGGTTGACTATTATATATATATATATTGGTTTGGTGATTGGATTGTTCCCGCAGTATCATTAGCGGATGCCCGCAGTATCATAAGCGGATGACCCTACGCCTACGTATATAAGTGGATCCCCTTTTATACCGCGATATCCTGCCACGAAGCAGGATGGGTATTACTATGTTGACTAACATCTATGGATGCAAGGAAAACAGGTTGGAGGAATCCAACTGGATTCCTCAAAAATATATTATCTGTTCGTTTATTTGTTTACATATATACTGTCGTATAAGATGTGTTAGAAAATAAATAATTGGTTGTTTTGGTGTTTGAATTTCACTAGGCCCAAAGGTTGATATTTAAAAATATCGCGGAAAGGATATTTGAGATTTAAAAGGGAAATTCTATTTTAGAAAAATAGAATTTGAATTTTTAAATAGATTTGAGATATAAAGTTGTTTTGAAAAAAATAATAAAACAAGTAGTTCCTTTATAAACGAAGTTATAAATAGTTTGTTTATAAACGAAGTTATCATTGGATAGAAATAAAGTGAGAAAAGTTATCATTGGATAATTTGAATATTTAAATTCAAATGTGAATTTAAAAATAGAAATATGGAAATCGTTTTAAAGAAATAAACGATAGAGTTTATTCTGATGTTCAGAATAGAAATTGAACGAAAATAAATCGATAAGGATTTATGATTTGAATTCGATTTATCCGAATTTATTTAAATAGAAGTTAAATTGAATATAGAATTCAAATAGAGTTAAAATAGGAATTTCAAGTAGAATTCAAATGGAGTTTGAATATTTGAAATTCCAAATAGAATATTGAAAAGAGTTTGAATATTTGAAATTTCAAATAGAATTAAAAAGGAGTTGGAATATTTGAAATTTCAAATAGAATAAAAATGTAGTTTGAATATTAGGAATTGAAATAGAACTTCAAAATAGAATTTTCAAATAGAAATTGAATATAGAAATTCAAATAGAAATTCAAATAGAAATTGAATAAAGAAATTTTACATATAGAATTTGAATATAGGAATTCAAATGGAGTTCAAATATAGAATTTGAATATAGAAAAAATAAAGGAAATTCAAATACAGAATTTGAATAGAATTTGAATATAGAGGATTCAAATAGAATTTGAATATAGGGAATTTGAATATAGAAAATTCAAATAGAATTGGAAATAGAATTTGAAATAGAATTTCAAAATGGAAATAAAATTTCAAAATAGAACTCGAAATAGAATTTCAAAATAGAATTTGAAATAGACATTGAATATAGATCTCAAATAGAGTTGGAATAGGAATTTGAATATAAAATTCAAATAGAATTGAAATAGATTTGAATATAGAAATTCAATTGAAGTTTGAAAATAGATTTGAATATAGAAATTTAAATGAAGTTGGAAAATAGATTTGAATAGAAATTCAGATGGAGATTGAAAAGGAATTTGAATATAGAATTCAAACAGAAGTGAAATGAAATTTTGAATATAGAATTCAAATAGAAGTGAAATGGAATTCGAATATAGAATTATAAATGGAAGTGAAATAGATCAAAAATGTTAAGTTGAAATGGATTTGATATATATTAAAGATATATCAGAATGGAGTTGAATTTATTATAAACGAAGTTAAAACGTTTATATTTATAAATATAATCAAAATGAGCTCGCCGCAGCACGGCAGTTCGTAAATTGGCGATTCGAACTTCAATTGAGTATACAGAACTCAATTGAAGTCGGAATTCTTTGAAACAAGAAACGTCAGGACCGATTTGATAATAGTTTTCTAATGGAGGAGAAAAATATGGATTTCGTCGTATAGATTTTGAGTTATGTCAATGAAATGACCCGCAAATCCGTACCCTTTGAGTCGACTAATAACACCACACGACCAACCCAAAGTGCACAGAAATACGAATCATTATAAGAAAGAAGTTAGAGGATGAGAAATAGAAAGAAAGAAATATTAGAATAGAAGAAAACGAAGATCACAAACTCACAGCGGAACGAATAAAATATATTAAATAACATAAACTTTGCAATACAAATCAGTAACTGTATATATATACGTACCATTATCAGAGCACAACAATTTTTCCTGGAACAGTTATCAACACCTGTTTCCAGATACAACATAGTACACAGCGGAAAATATGACAGTCTATAGCTAACTGGTGAAGCCTTCTGCTTCAAACTCCTCCAAGTGAATCTGAAAAATCCCAACTACTTGACTGCCCGTACAAATTTGGGCACCCAAGAGTTTAGGGAAAACAAACAAAATAAACTCTGGGTCAGTCATGGGACTGGTGTGAGTAAACTCCAACCATTTGTTTAACTTTCAAAATCCTTTCGAAAGAAATGATAATCGTAAGACCGATCCACACATAAACACGGATGGTTTTTACCTTACGATAACCAAAATATTTTTGATATCAAATCCAGTGATATTATAATAATGTCTACATCAAATAAATAGAATCTAGCGGAACGCTTGCATCTCACGCTCCATATATAATATAAAATCAAAAACCGCAGGGCGCTTATTGGAGATTGGATTTCCAACATAACAAGGTATGGGACCACCTTCCGATAGTGTATCTCTAGAGACGAATACACTGGGTTCAACAAGAACATCTTGCAACCCGGCCCACACATGACCGACCACTCATTTCGCTTGAGTGTATCGAATGTATACCACCGACGGTTGGGATCAGCAACCGCCTCCCGAAAAGGGACAGCATCGATAGATTTAAGAAGCAAAAGGAATTTCTCTAGATAGGTGGTTATACATCCTAATGGGGGCGACCCACATAGCCATGCTGCCTGCCCGATTTTTGTCCAATTCCGGGTTGATGAGGCTTGAGGTTTGAATTATCTTCCAGAACATCTGGCCATCATTCACTTTGAATGCCACATCGTCAGATCCATCGGAAATCACTAATTGATTCCCAATAAAATACTCAGATTGTTAGGCTAAAGAAGTTTCCCTTCTATGCCACCAACTTCGTACGTTTGAAGAAATCAACGTACGTAATCCCTTTGGAAATACTCTGTCAGACACTCGTCCATACAAGTTGTCCTGGGTCTGGACAAACCGAAGGCACTATCCCGTAAACAGGATAGCCCTTGCATAACTCCGTTTTCCATTTTCTTCAGCATAAGTTGCTTCATAACGCTTACACCAATACGAAGTGGTTTTCAGATATCAAATCTGATCCCGGTCTCTCCATATTGACAACGGAGGTATATAAAAAGATAAAACTTTGATAGTCGGTGATTTAACTATCAAAGAAACATCCATACAATCAACGGTCCTATTTCCAAATGGAAATTCTATCAATCAAGCATCAAACAACACTGGGCCCTTTTTATATTAGTTCTTTATTACATTATCATTTCCAATTCCCATTTTCCACCTTTCGTGTTCTTTCAAAGCTCTATTTTCTCTCTTGATTATTGGGAAACATTTCCAATGTATATAATTCCTTTATTGAGAAAATATCTTTTACTCTAGTTAGAAAACATTTCTAAATCCTCTGAATTAACTGATGTTATAAACATCGTTATTATAACTCAAATCATAAATCATTCGTTAACTAACGATATCACTAACCAACCCTTGCTATCGAGCCTTAACCATTTCTCCGTCAATAATGCAGTCAGTCAAGTTGGGGTATAATTACCTCTCAGACCTTAACTGAACGACATTCTTAGCTTTGAAATAGTCAGAGCTCACAACTTTAAACCAAACATTGCTTACGCGACTCTCGGATTTGATCTACGAACACACCTTCTTTATAAAAATATTGATTATAACGGTAGCGTTATAATCGCTGTCTTCAAATGTTTGATTTATAAAACATTGTTTTCAACAACAGCGTTAAAACCGCTGTCTAGCATTATAGAACACTTATCATAACCTTAGCATTAAGATGGCTATTAAAACTGTTATTATAGCGACAGCGTTAAAATTGCTGTTTAGATTTACCAAGACATTTATTATAACAGCAGCGTCTAAAATTGCTGTATAGATTTACAACATCTATTATAACAACAGTGCTAAAATCGCTGTTTAGTTTTATAAAAGCATTTCTTACAAAGACAGTGTTAAAATCGTTGTTTAAAATTATAAAAGCATTTCTTATAACAACAGCGTTATGATTGCTGTTTTGAATAAAATACCGTGTGCGGCGCACATGCTTCCGTTGTTCATTTATAAACTCTGTTTATTTTAAACAATTCAAGTTCTCCTTTAAACATATTTATAAACTATACATTCTTCTAACCACTTAATTCGATTTCTATAAATCCCCTTTTTATATACATTTTATTTGCAAAATATTTCCTTGTTTTAAACTATTTATTCTTTTATTTTAAGCATTTGAAAATCTTTCTTTAAACTTTCCTCTGTAATTTGCTAAATTCGGATCCATTTCCAAATATTGGTTTCAAAACCGCTACTCACTTTCAAATATACATTCATATTTGAACTCACCTTTTAATTTATCCAATGGTTAATGATCCACTTAATTTATATCTTTATTTATAACATTTTTCTTGGTTTACCCAATGGAATAGGTTTCCATTTGCAACTCAATGAAAAAGAAATTATTTCTAATTTGGAAATAAACTCTGCTTTTAAATTCTAATTTCCTTTTTCACATTCGATGATATTTTACGGTATCTAAAATACCAGGTTCCTAAGGCCAGGGTAAGCCAAACACACAAATTCAACCATGGATAATGTAGCATAACATATATCACCATCAAATAAAACAGTAAATAAAATGTTGAGGGATCCAGTTGGATCCCTCCAACCTGTTTCCCTGCATCCACAGATGTTAATAACATCAATAATATTATTTCACATCAAAATGAAATGTCAGAACTAATAATCGATCAACGATGTAATCCTATCAACCAATTCAACCAAATTTACCAACTATTCAACCAATCAACCATTGCACATTATAAAAATATTTAAAACTCGTTTATATATAAAAATATAAACGAGAGGGAGTTAGTGAGTTTACTCACCTTGTCTGCAGCGAACGATTTTGCTTTTGGTTTCATTTAAAATCAAACAACGTTTGATTTTCTTTTTCTATTGAAATTCCAATAGCTCAATTCTTGGCCTTGTCAGTTGCACAATGAACTTTGTCGCAATAATTCCAATGTGACTGATTCCATTTGGTTCTGATTTCATCTCAAGCATATTAGTTTCTTCGGGTGTTTCTACTTGCATTAAGAAACTTCCTTTTGGAGATGCCTTCTGCTTCACCAGCAATTCATCCCTCATAGTAAAATAGATTCCTACTGAAACAAATATAAGGCCACTGTTCCTCTTCTTTCATTACTCCTCAAAATCCCCTTTCAAAAATACCATCGTCCTTCCCTATTTAACCACAAAGCACGCCCAGAACTCCATTCGAAATCCGGGTATCACCCATCATCTCTTCATCATCATTTTGGGTTTCGTCAGTTCAATAGTTATCTGAATTGAGATTATCCCCTAATCCACAATTTAATGTTTACTAACCCTTGTACTAACTTAGCCAAAGTCAGCGATACCATCTACAACAAAATAATGTGAACGCCTTTCTCCTTCAAAAATCCACCGCCGCCTAGAAATGCAGATCGCCAGAGCTCCTGACGAACCCTCCACCAAAACCTCCTCCGCGAGCCGCCTCCTTGCTTCCACCGTCATGCTGAACCCTCCACCCCTCAACCACTGCTCTCGCCACAGTCAGCCGGAGCTGCAATCGATCACTGTGCCGGCTCGGCCATTCAGAGTTGCCCCTCGAGTTCGCGTCGAACTGTCAGCACCTCGCTACTTAGTGCAGACATGGAACCTGAATCCCACAAGAACCCACAAAAACTCTCCCTACAGTGCCAAAAACGAACTGTAACCGAACCCCTTCCTTGCCAGATCCCAACACGAGATAACGTTTGGTAAATGAGAACCCAGGTGAAGAGGGTGGTGAAGCGATAGCCGTTGGTTTCGTAAATGGGAACAAAACAAAACCAGTGAAGATCTATCTTTTTTTAAAGCTGCGTTTATTTATTTATGGAATGGCATCATTTGTTCATTGAACAGAACCAGTGCATTCTTTTATGTTTATTTATAATAATAGATAGCTTGGGCGTCACGACATATAGGTTTAGGCTAGTATAGGGTTGCATTGTTTATTCATTACTTTGTCGGCAAGGAGTCAAAAATAGACGTGGTCAGCACGGTAAAGGAAAGCTTGAATAACATACGTGGAGAGCACGGCTGATATACGTGGAGAACACGTTGTTGCAAAGCTTATAGGTTAAGATAAAAATGCTACGGTAACAACTTTTGATCTATAGAAGAACCATGAGCCGGGGTTTTTAAATGTAAAAATAAAGAAAAATATAAGTTTCACTTATATCCTTCTATTCGATAACCATTTTATAGTAAACCATACCACGTGTTTTGTCGAGATTTGGTTTCTGATTATAAAGATTTCGTTTACGTTCGAGCCGCTACAGACAGAAGTAAGAATATGATCGTGTCCAGTGAGGTACCACGATCCCAAAAATATAATAACATCGGTAGTTTAGCTTATACTTTGAAAGCCCAGAATCACCGATATAGGGTGCAAAATATCTCAAATAAAAAGTTGCATATTTACTTAATTAAAAATTACAGTAAAATTATAAAAATTAAATTATAACTATCTCTCTAAAGAACCTCGTCCAAATTTGTAACCAATCTCTAGTTATATTTGAATAACCATTACGGCTTAATTACGAACTACCGCGACTATTTCGAGCTCGTTTAAATTATATATATAAACTATACGTTAAAACTCTATTTTAAATAAATATTTCTATATATAATTCAAATAAAATATTTAAACCCATTTAAATATTTGGGATTTCAACGCTAAAAATCTGGGTCGTTACATTCCTTCCCCCTTAAAATAATTTCGTCCTCGAAATTGCTGAGGTAGGAAAAGATGCTACATACCCTATTTACTAGATCAAAAATCTTCTTCTTTTTTTTTCTTTTTTTTTTTCACTTCTTAACTTCAGTTTAACTGGACCAATTTATTAAAATATCAATTTATTCTTACTAACGAAAATTTTCAAAAATTCTGAAAAATTTCTAACACTTTAAATTCTGAAAAATTTCGGCAGCATCTCCTCTGCACGGCTCAACCGGTACAACCACAACTCGCCTTTCTAGGCCTTCTCCAATCCAAAAGAAAATCAAAAAGCCAAGTGGCTTGCCCCATAGGCTCATAAAATCATCAACCCAAACAATATTGTAAACATGTACCTTTTTGTCGGGCATAATTCTATCTCTTGCATTTGCTTTCATTCAATATCTGCTCAGTACGCATATATTTCCAATAGTTTCCCAAGTCAATTCAACTTCCACTTTATCAATCCAAGTCTGATTCTCATTTAAGCCAACCCACCTATTATACTTGAATCCAATTCCACCGTAGTTTAATTCCAACCACATCATCCACTATATATTCAACTTGTTCACACATTAGTCGAATATTTATAATCCGAATCTCAACATTTCTTTATTTACTTCATTCGAAATAATTTCTAATCTAATCCACTTTTAATTTAACTCGACTTAAGTTAAATTTCAATCTATTCAACTTATACAAATTAAATTTGAATTTCAGAATTCAAATTTCCGGGTTTTATTTCAAATTAGTTTGAAACCATATATATTTATATACATATATATATAATCAACTCAATTCAAAACATTTGAATTTTTAAAACATCTTGTCCTTTTCAAACAAAAATTTTCCTTTCCAAATTACTATGGTAGCAATCCGTCACTTAGGAACTCGAAAATGAATACCGATAATGTCGCGACCCATTATCAGAATTATTTTCTCGCCCCTGAAGTGATTTCAGTGCTTAACCCCTTTCAAAAATCATTTAGATCGATTCTATTTCCAAAATCCCTTTAAAATAATGCTATATTACATTTAAAAATAGTTTAGAACATATTTCTAAATACCCGGGATTTAAATTCCAATTCTGAACCGAATCCAATTGTAATTCAGTTTATTTGTATATTCCATCCTTATACAAATCTCATTTGATTATATATACGCTTATCTAAACATTATAATCTTATTTGATTATTATAACAATAACAACCAATAATTCTAGAAAATTATTTCTTTATATTAAAATAGTCTTTGGGCAAAATTATTTAATTTACCCTCTTTTGAAACGATACTGTGTCGAATTGTTTTGTCCGAGAGTTTAGAAACACCTATCGATACAGTTGTACAGCCTGTATCGACCAGAATTCATAAATCACTCAACAAACCAGCCAACACAATATAAACAATTTCTATATCAAATTTACAAATACGCGCTCATACAAATACACTCAAACTCAACCTAGGGTGTTACTAACCCCATCTCTATTGAGTTACGCCACAGAGCCAAGGTTATCACTCAACCTTCAGCTCTGATACCAACTAAAACGACCCGCAAATCCGTACCCTTTGAGTCGACTAATAACACCACACGACCAACCCAAAGTGCACAGAAATACGAATCATTATAAGAAAGAAGTTAGAGGATGAGAAATAGAAAGAAAGAAATATTAGAATAGAAGAAAACGAAGATCACAAACTCACAGCGGAACGAATAAAATATATTAAATAACATAAACTTTGCAATACAAATCAGTAACTGTATATATATACGTACCATTATCAGAGCACAACAATTTTTCCTGGAACAGTTATCAACACCTGTTTCCAGATACAACATAGTACACAGCGGAAAATATGACAGTCTATAGCTAACTGGTGAAGCCTTCTGCTTCAAACTCCTCCAAGTGAATCTGAAAAATCCCAACTACTTGACTGCCCGTACAAATTTGGGCACCCAAGAGTTTAGGGAAAACAAACAAAATAAACTCTGGGTCAGTCATGGGACTGGTGTGAGTAAACTCCAACCATTTGTTTAACTTTCAAAATCCTTTCGAAAGAAATGATAATCGTAAGACCGATCCACACATAAACACGGATGGTTTTTACCTTACGATAACCAAAATATTTTTGATATCAAATCCAGTGATATTATAATAATGTCTACATCAAATAAATAGAATCTAGCGGAACGCTTGCATCTCACGCTCCATATATAATATAAAATCAAAAACCGCAGGGCGCTTATTGGAGATTGGATTTCCAACATAACAAGGTATGGGACCACCTTCCGATAGTGTATCTCTAGAGACGAATACACTGGGTTCAACAAGAACATCTTGCAACCCGGCCCACACATGACCGACCACTCATTTCGCTTGAGTGTATCGAATGTATACCACCGACGGTTGGGATCAGCAATCGCCTCCCGAAAAGGGACAGCATCGATAGATTTAAGAAGCAAAAGGAATTTCTCTAGATAGGTGGTTATACATCCTAATGGGGGCGACCCACATAGCCATGCTGCCTGCCCGATTTTTGTCCAATTCCGGGTTGATGAGGCTTGAGGTTTGAATTATCTTCCAGAACATCTGGCCATCATTCACTTTGAATGCCACATCGTCAGATCCATCGGAAATCACTAATTGATTCCCACAAAAATACTCAGATTGTTAGGCTAAAGAAGTTTCCCTTCTATGCCACCAACTTCGTACGTTTGAAGAAATCAACGTACGTAATCCCTTTGGAAATACTCTGTCAGACACTCGTCCATACAAGTTGTCCTGGGTCTGGACAAACCGAAGGCACTATCCCGTAAACAGGATAGCCCTTGCATAACTCCGTCTTCCATTTTCTTCAGCATAAGTTGCTTCATAACGCTTACACCAATACGAAGTGGTTTTCAGATATCAAATCTGATCCCGGTCTCTCCATATTGACAACGGAGGTATATAAAAAGATAAAACTTTGATAGTCGGTGATTTAACTATCAAAGAAACATCCATACAATCAACGGTCCTATTTCCAAATGGAAATTCTATCAATCAAGCATCAAACAACACTGGGCCCTTTTTATATTAGTTCTTTATTACATTATCATTTCCAATTCCCATTTTCCACCTTTCGTGTTCTTTCAAAGCTCTATTTTCTCTCTTGATTATTGGGAAACATTTCCAATGTATATAATTCCTTTATTGAGAAAATATCTTTTACTCTAGTTAGAAAACATTTCTAAATCCTCTGAATTAACTGATGTTATAAACATCGTTATTATAACTCAAATCATAAATCATTCGTTAACTAACGATATCACTAACCAACCCTTGCTATCGAGCCTTAACCATTTCTCCGTCAATAATGCAGTCAGTCAAGTTGGGGTATAATTACCTCTCAGACCTTAACTGAACGACATTCTTAGCTTTGAAATAGTCAGAGCTCACAACTTTAAACCAAACATTGCTTACGCGACTCTCGGATTTGATCTACGAACACACCTTCTTTATAAAAATATTGATTATAACGGTAGCGTTATAATCGCTGTCTTCAAATGTTTGATTTATAAAACATTGTTTTCAACAACAGCGTTAAAACCGCTGTCTAGCATTATAGAACACTTATCATAACCTTAGCATTAAGATTGCTATTAAAACAGTTATTATAGCGACAGCGTTAAAATTGCTGTTTAGATTTACCAAGACATTTATTATAACAGCAGCGTCTAAAATTGCTGTATAGATTTACAACATCTATTATAACAACAGTGCTAAAATCGCTGTTTAGTTTTATAAAAGCATTTCTTACAAAGACAGTGTTAAAATCGTTGTTTAAAATTATAAAAGCATTTCTTATAACAACAGCGTTATGATTGCTGTTTTGAATAAAATACCGTGTGCGGCGCACATGCTTCCGTTGTTCATTTATAAACTCTGTTTATTTTAAACAATTCAAGTTCTCCTTTAAACATATTTATAAACTATACATTCTTCTAACCACTTAATTCGATTTCTATAAATCCCCTTTTTATATACATTTTATTTGCAAAATATTTCCTTGTTTTAAACTATTTATTCTTTTATTTTAAGCATTTGAAAATCTTTCTTTAAACTTTCCTCTGTAATTTGCTAAATTCGGATCCATTTCCAAATATTGGTTTCAAAACCGCTACTCACTTTCAAATATACATTCATATTTGAACTCACCTTTTAATTTATCCAATGGTTAATGATCCACTTAATTTATATCTTTATTTATAACATTTTTCTTGGTTTATCCAATGGAATAGGTTTCCATTTGCAACTCAATGAAAAAGAAATTATTTCTAATTTGGAAATAAACTCTGCTTTTAAATTCTAATTTCCTTTTTCACATTCGATGATATTTTACGGTATCTAAAATACCAGGTTCCTAAGGCCAGGGTAAGCCAAACACACAAATTCAACCATGGATAATGTAGCATAACATATATCACCATCAAATAAAACAGTAAATAAAATGTTGAGGGATCCAGTTGGATCCCTCCAACCTGTTTCCCTGCATCCACAGATGTTAACAACATCAATAATATTATTTCACATCAAAATGAAATGTCAGAACTAATAATCGATCAACGATGTAATCCTATCAACCAATTCAACCAAATTTACCAACTATTCAACCAATCAACCATTGCACATTATAAAAATATTTAAAACTCGTTTATATATTAAAATATAAACGAGAGGGAGTTAGTGAGTTTACTCACCTTGTCTGCAGCGAACGATTTTGCTTTTGGTTTCATTTAAAATCAAACAACGTTTGATTCTCTTTTTCTATTGAAATTCCAATAGCTCAATTCTTGGCCTTGTCAGTTGCACAATGAACTTTGTCGCAATAATTCCAATGTGACTGATTCCATTTGGTTCTGATTTCATCTCAAGCATATTAGTTTCTTCGGGTGTTTCTACTTGCATTAAGAAACTTCCTTTTGGAGATGCCTTCTGCTTCACCAGCAATTCATCCCTTATAGTAAAATAGATTCCTACTGAAACAAATATAAGGCCACTGTTCCTCTTCTTTCATTACTCCTCAAAATCCCCTTTCAAAAATACCATCGTCCTTCCCTATTTAACCACAAAGCACGCCCAGAACTCCATTCGAAATCCGGGTATCACCCATCATCTCTTCATCATCATTTTGGGTTTCGTCAGTTCAATAGTTATCTGAATTGAGATTATCCCCTAATCCACAATTTAATGTTTACTAACCCTTGTACTAACTTAGCCAAAGTCAGCGATACCATCTACAACAAAATAATGTGAACGCCTTTCTCCTTCAAAAATCCACCGCCGCCTAGAAATGCAGATCGCCAGAGCTCCTGACGAACCCTCCACCAAAACCTCCTCCGCGAGCCGCCTCCTTGCTTCCACCGTCATGCTGAACCCTCCACCCCTCAACCACTGCTCTCGCCACAGTCAGCCGGAGCTGCAATCGATCACTGTGCCGGCTCGGCCATTCAGAGTTGCCCCTCGAGTTCGCGTCGAACTGTCAGCACCTCGCTACTTAGTGCAGACATGGAACCTGAATCCCACAAGAACCCACAAAAACTCTCCCTACAGTGCCAAAAACGAACTGTAACCGAACCCCTTCCTTGCCAGATCCCAACACGAGATAACGTTTGGTAAATGAGAACCCAGGTGAAGAGGGTGGTGAAGCGATAGCCGTTGGTTTCGTAAATGGGAACAAAACAAAACCAGTGAAGATCTATCTTTTTTTAAAGCTGCGTTTATTTATTTATGGAATGGCATCATTTGTTCATTGAACAGAACCAGTGCATTCTTTTATGTTTATTTATAATAATAGATAGCTTGGGCGTCACGACATATAGGTTTAGGCTAGTATAGGGTTGCATTGTTTATTCATTACTTTGTCGGCAAGGAGTCAAAAATAGACGTGGTCAGCACGGTAAAGGAAAGCTTGAATAACATACGTGGAGAGCACGGCTGATATACGTGGAGAACACGTTGTTGCAAAGCTTATAGGTTAAGATAAAAATGCTACGGTAACAACTTTTGATCTATAGAAGAACCATGAGCCGGGGTTTTTAAATGTAAAAATAAAGAAAAATATAAGTTTCACTTATATCCTTCTATTCGATAACCATTTTATAGTAAACCATACCACGTGTTTTGTCGAGATTTGGTTTCTGATTATAAAGATTTCGTTTACGTTCGAGCCGCTACAGACAGAAGTAAGAATATGATCGTGTCCAGTGAGGTACCACGATCCCAAAAATATAATAACATCGGTAGTTTAGCTTATACTTTGAAAGCCCAGAATCACCGATATAGGGTGCAAAATATCTCAAATAAAAAGTTGCATATTTACTTAATTAAAAATTACAGTAAAATTATAAAAATTAAATTATAACTATCTCTCTAAAGAACCTCGTCCAAATTTGTAACCAATCTCTAGTTATATTTGAATAACCATTACGGCTTAATTACGAACTACCGCGACTATTTCGAGCTCGTTTAAATTATATATATAAACTATACGTTAAAACTCTATTTTAAATAAATATTTCTATATATAATTCAAATAAAATATTTAAACCCATTTAAATATTTGGGATTTCAACGCTAAAAATCTGGGTCGTTACATTCAAAATCAAATTTTCAGAAAAACAGCGCCATAACCATTTTAAAACCATAACGGTTTGTTTAATTTTATAAAAGGATTTTAAGTGAATAAAATCCGAATTTCTATTTAGAAAATTTCAGATTTGAGTTGAAAATTATATGTGAACTCAAGTAGGGTAATGAATTGATCTTTGAAATAGAAATCAGATTTTTGATTTATTGAATAGAATTAACTATTTTGAAAAGTAATTAGTTAATGAGATTTCGAATTGATATTGAGCTTTGAATAAGTGAATTCGGTTTGAAAATTTATACTCGAAATTGAAAAGGAAACTAGAATTGAAATTCAATTTTGTAACGAGTAAGTTAAATATTTTATTTGAACATGTTATGTTCAAACAAAGAAGTGAAATAGGCAAAATAGCTAATTAAAGAATAAATGAGCGAAACTGAATTCAAACGAATGGATTGAGTTGAACTGAACTGAAAACAGGTGAACATGTGTTAGACAGGTATGGGATGAAGTATATAAAGGTTTTAATTTATGTGCCCGACAAAAAGGTACATGTTTAAATTCATATATGAGATTTTATGCGCCGTATCGGCAAGCCAGTTGGCTTTTTCTTTTTCTTCTGGATTGGTGAGGGCCATGGGAGGCTATTTGAAATATCCTGATGCTCCCGGTACAAGGGAGGTTATGGCGAAATTTTCCGGGAATTTAAGGAGTTAGAATATTTTTAAGATAATTTGATAGTTAGAAATCAAGGTATCGATATATATTGAATTCGATAAGGAAACGAAATAAAAAAATAGAATATTGTAAACAAAAAAGGGGAAATCTGTAAATTAGAAATAGAAAGCGAACCATACACATGTTTTAAAAACGATTAGTTTTGCCGTTTTGAAGTTGAGGATCTTTTCAGTCAAGGTCTGAGAGGTAATTTTACCCCAACTTGATTGATTTCATTTTTAATTGATAAATAGCAAGATCCAATCTCGAAGAGAAGTGTTGGATAATAGTTAGTTGAATAAAATATTTTGGTTTGTTGTAACGATGTTTTACACAGCATTCGTTTTAACCCAAGTGTTGGAATTTTGGAAATATAACAGTAAATATTTCCTGAGTATAATTAAAGTAGTCGGGAAAGAGATAAGTGATTGAAATTTGTTTTCAATTACAAATAGAATATATTTTCTAAATATAGAAAATAATAGAAGGCGATATATGGAAATGTTTTTCCAAATAGCGTAAGAGGCCAGGATGATTATCGAAATTATTTAGTTAACAAATATTGACAGAGAATTAGAGAAGTGAATTAATTAATGAAATATTAATTAACAGGCCCAGTGATTGAGTGATGTTATGGATGAATGGATGTTTGTTTATTTTTCTTCGATAGTTAAATAACCGACTATCGAAGTGTTTGCCAATATCGTTGTCAATATGGAGAGACCGGTTGGTTCATTATCCGTGAACCACTTCGTATTGACAGTAGCGTTGCGAATTAGATTATATGAAGATAATCGAAGACGGAGTGAAGTGTAAGGGCTTTTTCTAGTAATAGAAATTGTGCCTTCGGTTTCGTTCAATCCCAGAACGAACGTATATGGACGAATGTCTGACAAAGTATTTCCAATGATCGAATGGGTTGGTCTGTATAAATATATATGGTTGCAACGGATTTATTCCCTTAGCATAATATCCACAATATTTGTGCAAATCAATTAATGATTAACGGATCTGACAATGTGGCATTTAGAGTGATTGTGCTATCAATGAATGGCAAGTGAGCGTAGCCTCAGGCCTCAACAACCGGGAAATGACAAAAATCGGGCAGGCAGCATGGCTATGTGGGTCGCTCCCATTAGGGTGTATAATCATCTATGTAGAGGTTCACTTAATTCCTTATTTTATTCGATGTTGTCCCATTCGGGAAACGGTTGCTGATCCCAACCGTTGGTGTTATATATTCGATACACTCAAGCGAAATGAGTGGTCGGTCATGTGTGGGCCGGGTTGCAAGATGTTCTTGTTGAACCCAGTGTATTCCTCTCTGGAGACACACTAGCGGAACGTGGTTCCATATCTTGTCATGTTGGAAATTCAATCTCCAATAAGCGCCATGCGGTTTTTTATTTTTTTACTATGTGGAGCATGAGATGCAAGCGTTCCGCTAGATTCTATTTATTTGATTTAGACACTACTGTAATATCATTGGATTTTTGTATCAAAGTGTTTTGGGTTATAGTAAGGTAAAAACCGTCCATGTTTATGTGTGGACTGGTCTTGCTATTATCTTTTCTTTCGAAAGGATTTTGAAAGTTAAACAATTGGTTGGAGTTTACTCACACCAGTCCCATGACTGACCCAGAGTTTATTTTTTTTGTTTTCCCTAAACTCTTGGGTGCCCAAATTTGAACGGGCGTCAAGTAGTCGGGATTTTTCAGATTCACTTGGAAGAGTTGGAGGCAGGAGGCTTCACCAGTTAGCTATAGACTATCATATATTCCGCTGTGAACCATGTTTGTATCTGGAAACAGGTGTTTATAACTATTCCAGGAATAACTGTTGTGCTCTTATGATGGTATGTATATAAAGTTATTGATTTGTATTTCAAAAAGTTATGTTATTTAATATATTTTATTCGTTCCGTTGTGAGTTAGTGATCTTCATTTTCTTCTATTCTAATATTTCTTTCTTTCTATTTCTCATCCTCTAACTTCTTTCTAATAATGATTCGTATTTCTGTGCAATTTGGGTTGGACTTGTGGTGTTATTAGTCGACTCAGATAGTACGGATTTGCGGGCCTTTACAGTAGCATCCTAGAATGAGTTCAAAGAGTTAGTTTTTAAAATGAAAATGAAAATAAATTTTGTTTTGAAAATTTAAATATTATTATACGAACTTCAATATTATTTTTATATTGATTTGGACAATCGAGTATATACAGATTTTGCTTATACGCGTCATGAACGTATATTCGAAGTCTCAAATATAATGGATAGATATAGAATCACACACAGTAGTCACCGGAAGATGATTTTGATGATTGAGTACTCATCATCAGAGTTTATGTTCGAGTTTCGAGAGTGGGATATCTATATATTTCCAATTGACTGGTGTGAGAACCAAAACTAGATAGGATTTACTGTTGTGATTTGTCACTAAAAATACGATGTTTGACTATATAAAAAAATATGAATGAAAAACTAATCTACTAATTGACTGATGATTGTGTTGTGTGAATATTCATTTAAACCAACATGTAAATGAATGGTAAACTTACCCAAATTGAATCAAATATTGAACTGATTTGAAAATTGTTTGAAATTGCATGCACCTACATTGAATAGGTCATAGCAAGAATGCTAGAGAAGAGGAATAAAATTGTATGTCTGACAAACAGGTACATGTTTACTAATTTATTGGGTTTGGATGATTTTATGAGCCGATTGACCTTTTCTTTTTCTTTTGGATTGGTGAGGTCCCTGTGAGGCAAGTTGCGGTTTTAAAGGTCTCCCCGTACAAAGGAGGTTATGGCGAAATTTTTCAAAAATTTAGGGTGTTAGCCAAATTTTTGAAAAATTTGAAAATTCTTAGAAACTGAAAAGTTGAAGAATGGACGCCAGAATGAAAGTTGAGTTGGTTAGTTAAACTACTTTTAGCTCCGTTCCTTTTCGAGGACGGAAAGATTTTAAGTGGAGGAGATTGTAACAACCCGGAACATCGGAACCAATATAAAAATTTTATTTTAGCAATTTTAACGGATTTTGAATATTTAAAATGATTAATTTTAAATAATAACGACTAAAAAATTATTTAAATCGAAGTTAGAACATATAAATTTATTTTAATTATATAATGAGCCTGAAATGGCAAGGTAGTTTGAAAATTCGATTTTAAATTCCAATTGAATATACATAATTTAGTATAAGTCAAAATTGGACGAAATAAGAAATATTTGAATCTGATAAATAATATCTTTCTAATGAATGTAACAAACTGTGATTTCACTTTATAAATTGAAAGATATATCTAGTTTAAAATTCAGAAAAGTCGCTGTGGAATTTATATATATATATATAAAGCCCTTAAAAATAGCCATTTTGCAAACGATCTCTGTTTTCGATGAAACCACTTTTGTTAGATCCGGAATGTCGAATTATTGCTAGATTCCAATTTTCAGAATTTGTGGAATTAATATGTGAGCGTGGCAAAAGAAAACGTGTTTTATCAATTTCAGTCAAATTGGATCAGCCAGAAAATGACCATTTTTCAAATGGTCTCCAAATTCGACGAAATTAGTTTTGTTAGGACCGTATCGCCAAAACACAGCTAGATTTATTTTTCTAGAACATTTGGAGTCAGTGTGAGGCCCCGATGAATTAAAACGTACACTAAAATCAAATTTGAAAGGTATATTATTTTATATTTTAAATTTGGTAAAAAGCTGTCGAAACGATAGAATTGACTTACGGGATATATCTCATTGTGTCCAGTATGGGGGTAATTAGCTAAAGGCGGCAGTCGGTTGGTTCGATTTGGAGTCCGAACGAAAAAGTAACTTTATGGAGATTAATTAAATAAATTTATTTATTTAATTATAAAAGAGCCCCTCTTTTTTCTCCCCTCATTCCTAGTCAAACCCGATTTTAAAATAAAAAAAGAAAGAAAATGAAGTCGCACCCCGTAGCCCCTCCACGACGGACCACAACGTGCCCCCTGGCGTCGCCTGAGCCCCTCCCCGTCCTCATCGCCGGCCACACACCTCCCCTAAATTTGAACCTCCACAGCCCCTTTCCCTCCCAAAACCCACGCCCTAACCTTGGACCGCCGCCGCCACTCTTTCCTAGGCCCGCCTCCAACCTGCTGACACGCCACCATCGCCTCTTCACCTCAGACCCGCTCCTCTAACCACGTTAACAATAAAAAGTTTGTTTTTACTTTATTTTATTTAGTTTAGGTTATTTAAAAATCTGATTTTTAAGTCTAGGAAAATCTTATTTTTAAGTTTATGAAAACATGATTTTTAAGATTATAAAGGTTTGATTTTTAAATAGTTAAAGTTATGGTTTTTAAGTATGAAAAAAATATAATCTTTAGTCCATAAAGATACGATTTTTATAGAAAACTAGTCCATAAAAATATGATTTTTATGTAGAAAACTAGTCCATAAAGATATGATTTTTATATAGAAAAACTAGTCCATAAAGATGTGATTTTTAACAGCATAAAGATGTGATTTTTAATAACATAAAAATATGATCTTTATATATGAATTAGCGATATAAAAATATGAATTTTATATATATAGCGAATTAAAAATGTGATTTTTATATGAATTATATAAGAATATAAAAATGTGATTTTATCCATATAGTGTTAAAATAAAAATGTGATTTTTAATATAAAGATCGTATGAACAGATTGCGATGCAACCGATGGGAAGCGAACAGAATTCAAACCGTTAAATTAAAGACTGACGGAGTGGAAACCAAAGGTGATAACTCGCCACACTAATTATTTTCTAGTTAAAAATATATACTAGGATGCAGACGGGGCTTAGTAGCTCCTAACACCGTCGTTCACAGACCATGGATGACTTGTTTGATTGTATGGTGTTGTGAAAATTGATTGTGATTGTAATGTGGAATGGAAAATAAAATATTCGTGTGTTAGACAAAAAAAATTATCGTTAAAAATATAATTTTTAACGTGTATATAAATAAAATAAATATTCATTTATAATTCGGATGATTTGTTTATGTGCACCTATTTGATTGACATTGATTGGGACGATATATTTTACACATCGTTCAACTGCACAAATAATATTTAGTGTTTGCTGATTTAAAACCCCACACGGGTATTGGGATAATATTTGACGTACACTAATCCCAATTGTTTAGTTGTATGTCAATCGATTGGTTGACAAACTGTTGTAAGCATTGAATATTTATATTTAATGCTTATGCAGTATAGAATGCACTTTGGATGATGGTTGATTGTTTATCATTGTTCTAATATACATGTGTTGTATGAAATCCACGTAAATAATATTATATTGTATTTGATTGTGTCTGATTCCAGTTCAGAAAGAATGGATATTTTAAAATAACGAATAAATAAAATAATGAATATTTTAAAGTAATATTCAGTCAAAGATCAAAATATGATTTTGATGTCTGATTTAGGATGGACATGAAAATATTGAAATATATTAAGCCATGTTGATTTGATATGTGCCATTTTGACGCGAACGATATTTATATCGATTTTATTCATTTTTAGAATGATTATCGAAAAGGATGATTTCAAAATATATTATTTTGAAAATATTATCATTTATATATTAATGATATGAAATATTTAGTTTTGATTTAAAATTGAGTATGAAGTTGGAATCGCTTTTAAAACGAATTTAAAACGATTTATAAAATACGTTTTAAATAGAAATCGACGAAATATAATATATATATATTAAATGGCCTGAATCGAACGCGATGCGACCGTTCGCGAATTTCGACTATTGACTTTGAATCGACATTACGGGAGATCCGACCATCGGATTCTCCTAAAACCAAAACTATTGGGTTCGTATCGAAAAGAGCTTTCGGACGAATATAAGAGATTTGAAATCTAACGGTTGGATTTGGAATTATGTCCAAATCAAATTTGGAAAAGGTCGCTGTAAGTGCAGTTCGATGACCGTTTATGGAAATCGACTGTACGGGCCTTGATAAAATTATTAATAATTTGTGTAAAATCATAATAAATGATTTGGAAAGAATTTGGATGAAAATTTCCATATTTGAAAAGATAAAATTATATTTTTATCGAAATGAACTAGTTATTAACTAAAGTTATAATCCAATTTTTTTAAAATAAATAAATTGGATTGAGAATGGGTTTTAATATAACCAGAGTTTCCAATATATAAATTGGAATGGATTAGAATCGAAATTCTCTTTAGAATATTTCGATATTGGATTCCGTGATTATACGGGTATTGTTATGGAAATTTGGAAGATATATATATATATATATATATATATATATATATATCGTTATTTCCAATATAATATTTGTTGGTTTCAGAATTTAATATTGAATGTAAGCCGATATAATTTCTATTCAGAGCATTGTATTTAATATCGAATTGGATTTTGGGTTTGTCCTGAATGGTGTCTTCATTAACACTGTTCTTAAACCCAGTTGAGAAAAGAATGAATCTTTTAATTAAGATTTAGTGAAATTTACCAATCAATTAATATTTAATTGGAATTAAATTGGATTGGATTTCGGGTTTGTCGTGAATGGTGCCTTCAATAACACTATTCTTAAACCCCATGCGAAAAGAATAAATCTTTTAATTAAGATTATTAGAATTTCCAGTTCACTAACATTTAATTGGAATTAAATGGAATGTGAATTGGGTTTATTGTGAACTGTGTTTTTAATGACATTCGTTCTTTAACCCGATTTGCAGTGAAATGTGATTTGGAATTTATAAATCTTTATTCTAAGATTTAATGGAATTTCCAAAGAAAAGTTTTCCAGTTTAATAAAATAAATTAGAATGGGATGGAATTCGATTTGATAATAATCGAAATGAACTTCTGTGGAGGAAGACTGTTAATATATATGAAATTTAAAAAGGCTTTGTCGTTATTCCATTTATATTATTAGTCGGATACGGAAACTGATATCGATTATATATTGATCTGTTTTCCGTGAAGAATCCATAATTAATGGAATGTGATTATGGGTTTATCGTGAACTGTGTTTTAAATGACATTTGTTCTTTAACCCAGTTTAAAACATGATTTATTTTCCTAAAGTTGAATAATCATTAAGAAATGATTTCCAAGATAAACACTGAAATCGAGTTTTAAAGAATTTTTAATTAGATTATAATGAGAATGAGATAAATAAATTTATCGAATTTGTGAAATGGTCGAGAATGGAGTATCACCAGTTTTGCTCCAAGCGATAGTTAAATCTTTAATTAGATTTGGACGGAAAATGGTAATTAATTTTGTCGATAACACAATGGTGTTAGATTTGGAGTATTACCAGTTTGCTCCATGGGATAATAAGGTTGGGATTGGGAAATATAATATACTTCGGTAAGGTCGCTAATCCCGACTAGTTTGGATAAACCTTAATTTGGTTTGAAATGATATCCAAAGGAAGATTAAAGAATAAATTTAAAAGAATTTATCTTTGATAAAACTAATGGGAACCTATCCCTAAAGATGTGAATATTGAATAAAAGAATATTCTGATTGGAATGAGGCGTATGCTGCTTTTGTGTAGCGCTTGTTTATAATTTACGCGGGTGATTCGGAAAGTCCGGGTTTATACCCATTCTGAATAACTGATTCGACGATAAGTCGACGATGATTACTGATGTCTTGATTGGGCTGTACACCCAAGACGAGGTAATAAGTGGTGATTGTCCAGACATACTTGGATATCGACTGGATATGCGAGGAACTCTCTCCTGTATTGGACATATGAGACGAGGAATAAGGTGCCTCCGATTTCGTTCAGACCCAGAACGAACTTGTTAATGGATGTGTGTCTGACATTGGATTTTATTTTGCGTTGACTGATCTTTATTTAATATATATCTATTTGGTGGCGGAGAATTTATTCTCTTGCTTGACACCCTTCTCTGAGACTTACAAGCTCAGAGGTTATCTATCGATAGACATCAATCGCATGGCGTGAATTGCCTGTGTGGCATGCTGAGATGCAAATGATCAAGGCTCCTGTTGAAAAGCTGAGTCTTGTGTTTGATGAACAAGGCACGGCTTTAAATAGCATAGCTTTATGTAGCGTTAATTCGCGAGCCTCACACCCCGATGTGAACCAGAAACGGGAGAAGGACTGCAGGGAGAACAGTGCTTTTCTTTCTAGCTAGCAGTGGTGTCATGGTATGTAGCCCAGACATTTTACTCATGTGGATGTTGCATATTACTTGATGGATAGAGTGGCGCCTCGGATATATCGGTTACTACGAATCCGATGGATATTGTGTCATCTGGCTCATTTACACCCCATAGGGCGAGGAAATGCATGTTCAGAAGTTATGGATCCACCTTGCACTTAGTGTGGATCGGTCCTGCAGTTACCTAAGGGCTTGACTGAGTACTTGACCCTAAGGCTCGGGCAAGAGAGTCTCAAAGCGGTAAGGACGATCCCTTGCCTTGGTTCACAGATGGAATCCAATTTCCATTACGACATTGTGCGGTTTTAATTATAGAACTAGTACGGTGACATGATATATGGTACCCGTGCTGTCTATGATTGATACATTTATATTTGAAGTTGATTTATTTACTTATAGTAATAATAAAAGATAAAATTTTGCATATCAAGCATATTTGGCTATTATAAGGTAAAACTCTATCCTCCGGCTTGCGTTGCATTGTGTAATGGGACCTGAGTCTTATAATAGCTTAGCATTGCGTTGTTTGTTATATGCACTTGTATTCTTGGGGGTAAACCCGTTCTGTGTTATACGGCGTGGTCCCTTGATTTATCAAACTTTAAAATCAAGCTTATTACTGTTTTAGTTCTCACACCAGTCACCTGACTGACCTGGAGTTTATTGTTTGAACATAAACTTTAGGCGCCCTTATTTTCCACACGGGCAGCTAATAGTTGGGTTTTTCAGATTATTTCTTTTCCAGGATCCTGGATTTACAGCTGGAGCTATATTCAGAACGCTCTATATCCATTTCTCTCTTTCAGTTGTGTTATGTATTATTTTCCGCTGCATTGTAATTTGTAAATCTCTAATGTTTTTCTGGGGTATATTATTTATTCATACTCTGTTATATTCTTGGACACTGATGTAAATTGTTGTAATAGCTATGAAATGTTCTTCTGTTTGTGTTCTGATTTGTCATGTTCTTAACTCAATCTGGGCTTTCCCATAAGGGCGAGTTTGGGTCGTGTCAGAATTAATAATAAAACTGGAGAATTAATAATAAAATAATAAAACCCTCCACTACTATATAATATGTTTTTCTCTTCCCAAACCCTCATTATTCTTCTTCCTCAAAAACAGACAACAGCCCTCACCCTCTCTCAATCCGTAGACAATTATCCAAAACGGTTTCTGGTTATTGTAGATCAAGATGATCTCCACCTACCATAAAAAGTCCACAACCTATCGTCGCATGGATTCGCCGGAATCTCAATCTAAAGCCAGAAAACATGTTTTGCTTTTGGGAAAATTGTTGCCAATCCGCGAAGAATTAGGTGATGGCCCAGCTGAGGAAATTGTAGGGGAGAGAGTGCTCTACGACTTTTTCTTTGGATGCTCGACCAGATACTGACCGTGGTGGCTAGAAATTCAAGATGAATGGAGACCGACGTTTATGGGTAGCAGCGGAATGATTTTGGCGAAATCCGGCAAGGTGGAGCCATGTCAGGCGGTGGTGACTGAAGGTGATCGGTTCTGGGTTGCACGGCGGTCCGATCTGTGGTGGTCCGCGACCACCTGGTGCGGCGGTGGTGGAGATAGGGCAGTCGACGCCGATTTGGGGCTCTGGCCGATTTTTGGCGATTGGAGGCGACTGGGGAGGTGGCGTTCAAGGCAGAGGTGCGGCGTGGAAGGGCGGAGCGACTGGATGTGCTGGCTCGGCCAACGGCGGCCTGACGGTGGCGCAACAGCGACGAGATGGAGGATTGCTGAGTTGAACGTGAAATTAAAGGGTAATTAGGATTTTTAATTTAAATTAATTATTTTAATTATCTAGTCAGTGTTTAAACGCTAATATATTTCACGTACGAACTCGAAATTGCATGAAACTGGACCCGTTGCGATCGTGGAGTCGACAGCTTCACAACAACACTAACCGGGTCTAATTTGGAGCAAGTTAGAATTTGGGGCAAATTCAAACCCAAATGGTTCCAAAATCGCCAGTTAAAGACAAGCGGAGTGGAAACCAAAGGTGAGAACTCCTCACTAAAAACTCTGCACAGTTATTTATTTATTTTCATAACTGAAAAATATATCGAATTGCCAGTGTATATTTTTATCAGTTTAGTCATTATAAATTGTACACGGTACCTGTTAGATCACCTTTCTTGTCCACAAACAATGGATGATTTAAATTGGCTATATTGTGTGTTGTTTGTGATGTTGAAATGTTTAACATATTACAGATAATGTTAATATTAATGTACTAGTGTAATTAAATTATAAATATTCATTTATAATTTGAACAGTCAAAATTGGTTAAATAGAAAACAATTCAAACCGAATTAGAATTGGTTAAATTTATTAACCAATGATTTATTTAATTAAACTGTTGTTGTTTGAAAACCCCACATGGGTATTGGGATGATATTTGACATACACTAGTCCCAATATTTAGTTGTATATCGATCGACAGATTGACAGTCTGTGACGAGCGTTATTTATTTATTTTAATGCTCTCACAGTTGTAAATTTCCCTCTGGATGTGAATGGACTGTTTGATGATTGTTTATCATTATTGTTGCATACATGCGATATATGAAATCCATATAACTGAAATTATATGGTAATTGATTGAGTCGCATTCCGATTCAGAAATAAAGAGAATTTTAAAATAAATGACATTTTAAAATAAAGAATATTTTAAAATAACGATTATTTTAAAATAAAGAATCTTTTAAAATAAAGAATATTTTAAAATAACGAATACTTTAAAATAAAATTCAGTGAAGAATAAAATTATGATTTTGATGTCCGATTTTGAATGGACACAAATGTATAAAAAGATGAAGCCGAGTTAAGTATAGAAACGCCATTTTAACCCGAACAGGTTTATCGATTGATTTTATTCATTTTATAATGTATACCTAAGAGAAGTGATTTCAAAATCTAAAATTTGGAAAATATTATAATTTTAATATGATAAAGATATAGAATATCAATATTGATTTAAAATTAAAAATGAAGTTGGAATCATTTTAAAATGAATTTATAAAATACATTTTAATTGGAAATCGATGAAATATATATAATATATATTATATATATTTAATGGCCTGAATAGAAAGCGCCGCGCAACGAGCGTTCTCGAATTTCGACCATTAACTTCAGATTGATGTAACGGGAGGTCCGATCGTCGGATTGTCCTAAAACTGGAACCATTGGGTTCGAATCGAAAAGAGCTTTCCAATGAATATAAGAAGTTTGAAATCTAACGGTTGGATTTGGAATTATGTCCAAATCAAATTTGAAAAAGGTCGCTATGGATGCAGTTCGATGGCCTTTATTGGAAACCGACTGTACGTGCCTTGATAAAATTATTTAAAAATATGGAAAAATTATGTGAAATCATTAATAATTTGGAAAGATTTTGGATGAAAAATTCTAAGTTTGAAAAGAAAAAAATGTTTTATCGAAATGAACTAGTTATTAACTAGAATAATAATCCAATTTTTTTAAATAAATAAATAAATTGGATTTGTAAATGGTTTTAACATAACCAGAATTTTCCAAAGTATGAATTGAAATGGAAATTATCTTCGGAATATTTCGATAGATATTATTATGGGAGTTTGGAAGATATAAATATCGTTATTCTAAATATGATATTTGTTGATTTCAGATTTTGATATTGAATATAAGTCGATGTAATATCTATTCAGGGCCTTTTATTTAGTGTTAAATTGGATTTTGGGTTTGTTATGAATGGCATCTTTAATAGCATTGTTCTTAAGCCCAGTTGAGAAAAGAATAAATCTTTTAATTAAAATTTAGTGAAGTTTTCCAATAAGTTAATATTTAATTGGAATTGAATAAAAAATTGGATTTTGGGTTTGTCGTGAATGGTGTCTTAAATAACACTATTCTTAAACCCAGTTGCGAGAAGAATAAATCTTTTAATTAATATTTATTGAAGTTTTCCAATTAATTAATATTTAATTGGAATTGAATAAAAGAATTGGATTTTGGGTTTGTCGTGAATGGTGTCTTAAATAACACTGTTCTTAAACCCAGTTGAGAAAAGAATAAATCTTTTAATTAAGATTTAGTGAAGTTTTCCAATTAATTAATATTTAATTGGAATTGAATAAAAGAATTGGAATTTGGGTTTGTCGTGAATGGTGTCTTAAATAACACTATTCCTAAACCCAGTTGAGAAAAGAATAAATCTTTTAATTAAGATTTAGTGAAGTTTTCCAATTAATTAATATTTAGTTGGAATTGAATAAAAGAATTGGATTTTGGGTTTTTCGTGAATGGTGTCTTAAATAACACTGTTCTAAAACCCCGTGTGAAAAGAATAAATCTTTTAGTTAAGATTATTAGAGTTTCCAATTACGTTTAGTAATTGGAATAAAATTAAATGTGAATTGGATTTATTGTGAACTATGTTTTTAATGACATTCGTTCTGTAACCCGATTAACAGTGAAAATATAATTTGAAATTTATAAATCTTTTATTAAGATTTAAATGGAAAATTTCCAAAGTAAAGTTTTCCAATTTAATAAAAGAAATTGGAATTGAATAGAATTAGATTTAATAATAATCGAGATGAGCTTCTGTGAATGAAGACCTTTACTATATATGGAATTTAAAAAGGCTTTGTCGTTATTCCATTTATATTATTAGTCTGATACAAAAATTTATATCGATTATATATTGATCCGTTTACCGTGAAGATTCCATAGTTAATGGAAGATGATTTGGGTTTATCGTGAACTGTGTTTTAAATGACATTAGTTCTTTAACCCAGTGAAAGATAAAGATTAATTTCCTAAATTTGAATAATCATAAAGTAATGATTTTTGATATTAAAACCAAATTGGAATTTTAGTAAATTTTTAGTTAGATTGAAATGGGAATGAGATAATTAGATTTATTGAATTCTTGAAATGATCGAGAATGGAGTAGCACCAATTTTACTCTAGACGATAGTTAAATCTTTAATTAGATTTGAACGTACAAAGGGTAATTAATTTTACTCAGTACACAGTGGGTGTTTAGATATGGAGTGCTACCAGTTTTTCTCCAGAGGGTGAAAAGGTTGGGATTGGAAAATAATAATGATTATTGCGGCAAGGTTCGATAATCCCGACTAGTTAATAAAATCTTTTGAAATTGATATACAAAGGAAGATTAAAGAATAAATTTAAAAGAATTTATCTTTGATAAAATTAATGGGAATCTTTCCCTAATAATGAGAATATTTTATTAAAAGAATATTTTGAATTGGAATGAGGCATATGATGTGTTTTTATGGCACTTGATTATAAAATACGCGAGTTATTCGGAAAGACCGGGTTTAACCCATTCTGAATAATTAATACGACGACCAAAAGTCGATGATGAAGACGGTGGTTAAAGACCGGAGTTCTTCACATCGTTTGAGTGATTACTGATGTCTTGATTGGGCTGTACACCTAAGACAAGGTAATAAGTGGTAATCGTTCAAACGTGCTTGGAGATCGACAGATATGCGAGGACCTCTCTCCTGTATTGGACATATGGGATAAGGAATAAGGTGCCTTCGGTTTCGTTCAGACCCAGAACGGACTTGTAAATGGATGTGTGTTTGACATTGGGTTTCATTCTGTGCCAATTGATTTCTATTATATACATATATCTGTTTGGTGGCGGAGAATTTATTCTCTTACTTAACACCCTTCTCTGAGACGTACGAGCTAAGAGGTTATATATTAATAGACATCAGTTGTATGGCGTGAATTGTCAGTGTGGCATGCCAAGATGCAAAAGATCAAGGCTTTTGTTGAAAAGCAAAGTCTTGTGGTTGATGATCTAAGCACAGCTTTAATTAGCATAGCTTTGTGTATACCGTTAATTCGCGAGCCTCACACCCCGGTATGAGTCAAAAACGGAATGAAGACGGCAGGGAGTGCATGCGTTTCTTTCTAGCTAGAAATGGTGTCATGGTATGGAGCCCTGACATTTTTACTTATGTGGATGATGGATTGCGAGGCGCCTCGGATATTGGTCTCTACTGGATAAGTGATAGGTCCGATAGGACCGGGAGACATATTGTTTAGGAATAACCAATCCACTAAAGTATGTGTGGACCGGCCCTGCCGTTAACCAGGGCTCGCCAGCGTCCGAGTCCTGAGGCATTTGCTAGAGTGTCTCGAAATCAGTGAGGATGATTCCTAGCCTCGACTCATGATGGAAACCCAATTTCCAATATGACATTGTGGATTTGATTGTAAACCTATATATAGCGACATAGTATATGGTAGCTATGCCATCTAGGATTGATACATTTATATTGAAAAGTGTTTTAAACTGACTAGACACTAATAATAATATCAAATAATTTTGTTTTATACGTACCAAGCATATTTGGCTATTATAAGGGAAAACTCTATCCTCTGGCTTGCGTTGCATTGTGTGATGGGACCTGAGTCTTATAATAACTTCATTTTGCCAAAAAGCATTGCGTTGTTTTAATTTAAATTGAGATTCATGTGGAGCAAACCCGTTCCGTGTTATACGCCGTGGTCCCACGATTTCCCAACTTTTATATTAAAGATTAATAACTGTTTTAGTTCTCACACGAGTCCCATGACTGACTCAGAGTTTTTTGTTTCAACCTAAACTCATGGTGCCCCTATTTTCCACACGGGCAGTCATTAGTCTTGGTTTCACAGATTTTTCTTTCACAGGATCCTGGATTACAGCTGGAGCTATATTTGGAAAGCTTTGTATCCGTCTATTTCTTTCTGTTGTGTCAGTTGTTGTATTTCCGCTATGCACTGTATTTATATATTTAAATTTTCCGCTGCTATGTATTTTAATCTCTGATATTATTTTTCCGCTATGTAATATTTATTCATACTCTGAAATATTCTTGTACTCTGATGTAAATTGTTGTAATAACAATGAAATGTTCTATTGTTTATGTTCCGATTAGTCTTGTTCTCAGCTCAATCCGAGCTTTCCCGTAAGGGCGAGTTTGGGTCGTTTCAATTGATGAAAATAAATGACATGTGATTCAATTAAATTTGAACGGAATGTCATGAAAATTGGTATTGAAGTAAGTAAATAAATATTAGCATATGGAATTTGCTTGTGCATATTTGGTGTATGTTATAGCATGTTTAAAAGTAAGAAAACTGGTTGTATATCCATATATAAATGGATTAAATAAAGTTTGGATGGAAGATAAATTAGATGCATGTAATGTCAATTGTAATTCATTCAGATAAATGGAATAATATGTAAATTAAATTTAAATGGGTGATTGGATGTTGAAACTGATGATAGCTTATTAAATGTTGAAACAGATAATATTCATGTATAGCATGTTGAATATCGAATTTATGCGTTCACATAAGTAAATGAATGAAACGTTGTAACAACCCGCCATTTTAAACCCTGTAAGCTAATAGCAATCCGTCGTTTTGAACGCTTCGAGTCGGTTTAATCACCGACGTGGGGCGGTCAAAATGGCCCTGTAAGCCAATAACAATCCGTCGTTTTGAACGCTTCGAGTCGGTTTAATCACCGACGTGGGGTGGTCAAAATGGCGGGCAGTTACAAATGTTTTATAAATTTCATGTTTTGAGACTTATGTGTTGGAATTGAGTAAGTACAGGTAGATGGAGCTACTTGGCTTGAGTTTGATTGCGTATATTGCATAAAATTAGGTGAACTTACTTTATAACACTTATATAAGATATCCTAAGCAATATAAATTTGGTTTATGAATTAGATTTTTTGACCGTGCGAGTCGATGTATATATATTTGTTGTTTCTGTGATATCGCAGAAGTCCCTTTGCACAAGGGAAACTATGCCAAAGAATTTCAGAAACTTAAGGTGTTTGAAAATTTTCAAAATTTTTGATAATTTTCGTTAGTAAGAATGAAGTAATATTTTTATTAAAATTAATTGGTTCAGTTGAAACTGAAGGCAAGAAGTAAAAAAAAAAGATTTTTAACCTAGTTAATAGTGTTTGTAGCATTTTTTCTACTATAGTAAATTCAGGAACGAAATTCTTTTAAGTGGAGAGGAGTGTAACATACCCAAATTTTTAGTTGCTAATTTAAAAACATTAAAATTGGTTTTAAATGTTGTATTGGAAATATAAAAGGATTTTTATAAGGAATTTATTTATTTAAGAATGACGTTTGAAACGTATAATTTATAATTAAGTTTAAAACGAACTCGTAATGTCGCGGTAGTTCGTAATATTATGTTTTGAACTTCAGTTGAATATACAGGATCCATTATAAATCAGATTTCATTGAAACAAGAAACTTTCGAAACTATTGAACTATATTTTTCTAATGGAAGTGAAAATTTAAAATTTCGTCTTATAGATTGTGAGTTAAGTCCAAATCAATTTTTCTGAAAGTCGCTATGGAATCGTTTATAAACCATAACGATTTATTAAATAAAATAAAAGGATTTTAATATAAATTGAATATCGATTTAATGATGAAATTTTATAATATTGAGTTATAAATCCAAATATGCTTATTTTGAAGCTATATGATGTTCTATTCAGATATACACGATAATAATAATTTATTAATATTAAGTTGAATTGTTTTGAATTTATTTATTTTTTATCTTTTTATTCAAGCCTTAAAAATAGCTTTTTTGCAAACGACCTCCGTTTTCGACGCAACGAGTTTCATTTAATCCGTAATGTTAAATTACTGTATGAAAATAAATTTGGCGATGATTCGATATTGTATGTGACTGAGGTAGTCATAAATGCACAGTCAGTTTGCGTAGCGATTCGAATTTAACTTAATCTGAAAGGAATTTGTACGTAACTTGAGATAACAATCGAATTTAGACGTGAGACCTGTTCCGTTGAATTTGTATTGAAGTTTAGAGTCAGGATATATATAGTTCGTTATTTTTGGAGATCAAGTATTTTGGTGTTCAAAATAGTGTCGTTTTACGTTAAAAAAATAATCGTTCTGGGGAAACAGTCTCGGAATATGATGAAACTTGTGCCATTGGATCCGTATCAGTAAGTTATTATAGGATTTCGATTTTTGTATTGATCTGACTTACTGTTTGATCTTGTGAATGGTAAATGCCAAGATTTTTATTTAAATCATTTTATCAATTTAATATGGAATTTAAGAATAACCAATTTTCAAACGAACTTGGGTTTCAACGAAACTAATTTTATTAAATCCGCAGTGATTAATAATTTTAAGATTTCAAGTTAATTGGATTTTTTTGTGATCGTACGCAGTATGAATGTGTATTATTTAACGTTTGAAATTATAAAGGAAGTTCTACAAACAGGCTCAGAGTTCGAAGAAACCTATTCCATCATGTCTGGAATATTAAATTATTCTAGGATTTCAATTTTTTGTCTCAATTGGAGATCATATATAGTCGTTTTAACGTATTACTTCGACCCTAAGTTTCATAATATAATATAATATAATATTAGTATATCTCTCTATATATACAGTTCCTAACCCTAATTCTCCATCGCGTGGTCAAAATGGTTCTGAGCTGCCACTTGACATTTCGAACAACTAAAACTTTACGTTTTTGTTCCAGTTTATCTCCCAATTTGTCAATCGAATTCGAAAATCTTCAACTACAAAAATCTTCCACTCAACGAGATCTACAACCTATATGGTTATGATGAAATTTGGTTTCGCCGATTGAGAGAAATCGATGCTGAAAGTCGGCAACATCGATCTCGAATTCTGATGGGAAGAAGGCATCGAGTTTAGTGATACTACAAGCGAAGCACAGCGACCTTGATGCACTCACACTGGCGGTCTTCGATGGCTGTCGATGATCTGAACAGCGGTGGGTGGTGGAGCCGTACGTGAGAAGCTTGGTTCGAATGTCAGTATGGAGCGAGCACATGGAAGGGAATATCAGCCTGGGTTAAGAATAAAATGCAATTTGGTTAATAATTTTTTTATTAAGGGGTTATTTAAATTAATTAAATAGTATAATTATAATGGTCATATCTTGTGCATATATTATTAGATTCCGACGACACCGATCACCTTGGAATCGTACCGAGGAGGTCTATGTTATGGAACTGATGTGGCTGAAAACAGAGATATAGGTGTTTCACGATAAATTCAAATGCCTATTTGATTTTAAATGAAACGAAAGTAGAATCATCAACTGCAAAATGTATGTGAGTAAACTCACTATCTCTGGCTCGTTTGTATTTTTTATAAACAAGTTTACATTAATATATAGTGATTTCAAGCTGTGGGATGGTTGTTTGGGTGGATGGATAATAAATTGGTTGAAATGGTTAATATAGTTATATATATAATTATTGGTTGATCATTAGTGATATTTACCATGATATCTCATATTAGAATGAAACTGATGTTTTTTACATTAATTAACACCTGTGGATGTAGGGAAACAGGTTGGAGTGATCAAACTGGATTCCTCAATATTTATATTACTGTTCTTCATTTATGCTGATACATGATGTGATATATAAACTATGATTGATTATGTTTTGTCTGAATTGCAATGGCATTAGAATTTTTGTATTTAAATACCATAAAATATTTTCGAATGTAGAAAAGGAATTTGGGTTTTAAAAGTGAATTTTATCTCCAAAATAGAAATTATATGTAACAACCCGAAAATCTGGGCCAGTTTAAAATTTTTATTTTGGCAATTTTAGCGAATTTTGATTATTTAAAATGAATTATTTTAAATAATATCAACGAGAAATTTATTTTGAATAGAATTCGAACGTATATATTATATACGTCATCGTTAGAATATAAATATTTATTTTAAATTATATAAGGAATTGGTAATGGCGCGGTAGTTCGATAATTCGATTTCACACATCAATTGAGTGTACCGGGTGCAAAACAAACCGGATTTTAGTGAAACAAAAAAATAATAGGATCTAATTGAGGATATCTTTCCAACGAATCCGAAAAATTGAAATTTCATAGCGGGAATCAAAAGATATGTCCAGTTGAAAATTCTGAATAGTCGCTATGGAATTCAGGCCCTTAAAAATGGGAATTTTGCAAACGACCTCGGATTTCGACGAAACCACTTTTGTTGGGTCCGTGATGTCAAATTATCGCTAGGTTTCAAATTTCATAATTTTTCGAATCAATATGTGAGCGTGGCAAAGGAAAACGTGTTTGACCAGTTTCAGTTGATTTTAATCGACTGGAAAATGACCATTTTTCCAACGGTCTCAGAATTCGACGAAACTAGTTTTGTTAGGACCGTATCGTCAATACGAAGCTAGAAAATAATTTTCTGGGATTTATAGAGTTCGTATGTGACCTCGGTAAATTGAAATGCGCGTTCAAATTCAATATATAGAGTTATATGTTGATTTTGACGAAAACTGATTGTAACGATCGAATCAGCCTACGATACATATCCCATTGTGTTCGGAATGGGGGTAATTAGCTATGGACAACAGGCGGTGGGCCTCGTTTAGAGGTCAAATGAAAAAGTCAACTTTTTGAAATAAAAAAATTAAATAAAAATAATAATAAAATCTCTCTCTTCTCCTTAAATCCCTCTGCCCCCCCCCCCCCCCCCACGTTCTTCTATCGACTAACGAAAGAAAAGAAGAAAAAAAGAACGCAGAGAGGAGCGACGGGATCGAGCGCCGCCACCCCCAGGTGGCGCGCCGTCCACCTCGCCCCCCTTTCTCCCTCCCCCTCTTCTTCCTCTTCCTCCTCCTCCTCCCTCGTGCGAGACCCCCTGCCCTGTAGCCGTTACCACCCAAAACCCTAGCCCCTGGCCACCGTTCGAACCCCTTCCGCCGCCCAGACACCTCCGCCGCCACCTCTGGAGACCCACCGCCGATCCTTAGCCCCAAACCCCCTCCCCAAGCCGCTGTAAGTTTTTTTCTTATTTATTTACTTTGTTTTTATTATTTTTATTTACGTGGTGTAACTAAAAATAATATTCTCAACTGAAATAACCTTGTCGTAAGGTGTTCGATCTATATGTATGAGCATTGAAGTTATTTTCAGTTTTAGAATTAAAAAAAATGGATTTTTACTTAGGGTAAATATTAAAAATATGATTTTTATAAAGTAACAATATAAAAATATAATCTTTTATATTGTAGAAGGATAAAAATATGATTTTTACATTATAGAAATATTAAAAATTGGATCTTTATATATGTAGTGAATAAAAAATATGACCTTTATATAGTAGAAGATATAAAAATACTATTTTTATGTAAGTAGTGTATTGAAAATATAATTTCTATAAAATAGAAAATAAAATCTTTATATTTGAAAAGGCGAAATCTTTATGTAGAGAATAACGATGTAAAAATAGAATTTTTATCTATATAGTAGCAATGTAAAAATAGAATTTTTATCTATATAGTAGCGATGTAAAAATAGAATTTTTATCTATATAGTAGCGATGTAAAAATAGAATTTTTATCTATATAGTAGCGGTGTAAAAATAGAATTTTTATCTATATAGTAGCGATGTAAAAATAGAATTTTTATCCATATGGAGTGATTATAAAAATATGATTTTGAATTGAAAGTGAACAAATGAAAATGTGATTTTTATTATAAAGACAACAGTATAAAAATGTGATTTTTTTTATATATGTAGTGGCTACGGGCAACGAAAGTAACAAAAGGCGAGAACAATGATGATTTCCTACATTAGAAGTGTCATGGAGTTGGGACAGCTATTGGTGAGAAATTCTCACTCTAAATTTCTTTTTCTAGTTATATATATATATATGCTAGGATACAGACGGTGCTTAGCAGCACCCGACACCTATCATCCACAGACCATGGATGGCTTGTATGCTTGTTTGATGTGTTGTGAAATTTGTTTGTATTGTTGATGTGAAATCGATAATAAACGTGGATAGTTGAAATTAATTGATTATCGTTAAAAATATAATTTTTAACGTGAAAGTGAATAAATAAATATTTATAAATAAATCGGCCGATTTGTTTATATACACTGATTTGACTGATATTGATTGGGTTGATAAATTTTACACATCGCCCAACTGCACAAATAAAAATCTATGTTTGTTGATTTGAAACCCCACACGGGTGTTGGGATGATATTTGAGTACACTAATCCCAATTATTTAATTATATGTCGATCGATTGGTCGACAGACTGTGTAAGCGTCGATTATTTATATTTGATGCTTATGCAGTTGTGTGGTGCACCTTGGATGATGGTTGATTGTTTATCATTGCTATTATATACATGTGGTGTATGGAATCCATATAATTAACATTATATGGTGATTGATTGGGTCTCATTCCAATCTGGAAAATAATGAATATTATAAAAGAAAATTCATGTGTTGAATATAAAAATAGTCATGTGTTGACGATGTTCATATGTTGAAACTGTTCATGTCTTGAGTAAAATATTTTAAAAATAAAATTTACATCTTTATCATATTTAAAATTAGAACTACTTCACGGTGGAGTCTAATTGAAAATCAAACGATAGATACCATAATTTTATAAAATATTTTACATAATAAAAACAGACGTGTGTTGAGAGAAATATAGATTCATGTGTTGAATAGAATAAATATTCATTTGTTGAATAGAATAACGAGTTTATTGAAATATATAAAGCCGTGTTGATTAGAGTTGCGCCATTTTGACGTGAGTGATATTTATATCGATTATATTCGTTTTTATAATGAATATAGAAAAGGTAGTGATTTCGAAATATAACGTTTTGAAAATACTATCATTTATATAGTAATGATATGAAATATTCAATTTTGATTTGAAATTGAATATAGAGTTGAAATGGTTTTGAAAATGAATTTAAAACGATTTATAAAATACGTTTTAAAAGGAAATCAACGAAATATATATATATATATATATATATATATATATATATTATATAATGGCCTGAATAGAACGCGCCGCGCCGCGGCAGTTCGTGAATTTCGACCATTGACTTCGAATTGACGTTGCGGGAGATCCGACCATCGGATTCCCCTTAAACCGGAACCGTTGGGTTCGTATCGAAAAGGGCTTTCCAATAAATATTAGAAATTTTAAATCTAACGGTTGGATTTGGAATTATGTCCAAATCAAATTTGGAAAAGGTCGTTGTAAGTGCAGTTCGATGGCCGTTGATGGAAATCGACTGTACGTGCCTTGATAAAATTATTAAAAATATCTATAATTTGTGTAAAATCATAAGAAATGATTTGGGAAAAATTGGGCTAAAAAATTCCATATTTGAAAAATAAAAATATATTTTTTATCGAAATGAACTTGTTTTGAACTAGAATTAAAATCAATTTATTTTTGAAATAAATAAATTGAATTTGAAAGTGATTTTAAAAATAATCCATATTCCCAATACGTGGATTGGACTGGAGTTGAATCGAAATTATCTTCGGAATATTTCGATGTTGGATTTCGTGACTATACAGATATTGTTATGGGAATTTGAAAGATATATTTATATCGTTATTTCCAATACGGTATTTGTTGGTTTCAGAATTTGATGTTGAATATAAGCCGGTATATTTTCTATTCAGAGCCTTGTATTTAATATCAAATGTGATTTGGGTTTGTCGTGAATCGTGTTTTAGATGGCATTGGTTCTTTAACCCAGTTAAAGGCAGGATGTTGATTTTTGAAAAGATTAAAACTAAGTTGAGTTTTAATGAATCTTTAATTAGATTAAAATGTGAATTGATAATTTAAATTATCAAATCTGAAAGGTGATCGAGAGTGGAGTACCACCAGTTTTGCTCCAAAGCGATAGTTAAATCTTTAATTAGATTTGAACGTGAAATGGTAATTAATTTTACCGATAACACCGTGGTGTTAGATATGGAGTATTACCAGTTTTGCTCCATGGGATGAATAGGTTGGGATTGGGAAATAAAATAAATAATTACTTCGGTGTGGTTCGCTAATCCCGACTAGTTTGAAATGATATCCAAAGGAAGATTAAAGAATAAATTTAGAAGAATTTATCTTGGATAAAATCAATGGGAACCTCTCCCTAAGAATGTGATTTTGTGAATAAAAGAATATTCTGAATTGGAATGAGGCGTTTGTGTGTTTGTGTAACATTTGTTTATTATACACGTGGGATATTCGGAAAGGCCGGGTTTATACCCATTCTGAATAACCGATTTGACGAGATGTCGAAGATGAAGACGGTGGTTGAAGACCAAAAGTCTTCACATCGTTTGGGTGATTACCGATGATCTTGATTGGGCTGTACACCCTAGATGAGGGAATCAGTTGGTGATCGTCCAGACGTACTTGGAGATGGATGGATATGCGAGGAAAGTGCCTCCGGCTTCGTTCGGACCCAGAACGAACTTGTAAATGGATTGTGTGTCTGACATTGGATTTTATTCTGTGTTGATTGATCTCCATTATATATACATCTGTTTGGCGGCGGAGAATTTATTCTCTTGCTTAACGCCCTTCTCTGAGACGTACGAGCTCAGAGGTTGTATATCGATGGACATCAGTCACATGGAGTGAATTGCCAGTGTGGCACGCGTATGTGGCAATTGATCAGGGCTTTTGTTGAAAAGCAAAGTCTTGTGGTTGATGATCAAAGCACGGCCTGTGTGGCGTAGCTTTTTGTATAACGTGAATTCGCGAGCCTCACACCTCGGTATGAGTCAAAAACGGAAGACGGACCGCTGGGAGAGCACGACGTTTCTTTCTAGCTAGGGTGGTGTCAGTGACCTACCAGCCCTGACATTTATATACTTTTCACCTGTGTGGTTGTTGGAATGCGAGGCGCCTCGGATATAGGTCTGTAAGGACCGGGAAACGTGTGTTCAGGAATAACTAATCCTCAAAAGTAAGAGAGGACCAGCCCAGCCGATTCCAAGGATCAAAGTGGGGTCCTTGGACATTTGCTAGAGTGTCTCGAACGCGGAGAGGAGCTTGCCCCTTGCCTCGACTCATGACGGAAATCCAATTTCCAATACGTGTATTTCGGTTTTATTTGTACAGCCTAGTATGGCGACATAGTGGGATGGGGCACTCATGCCGTCTATGATTTATATTTATGATTGAACTGTTTTGACACTATACACTTATAATAGTATCAAATAATGTGTTTTTAACGTATCAAGCATGCTTTGGCTGTTATAAGGTAAAAACCCAATCCTCCGGCTTGCGTTGCATTGTGTGATGGGACCTGAGTCTTATAACAGCTTCATTTTTCTTTATTTAGCATTACGCTGTTTGTTTTATGCACTGGTATCCTTGGGAGGAAACCCGTTCCGTGTTATACGGCGTGGTCCCTTGATTTACCGAACTTTAAAATACAGATTAATAACTGTTTTTAGTTCTCACACCAGTCCCATGACTGACATGGAGTTTATTGTTTTAACCTAAACTCTGGGTGCCCTTATTTTCGACACGGGCAGCTAGTAGTTTTGGTTTTGCAGATTTATATCCACAGGGTCCTGATTTACAGCTGGAACGATGCTCGGAAAGCTCTGTATCCGTGTATCACTTTCAGTTGTGTTTTGTATATTTTTCCGCTGCTGTGTAATTTATTGTAATCTCTGATATTTATCGAATGTAATTTATTCATTTATACTCTGTATATTCTTGTATCTGATGGAATTGTTGTAATAACAATGAAATGTTCTTCTGTTTGCGTTCTATTTTGTCTTGTCCTCAATTCTATCCGTGCTTTCCTTCACGGGGAAGTTCGGGTCGTCTCGGTTTGGTATCAGAGCTTTGGTTTACAGAGCTCGAGAACAAGATACATTAGAACCATACGAAAGAATTCATCAGATAATTAGAATAACTCGTTAGAGATAGGATCAGTAGTATCCTAGAACGAGTGTGAAGAGTATATTTTTCAAATGAAAACAATATAGTTTTAAAAATTTAAATCGCTTTATACATATTTGAAAATTTATTTATTTTGAATTTGGGCAATCGAGTATATAATGATTTCGCGTATACGCGTCATGAACGTATATTCGAAGCTTTAATATACTGGATAGATATAGAATCACATTCTAGACACCCGGGGATAATTCTGATGATGTGGCCACATCATCAGTATTTATGTTCGTATTTCGAAGGTGTGATATCTATATATTTCCATTAGACTGGTGTGAGAACCAAAACTAATATAGCTAGAATACATTGTTGTGAATTGGCATCAAAAACATAATTTTTGTATATATCAAAATTATGAATTTGAAACTCTAATCCACTAATTAATTGATGTTTGTGTTGTTTATTTATTTGTTTGCTAATTTTGAACCATTAGCCTAATTGTATCGAATATTGAATTGTATTAAAAATTGGTCGCATTTGTTTGCATATACATGTACTTACGTTGAACAGGTCATAGCAAGGAGGCTAGAGCAGAGAATAAAATTTGTTTGCCCGACAAATAGGTACATGTTTACTATAATTTACTGTTTTGTTTGGGTGATGATGATTTTATGAGCCTATTGGCCAGCCACTTGGCTTTTTCTTTTTCTTTTTGAGATCAGAAGGCCTATATGGCAATTTCAGGATTTTCCCGTTGCTCCCGGTGCAGGGGAGGTTATGGCGATTTTTTTTGAAAATTTAGGGTGTTAGCCAAATTTTTGAAAAATTTGAAAAGTTCTTAGAAAATGAAAAGTTGAAGAACTTAAGCTGTAGTCAAAATAATGGAAGTTGAGTTGATTTGTTAAACAACTTTCGGCTTCGTTCCTTTCCGACTTCCATTGTTATGTTCCTTTTCGGCCTTTGATTTAGAGAAGATTAGAATATCATCAATAAAAACCAGAACAAATTTATTCAATTAAATCACACATTGAACTGATTAGAAAAAAGTTAGAAATATATACTTGTGCATTATATATGTTTGAACAGGAAATTGGATAGCTGTTGAGTAAAGATTTTATTTGCGTGCCTGACAAATAGGTAAACCTTAATGAGTTGGATGCGAAATATTATTATATCAACTCCTGTGAATGCCATTGGATGCGGAGTGCGGGTTATTCTGTGTGAAATAATAAATGTCGCCATAGGATAGTAACAATTAATTTTGAACTACATTACATGGCATACTTCTGGAAGATAGGCATACTTCATCATATACCACATAAGCATTTGGAGCTTGTGTGACGAGGTGGAAGATTTACCATACGAGCGAGAGGCTTGTATGGCGATGACTATATTTTACAGGTTGAACTGATGACTGATATGGACTATTTAAACTGTAACGATAAAATTGCCAGATTAATAAAAACCCCACACGGGTCTAGAGTTGACAATAATCACGTCTCTCTAGTTATTAGATACGACACATGGACTATTTATTTCCCACACGGGACGAGGGACGAGGATTTATCCTCTGGAGCATTTAAAATACACACTCCCTCAGGATAGGATGACGAGAATTTATTCTCTGGAGTTATTATCAATACACGCTCCCCTGTAAACACCAGAATATATCACTATAAATATGTGTATGCTTATTATGATTTATTGGGTACCTAATACAGCCCAATAAATTTCCAAACCTCTCCCCGTACAAAGGAGGTTATGGCGAAATTTTTCGAAAATTTCAGGTGTTTGCCAAATTTTTGAAGAATTTGAAAATTCTCAGAAACTGAAAGGTTGGAGAATGGAAGCCAGATCGAACTTAGAGTTGATTAATCAAACCACTTTCGACTTTGTTCCTTTTCTTTGACAAAAAGTTTTAAGTGGGGGAGATTGTAACAACCCGAAAATCTGGGCCAGTTTAAAATTTTTATTTTGGCAATTTTAGCGAATTTTGATTATTTAAAATGAATTATTTTAAATAATATCAACGAGAAATTTATTTTGAATAGAATTCGAACGTATATATTATATACGTCGTCGTTAGAATATAAATATTTATTTTAAATTATATAAGGAATTGGAAATGACGCGGTAGTTCGATAATTCAATTTGAAACTTCAATTGAGTGTACCGGGTGCAAAACAAACCGGATTTTAGTGAAACCAAAAATAATAGGATCTAATTGAGGATATCTTTCCAACGAATCCGAAAAATTGAAATTTCATAGCGGGAATCAAAAGATATGTCCAGTTGAAAATTCTGAATAGTCGCTATGGAATTCAGGCCCTTAAAAATGGGAATTTTGCAAACGACCTCGGATTTCGACGAAACCACTTTGGTTGGGTCTGTGATGTCAAATTATCTCTAGGTTTCAAATTTCATAATTTTTTGAATCAATATGTGAGTGTGGCAAAGGAAAACGAGTTTGACCAGTTTCAGTTGATTTTAATCGACTGGAAAATGGCCATTTTTCCAACGGTCTCAGAATTCGACGAAACTAGTTTTGTTAGGACCGTATCGTCAATACGAAGCTAGAAAATATTTTTCTGGGATTTATAGAGTTCGTATGTGACCCCGGTAAATTGAAATGCGCGTTCAAATTCAATATATAGAGTTATATGTTGATTTTGACGAAAACTGATTGTAACAATCGAATCAGCCTACGATACATATCCCATTGTGTTCGGAATGGGGGTAATTAGCTATGGACGACAGGCGGTGGGCCTCGTTTAGAGGTCAAATGAAAAAGTCAACTTTTTGAAATAAAAAAATTAAATAAAAAAATCTCTCTCTTCTCCTTAAATCCCTCTGCCCCCCCCCCCCCCCCCCCCCGGTTCTTCAGTCGACTAACGAAAGAAAAGAAGAAAAAAAACACAGAGAGGAGCGATGGGATCGAGAGCCGCCGCCCTCATGTGGCGCGCCGTCCACCGCGCCCCCCTTTCTCACTCCCCCTCTTCTTCCTCCTCCTCCTCCCTCGTGCGAGACCCCCTGCCCTATAGCCGCCACCACCCAAAACCCTAGCCCCTGGCCACCGTTCGAACCCCTTCCGCCGCCCAGACACCTCCGCCGCCACCTCTGGAGACCCACCGCCGATCCTCAGCCCCAAACCGCCTCCCCAAGCCGCTGTAAGTTTTTTTCTTATTTATTTACTTTGTTTTTATTATTTTTATTTATGTGGTGTAACTAAAAATAATATTCTCAACTGAAATAACCTTGTCGTAATGTATTCGATCTATATGTATGAGCATTGAAGTTATTTTCAGTTTTAGAATTAAAAAAAATGGATTTTTACTTAGGGGAAATATTAAAAATATGATTTTTATAAAGTAACAATATAAAAATATAATCTTTTATATTGTAGAAGGATAAAAATATGATTTTTACATTATAGAAATATTAAAAATTTGATCTTTATATATGTAGTGAATCAAAAATATGACCTTTATATAGTAGAAGATATAAAAATACTATTTTTATGTAAGTAGTGTATTGAAAATATAATTTCTATAAAATAGAAAATAAAATCTTTATATTTGAAAAGGCGAAATCTTTATGTAGAGAATAATGATGTAAAAATAGAATTTTTATCTATATAGTAGCGATGTAAAAATAAAATTTTTATCTATATAGTAGCGATGTAAAAATAATTTTTTTATCTATATAGTAACGATGTAAAAATAGAATTTTTATCTATATAGCTGCGGTGTAAAAATAGAATTTTTATCTATATAGTAGCGATGTAAAAATAGAATTTTTATCCATATGGAGTGATTATAAAAATATGATTTTGAATTGAAAGTGAACAAATGAAAATGTGATTTTTATTACAAAGACAACAGTATAAAAATGTGATTTTTATATATGTAGTGGCTACGGGCAACAAAAATAACAAAAGGCGAGAACAATGATGATTTCCTACATTAGAAGTGTCGTGGAGTTGGGATAGCTATTGGTGAGAACTTCTCACTCTAAATTTCTTTTTCTAGTTATATATATATGCAAGGATGCAGACGGTGCTTAGCAGCACCCGACACCCGTCATCCACAGACCATGGATGGCTCGTATGCTTGTTTGATGTGTTGTGAAATTTGTTTGTATTATTGATGTGAAATCGATAATAAATGTGGATAGTTGAAATAAATTGATTATCGTTAAAAATATAATTTTTACGTGAAAGTGAATAAATAAATATTTATAAACAAATCAGCCGATTTGTTTATATACACTGATTTGACTGATATTGATTGGGTCGATAAATTTTACACATCGCCCAACTGCACAAATAAAAATCTGTGTTTGTTGATTTGAAATCCCACATGGGTGTTGGGATGATATTTGAGTACACTAATCCCAATTATTTAATTATATGTCGATCGATTGGTCGACAGACTGTGTAAGCGTCGATTATTAATATTTGATGCTTATGCAGTTGTGTGGTGCACCTTGGATGATGGTTGATTGTTTATCATTGCTATTATATACATGTGGTGTATGGAATCCATATAATTAACATTATATGGTGATTGATTGGGTCTCATTCCAATCGGGAAAATAATGAATATTATAAAAGAAAATTCATGTGTTGAATATAAAAATAGTCATGTGTTGACGATGTTCATATGTTGAAACTGTTCATGTCTTGAGTAAAATATTTTAAAAATAAAATTTACATCTTTATCATATTTAAAATTAGAACTACTTCACGGTGGAGTCTAATTGAAAATCAAACGATATATACCATAATTTTATAAAATATTTTACATAATAAAAACAGACGTGTGTTGAGAGAAATATGGATTCATGTGTTGAATAGAATAAATATTCATTTGTTGAATAGAATAACGAGTTTATTGAAATATATAAAGCCGTGTTGATTAGAGTTGCGCCATTTTGACGTGAGCGATATTTATATCGATTATATTCGTTTTTATAATGAATATAGAAAAGGTAGTGATTTCGAAATATAAGGGTATGTTTGGTTAAAAATGAGTTTTGGGTTTTTAGTTTTCAAAATTAATTACAAAACTTTAAAGGTGTAGAAGGAGGAATGGTAGAATGAAAGCAAGATGGAGGGGACCGCGGAGGGGATGTAGCAATCATGAAATGAGGATTTGATCTCCATATTTCTCTCATTTCTCAAAACATGAAAAATGGATAAAAGTTGTTTTTTATTTTGTGTGTTTACTTTGTTTTCTAAAACTATTGTTTTCCATGACTTACATGCGTTGTGCACATTTTTGTATGGATGAAAACCCAAAACTTAAAATGGTAAACCAAACACTACCTAATGTTTTGAAAATATTATCATTTATATAGTAATGATATGAAATATTCAATTTTGATTTGAAATTGAATATAGAGTTGAAATGGTTTTGAAAACGAATTTAAAACGATTTATAAAATACGTTTTAAAAGGAAATCGACGAAATATATAATATATATATATATATATTATATATATATAATGGCCTGAATAGAACGCGCCGCGCCGCGGCAGTTCGTGAATTTCGACCATTGACTTCGAATTGACGTTGCGGGAGATCCGACCGTCGGATTCTCCTAAAACCGGAACCGTTGGGTTCGTATCGAAAAGAGCTTTCCAATGAATATTAAAAATTTGAAATCTAACGGTTGGATTTGGAATTATGTCCAAATCAAATTTGGAAAAGGTCGCTGTAAGTGCAGTTCGATGGCCGTTGATGGAAATCGACTGTACGGGCTTTGATAAAATTATTAAAAATATCTATAATTTGTGTAAAATCATAAGAAATGATTTGGGAAAAATTGGGCTGAAAAATTCCATATTTGAAAACATAAAAATAGATTTTTTATCGAAATGAACTAGTTTTGAACTAGAAATAAAATCAATTTATTTTTGAAATAAATAAATTGAATTTGAAAGTGATTTTAAAAATAATCAATATTCCCAATACGTGGATTGGACTGGAGTTGAATCGAAATTATTTTCGGAATATTTCGATGTTGGATTTCGTGACTATACAGATATTGTTATGGGAATTTGAAAGATATATTTTATATCGTTATTTCCAATACGATATTTGTTGGTTTCAGAATTTCATGTTGAGTATAAGCCAGTATATTTTCTATTCAGAGCCTTGTATTTAATATCAAATGTGATTTGGGTTTGTCGTGAATCGTGTTTTAGATGGCATTGGTTCTTTAACCCAGTTAAAGGCAGGATGTTGATTTTTGAAAAGATTAAAACTACGTAGAGTTTTAATGAATCTTTAATTAGATTAAAATGTGAATTTATAATTTAAATTATCAAATCTGAAAGGTGATAGAGAGTGGAGTACCACCAGTTTTGCTCCAAAGCGATAGTTAAATCTTTAATTAGATTTGAACGTGAAATGGTAATTAATTTTACCGATAACACCGTGGTGTTAGATATGGAGTATTACCAGTTTTGCTCCATGGGATGAATAGGTTGGGATTGGGAAATAAAATAAATAATTACTTCAGTGTGGTTCGCTAATCCCGACTAGTTTGAAATGATATCCAAAGGAAGATTAAAGAATAAATTTAGAAGAATTTATCTTGGATAAAATTAATGGGAACCTTTCCCTAAGAATGTGATTTTGTGAATGAAAGAATATTCTGAATTGGAATGAGGCGTTTGTGTGTTTGTGTAACATTTGTTTATTATATACGTGGGATATTCGGAAAGGCCGGGTTTATACCCATTCTGAATAACCGATTCGACGAGATGTCGAAGATGAAGACGGTGGTTGAAGACCGGAAGTCTTCACATCGTTTGGGTGATTACCGATGATCTTGATTGGGCTGTACACCCTAGATGAGGGAATCAGTTGGTGATCGTCCAGACGTACTTGGAGATGGATGGATATGCGAGGAAAGTGCCTCCGGCTTCGTTCGGACCCAGAACGAACTTGTAAATGAATTGTGTGTCTGACATTGGATTTTATTCTGTGTTGATTGATCTCCATTAAATATACATCTGTTTGGCGGCGGAGAATTTATTCTCTTGCTTAACGCCCTTCTCTGAGACGTACGAGCTCAGAGGTTGTATATCGATGGACATCAGTCACATGGAGTGAATTGCCAGTGTGGCACGCATAAGTGGCAATTGATCAGGGCTTCTGTTGAAAAGCAAAGTTTTGTGGTTGATGATCAAAGCACGGCCTGTGTGGCGTAGCTTTGTGTATAACGTGAATTCGCAAGCCTCACACCTCGGTATGAGTCAAAAACGGGAGACGGACCGCTGGGAGAGCACGACGTTTCTTTCTAGCTAGGGTGGTGTCAGTGACCTACCAACCCTGACATTTATATACTTTTCACTTGTGTGGTTGTTGGAATGCGAGGCGCCTCGGATATAGGTCTGTAAGGACCGGGAAACGTGTGTTCAGAAATAACTAATCCTCAAAAGTAAGAGAGGACCGGCCCAGCCGATTCCAAGGATCAAAGTGGTGTCCTGGGACATTTGCTAGAGTGTCTCGAACGCGGAGAGGAGCTTGCCCCTTGCCTCGACTCATGACGGAAATCCAATTTCCAATACGTGTGTTTCGGTTTTATTTGTAGAGCCTAGTATGGCGACATAGTGGGATGGGGCACTCATGCCGTCTATGATTTATATTTATGATTGAACTGTTTTGACACTATACACTTATAATAGTATCAAATAATGTGTTTTTAACGTATCAAGCATGCTTTGGCTGTTATAAGGTAAAAACTCCTCCGGCTTGCGTTGCATTGTGTGATGGGACCTGGGTCTTATAACAGCTTCATTTTTCTTTATTTAGCATTGCGCTGTTTGTTTTATGCACTGGTATCCTTTGGAGGAAACCCGTTCCGTGTTATACGGCGTGGTCCCTTGATTTACCGAACTTTAAAATAAAGATTAATAACTGTTTTTAGTTCTCACACCAGTCCCATGACTGACCTGGAGTTTATTGTTTTAACCTAAACTCTGGATGCCCTTATTTTCGACACGGGCAGCTAGTAGTTTTGGTTTTGCAGATTTATGTCCACAGGGTCCTGATTTACAGCTGGAACGGTGCTCGGAAAGCTCTGTATCCGTGTATCACTTTCAGTTGTATTTTGTATATTTTTCCGTTGTTGTGTAATTTATTGTAATCTCTGATATTTATCGAATGTAATTTATTCATTTATACTCTGTATATTCTTGTATCTGATGGAATTGTTGTAATAACAATGAAATGTTCTTCTGTTTGCGTTCTATTTTGTCTTGTCCTCAATTCTATCCGTGCTTTCCTTTACAGGGAAGTTCGGGTCGTCTCATTAAATCTTGAATGGACTTGAAAATAAAAACTTGTAATGGATAAAATAAGAAATTTATTATAAACGATGTTTATAAATGAATTAAAATAATTATTATTTGATAAATGAGGAATTTAAATTCAAATGTGAATTTAAAATGGAAATTGGGAATCGATTCATAAGGAAACGATGAATTCAATTACGAGGTTCGAAATGTAAATTCAGGTGAGATAAATTCAAAAGTATTTATAACTAAAATTCGACTATTTTGAATTTTATTAAAATGTTTATTTCAGAAAGGATAGCTAAATTATATTTAGTACGGAACTATAATTTAGATGAAATAGGTTAAGAAGCTAATATTTCAATGTTTATAGCTATGTAAATAATTTTTTATGTTTTGAAATAATTTAATACTAATTTAAGTTAGAATTTTTAAAAGAGAAGGGATTTGTAGAAATCAAATAAAGTTGATTTCGAAAGTTATGGAATGTGTAGCTCGTAAATACATTCAAAAAGAAAAGTTGACTTTTTTAAAATAAATAGAAAAATGTTAATTGAGTAGAGGTATCATAAACGAAGTTTGTGAATAAAGTATCATACGATGTGAATTTATAAAAAAGACTCGATAAGTGGGATTTGAATCTATAATAATTTTTACAAACAAAAATCAAAATTTGATTTGATAGAACGAGCCCAGATTTCTATAAAAGAAATAATATTCACAGTTTATAATGGATAATGGGTTTAAAGCAACGTTTTGCAGATTGAAATAGTTATAAGTGGAATTTGTAAGGATTTGGAAGTGATAAATTAGTAAGTGGATTTAGAATGAAAAAGGAATTTGAGTTTACTTGAAATGGTATATTTATTTTGGAGTTCGGAATATTAATCGAATATAGATTGTTCGATCGAGGGTTATTTATTGAAAATTGACTTCAGGAAAGTACATTTCACTTTTCGTTTCAATCAAGATTTAACTATTTAGTAATATAGTTATTTATTTATCTATTTTTTATTTAATTAAATCAATGACTAAATGTTATATTTTAAAATTAAATATTTCGGAAGCTGGAATTATAAACTATCGTTATAATCAATGTTTTCCATAAAAGAAGTGGATTCTTAAATAGAATCTGAAAGTTGCATAAGCAATGTTTTTGTTGGAATTAGAAGTTTTAGCTTTATCTATTTTGAAGTTAAGAATGTTGTTCAGTTAAGGTCTGAGAGGTAATTATACCCCATGTGATAACCCCTAACTTCCGCATAACGAAAGCAAGGATGATCATTGGAATACATCATAAGTATGGCAATACATAACACAGATAACAACATAAGTATAAGAAAACTACATCATAACAACATCATGGCAGCGGAAATAGATGTCATCAAAATATAGAATTCTACAGTCACAGAAGTTCTAATTATTACATCAGAGCCAAATAGAATGTAACGTGCTTCAAAATTCCAAAGTACAGGATTAAAACTGGATAAGTCTAAATGTTTCAAGAACTCAGTAAATGTCTAAAGAAAATAAAATGAAGAAAAAGAAAGATAACAAATCTTCATCCTCCAAGTCACCTCCACAATGGAAATCTCTAGTCAAGGACTTCAAGCAAGAACTCCAAGCAAGCTAAACAGGAACCTGTCAATTGGCTGCCCGTGTAGAGAGAGGGCACCCGAGTTTGCAAGGTGAAACAAACAACAGGTCAGTCATGGGACTGGTGTGAGAAACTTATAATAACTACTAGATATGACAAGTCTAAGGACCACGCCACTTTCATGGAACGGGTTTACTCCAATAGATTGTCTGTGCATATATTTATTAAATAAAAAGAATAACGCAATGCTTTTGTAAAAATGAAATCATTATAAGACTCAGGTCCTATCACACAATGCAACGCACACAAGAGGATAGAGTTTTACCTTATAATGATCAAAAATGCAGAGTACGAGTCAAATACTACTTTAATATTATAAGTGTGTAATATGTTTTAAAATATTTCAAAATAAATATATTAATCCTAGACGGCATAGTACCCCATCCTACTATGTCGCCATAATAAATATACAATCAAGTCCGTCATCTCGTATTGGAAAGTTGGGTTTCCATACTGAGTCAAGGCTAGGAGCGAAATCCTTACCGATTCGAGACACTCTAGCAATGCCCCAGGATTGGTACTCTGTCCAACCCTTGGATCCTGCAGGGCCGGTCCACACTTACTTTTGTGGATTGGAAATGCCTGAACACACGTTTCCCGATCCTAACGGATCTCTAAATTGGCCAGTAGCGACCAATATAACCGAGGTACCTCAATCCAACAACCACTTAGTAAATATCAATGCTGGTAGGTCACTGACACCACTTTTAGCTAGAAAGAAACGTGCGCACTCCCTGCGTTCCCTTGCTCCATTTTAGACTCCACCGGGGTGTGAAGCTCGCGAAGTAACGTATACACAAAGCTGCGCCCATACTGGACCATGCTTTGATCATCCTACAAGGCTCTGCTTTGCAACAATAAGCCTTGTTCGAGTGCAACTTGGCATGTCACGTCGACAACTCATATCACGCGATTGAAAATTATTTAACATAAAAAGGGGTGTTAAGCAAGAGGATAAATCCCCTGCCACCAAGCCTTTGTACATCAAACAAAAACCAATTTTATTACATGAAATAAATTTCGACGTCAGGCATGCGATCCATTTACAAGTCCGTCCTGGGTCTGAACGGAACCGGAGTCGTCTTAATCCGTGGGAAATAAAGACACTCGCAAATCCGAACCATCAACAAGAACGTTCGGGCGATCACTACCATCGACCCCTCAAGGTAGCTACTCCCATTAAGGCCAATGACAGCAATACAACCATCCGTCTTGAAGATCGTCGGTCTTCAACCGTCGTCTTCAACTCTTCAATTTAATGTCGCCGTATAATTAATTGGAATGAGATTAAACTCGGTTTTCCAAATAATTTTCGTAGTTGTATAAATTACAAAATCAATTTGTATCACTAGAGACACTTTAAAATGCTTTCCACTATTTCTATTTAATTAAAATAGTTTTATGTTTCCTTAATGACGCTTCAGGTCAATAGATGTCCTAATTAATATTTAAATAAATATATATCCATTCGGCGATTCACACAAGTCAGTCAATACAAAACAAGCAAGCGCAATCAATCATAACGTGATTCTGTTTATGGTTTTGTCTTCTCTCTTATCATACGTAGATTTTGATAAAATGACATTTCCTGTTCAACACCTCTTTATTTGTGTATGACATTGTATTTCATAACTTTATCTTTTAGTTTATGTATGAAAATGATTTCATAACTTTATCCTTTCATTTCATCAAAACACTGTGAAAAAAATGAATTTTTTTATCTTGTCCTTTTATTAATAAACATAAAATTTATAAAGGTACATTTCCAATCTCATATCTTTTATTTACAGTAGAAATTACAAATAAAAGTGATTCACCCAGTTTATATATTTTATTTACACTAAAAATGTAAATAAAAGAGGTTCACATAATTTACACTTTTTATTCATTCTAGAAAGGGTAAATAAAAGCAATTTACGTATTTGTTCCCTTTTTTTTTTCTTCTTTACACAAAAACGTAAATGAAGACAATTCTCATATTTTGTTCTTTTTCTTTTACACAAAAATGTAAATGAAGACAATTCTCATATTTTGTTCTTTTTCTTTGCATAGGAAATGTAAATCAAGTGACTTACACCTTTTTCTCTTTTTGTGTTACAAAGAAAATGTAAACAAAATCATTTAACAAAATGTGGTCTTTTTGTTTTTTTTTTCTCTTTTTCTTTTTTCAAAGAAAATGAATATGAAGCCAATAACATATTTTGTTCTTTTTAACAAAGAAAATGAATATGAAGCCAATAACATATTTTGTTCTTTTTAACAAAGAAAATGAATATGAAGCCAATAACATATTTTGTTCTTTTTAACAAAGAAAATGAAAATAGCGTCAATGTCAAGTTTTGTTCTTTTTTTCAAAGAAATGAAAATAGCGTCAATGTCAAGTTTTGTTCTTTTTAACAAAGAAATGAAAATAGCGTCAATGTCAAGTTTTGTTCTTTTTAACAAAGAAATGAAAATAGCGTCAATGTCAAGTTTTGTTCTTTTTTTTCAAAGAAATGAAAATAGCGTCAATGTCAAGTTTTGTTCTTTTTTTTTTCAAAGAAATGAAAATAGCGTCAATGTCAAGTTTTGTTCTTTTTAACAAAGAAATGAAAATAGCGTCAATGTCAAGTTTTGTTCTTTTTAACAAAGAAATGAAAATAGCGTCAATGTCAAGTTTTGTTCTTTTTTTTCAAAGAAATGAAAATAGCGTCAATGTCAAGTTTTGTTCTTTTTTTTTCAAAGAAATGAAAATAGCGTCAATGTCAAGTTTTGTTCTTTTTTTTTTTCAAAGAAATGAAAATAGCGTCAATGTCAAGTTTTGTTCTTTTTTTCAAAGAAATGAAAATAGCGTCAATGTCAAGTTTTGTTCTTTTTTTTTTTTTTTTTTTTTTCAAATTCTTCTACCTTCCTTCCTTCCTATATTGAGTTGATAATCCTAGATCAATTCAAATATAGATGATAATCAAATTCCTTTTGATTTGAATGGATGATCACATCATTTCAAATTAATTCGAACCCAAGTGATGATATAGAAATCAAATTTTAATTGATTCGAAATTGATAAAATAAATCAAATACTGACATAATGGGTAACATATGACAATCATAGATAACAAGTGGTAACAAAACATATCATGAAATGGTAATCATATGAATGATTCAAACATAGAACAAACAACGCGAACCATGACCAAATAAATAGATCGGAATCGTAGTCACATTAAATTCACATCGCAATTGAATAATTTAATTAATTATTAAATTTAAATAAAGAGTCTCACAGTCGTTGCGATTTATGCCCCAAAATTCAAGGTGTTCAAAATTGGTCCTTTTCAGTCCAGCCGCGTAGATCTGCTTGATACGATTACAACGTCGCTGAAATCATCGAATTCCGGTTTGAAATGAGTTAAATATGGTCAAAACAAATTATAAAATAAATTAGATTAATTAATTAATTGGTTAATTAAGAAGTTAACCTTCTTCTTCTACCTCCAGTATTTGGCCGCAACTTTTACCTTACGTTCAAAACTAGGGTAAGCTTTAATCCTTGATACACAGCACTAGGACCCGATCAGAAGATACTGGAGCGGAGAGGGAAGAGAGGCGCTCGAAGGGGGACCGGAATGGCTGAACTCGGTTCGGCCTAGGGTGGTGGCGACGGGCCCGAACGGCGGCGGTTTGGGTACGGGTTTCGGCGAATTGGTGGCTCCAGACGAGATCCAACCGTATGAGATTGAAGAGGAGGAGATGATCTTTGATATGGGATGAGAGTTGGATTTTAATTCGAAGAAGAGAGGGAGAAATTGGAAGAAGAAGTTTCGGCCATTGAGGGTAGGGGACGGCGGCTGTGAGGAAGAGAGGGAATAGTGTTTTTTTTTTTATTAGGTTTTCTCCTTTTTATATTCTTTTATTGTAATTTTTACAAAAAAAACCATTTCTCTCATATTATTCAAAATCCAGTCCAACAGAAAGCTACCCTACCCAATAACCCCCATTCCGGATCCATCTGAATATGTCCCGTAGGCCCAGGAGTTCGTCTTGGTCCCCGTTTTTCAGATTTAAAAATAATTCTTTTATTTTAATATTCTGACGTATTCAAAAATCCACCGGAGCCACATACGGACCCAGAAAAATCCAGAAAAAATATTTTTGGCTATGTTTTGACGATACGAATCCAACAAAATTATTTCCATCGAATTCTGAGGCTGTTTGAAAAATGGCCATTTTTAAGTCGTTCAATTTTGACTGTATTGACCCAAACACAGTTTCTTTCACCCCGCTCACATATTAAGTCGAAAAATTCTAAAAATTGAAACCTAGCAATGCTTCGACATTCCGGTTCCAACAAAAGTGGTTTCGTCGGAAACGGGGTTCGTTTGCGAAATGTCGATTTTTCCATGATTAAAATATTTATTTAGAATGGAAATTTCAAATTCTGGCAGATTTTACTATAAAATTCTTAAAAATAAAAATTTTTAAATTGGGTCAGATTTTCGGGTTGTAACCTGTGGCTAGGTCCATCTTAGAGAATACACGAGCTCCATGCAATCTATCAAGAAGATCATCAATGCGGGGGAGAGGATATTTGTTCTTTAATGTCTGTTTATTAAGATCACGGTAGTCCACGCAAAGCCTGAGGGTTCCGTCAGACTTAGGCACAAACACCACTGCTGCGCCCCAACTAGAAAAGCTTGGCCTGATTAGACCCTTCCATAAAAGCTGTTTGGTTTGGTTGCTCAGCTCTTCTTTCTCTTTCGGAGACATTCTCCGTATAGCATGAACAACGGGTCTAGCATCAGGAACTAATTCGATTTTGAAATCTATTTCTCGACGAGGAGGTAAGCTATCCACCTCTTCAAAGACATCAGCATAATCTCTTACAATAGGAATATCTTCAATAGAAGCCGGGGTGACTTCTAAAGAAGACCAAAATTCTTTTCTGTCGGTGGCAGAACCATGACAAGGAATAGTGATAATATCGCCAAATTTGGTTTTGATTCTAACCACCCTTTCAGCGCAAATTAATTCCGCTTCAAAATTTTCAAGCCAATCGAGTCCAAGAATAATATCATACCCAGAAAAACTCATGATAATTAAGTCAAATGGGAATTGGAAATAGGAGTAGGAAATGGGTACTCGACAATACTGATCTAGATAGAGTGTACCACCTATCGGACTATGAGCATTGAATGGTTCTTTTAATTTTCTTGGTTTTAATTTCAGCTTCTTAATTGTGTCGGCAGAAATAAAACTTCTAGAAGCACCCGTGTCAAAAAGAACAGTAACGGGGATATTCTTAACATTAATGAAACCACTGAGAACATCAGGTTTACCTGTACCTTCAGAATTAGAAGCTGGTGCAGCGGGTTCACCATAGACATGAGCCACCTCCGATTTCTTAAGCAACGGGCAATCTCTGATAATATGTCCGGGCTTGTGACAATTGAAACACTCCCTCTTGTCATGTGAGCTTTGACTGGGTCCGGTCTCATTTCTTTTCACCTTCTTAGGAGCTCGGCACTCTTTTTCATAATGGCCAGTTTTTCCACAGTTATAACACTTGATCTTCGCCCTATCTCTCTTCTTACTATATGGCTTTGCTGAAGAGGAACTTCCTGATTCTGGCTTTTTATCTGCCTCCTTCTTCTTGGTATTGAGTTGCTTCTTCTCCTTATCCTGTGTGTTTGCTTTCTGGTCATTCTCTTCAAAGCGACAAGCCATCTCTATAACCTTAGCAAAGGGGCGCTCTATATGGTTCGTGACACGGTTGTGATACTTCCTTGCCAAGCCATTGATAAACCTTTTATTCTTCTGAGTTGCATCCTGTACCAACTCCGGAGCATACCTTGAGAGCTCTTCAAATTTCTTTACATATTCAGAAACGGTCATTCCCCCTTGCTGGAGGTTGGCAAACTCATCATGCAATCTTTCCACTTCATGAGGTGGGACATACTTGGCATTGAATAACTCCTTGAATCTGGCCCATGTAACTTCAGCTTCCACAACTCCTATCATACTGAGCTCCCACCAAATTTGGGCTTGTCCTTGCAAAAACCATACCGCCATGAATCGCTTGCGGTGATCCTCTAGCTCCAAACCATCCAAAATCCTCTCCATAGTCTTTAACCAAGCTTGGGCCTCCGTGACAGATTCTTGGCCCGTGAAATGAACTCCGCCTAAATTATTTATCTTCTTCTTAACTTTATCAAGATCGAAAGCAGGTGGAGGTGGTGGTCTTACTTCCTCCTCTCTATCTGGTTGGTTGGGAGCCACTGAAGCGGTATTTTCCCTCACCCTAGCTGCTCCACCTCTAGCTCTAACTCTGGCCTGAGTTGCCATTTTACTTAGTCTGTACTTCCAAGAAAAAAAAAGGGTGTCAGACCAAGCGAAATGAAAATTCAAAGGAAAAGGTAGAAAAGATGGAAATGGATAAATGACTGTAAAATATGCGCTAAACTGTCATACTCATTCTAGGACTAAATAATCCCATCTCTAATGAGGTGTATTGCTATAAATATGTTATATTCCAAAACTAAGGTTAAAACCAAAGCTCTGATACCAACTGTGATAACCCCTAACTTCCGCATAACGAAAGCAAGGATGATCATTGGAATACATCATAAGTATGGCAATACATAACACAGATAACAACATAAGTATAAGAAAACTACATCATAACAACATCATGGCAGCGGAAATAGATGTCATCAAAATATAGAATTCTACAGTCACAGAAGTTCTAATTATTACATCAGAGCCAAATAGAATGTAACGTGCTTCAAAATTCCAAAGTACAGGATTAAAACTGGATAAGTCTAAATGTTTCAAGAACTCAGTAAATGTCTAAAGAAAATAAAATGAAGAAAAAGAAAGATAACAAATCTTCATCCTCCAAGTCACCTCCACAATGGAAATCTCTAGTCAAGGACTTCAAGCAAGAACTCCAAGCAAGCTAAACAGGAACCTGTCAATTGGCTGCCCGTGTAGAGAGAGGGCACCCGAGTTTGCAAGGTGAAACAAACAACAGGTCAGTCATGGGACTGGTGTGAGAAACTTATAATAACTACTAGATATGACAAGTCTAAGGACCACGCCACTTTCATGGAACGGGTTTACTCCAATAGATTGTCTGTGCATATATTTATTAAATAAAAAGAATAACGCAATGCTTTTGTAAAAATGAAATCATTATAAGACTCAGGTCCTATCACACAATGCAACGCACACAAGAGGATAGAGTTTTACCTTATAATGATCAAAAATGCAGAGTACGAGTCAAATACTACTTTAATATTATAAGTGTGTAATATGTTTTAAAATATTTCAAAATAAATATATTAATCCTAGACGGCATAGTACCCCATCCTACTATGTCGCCATAATAAATATACAATCAAGTCCGTCATCTCGTATTGGAAAGTTGGGTTTCCATACTGAGTCAAGGCTAGGAGCGAAATCCTTACCGATTCGAGACACTCTAGCAATGCCCCAGGATTGGTACTCTGTCCAACCCTTGGATCCTGCAGGGCCGGTCCACACTTACTTTTGTGGATTGGAAATGCCTGAACACACGTTTCCCGATCCTAACGGATCTCTAAATTGGCCAGTAGCGACCAATATAACCGAGGTACCTCAATCCAACAACCACTTAGTAAATATCAATGCTGGTAGGTCACTGACACCACTTTTAGCTAGAAAGAAACGTGCGCACTCCCTGCGTTCCCTTGCTCCGTTTTAGACTCCACCGGGGTGTGAAGCTCGCGAAGTAACGTATACACAAAGCTGCGCCCATACTGGACCATGCTTTGATCATCCTACAAGGCTCTGCTTTGCAACAATAAGCCTTGTTCGAGTGCAACTTGGCATGTCACGTCGACAACTCATATCACGCGATTGAAAATTATTTAACATAAAAAGGGGTGTTAAGCAAGAGGATAAATCCCCTGCCACCAAGCCTTTGTACATCAAACAAAAACCAATTTTATTACATGAAATAAATTTCGACGTCAGGCATGCGATCCATTTACAAGTCCGTCCTGGGTCTGAACGGAACCGGAGTCGTCTTAATCCGTGGGAAATAAAGACACTCGCAAATCCGAACCATCAACAAGAACGTTCGGGCGATCACTACCATCGACCCCTCAAGGTAGCTACTCCCATTAAGGCCAATGACAGCAATACAACCATTCGTCTTGAAGATCGTCGGTCTTCAACCGTCGTCTTCAACTCTTCAATTTAATGTCGCCGTATAATTAATTGGAATGAGATTAAACTCGGTTTTCCAAATAATTTTCGTAGTTGTATAAATTACAAAATCAATTTGTATCACTAGAGACACTTTAAAATGCTTTCCACTATTTCTATTTAATTAAAATAGTTTTATGTTTCCTTAATGACGCTTCAGGTCAATAGATGTCCTAATTAATATTTAAATAAATATATATCCATTCGGCGATTCACACAAGTCAGTCAATACAAAACAAGCAAGCGCAATCAATCATAACGTGATTCTGTTTATGGTTTTGTCTTCTCTCTTATCATACGTAGATTTTGATAAAATGACATTTCCTGTTCAACACCTCTTTATTTGTGTATGACATTGTATTTCATAACTTTATCTTTTAGTTTATGTATGAAAATGATTTCATAACTTTATCCTTTCATTTCATCAAAACACTGTGAAAAAAATGAATTTTTTTATCTTGTCCTTTTATTAATAAACATAAAATTTATAAAGGTACATTTCCAATCTCATATCTTTTATTTACAGTAGAAATTACAAATAAAAGTGATTCACCCAGTTTATATATTTTATTTACACTAAAAATGTAAATAAAAGAGGTTCACATAATTTACACTTTTTATTCATTCTAGAAAGGGTAAATAAAAGCAATTTACGTATTTGTTCCCTTTTTTTTTCTTCTTTACACAAAAACGTAAATGAAGACAATTCTCATATTTTGTTCTTTTTCTTTTACACAAAAATGTAAATGAAGACAATTCTCATATTTTGTTCTTTTTCTTTGCATAGGAAATGTAAATCAAGTGACTTACACCTTTTTCTCTTTTTGTGTTACAAAGAAAATGTAAACAAAATCATTTAACAAAATGTGGTCTTTTTGTTTTTTTTTTCTCTTTTTCTTTTTTCAAAGAAAATGAATATGAAGCCAATAACATATTTTGTTCTTTTTAACAAAGAAAATGAATATGAAGCCAATAACATATTTTGTTCTTTTTAACAAAGAAAATGAATATGAAGCCAATAACATATTTTGTTCTTTTTAACAAAGAAAATGAAAATAGCGTCAATGTCAAGTTTTGTTCTTTTTTTCAAAGAAATGAAAATAGCGTCAATGTCAAGTTTTGTTCTTTTTAACAAAGAAATGAAAATAGCGTCAATGTCAAGTTTTGTTCTTTTTAACAAAGAAATGAAAATAGCGTCAATGTCAAGTTTTGTTCTTTTTTTTCAAAGAAATGAAAATAGCGTCAATGTCAAGTTTTGTTCTTTTTTTTTTCAAAGAAATGAAAATAGCGTCAATGTCAAGTTTTGTTCTTTTTAACAAAGAAATGAAAATAGCGTCAATGTCAAGTTTTGTTCTTTTTAACAAAGAAATGAAAATAGCGTCAATGTCAAGTTTTGTTCTTTTTTTTCAAAGAAATGAAAATAGCGTCAATGTCAAGTTTTGTTCTTTTTTTTTTTTTTTTTTTTTTCAAATTCTTCTACCTTCCTTCCTTCCTATATTGAGTTGATAATCCTAGATCAATTCAAATATAGATGATAATCAAATTCCTTTTGATTTGAATGGATGATCACATCATTTCAAATTAATTCGAACCCAAGTGATGATATAGAAATCAAATTTTAATTGATTCGAAATTGATAAAATAAATCAAATACTGACATAATGGGTAACATATGACAATCATAGATAACAAGTGGTAACAAAACATATCATGAAATGGTAATCATATGAATGATTCAAACATAGAACAAACAACGCGAACCATGACCAAATAAATAGATCGGAATCGTAGTCACATTAAATTCACATCGCAATTGAATAATTTAATTAATTATTAAATTTAAATAAAGAGTCTCACAGTCGTTGCGATTTATGCCCCAAAATTCAAGGTGTTCAAAATTGGTCCTTTTCAGTCCAGCCGCGTAGATCTGCTTGATACGATTACAACGTCGTTGAAATCATCGAATTCCGGTTTGAAATGAGTTAAATATGGTCAAAACAAATTATAAAATAAATTAGATTAATTAATTAATTGGTTAATTAAGAAGTTAACCTTCTTCTTCTACCTCCAGTATTTGGCCGCAACTTTTACCTTACGTTCAAAACTAGGGTAAGCTTTAATCCTTGATACACAGCACTAGGACCCGATCAGAAGATACTGGAGCGGAGAGGGAAGAGAGGCGCTCGAAGGGGGACCGGAATGGCTGAACTCGGTTCGGCCTAGGGTGGTGGCGACGGGCCCGAACGGCGGCAGTTTGGGTACGGGTTTCGGCGAATTGGTGGCTCCAGACGAGATCCAACCGTATGAGATTGAAGAGGAGGAGATGATCTTTGATATGGGATGAGAGTTGGATTTTAATTCGAAGAAGAGAGGGAGAAATTGGAAGAAGAAGTTTCGGCCATTGAGGGTAGGGGACGGCGGCTGTGAGGAAGAGAGGGAATAGTGTTTTTTTTATTTATTAGGTTTTCTCCGTTTTATATTCTTTTATTGTAATTTTTACAAAAAAAACCATTTCTCTCATATTATTCAAAATCCAGTCCAACAGAAAGCTACCCTACCCAATAACCCCCATTCCGGATCCATCTGAATATGTCCCGTAGGCCCAGGAGTTCGTCTTGGTCCCCGTTTTTCAGATTTAAAAATAATTCTTTTATTTTAATATTCTGACGTATTCAAAAATCCACCGGAGCCACATACGGACCCAGAAAAATCCAGAAAAAATATTTTTGGCTATGTTTTGACGATACGAATCCAACAAAATTATTTCCATCGAATTCTGAGGCTGTTTGAAAAATGACCATTTTTAAGTCGTTCAATTTTGACTGTATTGACCCAAACACAGTTTCTTTCACCCCGCTCACATATTAAGTCGAAAAATTCTAAAAATTGAAACCTAGCAATGCTTCGACATTCCGGTTCCAACAAAAGTGGTTTCGTCGGAAACGGGGTTCGTTTGCGAAATGTCAATTTTTCCATGATTAAAATATTTATTTAGAATGGAAATTTCAAATTCTGGCAGATTTTACTATAAAATTCTTAAAAATAAAAAATTTTAAATTGGGTCAGATTTTCGGGTTGTTACACCCCAACTTGATTGACTTCATGATTGACTGAGGAATGGGTAAAGTTCGATGGTAAAGATTGATTGGAGATACGGTTAGTGAGTGATTAACCGGATCAGTTGATGTAACAATGTTTTATATAATGTTCATTTAAATCCAAGTAAACGAGTTTTGGAAACGTTTTTCAAATATAGTCAAAGATGTTTTATAAGCATAGAAAGTGAAATGTTATGGTTAATATAGAAAATAAGAAATTTAAATTGGAAATGTTTTCCGATGTTAATAACGTATATTTTCTAAATATAGAAAATAAGAATTTGTGAAAGATATGGAAATATTTTCCAACTGTGATAAGAGATATTTCTATAATATAGAAAATAAAGAATTTATGATATTTGGAAATGTTTTCCAAGAATTTTGAGTGGCTAAACGGGTATAAAGAGTATCAAGGTAAAGATATTAAAAGGGATTTGGGAAACGAATAAATTAATAAAATTTTTACTTAAAGGGCTCAGTGTTATTTGATGGTTGGTCGGTAAAATTTCCATTTGGAAATAGGATTGTTGGTTGTATGGATGTTTCCTTTGATAGTTAAATAACCGACTATCAAACGTTTGACTATTTTATATTTCCGATGTCAATACGGAGAGACCGGTATTAAGTTTATTATCTGAAAACCACTCTGTATGGGCATAAGCGTTGCGAATCAAATTATGCCGAAGATAATTGAAAACGGAGTAAAGTGCAAAGGCTGTTCTGTTAATCCTAGGTAGAAATTGCCAAAGATGGATTGTTGGGATGTTGCCTTCGGTTTGTCCAGTCCTAGGATAACGTATATGGACAGATGTCTGACTGAGTATTTCTAGATGGTCACATACATTAATTTCTTTAAATGTTACCATAGTTGGTGGCGAAGAAGGAAACGTCTTTTATCTTAACAACCAGTGTATTTTTTGGGACGTCATGTGATGACCGCCCATAACCCCTGCACTAAATAGGAGGAATAATGCACTGAAATGTGTGTCAGGCAGCTATGGATGATCACCAAGGTACGAAATACAAGCGGAACCTATCGTATAACTCACAACGCAAGGATAAAATATAATATAACATATACAACAGGCAATAATAGCGGAGCATATTGGAATAGAAAACCTCAAACTTTTAGAACAACTAGAAAGTATATCCATACACCAGGATTACCACATAAGTCCGTACAAATTTGCCTCACAACAGCACTCAGAATCGAGCATCCAACAGCGGAAATAAAAGATACTATATAGTAGGGAATGATAATACGCCAGCCTCCTGCTCTCCACCGAACTACAACACTATCCTCACCAAGATAACACCTGTCACCTAGTATGCCCATCCAAAAACCGGATGAACAACTCAAGGTAATAAGAGGGAAACATAAAACCTTGAGTCAGACAACAGTCTTAGTGAGCCAAAAAAACAACTGGCATCATCAATAAAGTATATGAGAATAGGGAGATTTAACAAACCAATCTACCCTAAACACTAGAGAGGAACTCAACCCTATCTTCCCCCACATCAAACAGTGATAGCCTTAACTACAAACATTTCAACCATACCATCTATGGTAACCAGAACAACAATTTAATCATGACAATTAAAGGCAACCCAACAATAGCACTCATAACACCCAGATTATATATATCTCACGTAAATCATCCTAATCGAATTCAAGATCCTTCAACTACAAGCCCCAGAGACTAAAACAATTATCAAACAACCACACAAGAAACATCTTTTTCGACGTTGGATAATCTTTGAGAGATGGTGCAAACAAAACATACAGGATGCATGACAGGCTCCGGCTATCACCGTCAATCCTACTTCGAAACCATCGTTAATCGTATGACGGCCAACCTTGGCATATGTCAAAGGCTAATGATTACCCCGGTTCTAGCAGAATCTCCATGCGCCTTTCAACGATACATGCCTAGTCCTTTCAACGATACCCAGGGTACTCGACCAACAACCTTCCGATCTTTTAGGTGCCCCTACTGTAGTAGCCTTGCTTTGAGCCCGCTAGAACCTACGACAACGATAATCCCTCTACCTCTAATATCTCTAGTCGTCCAACCTTGACGGCTATTAATTGCTCAAGCAACCTTCTCGAGCAACCATTATACACCAACTCACGACCTTCGAGTTATCTCTACATTCGGTGCACCGATCAACGAACACATCTTATCACTTCGAACATTCCTACTTGAACTACCTTTGAAGTCACAATCATCACTGAACCTAACAACATCAATGTAAGAGTCAAATGTAAGGTTCAACACAATCCATAGCGTTTCATATAATCGTTATGGAAAACAAACCACAACGTTTATGTAGTCAACCATAGCGTTCCAAAGTGCTATCAAAACCCTTCTTTCATGCCGACCCATAAGGGCTGATCCATCCTCGAGAGTCACGACTGACCCATGCTACAACCTTAGGACCGATCCATGCTAAAGCACTCTGACCGACCCATCATCATGGAAAACTGGCCGATCCATCCTCAAGTGCTCCGACGGGTCCATTCCAGAAGTAACGACCAATCCATATTCCATGGATCCATGGACATGCACCCCAATCCATCATGGTCAAACAAGACCGACCCAACATGACCGAACCATCTACCCAACGTGTGCCGATCCATCTCCCCTTTACTCCGACCGATCCACCTTCCCAAGACATTGACAGATCCATCTCTAAAAAGTACGACCGACTCATGGTATGACCGATCCATGGCATCTGAATACAACAGAACCTTCAACTTTGACCGACCGATCCTTCCTATGCTACTCCGACAGACTGACCCATCATTTTTTGGAGAGGAAGTCAGACCGACCCAGGCGATTCCGACCGACCCATGCTCAGCCGACCGACCCATCACCTGTATTACATCTTGTACTACACCTTGTACTACACCACCGACCCATAGAGGCCCGACTGAGCCATAGCCTGAACAGACCCGTTTTGGCCATAAACTTGATCAAAACTCCGTCAAACAACAAACTTGACGAAACCAACTCATCCAACACGACCACAAACATGTTATGAAATTTCTAACAACTCAAAAATGACAATTTTCATCAATAGTTGTGTAGAATTCACCAAAAATCATGATAAATGAACATATGAACAAAACAATGGATCTAACTTGCATAAATATATGAAATTACATAGAAACTACCGGTTTTAAGTTGCTAAGTTAGATCCTATGGCGATTCATATGAAAATAACTTTATCATGATGTTGATCTAAGGAAAATAACTTGAAAAGATGAAATTAAGATCACAAAACTCATATACTTGATTGAATCCGCGTGATAGATGAATGTCACTGACAAATTCTCCAAAATAACTCAATAACAATGAATTATGATTCCGAATAGCGAAGAATTTTCCCTAAACTCTTCGACTCGATGATCTCTCTCTTGGAATGGTGTAGATCTAACTTCAACCGATGTTGATCTTCTATTCTCTTTCTTAGATCTTGAATTTAATGGTAGAAAGGTGTAGAAGATAGAGCCATGGAGGACCTCTAGCTCATCCAAATGAGGAAATGGAGAAAGTAAACTATTCTCTATGCCTCCTACCCCCTATTTATAGCCTTCCAACAGCCCGCTAATGGGTCTCTCCAAATCAGCCCATTATGGCTTATAAAACCTTAACAGCCAACTGTGAAACCTTAAAACAGCGATTTCTCCGAAACTGTTGAACCAAATCTTTAATCTGACCATTCTACGGAATGAGAATCATTATTTCCTTTCCAATGAGACTGATTTCAGCTCCTGATTCGATCCGAGTCAAAAGTTATGCCCCGTACAAGACTGGCAGGATTAAAATGTTCATAAACAAAATTGATAAAAGTTATGGACATGTATATAATCTCCATAAACAACAAATAGTGCCATGTTAATTTACATATAAATTAACGTAAATTAATATTGTACCATTTATTACATGGTAACAAATTATTTGTATAAATGGTTACATGGTAGCATTTATTATCTTTAATAACTGCTTACACTTATATAAATTAACATTAATCAACTTCACACTTGTATAAATTAACGTAAATTAAAATGTTACCATTTAATGTTAGTTAACGTTAAAACAAATATGAAATAAATGGTAACATATTAACGTTTGTGTTAATTTATTTTATACTTGTATATATTAACCAATATGTTACCGTTTAATATGTGATTCAAATCAATGTTAATTAATTCTCATATATTTGTTAAATCATCAATGGTAATTTAATTTGATGCTGATCTCATTTGATAACTTTCTACTAATCTCTGATTTGATTTGGCATAAAACTAATTGGTTGGATTTCAAAGCTTATATTTATGTTTTGCCTTCTATTGGAAGGAAAAAGCTAATCATCTTCAACTCCCAATATCTCCAAATATACCCTTGAAGTATCGGTTCTAGCTCCACTGATATTCAAGGGATCAAGATATCAAAGATTTGGGCTTTCGGAGAAAATCGATCTTTATTTCCAATACCTTATGCTAGATTTGTTCCATATCTTCCAACCGATCCCTTGTAGTTTGGATCTGGTAGTAAAATCGATTCTGCAATGGTGATTTGCGGGATCTGGATAGCGCGTTTCTCAGTCATTCCGAGCTTTTTTAATTTTGGATCTGGAAGCCGCTGGATCTATTCGAACATCAATGGATCAAGCCATTAGAGGAATGGTACTCATGGCGAAATCAACTTCAATTTACATAATCTTATGCTATAAATATTCCATTATCATAACCGATGCTTTTGAACGAATGGACATGGTCGTTTCTTTTGTTCTAATATCAAAAGGTACAAAATCCTGTAGTCAGTTTCAATTATAAGGTTTGGGTAAATATTCTGTTCCACAGCTCATAGAGTTTCACTATTTATTTTTTGGCTCTTTATTTTCAGTGGTAAATATGTTTTTTATTGCCAAATAATATGTCGAATGAAAAAATTAAATTTGGGTCGTGTTTTATTCAGGTTTCTCTTTTCTCAGCTGTAGAACTCCTCTCCTCGATGACAGTGCCATCCATTAGTTGTGTCAGGGAATGGGATATTTTTCTGTTGTTTATTAACAATTCTCTCCCTTGGTATTTTGGTTAGTGGTCATATGTTATCAATCAAAATAGATTTTTTTTTAACGTGGTTTGTTGCATGAAGCATAAAAATAATAACCTATCTGCGAGAATGATTCATAATGTGAGCTGCTATTCCACTATTCTTATTGTGAAATTGCTTTGGAAAACAATTATAAGCAGACGAGAATGTGTTCTTTAATTACAGGTCCACTTTTATGAATTAAGTGTTTGAAGCCTCCTATGGTATCAAAATCAAGCTACTGTGATAATTTGTTTTGCATTTGTATGTGTGAAATAAACATCAAACGTAATTTAGCTTTAGTTCTTAAAATAAGAAGCTACTACCTTTGATATTTCTACTAAGACATGTATTTTTGATAGCGATAATAATATAGTCCATCATAATGCTTCTCCTATTCTTGTCCAAAATCCTTGAAACAAAGTAATATTTTTTTGTTACTAAGTGTGCGAGAATAACGATGGCGCGTTAGTCAACCCAAATGGTATTACTAACCATTCGAAGAAACCGGATGGTGTCCTAAAGGTTGTCTTCGGCACACTATCCTTTGCCACACTCACAACTGGTGAAATCCCGTTGCCAAATCCATTTGAGAAAACACTTTGGCTTTATAAAGCTAATCGAACAAGTCATCTATCCTTGGCAATGGATACTTGTTCTTCTTGGTCACCTTGTTCAGCTCACGATATTCCATACACAATCTTAACGAGCCATCCGCCTTGGTTGCAAAAACAACTGGTGCACCCTATTCGAATACACTTCTCTGAATGAATTATTTTCCTAAAAGGTCACGAACTTGCACCTATAACTCTCGTTGTTCATTAGACGCCATCCTTCTAAGAGGCATAACGATAGATCTAGCACCCTCGACCAAATCGATTCTAAACTCAATCTCACGATGCGGCGACAAACCTTTGACTTCCTCAAAGACATCCTTAAACTCATTAGCGATCAGCACATATAACAAGTCTTCCTGTGGAATCTCAAGCGAATATGAATATCACACGAAGACACCATCTTCGGGCTTACAACGAATCAACACCTTTTGCCCTTCCACATCCCCGACTCTCACTTCTAGCTTCTCGCAATTCACTATTGTCGCATACCTCTTGAGCCAATCCATGTCCAAGATAATCCCAAACCCAACAAAGTTAAGAACAAAGCAATCACACACAAAAAAGCAACCATGACTCGACAACGTAAGACCACGACAAAGCATACAAAGGCTGGACGAACCCCCAACTGGATTAGTCGCGATAAAAGGTCTATCACAGATTTCGGATTCCAAACCCAAGCAGCACACAAGCTCATTACAAATGAATGAATATGGTGCTCCAGTATCAAACAACAAACGAACTGAAACACCATTAACTGAAAGAGCACCTTGAACAACGATACTCTTTCCCTTCTCCTCTGTAGTAGGAGGCTCTTGAAGAAGATGGTATGCGAGACGACCCAGACTTCCTCAAGGAGACGGAGGAGCTCGGATTGCTTTGAGAACACGACGCATCAGAACACAAACAACAGAACATTTCATTGCTATTACAACAATTACATCAGAGTACAAGAATATACCGGAGTATGAATAAATATTATATAGCGGAAAAATATCAGAGATTTAAATTACATTTAAATACATAAACATAACGTACAGCGGAAAACATCAACTACCACAACTTAGAGAAATACACGGATACAAAGCTTTCCGAATATAGCTCCTGTTGTAATCCAGGATCCTGTGAAAAGAAATATCTGCGAAAACCAAAACAACTAGCTGCCTGTGAGGAAAATATAGGCACCCAGAATTTAGGTTAAAATAATAAATTCCGAGTCATTCATCGGACTAGTGTGAGAACTAGAATAGTTATTAACTTTATTTTAAAGTTAGGTAAATCAAGGGACCACATCGTATAACACGGAACGGGTTTCTTCCCAAGAATACTTTGAAATAAAATAATTTGTAAACAACGCAATGTTTTTTTGAAAAATGAAGCTATTATAAGACTCAGGTCCATCACACAATGCAACGCAAGACGGAGGATAGAGTTTTCCCTTATAATAGCCAAACATGCTTTATACGCTTTAAAACAAATCATTTTGATATTACTATAAGTGCATAGTTCCAAAACAACTTCAAATATAATGTATCAATCGTAGACGACATGAGTGTCCCATGCCACTATGCCGCCATATAGGTTTACAAATAAAACCAAAAGATGTTGTATTGGAAATTTGATTTCCATCATGAGTCAAGGCAAGAGATGGCTCCTCTCCGATTCGAGACACTCTAGCAAATGCCTCAGGATCACACCTACGGGCAACCCTTGGTTTCTGCAGGGCCGGTCCACACTTACTTTAGTGGATTAGTTATTCCTGAACACACGTTTCTCTGTCCTATCGGACCTAACTCTGAGCCATTGGAGACTCAATATCTGAGGCGCCTCATTCCATCATCCACATAAGTAAAAAATGTTTGGGCTCCATACCATGACACCACTTCTGGCTAGAAAGAAATGTCATTCACCCCTGCGTCCCTAATCCCGTTTTAGACTCATACCAAGGTGTGAGGCCCGCGAATTAACGCTATACACAGAGCTATGCTACTTAAAGTCGTGCTTTGATCATCATCCTCAAGACTTTGCTTTTCAATAAAAGCCTTAATCATTTGCATCTTAGTATACCACATTGTCAATCTATACCATACCACTGATTTTCACCAATATATAACCTCTAAGCTCGTACGTCTCAGAGAAGGGTGTTAAGCAAGAGAATAAATTCTTCGCCACCAAACAGATATATATTGAGCACAGATCAACGAATACAGTATAATGTAATACAATGTCAGACATACCATCCATTTGTAAGTTCGTTCTGGGTCTGAACGAAACCGAAGGCACCTTATTCCTCGTCCCATATGTCCAATATAGGAGAGAGGTCCTCGCATATCCGGTCGATCTCCAAGTACGTTTGGACGATCACCACTTACTTGTTTTGGGTGTACAGCCCAATCAAGACATCAGTAATCATCCAAACGATGTGAAGATCTCCGGTCTTCAACCACCGTCTTCATCGACATTTAATCGTCGTATTAATTATTCAGAATGGGTTAAATCCGGTCTTTCTGAATAACTTGCGTATTTTATAATCAATAATCTAGTGCTATAAAAACACATCATATGCCTCATTCCAATTCAGAATATTATTTTATTCAAATATTCACATCTTTAGGGAAAGGTTCCCATTAATTTATCAAAGATAAGTTTATTTAAACTATTTCTTTAATCTTCCTTTGGATATCATTTTTAAAGATTTTATTTTGTCCTCTAACCATTCTAAACCAAAATTAAGGTTTATAAAACTAGTCGGGAATACAGAGCCTTACCGAAGTAATCATTTATTTTATTATCCCAATCCCAACCTATTCATCCCATGGAGCAAAATTGGTAGTACTCCATATCTAACACCCATAGTGTTATCGGTAAATTTAATTATCATTTCTCATTCGAATCTTATTAAAGATTTTACTATCGCCTGGAGTAAAACGGGCAGTGCTCCATTCTCGATCACTTCATGAATTCGATAAATTTAATTATCCCAACCTATTCATCCCATGGAGCAAAACTGGTAGTACTCCATATCTAACACCCACAGTGTTATCGGTAAATTTAATTACCATTTCTCATTCGAATCTAATTAAAGATTTAACTATCGCCTGGAGTAAAACGCGCAGTACTCCATTCTCGATCACGTCATGAATTCGATAAATTTAATTATCCCATTCTCATTTCTAATTAAAGATTCATTAAAACTCCACTTTGTTTTAATATCAAAAATCATTACTTTATGATTATTCAACTTTAAGAAATTAATCTTATCATTAGCTAGGTTAAAGAACCAATGTTATTAAAAACATAGTTCACAATAAACCCAAATCAATTTCCATTGGATATGGAATCTTCACGGAAAACACATCCATATATATAATCGATATAAATTTACGTATCAGACTAATAATATAAATGGAATAACGGCAAAGCCTTTTAAATTCCATATATAGTAATGGTCTTCTTCCTTAATGGAAGCTCATCTCGATTATTACCAAATCGAATTCCATTCAATTCCAATTTAATGTATTAAATTGGATAACTTTACTTTGGAAATTTTCCATTAAATCTTGGTCAAAAGATTTATAAATTCCAAATTATAACTTCACTGTTAATTGGATTAAGGAACAATGTTATTTAAAACATAGTTCACAACAAACCCAAAATCCAATTTGATATTAAATACAGGGATCTGAATAGAAATTTTGTTGGCCTATATTCAATATCAAACTCTAAAACCAACAAATATCGTATTGGGAATAACGATATTTATATCTTCCAAATTCCTCAACAATATCCATATAATCACAGAATCCAATATCAAATATTCCGAAAATTATTTCCATTCCAATCCATTCTAATTCATATGTTGGAAATTTCTGGTTATATCAAAACCATTTCAAATCCAATTTATTTATTTAAAAACATTGGATTATTGTTCTAGTTAATAAATAGTTCATTTCGATAAAAATATATTTTTATCTTTCCAAACTTGGAATTTTTCATCCAAAAACATTTCGAAATCATTTATTATGATTTTACACATTTTTTTATGTTTTTAATAATTTTATTAAGGCTCTTACTGTCGGTTTCCAATAATGGCCACCGAACTGCATCCATAACGACCTATTCTAAATTTGATTTGGATGTAGTTTGAAATCCAGCCATTCAAATTTAAATCTCTTATATTCATTGAAAAGTTCTCTTATAATAAATGATTTGGAAATATTTTGGATGAAAAATTCCAAGTTTGGAAAGATAAAAATATATTTTTATCAAAATGAGCAAGTTATTAACTAGAATAATAATCCAATGTTTTTAAATAAATTGGACTGAAAATGGTTTTAATATAACCAGAATTTTCCAACGTATGACTTGGAATGCATTTGAATGGAAATAATCTTCGGAATATTTCGATATTGGATTCCGTGCTTATACGGATATTGTTGAGGAATTTGGAAGATATAGATATCATTATTCCCAATACGATGCTTGTTGGTTTCAGAATTTGATGTTCAATATAAGCCGTTATTATTTCTATTCATAACCTAATATTTAATATCAAATTGAATTTTTGGGTTTGTAGTGAACAATGTTTTAAATAACAGTCATTCTTTAACCCAATTAATAGTTAAGATATGATTTGGAATTTATAAATCTTTATTCTAAGATTTAATGGAAATTTTCCAAAGTAAAGTTTTCCAATTTAAAATATTAAATTAGAATTTAATGGAATTCGATTTGGTAATAATCGAAGTGAGCTTCTGTGGAGGAAGACTGTTAATATATATGGAATTTAAAAGGCTTTGTCGTTATTCCATTTATATTATTAGTCGGATACGGAAATTGATATCGATTATATATTGATCTGTTTCCCTTGAAGATTCCATAATTAATGGAATGTGATTTTGGGTTTACCGTGAATTGTGTTTTAAATAACATTGTTCTTTAACCCAAGTGCAAGCAGGATTAATTTTCCTAAAAGTTGAAACAATCATTAAGTAATGATTTTAGAGATTAAAACGAAGAAGAGTTTTAATAAATCTTTAATTAGTTTTGAACGAATGAATGATGATTAAATTTACCAAAACATAAGATGTGATATAAACCAAATATACTTGGTTGTTGATATGGATTGTGATTGATTGATTCTTTGGATTGTGCTCGACCTATTTATGAGCAAAATATGCTTTTACATTTAGCATTGGGTTGGGTAAAAATATCTGTGTGCTAACACTTTGTGAAACACTTCACGATTTGACTATAAGGTGTTCAGCGATGTTGTTAATTTCAAATTTTAATGAATGATTTTGAAATGGGATTTCCTTAAATGGAAAGAAGTGTTATTCCCGATTTTGGGCAGGGAATGTTTTCAATGATTTTGAAATGTGTTTCTTAAGTGAAAAGAATAGTATTCCCAATTTTGGACAGGGAACGTTTTATAAAATATTTTATAAAACAGAAAGGATTTCGAGGGCTGAACCTGATGATTTGGAAGTGTATTATTGTTTTACATTGTGGTTCATGGCGTATCAGATTAGTTTATAGTGATAACATATCTGTTTGGTGGCAGAGAATTTATTCTCGTGCTTAACACCCTTCTTTGAGACGTACGACCTCAAAGTTTATGTGATTAATAATGACTGATCATACGTGTGAATTGCTGATGTGAAGTACTATAGTTTGAAAGTACTTGTGATTATTGTGCTGTGAAATGATTTTCCCTACTTCTGGATATGAAATGATTTAGTATGTGGCTACGGGCAACCCATGTGACTAAAAGTGCGGGTGTTATAGCCTAAAATGGCTTTGGATGGTGTATGCTCCCATGCATGGGAGGTGCATCGTCAGTGTAGCCTGCTCCATCGTGGGAGGTGCACATTTATATCGAGTTGCTTAGGTGCTTGCCCTTTGCCTTGTTGATGGGAGAAACCTCCCGATATTTGGTTGCATACTGGTTTGTGAATGCATAATGATGTTGTAATAACCCGGAATTTTGGAGAAAATTTAAAAAATTTATTTTAAGAAATTTTGTTAGAAAATGCGTCAGAATTTTAAATTCCACAATTAAATTAAATTATGGAATTTAATAAAGAATAAAATTAAATAGAATTATGATGTTATTTATGAATTATTTCAAATTTATTTCTAAAAAAATATTTTTGTAAATAGCGATTTATTACAATTGAAATTAGTATCAAATTGTATGTATATTTGTAATAATTGACTTCGAACAAATGAAAGTAAAAGAAAACAGTAGTTGAGTCATTGCTTTGTTAAAAACTTTAATATAGAAGTTTTATGATGATTAATAATAAATCAACATTTAATTTCTTTTCCTATTCACATCATAGTCCACCTAGGTGGCTGCGGCTAAGGGAGGTGTTGGAGCTTGTGGCGGTGCGCAAGGAGGTGGGTGTCGATCTGGGTCTGGCGTGGTAGAAAGTGGTGCGATTTTGGTCCAAGGGGGAGCGGGTTTTTGGATTCGTACGAAACTGTAGGAGAACGATGATTAGTGGTTCTCTAATGACATGGTTAACTAAGTGGGGGTAATTAGCTTTATTTTAATTTTAAATTTAATTATCTATGTAACCCAATGTTCAAAGCTCTATAATTCTCTCAAACAGAAACCGATTTGAATGATTTAAATAGCATTTAATTCGTAGCGATTAGATCTACATGATGAAATTGACTAAAACAGATTTGGAACTCGTCTAAACTTTTGGTAGAGTGGAAAGCATTCGGTGAGATTTCTATATTTAATTATGAAAATTAAATTATTCCTCGCTATGTGAATTCTATATATGTATGTTGTGAAATCCATATTGTTGATTTCTATGAAATTTGAATTGATTGAGGTTGTAATGTGGATTTGTTGATGTGATGATATTTGTGTTGAAACAAAATTGTTGAATCAAATTATACCATTGGGTTCAGGTTTGATTTGTCAAAATAAAATCGTTATTCTTGTCAAACTAGAAATGACAAATTTAAAATTGGAACTTAGTTGAAATCAAAAATGACAAATTTTACATTGGAAGTTAGTTAAAATAAAGAGGACAAAAATTAACATTGCTTTTTGTTGAAAACAAAAAGGACATTTTCCATTGTCAATTACGTAGAAATTAAAAAGGGTCAATTTTTGTCGAAAATAAAAAGATTCATTTTTCACTATTATTTTGTTAAATTATTTTGTGTAATTAGAAATGACATCAAAATAGTCATCTTGGTTGTAATAAATGGCACTCAAAATATACATTTTGTTAAAATAGTATGACATCAAAATATTCAATTTTGTTGTAATAGAATTTACACCCAAAGTATACATTTTTGTGAAATTGGATTGATACCATCAAAAGTATACATTTTTGTGAAATTGGATTGACACCATCAAAAGTATACATTTTTGTGAAATTAGATTGACACCATAAAAATATGATTATAGAAACCTGATTTTGAAAAGGACATTTTTTATTCACAATTTAGTTGTAAGTATAAATATGATTATAGAAAAAGATGACATTTTTATTTGCAAACTATTTGCAAATAAAAACACGAATAGAAAGAAATACATTTTGCATTTAAAAACATGAATGGAAAAAGTTGACATTTTTATTTGCAAACTATTTGCAAATAAAAACAAGAACTGTTTATAAATGAAACATTCATTCATTTGTATATTAAATTGTTTACAAATAAATATTCATTTATTTGTCATTGATGTAAATTGTTCACTAATGAAACATTCATTTTTGTCTAAATTGAGAAAGAATGAAATTTAACATTCACTTTGTCATTTAATTAGAACTAGACAAAAACATTTATTCTTTTCCAATTTAAAAGAATGACACCAAACACTAATTTTTGTCTAATCTGAATAAGAATATAAATAAACATTCATTTTGTCAAATTTAATAGAATGTAACCAAACATTCATCTTTGTATAATTTAAATGGAGTGAGAACTTTTATCTCACTCAAATTTCTAAATAGTTATTTATTTTATAATTAAATTTAAATTAATTATCTGTTTGGAATTGTTGTTTGTTGGATCAATGTTGATTTGGGTGTTGTATGGTGAAAAGTTTGGAATTGGAATCATGTAGCATGTTATAATAATGTTATTATTATTTTTAATTTTCCAAAAACATGTTTACACAGCCATAACAAGTTTCCTGACTTGTTTATGTTGATTGGACGATAAATTTTCACACATCGTCCAAAAGCACAATTAATAATATATTATTCGAATTTGTGTTGGTTGAAACCCCACACGGCTCTTGGGTTGATATTTGACTACACATCACTCTTGTGTTTAGTTGTAAATTGCACTTTGGCTGTTATTTGAATGTTTTGTCATTATTATGGAATTAATGCAATGTTTGAAATCCATGTAATTAAATTATATGGAAATTGTTGGGTCTCGTTCCAATTTAGGATTAAAAGAATATTTTAATCTTATATTCAATTAGGTTATTAAATGATGTTTTTGATAATGACAATTAAAAAGATAATATCTTTATTGTTTGAAACTTGCAACGAAAAGGTTGAGTTAAAAAGATTATATCTTTATTGTTAAAAAGTTACCATAAAAAAAGATTGAATTAAAAGATTACGTTTTTAATTGTCATATGTTAAAATAAAAAGATTGATTTCAGAATTGAACATTTTGAAAAGATTTTTATTATTATATTATAGTAATATGGAAAGTTCAATTTTTATTAAAAATTGAAATGTAAGTTAGGATATTTAGAAACAAAGTATTTTTAACAATTTAATAAAAAGATCATATTTTTATTATGTAGAATATTTTAATAAATTTATATTTTAAAACAAGAGATATTTTAAAATTAAGATATTTTAAAACAAAGGATATTTTAAAATAATATTTCCCAATGAAATAATTATAATTATAAATTACAATCGTACCTGAACACGAGGTTAGGTTACATTTGTGGTGGAAGTCTGCCCGGAACCAACCAGCATATCCAGCATCCACAAGTCGCAGGCTTAATGTGGGAGGTCTGGCCCAGTATAAAACATAAATGAATAAGATAATGAATTAGGCTATTTAATCTACTTTAAATAACAACGTCATTTTAACCCGAACGTGTTTATCGATTTATTTTATCCATTTTATAATGAATATTCAAAGAGCTAATTTCTAAATTAATATTTTGGAAATAATTTTATTTTAGTATGATAATAGATAGAATATTCAATTTGGATTTAAAATTGAAATAAAAGTTGGAATCGTGTTCTAAATGAATTTATAAACATTTTAGAATATGTTTAGAAAGGAAATCGACAAAATATATTATATATTTATAATGGTTTGAATAGAACGTTTTCGTGCAGCAACCGTTCGTGAATTTCGACCGTTAACTTTGATTTGACGTGGCGGAAGATCCGACCGTCGGATTCTTCTAAAACCAGAACCTGTGGGTTCGTATCGAAATGAGTTTTCCAATGAGTATTTAAGATTTGAAATCCAACGGTTAGATTTTGAGAAATTATGTAAAATCATAATAAATGATTTAAAAGGGTTTTTGATAAAAATTCCAAGTTTATAAAGATATATGATATCTTTATCATAATAACTGATTTATTTATTTTTTAAATAAATAAAAGGATTTTAGAATGGTTTTATTATAATTAAGAATTTCTAATTTGAACTGAATTGGCTTACATGAAAATTATCTACGGATTATTTCAATATTTATTTATGTGATTGTACAGATATTATTTTGGAAATTTGGAAGATATTTAATATCGTTATTTCTGATAGATATGATATCCGTAGGTTTTAGAATTTGATATTGTATATAAGTCGATATAATTTCTATTTTAATTCTTATATCTAATATCAAGTTAGATTTTGGGTTTGTCGTGAATGGTGTCTTCATTAACACTACTCTTAAACCTTTTTGAAAGAATAAATCTTTTAATTAAGATTTAAATGAGATTTTCTTAATTTAATATATTAAATGGTAAATTAATGAAATATGAATTTGGGTTTATCGTGAATTATGTTTTAAGTAACATTTGTTCTTTAATCCGGATTAAAGTTGATTAACCATTTAATAATGATTTTAGAAGATTAAAACTAAATGAAGTTTTTAATCAATCTTTAATTAGATTGGAGGGGAATAAAGTGATTAAAATTATTGAATTTAAGAAGTGACGGAAATGGAGTTCCACTAGTTTAACTCCATGCGATAGTTAAATCTTTAATTAGATTTAAACGGAAAATGGTAATTAAATTTAATGGAATGAATGGAGATGAATAGGTTGGGATTGGGATTAATTAATAAATAACTACCTCGGTAAGACGTAAATCCCGACTAGTTTGGATATGCCAAATTTGGTTTAATATGGATAAAGGTTTAAATTGAATCTTTTGAAATAAAGATCAAAAGGGAAGATTATAGAATATTTAAAAGAATTTATCTTTGATATAATTGATGCGAACCTTTCCCTAATAATATGAATATTCTATTAAAAAAATATTCTGAATTGAAATGGGATGTTGGATGTGCTTTTATAGCTCTTGATTTTTTATTATAAAATACGCAAGTTATTCGAAAAGACCGCGTTTGACCCATTTTGAATAATTATTACAACGATGAAGAGTCGAAGACGAAGACAGTGATTGATAGTTATCCTGAAGCTACTGAGGCCCATGATAGGAGTAGCTACCCTGAAGGGGGCTTCAGTGGTAGTCGTCCGGACGTACATGTTGATTGTCCGGATATGCGAGAACCTTTCAGGTGTCTCCGGTTCCGTTTAGATCTACAATGGACTTGTAAATGGATGTGTGTCTGACGTTGAATTTCTTTCTATGTAAATTGATTTCTATTAATATACAACCGTTGGTGGCGGAGAATTCACCCTTAGAGGTTGTGTGTTGATAGTTATCAATCGCATGGCATGAATTGACAACGTGGCACGCCAAGATGCAAATGATCAAGGCTTTTGTTGAAAAGCAAAGTCTTGTGGGATGATCAAAGCATAGTCTATTTCGGCATACCTTTGTTTATAACGTTTCCTTGCGAGCCTCACCCTCCGGTAAGAGTCTAAAACGGAGCGAGGGAACGCAGGGAGTGCACACGTTTCTTTCTAGCTAGAAGTGGTGTCAGCGACTTACCAGCCCTAACATTTTACTTATGTGGATGATGGAATTTTTCGAGGCCTCGGATTTATCGGTCGCCAACAGCCGTATTATAGGTCCAATAGGACCGAGAAGTGTGAGTTCAGGCATAACCAATCCAACCCATTGCACTATTGGGGGACCAGCCCTGCTGTATCCAAGGGTTCGCCAGCGTTCGAATCCTGGGACATTGCTAGAGTGTCTCGAATCGGTAAGGAGATCGCTCCAAGCCTTGATTCATGATGGAAATCCCACTTCCAATACGACACCATGCGGTTTTGATTGTATAACTAGTATGGCGACATAGTATATGGTAGCTATGCCGTCTATTATTGATGCATTATGATTGAAATGTTTTTTAAACATATATACACTAATAATAATATCAAATCCATTTTATCGTATCAAGCATCTTTTGACCATTATAAGGTAAAACTCTATCCTCCGGTTTGCGTTGCATTGTGTGATGGGACTTGAGTCTTATAATGGTTTCATTTTTCTAAAAAGCATTACGTTGTTTAACGATTTACTTTATTTATGCACTGGCAATCCATTGGAGTAAACCCGTTCCGCGTTAGCGGCATGGTCCTGTGATTAGCCTTAGTATTAAATAAGTTATGTAAGATTTTTCATACCAGTCCCATGACTGACCCGTAGTTTGTTTCACTTGCAAACTCGGGTGCCCTCTTTTCCACACGGGAAGTTGAGTAGCTTGTTTTGCAGATATATTGAGCAGGATTCTGGATCGAAGCTTAAAGTTGTGTCCAGAGTATTGATAGACTTCCGCTGTATCAGTTTAGTTATTTACGTTACATTGTATTAATTTTTTTGTAAATTATCTTCCGCTGCATTATTCTCAATGTACTCTGATATATTCTGAACTCTGATGTTATATTATCATGTTGTTATCTGTTCTAATGTATTGTATTCCCAAAGTTAAAGTATTCGAAGATTTCCAACTTTTGGTTCAGACCTGTGTGTTTTGTGGACGATTCAAACGGTGGGGATTTTCGGGTCTTTACAGTTGGTATCAGAGCTCTGGTTAGCTCAAATCTTTGGAGTACAACTCGTTAGAACTGAACAAAAGACTCATCAGAGATTGGATTAGTAATATCCAATAAGAATACTCATTAGTGATAGGATCAGCAGTTTCCTAAAATGAGAAAACTCATTAGCGATGGGGTTAGAAATGCCCTAGAATGAGTTCAGTGTGAAAAGTTTATAATTAACGTATTTATATAATCCGATCTTAGAAAATATGATTTCTGAATATTTAAAAGTTATATATATTTTAAAAGTTAATCAATTAATAAAATTATTGAAATCAATAATAGAATGAAAGTAAATTTGGTTAACTAGATTACCTTTAGCTTCGTTCCTTTTCAAGGACGAAGTGGCGAAGATTGTAACAACCTGGAATTTCGAAGCCAATTTAAAAAATTTATTTTAAGAAATTTTGTTAGAAAATGCGTCAGAATTTTAAATTCCACTATTAAATTATTGAATTTAATAAAAATAAATTTAAATAGAATTATGATGTTATTTATGAATGATTTCAAATTTATTTCTAAAAAATAATAATTTGTAAATAGCGATTTATTACAATTGAAATTAGTATCAAATTGTATATATATTTGTAATAATTGACTTCGAACAATTAAAAAAATAAAGAAAACAGTAGTTGAGTCATTGCTTTGTTAAAAACTTTAATATAGGAGTTTTATGATAATTAATAATAAATCAACATTTAATTTCTTTTCCTATTCACATTTCATGCAAGTTTATTTAGCTTTCTTTTTTCTTTTTCCAATTTTATCAAATTCACTACCTCTTTTCTCACCACTCTCTATTAATTACGCATTCATTTATTTTCTTTGTATAGTAATTTATTACTCTTCATTCTATTAATTCATTTCTCTTCACACATGTATTCTTATTTCTTAAACTTACATCCTTTTATTTTTCCTTGTTTTTATTCCTTTAATTATCTCTCCTCAAAAACAAATCAACTCTATGTATGTATATTTATATATTTTATTTATTCATGCATAAGCATTGAATATGTTGATTCAAATAATAGGTAGATTCTAAATAAATTATGACATATCATTATGTTAGATAAATATGTAGTGTCATTATGTTATTTAATGTTATGTGTTTTTAAATTTAAAAAAAATCACATAACTTTCTTGTAGTCATCATTAAACAATAAGACATGCATTCATTTCTTTCCGTTTCTTCTGTTTTCTTTATAAATTTTGTTTTGAAATATATATGAGAAATAAATATGCCACCTCAGCCTTAGTCAGCAATCCATTTTCTTTGTAACGTAAAAAGAGGAAATCTAGTAAGTATTAACTAGCAAATTTGGGAATTTTGATCTCTAAATAAATTTAAGTAGTAATTAATATTATAAAAAAAAAAAGAGAATGAAGTAAATTTATAAATACCCTAAAATTAAACCAAAACCCTTATACACTCTAAAACACAGCCGTCGCCTTATCTTCAAATCAATGGCCTGCGCCTTCCCTCTTCTTCCCGATTTTTCTCTCCATCCCCTCAACAACTTCGAACAACTTCAAAGGGAAGGACGTTAAGCTCAAAAAAGGTCTTTATAACCAACAACTATGATCGAATGAAATGGCACGAGCAGTTCGATTTTTCACCTTAATGGCGTTGACTGTAAACTGTTTTCTGGTGAAGCATAGTCCACCGAGGTGGCTGCGGTCAAGGGAGGTGTTGGAGCTTGTGGCGATGCGCAAGGAGGTGGGTGTCGATTTGGGTCTGGCATGGTAGAAAGGGTGCGATTTTGGTCCAAGGGAGAGCGGGTTTCTGGGTTCGTATGAAACTGTAGGAGAACGATGATTAGTGGTTCTCTAATGACATGGTTAACTAAGTGGGGTAATTAGATTTATTTTAATTTTAATTTTAATTATCTATGTAACACAATGTTTAAAACTCTATAATTCTCTCAAACAGAAACCGATTTGAATGATTTAAATACCATTGGATTCGCAGCGATGAGATCTACATGATGAAATTGACTAAAAGAGATTTGGAACTCGCCTAAACTTTTGGTAGAGTGGAAAGCATTCGGTGAGATTTCTATATTTAATTATTAAAATTAAATTATTCCTTGCTATGTGAATTCTATATATGTATGTTGTGAAATCCATATTGTTGATTGCTATGAAATTTGAATTGATTGAGGTTGTTATGTGGATTTGTTGATGTGATGATATTTGTGTTGAAAAAAAATTGTTGAATCAAATTATACCATTGGGTTGAGGTTTGATTTGTCAAAATAAAATCGTTATTCTTGTCAAACTAGAAATGATAAATTTAAAATTGGAACTTAGTTGAAATAAAAAATGACAAATTTTACATTGGAAGTTATTTAAAATAAAGAGGTTAAAATTAACATTGTTTTTTGTTGAAAACAAAAAGGACATTTTCCATTTTCAATTACGTAGAAATTAAAAAGGGTCAATTTTTGTTGGAAATAAAAAGATTCATTTTTCACCGTTATTTTGTTAAATTAGATCGACACACAAAGTAGACATTTTTGTGTAATTAGAAATGACATCATGTAACATCCCGATATTTTTGACCGTTCAAATCGACAATGATCCTCAATGTCGACATGAACAAATCAAAAATAAGGATAGTTATTGGGATTTATATTAGAAAAAAGAAGAGAAGAAGAAGAACAAATACAGAATCTCGCAGCGGAAGGACTAAATATAATAAATAAATAACAGTTTATAAAGCTGTTAAAAACATACATTTTATTTCATTTACAACAATTATCAGAGTAAATTAACATACAACATACTGATGAATTTGCAGCGGAATAATAATTATAGTACGTCTATTGAATTCCATCTTCATCTTGTATCTTCAAAGTAAGAAATCTTCGCTAACTGCAACTCGGTCTGACCGGAGCGTATTGCATAAAAAGAAACACAACCAGAACTAAATAATTCTCATATTAGTTAAATCAAATTTCATGTAATAGTATGAATGCAATAACTTAAGAGATGTTACGGGAATTTCCATCTCCTAAGGATCCGTCAAACTAATACTATATAATATAATACGCTATTATAATAATGTCTATGGTTAAATATAACATAATAAAATAATGTAAGCGGGATTACCATTATTACCCTTACACCGTTTATACCGTTGCCGTACAGTTTGCATATAACACACCGGTACGTCGGCGGATAGAGATGCGCCGTGATACGACAACGTTAAATCAAAATCGTAGGGGGCTCGATCAGGATAAATATGACCCCATCAGTAGTGATTCTACTGGATTGCTGACCCAAGCCGGTGGTAACGCATAGCCGCAACTACCGCCCACCCCAGACATACCCCAAAATCAAATCAAAGGCGCCAATCAATCACAAAGTATATATATGGTATCGAAGAAGTATGCATGCTCAGAGTAGCTAACTCAATTAACCTGGGTATGGCTCCTGTTTTAGTCATTTTAATTATGACCCGAAGGTCAAGGTTATCCATCATCGTTCTCTTTCTTCAAATCCAGTAATCGCCTCCAAATCCATCCAACACCATTTTTGGAACTCCACCGCGTACACAGTTGTTAAAGTGGTTTTTGGTATTGGCAGAGAGTATGACAATATCCGATCCCGGTCTCTTTAACAACCAAACGTTTACATTTTTCACACCGGTCAGTTCTTTTACATTTCAAAGGGGGTTCGTACTTCATATCAAAAATATCATATTTTCTAAAATCATTTCAATAGTCAAAATATAATGTTTCATAATGAAATCTCCTTTAAAAACCAAACTTAAATCTTGGACAATTCCAACTTTTAAAATAATTTGAATATTAAGATAGTAAAAATATATATGAAATAGTTTAGATATATAATTTGAAATAGTTGAAAAATAAATAGTTTGTAATTAAAATAGAATTATCAAATTTAGTAAAATCTATAGTTAAAATATTAGAATAATTTATAAAATAAATAGTTAATTATAAAATGATTTATTTAAAATAATTATAAAATAAAATAGTAATAAAGTAAAATAGTTTATATAGAAAATATAATTATTATTAAAATAGTTTATAAAGAATGGTTTTGAAATACTATAGTTGGAATTAGAATCGTTCTCTAACATTTTCAATTAAACTTGAAGTCATATTTCAATCTTCAATTCAATCAACTCAAATTTTTATAATTCCATCGATTAAACTTCCAATTTACATTCATTTCACTTTGATCAAATTAATTCAAATAGTTACGTTCCAAATTAGATTCTCATTTTCAATGATTTCAATTTATGTCAAATATCGAGTTCACAATTCATATGTAATTCAAATCAATGTTGATTCATAATGAAATTCAAAGGTGGGTGAAACTATTCAATTTCAATAAATTCGATTTATATTATATTTCACTATTTATTTAGCTTCAGTTACAATACAAATTTATTTCCTTTTCTTATATATATATTTCAAAATTCGAGGTTCAAGTTCAAAGGAAATAAATTATAAAACATCGCTTATATGGTCTTTAAAACAATATTTCAAAATTCATGGTTAAAACAAATTTTATTTAACCAACCGGTGTCCGTATATAATTTTCTATCCTATGGCCAAGTAATACTTAAATTTTTAATTTTAGTATTTGGGAAAGGATATATATCATTTCAATCCAAATTAGGGTCATAGGTATTTATCATTTCAACCTACGTTCTTAATTCATTTTAATGATTAACCCCGGGTTTATTCGATGCCCGTAACATCTAGGGTAATGATTGGGATTAATCGGCACAACAACGGTCATATACAAATAAATATGAATAACAGGCAAATTTACATAATTAACATCAATATGTCAACATATCAAATTCAAGCCATTCGTCACATCAATACATACAAACAGTTCAATATCACATAAATGTACAAATTATCAGGTGTCAGGTTTTAAACGGTAATTAAATGTCAAATTTTTAACTTAACTGAAAACATAAATTTAACAGTCAAAATTAACTACACTATCAATGCAAATAAACATAATATGCAAAATTAAACTGTCAAACATCAATCCAAACAATCATATCATGACATAATATTATTTTAACTAATATTAGAATACTTTAGTTAAGCGTGAGTGGGTTAAATCACTCACCTTGGTTCTATATGCGATTGAAATCCAATTTTTAGCCCAAAAATTTTCAGTCTTAGAATCAATCCAAACCAACGCCATCTCGAAGAGCTCGTTGATACGATTCAAATGCAACAAACCGCGTGTCATTCTGAAGTCGTATGCAAAAGTTATATAAGTTCTAGCGATTAGAGTTTTAAATAAAATAAAATAAAATAAAAACGAAAAATGGACTAAAATATGAGAAGCTTGCCATGTCAGCACCTTCTTCCCCCTTCACCCATCTACTCCTGTACAATACACTCACAAGAAAAATTAAACCCACCAATATACATAACTTCTCTCCTCAATCTCTTTCTTGTTTCTCAACGAAAACTCGAGTGGATAGATCCAACAAATTTTTCTTCGCGCACACTTCCTCTCCATCACAATAACTTCAAGCTCGCTCCACCCATAAAATTGCATCCACCAGCTTCCTCACGCATGCACCATGTAGGTTGCGACAATTTTTGTCGTGAAATCCACCCAAATTTGCACACAAGATGCTATTCCATGTCACAAACTCGAATACGATGTTCAACTCATGCATCGATCCCTATATAAATCAAGAATCTCAATCCTAGCTTCTTATCCTTCACTTTAGCAGTTGTCGACACCACTCAAATTCCATCACACCTCTAAATTTAGGTATGAGATCGAAGATAATTAAGATACGAGTACGCTAGAATAAAACAAGATTTTTTTTTGTGCAGTTTTTTAGGAGATCTAATGTTTTCTCATAGGATATATAAGAGGAGCGACCATTGACATTTTCTGAAAGAAATACAGGGTGCGGCTATTTGTTTCATTTGTTGTCATATGAGAAAATAATGAAATATAAGAAATCAATAAACATAAGATGATTAATTTCTAAATTTAATTCTTTCTATATTTTGGATTTGCAATATTTTCTTTGTCCATCATTAATTACATGTTACCTAAAATATGCCATTTCATTAACACCGAAACCATTGGATATAATTAAATTTCTAATGAATGCTTATACTATGATTCGATAAAACCATAAAATGTCATATGGACATAAGTAGCATTTATTCACACATGCATATACTATTTATTTCAATTTCTATATATTCATTTTTTTATTTTATTTTTAAAGTTCATTAATTTTATTTATATCCAAATGGAACCTTAAATACTTTATATTAAGCTTCGAAATTTGATTGTTCAGTAACCGTTATGTTGAAAATTACGCTTTTAACCAATCAGTTTGACACATATGATTTCCATCCCTGATTAATGGAATTCAAGTTACGTTGACAGTGATTATTATATCTACAACAAATAGTGAGAGTAATTTTGATCAACAAATTCTTCTTTGCTATTATTGTAATTGAATCCAAACTAAATGTTCATTCCATTAATAACCATTATTTAATTCCATCAATTTACATACATTAAAACCTTAAATTCAATTATTATTTACCAATTTCTATTGAACATTAATTCTATTAAATTAATTAACATTCCTTTTTATTCAACTTTCATAAGTAGCAAATTTTATCGTTTTGATTACTCAAAAAGTTACCATAGTTTAAAACGAATTCACATATAAAATTCAAAGTTAATTATTACAAAAATCTATACGCATTTTAATTTCCGTTTATTCACCTTTTAAATTAAATTCAAAGATTTATAAACTCTATTCAAATCAATACAAATAAATTAATATAACTTATAAATCAACTATCGTTAATTGTTAATTCAATTTTTCATTAATTATAATTCAAGTTCTATTTCAACTATTAATCACACCAATCAATTTCATTAAATACATTAATATTAATTCCCACTTTCAACCTTTATCGAAATAAATAAATCCTAAATTTATTTGCGATCAATGCAAGTTATTATCGCAATAATAGGTTGAATTTCATTACTTTAAACAATTCAATTATGTTTTCAACATAGAATTTCACAATTTAAATCATTAAATATTATTTAAAATCCATATAATATCAAAAACATATTAAATTAAATAATAAAATTTATCGCAAAAATTTGGGATGTTACATTCTCCCCCACTTAAAAACTTTTCGTCCTCGAAAAGGAACGTAGAAATGAAGTGATAAAATAAAGTTGAAATAATATAAAATTTCTACTAAACATAGAAAATTTAACTTATACAAAACTCAAATTTTCACAAAATTTCTAGGTCATAATTTCACGAAAAATTTCGGCGGAGTCTCCTTTGTACGGTTTGGTCTGGAAAACAATAATATATAATGATTCCAAATATACATCTCATCTCAATGATGAGGCATCCCAAAATTGGGGAAAACAATATATAAATTGCCAAAATACGATATATAATTCGATATATGTACCTTTCATTTGCGTTATTAGCGATTTATTTATTTTTGAACAAGCATTAGCAAATTTTTATGCGCAAGGAGCTCCAATGCAAGCAAATTGCCATCAGTACTTATAACGCTCTACAACATATAAAAGAAATAATATTTATATGTTTATAGTAAGCACAAATGCATTAGCAAATGCAACTAAAATATAAATAAAACATCCAATCAATTATATTCATTCAAACAAGCAACCAAACAAAAATTTTCAATGTCACTTTTTATTAGCTTGATTTCATTGTTTATTTCACTTTTAAACAATTCATAATTTCATTTGTTATATTTCAGTTTATTACCAATTAATTCGCTTAATTAATTTTTCATTGATTCGGTTAATTCACATTACTAAGCATAACATAACCAAGCATATGTCGTTTTCATTACATAACTTAAATTTTATTTATATTATAACCAATCAAATTTTTCTTCACTTTCATTATCCCTTCTTATACTTGTCCATTAATTAATTGCTTATTCTTATAACATTCAACTTTCTAATTAATTGGTAAGTTATTCATGCTACAAAACAGAATTAATTATTACACAAATTTCAATGGTTACCATTTGTTTCATTTTATTATCCAATTCTTAAGATTTTTTTTATTTTAATTATAACTCTCTTAACATTCGGAAGTTTCAATTCATTACTTATTCAAGATTTCAAGAATTAAATTTCGGGTTCTTTTTTTTTCAATTTTTTTTTTCTTTATATAATATATCGTTTACATAAAATCATACTAAAAAGGGGTCTAAATAAAGTTCAACTTCGTAAAACAAAATCTAAAATATAAATGTCTCCCTACTTAGACTCTTGAGAATAAACATCGATGATGCGTGCACTCATCACCGAAATCATTTTCAAAGAAAAGAGGGTATACACTTATTTCTTTTTTTTTCAATAATTCATTTAAAAACAATTTCTATTTGAAACACTTTTAAAATATAAACATATTATTTCAAACCATTAGCAAATCGATATTAAAAAATCGCCCGGAACCAAATTCTCAAATTCATATTTTACTTCTTATTTCATTATCAATAAATTTTCAATATTTGATTTTTTTTAAACCAATCAACAACCAATGGTTTTAACTATTAATTAATCGAGTAACAAATGATGAAAATTTAATATTATCATCAACAAACCCAAAATTCATATATTTTTAAATAATTCTATATATATAAAATATAATTCAAAATAATACTATATCGATAAGCTATGTTCGAGTGTTTAGAAATCCCTATCGATACATTGGCGTCCCAAGTACCGACCAGAATTCATAAATTCTCAACAGAACAAATCAACACAAATAAAATCATTTTATACCAAAATTACAAGTATGCTCTCTCATATACACTCAAACTCATTCTAGATTATTACTACTCCATCTCTAATGAGTTAATCCCAAATAGAGCCAAGGTTTTCGCTAAACCTGGCTCTGATACCAAATGTAACATCCCGATATTTTTGACCGTTCAAATCGACAATGATCCTCAATGTCGACATGAACAAATCAAAAATAAGGATAGTTATTGGGATTTATATAAGAAAAAAGAAGAGAAGAAGAAGAACAAATACAGAATCTCGCAGCGGAAGGACTAAATATAATAAATAAATAACAGTTTATAAAGCTGTTAAAAACATACATTTTATTTCATTTACAACAATTATCAGAGTAAATTAACATACAACATACTGATGAATTTGCAGCGGAATAATAATTATAGTACGTCTGTTGAATTCCATCTTCATCTTGTATCTTCAAAGTAAGAAATCTTCGCTAACTGCAACTCGGTCTGACCGGAGCGTATTGCATAAAAAGAAACACAACAAACACTCGGATCAGAACTAAATCATTCTCATATTAGTTAAATCAAATTTCATGTAATAGTATGAATGCAATAACTTAAGAGATGATACGGGAATTTCCATCTCCTAAGGATCCGTCAAACTAATACTATATAATATAATACGCTATTATAATAATGTCTATGGTTAAATATAACATAATAAAATAATGTAAGCGGGATTACCATTATTACCCTTACACCGTTGCCGTACAGTTTGCATATAACACACCGGTACGTCGGCGGATAGAGATTCGCCGTGATACGACAACGTTAAATCAAAATCGTAGGGGGCTCGATCAGGATAAATATGACAAGGCATCGAGGCAATACCCATCAGTAGTGATTCTACTGGATTGCTGACCCAGGCCGGTGGTAACGCATAGCCGCAACTACCGCCCACCCCAGACATACCCCAAAATCAAATCAAAGGCGCCAATCAATCACAAAGTATATATATGGTATCGAAGAAGTATGCATGCTTAGAGTAGCTAACTCAATTAACCTGGGTATGGCTCCTGTTTTAGTCATTTTAATTATGACCCGAAGGTCAAGGTTATCCATCATCGTTCTCTTTCTTCAAATCCAGTAATCGCCTCCAAATCCATCCAACACCATTTTTGGAACTCCACCGCGTACACAGTTGTTAAAGTGGTTTTTGGTATTGGCAGAGAGTATGATAATATCCGATCCCGGTCTCTTTAACAACCAAACGTTTACATTTTTCACACCGGTCAGTTCTTTTACATTTCAAAGGGGGTTCGTACTTCATATCAAAAATATCATATTTTCTAAAATCATTACAATAGTCAAAATATAATGTTTCATAATGAAATCTCCTTTAAAAACCAAACTTAAATCTTGGACAATTCCAACTTTTAAAATAATTTGAATATTAAGATAGTAAAAATATATATGAAATAGTTTAGATATATAATTTGAAATAGTTGAAAAATAAATAGTTTGTAATTAAAATAGAATTATCAAATTTAGTAAAATCTATAGTTAAAATATTAGAATAATTTATAAAATAAATAGTTAATTATAAAATGATTTATTTAAAATAATTATAAAATAAAATAGTAATAAAGTAAAATAGTTTATATAGAAAATATAATTATTATTAAAATAGTTTATAAAGAATGGTTTTGAAATACTATAGTTGGAATTAGAATCGTTCTCTAACATTTTCAATTAAACTTGAAGTCATATTTCAATCTTCAATTCAATCAACTCAAATTTTTATAATTCCATCGATTAAACTTCCAATTTACATTCATTTCACTTTGATCAAATTAATTCAAATAGTTACGTTCCAAATTAGATTCTCATTTTCAATGATTTCAATTTATGTCAAATATCGAGTTCACAATTCATATGTAATTCAAATCAATGTTGATTCATAATGAAATTCAAAGGTGGGTGAAACTATTCAATTTCAATAAATTCGATTTATATTATATTTCACTATTTATTTAGCTTCAGTTACAATACAAATTTATTTCCTTTTCTTATATATATATTTCAAAATTCGAGGTTCAAGTTCAAAGGAAATAAATTATAAAACATCGCTTATATGGTCTTTAAAACAATATTTCAAAATTCATGGTTAAAACAAATTTTATTTAACCAACCGGTGTCCGTATATAATTTTCTATCCTATGGCCAAGTAATACTTAAATTTTTAATTTTAGTATTTGGGAAAGGATATATATCATTTCAATCCAAATTAGGGTCATAGGTATTTATCATTTCAACCTACGTTCTTAATTCATTTTAATGATTAACCCCGGGTTTATTCGATGCCCGTAACATCTAGGGTAATGATTGGGATTAATCGGCACAACAACGGTCATATACAAATAAATATGAATAACAGGCAAATTTACATAATTAACATCAATATGTCAACATATCAAATTCAAGCCATTCGTCACATCAATACATACAAACAGTTCAATATCACATAAATGTACAAATTATCAGGTGTCAGGTTTTAAACAGTAATTAAATGTCAAATTTTTAACTTAACTGAAAACATAAATTTAACAGTCAAAATTAACTACACTATCAATGCAAATAAACATAATATGCAAAATTAAACTGTCAAACATCAATCCAAACAATCATATCATGACATAATATTATTTTAACTAATATTAGAATACTTTAGTTAAGCGTGAGTGGGTTAAATCACTCACCTTGGTTCTATATGCGATTGAAATCCAATTTTTAGCCCAAAAATTTTCAGTCTTAGAATCAATCCAAACCAACGCCATCTCGAAGAGCTCGTTGATACGATTCAAATGCAACAAACCGCGTGTCATTCTGAAGTCGTATGCAAAAGTTATATAAGTTCTAGCGATTAGAGTTTTAAATAAAATAAAATAAAATAAAAACGAAAAATGGACTAAAATATGAGAAGCTTGCCATGTCAGCACCTTCTTCCCCCTTCACCCATCTACTCCTGTACAATACACTCACAAGAAAAATTAAACCCACCAATATACATAACTTCTCTCCTCAATCTCTTTCTTGTTTCTCAACGAAAACTCGAGTGGATAGATCCAACAAATTTTTCTTCGCGCACACTTCCTCTCCATCACAATAACTTCAAGCTCGCTCCACCCATAAAATTGCATCCACCAGCTTCCTCACGCATGCACCATGTAGGTTGCGACAATTTTTGTCGTGAAATCCACCCAAATTTGCACACAAGATGCTATTCCATGTCACAAACTCGAATACGATGTTCAACTCATGCATCGATCCCTATATAAATCAAGAATCTCAATCCTAGCTTCTTATCCTTCACTTTAGCAGTTGTCGACACCACTCAAATTCCATCACACCTCTAAATTTAGGTATGAGATCGAAGATAATTAAGATACGAGTACGCTAGAATAAAACAAGATTTTTTTTTGTGCAGTTTTTTAGGAGATCTAATGTTTTCTCATAGGATATATAAGAGGAGCGACCATTGACATTTTCTGAAAGAAATACAGGGTGCGGCTATTTGTTTCATTTGTTGTCATATGAGAAAATAATGAAATATAAGAAATCAATAAACATAAGATGATTAATTTCTAAATTTAATTCTTTCTATATTTTGGATTTGCAATATTTTCTTTGTCCATCATTAATTACATGTTACCTAAAATATGCCATTTCATTAACACCGAAACCATTGGATATAATTAAATTTCTAATGAATGCTTATACTATGATTCGATAAAACCATAAAATGTCATATGGACATAAGTAGCATTTATTCACACATGCATATACTATTTATTTCAATTTCTATATATTCATTTTTTTATTTTATTTTTAAAGTTCATTAATTTTATTTATATCCAAATGGAACCTTAAATACTTTATATTAAGCTTCGAAATTTGATTGTTCAGTAACCGTTATGTTGAAAATTACGCTTTTAACCAATCAGTTTGACACATATGATTTCCATCCCTGATTAATGGAATTCAAGTTACGTTGACAGTGATTATTATATCTACAACAAATAGTGAGAGTAATTTTGATCAACAAATTCTTCTTTGCTATTATTGTAATTGAATCCAAACTAAATGTTCATTCCATTAATAACCATTATTTAATTCCATCAATTTACATACATTAAAACCTTAAATTCAATTATTATTTACCAATTTCTATTGAACATTAATTCTATTAAATTAATTAACATTCCTTTTTATTCAACTTTCATAAGTAGCAAATTTTATCGTTTTGATTACTCAAAAAGTTACCATAGTTTAAAACGAATTCACATATAAAATTCAAAGTTAATTATTACAAAAATCTATACGCATTTTAATTTCCGTTTATTCACCTTTTAAATTAAATTCAAAGATTTATAAACTCTATTCAAATCAATACAAATAAATTAATATAACTTATAAATCAACTATCGTTAATTGTTAATTCAATTTTTCATTAATTATAATTCAAGTTCTATTTCAACTATTAATCACACCAATCAATTTCATTAAATACATTAATATTAATTCCCACTTTCAACCTTTATCGAAATAAATAAATCCTAAATTTATTTGCGATCAATGCAAGTTATTATCGCAATAATAGGTTGAATTTCATTACTTTAAACAATTCAATTATGTTTTCAACATAGAATTTCACAATTTAAATCATTAAATATTATTTAAAATCCATATAATATCAAAAACATATTAAATAATAAAATTTATCGCAAAATTTTGGGATGTTACACATCAAAATAGTCATCTTGGTTGTAATGAATGGAATTCAAAATATACATTTTGTTAAAATAGTATGACATCAAAATATTCAATTTTGTTGTAATAGAATTTACACCCAAAGTATACATTTTTGTGAAATTGGATTGACACCATCAAAAGTATACATTTTTGGGAAATTAGATTGACACCATAAAAATATGATTATAGAAACCTGATTTTGAAAAGGACATTTTTTATTTACAATTTAGTTGTAAGTAAAAATATGATTATAGAAAAAGATGACATTTTTATTTGCAAAGTATTTGCAAATAAAAACATGAACAGAAAGAAATACATTTTGCGTTTAAAAACATGAATGGAAAAAGATGACATTTTTATTTGCAACCTATTTGCAAATAGAAACATGAATTGTTTATTAATGAAACATTCATTCATTTGTATATTAATTTTTACAAATAAATATTCATTTATTTGTCATTGATGTACATAGTAAATTGTTCACTAACGAAACATTCATTTTTGTCTAAATTGAGAAAGAATGAAATTTAACATTCACTTTGTCATTTAAATAGAAGTAGACAAAAACATTTATTCTTTTCCAATTTAAAAGAATGACACTAAACACTCATTTTTGTCTAATCTGAATAAGAATAAAATAAACATTCATTTTGTCAAATTTAATAGAATGTAACCAAACATTCATCTTTGTATCATTTAAATGGAGTGAGAACTTTTGTCTCACTCAAATTTCTAAATAGTTATTTATTTTATAATTAAATTTAAATTAATTATCTGTGTTGGAATTGTTGTTTATTGGATAAATGTTGATTGGGGTGTTGTATGGTGAAAAGTTTGGAATTGGAATCTGTAACAACCTCAATTTTTATAGTATTTTAATTAATGATTTAATTTAAAATTTTGGTTTATTTATTTTATTTGTTTGCATTCATTCTTGAATTTTTATATAAATATTTAATTTGTATAATTATACCCTTCGTTTTCAATATGTAATTATATCTTTGATTTAATTTTAATGTGTATTGATTTTGTTGGTGCAAACGTTGATTACCTTTTAGTGTTCAATGTACGTTTCTTAGTATTAATGTTTTCCTTACATGTTCATTATTTTCAAAATTTAAACCATTCTTTTCTTTTGCCAAATATTCATTCAAGCCATTAGTGTTTCTCCATATATGACTCTTCATTTATATTTACCACATTCCTTTATTTATCTATTTCCAATAACAACCATTTATTTCTTTCCCATCACCTATTTCTTGCAGATCCATGCATGCATTCATTATTCCATCCCATGCATTTTCTTTATTTGTTTTAAAAACCATTTTGGAATTAATGCGTGCACGTTCCTTTAAATTAAAAATTTATAGTGTTTCCTTTTATTTGCAAACAATGTTTATCTGTTTAAAGTTCAATGTCCATTTAGTAGTATAATTTCTTTCCTTGCATGTTCATTATTTTCAAAATTTATCCGTTCATCTCCTTTGATTCATTTAGTGTAAATATATATATTTAAATTCCTTGTGAAATAATTTGTTGTAATTTTTTTTTGACTTCTAATTTTTTGGTTGCCATTCTTAACTACTTGTTTTTAGAAATTTACACTGTCCCATTTTCTTTAATTATTTCCTTTTGTTCCTATGATTTTGTGAAACAACTATTTAATTCCCTTTTTAAAATCTATTTATTCTTAAACATTGATTACTTCCCAATAACTCCTTCGGTTCCTAAATTTTTTCAAAGTTGTTGTCACTTTTCAAGCATTAGTTCATGAAAATAATACAGCAATTTAAAACTTTCCATTCCCATTTCCTTATAACCTGCTCTGTTCTTTTACTGTTATCTCTCCACCCCTCCCTATATTCTTCTTCTTCGTTTATAAAGATATGAAAGCTTATATATATATATATATATATATGTATATGTATATATATATATATATATGTGTGTGTAAAATCAATATCTTTCTTTACATTCTCATTTATATTAATACTGGCTTGAATTTGAATTGGTGAAAATTAATTTGCGGGGACACATTCATTAATTAACATTAAAAATTGGAAAGCCATGAATGATTATTTACGGTGGTTTTTCTTTTCTTTATATCATCATTTTATTCATTCATACAACCATTCCCTTTTTTCTTCTTCTCCAAAATTCTCAGCAATCAACCATGGCTAAAATCAAGATCTACATTTCAATCTAATGGAGAAACTTCTCAAACTAAAAAGTAGAAGCAACCAAATCCATCAATCTCTTCTCCCTTTTTCTCCTTTTATTTTCTAATTTTTTTTCAGATTTGATCTGTTTTGTAGGGACCATAGCTTCGTCATACATAACCCAAATCGACTTTACATTTTTTTCAAATTGTGTAAAATTGAAAGAGCTAAAACTTTTGTGCAATACACTTTTCCAGATTTCGAATTTTTCTTGGCCAAAACTGCCAATCTTTCAGGTGTGTTTTTGAAGCCAGATTTCAGATCCAAATATTTGTTCGTCGCTGTTTTGATCATATCTGCTTCAAATTTTATCGTAAATTGGTTTTTCTTTTTTTTAAATTGAAGAGAAAAGAATTTGCAACAACTTTTCAGTTTATGATTTTTCCAAATTCTGAATTTAACTTGTTCAAAAATCACTTTTAAAATGGTTAAAATTTGGTTTAGTTTTGTAACTTTTTGGTAAAAATCAAGATCCATCCTTCTTGCATTTCCCTTGCCCATTAGGTCAAGTTATGTGTTTGTGTGGGTTTATCTTACTTCAGTTTTTTTTGTTGATTTATGTTTAATTTATATTATATATATATATTTAAATATTTGTTTGCGTTTTTTTCTATTTCGCCTATGTGTATGTGTTTTAGTGATTGATATAAGAGAAAGTCTATTTAGACACAAAGATTTGACACAAATTGAGTGACATAAAATCTAAACCATAAGATTACCCCATGATTGCACCCCTCACATAAAGATAAATTAATCATGTGGTTGAGAAATTATGCCTTTTGATTTATGTCAAATTTTTATGTTCATATAACCGCTCTCTTTAAATAATATGTATATAGTTGTTGTATGCATGAGTTTGGGTTAATTTTCTATTTTGTTTTCTTTTTATAAAGAAATTATTTGTGAAAATTTGATAGGTGCTTGGATCGTAGAGTTGTTTTTTTTAAATATACATATATAAGTATTTTGATGTGTATGTTTTATATATAATATATATAAGGTAACGGAATTTTTGTGTAATTGTGTTGCTTCTTTTATACCTATAAAAAAGGTTTCGTAAACTGTTCCACAAATCCAATTTCTATGTTGTTTTGCTGAGAAAATCCCTTCTCCTCTTATAAAATATAATAAAATAATGAGCAAGCATCGAGCTGAAATTATTCTGAATCTTGCATGGGAGCCGTCGTTTCAATTCTGCATTCATATGTTTGTCTTTAATCTGCGCCACGAAAGGTGAGTTTATCTCACACCTGACTCACATTACTTCATAGATGTTAGATCAACTAAATGAACTGTTATGAAATGTATAGGATTGTCAGTAGAAATTGTTTGTTTAAATATACACTTTTATATGTGATACGATATTCATATGACATGTATGTACACTGAATATATATGACTATGATGTGACTGACTATATATGATTGTTTGTTATGCTGTATATACCCCTACTTTAGGAAAATTACTAAGGGTTGAAATGATATATAACCGAACAGACATTAGATTAGGGAAATATCGTTATGGGTTGAAATGATAGACCTGAACGATTTTTACTGAATTTGGGATTGCGGGTTGAAATGATAAACCCGTAGAAATTATATAAATTGCGGGTTGAAATGATAAATATCCGTATCATTTGACCATAGGGTAGAAAACTATATACGGACACCGTTGGTCATGTTTTTGAATTAAAATGATTTGGAAAGTTTGATTGTAATAATATTAATTTAAGATCTTATATTTCATATTTATATTTTAAAGGTTTATACTTAAATTTTGTAAATTCTAAATTATATGTTTTAAAATGATTTTATGAGTAAAAATGTATTTAAATGCTTATTTAAGATTTTACTTATAATTTATTTATTTTAAACCGTATAATTTAATCATATATGTACTTTTAACTTTAAATTAATATATTATAATAAATTATTCTTTCTAAACCTATTTCCAAATTAATTTAAACCTATATATGTTTATAAAGTTATTTTCTATATAAATTTATAACTTATAAACAATATTTTCAATGCTTATTTTATAAACTTTAATAATAAACTCAAAAGGTGGATAAGTTTTGATTTTGCGATTTAAATGCGAGGTTTAAAGAATTAAATTTATATAACGATACTTGATTCAATGAATTTGATTTTTAATCAACTAAATGCGAATTTTGAATTGACTTAAATATTGAACTGTATAGGAAATGAATGTGAACTACGTAATTAATTGGAATTTGAATTTATAATTGATATGAATATATGAATTCGATTATAAATTGACTGAGTATGAATTGAAATAATTTTATATAAGGAATTGGTTCATAAACTGTTTGGTTTGAATTAAAGAAATTTCTTAAATCAATTTATTTCAAGATATGATTTTATTAAAATGGCCACGGTGTGAAAAATGTAAACGTTTGGTTGTTAAAGAGACCAGGATCAGATATTGTCATACTCTCTACCAATACCGAAAACCACTTTAACAACTGTGTACGTAGTGGAGTTCCAGAATGAAGTAGGATGGTTTGGTGGCGATTACTGGATTGAAAAAAGAGAACGTTGATGGATAGCCTTGACCTTCGAGTCATAATTAAAATGAGTAAAACAGGTGCTATACCGTGATTAAGTGAGGTCGCACCTCCATCGGACACACTTCTTCGAACTATATCTATTACTTTGTGATTTGATTGGTGGCCACCCTTGATTATGGGAGTGTTGTTCGAGGTGGGCGGTAGTTGGGGCTATGCGTTACCACCGGTCCGGGCGTGCATCGGTGAATCCTACCGTGGGTATTCCTCGTGTGCCTTGTCATATTATCCTGATCGAGCCCCTACGATTTTGATTTGACGTTGTCGTATAGCGGCGCATCCCTATCCACCGACCGTTACTGGTGTTTTATATGCAATGTTTACGATAATGTTTATAAACAGTGTAAGGGTAAAAATGTAATCCCGCTTACGCTATTTTAATATGTTATATTTAACCATAGACATTATTATAATAGCGTATTATATTATATGATATTAGTTTAACGGATCCTTAGAGGATGGTGATCCCAAACATCTTTTAAGTTAAAAATGCATTTTATTGAACATTTCATTTGAGTTGTTTACTTCTATGAGAATGTTAGTCCTGATCCGAGTTGTTTTGTTTTGCATTATTGCTCGGGTCAGATCGAGTATTGCAGTGTTGAGATTTCACCTTTTGAAGCTGGAGATAGTTGAAGATATCACCTCTACCTGTTGATTCTGTATTTTATCCTTTGTATTAGAAATTCATGTATTTCGACTTCCGCTGTATTTAAATTTGTAACTCTGATATTATGTATAAATTTTGATTTTTATTTAGTAGCTTCATGAACTACTATTGTATAATTTATTTATTCCGCTGCGAGATATTCTGTTTTCTATGTCTGTGATTCTGTGATTTATTCTATTTACCTCAGAAGCTAATAACATTCTGTCATTTCGGACGGTTTGAGTTGGTTTAATTACCAGCTTGAAGTGGACGAAAGACGGTATGTTACATTTGGTATCAGAGCTTTGGTTTATCAAAGCTTTAGCCTATGAGGTAAAAGCTCATTAGAGATAAGGTAGTGATACCCTAGAATGAGTGGAATAAGTCGCTGAATCTTCCTTGCGAGAGAGCGTATTTTTAAAGTATAAATGGTTTTTAAAATGGTTTTAAATGTTTCAAACAAATATTTTTCGGATATAAATTATATATATATATATATATATTTAAATTCTTTTCTGAAATTTCCTCTCCATTGAATCTATCTTCGTTCGTAGATCCTCTTTGATTAGGTTCTTTCGTTCGTTCATCTTTTACCTCGAATTCTATAACTTATCCTTGTCTATAACAAGGTAAGAAGTGGAAGAAGAGTATTCTTATTTAATATTGTTTTGAAATTTTGATATATATATTCATAAATAATATTATGTTTTGGTAATACCAATATTTTGAAAGGATTTGATGTTTATAATTTAAGGCTTTATATTTTATTAACTATACATTTTGAATAAGTATTATCTTAATTGAAATTTATAACGATATAGTTTATAAAGTTATGCGTATATCGGAATTTATAAATTAAAATGGATTATAAAGATTTTAATTTGTGATATATATATAGGTATGAATATAAATATGAACCTTTAGTTTAAATATATTAATTATTTAATTACTATTTCTCTACCTCGTTCCTTTTCGGGGACGAAAAGGTTCGAGTAGGGGAGATTGTAACAACCTCAATTTTTATAGTATTTTAATTAATGATTTAATTTAAAATTTTGGTTTATTTATTTTATTTGTTTGCATTCATTCTTGAATTTTTATATAAATATTAAATTTGTATAATTATACCCTTCGTTTTCAATATGTAATTATATCTTTGATTTAATTTTAATGTGTATTGATTTTGTTGGTGCAAACGTTGATTACCTTTTAGTGTTCAATGTACGTTTCTTAGTATTAATGTTTTCCTTACATGTTCATTATTTTCAAAATTTAAACCATTCTTTTCTTTTGCCAAATATTCATTCAAGCCATTAGTGTTTCTCCATATATGACTCTTCATTTATATTTACCACATTCCTTTATTTATCTATTTCCATTAGCAACCATTTATTTCTTTCCCATCACCTATTTCTTGCAGATCCATGCATGCATTCATTATTCCATCCCATGCATTTTCTTTATTTGTTTTAAAAACCATTTTGGAATTAATGCGTGCACGTTCCTTTTAATTAAAAATTTATAGTGTTTCCTTTTATTTGCAAACAATGTTTATCTGTTTAAAGTTCAATGTCCATTTAGTAGTATAATTTCTTTCCTTGCATGTTCATTATTTTCAAAATTTATCTGTTCATCTCCTTTGATTCATTTAGTGTAAATATATATATTTAAATTCCTTGTGAAATAATTTGTTGTCATTTTTTTTTGACTTCTAATTTTTTGGTTGCCATTCTTAACTACTTTTTTTGGAAATTTACCCATTTTCTTTAATTATTTCCTTTTGTTCCTCTGATTTTGTGAAACAACTATTTAATTCCCTTTTTAAAATCTATTTGTTCTTAAACATTGATTACTTCCCAATAACCCCTTCGGTTCCTAAATTTTTTCAAAGTTGTTGTCACTTTTCAAGCATTAGTTCATGAAAATAATACAGCAATTTAAAACTTTCCATTCCCATTTCCTTATAACCTGCTCTGTTCTTTTACTGTTATCTCTCCACCCCTCCCTATATTCTTCTTCTTCGTTTATAAAGATATGAAAGCTTCTATATATATATATATATATATATATATATATATATATATATATATATATATATGTATATGTATGTATATATATATATATATGTGTGTGTGTGTGTGTGTGTGTGTGTGTGTAAAATCAATATCTTTCTTTACATTCTCATTTATATTAATACTGGCTTGAATTTGAATTGGTGAAAATTAATTTGCGGGGACACATTCATTAATTAACATTAAAAATTGGAAAGCCATGAATGATTATTTACGGTGGTTTTTCTTTTCTTTATATCATCATTTTATTCATTCATACAACCATTCCCTTTTTTCTTCTTCTCCAAAATTCTCAGCAATCAACCATGGCTAAAATCAAGATCTACATCTCAATCTAATGGAGAAACTTCTCAAACTAAAAAGTAGAAGCAACCAAATCCATCAATCTCTTCTCCCTTTTTCTCCTTTTATTTTCTAATTTTTTTCCAGATTTGATCTGTTTTGTAGGGACCATAACTTCGTCATACATAACCCAAATCGACTTTACATTTTTTTCAAATTGTGTAAAATTGAAAGAGCTAAAACTTTTGTGCAATACACTTTTCCAGATTTCGAATTTTTCTTGGCCAAAACTGCCAATCTTTCAGGTGTGTTTTTGAAGCCAGATTTCAGATCCAAATATTTGTTCGTGGCTGTTTTGATCATATCTGCTTCAAATTTTATCGTAAATTGGTTTTTCTTTTTTTTAAATTGAAGAGAAAAGAATTTGCAACAACTTTTCAGTTTATGATTTTTCCAAATTCTGAATTTAACTTGTTCAAAAATCACTTTTAAAATGGTTAAAATTTGGTTCAGTTTTGTAACTTTTTGGTAAAAATCAAGATCCATCCTTCTTGCATTTCCCTTCCCCATTAGGTCAAGTTATGTGTTTGTGTGGGTTTATCTTACTTCAGTTTTTTTTGTTGATTTATGTTTAATTTATATTATATATATATATATATATTTATATATTTGTTTGCGTTTTTTTTATTTCGCCTATGTGTATGTGTTTTAGTGATTGATATAAGAGAAAGTCTATTTAGACACAAAGATTTGACACAAATTGAGTGACATAAAATCTAAACCATAAGATTACCCCATGATTGCACCCCTCACATAAAGATAAATTAATCATGTGGTTGAGAAATTATGCCTTTTGATTTATGTCAAATTTTTGTGTTCGTGTAACCGCTCTCTTTAAATAATATGTATATAGTTGTTGTATGCATGAGTTTGGGTTAAGTTTCTATTTTGTTTTCTTTTTATAAAGAAAATATTTATGAAAATTTGATAGGTGCTTGGATCGTAGAGTTGTTTTTTTTAAATATACATATATAAGTATTTTGATGTGTATGTGTATCTTTTATACCTATAAAAAAAGGTTTCGTAAACTGTTCCACAAATCCAATTTCTATGTTGTTTTGCTGAGAAAATCCCTTCTCCTCTTATAAAATAAAATAAAATAATGAGCAAGCATCGAGCTGAAATTATTCTGAATCTTGCATGGGAGCCGTCGTTTCAATTCTGCATTCATATGTTTGTCTTTAATCTGCGCCACGAAAGGTGAGTTTATCTCACACCTGACTCACATTACTTCATAGATGTTAGATCAACTAAATGAACTGTTATGAAATGTATAGGATTGTCAGTAGAAATTGTTTGTTTAAATATACACTTTTATATGTGATACGATATTCATATGACATGTATGTACACTGAATATATATGACTATGATGTGACTGACTATATATGATTGTTTGTTATGCTGTATATACCCGTACTTTAGGAAAATCACTAACGGTTGAAATGATATATACCCGAACAGACATTAGATTAGGGAAATATCGTTATGGGTTGAAATGATAGACCTGAACGATTTTTACTGAATTTGGGATTGCGGGTTGAAATGATAAACCCGTAGAAATTTTATAAATTGCGGGTTGAAATGATAAATATCCGTATCACTTGACCATAGGGTAGAAAACTATATACGGACACCGTTGGTCATGTTTTCGAATTAAAATGATTTGGAAAGTTTGATTGTAATAATATTAATTTAAGATCTTATATTTCATATTTATATTTTAAAGGTTTATACTTAAATTTTGTAAATTCTAAATTATATGTTTTAAAATGATTTTATGAGTAAAAATGTATTTAAATGCTTATTTAAGATTTTACTTATAATTTATTTATTTTAAACCGTATAATTTAATCATATATGTACTTTTAACTTTAAATTAATATATTATAATAAATTATTCTTTCTAAACCTATTTCCAAATTAAATTAAACCTATATATGTTTATAAAGTTATTTTCTATATAAATTTATAACTTATAAACAATATTTTCAATGCTTATTTTATATATATTTTATAAACTTTAATAATAAACTCAAAAGGTGGATAAGTTTTGATTTTGCGATTTAAATGCGAGGTTTAAAGAATTAAATTTATATAACGATACTTGATTCAATGAATTTGATTTTTAATCAACTAAATGCGAATTTTGAATTGACTTAAATATTGAACTGTATAGGAAATGAATGTGAACTACGTAATTAATTGGAATTTGAATTTATAATTGATATGAATATATGAATTCGATTATAAATTGACTGAGTATGAATTGAAATAATTTTATATAAGGAATTGATTCATAAACTGTTTGGTTTGAATTAAAGAAATTTCTTAAATCAATTTATTTCAAGATATGATTTTATTAAAATGGCCACGGTGTGAAAAATGTAAACGTTTGGTTGTTAAAGAGACCAGGATCGGATATTGTCATACTCTCTACCAATACCGAAAACCACTTTAACAACTGTGTACGCAGTGGAGTTCCAGAATGAAGTAGGATGGTTTGGTGGCGATTACTGGATTGAAGAAAGAGAACGTTGATGGATAGCCTTGACCTTCGGGTCATAATTAAAATGACTAAAACAGGTGCTATACCGTGATTAAGTGAGGTCGCACCTCCATCGGGCACACTTCTTCGAACTATATCTATTACTTTGTGATTTGATTGGTGGCCACCCTTGATTATGGGAGTCTTGTTCGAGGTGGGCGGTAGTTGCGGCTATGCGTTACCACGGGTTCGGGCGTGCATCGGTAGAATCCTACCGTGGGTATTCCTCGTGTGCCTTGTCATATTATCCTGATCGAGCCCCTACGATTTTGATTTGACGTTGTCGTATAGCGGCGCATCCCTATCCACCGACCATTACTGGTGTTTTATATGCAATGTTTACGATAATGTTTATAAACAGTGTAAGGGTAAAAATGTAATCCCGCTTACGCTATTTTAATATGTTATATTTAACCATAGACATTATTATAATAGCGTATTATATTATATGATATTAGTTTAACGGATCCTTAGAGGATGGTGATCTCAAACATCTTTTAAGTTACAAATGTATTTTATTGAACATTTCATTTGAGTTGATTTACTTCTATGAGAATGTTAGTCCTGATCCGAGTTGTTTTGTTTTGCATTATTGCTCGGGTCAGATCGAGTATTGCAGTGTTGAGATTTCACCTTTTGAAGCTGGAGACTGTTGAAGATATCACCTCTACCTGTTGATTCTGTCTTTTATCCTTTGTATTAGAAATTCATGTATTTCGACTTCCGCTGTATTTAAATTTGTAACTCTGATATTATGTATAAATTTTGATTTTTATTTAGTAGCTTCATGAACTACTATTGTATAATTTATTTATTCCGCTGCGAGATATTCTGTTTTCTATGTCTGTGATTCTGTGATTTATTCTATTTACCTCAGAAGCTAATAACATTATGTCATTTCGGACGGTTTGAGTTGGTTTAATTACCAGCTTGAAGTGGACGAAAGACGGTATGTTACAGAATCATGTAGCATGTTATAATAATGTTATTATTTTTTTAATTTTCCAAAAACATGTTTACACAGCCATAACAAGTTTCCTAACTTGTTTGTGTTGATTGGACGATAAATTTTCACACATCCTCCAAAAGAACAATTAATAATATATTATTCGAATTTGTGTTGGTTGAAACCCCACATGGGGTCTTGGGTTGATATTTGACTACACATCACCCTTGTGTTTAGTTGTAAATTGCACTTTGGCTGTTATTTGAATGTTTTGTCATTATTATGGAATTAATGCAATGTTTGAAATCCATGTAATTAAATTATATTGAAATTGTTGGGTCTCGTTCCAATTTAGGATTAAAAGAATATTTTAATCTAATATTCAATTAGGTAATTATATGATGGTTTTGACATTGACAATTAAAAAGATTATATCTTTATTGTTTAAAAGTTACAATGAAAAGGTTGAGTTAAAAAGATTATATCTTTATTGTTAAAATGTTACCATGAAAAAGATTGAATTAAAAGGTTACATTTTTAATTATCATATTTTAAAATAAAAAGATTTATTTCAGAATTGCACATTTTGAAAAGATTTTTATTATTATAATAATATGGAAAGTTCAATTTTTATTAAAAAATGAAATGTAAGTTAGGATATTTGGAAACAAAGTATTTTTAACAATTTAATAAAAAGATCATATTTTTATTATGTAGAATATTTTAATAAAGTTATTTTTAAAATAGGAGATATTTTAAAATTAAGATATTTAAAATAAAGGATGTATTAAAATAATATTTCCCAATGAAATCATTATAATTATAAATTACAATCGTACCTGGACATGAGGTTATGTTGCATTTGTGATGGAAGTCTGCCTGGACCGAACCGGCATATCCAGCAGCCACAAATGTTGGGCCTAATGTGAGGGGTCCAAGTGCGCAAATACGAAACGAGCCATGACACGAGGTTAAGCCCAACTTGTGGGATAAGTCTGCCCACAACCAACCGGCATATCCAGCATCCACAAGTCGCAGGCTTAATATGGGAGGTCTGGCCTATTATAAAATATAAATGAATAAGATAATGAATTGGGCTATTTAATCTATTTTAAATAACAATGCCATTTTAATCCGAACATGTTTATCGATTTATTTTATCCATTTTATAATGAATATTAAAAGAGATAATTTCTAAATTAATATTTTGGAAATAATATTATTTTAGTATGATAATAGATAGAATATTCAATTTGGTTTTAAAATTGAAATAAAAGTTGGAATCGTGTTCTAAACGAATTTATAAACATTTTAGAATATGTTTAGAAAGGAAATCGACAAAATATATTATATATTTATAATGGTTTGAATAGAACATTTTCACGCAACAACCTTTCACGAATTTCGACCGTTAACTTTTGATTTGACGTGGCGGAAGATCCGACCGTCGGATTCTTCTGAAACCAGAACCTTTGGGTTCGTATCGAAAAGAGTTTTCCAATGAGTATTTAAGATTTGAAATCCAACGGTCAGATTTTGAGATATTATGTAAAATCATAATAAATGATTTAAAAGGGTTTTTGATAAAAATTCCAAGTTTATAAAGATATATGATATCTTTATCAGAATAACTGATTATTTATTTTCTAAATAAATAAAAGGATTTTAAAATGGTTTTATTATAATTAAGAATTTCCTATGAATATATTGAATTGGACTGGACTTAAATGAAAATTATCTACGGATTATTTCAATATTTATTTCTGTGATTGTACGGATGTTATTTTGGAAATTTGGAACATATTTAATATTGTTATTTCTAATACGATATCCGTTGGTTTTAGAATTTGATATTGTATATAAGTCGATATAATTTCTATTTAAAATCTTATATCTAATTTTAAGTTAGATTTTGGGTTTGTCGTGAATGGTTTCTTAATTAACACTACTCTTGAACCTTTTTGAAAGAATAAATCTTTTAATTAAGATTTAAATGAGATTTTCCTAATTTAATATATTAAATGGGAAACTAATGAAATATTAATTTGGGTTTATCGTGAATTATGTTTTAAGTAACATTTGTTCTTTAACCCGGATTAAAGATGATTAATCATTTAATTATGAATTTAGAAGATTAAAACTAAATGAAGTTTTTAATAAATCTTTAATTAGATTGGAGGGGAATAAAGTGATTAAAATTACTGAATTTAAGATGTGACGGAAATGGAGTTCCACTAGTTTAACTCCATGCGATAGTTAAATCTTTAATTAGATTTAAACGGAAAATGGTAATTAAATTTACCAGAATGAATGGAAATGAACGGGTTGGGATTGGGATTAATTAATAAATAACTACCTCGGTAAGACGTAAATCCCGACTAGTTTGGATAGACCAAATTTGGTTGAATATGGATAAAGGTTTAAATAGAATCTTTTGAAATAAAGATCAAAACGGAAGATTAAAGAATATTTAAAAGAATTTATCTTTGATATAATTCATGGGAACCTTTCCCTAATAATATGAATATTCTATTAAAAGAATATTCTGAATTGGAATGGGATGTTGGATGTGTTTTTATAGCTCTTGATTTTTTATTATAAAATACGCAAGTTATTCGGAAAGACCGCATTTGACCCATTTCGAATAATTATTACAACGATGAAGAGTCGAAGACGAAGACGGTGATTGAAGACCGGCGATCTTCACATCGAATGGGTGTGTTGCTACTGAGGCCCATGATAGGAGTAGCTACCCTGAAGTTGGCTTCAGTGGTAGTCGTCCGGACATACGTGTTGATTGTCCGGATATGCGAGAACCTCTCAGGTGTCCCCGGTTTCGTTTAGACCTAGAACGGACTTGTAAATGGATGTGTGTCCGACGTTGAATTTCGTTCTATGTGTTGATGGCGGAGAATTTATTTTCTTGCTTAACACCCTTAGAGGTTGTGTGTTGATAGTTATCAATCGCATGGCGTGAATTGACAACGTGGCACGCCAAGATGCAAATGATCAAGGCTTTTGTTGAAAAGCAGAGCCTTGTGGGATGATCAAAGCAAAGTCTATTTCGGCATAGCTTTGTGTATAACGTTACATCGCGAGCCTCACACCCCGGTAAGAGTCTAAAATGGAGCGAGGGAACGCAGGGAGTGCACAGGTGTAACGACCCGCATTCTACGCATCGCAGGATCGTAGGATATTTATTTCGTTCACATACGAAGTCGTATGGTCACGTAACTTTGGGAGACGACTATTGGGGTCATTTCCCATATTCATGATTTTTGCCGATTTTTAAATGACCGTTTTGCCCCTAGCTGATCTTGTTTTGGCCATAACTTTTGATTGGAAAGGATTTTAGACCTGAAACCACTTCCATTGGCTCCAGATGATGGTTTACAATTCCGTAGACTGGTCACATTAGCCGAACGGACTCACCGTTTGGGAGATATGGCTGAAACAAGTTTCGGATGGTGAAAAACAGCTTAATTGGGCTTAACCGGGTGATTAGCAGCTAGGCCCAAAGGGGATTTCGGGATTTGGAGTATTGAAGGGCTGTTAGGGTTAGGGATTTCGGTTTTTCTCATTTCCCAGCCGCCACATACATCTTAGAAAACACTAACAATGGCCTCCAACATCTAGAATCATCCCTAATCATTTCTTAATCAAGTTTTGGCTTAAACTACATCATATTAAAGAGGAATAGCACCAAAGCAAGGTTAGAGCTGCTGAGTTGCATTGGGAACAACGCCAAACAGAGATTCATTTCAGATTTGGTATTTTATTTGTGGCCAAGTTGAGTGATTTGCATAGTTTTGCACTAAATACGGTGGATTAAGGGTAATTAGTGAAGATTAACGAAATTAGACACGATAAAAATTTGGAAAAATATTTATAAATTCTGAAATATTGTTGTATAACTCTGTTAGAAATTTCGATTAATTTGGTTAAGTTTTGTTAATCCTATGATTAGTTTTGCCTAAACATGCTTAAGGGAAAATATGGGGTTTTGGCTATGTTTGATCTGTTTTAACTTGTCAAATCATTGTTTTGCTATTCATGAATGATTATACATGTTGCTATGACTATATGGTATGTTTTGTAATTGATTAGAATGGTTAAAATGGCCGAAAACACCGTCGAATGGCGTAAAACAGTCGTTGGAAGAGTTGCAGGAATTATGCAGGGAACCGGATCAGATTGCCCTACCCAACCCCGACCCGATCGCGATGCCTCTGCTCTCCACGATCCGAACCCCTCGCCTGAAGATGCTAGTCATGATCCGAAGTAGAGGTCACGAACTGATGAAGTGCCATGACCTAAATAATGGAGCACGACCCGAGCCGATGGGGCAATCACGACCCGACCCGACCTAGAGAGCATGCCACGATCCGACACCAGGTGGAGACCTCGATCCGATGCCAGGTAGGGAGCCATGATCCGACGCCAAGGGAGGCCACGAGCCGATCTTCGAGCGGACAGTGAACGGACTGGATGGGAGCTTGGAGCTATGAATTGAAATGAAGATCGATCCGGAGAAGAAGACTGAAACACGAGATGCAAAGGTAGTCAAAATGGGAAGTTTGTACTCAGGATCCAGTTGGGAACCAATGAGATGACTTCATGAGTTGGGCTTTGCTGCGGGACGTGTGCAAAGGGGTTGTCGATGTCTGTAACTTTGGATCACTATGTGTTGGGGGTACGTGAACGGATTCAGGGCCATAGTGGTCTAGGTATGACTAAAGAGCTATAGACCAATGAAGTGGGGTCATTTGTAAAGGTTTGGTCATGACTCCATGTGGTAAGCTTGGTAGTAGCAGTAGTTGTACAAGTTGAACTCCGTCACTACTTTGATGGGTCTAGTGATCGAAGCGGTAGATATCGTATGCTTTACGCACTGAGTGAGAGATGTGAAGGTGGTTGCTATGTTTGATTTGTTTGCCATCATTATGACATGCACACCCCCACCCCCGTTATCTTTACACCATTTATTCAATGACACCTTAGAGTATTGTACGGTATGTAGTGCTAACTCTTTGGTTGCAGGTTCAGGTATGGTTTAGTATACCTGTTATTGTTCTGTTTAGCTGCTTATTGCTCATGCCAGACTTTTTGTCTGACCTAGAGTTTTATGTCTCTTCTTATTACTCTGGGTGCTCTCACGAGCAGACTAGAAACAGGTTAGGTGGTATGCACGAGTAGCTGTACCGGAGACGAGCAGGAGGCTTCCACGTATGATATATACATAGATATTCTCCCTGTGTTGCTGCGGTCACTACTTTGGGCATTAGTGGTGTACCTTTCTTTCTTTTGTTTAGAGACAGTAATTTGAAAAGTTGTAATAAGTTGTATTTGGATTTCCGCTACTCTGATGATGATGTTGGTTTTAGTTATTAGCTTATGCACTGTCTCACCTGTTTTATGTCAAGTATATTATTATTATATTTTGTTCCATGCGCTGTGAGACATTCTACAGGTTCTTGATTAGTTCATTCTCTTCTTTCCTTTCTTTGGCGACCGTTCCGTGCTAGTCGGGCATGTGTACATCGCACTTTCGGAGGAAATGCCGGCTGGTGCGAGGCGGGCCGTCACACTTGGTATCAGAGCTCTAGGTTGCGTAGTTAACCTAGGAAAGCTATCAGGGAGAGATAGTATACGTATATGAGAGCGCGTATTTTTGATTATTTTGGTTTTCAAAGCTATATATATATATATTATCGGTATAACTAAGGATGAAGTCGCACTGTACTAGCACCACTATGGAGATGGTTAATCGTTTTCTCTTTACAGATTGAACGATGAGCCGATACGCAAGGGGTGCCGGTAGAGGAGCCAATAATGGGAATGCTGCTGACATGAGGACGATGTTTACTGACCTCATGAGGGAGATGCTTAGGGATGTGCAGAGGGCAGCTCCCAATGCTGGTAATGGTGGTGGCCCAATAGTGCAGGCCCCTAGGGCCGATTTTGCCAAGCTGAACAAGGATTATACTAGTCTTGGTGGAAAGTTGTTCCACGGAACGGAGTCGTCTACGGATTTTCAGGATTGGCTGGATAGCTGCGAGCGTATCTTCGGAGACTTGGGTATCGAGGATGTGACGACCCGCCCCGCACCAGCCTGCATTCCTTCGAAAGTGCGCTGTACACATGCCCGACTAGCACGGGACGGTCGCCAGAAGAAAGGAAAGAAGAGAATTAACTAACAAGGAACCTGTAGAATGACTCACAGCGCATAGGATAAAATATAATAATAACATACTTGACATAAAACAGGTGAGACAGTGCATAAGCTGAAACAACTAACATAGCAGCGGAAAATGTAAGTACAGCTTATGATCCAAAGTTAAACATTATTACAACTTTCAAGCTGTCTCCAAGCAAAACAAGATAAAGAGGTGCACTACTAATGCCCAAGTAGCGACCACCAATGACACAGGGAGAATATATATATATCATACGTGGAAGCCTCCTGCCCGCCTCCGAATCAGCTACCCACGCATCACCAGGTAACCTGTCTCTAGTCTGCTCGTGTGAGCACCCAGAGTAATAAGAAGAGACATAAAACTCTGGGTCAGACAAAAAGTCTGGTATGAGCGATAAGCAACAAAACAGAACAATAACAAGTATAATCCAATCATATCTGAACCTGGACCTGCAACCAAAGAGTTAGCACTACATACCGTACAATACTCTAAGGTGCCACTAACATACTGTGTAAGAGATACGGGGGTGGGGTGTGCATGTCATAGTGATGTCAAACAATCAAGCATAACAATCATCCTCACATCCCTCACTCAGTGCGTAAAGCATACGATATCCACTACTTTGATCACCTAATACATTGGGCCATGACGGAATCCAATCCCGTGTAACTATCACTACAAGCCCACTATCCATCTCTCAGTGGTGAACCAAAGTTATGAATACTGACAACCCCTTTGCACACATCCCGCAGCAAAGCCCAACCATGAAGTGAACTCATTGGTTCCCATCTGGATCCTGAGCTCTAACTTCCATTTGGACTACCTTTGCATCTCGGATTATTGATCAATACTGGGTCGGGTCGGGTTCCCCTTCAAGCCATCGGTCCGGGTCGGGTCCACTACGTTGCGTCAGTCCATGGTCCTCCTTTGGCACGGTTCGATTCGGGTCCACTCCATCGCGTCGGTTCGGGTCCACTCCATCGCGTCGGTTCGGGTCCACTCCATCGCGTCGGTTCAGGTCGGGTGTCCCCCTTCGGGTCGGGTCGGGTTGTCATTCCCCATTCAGTTCGTGTTCCAGCTCCTGTGCCTCGTCTGATCCCGTTCCCTATTCTAATCCGATCCGATTCCTTCACCATACTCCGATCCGAGCCCTTCTTCCTTAAGCCGATCCGATCCTGCTTCGTAGCTCCGATCAGCTCCCTCGTTCTTCACATGTTCCAATCCGATCTCTCCTCCCCTATCCGATCCGATCCCAGTTCAATTAGCGTGGCCTTCCTTTTTGCCAGTTTTCTCAAGTGTCAAGTTCCAATCCGATCGAATCCCTTGCCCAGTTCAACTTATCCGATCCGAGCCCCATATCCGATCCGATCCAAAACCTGCACTGTTTCCTGAAGCTTTTCCAGCAAGTGTTTACGCCATTCGACGACATTTTCGACCATTCTAACTATTGAAATCAATCACATAGCATATCATACAGTCATAACAACATGCCTAATCAACCACAAATATCAAAACATCAATATGATAGGTTAAAATGGATCAAACATACCCCAAAACCCCATATTTCCCCTTAAGCATGTTTAGGTGAAACTAATGATAGGATTAGCAAAACTTAACCCAATTAACCCAAATTCATATCAAAGGTCTAAAATGATGTTTTAGAATTTTAGGAATTTTTCCAGATTTTTCTGAGCCATAACTTCGCTAATCTTCGCTAATTACCATAATTAGCCTTAATTAGTGAAAAACAATGTAAATCACTCACCTTAGCCACAAACAAACTTTAAATCTGAAACAATCTCTGATTTGGATCCAATCCCTATGCTACACAGCAGCTCCAATGTTGCTTTGGTATAGATCTCCCTTGATTTGATGTTGCTAAGCTCAATCCTTGATCAAAAGATGATTTGGAGGTGATTTAGAGGTTAGAGGCCATTTCTAGGGTTTCTTGGAGATAAGTGGAGGCTAGAAAACTGAAATGGAATGATTCTCTAACTCATTTCAGCCTCCCCGTAACCCTAATCCCGAAATGGGTTATGGGCCTATTCACTAATCACCCTATTTGGCCCGGTTAACCAGTTTTTCACCTTCCAAACCTTATTTCAGCCATATCTCCCAAACAGTAAGTCCGTTTGACTATTATGACCACTCTACGGAAAGGTAAACCATCAAACGAATCTAATGGAAGTGATTTCAGGTCAAAATTCCTTTCGAATCAAAAATTATGGCCAAAACAGTACCAACTAGGGGTAAAATGGTCATTTAAAAATCGACAAAAATCATGAACATGGGAAATGACCCCAACAGTCGTCTCCCAAAGTTACATGACCATACGACTTCATATGTGAAAGAAATAAATATTCTACGATCCTATGATGCGTAGAATGCGGGTCGTTACACTCCCCCCCCCCCCCCCCCAAGAAATTTCGCCCCCGAAATTCCTTAATCAAAACACATAAAGGGTCCCGCATGCCTATCAACCATAAAACAACAATCAACATGCAAAACAAGTCTATCCTATCATGCGATTTACCAACAAGGGAAGAAACTATCACTACCAAAACCTTACTAGGCAAAGAGTTCTGGATACTTCTTCCTTATATCCTCCTCTGTTTCCCAAGTATAGTTTTTTTTTCATTCTCACCCCACTGGACTTTGACTAGTTTCACCGCCTTCCTTCGAAGCTGCTTCGTATCGTTCCCAACGACACGCATAGACTTGCGGTTCCCAACCGCCTCGAGTTCAATTTCGATGTTATCCAACTGATCAGGTGAAATAGCCACACTAGGGTCGTGCACGAATTTCTTTAACTGGGAAACATGAAATACGTTGTGAACTCCCGCCATCTTGTCAGGTAGCTCTACTTCATACGCCAAATTCCCAACTTGCTCGAGGACTGGGAATGGGCCAACAAATCTTGGTGCTAACTCACCTCTCCAACCAATCCGAATCACATTCTCAATGGAGAGATCTTAACGAACACCAAGTCGTTCACGAAGAATTCCAAATCTCTTCGTCTTTTATCGAGATAAGTCTTCTGCCTATGTTGGGTAGTCTTCATTCTTTAATATACAATTCACTCAAATACCATCATGACCTGACCTAGTCCTTGGTAAACCATCAATGAAATCCATTGAGACTTATTTCCAACGGTTGTGACAAGCCACTAGGCTTCTTTTTGCTCAGCTTTAACTAACTGGCAATTTATGCATTTGGACATAAACCTCCCCAACGTCTTTCTTTATCCTTCCCCAGTAATAGGTCTAATCCATGTCTCAATACATTTTGTTACCACCGGGAATCATAGTCAATTTCGAGTGATGATATGCTCTAAGCACTTCATCTCTCAGTCCATCTACGTTGGGTACACTAGTCCTCCATTCTTTTGAAGCCATCCTTCTCGATCAAATCCTTGCTTGATCGTTCTCTTTCCATCGATATCCATCTCTACCCTAGAGATGATTTCCAATAGATTAGAATCGTCCTTCTAACTGGAACCAATCCACTCAATCAAAATCGATCTAATCGTCAAGCTTGCTAGTGTTTCTGAATCCAATTCACTCTTGGGTCTGAAATCATATCCTGTGATATACTCTAGTTGCTTCCATCCCAGAAACATAACCTCTAGACTGGCATGTCTCCTACTCAATGCAACTATTACCGCACCCAAATCCTTTACTATGATCACGCTGCCCCATGGAGTCATGGCGACTCCACTGCACTGATCCATAGCCACTAGTCATTTGCTATGTCCACTCTGCCCCATGAAGTCATAACAACTCCACTGCACTGGCTCATAGCCTTACTACAATCATTTTGTTCCCCATCGCTGGAACCCTACAGGTGATAGTCTACTCAAGGAAAGAAAAATAGGAACAAACATAGCAACCATAACATCCATCAAACAAGTCCTACCTATCAGCTGCTAAATTCATAAACACATCGACACCTACAAGACTGGTCTAACCAATCCCAATATGTCGATTCTAGTATGTCTGGTCCAACCAACATCAATAACTAATGGAAGCCCAGCCTCCATACATACACCGATGCCTACTTGACTGGTCCAACTAATCCCAGGCCAATGGAAGCCCTGCCTCCCTTCGGACTACCGTACGTCCAACGTACGTTTATCATCCAAGGATAACTAGATCACGTCCAACGGATCCAAGGTAACGGGCATCCCCAGATACCCCTGCTTTTAGTCCTTCTAAAATACTTGAGTCCAACCCAAGTCTATCCATTATCTTGCTGCCCTCTCGAGTCCAACTCGAGCTGAATCCAATTCCTTGCAGCCTTCTCGAGTCCAACTCGAGTCACTCTATAACTCAGACCCAGTCTTGAGCACCGACAAACTCTAGTCCAACGTGAGTCGTCTCCCTATTCGTTGCATCTCCAAGATCAACGAACACCTATTTTCTTTTACGAGTTCAAGTCCAACTTGAATCGTTCTAATCTTCGTTGTATCTTCCATGATCAACGAACACATCCTATTCCTTCAAAATTCTGCTATCCAATAGAGAACATCAACATAGGGTCCTAAACAATCCATTGCTTGCATCTTTCTCGAGTCCCACTCGAGCAATCTCATAACCCTATCGAGTCTAACTCTGGGCAGTCTATACCATTGAACAGTCTTATCATGTTCCGTCTGCCCATCACTCCTCGAGTAAACCAAGATATCATCCAATGAAAAATCACAACAACTATTTACCCCTCACGCAAACCCATCCTAGTCGAAATCGACATTCCCCAAGCACAAGCCCCAAAGGCCTAAACCAATATCAGACAAGCACCCTAGGAACATCTCCTCCGAGTTCAGACAATCCACATGGGGTGATACAAGCAAAACAATCTAGCACTGGAGTACTCATTTGCCTCCCAGAGACAACTAGAACTTATTACAACGATAACCTTTCAGCTTCCTTAACTCCAGTTACTATCGCCATCACTAGGTAGGTACCTAATACCACCCTATTCTTTTAGGGTAAATCGACTCCCCAAAATAATGCTAAACCCAGTAAAGCCCAAAACAAAGCAATCACAAGGAAACATACATCCATGACTCGATAAGACCAGATTAACAAATCATGCCAAAACTAGTCGAACCACCAATCGGGTTCGTCACTACTAAAGGTCTATCGACTAACTCAGGTTTGTCAAACAAAACCCGATCAAAACATCTTAAATAGAAAGCATACCTCGAATAACGACACCTTTTTCCTTCTGCGCCGCAGTTGGGGGCATTCGACGAAGAAGGAACAGCGTTGATAACATACGCTTTCACAATCTGCTTCTCCCTAGGAGGTTGAAGGCAATCATCCTTGTGATGTCCCGCCTGGCCGTAGTTAAAGCACTTCCTTTCCCCAGGCTTTTCTCGACAATCTCTGGCGTAATGGCCCTTCTTGCCACAACTAAAGCATTCGCCATCTTTCTAATTTTTCTTATTCTGACCATCCTTGGTCGGGTTCTGCTTCCTCTTGCTCTGAGAATTTTTCTTGCCTTCACCGCCTGCTTGCGGCTTTGGCTCCTCTGCAGAAGCCGTAGCAATCTCAGTCTTCGACTTAGGGAAAAGGCTCTCTGACCTTAATGCCTTTCCTACAATAGACTCGAACGTCTCATCGATATGGTTTATAAGTCTTTCACCCAAGTACCCATCCAAGCCAGTTATGAACTTCTCGTTCTTCTTTTCGACTGTATCGATAAGGGACCACCCATATTTCGATAAAGTGTCGAATTCAGCGATATACTCCGAGACTTCTCTACCGTTCTGCTTAAGCTCCAAGAACTTCCGGAACAGTTCTGATTTATGAGCAGCTGGAATAAACTTATCACAAAAGCGAGTCTTAAACTGATTCCAAGTAACTTGATCTTCTGGAGTAGCTGTTCTAATGGCATTCCACCAATTTATCGCTCGCCCTTGCAGTTGACGAGACGCTAGCCTTCTCTTCATCGCATCCTCGATACCCAAGTCGTCGAAGATACGATCACAGCTATCCAACCAATCATGAACATCTGTGGCCGACTCCGTTCCGTGGAACGGCTTCCCACCAAGGTTAGTGTAATCCTTGCACAACTTGGCGAAATCGACCCTAGGCGCCTGCACTACTGGACCCCACCATTTCCGGGATTGGGAACTGCCCCTTGAACATCCCTAAGCGTCTCCCTCATGAAGTTAGTGAACATCGTCCTCATGTCAGGAGCATTCCCATGGTTGGTCCCTTTACCAGCACCCCTGGTGTCTCTACTCATCGTTCAATCTGTAAAAGAGAAAACGATTAACGACCCCATAGTGGTGCTAGTGCAGTACGACTTCATTCGTATACTACTAATAGTATATATATATATATATATAGCTTTTGAAAACCAAAGTAATCACAAATACGCGCTCTCATATACGTACTATATCTCCCTAGTGTCTTTCCTTAGGTTAACTACGCAACCTAGAGCTCTGATACCAAGTGTGACGGCCCGCCCCGCACCAGCCTGCATTTCCTCCGAAAGTGCGTTGTACACACGCCCGACTAGCACGGGACGGTCGCCAGAAGAAAGGAAAGAAGAGAATTAACTAACAAGGAACCTGTAGAATGTCTCACAGTGCATAGGAAAAAATATAATAATAACATACTTGACATAAAACAGGTGAGACAGTGCATAAGCTGAAACAACTAACATAGCAGCGGAAAATGTAAGTACAACTTATGATCCAAAGTTAAACATTATTACAACTTTCAAACTGTCTCCAAGCAAAACAAGATAAAAGAGGTGCACTACTAATGCCCAAGTAGCGACCACCAACGACACAGGGAGAATACATATATCATACGTGGAAGCCTCCTGCCCGCCTCTGAATCAGCTACCCGCGCATCACCAGCTAACCTGTCTCTTGTCTGCTCGTGTGAGCACCCAGAGTAATAAGAAGAGACATAAAACTCTGGGTCAGACAAAAAGTCTGGTATGAGCGACAAGCAACAAAACAGAACAATAACAGGTATAATCCAATCATACCTGAACCTGGACCTGCAACCAAAGAGTTAGCACTACATACCGTACAATACTCTAAGGTGCCACTAACATACTGTGTAAGAGACACGGGGGTGGGGTGTGCATGTCATAGTGATGTCAAACAATCAAGCATAGCAATCATCCTCACATCCCTCACTCAGTGTGTAAAGCATACGATATCGACTACTTTGATCACCTAATACTTTGGGCCATGACGGAATCCAATCCCGTGTAACTATCACAACAAGCCCACTATCCATCTCTCAGTGGTGAACCAAAGCTATGAATACCGACAACCCCTTTGCACACGTCCCGCAGCAAAGCCCAACCATGAAGTGAACTCATTGATTCCCATCTAGATCCTGAGCTCTAACTTCCATTTGGACTACCATTGCATCTCGGGTTATTGTTCAATACTGGGTCGGGTCGGGTTCCTCTTCAAGCCATCGGTCCGGGTCGGGTCCACTACGTTGCGTCAGTCCATGGTCCTCCTTTGGCACGGTTCGGTTCGGGTCCACTCCATCGCGTCGGTTCGGGTCACTCCATCGCGTCGGTTCGGGTCGGGTGTCCCCCTTCGGGTCGGGTCGGGTTGTCATTCCCCATTCAGTTCTGTTCCAGCTCCTGTGCCTCGTCTGATCCTGTTCCCTATTCTAATCCGATCCGATTCCTTCACCATACTCCGATCCGAGCCCTTCGTCCTTAAGCCGATCCGATCCTGCTCCGTAGCTCCGATCAGCTCCCTCGTTCTTCACATGTTCCGATCCGATCTCTCCTCCTCTATCCGATCTGATCCCAGTTCAATTAGCGTGGCCTTCCTTTTTGCCAGTTTTCTCAAGTGTCAAGTTCCGATCCGATCGAATCCCTTGCCCAGTTCAACTTATCCGATCCGAGCCCCCATATCCGATCCGATCCGAAACCCGCACTGTTTCCTGAAGCTTTTCCAGCAAGTGTTTACGCCATTCGACGACGTGTTCGACCATTCTAACTATTGAAATCAATCATAAAGCATATCATACAGTCATAGCAACATGCCTAATCAACCACAAACATCAAAACATCAATATGATAGGTTAAAATGGATCAAACATACCCCAAAACCCCATATTTCCCCTTAAGCATGTTTAGGTGAAACTAATGATAGGATTAGCAAAACTTAACCAAATTAACCCAAATTCATATCAAAGGTCTAAAATGATGTTTTAGAATTTTAGGAATTTTTCCAGATTTTTCTGAGCCATAATTTCGCTAATCTTCGCTAATTACCATAATTAGCCTTAATTAGTGAAAAACAATGCAAATCACTCATCTTAGCCACAAACAAACTTTAAATCTGAAACAATCTCTGATTTGGATCCAATCCCTATGCTAAACAGCAGCTCCAATGTTGCTTTGGTGTAGATCTCCCTTGATTTGATGTTGCTAAGCTCAATCCTTTGATCAAAAGATGATTTGGAGGTGATTTAGAGGTTAGAGGCCATTTCTAGGGTTTCTTGGAGATAAGTGGAGGCTAGAAAACTGAAATGGAATGATTCTCTAACTCATTTCAGCCTCCCCATAACCCTAATCCCGAAATGGGTTATGGGCTTATTCACTAATCACCCTATTTGACCCGGTTAAGCAGTTTTTCACCTTCCAAACCTTATTTCAGCCATATCTCCCAAACGGTAAGTCCGTTTGACTATTATGACCACTCTACGGAAAGGTAAACCATCAAACGAATCTAATGGAAGTGGTTTTAGGTCAAAATTTCTTTCCAATCAAAAGTTATGGCCAAAACAGTACCAACTAGGGGTAAAATGGTCATTTAAAAATCGACAAAAATCATGAACATGGGAAATGACCCCAACAGTCGTCTCCCAAAGTTACATGACCATACGACTTCATATGTAAAAGAAATAAATATTCTACGATCCTATGATGCGTAGAATGCGGGTCGTTACAGAGGATGCGATGAAGAGAAGGCTAGCATCCCGTCAGCTGCAAGGATGGGCAATGAATTGGTGGAATGCTATAAAGGCAGCTACTCCCGAGGATCAGATTACTTGGGATCAGTTTAAGGCTCGCTTTAGCGATAAGTTAATTCCAGTTGCTCAGAAGTCAGTTTTGTTTAAGAAATTCTTGAAACTCAAGCAGAATGGTAGAGCTGTCTCGGAGTATATTGCCGAATTCGACACTTTGTCGAAATATGGGTTATCCCTAATAGATACTGCCGAGAAGAAGAACGAGAAGTTCATAATATGGGTAGAGTTGTCTCAAGTGTCAAGTTCGATCCGATCGAATCCCTTGCCCAGTTCAACTTATCCGATCCGAGCCCCCATATCCGATCCGATCCAAAACCTGCACTGTTTCCTGAAGCTTTTCCAGCAAGTGTTTACGCCATTCGACGACGTGTTCGACCATTCTAACTATTGAAATCAATCATAAAGCATATCATACAGTCATAGCAACATGCCTAATCAACCACAAACATCAAAACATCAATATGATAGGTTAAAATGGATCAAACATACCCCAAAACCCCATATTTCCCCTTAAGCATGTTTAGGTGAAACTAATGATAGGATTAGCAAAACTTAACCAAATTAACCCAAATTCATATCAAAGGTCTAAAATGATGTTTTAGAATTTTAGGAATTTTTCCAGATTTTTCTGAGCCATAATTTCGCTAATCTTCGCTAATTACCATAATTAGCCTTAATTAGTGAAAAACAATGCAAATCACTCACCTTAGCCACAAACAAACTTTAAATCTGAAACAATCTCTGATTTGGATCCAATCCCTATGCTAATAAGCAGCTCCAATGTTGCTTTGGTGTAGATCTCCCTTGATTTGATGTTGCTAAGCTCAATCCTTGATCAAAAGATGATTTGGAGGTGATTTAGAGGTTAGAGGCCATTTCTAGGGTTTCTTGGAGATAAGTGGAGGCTAGAAAACTGAAATGGAATGATTCTCTAACTCATTTCAGCCTCCCCATAACCCTAATCCCGAAATGGGTTATGGGCTTATTCACTAATCACCCTATTTGACCCGGTTAAGCAGTTTTTCACCTTCCAAACCTTATTTCAGCCATATCTCCCAAACGGTAAGTCCGTTTGACTATTATGACCACTCTACGGAAAGGTAAACCATCAAACGAATCTAATGGAAGTGGTTTCAGGTCAAAATTTCTTTCCAATCAAAAGTTATGGCCAAAACAGTACCAACTAGGGGTAAAATGGTCATTTAAAAATCGACAAAAATCATGAACATGGGAAATGACCCCAACAGTCGTCTCCCAAAGTTACATGACCATACGACTTCATATGTGAAAGAAATAAATATTCTACGATCCTATGATGCGTAGAATGCGGGTCGTTACAGAGGATGCGATGAAGAGAAGGCTAGCATCCCGTCAGCTGCAAGGATGGGCAATGAATTGGTGGAATGCTATAAAGGCAGCTACTCCCGAGGATCAGATTACTTGGGATCAGTTTAAGGCTCGCTTTAGCGATAAGTTCATTCCAGTTGCTCAGAAGTCAGTTTTGTTTAAGAAATTCTTGAAACTCAAGCAGAATGGTAGAGCTGTCTCGGAGTATATTGCCGAATTCGACACTTTGTCGAAATATGGGTTATCCCTAATATATACTGCCGAGAAGAAGAACGAGAAGTTCATAACTGGCTTGGATGGATACGTGGGGGAAAAGGCTTATTAACCACATCGATGAGACGTTTGAATCAATTGTGGGGAAAGCATTGAGGTCAGAGAGTTTTTACCCTAAGTCGAAGATTGAGGTTGCATCTGCAGAGGAGCCAAAGCCGCAAGCAAGCGGTGGAGGCAAGAATGGTTCTTAGAATAAGAGAAAGCAGAATCAGACTAAGGATGGCCAGAAGAAAAAGGATAAGAAGGATGTTGAGTGCTTCAGCTGTGGTAAGAAGGGCCATTATGCTAGTAATTGTCGGGCCAAGCCTGCAGATAGGAAGTGCTTCAGCTGTGGCCAAGTGGGACATCACAAGGACAAGTGTCCGCAACCCCTTAAAGAAAAACAGATGGTGAAAGCATATGCCCTTAATGCTATTCCTTCTTCGTCGAATGCCCCAACTGCGGCGGAGAAGGGAAAGAATGTCGTTATTCAAGGTATGATTTTTGTTTATGATGTTCCTGTTAGAGTTTTGTTTATACCGGAGCTTCCAGTTCCTTCATATCTAGTGACCTGGTAGATAGGTTGGGATTGGAGCCCGAGATCGTCGATAGACCTTTAGTAGTGACAAACCCGATGGGTGGTTCGACTAACCTTAGCATGATTTGTCGTAATGTGGTCTTATCAAGTCGTGGATGTATGTTTGTTTGTGATTGCTTTGTTTTGGGCTTTACTGGGTTTGGCATTATTTTGGGGGTAGATTGGCTCCAAAGATACAGAATGGTGGTAGACTGTGAGGGCTTTTTGGTGACAGCTTGAGCGGATGATGGGAAGAGGGTAGTGTTTGGTGGTCTACCTAGTGATGGGGTAATGGCTAGTTTTCTAAATTCCCTCGACATCCCGCAAGGTGAGTTGTCAGGTTTGCCCGTGGTTGGCTAATATCCGGACGTCTTCAAGGAAGTGACCGTGCTTCCACCACACCGAGAGATTGAGTTCCGTATTGATTTAATGAAAGATGCCAGACCTATAGTGATGCCACTTCATCGTATGGCACCAAGGGAGCAGCGAGAGCTCGGGGTGCAAGTCAGCGATCTTTTGAAGAAGGGATTTATCAGAAGGAGTGTTTCTGAATGGGGAGCACCAGTTGTGTTTGCTACCAAGGCGGATGTTTCCCTTCGTTTGTGTGTAGACTACCGCGAGTTGAATAAGGTGACGAGGAAGAACAAGTATCCTCTACCGCGGATAGATGATTTGTTTTATCAGTTAAGTGGAGCGAGAGTGTTTTCTTAGTTGGATCTCGCGACAGGTTTCCATCAGCTTATAGTGGAAGCTGAGAGTATAGCTAAAACGGCGTTTCGGATGCCGTTTGGATTTTATGAGTGGTTGGTCATGCCATTCGGGCTGACCAATGCCCCAGCATATTTTGTGGATCTTATGAATAGGGTATTCAAAGATAAGTTAAATAAGTTTGTCCTTGTGTTCGTGGATGATATTTTGGTCTACTCGAGGATAGAGGAAGAACACAAGGAACATTTGATGATAGTGATGGAGGTGTTGAGAAAACACCAATTGAAAGCAAAGTTTTCTACGTGTCACTTCTGGAGGAGGGAAGTGAGATTCTTGGGCCATGTTGTTTTAGAGACATAAGAAGGTATTGCCGTCGATCCTGTGAAGGTGGCTACGGTACAAGATTGGTCTACGCCCAAGAATGCAACAGACATAAGAAGTTTCTTGGGATTAGCCGGATATTATCGTAAGTTTATCCAAGACTTCTCCAAGATAGCAGCACCGTTGACTCAGTTGACCAAGAAGAATCAAGCTTTCGTCTGGGACGAAAAGTGCGAGAATGCATTCAAGAGTCTAAAGGAAAAATTGACATGTGCACCAGTGTTAGTCATTCCTAAGGGGAATGAAGAGATGACAGTATATACGGATGCATGTGGTACCGGACTAGTTGCTGTATTGATGCAAGGAGGTAGGGTTGTAGCTTATGCAAGTCGGCAACTGAAACCGCACGAGAAAAGATACCCTACCCATGACTTGGAATTAGCAGCGATCGTATTCGCACTAAAGATGTGGAGACATTATCTCTTGGGAGAAAGATTCGAGTTGTTTACCGATCATAAATCATTAAATTATCTCTTCTCTCAGAAGGATCTAAATCTCCGACAACAAAGATGGTTAGAATTTTTAGCTTTTTATGATTTCGACATCGCATATACCCCAGGAAAGGGCAATGCGGTGGCTGATGCATTGAGTAGAAGACATGCCAGTTTAGGGGCTATGTTTCTAGAATGGAAGCAACTGGAGTACATCGCTGGGTATGATTTCAGACCAAAGTGCGAATTGGATCCAGAAATGTTAGCAAATTTGACGATCAGACCCACTTTGATTGAGTGGATCGGCTCTAGTCAGAGGGACGATACTAACCTATTGGAAGTCATCTCCAAGTTAGAGATGGGTACCGATGAGGAGATGAACAAGTAAGGGCTTGATCGAGATGGATGGCTTAGAAAGAATGTAAGGCTTGTTGTACCCAATGTCAATGGATTGAGAGATGAAGTGCTTAGAGAATGTCATCACTCAAAACTAACTATACATCCCAGTGGTAACAAGATGTATCGAGACATGAAGCATACATACTACTGGGAAGGGATGAAAAGAGACGTTGGGAAATTTGTATCCAAATGCATGAATTGCCAGCTAGTTAAAGCTAAGCAAAAGAATCCTAGTGGTTTGTTACAACCATTAGAAATTCCAGAATGGAAATGGGAACAAGTGTCAATGGATTTCATTGATGGGTTACCAAGGACTAGATCGGGCCTGATAGCATTTGGGTGATTGTGGACCGATTGACCAAAAGTGCAAGATTTATACCCGTCAAGTCGAATAGGATGGCAGCTAAGTTAGCTGAACTATATGTAAAGTGGGGGTAGTGAGATTCCATGGAATACCCAAAGGCATTGTGAGTGACCGAGATCTATTGTTCACTAGTGGATTTTGGAAAAGCTTACAAGAGACGTTAGGATCAGAATTACATCTCAGTACCGCGTATCATCCTCAAACCGACGGACAGACAGAGAGGGTGAATCGTATATTAGAAGACCTCTTGAGAGCTTATGTATTGGATTTTGGTGGATCATGGGATGACCATTTGCATCTCGTAGAGTTTGCATATAATAATAGTTATCAATCCAGTATTGGTATGGCTCCATTTGAAGCTTTGTACGGAAGACCGTGCAACTCACCGTCATGTTGGTTAGAAACTGGTGAGAAGTTTGTGCTTGGACCGGATGTGATAAGAGATACTTCAGACAAGATCAAGATAATTCAACAGCGAATGAAGGCTGCCCAAGATAGGCAGAAAAATTATGCTGATAAGAGGAGAAGAGAATTAAAGTTCTCGATTGGCGACTTGGTGTTTGTCAAGATCTCTCCGTTAAAGAGCGTGATACGATTTGGCAGGAGAGGCAAATTAGCACCAAGATTTGTTGGTCCATGTCAGTTCTTGAGCAAATTGGGAATTTGGCATATAAAGTTGAATTACCAGAGAAGATGGCAGGAGTTCATAACGTATTTCATGTTTCCCAGTTAAGAAAGTTCGTACACAACCCAGATGTGGCTATTTCACCTGATCAGTTGGATGATGTCGAAGTTGAACCCGAGGCGGTTGGGAACCGCAGGCCTATGCGTATTATTGGGAAAGATATGAAGCAACTTCAAAGGAAAGCGGTGAAGTTAGTCAAAGTTCAGTGGGGCGAGAATGAAAATCACTGTACTTGGGAGACAGAGGAGAGCATTAGGAAGACGTATCCAGAACTCTTCGCCTGGTAAGATTTTAACTTCGATTTTATCTTTCCGCATGCTAGGATAGACTTGTTTTGTTTGTTTTGCGTGATTGATTGTTGTATATGGTTGGTAGGCATGTGGGATCCTTTGTATGTTTTGGGTTAAAGAATTTCGGGGACGAAATTTCTTAAGGGGGCGAAAGTGTAACGACCCGCATTTTACGCATCGCAGGATCGTAGGATATTATTTCTTTCACATACGAAGTCGTAGGGTCATGTAACTTTGGGAGACGACTATTGGGGTCATTTCCCATGTTTATGATTTTTGCCGATTTTTAAATGACCGTTTTGCCCCTAGCTGATCTTGTTTTGGCCATAACTTTTGATTGGAAAGGTGTTTTGACTTTAAACCACTTCCATTAGCTCCGGATGATGGTTTACAATTCCGTAGAGTGGTCACATTAGCCGAACGGACTCGCCGTTTGGAAGATATGACTGAAACAAGTTTCAGTTGGTGAAAAACAGCTTAATTGGGCTTAACCGGGTGATTAACAGCTAGGCCTAAAGGGGATTTCGGGATTTGGAGTATTTAAGGGCTGTTAGGGTTAGGGATTTCGGTTTTCTCATTTCCCAACCGCCACATACATCTTAGAAAACCCTAACAATGGCCTCCAACATCTAGAATCATCCCTAATCATTTCTTAATCAAGTTTTGGCTTAAACTACATCATATTAAAGAGGAATAGCACCAAAGCAAGGTTAGAGCTGCTGAGTTGCACTGGGAACAGTGCAAAACAGAGATTCATTTCAGATTTGGTATTTTATTTGTGGCCTAGGTGAGTGATTTGCATAGTTTTGCACTAATTACGGTGGATTAAGGGTAATTAGCGAAGATTAACGAAATTAGACACGATAAAAATTTAGAAAAATATTTATAAATTCTGAAATATTGTTGTATACCTCTGTTAGAAATTTGGATTTATTTGGTTAAGTTTTGTTAATCCTATGATTAGTTTTGCCTAAACATGCTTAAGGGAAAATATGGGGTTTTGGCTTTATTTGATCCGTTTTAACTTGTCAAATCATTGTTTTGCTATTCATGGATGATTATACATGTTGCTATGACTGTATGGTATGTTTTGTAATTGATTAGAATAGTTAAAATGATCGAAAACGCCGTCGAATGGCGTAAAACAGTCGCTGGAAGAGTTGCAGGAATTATGCAGGGAAGCGGATCAGATTGCCCTACCCAACCTCGACCCGATCGCGATGCCTCTGCTCTCCAGGATCCGAACCCCTCGCTTGAAGATGCCAGTCATGATCCGATGTAGAGGTCACGAACTGATGAAGTGCCACGACCTGAATAATGGAGCACGACCCGACCCGACCTAGAGAGCATGCCACGATCCAACGCCAGGTGGAGACCTCGATCCAATGCCAGGTGGGGAGCCACGATCCGACGCAAAGGGAGGCCACGAGCCGATCTTCGAGCAGACAGTGAACGGACTGGATGGGATCTTGCAGCTATGAATTGAAATGAAGACCGATCCGGAGAAGAAGACTGAAACCCGATATGCAAAGGTAGTCCAAATGGGAAGTTTGTACTCGGGATCCAGTTGGGAACCAATGATTTGACTTCATGAGTTGGGCTTTGCTGCGAGACGTGTGCAAAGGGGTTGTCGATGTCTGTAACTTTGGATCACTATGTGTAGGGGGTACGTGAACGGATTCAGGGCCATAGTGGCCTAGTTATGACTAAAGAGCTATAGACCAATGAAGTGGGGTCATTTGTAAAGGTTTGGTCATGACTCCATGTGGTAAGCTTGGTAGTAGCAGTAGTTGTACAAGTTGAACTCCGTCACTACTTCGATGGGTCTAATGATCGAAGCGGTTGATATCGTATGCTTTACGCACTGAGTGAGAGATGTGAGGATGGTTGCTATGTTTGATTTGTTTGCCATCATTATGACATGCACACCCCCACCCCCATTATCTTTACACCATTTATTCAATGGAACTCTAAGTGCTAACTCTTTGGTGGCAGTTCCAGGTTCAGGTATGGTTTAGTATACCTGTTATTGTTCTGTTTAGCTGCTTATCGCTCATACCAGATTTTTTTGTCTGACCCAAAGTTTTATGTCTCTTCTTATTACTCTGGGTGCTCTCACGAGCAGACTAGAGACAGGTTAAGGTGGTATGCACGAGTAGCTATACCGGAGACGAGCAGGAAGCTTCCACGTATGATATATACATAGATATTCTCCCTGTGTTGGTGCGGTCACTACTTTGGGCATTAGTGGTGTACCTTTCTTTCTTTTGTTTAGAGACAATAATTTGAAAAGTTATAATAAGCTGTATTTGGATTTCCGCTACTCTGATGATGATGTTGGTTTTAGTTATCAGCTTATGCACTGTCTCACCTGTTTTATGTCAAGTATATTATTATTATATTTTGTTCCATGCGCTGTGAGACATTCTACAGGTTCTTGATTAGTTCATTCTCTTCTTTCCTTTCTTTGGCGACCGTTCCGTGCTAGTCGCGCATGTGTACAGCGCACTTTCGGAGGAAATGCCGGCTGGTGCGGGGCGGGCCGTCACAACAGGTTTCTTTCTAGCTAGAAGTGGTGTCAGCGACTTACCAGCCCTGACATTTTACTTATATGGATGATGGAATTTTTCGAGGCCTCGGATTTATCGGTCGCCAATGGCCGTATTATAGATCCAATAGGATCGGGAAGCGTGTGTTCAGGCATAACCAATCCAACCCATTGCACTATTGGGGGACCGCCCCTGCTGTATCCAAGGGTTCGCCAGCGTCCGAATGCTGGGACATTGCTGGAGTGTCTCGAGTCGGTGAGGAGATCGTTCCTAGCCTTGACTCATGATGGAAATCCCACTTCCAATACGACACCATGCGGTTTTGATTGTATAACTAGTATGACGACATAGTATATGGTAGCTATGCCGTCTATGATTGATACATTATGATTGAAATGTTTTTGAAACATATATACACTAATAATAATATCAAATCCATTTTATCGTATCAAGCATCTTTTGACCATTATAAGGTAAAACTCTATCCTCCGGTTTGCGTTACATTGTGTGATGGGACTTGAGTCTTATAATGGTTTCATTTTTCTAAAAAGCATTGCATTGTTTAACGATTTACTTTATTTATGCACTGGCAATCCAATGGAGTAAACCCGTTCCGCATTAGCGTCATGGTCCTGTGATTGGCCTTAGTGTTAAATAAGTTATGTGAGATTTCTCATACCAGTCCCATGACTGACCCATAGTTTGTTTCACTTGCAAACTCGGGTGCCCTCTTTTCTGCATGAGCAGTCGAGTAGCTTATTTTGCAGATATATTGAGCAGGATTATAGATCGGAGCTTAAAGTTGTGTCCAGAGTATTGATAGACTTCCGCTGTATCAATTTAGTTATTTACATTGCATTGTATTAAATTTTCTGAAAATTATCTTCCGTTGTATTATTCTCAATGTACTCTGATATATTCTGAACTCTGATGTTATATTATCATGATGTAATAAAATCTTCTGTTATCTGTTCTAATGTATTGTATTCGCAAAGTTAAAGTATTCGAAGATTTCCGACTTTTGGTTCAGACCTGTGTGTTTTATGGTCGATTCAAAGGGCGAGGATTTTCGGGTCTTTACAGATGTTTTGGAATTCATATTTCCAAAGATTTTGGTTTGAGATCCCGAAGTGAAACCTACTTTGATATAAAAGCTAGATATGTATTTCAAATGATTTGAAATAAGAAATCGGAAAATAAAGTTCAAAGGAATAATTTCTGTAAAGTGAATTGGATTTGGAAAATCTATATTTGGGGTTTAAGCCTAAATGGGTACATTGGAAAATTGCATATTGTATGATGCATTGTAGATCCATATGTCAATTATTGTTTATGCACTGGTATTCTAGGGAGGAAACCCGTTCTGTGACATACGGCGTGGTCCCGTGATTTACCTTATTTTAAAGTAAAGTTTAATAATTGTTTTGAGTTCTCACACCAGTCCCGTGACTGACCTGGAGTTTATTGTTCTAACCTAAACTTTGGATGCCCATATTTTCCACACGGGCAGTCAGTAGTTTTGGTTTTGTAGATTATTTCATCTAGCAGGATCTTGGATCGAAGCTTAAAGATGTGTCCGGAGCATTGATAGTCTTCCGTTGTGTTAGTTTATTTGTTTCCTCTGTATTTTATTACATTTAATGTAAATTTATCTTCCGCTTTATTATTTTTCGATGTACTCTGATATTTTGTACTCTAATGTAATATTATTATGATGTTTATAAAAGTCTTCTATTATTTGTTCTGATGTGTTGTACGCCCAGAGTTAGCGTATCCAGGTTTTGAACGATCTTGGTCGATTTAGCGATCGATTAGGTCCGAGCGAATTCTGTATCGTTACAGCTGGTATCAGAGCTTTGGTTAAACTCAAACCTTTGCGGTACAACTCATTAGAACAGAATAAAAAACTCATCAGAGATTGGATTAGTAATATCCCATGAAAGAATAATTCATTAGAGATTGGATCAGCAGTATCCTAGACTGAGAAACTCATTAGAGAGGGGGTTAGTAATGCCCTAGAATGAGTTGAGAGTGAAAAGTTTATAACTAACGTATTTGCGATTATATAAATAATATAATCTTAGAAAATCTGATTTTTATGTATATGTAGAAAGTTATATGTTTGAAAACTTAATTGACTAATTGATTGCTAGTTGTGATGTGTGATTATTAGTTAACTAATAAAAATATTGGAATGATAATTAATTTAACTAATATGTGAATGAATGATAAATTAAGACAAATGAAATAAAACATTGAATAGAATTGAAAATTATTTGAAATTGCATGCATATACATGTATATACATTGAACAGGTCATAGCATGGAAGCTAAGAAGAGGAATAAAATTGTATGCCCGACAAATAGGTACATATTTACTGATTTGTTTGGGTTTGATGATTTTATGAGCCGATTGGCTAGCCGCTTGGCTAGCCGCTTGGCTTTTTCTTTTTCTTTTGGATTGATGAGGGCCCTGTGAGGCTAGTTGCGGTTTTAAAGGTCTCCCCGTACAAAGGAGGTTTGGCAAAAAAATTTGAAAATTTAGGGTTTTAGCCAAATTTTTGAAAAATTAGAAAATTCCTAGAAATTGAAAAGTTGAAGAATGAAAGCCAGGATGAAAGTTGAGTTGGGTAGGTTTAACAGCTTTCAACTCCGTTCATTTTCGAGAACGAAAAGAATTTAAGTGGGGAAGATTGTAACAACCCGGATTTTCAGAACCAATTTAAATTTTTTATTTTAGTTATTTTAATGGATTTTGAATATTTAAAATGATTTATTTGAAATAATAACGATTAGAAATTTATTTTTATCGAAGTTAGAATGAATAAATTTATTTTAATTATAAAACGAGCCTGAAATGGCGCGGTAGTTCGAAAATTCGATTTCAAATTTGAAATGAATGTACAGAATTCAAAATAAGTCAGAATTGGACGAGACAAGAAATATTTGAATCTATTTAATTATATCTTTCTAACGAATGTAAGAAACTGGGATTTCACTATATAAATTGAAAGTTATGTCTAGTTTAAAATTCAAAATAGTCGCTGTGGAATTTATATATATTATAATATATAAATAGCCCTTAAAATTAGGCATTTTGCAAACGACCTCCGTTTTCGACGAAACCGCTTTTGTTGGATCCGGAATGTAAAATTATTGTAAGATTCCAATTTTCAAAGTTTTTGGAATTAATATGTGAGCGTGGTAAAAGAAAACGTGTTTTGTCAATTTTAGTTGAATTGGATCGACCAGAAAATGGCCACTTTTCAAACGGTCTCCAAATTCGATGAAATTAGTTTTGTTAGGATCGTATCGTCAAAACATAGCTAGATTTATTTTTCTTGAATTTTTGGAATTAGTATGTGACCCCGGTAAATTAAAATGTACGTTTAAATTCAATATATCTTGATTTATATTTTGATTTAAATGAAAACTGATCGTACCAGTCGAATTCGCTTGCGGGACATATCTCATTGTGTCCAGAATGGGGTATTTGGCTAGAGACGATAGTCATTAGGTTCGATTTGGAGTTCGTAGCGTTAAACTAGTTATTTACGAATTAATTTATATTAATATATATATAGATAGATGCTCAAGTCAAACCATTTCTCTCCACTAAACCCTAAGTTAAGGTGCGGTCAAACAAATTTATCAGCCGTCACCCACAAAAGAACGATCCATGTTTTCCAGTCTTTGATCCCTCCGATCTCCTCTATGGCGGAGCTACAAGTTGTGGGGTCAACGACAAAAGGTGCGACTATGTAAGGGCTACCTGCTAGTGGAGGCGCTCGACCTCCGATGAGCTGACGAAGGTGCGACGGTGGTTTATAGGGCATATGGTTTTAAGGGAAATTAGGATATTGTGGTGATCACTGGGGTTTGGGATTGGATCAGTGTGCGCGGCATGGACAGGCTTTGCGACTGGATGTCTCTGATCATCGGTGGTGAGGGCGATAAGTGATCTTTTAGGAACGGTGAATGGGTTTTTTAAATCTAGAAAACAGCGAATGAAGGAGATGAGATAATTGAAGGTTTAAGTTGATATAATCTTGATTAGTTTAATTAATAATATTATTAATCTATATAACGACCCATATTTTTGACCGTTTAAAATCGACAATAAGCCACACATGTCGACCCAAACAAATCGCAAATGCAGGTAGTTATTGGGAAAAGAAGGAATAGAAAGAAAGAAGAGAAAATAATAACAAAATCTCACAGCGGAAAGACAACATATAATAACCAAATAGCAGTTAAAAGCAGTTGAAATGTATCCTGTAGTTATAACATTCAATGATTATCAGAGTTACATATCCATACGGATATACATAATAAGCAGCGGAAATAAATGCAGTGGTTAAACCATACTCATAATAGATATATACGCCAAACTTCGTCTTCATCCTCCAAGGCAAGGAAATCTTCGCTAACTGCAACATCTGCTGACCCGAGCGTATTGCATAAAAAGAAAACACAACAAACACTCGGATCAGCACTAAATCATTCTCATATTAGTCAAATTAAAAGACAAAATAACCTTAGTGCCATGGGTGCAGTAACTCAAGAGATGTTACGGGATTTCCATCTCTCGAGGATCCGTTAAACTAATATCTATATAATAATACGCTATTATTATAATGTCTATTCAGTAAAGTATAAATACTGAAAATAGCGTAAGCGGGATTACCATATTACCCTTACGCCGTTTATAGGCATCACAGTCTATACAGTACCGTAAATTCACCGTACTGGTGTTATCAGAGGGTACTCCATAGAAAGCAACACTAAATCAAAATCGTATGGGCTCGTATAGGATAAATATGACAAGGCACTCGAGGCAATGCCCAGGGTAGGATTCTACCAATTGCACTCCCGGACCGGTGGTAACGCATAGCAGCCACTACCGCCCACCTCGGATCACACTCCCAAAGTCGTAAATGGGCCCAAATCATCATCATCATCATAGTCATAGAAATATTATCGAAGAAGTGTGTCCGATCAAAGGTGCTACCTCAGTTAGTCACGGTATAACTCCTGTTTTAGTCATTTCAATTCTGACCCGAAGGTCAGGGCTATTTCGTCCTCGCTCATCTTCTTCGATTCAATAATCGCCTCCAAGTCATCATGCTCAATCTGGATACGTCATAACGTTCACAGTTGTCAAAGTGGTATCGACACTGACAGAGAGTATGCCTTATGTCGACTCCAGTCTCTTTAACAACCAACACTCACAAATTTTACATCGGTTGGTTCTTTTACATTCACAAAGATTCGTTTCATATCAAAATATCATATTTGTTTCGAACCAAATCTATATCCAAACAAATAAAATTCCATATCGACATATCATAATCATACCCAAACCGATTATATCCTAAAACTAGAATATATTTCATATCATTATATTATAATCATATAATGTTTCAAAAAAACGACTTATACTCAAATAGAATATATTTTATCCCAATGATTTCAAATTCTCACGTATTCTTATCTCGACTCCATTTGAGCCAATGGTTTAAATCCAACATTTTCCATTCGGAAGGAATTTACTATTCATACATACTTTTTAAAAATAATTGATTATAAGAAAAATCTTTATATAAATTAAATAAATATATATATATATAATAATAATTAAAAATAAATAAGATGATTTAAATATTATGTACATACACAAAATAAGGTTTATTAAATAGTTTGAATACTAAAATATAAAGGAAACCTTATTTAAAATACAATAATTTGTCGGTTAAGAGTTTGAAATTAAAATTTTGAAAGAAAGGAATAGTTTATTTTGAAATCAAGCAAGGTATGAAAAAAAAAAAATATAGATAAATTTTAAACCAAAATTCTTTCTTCCTTCCGAATTTCCAATACATGAATCTATATCCCAGTTTCAATGGAGTTCATTCAGTTCCATTTCTCATTTTCAAACATCGTTCAACAACCTCCCAATTTAAGGATTCAACCCATATTCAAACTGAGTTAAAACAACTCATAATACCCTCGATTTCCATTTTCCCTAAAATTAAATTCCATAAGAATTTATTACCTTTAAATCCACACCCTTAAATCTGAAATTTTGAAAATCATGTTCAAATCCCAATTTAAGAATTCCCACTTTGTTATGGAAAAATTTCCTTAACCCTTTTAAATAAACATCCCAGGTTCAGAATCATTAAAGGAGTGAATTTATCGAGTATCGTCACATCCTTGAAAATTCTATCAAATAAATTTTCAAATATTAAAAAAAATCATTTAACCAACCGATGTCTGTATATAATTGTCTATCAAATGTCCAAGTGATTTTTTTTTTTAAATTTAATTTCTCGATATTTCGGGAATGGATCTATCATTTCAATCCAAATCAGGGTCACAGAGATTTATCATTTCACTCTGTGTTCTTAGTTTATTTTATCGATAGATCCCGGGTTCATTGGATGCCCGTAACATCAAGGGTAAATGGGATTTATCGTCAAAAATCAACATGCATTACAATATACTGAATTACATAACATTTAAAAATGTCACTATAGATTCAGTAATAAATTTCAACCAACATCCATCACAACAATTTCATTCAACTAATCCAGCATTAACTGTTTCAGGATAACAAGGGTTCGAATTCAACTAGAGACTCAAATTAAATGAAATAACAAATCATTTACTTAGATTGCATGTTAACCCACTTGCATGTTAAATTTAAACCACACATCAACAATCCAACACAACCATGCAACCAAACTTACTTCATAATTTAATTCAATAAATATGGGAATAATTCAGTATTTCGTGAGTGAGAAAATCACTCACCTTTGCGTCCATAGTTGATCGAACGCCCAACTAAGGGCCAAAATTTGACAGTCACCAAATGCAGCCCGGTTAGTGCCAAAACGTCCGCAATTCCGCCACGATCCCAATGCAACAAACCGCGTCCAAATCCGAGTTAAAACGAGAAAGTTATGAAGGTTTTTCTATTTGAAATTTGAAATTATAAAAATTAAGAATTAAATCCCTTACCCAATAGTTAGTTGCCACGTCAGCATCTTCTACATCCGCTCCCGCTCCTTTTCTTTATGCGTGCGTTACTGTAGCCGAACCAACCCATCCACGGCCGTACTTTGACCAAGGAATTTGACCGCCTCTGACCACTAGAAGGCACAAGACCACCGGCGTTCGGACCTGCTCCTCGAGGCGCGTCTACCTGTGTCAGTCCCCTCCTCTCCGGTGGACCCCTTCGCCTCCGCCAAGTCAGAACACGAAACGGGTTTTAAACCCTAAAACACCAAATTCCGGCACTACGCTGAGCAATAGGACCTCCGACGAACTTCATTTCACTCGTATGGATGGTAGCTACAATACCCAGATCCCAATTTCTTTGATTAACCTCGAAATCAAAAATCCCCAATTCGAGCTTTAGGTTTACGAAAACTAGGGGTTTGACCGTTGATTTATGATCAAACCAGTTACTGCATGCGACTATTAGTGGTAGATCTGAGTTCTACAGGTTGAAGGCTTCGATTTGATATATTATACTCTATGCTTTGAAGAGATTTGAATTTCAAAGCTTGGATTTTTATTTCTAGGGTTTTGAAAATATTGATTTCTGCATTGAAGATAAAAATCGACAGATAGAAAAGTATACGTGAATGAGAAGTGAGATGGTGAGGTGGATATAGAATTCTATTTATATATAAAGAAGGCCCAAACACTAGAAATACCCAATTATCCATTTACATTGATCTCGTTCACATTTTCTCTCGTACGAACAAACGGTAAGTCGAATTGTAACGCAAATTGAAATCCTATAATAATTCACTGATCCGGTTCCGATGGCGCCAGTTTCGTCGAATTCCGAGACAGTCGCAAAAACAGTTAAATTTCACCGTTAATTAATTAATTAATTAATTATTCAATTATTCGATTAACCGTTTTAAATTCAAATTAAATATTCATTGAATTCAAATTTAAATCAAATTATAACTTAAATAAATTTCTACAAATAAGTTTCACACATTTCCAAATCATAATTTGATTATTTGAATCCTGATTGAAATTTCAGTTATAAATTAACGACTTAAAATTCCACCATTAAATCAATTAAAGTTGGATTCCCTTTTTAAATTAACTCTCTCACATTAATTTAATTATTTAAATATTCAATTTCAAATTACTGCTTTTCAAAACTAAATTTGAAAAATATATTTACTCAATTTGAACAATCATCATCATAAAAAAATTAACACAAATTTGATTTTCCCTATATATTCCAATTTATTTATTTTTAAATTGAAATTTAAATATACTGAAAATTTTGGGACGTTACATTCTCCCCCACTTAAAATCTTTTCGTCCTCGAAAAGAGAGCGAGATAATGTATTTAAACAAATCATACTTCCAAATCCATACTTATAAAATAACAGTTATAAAATAAGTATATAGTTATAAAACCTCATAAATTTTCTAACTCCCGAAATCACGAAAAATCTCGGCAGCATCTCCTTTGTACGGAGAGGTCCGGAAATCACCATATATATAAAATCCCAATATACATCTCATCATTCGATGAGGCATCCCAAAAAATGGGGAAAAACAAAATATAAACCACCAAAATTTTGTAACACAGTCACGTACCTTCTTTAGCGTTTATTTGCATTTTTATTACCTTAGTATTTAACGTTTTGTGCAAGTGAGCTTCGAAGCGTAGCGCACACTCCTTACACCTGTTACAACTCGCATACACATGAGATTCAAGCATATATACAATATATATAAAAAAAAGACATATGCAACTTACACAACATACATTAATCATTTTAATCCCAAAACCAATATATCTATGGCTAGCTGGCAAACAAAATGAAGTTTATCACCCATTAAATATTGGAATTTGACTAGAACTCACAAGGTAAAAGTTGTAGCATTTCTTTTAATCTTTCCAAATTGTCCGGATTCATCGAATTCCGACCATTTGTTCAAAAGTTATGACTGTTTTGATAAAACCGAACGCTTCAGCCCGTACCCTGAATATGCAGGTCTGAAATGTTCTATCCACTTTTTAGCCCTTTAAACATCAGAATTTGACTCAGCATATTAAGAGAAAGTTTTAGTTCAGATCTTGGCCTTTCCGAATTGTACTCGTACATCAAAATCCGACGTTCTGTTAGAGAGTTATGGCCAAAACAATATAGGTATACACTTCAGATTTTCTTATTTCTGCGCATACCACTCCGACTAGTTCTTGCATTTCAGCTTAGTAAACAAAGGAATTCGATATGGCTTTATAAACAAAAGTTTTAGCTCGGTTTCTAAGGTTTCCGAAAAGTCCGGAATCGTCAGATTCCGATCATCCCATCAAAAGTTGTGGTCACTTTAGCTTCAGCTTATCGACTATTTCAGATTTACATAAACATTGGATTATTTCTATTCAAAATTTCAACATTTCGATTTCAATATTTTTGAAAATCCTTAACATTTAACTTTTTATCGCTTCGTTATTCAAGAATTTGATCCATATTCAATTTCTTATTTAATTTCGATATTTCTTCTATTCAATTTCCGGTTTCACTTCAAGTGTTATATTTCGATTAGAACTTGAATTCACCTAAAAATTTCTAACAAAATTGATTATCCTAAACCCTTAACTCCTTAGCATGAATCCATTTGCCAACTCATTTGCATCAGTTTCCATTACCAATGGTTTCATTTCAAAAGTGGATTTTAAAATTCACCTTCATGTCTATTTAGTTCAACCAAAATTTTCCTTTAAATGTGGATTCGTTTGAGCCGGGGTTTCCACCTTCGGATTTCCACCTTAGCACCCTTGACCTCTAGATGTGGTTATCACTTATTGATGCCATGATTTACCCTTAAATTATTCGTATAAATCAAATTATTCCAACCCAGATTAAATTCTATTCTTATATCTCATTTCAGTATTTCGAATTCTCAAATTAGAATTCGTTTTACTTCATTATCTTATTCCAAATAAGCCAAATTATATATTTACTTTACATTCTCTTGTTTTGGCCTTTCCCTTCATTCATTTAACCCTCCCCTTATTCTCTTAGTCCATTTCATTCCAAATTGAACCTTATTCTATTTACAGAATATATTTATTCACTCACAAATCATGGTTTGAATTAAGGACTCAAGTTTATACTTAGATTTATATCCGATATATTGTTCAAATGAGATTTTACCCCATTTAGATTTCCTATGCCTTGATTTCACATATATACTAATTTAACAATTTTTTTTTTCCTTCTTCTCGACTACCTCACTTATTTATTAATTGGCCAAGGCATAGGCTATTGCCAATTCTACTAACACAACAAACTTATTCCAATTTATTTTAGTCGAATTCAATTAAATTTGGTTTTACTTAACTTTGGTTTCCTCCAGCACTCTTATTGACCAACGTAATATTTAAGTCTATTTCATGGTTTCAAAGCCCAATTTCAATGGCTCGAGTAACTTAAGTTCTTAAGTTATTGTCAATAGTTAAGGTGATTTCAAAGGCTAAAAAAAAAAAATCAAATGAATCGAGTTATTTTAGATTTTTCTCTAACACTTCCATCAATCAAACATATAATTTCTTTAACTTGTTATCGTTCATGCTTAAGCATTTCAACGGCCACATCTTTTCTTATAATACTTAAGTTCGTTACATGATTTCAATCGAGTTAATTTAGCATCCAATCAATAGTATTAGTTAAGATGAACCTAAACACCTTGATTCCGGGTTTAAACCAAGTTTAAAATAATCTAAGTACTTATACTATTTTATAGAAAAACATGCCATAAATTTTAAATCCAAATCTTTAATTACCAAAAGAACAAAAAAAAATTTGAACCTCGAGTAAAATTCGAATTCAACCTTTAAAGAACATACACAAATACTTTATATAAAATCTATACCATATGGAATTTAAATTCAAAATCTTCTGTCAACCCACTAAAATCATCGGGTGTTCTCCCCCACTTAGACTCTTCAAAATAACATTGGTAATGCGTGCACTCATTACCGAAGTCATTTCCAAAGTCTAAGTGGAGATTTCACACTTATATCTTAAATATCCTTTTTGAAACTATTTCCAAAACTATTCCTTATAATACAATGTTATTTCAACTTTGGCAAAACTATTTCAAAATACCCAGGATCAAGGTTTCAGTTCATTTCTATTTTAATTGCAAATCGTTTCACCCAATGATACTTAAAAGTATCATTTCATTTCTAATATTTTCTTAAACCATATAATTTCCTTATTAGATTTATTAACTAATCACCCATATTCGATTATTTAGAGGTTCCTATCGATTCTTTGGCGTCCCAAATATCGACCAGAATCCATAAATATTCAACAGAACAAATCAACATGATGTAAACCAATTTATAACCAAATACAAGTACGCTCTCTCATATCACTCAAACTCATTCTAGGGCGTTCCTAGCCCCATCTCTAATGAGTTGATTCCCAAACAGAGCCAAGGTTATCGCTAACCATCGCTTTGATACCAACTATAACGACCCATATTTTTGACCGTTTAAAATCGACAATAAGCCACACATGTCGACCCAAACAAATCGCAAATGTAGGTAGTTATTGGGAAAAGAAGGAAAAGAAAGAAAGAAGAGAAAATAATAACAAAATCTCACAGCGGAAAAACAACATATAATAACCAAATAGCAGTTAAAAGCAGTTGAAATGTATCCTGTAGTTATAACATTCAATGATTATCAGAGTTACATATCCATACGGATATACATAATAAGCAGCGGAAATAAATGCAGTGGTTAAACCATACTCATAATAGATATATACGCCAAACTTCGTCTTCATCCTCCAAGGCAAGGAAATCTTCGCTAACTGCAACATCTGCTGACCCGAGCGTATTGCATAAAAAGAAAACACAACAAACACTCGGATCAGCACTAAATCATTCTCATATTAGTCAAATTAAAAGACAAAATAACCTTAGTGCCATGGGTGCAGTAACTCAAGAGATGTTACGGGATTTCCATCTCTCGAGGATCCGTTAAACTAATATCTATATAATAATACGCTATTATTATAATGTCTATTCAGTAAAGTATAAATACTGAAAATAGCGTAAGCGGGATTACCATATTACCCTTACGCCGTTTATAGGCATCACAGTCTATACAGTACCGTAAATTCACCGTACTGGTGTTATCAGAGGGTACTCCATAGAAAGCAACACTAAATCAAAATCGTATGGGCTCGTATAGGATAAATATGACAAGGCACTCGAGGCAATGCCCAGGGTAGGATTCTACCAATTGCACTCCCGGACCGGTGGTAACGCATAGCAGCCACTACCGCCCACCTCGGATCACACTCCCAAAGTCGTAAATGGGCCCAAATCATCATCATCATCATAGTCATAGAAATATTATCGAAGAAGTGTGTCCGATCAAAGGTGCTACCTCAGTTAGTCACGGTATAGCTCCTGTTTTAGTCATTTCAATTCTGACCCGAAGGTCAGGGCTATTTCGTCCTCGCTCATCTTCTTCGATTCAATAATCGCCTCCAAGTCATCATGCTCAATCTGGATACGTCATAACGTTCACAGTTGTCAAAGTGGTATCGACACTGACAGAGAGTATGCCTTATGTCGACTCCGGTCTCTTTAACAACCAACTGTAACAACCAGCAAAATCAGGACCAATTAAAATTTTTATTTTAAAGGATTTTTAAGTATTTAAAATTATTTATTTTAAATAATAATGATTAAAAATTTATTTTAATTGAATTTAAAACGAATAATATTAAATTTAAGCTATTTTGAAGAATAAGGAGTATAAATTTGTTATCTTTACATCCCGTATGTTTCGATTATTTAAGTATATGTAATTTAATTTAGTTATTGAAATCAAAATGGTTTTAAATAAAAAGTCCAAAAGTGGAAATGTTGAAAGGTATTAGAATTCCTTAGTAATAAAAATGAATGTAATCAACGGTACATATTTGGTGATGCAAAATTAACACTTAGCTTTTTTTAAAAAAAATTATGTTAATTGACTTTGATTTGTAAACACGACATTTATTAGGTAAACATGCTATTTTACATTGATTTTAAAACACGTTAATAATTGGCATGGATTAACATTGATTTGTGAATATGTAAACATGTTAATATAGGCATTAACTAGAGAAAATAAGTTAATGGACATTAATTAGGAAATTATGTTCAATTAAGAAACATGTTAATTTGTCATTGACCTTAATTTAGAGAATATATTCATGTTAATAATAATAATAATATAGTTTATGCCCATTATGACTCTTTTCACTACAAAGTGGTTAGCTGCCTATTTTTGAGCTAAATATCTACAATTCTTAATAAAGAAATTATTTATTTATATTTTGAGCGGGATGAAGTTTGGTAGGTAATTAATGAGAATTATTGAGACTTTATGCAAACTTATATGTGCGGAAATATGCGTTATTACATTCCATCATGCATTTACACTTTTTGATTATCTTTAATGCCTAGGAACATGATCAATTTGAAATTTCATATTAATGTACAATTAAAAACATGGTATATATCTGGATTAAGGAAAAAGGTTGCGCACCTAACAATCAAAGAGAATATTTTGGAAACATGAATCCTTTCCAATTATTCAATTCATTTTCTTTTTTAACGTACAAATTAGCGGGCCTTTAGCGTTATTTAATAATATCTTATCATAAATAATAAGAAATTCATTTTTTTTGAAACCCTTCTTCATTGTTAACAGCCGCTACCCTTATCCATCAATGGCCGAACTTGCTTCCTCTTTCTCCCACTAAAATCTCCTCCTCCTCCAAGAATTAGACCACACTCCAGTTAAATTATTAAAGAGATTTTTTCTCCTCTTTCAACTCATATGGTCATCACCCCGTATCGACGCCTGAAATGCCAGAACGTAAGTCCTAAGTTCGAACCTATTGGTGAAACCATCGGCCATCTGTTCGTGAAGAAGAAAGGAGCGGCCTTTGGCTTAGTGATGTAATGTAATTAACACAAGTAATTATTATTTAATTTGTTTAATAAATTATTCAAACCTTAGAGGTCGATAACTTATTCAAATAATGTCAGAAATAGATGAAAAAGCGTTCGTTGGAACCGTAAGAGCAAGATCTACCTGATGGAGAAAGTGTGGACAGAAACGGAGCGGTCCACAATCCTTGGGAAAATTCAAAGCAAAGTGAGAAACTCTATTCTTTTAATCTTGTAGTTAAAATTCATTAATCATAATAATAGAATTATACACACGTTGTGATATTCTGCTAATTGTTGTGATTTGATATGTGTTTGTTAGATCTGTTGAAATTAACATTGGTGTTAATGAATATTTGATTAAACAAAGTTATCACCTTGCTTATTAGAATTATTGAATTAGGGATTAACACTTGTGTTGTGAAATATTCATATTGTTGTATATATAATTGTGTGATCAATATGAAAATTAGATTTTAATATTTGCATGAGCGTGAAGATGATCATTATATGTGATCATTATATGTGAACATTAAATTCATATATTTGTGGTAAATCAAAATTAATCGATTGTTAAGTAATATGTATTTACATTAGAAATTTATAAATTTTAATGTATTTATAACATGAAAAGTAAACATGGTAATATAGAATGTATTTATATTCTAGTTTACACTTTAAATGTAAATGCAACACTATAACAAACATTTTGGAATAAAAATGTTTGATATTGGATTTTATATTTTTATGTATATGAAACACTAAAATAAAACATCATTACAGGAATGCATGTCTATTGAAAGAAAAAGGAAAATTATATTTAATGTATACGAGGACATTAAATAGGTCATTATTATAGAAATGCATTTACACTGGAAAAGCTACATTCTACATTTTTAAGGTTTTGAAATCAAAGTATAAAGAAAAATAATAATTTACATTTCTATGAAATGTAATCAAAGAAAAGGAAATTGACATTTTTCTGAAATATAGATCAAAGAAGAAAATTACATTTTTGTTTAAATGTAAGAAATAGCACAAAAATTTACATGTTGTTTAATGAATCAAAAGAGAACAAAAATTTGCCTTTTTGTTTAATGAATCAAAGGGGACCACAATAAGTTACATTTTTTTTTGTGTAATGTAACAAAAGAACAAGAAGTTACATTTTTGTGAAATGTGAACAAAGAACAAAAACTTCATTTTTGTTCAAATGAAATCAAGAGGATTACATTTTTACTTAAATGAAAAGAGAACAAAAACTAACATTTTTGTTTAAAGAAAAGAAAGAGAACAAAAACAAACATTTTTGTTTAAAGAAAGAAAATAAAAATGTCTTTTTATTTGAATTGATATTAGTTTTGTCAATCCAACGTAGAAAATAAAAATGTCTTCTTATTTGAATTGGTATTAGTTTTGTCAATCCAACGTAGAAAATAAAAATGTCTTCTTATTTGAATTGATATTAGTTTTGTCAATTCAACGAGAAAACAAAAATGCCTTTTTATAATGAGTTGATTTAGTTTTATCAATTCAACGGTGAAAATATAATTTGTCTTTTTATTGAATTGGTTTAGATTATCAATTCAACATAGAAATATAAATGGACTTTTTATTTGTGTTAACAACACAAATGTATCTTTAAATAAAAAGACTAACTTTACTTTTTATTTGTGTTCCACAATGCGAACAAAACACGAGCAATAAGATTTTTATTTTATTTGTGTTCACTCAACACAAATAAAACTTAGAAAAAGAAGTTTACTTTTTATGTACATTTTTTCATACATTAAAAGAATGGATTGGAAAAATGCATATGTTGTACATTAGAAATGAATATGACAAAATTCTCATAGTTTGTACACTAAAAAGGGTTAAACAAAATCCTCATTTTGTTTACATTGAAGAGTTAATAAGCGAAATCCTCATTTTGTTTACATTAAAGGAAAATTAACAAAATTAACATTTTTGTTTGCATTAAAGTTTTATAAACAAAATTAACATTTTTGTTTGCATTAAAGTTTTATAAACAAAATTAACATTTTCGTTTGCATTAAAGTTTTATAAACATAATTAACATTTTCGTTTGCATTAAAGTTTTATAAACAAAATTAACATTTTCGTTTGCATTAAAGTTTTATAAACAAAATTAACATTTTCGTTTGCATTAAAGTTTTATAAACAAAATTAACATTTTTGTTTGCATTAAAGTTTTATAAACAAAATTAACATTTTTGTTTGCATTAAAGTTTTATAAAAAAAATTAACATTTTTTTTTTTGCATTAAAGTTTTATAAACAAAATTAGCATTTTTGTTTGCATTAAAGTTTTATAAACAAAATTAACATTTTTGTTTGCATTAAAGTTTTATAAACAAAATTAACACTTTTGTTCGCATTGAAATTTTATAAACAAAATTCACATTTTGTTGCATTTGAAGTTTATAAACAAAATCACCATTTTGTTCGCATTAGAAGTTATGAAACAAAATTCACATTTTGTTTGCATTAAAAGTCACAAACAAAATCATCATTTTGTTTACATTAAAAGTCACAAACAAAATCATCATTTTCTAATGTCATATTTCATTGATTACATCAAATCGGACTAATATTATAAATGTAATCATATTTGTTTACATTAGAAAGAAGAATTGAAAATATATAATCTTTATACATTAAAAAGAAGAAGTTAAGAATGCATATTTCTTACATTAAAAAAAATGAGTTAATTTGTATATTTTTATATACATTAAAAAGAATGAATTAGTAATGGACATTTTTGTCACATTAAAAAGTACGAAGCAGAAATACACCTTTGCCATTAAAATGAATGAGGTTAAAAAAAAATTTACATTTTGGTAAATAAATATGAGTTAAGATTTTTATTGTCATTTGTTAACAATTAAAAGGATTGAAATAAAAGATTAGAATTTTATTGTCATTATGTATGAAATAGCTTATCATTATATATGTTATGATGTTGAAATGTTACACTGCCATAGACAAGTTACCCGACTCGTTTATTTGATTGGGTCGATAATTTTCGCACATCGCCCAAGCGCACAAATAATTTACTATTTGTTGTTGGCTGAAACCCCACATGGGTGTTGGGATGAACGTTAACATAAACTAATCCCAATATTTAGTTGTATGTTGATCGTTAGATCGACAGTCTGTGACAAGCGTTATTATTAAATTTTAACGCTTACACAGTGGAAGTTACACTTTGGATGTAAATGGATGACTTGATGATTGTATTGTTATTGTTATATATATGATGTGTGAAATCCATATAATCCAAATTATATGGTAAATGGTTGAGTCGCATTTCGATTCAGGTGTTCTTTAAAATAAGAATATTCTTACATTAAAAATTCTTTTATATAAAGGATGTATTTTCATAAAAGATATTTTAATTAAGTATATGTTATAATAAAGAATATTTGTAAAAGATAAAAATCTGTTATATAAAGGATATTTTTAATGATTATTTAAAATATGTTTTTCTTATAATAATTAATATTTAAAGAGGAATCCTTAAATTAAGATTATTAGAATTTGCAATCTTATTTTATGATATGAAATAAATTGAGATGTGAAGTGGATTTATCGTGGACGGTGTTTTTAAATGACATTCGTCCTTTAATCCAATTTACATTGAAATTACTATTTGGAACTAATAAATCTATTGTATAGATTTAAAAAGAGTATTTCCTAAAAATCAAGTTTTCCATATTAATATAATAAATTGGAATTAAGTGGAAATTCGATTGATAATGATCGAAATGGGTTTTCTGTAAAAGAAGACCGATAGTATATATGGAATTTAAGAGGCTCTGTCGTTATTCCATGTATATTGTTGGTCCGATACAGAAATTCACATCGAGTATGTATTGATTGATTTCTGTGGAATTCCATATTTTGGAAATTGATTTATGGGTTTATCGTGAACAGTGTTTTAAATAACACGAGTTCTTTAACCCGTTTAAAACAAGATTTATTCCTTAAAATAAATGATCTTGTAATAATGATTTTTGATATTAAATCAAATATAGAATTTTTAATAAATCTTTTAAGGAAAAATTTAAGAGTTAATTTATTAATTTATCTTTGATAAAATTAATGAGAATCTTTTAATATGAATATCTTATTAAAAGAATATTCTAAGTTGGAATGAGGCGTAATGTGTGATGTTCCAATATTTGATTTTTAATCACAAATTACGCGAGTTATTCAGAAAGACCGGGTTTTAACCCATTCTGAATAATCATCACGACGATCAAGAGTCGAAGATGAGGGCGGTGGTTGAAGACCGAAGGTTTTCACATCGTTGGGATGATGATGACTGGTATCTTGAATTGGGACTGTACATTCCAAGGCAAGGTATTTAGTAATGATCGTCCAAACGCATTTGGATATCAACGGACACGTTGTTTCGTTCAGACCCAGAACGGACTTGTAAATGGATTGTGTGCCTGACATTGTATTTCTTTCTACTATATTTGTTGAACGCTACTAATTATATATTTCTGTTTGGTGTTTAACACCCTTCTCTAAGACATATGAGCTTAGAGGTTATATATATTGGTAGATGATCAATGGTATGGTATGGTATGACAATGTGGCATGCTAAAATGCAACTGATCAAGGATTTGTTGAAAAGCAGGCCTTGTGGTTGATGATCAAAGCACAGTCTATTTAGGCATAGCTTTGTGTATATCGTGACTTCGCGAGCCTCACACACCGGTAGAGTCTAAAATGGGAGAAGGGAACGCAGGGAGTGCACACGTTTCTTTCTAGCTAGAGTGATGCCAGGGACCTACCAGCGCTGGCATTTATTCATTGTGGTTGTTGGATTTTTCGAGGCCTCGGTTTTATGCGGTCGCCTCTGGCCGTATGATAGGTCCAAAAGGACCGAGGAGCGTGTGTTCAGGAATTGCCAATCCATTTAGCGTTAACGTATGGACCGGCCCTGCAGGATCCAAGGGTTGGACAGAGTACTAATCCTGGGGCATTTGCTAGAGTGTCTCGAATCGGTAAGGATCTCCTCCCTAGCCTTGACTCAGAGGGAAACCCAAATTTCCAATACGACATCACGCGGTTTTGATTGTATACCTATATATGGCGACATAGTGGGATGGGGCACTCATGCCATCTAGGATTGATACATTTACTTTGATGTATTTCAAATTGGTTGCACACTATTATTATATAATACCATGTTTATCGTATCAAGCATCTTTTGATCATTATAAGGTAAAACCCTATCCTCCGGTTTGCGTTGCATTGTGTGATGGGACTTGGGTCTTATAGTGGTTTCATTTTTCTAAAAAGCATTGCGCTATTTTGACGATTTACTTTAGTCTTGCACTGGCAATTCATAGGAGAAAACCCGTTCCGCGAAAGTGGCATGGTCCTGTGATTAGCCTTATTATATTATATAGGTTAAGTAGAATTCTCACACCAGTCCCATGACTGACCTGTAGTTTGTCCACTGGCAAACTCGGGTGCCCATATTTTCCACACGGGCAGTCGAGTAGCTATTTTTGCAGATATATTAGACAGGATTTTGGGTTGAAGCTTAAAGCTGTGTCCAGAGATAGAGAGTCTTCCGCTGTGTTCTTCCGTTGCAGTATATTACATTTTATTGTAACTTATTCTTCCGCTGTAATTATATTCCAATGTACTCTGATATGTATATTCTGTACTCTGATGTAACATTTATTATAGTGTTATAAAAGTCTTCTGTTATCTGTTGTAATGTGTTGTATGCCCAAAGTTAAAGTATTCGTAGGTTTCCACTTTTTGGATCAGACCTGTGTGGTTTATGGTCGATTCGAAGGGCGGGGATTTGCGGGTCTTTACAGTTGGTATCAGAGCTCTGGTTAGCTCAAATCTTTGAGGTACAACTCGTTATAACTGAACAGAGGACTCATTAAAGGTAGGATTAGTAATGTCCTATAAAACAGAATACTCATTAGAGATAGGATCAGTTGTATCCTAGAATGAGTAAACTCATTAGAGATGGGGTTAGCAATGCCCTAGAATGAGTTCAGAGTGCCAAGTTTATGATTAACGTATTTGTAATTATATATATATATATATAATTTGATTGTAGAAAATATGATTTTTGAATATATAAAGGTTATATATATTTTGAAAATTTAATCAACTAATTTATTGATTGATGATTGTGTTGTGTGGATATAAATTCAACTAATAAAATTATTAAACATTAGAAGAATGAAAATTAAATTAGTTAAATAACCGACTTTTAGCTCATTTCCTTTTCGAGGACGAAAAGATTTTTAAGTGGGGGAGATTGTAACAACCAGCAAAATCAGGACCAATTTAAATTTTTATTTTAAAGGATTTTTAAGTATTTAAAATTATTTATTTTAAATAATAATGATTAAAAATTTATTTTAATTGAATTTAAAACGAATAATATTAAATTTAAGCTATTTTGAAGAATAAGGAGTATAAATTTGTTATCTTTACATCCCGTATGTTTCGATTATTTAAGTATATGTAATTTAATTTAGTTATTGAAATCAAAATGGTTTTAAATAAAAAGTCCAAAAGTGGAAATGTTGAAAGGTATTAGAATTCCTTAGTAATAAAAATGAATGTAATCAACGGTACATATTTGGTGATGCAAAATTAACACTTAGCTTTTTTAAAAAAAAATTATGTTAATTGACTTTGATTTGTAAACACGACATTTATTAGGTAAACATGCTATTTTACATTGATTTTAAAACACGTTAATAATTGGCATGGATTAACATTGATTTGTGAATATGTAAACATGTTAATATAGGCATTAACTAGAGAAAATAAGTTAATGGACATTAATTAGGAAATTATGTTCAATTAAGAAACATGTTAATTTGTCATTGACCTTAATTTAGAGAATATATTCATGTTAATAATAATAATAATATAGTTTATGCCCATTATGACTCTTTTCACTACAAAGTGGTTAGCTGCCTATTTTTGAGCTAAATATCTACAATTCTTAATAAAGAAATTATTTATTTATATTTTGAGCGGGATGAAGTTTGGTAGGTAATTAATGAGAATTATTGAGACTTTATGCAAACTTATATGTGCGGAAATATGCGTTATTACATTCCATCATGCATTTACACTTTTTGATTATCTTTAATGCCTAGGAACATGATCAATTTGAAATTTCATATTAATGTACAATTAAAAACATGGTATATATCTGGATTAAGGAAAAAGGTTGCGCACCTAACAATCAAAGAGAATATTTTGGAAACATGAATCCTTTCCAATTATTCAATTCATTTTCTTTTTTAACGTACAAATTAGCGGGCCTTTAGCGTTATTTAATAATATCTTATCATAAATAATAAGAAATTCATTTTTTTTGAAACCCTTCTTCATTGTTAACAGCCGCTACCCTTATCCATCAATGGCCGAACTTGCTTCCTCTTTCTCCCACTAAAATCTCCTCCTCCTCCAAGAATTAGACCACACTCCAGTTAAATTATTAAAGAGATTTTTTCTCCTCTTTCAACTCATATGGTCATCACCCCGTATCGACGCCTGAAATGCCAGAACGTAAGTCCTAAGTTCGAACCTATTGGTGAAACCATCGGCCATCTGTTCGTGAAGAAGAAAGGAGCGGCCTTTGGCTTAGTGATGTAATGTAATTAACACAAGTAATTATTATTTAATTTGTTTAATAAATTATTCAAACCTTAGAGGTCGATAACTTATTCAAATAATGTCAGAAATAGATGAAAAAGCGTTCGTTGGAACCGTAAGAGCAAGATCTACCCGATGGAGAAAGTGTGGACAGAAACGGAGCGGTCCACAATCCTTGGGAAAATTCAAAGCAAAGTGAGAAACTCTATTCTTTTAATCTTGTAGTTAAAATTCATTAATCATAATAATAGAATTATACACACGTTGTGATATTCTGCTAATTGTTGTGATTTGATATGTGTTTGTTAGATCTGTTGAAATTAACATTGGTGTTAATGAATATTTGATTAAACAAAGTTATCACCTTGCTTATTAGAATTATTGAATTAGGGATTAACACTTGTGTTGTGAAATATTCATATTGTTGTATATATAATTGTGTGATCAATATGAAAATTAGATTTTAATATTTGCATGAGCGTGAAGATGATCATTATATGTGATCATTATATGTGAACATTAAATTCATATATTTGTGGTAAATCAAAATTAATCGATTGTTAAGTAATATGTATTTACATTAGAAATTTATAAATTTTAATGTATTTATAACATGAAAAGTAAACATGGTAATATAGAATGTATTTATATTCTAGTTTACACTTTAAATGTAAATGCAACACTATAACAAACATTTTGGAATAAAAATGTTTGATATTGGATTTTATATTTTTATGTATATGAAACACTAAAATAAAACATCATTACAGGAATGCATGTCTATTGAAAGAAAAAGGAAAATTATATTTAATGTATACGAGGACATTAAATAGGTCATTATTATAGAAATGCATTTACACTGGAAAAGCTACATTCTACATTTTTAAGGTTTTGAAATCAAAGTATAAAGAAAAATAATAATTTACATTTCTATGAAATGTAATCAAAGAAAAGGAAATTGACATTTTTCTGAAATATAGATCAAAGAAGAAAATTACATTTTTGTTTAAATGTAAGAAATAGCACAAAAATTTACATGTTGTTTAATGAATCAAAAGAGAACAAAAATTTGCCTTTTTGTTTAATGAATCAAAGGGGACCACAATAAGTTACATTTTTTTTTGTGTAATGTAACAAAAGAACAAGAAGTTACATTTTTGTGAAATGTGAACAAAGAACAAAAACTTCATTTTTGTTCAAATGAAATCAAGAGGATTACATTTTTACTTAAATGAAAAGAGAACAAAAACTAACATTTTTGTTTAAAGAAAAGAAAGAGAACAAAAACTAACATTTTTGTTTAAAGAAAGAAAATAAAAATGTCTTTTTATTTGAATTGATATTAGTTTTGTCAATCCAACGTAGAAAATAAAAATGTCTTCTTATTTGAATTGGTATTAGTTTTGTCAATCCAACGTAGAAAATAAAAATGTCTTCTTATTTGAATTGATATTAGTTTTGTCAATTCAACGAGAAAACAGAAATGCCTTTTTATATTGAGTTGATTTAGTTTTATCAATTCAACGGTGAAAATATAATTTGTCTTTTTATTGAATTGGTTTAGATTATCAATTCAACATAGAAATATAAATGGACTTTTTATTTGTGTTAACAACACAAATGTATCTTTAAATAAAAAGACTAACTTTACTTTTTATTTGTGTTCCACAATGCGAACAAAACACGAGCAATAAGATTTTTATTTTATTTGTGTTCACTCAACACAAATAAAACTTAGAAAAAGAAGTTTACTTTTTATGTACATTTTTTCATACATTAAAAGAATGGATTGGAAAAATGCATATGTTGTACATTAGAAATGAATATGACAAAATTCTCATAGTTTGTACACTAAAAAGGGTTAAACAAAATCCTCATTTTGTTTACATTGAAGAGTTAATAAGCGAAATCCTCATTTTGTTTACATTAAAGGAAAATTAACAAAATTAACATTTTTGTTTGCATTAAAGTTTTATAAACAAAATTAACATTTTTGTTTGCATTAAAGTTTTATAAACAAAATTAACATTTTTGTTTGCATTAAAGTTTTATAAACAAAATTAACATTTTTGTTTGCATTAAAGTTTTATAAACAAAATTAACATTTTCGTTTGCATTAAAGTTTTATAAACATAATTAACATTTTCGTTTGCATTAAAGTTTTATAAACAAAATTAACATTTTCGTTTGCATTAAAGTTTTATAAACAAAATTAACATTTTCGTTTGCATTAAAGTTTTATAAACAAAATTAACATTTTTGTTTGCATTAAAGTTTTATAAACAAAATTAGCATTTTTGTTTGCATTAAAGTTTTATAAACAAAATTAACATTTTTGTTTGCATTAAAGTTTTATAAACAAAATTAACACTTTTGTTCGCATTGAAATTTTATAAACAAAATTCACATTTTGTTGCATTTGAAGTTTATAAACAAAATCACCATTTTGTTCGCATTAGAAGTTATGAAACAAAATTCACATTTTGTTTGCATTAAAAGTCACAAACAAAATCATCATTTTGTTTACATTAAAAGTCACAAACAAAATCATCATTTTCTAATGTCATATTTCATTGATTACATCAAATCGGACTAATATTATAAATGTAATCATATTTGTTTACATTAGAAAGAAGAATTGAAAATATATAATCTTTATACATTAAAAAGAAGAAGTTAAGAATGCATATTTCTTACATTAAAAAAAATGAGTTAAATTGTATATTTTTATATACATTAAAAAGAATGAATTAGTAATGGACATTTTTGTCACATTAAAAAGTACGAAGCAGAAATACACCTTTGCCATTAAAATGAATGAGGTTAAATTTTTTTTTACATTTTGGTAAATAAATATGAGTTAAGATTTTTATTGTCATTTGTTAACAATTAAAAGGATTGAAATAAAAGATTAGAATTTTATTGTCATTATGTATGAAATAGATTATCATTATATATGTTATGATGTTGAAATGTTACACTGCCATAGACAAGTTACCCGACTCGTTTATTTGATTGGGTCGATAATTTTCGCACATCGCCCAAGCGCACAAATAATTCACTATTTGTTGTTGGCTGAAACCCCACATGGGTGTTGGGATGAACGTTAACATAAACTAATCCCAATATTTAGTTGTATGTTGATCGTTAGATCGACAGTCTGTGACAAGCGTTATTATTAAATTTTAACGCTTACACAGTGGAAGTTACACTTTGGATGTAAATGGATGACTTGATGATTGTATTGTTATTGTTATATATATGATGTGTGAAATCCATATAATCCAAATTATATGGTAAATGGTTGAGTCGCATTTCGATTCAGGTGTTCTTTAAAATAAGAATATTCTTACATTAGAAATTCTTTTATATAAAGGATGTATTTTCATAAAAGATATTTTAATTAAGTATATGTTATAATAAAGAATATTTGTAAAAGATAAAAATCTGTTATATAAAGGATATTTTTAATGATTATTTAAAATATGTTTTTCTTATAATAATTAATATTTAAAGAGGAATCCTTAAATTAAGATTATTAGAATTTGCAATCTTATTTTATGATATGAAATAAATTGAGATGTGAAGTGGATTTATCGTGGACGGTGTTTTTAAATGACATTCGTCCTTTAATCCAATTTACATTGAAATTACTATTTGGAACTAATAAATCTATTGTATAGATTTAAAAAGAGTATTTCCTAAAAATCAAGTTTTCCATATTAATATAATAAATTGGAATTAAGTGGAAATTCGATTGATAATGATCGAAATGGGTTTTCTGTAAAAGAAGACCGATAGTATATATGGAATTTAAGAGGCTCTGTCGTTATTCCATGTATATTGTTGGTCCGATACAGAAATTCACATCGAGTATGTATTGATTGATTTCTGTGGAATTCCATATTTTGGAAATTGATTTATGGGTTTATCGTGAATAGTGTTTTAAATAACACGAGTTCTTTAACCCGTTTAAAACAAGATTTATTCCTTAAAATAAATGATCTTGTAATAATGATTTTTGATATTAAATCAAATATAGAATTTTTAATAAATCTTTTAAGGAAAAATTTAAGAGTTAATTTATTAATTTATCTTTGATAAAATTAATGAGAATCTTTTAATATGAATATCTTATTAAAAGAATATTCTAAGTTGGAATGAGGCGTAATGTGTGATGTTCCAATATTTGATTTTTAATCACAAATTACGCGAGTTATTCAGAAAGACCGGGTTTTAACCCATTCTGAATAATCATCACGACGATCAAGAGTCGAAGATGAGGGCGGTGGTTGAAGACCGAAGGTTTTCACATCGTTGGGATGATGATGACTGGTATCTTGAATTGGGACTGTACATTCCAAGGCAAGGTATTTTAGTAATGATCGTCCAAACGCATTTGGATATCAACGGACACGTTGTTTCGTTCAGACCCAGAACGGACTTGTAAATGGATTGTGTGCCTGACATTGTATTTCTTTCTACTATATTTGTTGAACGCTACTAATTATATATTTCTGTTTGGTGTTTAACACCCTTCTCTAAGACATATGAGCTTAGAGGTTATATATATTGGTAGATGATCAATGGTATGGTATGGTCTGACAATGTGGCATGCTAAGATGCAACTGATCAAGGATTTGTTGAAAAGCAGGCCTTGTGGTTTATGATCAAAGCACAGTCTATTTAGGCATAGCTTTGTGTATATCGTGACTTCGCGAGCCTCACACACCGGTAGAGTCTAAAATGGGAGAAGGGAACGCAGGGAGTGCACACGTTTCTTTCTAGCTAGAGTGATGCCAGGGACCTACCAGCGCTGGCATTTATTCATTGTGGTTGTTGGATTTTTCGAGGCCTCGGTTTTATGCGGTCGCCTCTGGCCGTATGATAGGTCCAAAAGGACCGAGGAGCGTGTGTTCAGGAATTGCCAATCCATTTAGCGTTAACGTATGGATCGGCCCTGCAGGATCCAAGGGTTGGACAGAGTACCAATCCTGGGGCATTTGCTAGAGTGTCTCGAATCGGTAAGGATCTCCTCCCTAGCCTTGACTCAGAGGGAAACCCAAATTTCCAATACGACATCACGCGGTTTTGATTGTATACCTATATATGGCGACATAGTGGGATGGGGCACTCATGCCATCTAGGATTGATACATTTACTTTGATGTATTTCAAATTGGTTGCACACTATTATTATATAATACCATGTTTATCGTATCAAGCATCTTTTGATCATTATAAGATAAAACCCTATCCTCCGGTTTGCGTTGCATTGTGTGATGGGACTTGGGTCTTATAGTGGTTTCATTTTTCTAAAAAGCATTGCGCTATTTTGACGATTTACTTTAGTCTTGCACTGGCAATTCATAGGAGAAAACCCGTTCCGCGAAAGTGGCATGGTCCTGTGATTAGCCTTATTATATTATATAGGTTAAGTAGAATTCTCACACCAGTCCCATGACTGACCTGTAGTTTGTCCATTGGCAAACTCGGGTGCCCATATTTTCCACACGGGCAGTCGAGTAGCTATTTTTGCAGATATATTAAACAGGATTTTGGGTTGAAGCTTAAAGCTGTGTCCAGAGATAGAGAGTCTTCCGCTGTGTTCTTCCGTTGCAGTATATTACATTTTATTGTAACTTATTCTTCCGCTGTAATTATATTCCAATGTACTCTGATATGTATATTCTGTACTCTGATGTAACATTTATTATAGTGTTATAAAAGTCTTTTGTTATCTGTTGTAATGTGTTGTATGCCCAAAGTTAAAGTATTCGTAGGTTTCCACTTTTTGGATCAGACCTGTGTGGTTTATGGTCGATTCGAAGGGCGGGGATTTGCGGGTCTTTACACCAACGCTCACAAATTTTACATCGGTTGGTTCTTTTACATTCACAAAGATTCGTTTCATATCAAAATATCATATTTGTTTCGAACCAAATCTATATCCAAACAAATAAAATTCCATATCGACATATCATAATCATACCCAAACCGATTATATCCTAAAACTAGAATATATTTCATATCATTATATTATAATCATATAATGTTTCAAAAAAACGACTTATACTCAAATAGAATATATTTTATCCCAATGATTTCAAATTCTCACGTATTCTTATCTCGACTCCATTTGAGCCAATGGTTTAAATCCAACATTTTCCATTCGGAAGGAATTTACTATTCATACATACTTTTTAAAAATAAATGATTATAAGAAAAATCTTTATATAAATTAAATAAATAAATATATATATATATAATAATAATTAAAAATAAATAAGATGATTTAAATATTATGTACATACACAAAATAAGGTTTATTAAATAGTTTGAATACTAAAATATAAAGGAAACCTTATTTAAAATACAATAATTTGTCGGTTAAGAGTTTGAAATTAAAATTTTGAAAGAAAGGAATAGTTTATTTTGAAATCAAGCAAGGTATGAAAAATATATATATATATATATATACATATATATATAGATAAATTTTAAACCAAAATTCTTTCTTCCTTCCGAATTTCCAATACATGAATCTATATCCCAGTTTCAATGGAGTTCATTCAGTTCCATTTCTCATTTTCAAACATCGTTCAACAACCTCCCAATTTAAGGATTCAACCCATATTCAAACTGAGTTAAAACAACTCATAATACCCTCGATTTCCATTTTCCCCAAAATTAAATTCCATAAGAATTTATTACCTTTAAATCCACACCCTTAAATCTGAAATTTTGAAAATCATGTTCAAATCCCAATTTAAGAATTCCCACTTTGTTATGGAAAAATTTCCTTAACCCTTTTAAATAAACATCCCAGGTTCAGAATCATTAAAGGAGTGAATTTATCGAGTATCGTCACATCCTTGAAAATTCTATCAAATAAATTTTCAAATATTAAAAAAAAATCATTTAACCAACCGATGTCTGTATATAATTGTCTATCAAATGTCCAAGTGATTTTTTTTTAATTTAATTTCTCGATATTTCGGGAATGGATCTATCATTTCAATCCAAATCAGGGTCACAGAGATTTATCATTTCACTCTGTGTTCTTAGTTTATTTTATCGATAGATCCCGGGTTCATTGGATGCCCGTAACATCAAGGGTAAATGAGATTTATCGTCAAAAATCAACATGCATTACAATATACTGAATTACAGAGCATTTAAAAATGTCACTATAGATTCAGTAATAAATTTCAACCAACATCCTTCACAACAATTTCATTCAACTAATCCAGCATTAACTGTTTCAGGATAACAAGGGTTCGAATTCAACTAGAGACTCAAATTAAATGAAATAACAAATCATTTACTTAGATTGCATGTTAACCCACTTGCATGTTAAATTTAAACCACACATCAACAATCCAACACAACCATGCAACCAAACTTACTTCATAATTTAATTCAATAAATATGGGAATAATTCAGTATTTCGTGAGTGAGAAAATCACTCACCTTTGCGTCCATAGTTGATCGAACGCCCAACTAAGGACCAAAATTTGACAGTCACCAAATGCAGCCCGGTTAATGGCAAAACGTCCGCAATTCCGCCACAATCCCAATGCAACAAACCGCGTCCAAATCCGAGTTAAAACGAGAAAGTTATGAAGGTTTTTCTATTTGAAATTTGAAATTATAAAAATTAAGAATTAAATCCCTTACCCAATAGTTAGATGCCACGTCAGCATCTTCTACATCCGCTCCCGCTCCTTTTCTTTATGCGTGCGTTACTGTAGCCGAACCAACCCATCCACGGTCGTACTTTGACCAAGGAATTCGACCGCCTCTGACCACTAGAAGGCACAAGACCACCGGCGTTCGGACCTGCTCCTCGAGGCGCGTCTACCTGTGTCAGTCCCCTCCTCTCCGGTGGACCCCTTCGCCTCCGCCAAGTCAGAACACGAAACGGGTTTTAAACCCTAAAACACCAAATTCCGGCACTACGCTGAGCAATAGGACCTCCGACGAACTTCATTTCACTCGTATGGATGGTAGCTACAATACCCAGATCCCAATTTCTTTGATTAACCTCGAAATCAAAAATCCCCAATTCGAGCTTTAGGTTTACGAAAACTAGGGGTTTGACCGTTGATTTCTGATCAAACCAGTTACTGCATGCGACTATTAGTGGTAGATCTGAGTTCTACAGGTTGAAGGCTTCGATTTGATATATTATACTCTATGCTTTGAAGAGATTTGAATTTCAAAGCTTGGATTTTTATTTCTAGGGTTTTGAAAATATTGATTTCTGCCATTGAAGATAAAAATCGACAGATAGAAAAGTATACGTGAATGAGAAGTGAGATGGTGAGGTGGATATAGAATTCTATTTATATATAAAGAAGGCCCAAACACTAGAAATTCCCAATTATCCATTTACATTGATCTCGTTCACATTTTCTCTCGTACGAACAAACGGTAAGTCGAATTGTAACGCAAATTGAAATCCTATAATAATTCACTGATCCGGTTCCGATGGCGTCAGTTTCGTCGAATTCCGAGACAGTAGCAAAAACAGTTAAATTTCACCGTTAATTAATTAATTAATTAAATATTCAATTATTCGATTAACCGTTTTAAATTCAAATTAAATATTCATTGAATTCAAATTTAAATCAAATTATAACTTAAATAAATTTCTACAAATAAGTTTAACACATTTCCAAATCATAATTTGATTATTTGAATCCTGATTGAAATTTCAGTTATAAATTAACGACTTAAAATTCCACCATTAAATCAATTAAAGTTGGATTCCCTTTTTAAATTAACTCTCTCACATTAATTTAATTATTTAAATATTCAATTTCAAATTACTGCTTTTCAAAACTAAATTTGAAAAATATATTTACTCAATTTGAACAATCATCATCATAAAAAAATTAACACAAATTTGATTTTCCCTATATATTCCAATTTATTTATTTTAAATTGAAATTTAAATATACTGAAAATTTTGGGACGTTACAATCTAATTTATGTAATTAAAATTAAAACCATTGTAATTCATTCAATTCTTATCAGAGTTCGACGATTTAAATTGCGTTGGGATCGCGTGAACGAACACAGTGCCACGGAGCTGACCAGAACAGAAATAGAAGCCACTGGAATTTTTGATAAAATTAAATGTTGGTTTAATTTTATTAAAACGGTTTAGAATTAAAGAATGACGTAGTGGAACCCAATGTGAGAACTTCTCACTAAAATTCTTGTACAGTTATTTCTATTATAAATGCATATATGAAATACCAGTATTGATTTTTATCAGGTTTTAATCGTCACAAATGTTGTACGGTGCCTGTTAGCTCACTTCCCTCGTCCATAGACCATGGATGATTTAACTGATTGTATTGTGTTGTGATTGTGATGTGAAAATTATATATATACGATGTCAAACTTATATATATACGATGTGAAAATTACATATATATATATATATATATATATATACACACGATGTGAAAATAATATATATACAATATGAAATTATATATATACGATGTGAAATAATATATATACGATATGAAATATATATATGTGATGTGAATAATATATATATATGCTATGAGAATAAATAAAAAATATATATGCAATGTGAATAAAAAATATATATGTGTGATGAGAATAAATAAAATATATATATGAGACGTGAATAAAAATATATATGCGATGTGAAAAATATATATGTGTTGAATAAATTATATATATATGTGTGTGTGTTGTATTAAAATATATATGCGTTGTGAAATACAAATACATGTGTTGTATAAAATTATATATGCTATATATAAAATGGTCATGATATGGAATAAAAATTTATTCGCTAAAAATATTATTTTTAACGTATATATGGAATATATAAAATGGTCGTGAATTGAAATAAAAGTTAGTTTGTTAAAAAATATAATTTTTAACATATATATGTACGGTATAAAATTATCATGTAATCGAATTCAATTTTGATGTAAAATTGAAAAGGAAGTTGAAAACGTTTTAAAACGAATTTATAAACATTTAAAAATATGTTTTAAATAGAAATCGACGAAATATTATATATATATATATATATTATAATGGTCTGAATAGAACGCGCCGCGCAGCGGCCGTTCGCAAATTTCGACCATTAATTTCAAATTGACGTAACGGTAGATTCGACAGTCCATTCTCCTAAAATTGGAACCATCGGGTTCGTATTGAAAAGAGCTTTCCAATGAATATATGAGATTTGAAATCTAACAGTTAGATTTGGAATTATATGCAAATCAATTTCAAAAAAGGTCGCTATAAATGCAATTCGGTGGCCGACATTGGAAACTAACTGTAAAGGCCTTAATCAAATTATTAAAAATATGGGAAAATTGTGTAAAATCATAATAAATGATTTGGAAAAATTTTGGATGAAAAATTCCAAGTTTGGAAAGATAAAAATATAGTTTTATCGAAATGAGCTAGTTATTAACTAGAATTAATCCTTATAATCCAATGTTTTTAAATAAATAAATTGGATTGAAAATTATTTTAATATAACCAAAATTTTCCAATGTATGAATTGAAATGGATTTGAATGGAAATAATCTTCGGATTATTTCGATATTGGATTCCGTGCTTATACGGATATTGTTGAGGAATTTGGAAGATATAGATATCGTTATTCCCAATACGGTACCTGTTGGTTTCAGAATTTGATGTTTAATATAAGCCGGTATTATTTCTATTCAGAACCTTATATTTAATATCAAATTGGATTTTGGGGTTTGTAGTGAACAATGTTTTAAATAACAGTCGTTCTTTAACCCAATTAACAGTGAAGATATGATTTGAAAATTATCAATCTTTATTCTAAGATTTAATGGAAATTTTCCAACGTAAAGTTTTCCAATTTAAAATATTAAATTGTAATTGTATGGAATTCGATTTGGTAATGATCGAAGTGAGCTTCTATGGAGGAAGATTGTTAATATATATGGAATTTAAAAGGCTTTGTCGTTATTCCATTTTTATTATTAGTCGGATACGGAAATTGATTTCGATTATATATTGATCTGTTTCCCGTGAAGATTCCATAATTAACGGAATGTGATTTTGGTTTTACCGTGAACTGTGTTTTAAATAACATTGTTCTTTAACCCAAGTGTAAGAAGGATTAATTTTCCTAAAAGTTGAAACAATCATTAAGTAATGATTTTAGAGATTAAAACGAAGAAGAGTTTTAATAAATATGTAATTAGATTTGAATGAATGAATGGTTATTAAATTTACAAAAACATGAGATGTGATATAAACCAAATATACTTGGCTTGTTGATATGGATTGTGATTGATTGATTGTTTGGATACATTTAGCATTGGGTTGGGTAAAAATATCTGTGTGCTAACACCTTGTGAAACACTTCACGATTTGACTATAAGGTGTTTAGCGATGTTGTTAATTTCAAAATTTAATGAATGATTTTGAAATGGGATTTCCTTAAATGGAAAGAAGTGTTATTCCCGATTTTGGGCATGGAATGTTTTCAATGATTTTGAAATAAGATTTCTTAAGTAAAAAGAATAGTATTCTCGATTTTGGATAGGGAACGTTTTATAAAATGTTTTATAAAATAGAAAGGATTTCGAGGGCTGAACCCAATGATTTCGAAATGATTTGTAAGTGTATTATGGTTTTACATTGTGGTTCACCTTGTATCAGATTAGTTGCAATTGATAACATATCAGTTGGTGGCGGAGAATTTATTCTCTTGCTTAACACCCTTCTTTGAGACGTACGAGCTCAAAGGTTATGTGATTAATAGTGACTGATCATACGTGTGAATTGCTGATGTGAAGTACTATAGTTTTAAAGTACTTGTGATTATTGTGTTGTGAAATGATTTTCCCTACTTCGGGATATGAAATGATTTAGTATGTGGCTAAAGATTCGGGTAACCCATGTGACTAAAAGTATGGGTGTTATAGCCTTAAATGGCTTTGGGTGGTGTATGCTTCCATGCGTGGGAAGTGCATCTTCAGTGTAGTATGCATCGTTGGGAAGTCCATCGTTGGAGGGGCACGTTTAAATCGAGTTGTTTAGGTGTGTTCCCTTTGCCTTGTTGATGGGAAAACCTCCTGATATTTGGTTGCATACTTGTTTGTATGCATTTTGATGTTTTGGAATTCATATTTCGAAAGATTTTGGTTTGAGATCCCAAAGTGAAATCTACTTTGATATAAAAGCTGGATATGCATTTCAAATGATATGAAATAAGAAATCGGGAAATAAAGTCCAAAAGAATAATTTCTGTAAAGTGAATTGGATTTGGAAAATCTATGTTTGGGGTTTAAGCCTAAATGGGTAGATTGGAAAATTGCATGTTGTATGATGCATTGTAGATCCATATTTTAATAATTGTTTATGCACTGATATTTTAAGGAGGAAACCCGTTCCGTGACATATGGGGTGATCCCGTGATTTACCTTATTTTAAAGTAAAGTTTAATAACTGTTTTGAGTTCTCACACCGGTCCCATGACTGATTTGGAGTTTATTGTTTTAACCTAAACTCTGGGTGCCCATATTTTCCGCACGGGCAGTCAGTAGTTTTGGTTTTGCAAATTATTTCATTTAGCAGGATCCTGGATCGAAGCTTAAAGCTGTGTCCGGAGCATTGATAGTCTTCCGCTGTGTTAGTTTATTTGTTTCTGTTGTATTGTAATTACATTTAATGTAAATTTATCTTCCGCTGTATTATTTTTTGATGTACTCTGATATTTTGTACTTTGATGTAACATTATTATGATGTTTATAAAAGTTTCTGTTATTTGTTCTGATGTGTTGTATGCCCAGAGTTAGCGTATCCGGATTTTGAACGGTCTTGGTCGATTTAGTGATCGATTAGGTCCGAGCGAAATCCGTATCGTTACAAAGGGACCACGCCGTATAACACGGAAGGAGTTTCTTCCCAAGAATACTCTGAAATAAAATAATTTGTAAACAACACAATGCTTTTTGAAAAATGAAGCTATTATAAGACTCAGGTCCCATCACACAATGCAACGCAAGCCGGAGGATAGAGTTTTCCCTTATTATAGTCAAACATACTTTATACGCTTTAAAACAAATCATTTTGATATTATTATAAGTGCATAGTGTCAAAACAACTTCAAATATAATATATCAATCATAGACGATAAGAGCGTCCCATGCCACCATGCCGCCATATAGGTTTACAACTAAAACTGAAAAATGTCGTATTGGAAATTGGATTTCCATCATGAGTCAAAGCAAGGGATGGCCCCTCTTCGATTCAAGACACTCTAGCAAATGCCTCAGGATCACACCTACGGGCAACCCTTGGTTCCTGCAGGGCCAGTCCATACTTACTTTAATGGATTAGTTAATCCTGAACACACGTTTCCTGGTCCTATCGGACCTATCTCTGAGCCATTGGAGACTCAATATCCGAGGCGCCTCATTCCATCATCCACATAAGTAAAAATGTCTGGGCTCCATAACATGACACCACTTCTAGCTAGAAAGAAACGTCATGCACCCCCTGCATCCCTGATTCCATTTTAGACTCATACCGGGGTGTGAGGCTCGCGAATTAACGCTATAAACAAAGCTATGCTACTTAAAGCCACGTTTTGATCATCATCCTCAAGACTTTGCTTTTCAACCAAAGCCTTGATCATTTTCATCTTAGCATGCCACATTGTCAATCCATATCGTACCACTGATTTCCATCAATATATAACATCTAAGCTCGTACGTCTCAGAGAAGGGTGTTAAGCAAGAGAATAAATTCTCCGCCACAAAACAAATGTATATTTGGCAGAGATCAACGAATACAGTATAAAGGAATACAATGTCAGACATACCATCATTTGCAAGTCTGTTCTGGGTCTGAACGAAACTGGAGGCACCTTATCCGTCGTCCCATATGTCCAATACAGGAGAGAAGTCCTCGCATATCTGGTCGATCTCGAAGTACGTCTGGACGATCACCACTTATTACCTTGTCTTGGGTGTACAGCTCTATCAAGACATCAGTAATCATCCAAACGATGTGAAGATCTCCGGTCTTCAACCACCGTCTTCGTCGACTTTTAATCGTCGTATTATTCATTCAGAATGGGTTAAACTCGGTCTTTCTGAATAACTTTGGTATTTTATAATCAATAATCTAGTGCTATAAAAACACATCATACGCCTCATTCCAATTTAGAATATTCTTTTATTCAAATATTCACATCTTTGGGGTAGGTTCCCATTAATTTTATCAAAGATAAGTTTATTTAAACTATTTCTTTAATATTCCTTTGGATATCTTTTCTAAACTTTTATTTTATCCTTTAACCATTATAAACCAAAATTAAGGTTTATAAAACTAGTCAGGATTACCGAGCCTTACCGAAGTAATCATTTATTTTGTTATCCAAATCCCAGCCTATTCATCCCATGGAGCAAAACTGGTAGTACTCCATATCTAACACCCACAATATTATCGGTAAATTTAATTACCATTTCTCATTCAAATCTAATTAAAGATTTAACTATCGCCTGGAGTAAAACGGGCAGTACTCCATTCTCGATCACGTCATGAATTCAATAAATTAAATTATCCCATTTTCATTCCAATCTAATTAAAGATTCATTAAAACACCACTTGGTTTTAATAGCATAATTCATTACTTTATGATTATTCAACTTTAAGAAATTAATCTTTTCTTTAACTGGGTTAAAGAACCGATGTTATTAAAAACACAGTTCACAATAAACTCAAATCAACTTCCATTGAATATGGAATCTTCACGGAAAACACACACACAAACATATACACACACACACACACATATATATATATATGTATGTATATATATATAATCGATATAAATTTCGGTATCAGACTAATAATATAAACGGAATAACGGCAAAGTCTTTTAAATTCCATATATAGTAACGGTCTTCCTTTACGGAAGCTCATCGCGATTATTACCAAACCGAATTCCATTCAATTCCAATTTAATGTATTAAATTAGATAACTTTACCTTGGAAAACTTCCATTATATCTTAGTTAAAAGAATTATAAATTACAAATTATAACTTCACTATTAATTGGGTTAAACAACAAATGTTATTTAAAACACAGTTCACGACCAACCCAACATCCAATTTGATATTAAATACAGGGCTCTGAATAGAAATTTTATCGGCTTATATTCAATATCAAACTCTAAAACCAACAAATATCGTATTGGGAATAACGATATTTATATCTTCCAAATTCCTCAACAATATCCGTATAATCACGGAATCCAATATCGAAATATTCTGAAGATTATTTCCATTCCAATCCATTCCAAATCATACGCTGAAAATTTCTGGTTATACCGAAAACAATCTAATTTATTTATTTAAAAACATTGGATTATTATTCTATTTAATAACTTGTTAATTTCGATAAAAATGTATTTTTATCTTTTCAAACTTGTAATTTTTCATCCAAAAACCTTCTAAATCATTTACTATGATTTACACAATTTTTTTTATATTTTTAATAATTTTATTAAGGCTCTTACAATCGGTCCAATAACGGCTACTGAACTGCATCCATAGCGACCTTTTCTAAAATTGATTTGGACGTAATTTGAAATCCAACCATTCAAATTTAAATCTCTTTATATTCATTGGAAAGATTTTTTTGATACGAACCCAATGGTTCTGGTATTAGGAGAATCTGACGGTCGGATCTCCTGTAACATCAATTTGAAGTTAATGGATGAAATTCGCGAACGGTCGCTGCGCGGCGCGTTCAATTCAAACCATTATATATATATGTATGTATGTATGTATATACATACATACATGTGTGTATATATATATATATAATATATACCGTCGATTTCCATTCAAAACGTATTTTATAATCGTTTATAAATTCGTTTTAAAACGATTTCAACTTCATTTTCAATTTTAAATCAAAATTGAATATTCCATATCATTATAATATTAAAATGGTATTATTTTCAAAATATCATATTTTTGAATCCATTTCCCTTTCGTATCCATTTCTAGAATGAATAAAATCGATTTATAGGCCTGTTCAAGTTAAAATGGCGTTTAACTACTTAACTCGGCTTCATATTTCAATATTATTGTGTCCATCCAAAATCGGACATCAAAACCATATTTTGATTATTCACCGTATATTGTTTTAAAATATTCGTTATTTTCAAATTGGAATGTGTCCCAAACAATTACCATATAATTTAATTATATGGATTTCATATATCGCATGTAGTCAACAATAATGATACTTAATCATCAAACATTCAAACATCATGCAGAGTGCATTCTACAACTGTATAAGCATTAAAATAAATAAATAATGCTCATCACAGTCTGTCAACCAATCTATCGACATACTACTAAATATTGGGATTAGTGTATGTCAAATATCATACTAATACCCGTGAGGGGTTTTCATCCAACAAATACTGATTATTATTTGCGTGCTTGGGCGATGTGTAGAAAATTATCGTCCCAATCAAGAACAGTTAAATAGGTGTACATAAACAAGTCGTCCAATTTGTAAATGAATATTTATTCCATTTCAACCACCCTAAATGTATTAACATTTTTCTAGCATGTTAGATACCACAAAATCAATATCACAATACACAAATCACCAAATCATCCATATAAATAAATATTCAACTACCTAATGCCATTTACGGTGCCACAAGCGGCCATTCGCGGAGTATAAAATGTAAGTGTCGCTAATATCCATGCATCGCTTCCAATTTAAATGATTTGTGGGAGTTCATGTGCTGAACTCCAAAAATAACTACATGATAAAATATTGAGTGAGAAGGAGTTCTCACCTTGGTTTCCACTCCGTCAGTCTTTAATTGGCGATTTTGGTACCGTTTCGCTTTGCATTTGCCCCAAATTCAAACTAGCTCCAAATTGGAACCCGTCAGTTTTGTTGTGAAGCTCTCGACTCCACGATCGCAATGGATTTAGTTTCGCGCAATTCTGAGTTCGTAGCAAAAAGTTATTAGCTTGCGAAGTATAAATACATGATTTAAATAATTAATTAAATTAATTTACCCCCAAAATTCGATTCAACGTTGCTGCTACTCCTTCCATCGTCGTTGCCGCTGCCTGGGGCCTCGCACCGCCGACCTGGGCCCCCCGCCGCGTCCCCCTATGCGAGGCGCGCCTCCGCCTGAAGTGGTGGGCCCTAGTTCGTGGTTGGCGATCGGAATTTCGCCCCTCCCCCAAATCCACGTCGAACCCGATTGCGTCGCCCCTCCATCGGGTCGAGCATCACCATCAAAATCTCCGCCTTGCTACCCTCTACCAACACCCTTCAGTCACCTTGGCCTGAAAACGCCTGCGGCGGCCGCCACAGGTCAACTTCCGTTCGCTGCTTCTTCAAAACATTGATCCCCGTTCATCTCTATTTTTCGATTACCACGTCCATTTTCAGGCAGACCAATCCGAAGCAAAGTTGTAGCCTGACCACTCCTCTACAATTCTCTCTTTGGTGCCACCACCAAATACTCGTCGGTTTGCTCACAATTCTCCAAAAACCGAAGTCAGTTTTCTGACTTTGACCATCGATTCCAGTGAATCCGTGCGACGATAGGTCATGAAATTTTTGTGATAGGTAGAGATCATCATACACTACAATATTTCTTTTATGTATTTGGGCTAATTGCTTAAGGATTGGAAGATACAAATTATTTCGTGATCGGGGGCTTTTCTACAAAATATTTTCAAGGGAAAAAGGGATGCAGCGAAAATTTGGAGGAAGAAGAGAAAATGAAGGTTTGTGGAAGGAAAAGATATTATATAGGGGTGGTTTATGATTTTATATTAATTCTCTTGTTCACTCTCTCTCCGTTTGATGTTTGGCGATGCCACGGTCACACACAAACTCCGTTGGCTATGAAAATTGACATGCTGCTATGTCTTGACGATACGGTCCTAACAAAACTGGTTTCGTCGAATTCCGAGTTTGTTTGCTCAAAAAGCTGTGTTTCTGGCTTAAATGGCTAGTTATTAACAATTTATTGTGCATGGCCACATACTAGCTTCAAAAATTACAAAAATTGGAATCTAGTAATAATTTAATATTCCGGATTCAACAAAAGTGGCTTCATAAAAAACGGAGGTCATTTTCGAAATGACTACTTTTAAGGGCTTTATATAAAAATATATATAAATTCCATAGCGACTATTTTAAATTTTAAACTGGACATAACTTACAATTTATAAAGTGAAATCTCAGTTTCTTACATTCGTTAGAAAGATGTAGTTCAATACATTCCAACATTTCCTGTTTCACTGAAATCCGACTTATTTTGAATCCTATACATTCAATTGAAATTTAAAATCGAATTTTCAAACTACCGCGCCATTTCAAGATCGTTTTATAATTAATATAAATTATACATTCTAACTTCGATTTAAATAAATTTTTAGTCGTTATTATTTAAAATAAATCATTTTACATATTCAAAACCCATTAAAATAGCTAAAATAAAATTTTTAAATTGGTTCAGAAATTCCGGGTTGTTACAGTATGGCTTCCAAAGCATAAGCCTTCACAACCAGTTCACCCTTAGTTGCTTCTGGACAATCTTTCTTCTCATGACCAGACTTTCCACACTTGAAGCACTTCTTCTCAGCTTTGGGATTCTTGCTCTCATTAGAGAAATGACACTTCTGTTGGCAGTTATAGCAAGCCACCTTACTCTTAGGCTTTTTCTTGCCATCCTTTCATTTCTGTTGTTGTTGCTTCCTCTTATTATTGTTATTACCATCTTGTTGTGGTTTTGGAGCTTCCTTCGATGCAACAACAATAACTTCCTCTTTCGGAAACAAGCTCTCATGTCTCACAGCTTTTTCCACAAGCTTCTCGAATGAATCATCAAGGTGTTCCACCAACGATCTTCCAATGTAGGTATTCAGAGCCATGACAAACTTTTCGTTCTTTTGATAAGGTGTGTCAATGTATGAACGAGCATATCTGGACAAGGCCTCAAAATCTGAAACATAATCAAGCACTGGCCTACCATTCTGCTTCAATTCCACAAATTTCTTGAATAGCACAGACTTCTGAGTAGTGGAGATAAATTTTGTCTCGAACTTAACTTGGAACTGTTCCAAGTTATCTCCTCTTCTGGAGTCTCAAGCGTAACCGAATTCCACCACTCCATGGCCCTGCCCTGCAATTGCCTTGGCGCAAGCTTTCTCTTAGTTGCATCATCCATTCCCAAATCTCTAAAAATACGGACACAAGAATTTAACCACCTCTGGACCTCTTTCGTTGGCTCCGTTCCTTGGATGGTTTTCCTCCTAGTGATGTGTAGTCCTTGCAAAGCTTCGCGAAATCCGCAACCCTAGGAACCTGCACCCCTACATCTACAGTGGCTTCTACTGGAGCAGGTACCCTTTCTCATGAATGCTTCCATCATGGCCTCAAACATGGCTGGGTAATCTGGTGTACCTCCATTACCCCCTTCAGGCACAACCCCTCCCTAGTAGTATGTCTTGAAGTACGTCGACTCATTCTAAATATGCAAATTAGAATTATTAGCCAATTGCAAGAAAAGCTGCTAAAGAAGTACAAACTCTACTATATTATATGGTATATTATATAACATAAATCCAACAGAAATCTACAAATACGTCTCTCATACGTGATTACGTCTTCGAACATTGGCTAAAATCTATAACCAGAGCTCTGATACCAAATGTGACGACTGCACACAACCCCCGCACTAAACAGGAGGAAGAATGCATTGAAAGATGTGCCAGGCATCTATGAGCGATCATCAAGGTATGAAATACAAGCGGAACCTGTCGTATAACTCACAGTGCAAGGATAAAATATAATAAAACATATACAACGGACAATAATAGTAAATAAAGCATATTGGAACAGAAAACCTCAAACTTTCATAACAACTAGAAAGTATATCCATACACCAGGATTACCACATAAGTCCGTACAAATTTGCCTTACTACAGCATTCAGAATCGAGCATCCAACAACAGAAATAAAAGATACTATATAGTAGGGAAAGATAATACGCCCGCCTCCTGCTCGCCGCCGAACTGCAACACCGTCCTCACAAAGATACTACCTGTCATCTGCCACCTAGTCTGTCCATTCAAAAACCGAATTAACAGCCCAAGGTAATAAGAGGGAAACATAAAACCTTGAGTCAGACAACAGTCTTAGTGAGCAATAAAACAGCTAAATAGCATCATCAATAAAGTATATGAGAATAGGGGGATTTAATAAACCAATCTACCCTAAACACCAGAGAAGAACTCAACCTGAAACGACCCGAACTTCCCCGTAAAGGAAAGAACGGATTGAATTGAGGACAAGACAAATCGGAACACAAACAGAAGAACATTTCATTGCTTATTACAACAATTCCATCAGAATACAAGAATATACAGAGTATGAATCAATATTACATATCATAAAATATCAGAGATTACACTACATTACATAGCAGTGGAAAATAATATAAAACACAACTGAAGGAGATATACAAATACAGAACTTTTCGGATATCGTTCCAGCTGTAAACCAGGGTCCCGTGAATATAAATCTTCAAAACCAAAACTACTAGCTGCCTGTGCAAAATAAGGGCACCCAGAGTTTAGGTTAAAACAATAAACTCCAGGTCAGTCATGTGACTGGTGTGAGAACTAAAACAGTTATTAATCTTTATTTTAAAGTTAGGTAAATCAAGGGACCACGCCGTATAACATGGAACGGGTTTCCTTCCAAGAATACCAGTGCATAAAACAACGGCGCAATGCTAAAATAAAGAACAATGAAGCTATTATAAGACCTAGGTCCCATCACACAATGCAACACAAGCCAGAGGATAGGGTTTTACCTTATAATAGCCAAAGAATGCTTGATACGCTAAATTTCTCATCTTTTATTATTATTATAAGTGTATAGTGTCAAAACAATTTCAATCATAAGTATCAATCATAGACGGCATGGGTACCATATATCATGTCGCCAATACTAGGCTCTACAATCAAAGCCGCAAAGTCACGTATTGGAAGTTGGATTTCCATATGTGAACCGAGGCAAAAGATAGTCCTCTACTGATTCGAGACGCTCTAGCCCGTGTCTCAGGATCAGAGCTCGAGTGACCCTTGGATCGTCAGGGCCGGTCCGTCGCTGTGGATTAAAATGCCTGAACACTGCGTTTCCCCGCCCTTTAGGGTGTCAATGAGCCAAATGACTCCATTGGCTCCACACAGTCACCGATATATCCGAGGCGCCTTGCAACAGCAACAACCACACAGGTGAAAATAATATAAATGTCAAGGCTGGTAGGTCACTGACACCATCCTAGCTAGAAGGAAACGCATGCCCTCCTGAGGTCCTCTCACGTTTCTGGTTCACAACCGGGGTGTGAGGCTCGCGAATCAACGTTACACAAAGCAATGCCACACAGGCCGTGCTTTGATCATCAACGACAAGACTCTGCTTTTCAACTAAAGCCTTGATCATTTGCCACTTAGGCATGCCACACAGGCAATTCACTCCATGCGATTGATATCCATCAATATATGTCTCAGAGAAGGGCATTAAGCAAGAGAATAAATTCTCCGCTGCCAAACAGATATATATTTAATAGAAATCAATCACACAGAATAAAATCCAATGTCAGACACACACAGTCCATTTACAAGTTCGTTCTGGGTCTGAACGAAACCGGAGGCACCTTGTACCTCGCATATCCATCGATCTCCAAGTACGTCTGGACGATCACCAACTGATTCCCTCCTCTTGGGTGTACAGCCCAATCAAGATCATCAGTAATCACCCAAACGATGTGAAGACCTCCGGTCTTCGACCACCGTCTTCATCCTCGACACATCGTCGAATCATTTATCCAAAATGGGATAAACCCGGTCTTTCAGAATAACTCGCGTATATAATAAACAATTGTTACACAAACACAACATACGCCTCATTCCAATTCAGAATATTCTTTTATTCAAATATTCTTATACTTTGGGAAAGGTTCCCATTAATTTTATCAAAGATAAATTTTTTGGAATTTATTCTTTAATCTTCCTTTGAATATCAATTCAAACCAAATCGTGGTTTACCCAAACTAGTCGGGGTTAACGAACATTACCGAAGTCATCACTTGTTAAATTTCCCAACCCCAACCTATTTATCCCATAAAGTAAAACTGGTCATACTTCATATCTTACACCACGGTGTTATCGGTAAATTCAATTACCATTTCACGTCCAAATCTAATTAAATATTTAACTATCGGTTGGAGCAAAACTGGTGATACTCCATTCTCGATTATTTCAATCTAATTAAAGATTCATTAAAACTCCACTTGGTTTTAATCTTCCCAATAATCACTATCAATGATTGTTTAACTTGGGAAATCACATCCTGTCTTTAACTGGGTTAAAGAACCAATGTTATTTAAACACGGTTCACTATAAATCCAAAATCACATTCTAATAATTGTCGAGTTAAAGAACAAGTGTTATTTAAAACACCGTTCACGATAAATCCAAAAATCAATTCAAATTCAATTCCAATTAAATACCATTTAATTGGTACACTTCATTAAATCTAAATAAAAAGATTTAATCTTTTTCTCGACAAGGTTTAAGAACAGTGTTAATGAAGACACCATTCACGACAAACCCAAATCCCATTTGATATTAAATGCAAGGCTCTGAATAGAAAATATATCGGCTTATATTCAATATTAAATTCTACGACCAACAAATATCGTATTGGAAATAACGATATAAATATATCTTTCAAATTTCCATAACAATATCTGTTTAATCATTAAATCCAACATCGGAATATTCCAAAGACAATTTCGATTCAAATCCGTTCCAATTCAATTATTGGAAATTCTGGTTATTTTCAAAACCATTTCAAATCCACTTTATTTATTGTAAAAATAAATGGGATTATAATTCTAGTTCAAAACTAGTTCATTACGATAAAAATCTGTTTTTATCTATTCAAATATGGAATTTTTCGTCCCAATTCTTCACAAATCATTTCTTATGATTTTACACAATTTATTACTATTTTTAATATTTTTATCAAGGCCCGTACAGTCGATTTCCATCAACGGCCATCGAACTGCACTTACAGCGACCGTTTCCATTGATTTGGACATAATTCCAAATCCAACCGTGAGATTTCAAAATCTATAATATTCGTTAGAAATCTCTTTTCGATACGAACCCAACGGTTCCGGTTTTAGGAGAATCCGATGGTTGAATCTCCCGTAAAGTCCATTCAAAGTCAATGGTCGAAATTCGCGAACTGCCGTTGCGCGGCGCGTTCTATTCAGGCCATTATATATATATATATTATATATTTCGTCGACTTCCTTTTAAAACGTATTTTATAAATCCTTTTAAATTCGTTTCCAAAACGATCTCAACTTCATATTCAATTTCGAATCAAAATTGAATATTACACGCCATCGATATATAAATGATAGTATTTTCAAAACGTTATTTTTGAAATCAATTCCTTTTCTATATTCATTATAAAAATGAATATAATGGATATAAATATCGTTCGCGTCCAAATGGCGCATATCTAACCAACACGGCTTTATATATTTCAATAACTTCGTTATTCTACTCAACAAATGAATATTTTCTTCAACACATGAATATATATTTTTATTCAACACATAAATATATATTTTTATTCAACACCTGAATTTTCTTTCTATTCAATACATGAATTTTTATTCTATTCAACACATGAATTTTCTTTCTATTCAACACATTAATTTTTATTCTATTCAACACATGAATCTTCTTTCTATTCAACACAAGAATTTTTATTCTATAATATTCCTTATTTTCCAAATTGGAATGAGGCCTAATCAATTACCATATAACGTTAATTATATGGATTCTCTACAACACATGTATATAATAGCAACGATAAATCATCAACCATCATCCAGAGTGCACCACACAACTGCATAAGCATTAAATATAAATAATTAACGCTTACACAGTTTGTCAACCCATCGATTGACATACAACTAAACAATCGGGATTAGTGTACGTCAAATATCATCCCAATACCTGTGTGGGGTTTCAAATCAACAAACACAGATTTTTATTTGTGCAGTTGGGCGATGTGTAAAATTTATCGTCCCAATCAATATCAGTCAAATCAGTGTATATAAACAAATCGTCCGATTTGTTTATAAATATTTATTTTATATACACGTTAAAAATTATATTTTTAACTATAAAATATTTTCCACTATAAAATATTTTATTTCATTCCACATCATACAATCAAATTTCACAACACAGCAATCAAACAAACAAGTCATCCATGGTCTGTGGACCACGGGTGTCGGGTGCTACTAAGCACCGTCTGCATCCTAGTATATATTACAACTAGAAAACAAAATGAAAGTGAGGAGTTCTCACAGATAAGCTGAACCAAACACCACGACTGTTCATACGTAGGAAATCTTCGCCACTCGCCTTTTATCACTTTCGTCGACCGTATCCACTACATATATAAAAATTGCATTTTTATATTGTTGTCATGTATATAAAAATCACATTTTTATAATTACGCTATATGGATAAAAATTCTATTTTTATACCGCTACTATATAGTTAAAAATTCTATTTTTATAACGGTGTTCATATAATAAAGATCATATTTTTGATTCACTACATATTTAAAAATCATATTTTTATTATCTCTATAATATAAAAATCACATTTTTATTAGCACTTTAATATAAAAATCATATTTTTATTACCTCTATAACATAAAAATCACATTTTTATTAGTATACAATTAAAATCAAACCCATTGAGATGCAAAACGATGTATATATATTTTTCTTCATATAAAAATCAGATTTCTAACTTGGTTAAACTAAACTAAGTATTTTAAATAAATTAAAATAAAATAATAGAAGGACTTACAGCGAAAAGGGGATGAGGGCTGTGAACTGGCGGCCACGGCAGGAGGAGGCGGAGGCGGGGGTAGGGTCGCGCAGGCAGGTGGTGGGCCATGGGGTAGCGGTGGCGTGGCTGCGTGGGTTGGGGGCAGTGTTCAATCGAACTGGGTGGTTTCGATTTGGGTGGGGATTGAAGCGCAGGAGGAGATGGGGAGGTGGAGACACGAGAGGGGGGCTCGCGAGGTCAGGGCAGCGGCGAGGCTCCGCTGGAGGGGGGGCCGCGACGGCGTCTCCCTCCTTTTTTTTATTTGATTTCGTTCGATCTGAACGAATGACTGAGGGGAGTGTTGACCAAGTAGGTAGAGAGAGGAAGGGAGGGTTTATTTAATTAATTTATCATTTAATTTCCCAAAAAGCAACTTTTTCATTCGAACACCAAATCGAACCCAACGACCGTCGCCCATAGCTAATTACCCCATTCTGAATACAATGGGATATGTATCGTAGGCCAATTCGATCGTTTCGATAAGTTTTCGTCAAAATCAAAATATAAATCTATATATTGAATTTGAACGCACATTTCAATTTACCAGGGCCACATACGGACTCTAAAAATTCCCGAAAAATATTTTCTAGCTTTGTATTGATGATACGGTTCAAACAAAACTAATTTCGTCAAATTCTGAGACCGTTTACAAAATTTCCATTTTTAAGCGCCAGAATTCCATAGCGACTATTCTGAATTTTCAACTGGGCATAGCTTTTTATTCCCGTTATGAAAATTCGATTTTTCGGATTCATTGGAAAGATATTGTCAAATAGATTCTAATATTTTTGGTTTCACCAAAATCCGGTTTATTTTGAATCCTGTACATTCATTTGAACTTTGAAATTGAATTTTCGAAATACCGCGCCATTTTCAATTCCATTTATAAATAAAATAAAATATTTATATTCTAACGACGATTCAAATAAAACTATACGTTCTAATTCTATTCAAAATAAATTTCTCGCCATTATTATTTAAAATAATCCATTTTAAATATTCAAAATTCAAAAAAATTGCCAAAATAAAAATTTTAAATTGGCTCAGATTTCTGGGTTATTACAATCTCCCCCACTTGAAACTTTTCGTCCCCGAAAAGGAACGAAGCCGAAAGTTGTTTTACCAATCAACTCAACCTTCATTATTTTCATTATGACTTAAGTTCTTCAACTTTTCAGTTTCTAAGAACTTTTCAAATTTTTCAAAAATTTGGCTAACACCCTAAATTTTCGAAAAATTTCGCCATAACCTCCCCTGCACCGGGATCTTCGGGATATTTCAAATAGCCTCCCATGGCCCTCACCAATCCAAAAGAAAAAGAAACAGCCAAGCGGCTAGCCAATCGGCTCATAAAATCATCAAAAACCCAAGAAATACAATAAACATGTACCTATTTGTCGGGCAAACAATTTTATTCCTCTTCTCTAGACTCCTTGCTATGACCTGTTCAATGTAAGTACATGTATACATATGCAAATGCGACAAATTTTCAATACAATTCACTATTTTGTACAATTTGGCTAAATGGTTCAAATTTTAATTAATCGACCAATAATCAAACAACACAATCAACAATCACTTAGTTGATTATCTTTTCAAATTCATAACTTGGATACATAGTCAAAAAATCACATTTTTGGTGCCAAATCACAACAATAAGCCCTATCTAGTTTTGGTTCTCACACCAGTCAATTGGAAATATATAGAAATCTCACTTTCGAAACTCGAAAATAAATACTGGCGATGGTGCCCCCATCACCAGAATTATCCCTGGGCAACTAGAATGTGATTCTATAACTATCCAGTACATTAAAACTTCGAATACACGTTTGCAAGGCGTATATGCAAAATCGTTATATACTTGATTGTCCAAATCAATACAAATAAATAATTAAATATGAATAATTGATTTAAATTTTCAAAACAAAATTTGTTTTCATTTTAAAAATATACCCTTCACACTCGTTCTAGGATACTACTGATCCCATCTCTAACGAGTCATTTCCATTGGATATTACTAATCTAATCTCTGATGAATCCTTTCGTTTGGTTCTAACGTGTCTTGTTCTCCGAGCTCTATAAACCAAAGCTCTGATACCAACTATAAGAACCCGTAACTTCCCCGTGAAGGAAAGAGCGGATACTTTGAGGACAAGACAGATCAGAACGCAAACAGAAGAACATTTCATTGCTTATTACAACAATTCCATCATAATACAAGAATATACAGAGTATGAATCAATATTACACATCATAAAATATCAGAGATTACGGTACATTACATAGCAACGGAAAATAATATAAAACACAACTGAAGGAGATATACGGATACAGAACTTTCTGGATATCATTCCAGCTGTAAACCAGGGTCCTATGAATATAAATCTGCAAAACCAAAACTACTAACTGCCCGTGCAAAATAAGGGCACCCAGAATTTAGGTTAAAACAATAAACTCCATGTCAGTCACGTGACTGGTGTGAGAACTAAAACAGTTATTAATCTTTATTTTAAAGTTAGGTAAATCAAGGGACCACGCCGTATAACACGGAACGGGTTTCCTCCCAAGAATACCAGTGCATAAAACAACGACGCAATGCTAAAATAAAGAACAAAGAAGCTATTATAAGACCCAAGTCCCATCACACAATGCAACACAAGCCGGAGGATAGGGTTTTACCTTATAATAGCCAAAGAATGCTTGATACGCTAAATTTCATCTTTTATTATTACTATAAGTGTATAGTGTCAAAACAATTTCAATCATAAGTATCAATCATAGACGGCATGGGTACCATATATCATGTCGCCAATACAAGGCTCTACAATCAAAACCGCAAAGTCACGTATTGGAAGTTGAATTTCCATCTATGAACCGAGGCAAAAGATAGTCCTCTACCGATTTGAGACGCTCTAGCCCATGTCTCAGGATCAGAGCTCGAGGGACCCTTAGATCGTCAGGGCTGGTCCACCGATGTGGATTAAAATGCCTGAACACTGCGTTTCCCCGCCCTTTGGGGGCGTCAATGAGCCAAATGACTCCATCGGCCCCACACAGTCACCGATATATCCGAGGCGCCTCGCAACAGCAACAACCACACAGGTGAAAATAATATAAATGTCAGGGATGGTAGGTCACTGACACCACCCTAGCTAGAAGGAAACGCATGCCCTCCCTGAGGTCCTCTCCCGTTTCTGGTTCACAACCGGGGTGTGAGGCTCGCGAATCAACGTTACACAAAGCTATGCCACACAGGTCGTGCTTTGATTATCAACCACAAGACTCTGCTTTTCAAAAAAAGCCTTGATCATTTGCCACTTCGGCATGCCACACAGGCAATTCACTCCGTGCGATTGATATCCATCAATATACAACCCCTGAGCTCGTACGTCTCAGAGAAGGGCGTTAAGCAAGAGAATAAATTCTCCGCCGCAAAACAGATATATATTTAATAGAAATCAATCACACAGAATAAAATCTAATGTCAGACACACAGTCCATTTACAAGTTCGTTATGGGTCTGAACGAAACCGGAGGCACCTTGTACCTCGCATATCCATCGATCTCCAAGTACGCCTGGACGATCACCAACTGATTCCCTCCTCTTGGGTGTACAGCCCAATCAAGATCATCAGTAATCACCCAAACGATGTGAAGACCTCCGGCCTTCGACCATCATCTTCATCCTCGACACATCGTCGAATCAGTTATCCAGAATGGGATAAACCCGGTCTTTCAGAATAACTCGCGTACATAATAAACAAGTGTTACACAAACACAACATACGCCTCATTCCAATTCAGAATATTCTTTTGTTCAAATATTCTTATACTTTGGGAAAGGTTCCCATTAATTTTATCAAAGATAATTTTTTTGGAATTTATTCTTTAATCTTCCTTTGAATATCAATTCAAACCAAATCATGGTTTATCTAAACTAGTCGGGGTTAACGAACCTTACCGAAGTAATCACTTGTTAAATTTCCCAACCCCAACCTATTTATCCCATGAAGTAAAACTGGTCATACTTCATATCTAACACCAGGGTGTTATCGGTAAATTCAATTACCATTTCACATTCAAATCTAATTAAAGATTTAACTATCGCCTGGAGCAAAACCGGTGATACTCCATTCTCGATTATTTCAATCTAATTAAAGATTCATTAAAACTCCACTTGGTTTTAATCTTCCCAATAATCACTATCAATGATTATTTAACTTGGGAAATCACATCCTGTCTTTAACTGGGTTAAAGAACCAATGTTATTTAAACACGGTTCACTATAAACCCAAAATCACATTCTAATTATTGTCGAGTTAAAGAACAAGTGTTTTTCAAAACACCGTTCACGATAAACCCAAAAATCAATTCAAATTCAATTCCAATTAAATACCATTTAATTGGTACACTTCATTAAATCTAAATAAAAAGATTTCATCTTTTTCTCAACTGGGTTTATGAACAGTGTTAATGAAGACACCATTCACGACAAAGCCAAATCCCATTTGATATTAAATGCAAGACTCTGAATAGAAAATATATCGGCTTATTGGAAATTCTACGACCAACAAATATCGTATTGGAAATAACGATATAAATATATCTTTCAAATTTCCATAACAATATCTGTTTAATCACTAAATCCAACATCGAAATATTCCAAAGACAATTTCGATTCAAATCCATTCCAATTCAATTATTGGAAATTCTGGTTATTTTCAAATCCACTTTATTTATTGTAAAAATAAATGGGATTATAATTCTAGTTCAAAACTAGTTCATTTCGATAAAAATCTGTTTTTATCTTTTCAAATATGGAATTTTTCGTCCCAATTCTTCACAAATCCTTTCTTATGATTTTACACAAATTATTACTATTTTTAATAATTTTATCAAGGCCTGTACAGTCGATTTCCATCAACGGCCATCGAACTGCACTTACAACGACCTTTTCCAAATTTGATTTGGACATAATTCCAAATCCAACCATGAGATTTCAAAATCTCTAATATTTGTTAGAAAGCTCTTTTCGATACGAACCCAATGGTTCTGGTTTTAGGAGAATCCGACGGTCGGATCTCCCGTAACGTCCATTCGAAGTCAATGGTCGAAATTCGTGAACTGCCGCTGCGCGACGTGTTCTATTCAGGCCATTATATATATATATATATAATATATAATATATATATATATATATATTTCGTCGATTTCCTTTAAAAACGTATTTCATAAATTGTTTTAAATTCGTTTCCAAAACAATCTCAACTTCATATTCAATTTCGAATCAAAATTGAATATTCCACGTCATCGATATATAAATGATAGTATTTTCAAAACGTTATATTTTGAAATCAATTCCTTTTCTATATTCATTATAAAAATGAATATAATCGATATAAATATCGTTCGCGTCCAAATGGCGCATATCTAACCAACACGGCTTTATATATTTCAATAACTTCGTTATTCTATTCAACAAATGAATATTTTCTTCAACACATGAATATATATTTTTATTCAACAAATGAATATATATTTTTATTCAACACCTAAATTTTCTTTCTATTCAACACATGAATTTTTATTCTATTCAGCACATGAATTTTCTTTCTATTCAACACATGAATTTTTATTCTATTCAACACATGGATTTTTATTCTATAATATTCCTTATTTTCCAAATTGGAATAAGGCCCAATCAATTACCATATAACGTTAATTATATGGATTCTCTACAACACATGTATATAATAGCAACGATAAATCATCAACCATCATCCAGAGTGCACCACACAACTGCATAAGCATTAAATATAAATAATTAACGCTTACACAGTCTGTCAACCCATCGATTGACATACAACTAAACAATCGAGATTAGTGTACGTCAAATATCATCCCAATACCCGTGTGGGGTTTCAAATCAACAAACACATATTTTTATTTGTGCAGTTGGGCGATGTGTAAAATTTATCGTCCCAATCAATATCAGTCAAATCAGTGTATATAAACAAATCGTCCGATTTGTTTATAAATATTTATTTTATATACACGTTAAAAATTATATTTTTAACTATAAAATATATTTCACTATAAAATATTTTATTTCATTCCACATCACACAATCAAATTTCACAACACATCAATCAAACAAACAAGTCATCCATGGTCTTTAGACCACGAGTGTCGGGTGCTACTAAGCACCGTCTGCATCCTAGTATATATTACAACTAGAAAACAAAATGAAAGTGAGGAGTTCTCATAGATAAGCTAAACCGAACACCACGACTCTTCATACGTAGGAAATCTTCGCCACTCGCCTTTTATCACTTTCGTCGACCGTATCCACTACATATATAAAAATCGCATTTTTATATTGTTGTCATGTATATAAAAATCACATTTTTATAACTACGCTATATGGATAAAAATTCTATTTTTATACCGCTACTATATAGATAAAAATTCTATTTTTATACCGCTACTATATAGATAAAAATTCTATTTTTATAACGGTGTTCATATAATAAAGATCATATTTTTGATTCACTATAATATAAAAATCATATTTTTATTATCTCTATAATATAAAAATCACATTTTTATTAGCTCTATAATATAAAATTCATATTTTTATTATCTCTATAATATAAAAATCACATTTTTATGAGTATACAGTTAAAATCAAACCCTTTGAGATGCAAAACGATGTATATATATTTTTCTTCATATAAAAATCAGATTTCTAACTTGGTTAAACTAAACTAAGTATTTTAAATAAATTAAAATAAAATAATAGAAGGACTTACAACGAAAAGGGGATGAGGGGGTGAACTGGCGGCCACGGCAGGAGGAGGCGCAGGCGGGGGTAGGGTCGCACAGGCAGGTGGTGGGCCATGGGGTAGCGGTGGCGTGGCTGTGTGGATTGGGGGCAGTGTTCAATCGAACTGGGTGGTTTCGATTTGGGTGGGGATTGAAGCGCGGGAGGAGATGGGGAGGAGGAGACGCGAGAGGGGGGGGGCTCGCGAGGTCAGGGCGGCGGTGAGTCTCTACTGGGGGGGACGGCGTCTCCCTCCTTTTTTTTATTTGATTTCGTTCGATCTGAACGAATGACTGAGGTGGGCGTTGAACAAGTAGGTAGAGAGAGGAAGGGAGGGTTTATTTAATTAATTTATTATTTTTATTTCCCAAAAAGCAACTTTTTCATTTAAACACCAAATCGAACCCAATGACTGTCGCCCATAGCTAATTACCCTCATTCCGAATACAATGAGATATGTATCGTAGGCCAATTTGATCGTTTCAATCAGTTTTTGTCAAAATCAAAATATAAATCTATATATTGAATTTGAACGCACATTTCAATTTACCGGGTCCACATACAGACTTTAAAAATTCCCGAAAAATATTTTCTAGCTTCGTATTGACGATACGGTTCTAACAAAACTAATTTCGTTAAATTCTAAGACTGGTTGCAAAATTTCCATTTTTAAGGGCCAGAATTTCATGGCGACTATTCTGAATTTATAACTGGGCATAACTTTTTATTCCCGCTATGAAATTTCGATTTTTTGGATTCGTTGGAAAAATATTGTCAAATAGATTCTAATATTTTTGGTTTCGCCAAAATCCGGTTTATTTTGAATCCTATACATTCATTTGAACTTTGAAATCGAATTTTCGAACTACCGCGCCATTTTCAATTCCTTTTATAAAGAAAATAAAATATTTATATTCTAACGACGATTCAAATAAAACTATATGTTCTAATTCATTCAAAATAAATTTCTCGCCATTATTATTTAAAATAATCCATTTTAAATATTCAAAATTCAATAAAATTGCCAAAATAAAAAATTTAAATTGGCTCAGATTTCCGGGTTATTACACAACCCCATCTTCCACCACATCGGACAGTGATAGCCTTAACCACAAACATTTCAATCATACATCCATGGTAATCAGAACAACCATTCAATCATGGCAATTAAAGGCAACCCAACAATAGCATCCTAATTGTATATATCTCATGTAAACCATCCTAATCGAATTCAACATCCCTTAAGCACAAGCCCCTGAGGCCTAAACGAATATTAGACAAGCATCCATTGAAAAATCTCCTTCGACGTTGGACATTCTACGTGAAATGCTGAAAACAAAACATCCAGTATGCAAGACAAACTCTGGCTAGCACCGCCATTTCTGCTTTGAAACCATCGTTAATCATATGACGGCCAATCTTGCCATATGTCAAGGGCTAATGGTAACCCCGGTTCTAGCAGAATCTCTATACGCCTTTCGACGATACATACCTAGGCCTTTCAACGATACCCAGGGTACTCGACCAGCAACCTTACAGTCTTTTAGGTTCCCCTAGTGTACCTCTGTTTTGAGCCCGCTAGAACCTGCGATAACGATAATCTCTCTGCCTCCCATATCTCTAGTTCTCCAACCTTGATGGCTATTTACTGCTTAAGCAACCTTCTCGAGCAACCATTATCCACCAACTCATGACCTTTAAGTTATCTCTGCATTCGTTGCTCTACACCGATCAACGAACACATCTCATCACTTTGAACATTCCTACTTGAACCACCTTCGATGTCACAATCATCACTGAGCTAAACAACATCAATGTAAGGTTCAACACAATCCGTAGCATTTCATATAGTCGTTACGAAAAAAACCACATCGTTTATGCCGTCAGCCATAGCGTTTCAAAGCGTTGTTAAAACCCTTCTTTCATGCCGACCCATAAGGGCCGATCCATTCTCGAGAGTCACGACCGACCCATGTTCCAACCTTACGACCGATCCTTGCTAAAGCACTCTAGACGATCCATCATCGTGGAAAACTGGCCAATCCATCCTCAAGTGCTCCGACCGGATCGTTCCAAAAGCCACGACCGATCCATATACAGTAGATCCATGGACTTGCACCCCTAACCATCATGATGAAACAAGATCAAGCCATCTACCTGGCGTGTGCCGATCCATCTCCCTTTTACTCCGACCGATCCACCTTCCAAAGGCATTAATTGATCCATCTCTAAAAAGTGCGGCCGACCATGGTATGACCGATCCATGGCATCTGAATACAACCGACCCTTCTCCTTCAACTTTGAGCGACCGATCCTTCTTATGCTACTCCAACCGACCGACCCATCACTTCTTGGAGAGGAAGTCAGACCGACCCAGGCAATTCCGACTGACCAATGCTCTGCCGATCGACCCCTCACCTGTACTACATCTTGTACTACACCTTGTACTATGCCACCAACCCATAGCCTGAACAGACCCGTTCCGGCCACAAACTTGATCAAAACTCCATCAAACAACAAACTTGACGAAATCAACTCATCCAATATGACCACAAACATGTTATGAAATCACTAACAAATCAAAAATGACAATTTTCATTAATAGTTATGTAGAATTCACCAAAAATCAGGATAAATGAACATATGAACAAAACAATGGATCTAACTTGCATAAACATATGAAATAACATAGAAACTGCTGATTTTAAGTTGCGATATTAGATCATATGGCAATTCATATGAAAATAAACTTACCATGATGTAGATCTAAGGAAAACAACTTGAAAATGATGAAATTAAGATCACAGAACTCATATACTTGATCGAATCCGCGTGAGAGATGCATATCACTCACCAATTCTCCAAAATAACTCAAAAGCAATGAATTATGATTCCAGATAGCAAAGAATTTTCCCTAAATGCTTTGATTCGATGATCTCTCTCTTGGAGTGGTGTAGATCTAACTTCAACCGATGTAGTTCTTCAAATCTCTTCCTTAGATCTCCAATTTAATGGTGGAAAGGTGTAGAAGATGGAGCCATGGAGGACCACTTGCTTATCCAAATAAGGAAATGGAAAAAGTAAATTATTCTCCATGCCTCCTACACCTTACTTTTAGCCTTCCTATAGCCCACTAATGGGCCTCTCGAAATCAGCCCATTATGGCTTACAAAACCTGAACAGCTAACTGTGAAACCATAGAACCGCGATTTTTCCCAAACCGTTGAACTAAATCTTTATCATGACCACTCTATGGAATGGGAATCATCATTTCCTTTCCTATGAGACCGATCTCAGCTCCTGATTCGATCCAAGTAAAAAGTTATGCTCTGTACAAGACTGATAGGGGAAAAATTGTCACAAACAAAATTGATAAAAATTATGGACATGCATCACATCTTCATAAACAACATACCAAAATATGAGAATGATCCAACCCTCTGGAAAAAAAATATGATCCTTTGATACGTAAAATGCGGGTCGTTACACGTTAATCAATGATTTTGACAGATCCGACGATGTGGCATTCAAAGCGAATGATGTGATAATGTTTTAAAGGTAAGACGTAGCCTCAGGCCTCATCAACCAGGAAATTACAAAAATCGGGTAGGCAGCATGGCTATGTGGGTTACACCTATTACGATGTATTATCAGCTGATCTAGAGAAAATTCAGTTGCTTCTTATTCCATCGCTACTGCATGCTTTCGATAACGGTTGCCGATCACAACCGTTGGTGATATACATTCGATACACTCAAGTTGAATGAGTGGTCAGTTATGTATGGCCTATTTGCAAATTGTTCTTATTGAACCTAGTGTCTTCCTCTCTAGAGGTACACTATTGGAAGATGGTCACATACCTCGTCATAGCTGGAGAGCCATTCTCCAATAAGCCCCTGCGGTTTTTAATTATAAACTATATATGTGGAACGTGAGATGCAAGTGTTCCGCTAGATTAATATTTGTTTGATTTAGACATTATTGAAATATTAGAATAGTTTTGATACCAAGAATATTTTGGGTTATCGTAAGATAAATCAAATGGCTGGAGTTTACTCACACCAGTCTCATGACTGACTCAGAGTTTATTTTGTTTTGTTTTATCCTAAACTTTTGGGTGCCCAAAGTTGTACGAGCAGTTAAGTAGTCAAGATTTTACAGTTATACTTGGAGGAGTTTGGAGCAGAAGGCTTCAGCATTAGATAGCTAATATTTATTTCCGTTCTGATGTGTTGTGTTGTACTCTGATGATGGTATATATACACAATTACATATTTGTATTTCAAAAGTTATGTTATTTAATATATTTTATTCGTTCCCCTATGAGATTTGTATTCTTCGTTTTCTTCTATTCTAACTCTTCTTTCTTTCTATTTTTCGCACTCCAACTTCTTTCTATTAATGATCTAATAATTTTTGGTGCTTGGTTAATTGACATGGTACTTGTATTGTTGGTCAGCACCGTGAATTGGTCAGGCCGTTACACCATGTTAGCAGTAAATAAAGTATCAAGATCATAAGAGGCTAGGAACTCAAGCCAGCATAGTTGCAGCAAATTAAGTTCCTTCCGAAAAAATAAATATTTCAACGATTTATGATCGGTATAGAGAACGTTGTGGGGGTATTAAAAGATTGTAGGGATGTTTTCCCTTATATTAACATATAGGCCTTAAGTGATTGTGAAGATGTCTGCCTCATATGTTTAGTTGTGTGTGTTTGATTGCATGGACATATCTTATAGAACTTATATAGAAAATTATAGGGAATAGTTATTCCTTAAAACTTATGTAATTTTCATTCACCGGAACATTATGTTCTAACCTCCTCCTCATATAAGCAGGATAGTAGGAGGCAACGCATGGATCTGTGATACTGAAGAGATGAAACTTGGTGATGGAGGATCCATTGCTATTAGTCATCATTTATGGCCGTATAATTGTTGTAACAACCCGGAAATTCTGAACCAATTTAAAATTTATATTTTAGCTATTTTAATGAGTTTTGAATATTTAAAATGATTTATTTTAAATAATAACGACTAAAAATTTATTTAAATCGAAGTTAGAACGTATAAATTTATTTTAATTATAAAACGAACTCAAAATGGCGCGATAGTTTGAAAATTCGATTTAAATTTCAATTGAATGTACTGAATTCAAAATAAACCGGATTTCAGAGAAACAAGAAATATTTGAATCTGTTTAGCTATATCTTTCTAGCGAATGTAAGAAACTGAGATTTCACTTTATAAATTGAAAGTTATGTCCAGTTTAAAACTTGAAATAGTCGCTATGGATTTATATATATTTTTAATATAATACATAACCCTTAAAAATAGTCATTTTGCAAACGACCTCCGTTTTCAACGAAACCACTTTTGTTGGATCCGGAATGTCAAATTATTGTTAGGTTTCAAATTTCATAATTTTTGGAATTAATATGTGAGCGTGGTGAATTTAAATGTGTTTGGTAATTTCAGTTTGAATTTAATCGACAGGAAAAAGGCTATTTTTCAAACGGTCTTCAAATTCGACGAAATTAGTTTTGTTAGGACCGTATCGTCAAAACAAAGCTGGATTTATTTTTCTGTAATTTTTGGAGTCAGTATGTGGCCCCGGTAAATTAAAATGTACATTTAAATTCAATATATATTGATTAGTATTTTAAATTTGACGAAAACTGATCAAAACGATAGAATTGGCTTACGAAACATATCCCATTGTGTTCGTAATGGGGGTATTTAGTTAGGAGCGATAGTCGTTGGGTTTGATTTGCAGTTCGCATGCAAAAACACATTTTTTTGGAATTAAATTAATATATATATATATATATATATATATATATATATATAGCCCCGAAATAAAACCCTAGCCCTATTTTCTTCAGACCTGTCCACCGTCCGTTACGAATTGAACGACACGGAGCTCTAGATTTCTTGCTCTCTTATCTCTTCATCCATCAACAAATTTCGTGAACTTTCAAAAGAAAACCCATAGATCTACATGAGATCGTTAATTTCAACGGTAGGGATGAGTTTTCATAGCGAGTGGTTCTCGAATTTTGAGCCAGAAGGTCTCGTCATCGCATGGTTTTGCGTGGCGTAGGTGGGTGCGAGCTGCACATGCTTGGTGGTGGGCGGTGGCTCATGTCGAGGCGTTTCCAGTGGGAGGCGGAGATCAGGGTCCGATGTGGCCAGTTGGGTGCGGCGGTGGGTTTTCACGATGAGGATGGGTTATGGTGTTCGAGTTTATCCAGGAAGAAGGTGACCCAAAGATTTCAAGGGTTAATTACCTAATTGTTTAACTAATTTATTAATTAATTTTAATTTATGTAATTAAATGTGAATAATATCACATCTTCTTCATACGAGGTCCAAATCCGACGATTTCAGTTGCGTTGGATTCGCAACAACGAACACTACAACATGGAACTGATTAGAACAGAAATAGAGCTAGTTAGGATTTGAGGCAAATTTAAACCCGAACCGTACCAAAATCATCAATAAAGACCGATGAGTGGAAACCAAAGTGAGAACTCCTTCTCACTAAATTATATTTTATCATGTTTTTGTATTCATGTATAAAAGTATATAGAACTCCCAGTGTAGATTTTTATCAGTGTTAATCATTATAAATTGTACACAGAGCCTGTTAGCTCACCTCCCTCGTCCATAGACCATGAATGATTTATTTGATTGTATTGTGTTTTATTTTTGATGATGTGATGATTAACATATTAAAAATAATGTTAATATTAATGTGCTAGTTGAAATTAAATTATAAATATCCATTTATAATTTAAACAGTAAAATTGGCTAAGTAGAAAAATAATTCAAACCGAATTAGAATTGGTTAAATTTATTAACCAATGATTTATTTAAACAGACTATTGTTGTTTGAAAACCCCACACAGGTATTGGGATGATATTTGACATACACTAATCCCAATATTCAGTTGTTTGTCAATCGATGGGTTGACAAACTGTGTTAAGCATTATTTAATTATTTAATGCTTATACAATAGTAAACTGCACTCTAGATGATGTTTGAATGGTTAATGATTATTTATCATTATTGTTGAATACATGCGATGTATGAAATCCATATAACTGAAATTATATGGTAATTGATTGAGTCGCATTCCGATTCAGAAATAAAGAATATTTTAAAATTACAAATATTTTAAAATAAAGAATATTTTAAAATAATATTCAGTGAATAATTAACATATGATTTTGATGTCCGATTTTGGATGGACATGGAAATATAGGAATATATAAAGCAGAATAAGTAGATATTCGCCATTTTAACTCAAACGGGTTTACCGATCAATTTTATTCAGTTTATAATGAATATCGAAAAGAATTAATTTAAAAATATGATATTTTGAAAATATTATCTTTTAATATTATAACGATATGGAATATTCAATTTTGATTAAAATTAAAAATGAAGTTGAAATCGTTTTGAAATGAATTTATAAACGAATTTATAAAATATGTTTTAAATGGAAATTGACAAAATATTATGTATATATATATAATGGTTTGAATAGAACGAACCGCGCAGCGACCGTTCGCGAATTTCGGCCATTAACTTCAAATGGACGTAATGGGAGATTTGACCGTCGGATTCTCTCAAAACTGAAACCATTGGGTTCGTATCGAAAAGAGCTTCCCAATGATTATTATAAGAGATTTGAAATCTAACGGTTGGATTTGGAATCATGTCCAAATAAATTTTTGAAAAGGTCGCTATGAATGCACTTCGGTGGCCGTTATTGGAAACGGATTGTAAGTGCCTTTATAAAATTAGTAAAAATATGGAAAAATTATGTAAAATCATAATTAATGATTTGAAAAGATTTTGGATAAAAAATTCCAAGTTTGAAACGATAAAAATATATTTTTATCGAAATGAACTAGTTATTAACTAGAACAATAATCCAATGGTTTTTAAATTAATAAATTGGATTTGAAAAAGGGTTTTAAAATAACCAAAGTTTTCCAACGTATGAATGGGAATGGATTTGAGTAATCTTCGGAATATTTCGATATTGGATTCCGTGATTATAAGGATATTGTGGAGGAATTTGGAAAATACCGATATCATTATTCCCAATACGATATCCGTTAGTTTCAGAATTTGATATTGAATATAAGCCGATATTATTTTCTATTCAGAGCCTTGTATTTAATATCAAATTGGATTTTGGGTCTGTCATGAATGATGTCTTCAGTAACACTGTTCTTAAACCCCGTGGGAAAAGAATAAAACTTTTAATTAAGATTATTAGAGTTTCCTGTTATATTTAGTAAAAGGAATAAAATGGATTGTGATTTTGGGTTTATTGTGGACTATGTTTTTAACGACATTCGTTCTTTAACCCGAGATTAACAATGAAATGTGATTTGGAATATATAAATCTTTTGTTAAGATTTAATGGAAATTTTCCAAAGTAACGTTTTCCAATTTAATATATTAAATTGGAATTGAATGGAATTCGATTTAGTGATAGTCGAAGTGGGCTTTTGTGGAGGAAGACTGTTACTATATATGAAATTTAAAAGGCTTAGCCATTATTCCATTTAAATTATTAGTTGAATAAAGTAATTTATTTCGATTATATATATTGATCTGTTTTCCGTGAAGATTCCATAATTAATGGAATGCGGTTATGGGTTTATTGTGAACTGTGTTTTAAATGACATTGGTTCTTTAACCTAGTTAAAGAAAGGATTACATGTCTAACATTGTATTTCATACTATATTGTTGATCTTTGCTAAATATATATCCGCTTGGTGGCAAAGAAATTATTCTCTTGCTTAACACCCTTCTCTGAGACGTACGAGCTTAGAGGTTGTATATTGGCAGAAATTAGTGGTATGATGTAGATTGTCGATGTGGCATGTTTGTGTTTCCAAAATTAAATAATCATTAAAAAATGATTGTTCGAAGAATAAAACTAAGTGGAGTTATAATGAATCTTTAATTAGATTGAAATGTGAAGGTGATGATTTAATTATCAAATTTGGGAAATGATCGAGAATGGAGTACCACCAATTTTAGACAAGGCGATAGTTAAATCTTTAATTAGATTTGAACGCGAAATGGTAGTTAATTTTACCTATAACACCGTGGTGTTAGATACGGAGTATTACCAGTTTTGCTCCATGGGATGAATAGCTTAGGACTGGGAAATAAAATAAATGATTACTTCGGTAAGGTTCGCTTATCCTGACTTGTTTGGAAAACCTTAATTTGGTTTAAATTGTGAAAAGATTATTTGAATTAAAGAATATTATGGATTGGAGTGAGGTGTATGTTGTGTTTTTATAGCACTTGATTATAAGATAAGTGAATTATTCGGAAAGGCCGGATTTATACCCATTTTCAATAATTGATTTGACGATAAGTCGACGATGAAGACGGTGGTTGAAGACCGGTGTGACGGCCCGCCCCGCACCAGCCTGCATTTCCTCCAAAAGTGCGCTGTACACATGCCCGACTAGCACAGGACGGTCGTCAGGAGAAAGGAAAGAAGAGAATGAACTAATCAAGGAACCTGTAGAATGTCTCACAGCGCATGGAATAAAATATAATAATAACATACTTGACATAAAACAGGTGAGACAGTGCATAAGCTGATAACTAATGATCAATGTCAACATCAGAGCAGCGGAAATCCAAATACAGCTTATTACAACTTTTTAGAATCTACTGTCTCCAAACAAAAGAAAGCCAAAGTAGAAGATACACCACCAATGCCCAAGCAGTGATCTTCAACAACACAGGGAGAATACTATATATATGTATTACGTGGAAGCCTCCTGCTCGTCTCCGGATCAACTACTCGTGCATCACCAGCTAACCTGTCTCTAGTCTGCTCGTGTGAGCACCCAGAGTAATAAGAGGAGACATAAAACTCTGGGTCAGACATAAAGCCTGGTATGAGCGATAAGCATCTAAACATAATGATAACAGGTATACTAAACCATACCTGGACCTGGACCTGCAACCAAAGAGTTAGTACCACATACCGTACAGTACTCCAAGGTGCCATAATGAATAGTGTAAAGAATACGGGGGTGGGGTGTGCATGTCATGATGATAGCAAACAAATCATCCATAGCAACCATCCTCACATCTCTCACTCAGTGCGTAAAGCATACGATATCTACCACTTTGGAACACTAGACAAAATGAGGTAACGACGAATCCCGACTTGTAGAAACCCTGCTGTGACCAAGCCAAACACTTGGAGTCATGACCAAACATTTCAATGACCCACTTCATTGGTCGTAGCCCTTGGTTCTACCGATGCCATAATGGCCCTGAATCCGCCTTCGTACCTCCTACCATAGTGGTCCAAAGCTCTATAGACATCGATAACCCCTTAACACGCGTCCCGCAGCAAAGCCCAACCATGAAGCGAACTCGTTGATTCCCATCTAAATCTTAAGCTCTAACTTCTCATTTGGACTTCCTTTACATCTCGGGTTTTGATCGAGTTGGAGTTGGTCTTCAAAAGAGTCGTCGCATAGAAGTGGTCCTGAATTCGATTCGGTTCGGATATATACGTATAACACGGTTCGGTTCGGTGCAATGCTCCATGGTGTATTACTGCGTGTGGTTCGGTTCGGTGATCCTTCCCCTTAGACTTCGGTTCGGTTCGGATGTCACGCTCCAGTCGGTTCAGTTCGTCCCTCCTCCAGCTTGCCTGCTCCGATCCGATCTCGTTCCCTGGCCTACTCCGATTCGGTCCTGCTCCATAGCCCTATCCGATCCCACCCCCTTATTTGCTCCGATCCGCTTCGCTCCCTAGCTTACCCCGATCTGATCCGCTCTTCAACCTACTCCGATCCGATCCGCTCTTTATAGTTCTGATCCGATCCCCTCGTCCACTCCAACTCTAAGTAAACGGCCTTCCTTCTCGCCAAGCCTCCTCCAGTGACAAGTTCCAATCCAGTTCGAATCCCCTCGGTCAGTTCACAAATCCGATCCGACCCCCTACTCCGATCCGATCCGGTTCGGAACCTGCACATTTCTGCAACTTTCCAGCGAGCTTTCTACGCCATTCGACGGCGTTTTCGACCAATCTAACTATTCTAATCAATCATAAAACATACCATAGAGTCATAGCAATATGTAAGAGCAACCACAAACACCAAACAACAATCCAAATGAATCAAAATAAATCTAAAGTGGCTAAAACCTCATATTTTCCTATAATCCTTCTTAATCATGTTTAAACACATACTTAGTAAAACTTAATCAAATCGTCTAAATTTTCTAACAGAGGCATGAAATATTATTTAAGAATTTCTAAACATTTTTCCAGAATTTATTAGTGTATAAATTCGCCAATCTTCACTAATCACCCTTAATTAACTATAATTAGAGTCAAAACGATACTATCACTCACCTTTGCCACAACTAAAACCCCAAAACTGAAATATTCTCTGATTTGGCGCTGTTCCCAATCTTACACAGCAGCTCTACCTCGGTTCTCGTGCTAATACTTCTTGATTTGATGTTTGCTAAACCTAATCTTCAATTAGAAAGTGATTAAGAGGTGTTTTGAAGAGATTTAGAGGGTGGAGGCCATGGCTAGGTTAAGAGGAATGAATAGTGACGGCTGAAAAATGAGAAAAAGGTATTCTCCAAACCGTAACAGCCCTTTTAAACTCCTAATCCCGAAATTCCCCTTTGGGCCTAGCTGTTAATCACCCGGTTAAGCCCAATTAAGCTGTTTTTCACCATCTGAAACTTGTTTCAGCCATATCTCCCAAACGGTGAGTCCGTTTGGCTAATGTGACCACTCTACGGAAAGAGAAACCATCATCCTGAGCCAATGGAAGTGGTTTCAAGTCAAAATTCATTTTCAGTCAAAAGTTACGGGCAAAACAGTACCAACTAGGGGTAAAATGGTCATTTAAAAATCGGGAAAAATCATGAACATGGGAAATGACCCAAATAGTCGTCTCCCAAAGTTACATGACCATACGACTTCGTATGTGAAAGAAATAAATATTCTACGATCTTCCGATGCGTAGAATGCGGGTCGTTACATTCTCCCCCCCTTAAGAAATTTCGCCCCCGAAATTCCTTAACAAAGAAACAAACAATGAATCCCGCATGCCTAACAATCATTCACAGCAATCAAACATGCAAAACAAGCAAAACAAACATAACCTAGCATGCGGAAAACTAAATCGCTAATAAAATCTTACCAGGCAAAGAGTTCTGGATACTTCTTCCTTATGTCCTCCTCTGTTTCCCAAGTACAGTCTTTCTCATCCTCACCCCACTGGACTTTGACTAGTTTCACCGCCTTCCTTCGAAGTTGCTTCGTATCGTTCCCAACGATACGCATAGGCCAACGGTTCCCAACCGCCTCAGGTTCAACCTCGATATCGTCCAACTGATCAGGTGAAATAGCCACATTAGGGTCGTGCACAAACTTCCTTAACTGAGAAACATGAAATACGTTGTGAACTCCCGCCATCTTGTCCGGTAATTCAACTTTATATGCCAAACTTCCAACTAGTTCGAGAACTGGGAATGGGCCAACAAACCTTGGTGCCAACTTGCCTCTCCTGCCAAATCGTATTACGCTCTTCAACGGAGAAATCTTGACAAACACCAAGTCACCAACGGAGAATTTTAAGTCTCTTCTCCTCTTATCAGCATAACTCTTCTGCCTATCTTGGGCAGCCTTCATTCGTTGTTGAATGGTCTTGATTTTATCTGATGTTTCCCTCACCACATCCGGTCCAAGCATAAACTTCTCGCCGGTCTCTATCCAACATGATGGTGAGTTGCATGGTCTTCCGTACAAAGCTTCAAACGGAGCCATACCGATACTGGATTGGTAGCTATTATTATATGCAAACTCTACTAGATGCAAATGGTCATCCCATGATCCACCAAAATCCAATATACATGCTCTCAAGAGATCTTCCAAAATACGATTCACCCTCTCCGTCTGACCGTCGGTCTGAGGATGATATGCGGTACTGAGATGTAACTCTGACCCTAGAGCCTCTTGTAAGTTCTTCCAAAACCCACTAGTGAACAACGGGTCTCGGTCACTCACAATGCTTTTAGGTATTCCATGAAATCTCACTACCCACTTCATATACAATTCTGCTAACTTAGCTGTTGTTCTGGTCGATTTGACTGGTATAAATCTTGCACTTTTAGTCAGTCGATCCACAACTACCCAAATGCTATCATGTCCCGATCTAGTCCTTGGTAAACCATCAATGAAATCCATCGAGACTTGCTCCCACTTCCATTCGGGAATTTCTAAGGGCTGTAACAACCCACTAGGCTTCTTTTGCTCGGCTTTAACTAGCTGCCAATTCATGCACTTGGATATAAACTTCCCAACGTCTCTTTTCATCCCTTCCCAGTAGTAAGTCTGCTTCATATCTCGATACATCTTGTTACCACCGGGGTGTATAGTCAGCTTTGAGTGATGACATTCTCTAAGCACTTCATCTCTCAATCCATTGACATTGGGTACAACAAGCTTTCCATTCTTTCTAAGCCATCCATCTCGATCAAGCCCATACTTGTTCATTTCCTCATCGATATCCATCTTTAACTTGGAGATGATTTCCAATAGGTTAGGATCGTCCCTCTGACTAGAGCCGATCCGCTCAATTAAAGTGGGTCTGATCGTCAAACTTGCTAACATTTCTGGATCCAATTCGCACTTTGGTCTGAAATCAAACTCCGCGATATACTCCAGTTGCTTCCATTCAAGGAACATAGCCCCTAAGCTGGCATGTCTTCTACTCAATGCATCAGCCACCGCATTGCCCTTTCCCGGTGTGTATGCGATGTCAAAATCATAGGAAGCTAAGAATTCTAACCATCTCTGCTGACGGAGATTCAGATCTTTCTGAGAGAAGAGATACTTTAACGACTTATGATCTGTAAACAGCTCAAATCTTTCTCCCAAGAGATAGTGTCTCCACATCTTTAACGCGAACACGATCGCTGCCAATTCTAAATCATGGGTAGGGTATCTTCTCTCGTGCGGTTTCAATTGCCGACTTGCGTAAGCTACCACCCTACCGCCTTACATCAATACAGCACCCAGTCCGGTACCACAGGCATCCGTGTATACCGTCATCTCTTCATCCCCCTTAGGAATGACTAACACTGGTGCGCTTGTCAACTTGTCCTTTAGACTTTTGAATGCATTCTCGCACCTTTCATCCCAGACAAAAGCTTGATTCTTCTTGGTCAACTGGGTCAATGGTGTTGCTATCTTGGAGAAACCTTGGATAAACTTACGATAATATCCGGCTAATCCCAAGAAACTTCTTACATCTGTTGCGTTCTTGGGCGTAGGCCAATCTTGTACCGTAGCCACCTTCGCCGGGTCCACGGCAATACCATTCTCTGATACAACATGGCCCAAGAACCTCACTTCCCTCTTCCAGAAGTGACACTTAGAAAACTTCGCTTTCAATTGGTTTTTTCTCAACACCTCCATCGCTACTCTTAAATGTTCCTTGTGTTCTTCCTCTGTCCTCGAATAGACCAAAATATCATCAACGAACACAAGGACAGACTTATTCAACTGATCTCTGAATACCCTATTCATAAGATCCACAAAATATGCTGGGGCATTGGTCAGCCCGAATGGCATGACCAACCACTCATAAAATCCGGACGGCGTTCGAAATGCCGTTTTAGCTATACTCTCAGCTTCCACTCTAAGTTGATGAAAACCTATCGCGAGATCCATCTGAGAAAATACTCTCGCGCCACTCAACTGATCGAACAAATCATCTATCCGCGGTAGAGGATACTTGTTCTTCCTCGTCACTTTATTCAACTCGCGGTAGTCTACACACAACCGAAGGGAACCATCCGCCTTGGTAGCAAATACAACTGGTGCTCCCCATTCAGAAACACTCCTTCTGATAAACCCCTTCCTCAAAAGATCGCTGACTTGCACCTCGAGCTCTCGCTGCTCCCTTGGTGCCATACGACGAAGTGGCATCACTATAGGCCTGGCATCCTTTACCAAATCAATACGAAACTCAATCTCTCGGTGTGGTGGAAGTCCGGTCACTTCTTCGAAAACATCCGGATACTGGCCAACCACGGGCAAACCTGACAACTCACTATGCGGAATGTCGAGGGAATTTAGAAAACTAGCCAATACCCCCTTACTGGGTAGACCACCAAACACTATCCTCCGCCCATCATCCGCTCTAGCTGTCACTAAAAAGCCCTCACAGTCTACCACCACCCCGTATCTTTGGAGCCAATCTACTCCCAAAATAATGCCAAACCCAGTAAAGCCCAAAACAAAGCAATCACAAACAAACATGCATCCATGACTCGATAGGACCACATTACGACAAATCATGCTAAGGCTAGTCGAACCACCAATCGGGTTCGTCACTACTAAAGGTCTATCGACAATCTCGGGCTCCAATCCCAACCTATCTACCAGATCACTAGATATGAAAGAACTGGAAGCTCCGGTATCAAACAAAACTCTAACAGGAACATCATAAACAGAAAGCATACCTTGAATGACGACATTCTTTCCCTTCTCCGCCGCTGTTGGGGCATTCGACGAAGAAGGAATAGCATTAAGGGCGTAGGCTTTCACTATTTGCTTTTCTTTGGGGGGTTGCGGACACTTGTCCTTGTGATGTCCCATCTGGCCACAGTTGAAGCACTTCCTATCCGCTGGCTTGGCCCGACAATTACTAGCATAATGGCCCTTCTTACCACAGCTGAAGCACTCAACATCTTGCTTATTCTTTTTCTTCTGGCCATCCTTAGTCTGATTTTGCTTTCTCTTATTCTGGGAACCACCCTTGCCTCCACCACTTGCTTGTGGCTTTGGCTCATCTGCGGATGCAACCTCAGTCTTCGGCTTAGGGTAGAGACTTTCTGACCTCAATGCTTTCCCTACAATCGACTCAAACGTCTCGTCGATGTGGTTAATAAGCCTTTCCCCCAAGTACTGATCCAAACCAGTTATGAATTTCTCATTCTTCTTTTCGGCAGTATCAATAAGAGATAACCCATATTTTGACAAAGTGTCAAATTCAGCAATATACTCCGAGACAGCTCTGCCATTCTGCTTGATCTCCAAGAATTTCTTAAACAGCACTGACTTCTGAGCAGCTGGGATGAACTTCTCGCTAAAGCGAGCTTTAAACTGCTCCCAAGTAATCTGATCTTCGGGAGTAGCTGCCTTTATAGCATTCCACCAATTCATTGCCCGCCCTTGCAGCTGACGGGACGCTAGTTTTCTCTTCATCGCATCCTCGATACCCAAATCCTCGAAGATACGTTCGCAACTATCCAACCAATCCTGAACATCCGTGGCCGACTCCGTTCCGTGGAACGACTTCCCACCAAGACTAGTATAATCCTTATTCAGCTTGGCGAAGTCGACTCTTGGCGCCTGCACTATTGGACCACCACCATTTCCACCATTGGGAGCTGCCCTCTGTACATCTCTAAGCATCTCTCTCATGAGGTCAGTAAACATCGTCTCATGTCAGCAGCATTCCCATTATTGGCTCCCCTACCAGCACCTCTAGTATATCGGCTCATCGTCAATCTGAAAAAGGAAACGATTAACGACTCCATAGTGGTGCTAGTGCAGTACGACTTCATCCTTATACTAGTAATAGTATATATATATATATATATAGCTTTTAAAAACCGAAGTAATCACAAATACGCTCTCTCGTATACGTATATTATCTCTCCATGATAACTTCCCTAGGTTAACTACGCAACCTCGCTCTGATACCAAGTGTGACGGCCCGCCCCGCACCAGCCTGCATTTCCTCCAAAAGTGCGCTGTACACATGCCCGACTATCACAGGACGGTCGTCAGGAGAAAGGAAAGAAGAGAATGAACTAATCAAGGAACCTGTAGAATGTCTCACAACGCATGGAATAAAATATAATAATAACATACTTGACATAAAACAGGTGAGACAGTGCATAAGCTGATAACTAATAATCAATGTCAACATCAGAGCAGCGGAAATCCAAATACAGCTTATTACAACTTTTTAGAATCTACTGTCTCCAAACAAAAGAAAGCCAAAGTAGAAGATACACCACCAATGCCCAAGCAGTGATCTTCAACAACACAGGGAGAATACTATATATATGTATTACGTGGAAGCCTCCTGCTCGTCTCCGGATCAACTACTCGTGCATCACCAGCTAACCTGTCTCTAGTCTGCTCGTGTGAGCACCCAGAGTAATAAGAGGAGACATAAAACTCTGGGTCAAACATAAAGCCTGGTATGAGCGATAAGCATCTAAACATAATGATAACAGGTATACTAAACCATACCTGGACCTGGACCTGCAACCAAAGAGTTAGTACCACATACCGTACAGTACTCCAAGGTGCCATAATGAATAGTGTAAAGAATACGGGGGTGGGGTGTGCATGTCATGATGATAGCAAACAAATCATCCATAGCAACCATCCTCACATCTCTCACTCAGTGCGTAAAGCATACGATATCTACCACTTTGGAACACTAGACAAAATGAGGTAACGACGAATCCCGACTTGTAGAAACCCTGCTGTGACCAAGCCAAACACTTGGAGTCATGACCAAACATTTCAATGACCCACTTCATTGGTCGTAGCCCTTGGTTCTACCGATGCCATATTGGCCCTGAATCCGCCTTCGTACCTCCTACCATAGTGGTCCAAAGCTATAGACATCGATAACCCCTTAACACGCGTCCCGCAGCAAAGCCCAACCATGAAGCGAACTCGTTGATTCCCATCTAAATCTTGAGCTCTAACTTCTCATTTGGACTTCCTTTGCATCTCGAGTTTTGATCGAGTTGGAGTTGGTCTTCAAAAGAGTCGTCGCATAGAAGTGGTCCTGAATTCGATTCGGTTCGGATATATACGTATAACACGGTTCGGTTCGGTGCAATGCTCCATGGTGTATTCCTGCATGTGGTTCGGTTCGGTGATCCTTCCCCTTAGACGTCGGTTCGGTTCGGATGTCACGCTCCAGTCGGTTCGGTTCGTCCCTCCTCCAGCTTGCCTGCTCCGATCCGATCTCGTCCCCTGGCCTACTCCGATCCGGTCCTGCTCCATAGCCCGATCCGATCCCACCTCCTTATTTGCTCCGATCCGCTTCGCTCCCTAGCTTACCCCGATCTGATCCGCTCTTCAACCTACTCCGATCCGATCCGCTCTTTATAGTTCCGATCCGATCCCCTCGTCCACTCCAACTCTAAGTAAACGGCCTTCCTTCTCGCCAAGCCTTCTCCAGTGACAAGTTCCAATCCAGTTTGAATCCCCTCGGTCAGTTCACAAATCCGATCCGACCCCCTACTCCGATCCGATCCGGTTCGGAACCTGCACATTTCTGCAACTTTCCAGCGAGCTTTCTACGCCATTCGACGGCGTTTTCGACCAATCTAACTATTCTAATCAATCATAAAACATACCATAGAGTCATAGCAATATGTAAGAGCAACCACAAACACCAAACAACAATCCAAATGAATCAAAATAGATCAAAAGTGGCTAAAACCTCACATTTTCCTATAATCCTTCTTAATCATGTTTAAACACATACTTAGTAAAACTTAATCAAATCGTCTAAATTTTCTAACAGAGGCATGAAATATTATTTAAGAATTTCTAAACATTTTTCCAGAATTTATTAGTGTATAAATTCGCTAATCTTCACTAATCACCCTTAATTAACTGTAATTAGAGTCAAAACGATACTATCACTCACCTTTGCCACAACTAAAACCCCAAAACTGAAATATTCTCTGATTTGGCGTTGTTCCCAATCTTACACAACAGCTCTACCTCGGTTCTCGTGCTAATACTTCTTGATTTGATGTTTGCTAAGCCTAATCTTCAATTAGAAAGTGATTAAGAGGTGTTTTGAAGAGATTTAGAGGGTGGAGGCCATGGCTAGGTTAAGAGGAATGAATAGTGATGGCTGAAAAATGAGAAAAAGGTATTCTCCAAACCCTAACAGCCCTTTTAAACTCCTAATCCCGAAATTCCCCTTTGGGCCTAGCTGTTAATCACCCGATTAAGCCCAATTAAGCTGTTTTTCACCATCTGAAACTTGTTTCAGCCATATCTCCCAAACGGTGAGTCCGTTTGGCTAGTGTGACCACTCTACGGAAAGAGAAACCATCATCCGGAGCCAATGGAAGTGGTTTCAAGTCAAAATTCATTTCCAGTCAAAAGTTATGGCCAAAACAGTACCAACTAGGGGTAAAATGGTCATTTAAAAATCGGGAAAATCATGAACATGGGAAATGACCCCAATAGTCGTCTCCCAAAATTACATGACCATACGACTTCGTATGTGAAAGAAATAAATATTCTACGATCTTCCGATGCGTAGAATGCGGGTCGTTACAACCGGAGATCTTTAAATCGTTTGTGCGACACCCCACGTTTGTTAATGTCACTCACAAAGGGAATGAATTAAGTTTTGTGAAGCATTATAGTAAACAGAACGGAAATATTACAAGACAGACATACATAATAACAGCGGAATAAAACTTTATTTATCATAAGATGTTGTGGTCCAAAAAACATTACATGTCTGAAACATAAAAGCCCAAGATAACATAAAAGCCACTGTCTTGTACTTCAAAAATATCAGAGTACATATAAGCAATAAAATTCCCTAAAAACAGAATACAACCATAGCAACAAGGATAGGAGCTTGAGCCATACATATCAGCAGCTCTACCAAAAGTAAGCAGACTCACGGTCAAGTCTGAGTGTTTCCCCCCTGAGAACCTTGGGGGGCGTAAACGGAAGAAAGAAGGATAAACAAAAAGGGTCAGACATAAAGCCTGGCGAGTCTAGTTACTGTTAGCAAGTAAATAAAAGTAGCATGACAGGCATATAAAGTGGATAAGGGAGATTACTATATAATAGACAGGTGTGACAAGGTAGACAGGATAAGGTGTATATGCCTCTAATGTTTACTCTTCACTATTACTAGTATATCCAGAAAGAGATGATCCCTTCCATTATAAGGTGGTAGACTTAGGCATACGTCCAAGTGTACCCTAACTAATACCCTAATCGATCGGCTCCCTTATCCGCGTAGATACTCTATGGCAGCCCCACCGCAAGATGTATCACGTCCTAAAGTGGCAACCCCTCGCTGATATGCACAGCCACATAACTACAGGTGTCACGGTAGTCTTATCCCCCTCTGCCCGGCTCATGCACGCACATGGCCCTGTCGGATTGCGCCACCCACACCGTACTCCACGTTTGGATCTCTTACAATCAGTCCAGTATGCGTGCCCCCTTCTCCGACCTAGTACAGAGTACATGTTTGATACCTACTCCGGGTTACTGGATGAAATGGGTCCAATGCAATATGATACAAGCTCTCCCCCTTGTCTTGTATCCCCCACTAGGTTTTCACCAACTATGTATACCACTAGGTGCCTTTAATTACATAGCCCTATTCATTTCTATCAGTTATTCTTACCCAAAAAGATGTCTTTAGTTACATAACTTTATTACTCCCACCGGTCATGTATACCACTAGGTGTCTTTAATTACATAACCTTATCGGGTTAAGTTTGTGGGCCTATATGTAAATATTACCCACCCCCACTAGATATGCTTAACCCATCCACTGACCAATCAATTTTACTTAACCTTAACTTTAATTCATATTCACGCAATCTCTTATGGATTAGATTAGGTAAAGTAGTCCAATTTATTACCATGTCTATTTATGGTTTATAATGGGCTAGACATCCCACCTTAGGCCTACGACTTGTGGATGCTGGATATGCCGGTTGGGTTCGGACAGTCTTATTCCACAAGTTGGGCCTGACCTTGTGTCTTAGCCCAATTCGTATTTGCGCACTTAGACCTCTCGCATTAGGTTCAACATTAGTGGCTGCTGGATATGCCGGTCGGGTCCGGACAAATTTCCAATACTAATGCAACCTAACCTCGTGTCATAAGTGCAATTACAATTTCTAATTGTAATTATTGAACATTCCATTTTTATCCAATTCTTACCTATGTCTTCATAGGTGATTATGTCCCCACTTTCCCCCTTTTTGAATTATACGTCCAATTAATTATACCTATATGCATTATTAGGTATTTATGCCCACGCACCCAATTATTGAATTATACTTCCAACTCCTGTTTATACTCAAATTATGACAATATTAACCTTTTTCCCTTCCCGTTCCCTAACCAGCGCGTTCACATAATTTACGGCATGTATAGGCTAAATAATAGCCTAATCATAAACGATAAAAAGGGTAGGTAATGGAAATATGACGAAGGTGAATGTTCTATCATAACTAGCATAAATATATACTAACATGGTGACATATAAGCATAGATCTAATGAACTTGTGGCAGTTAACTATTTGTAACATAGCAAAGGTGATAAGATGAACATGACTAGATCTAAATTTAATTTAGATGTCCAACAGGTTCATATCTAATATGAGATGCACAAGGGGATCCAAATAATAAACTAGATCTGATTAATAATTTAGGTGTCCACATAATACAGATCTAATAGGTAAAAGTAAGTCTAACAAATAGGGATTAAGATCTACATCATAGAATGTCCACATAATTCAGATTTAATAGATAAAAGTGGATCTAACACAAATAGGGATTAAGATCTACATCATAGAATGTCCATATAATTCAGATCTAATAGATAAAAGTAGATATAACACAAATAGGGATTAAGATCTACATCATAGAATGTCCACATAATTCAGACCTAATAGATAAAAATAGATCTAACACAAATAGGGATTAAGATCTACATCATAGAAATTTAGATCCAAGTAATAACCAATCCAAAATGTCATATGTTCATAATTTACAATGGATCCAATATAATATAGGCACATGAACAAATCCAACCTATAATCCTATCAAGTTTACTTTTAAATATTTAATTCTAAAAGTAACTAAGAACTCACAAAGTTTGGACTAAAAGATAGAACTAGAAAAGATTGGATCTTAAATTTCCAATAGATTTCTTTTAGTCGATAGTTGTAGAAGATAAAGGATCCAGTTCAATTCAGATGCCGGCAAAGTTTGGCCTTTATTGATTCTCAATGAAGAAAACAAGAGAAATGACCATGTATTTATAGCTGTCAGCCTCCAGAATTCAGACGCCACATCAGCCCTAGGGCGAATCGGGCCACGAGTCGACACCCTGGATCAATCCCTGGGTCGACCCAGCTGGTCTCGGCACGACCCCCAAAATGGGGCGGTTCGGCTATTCCCCCTCCTGATTTGCTGTTTTGATTTTTTTTAATATTTATTTATTTAATTTTTATGTCTATATATATATATATATATTTCTCATATGCATACAAACTTTAAGGCTTAATAACTTCTTCATACGGTGTCCGTTTTACGCAAACCAAATGTCTGTCCTAACCAAAATTTCGAGACGAACATAATGGTATAGTCTGTTTTACTTAATTCGTAGTATTTAATTAAGTTATCACATTATATTCATTATATAATGTAGTTAAACTGTCTCAAATTTTCGGGGTGTTACATTCTCCTCTACTCAAAGGATTTCATCCCCGAAATCTCCAAGTTAAGAAGAATGTACATCCTACCATCCACATCCATCTACTCATCCACCAATCACTGGCATCCATTGTCCTTAAAAGATTTCTAATGCTTATATGAACACATGCAAAGGTGTATATGTCTCAATACTAATGCAAAGATTAGGCAGTCTACTGATTCAGTCGACCTCCTTAATGCAATGTATGTTAGTGTCATGAATCCAACATGTATGCAAATAATCATATTATAACATGTATGTTCTATATGTGTGCACAATCATTCGACCAAACGCAGCATCCATTTGATAATACATCCATTTTCATCCATTAAAAGAAAAAAAATGTACACACATTCATATGCAGTACGAGAGTGATTGAGCCAACCTAGTGCCTAATGTGTGTGTATATGCGTCCACAAGCTACCACTAAAAAACACTTGCATCCACTTGCATCCATCAAACATAACCTGTCTCAAACACATGTTTACATCCATGGGTTCCCTACCTAAAGGTCGAAAATACTATTGATAGGACATACTCCAATGATAGAAGCAAGCATAGATAAAACTATGGAAAAAGGAGTTAAGAACGTACCCTCAAAAAGGAAAGGGTACGAAGCACGAATCTTATCTTCGGTTTCCCAAGTAGCATCCTCTAGGTTATCTCCTCATTGAACCTTTATCAACTTGATCTCTTTATTGCGTAGCTTCTTAACTTCTGATCCAAGAATACAGGTAGGGACTCGCCTGACTGTCGCCTCCCGTTCCACTTCTACCTCTTGCAACATGCTCGTCTCTACAACCTCCGCGGTGTCATGCAAACATTTCGGCAGATGAGAAACGTGGAAAACATCATGAACACCGGATAGATTTTCTGGGAGCTTTACTCTATACGCCATTCGGCCAATCCTTTCAGTTACGGGAAATGGTCCCACAAATCTGGGTGCCAACTTCCCTACCGATCCGAAGCGAACCACATTCCTCAAAGGTGATACTTGGATAAAAACTAATTCTCCCACTTCAAATTCGATGTCAGTCCTTCTCTTGGCTGCATTGGACTTCTTCCTATCTTGAGCTGTCTTCATCCGCTGTCAAATAAGGTCAATCTTTTCTGACGTTTCTCTAACCATATCTGGTCCAATTAACAATCTTTCTGTAGATTCCCACCAACAGGTTGGTGATCTTCAGAGTCTCCCGTATAATGCTTCGAAGGGTGCCATGCCGATGCTGGCTTGATAGCTGTTGTTATAGGCAAACTCTACTAAAGTGCTCTTCCCAAGTCTCTCTAAAGTCTAGGATACACAGCCTTAAAAGATCTTCAAGAATTCTGTTCACACTCTCTGTCTTTCCATCAGTATGAGGATGATAAGCGGTGCTCAAACACAACTGTGTACCTAATGCTTCTTGCAAGCTCCTCCAAAATTCACTGGTAAATATGGGGTCATGGTCGCTTACGATGCTGGAAGGTACTCCATGGAGACGAACTATCTCACGAACATAAATTGTTGCCAACCATGATGCCGTCCTCTTTCTTTTAACTAGAATAAAGTGAGCAGCGCTCTTAGTGAGTCTGTCTACCACAACCCAAATACCGGTGTTGCCCTTCTTCGGTCTAGGCAAACCATCTATGAAATCCATAGAGACGCTCTGCCATTTCCATTGCGGAACTTCCTAAGGATGAAGTAAACCTTTGGGCTTCTTTTTCTCATCTTTAACTTATTGGCAAACTAAACATTGAGAAACAAACTCTGCCACATCTTTCTTCATCCCAGCCTAAAAGAAAATCTTCTTCATGTCTCTGTACATCTTATCACCACCTGGATGAATAGTCATCTTAAAATGGTGGGCTTCTTCTAGGACTGCCTTTATCAAGCTTCCAGTTTGAGGGACACAAAGCCTTCCATCTCGTCGCAACCACCCCTTTTCATCTATGGCATATCTACTGAGGTGACTAGAAGTCTCCCCTTTCCTGAGCTTTTCCATGATGTCTAAAATATATAGGTCACCTTGCTACCAAGATCCTATCTGATCCATAAGAGTTGGTTGTATCTCTAATGATGCAAACAAATCAGGCAAAATCTCGATGGAGGGTCTAAAATTAAAAGTTGAGATGAACTCCAAGCTCTTCCTCTCTACAAACAGAGGACTTAAGGGGACTCTCTGCCTACTTAGTGCGTCTGCCACCACATTACCCTTGTCAGGGGTATAAGCAATCTCAAATTCATAATCCACCGTTGTTGATTAAATTAAGATCCTTTTGCGAGAACAAATACTTGAGAGATTTATGATCTGTGTATAACTCGAACTTCTCTCCAAGTAAATAATGTCTCCACGTCTTAAGCGCGAATACTATGGTAGCAAGTTCTAGATCATGGGTGCGGTATTTCTTCTCACGAACTCTCAATAGTCTACCCCCATAACACACTACTTTCCCATCTTGCATCAGAACCGCACCAAGATTTGTACTACATGCATCAGTGTAAACGGTAAACACTTTACTCCTATCTGGCAAGGTCAAGACTGGGGCTGTTGTAAGAGCCCTCTATAGTCGTTGGAAAGCAACATCACAATCTATATCCCGTGAAAACGCCAAATTCTTCTTTGTTAGCTTGGTTAGTGTTGCTGATATTTTTGCGAAGTCCTTAATGAACTTCCTATAATAACCTGCCAACCCAAGAAAGCTTCTCACCTCTGTTGCATTTTTAGGAATCTGCCAATTTTGCACCGCAACTACTTTCGCATGATCCATAGTTATCCCTTCTTTGGAGACTACATGCCCTAAGAATCTCACGTCCTTTCTCTAAAAATGGCATTTGGAGAACTTTGCCTTAAGTTGATGGTCATAGAGAGTTTTCAAAACTTCTCTCAAATGCTGAGCATGCTCTTCTTTGCTCTTGGAGAAGATCAAAATATCATCAACAAAGACTACCACAAATTTATTTAGGAACTCTCGAAACACCCTACTCATCGCAACGACAAAATAGGCGGGTGCATTCGTCAGCCCAAAAGGCATAACTAGCCATTCAAAGAAACCATCAGAAGTCGTAAAAGCAGTCTTGTCTATACTGTCCTCAGCCACCCTCAACTGATGAAACCCCGCGGCTAAGTCTAACTGAGAAAATACAGAGGCACCAACAAGCTGATCAAATAAATCATCAATCCTCGGAAGTGGGTGCCTATTCTCTTTAGTGAGTTTATTCAACTCTCTATAGTTAACACACAAACGAAGCGAACCATCCGCTTTGGTCGCAAATACTACTGGAGCACCCCATTCAGATATGCTTCGTCTAATAAACCCTTTCACAAGTAGCTCCCCTACTTGCTTACTCAGCTCCCTCCGTTCTCTTGGAGCCATATGGCGTACCGGCAATGCAATTGGCTTTGCATTGTCCACCAGATATATATATGAAAGTTGATCTCGCGCGTCGGAGGTAAGCCCCGAACCTCCTCAAAAACATCAGAATAATCTCGAAATACCGGAACAGATTGTAAATCATCTATAAATGCATCAAGAGACTCTAGGAAGCTAAGCATAACAGACCCTTGAGGATCACAAGAAATCTCGAGGGTCCTCCCATGACAAGTCAGAAGCCTAACGACCCTCCTCTCGCAATCCAGAATGGCACCATACATGGTAAGCCAATCCATTTCTAGAATCAATCCATAGCCCATAAACCCAAGCACTTATGCGTCGCATTCAAACTCGACTCCTAACACAAATATTTTCAAACCTCGACAAATCATAGATAAATGAGCCGAACCATCAATGGGGTTACGGGATCCACTACCATTCTAGTAATTAAGTACAAAGATTCAACCATAGAACCAGATATAAATGAATGTAAAGCGCCAGAATCAAAAAGTGTTCTAATAGGATGGTTTGAAAGAGAAATTAAACCTTCCACAGAAATTTTTCTACCTCTATCAGGAGCATTGATCGCAAGAGCATGCATCTGCCCTCCAGAAGTACCTGCCCTTTGGCCTTGTCCCTGTGATCCCTGTTTCTTCGGGCACTCTCTAGCAAAGTGTCCGACTTCTCTGCAATTAAAGCAAGTGTTCTTCCTTCTTTTACAGTCTTTGATCAAGTGACCCTCTTTTCCACAACTGTGACACTTCCTTTTCTCCTTACCCTTGTCAATCTTTCCTCCTTTCTTCTGTTGCTGCTGCTGTTGTTGTTGTCCTTTCTTGGGCCATGTCTTCTTGTTTTGCGTTGTTTTCTCAGGTTTAACCTCCTTCTTTTCTCCCTTCTCTTCCTCATGCGTTAGGGCCATATCAACAAGCTTTTCAAAAGTGGCTCACATTGAAATATAGGACATGGCTAACCCATGAAGGGGTTCATTTAGCCCTTTAGCAAACCGCAATGCCTTCTTGTGCGGAGTATCCACCAATTCTAACACGAACCTTGATAACTGGTTGAATTTGTTCACATATTCTTTCACCGTCCAGTTCCCTTGTCTGAGTGCCAAGAACCACTCCATCTGCATGCTTTTCTCGGCTTGGGAAAGAAATTTCATTTCAAATCTTTGTCTAAAATCTTCCCAAATTTCCACCGGACGCCCAGCTTAGGTAACTTCCCACCAAAATTTGGCTTCGTCTTTTAGTAGTCAGGCGGCTAGCTGAACCTTCCTTCTATCCTCTACTTCAAATATTAAGAACAAGTCCTCGGTCTCCTTGAGCCAATTCCGCACTTCTATGAATGTCTCGTTCCCATGGAATGGCTTCTGTAACACCCCACCTCCGTTAAGGTCACTCACAAAGGGAATGCCTTAACTTAGATGGAGCGTTTTAATAGACAGAACAGAAATTTACAAGATAGATAAAACAGTACTTGAAAAATTAATAATTTTATTACAACAGAAACCGAAGTAAGTTTGGTTACATTTTTTCAAATCACAATATCAGAATTCAAGTACAAAATATCAGCCTTGTACAAAAGCCTTCAGAATGCATAGTTTTTAAAATCATAATCCCCAACATAAACTGCCATAGAAAGATAGAGCCAAGGCCAAGCGGTACTTCAAGTGGAGAAAATCTGAATCAAGCTCCTATACTTCCACCCTAAAAAACCGGGGGGGGGGGGAGGGGGGAACGAAAGAAAAGGGGCGAAAACAAGCAAGGTCGGACATAAAGTCTGGCAAGTCCAGTGACTTTCAGCATTTGAACAGATAATAATATCATGACATGAAAATAAAGCTGGATAAGAGACAACAGCAACAGGAGTAACTGGTATACTTAAGCTAAACAGAAGAAACAGAATGATATAGCCCAAGTTATGCTTCTTACTTATATTTTACTTCTCTGCACTAATACTAGTATAACAGGATTAGGCGTTACCCTAATGTCTAAACTGAAACAGAAACAGAACAGAATAATCTATACAGGAACAGAATGCCAGTAATGAGCCTTTACCACCCCCAACAGACAGAAGGTACATAAACGGAATCAGAGACGGAAACAGAATAATCCCTACAGAAACACAATGTTAGAATTAGGTGTACACTAGTAAATGGGCCTTTACCACCCCAACAGACGGTACCATGCAGAAACAGACAGGTGTTACCACCCAACAGAAACAGATGGTACCCCAACTGAAACAGACAGAACTAAGTGTACCCTAAATCTACCCCAGGCGATCGGCTCCCTGATACATAAATACCCTGTGCCAACCCTGCAGAAGGGTGTATCACTCCCCAAAGTGGCAACCTTTAAATGACACAGATCTATTTACAGATGTCACGGCGTCTTACATCCTCAGAGGCAGACCGAGATCCGTGCACGCATATGACCCGGTTGGAACGCACCATCAACACCCCTCGCCATTATCAGAATGAACCACTTATAATTAGTTCAGTAAGCGTGCCCGGGCCCTACCTACTGTTGGGTCATATTTTTGATACCAGAAAGGGTTACTGACTAATATGGGTCCAAAACAACAAATGACACAAGTATTTTCCCTCCTAATCTTGTGTCCCCAGACTAACAGATTTCAGATTAACTTGTTTACAAGTTTTAGGCCTACAGAGTTCAGAATCAACTAGTTCACAGACCAGAAAATCAAGTCAACAGGTTTTCAGACTAACGGATCAGATGTATAGTTTTAACAAACTTACAAATTGTCTAACTTTGTATTGGGCCTATAGATTCACGAAACAGGTTTATTAATTCATCAGTCCAGTTGATTTAGCCTTATCTACCCAACACGTTTTAGACATCATATTTATCTCAGATTTGCATTAATTAAATATTAATGCGCAGACCTCTCACATTAGGTCGGTAGCTTGTGGCCGCTGGATAAGCCGGGCGGTTCCGGGCAGACTTCTGCCACAAGCCAGACCTAACCTCGTGTCTAAGAATATTTTAGTTATGCCTACGACCTCTCACATTAGACTAGCAGTTTGCGGTTGCTGGTTAAGCCGGTTGGGTCCAGGCAGGCTTCTACCGCAAACATGAGTCTAATCTCGTATCTCAGCATTTTTATTTTAACCAGTTTATTCCATTATAAATTATACAAATATCAGACTAATTATGTTAATTTAACAGATTTGACTTCTTTTCAAGTCGCAACAGATTAAACAAATTAACATGTTTTACACAAATTACAATCATTCAGCTTTTCAACAGATTTAGCAGCTCAGGCGGTTCAACAGATTTAGCAGATTATGCAACTCAACAGATTTAGCAGATTAGGCAAAATTAGCAGATTAGGCGATTCAACATATGTAACAGTTTGGGCAATTCAACAGATTAAATAGGTAACAGGTTTAGCAGATTAGGAAAATTTAACACAATAAGCAGATAACAGTTTTAGCCGATTTAAACATTCCTTAAAGTCTTATTCACATATCTTGCCTAATTCATAAGGTAAGCCTAAACTTATATGCCCAAATTATGGTCATAATCCACCATATAACATATGTCCCAATTTTTAGTTAAACTTGCATAGTTCAGAATATTCTCCAAAACCTTACATATAAATTATGCCAAATATAGCCATTGATTACAATGCATGTCACATATCCAAAAACCCCCCTTACTTAGGTGTATTCACACTTAATAATTATCCAATCTTAATATGGATCTTTACACCTAAGTTAAATGCAAATTAATTCTTTTTTTTTTTCAAATTTCAGACTATAATATATATAGTATGTCCATATCTAGATCTTGAATTACAACTTGTACTATGCATCCAAATCAGTTACATGTTCACAGTTAAACTTTACGCCACAATTCCCAAGTCATATGTCCAATATTCTTTACGCCTCAAAACTCAAGACATATGTTAAATACACCTTATGTTTTAAATAAAACATGCCCAATTACATGTCTCAGATTTATGTTCTAAGTTCAACCTATGTTCTTTATGTTCTAGGTCACAATAATCCTCTCCTTCCAAGTCATAGATCGTCTTAAATAATATGCCTCAAATTTATGTCCAGAATTACAACATGCGTTGTATCCTCAAATTAGTTACAAATCAATTATGCCCAAATATGCCTCATTCAATATTCTTTCCAAATTTAGCGTTTATGCGTTCATCTCTTATGAGATCTGGCTCTGGCTCGTGGTAGCCTGGCTATCAAACAAAAAGAAAGAAAGGAGGAAGAAATACATAACAAACAGAATAATAAAACAGAGAAACAGATCTGATAAATAGAAAAAGGGCATAATCTCAGATTCAGTTTTATAATTATGTCAAGATCATGATTAAAATTCATATCGGAAAATAACTGCACTTGCCTTGATTGGATTATAGAAGAAGAGTTGCAGTAGTTCTCTTTTAATCTTATTCAGATTTGGAAGAAGATGCACTAGTTCTAGTTTTGATCCCAGCAGAGTAGCGATGCCATTATTTTATTTATTTATTATAGAGGCAGAGTATAGGCAGAATGAAATTGTGTGGAGAGAAAGTGAGGTTTGGGGGTGTTTTTATAGGAGAATAGGGTGATTTAGAGCCTTCAGATGAGTCCATAAGTCATCAGAACCACCCAGCTCGAAGATAGGTCATCCAGCCACTCAGAAGAAGACACGTCATCACAGAACACTCCAGAATTCTGTGCTGGATCGGTATGGGCACACTTGGCAGTTGCGCTAGTGTATTTTTTACTGGCACACTTCACAAGTGCGCCAGTGTATTTTGGCTTGTTTCCGGTTTTTCTGCCTAACTTTGTTCGTCCATATCTTCTTCATACGGTATCCGTTTTACGCAAACTCGGACTCTATCTCAAGCAGAATTTCGAGACGAACGCAATGGCGCAACCAGTTTCCCTTAATTCTTCTCCTAAAAATTAAGTATATTTTAATTTGTTACTTATACGTTCATAGAAAATACGGGGTGTTACAGCTTCCCTCCCATAGCACGGAAGTCTTTGCAGATCTTTGCGAAATTATCTGCCTTTGGAGGGGGAGGAGGAGGAATGACTGGTGCAGTTGAGGGAGGAACGTTTCCTTGGCCTTCCGCAGGCGTCGTGGCCTCCAGATAACTATGTAACCATCCGGGTATCGTAACGCCCTCTGGGATATTAGGAATGTTTGGTTCCCCAGACATGCTGAAAAGAAAAAGGAAGAAATTCAGACAAAGGATCTAAGATAGTACATATGGCTTTTTAGGGAATGTTTTTCAAAATAGACTTTTCTTTTTGAAAATGCTTTCTTTTAAAACCGATTTTTGAAAATATTTTTTCAAAAACTTTTATCTAATCTGGTAACCTTCAGCTCTGATACCAAGTGTGACACTCCACGTCCATTAATGTCACTCACAAAAGGAATGCATTATGTTCTGTGAAGCGTTATAGTAAGCCGAATGGAAATATTACAAGACAGACATATATAATAACAGCGGAATAAAACTTTATTTATCATAAGATACGGTGGTCCCAAAAAAACATTACATGTCCGAAACATAAAAGCCCATTATAACATAAACGCCACTGTCTTGTACTTCAAAAATATTAGAGTACATATAGGAAAAAAAAATCCCCAAAAATAGAATACAGCCATAGCAACAAGGATAGGAGCTTGAGCCATAAAAAACAGCAGCTCTAGAAAAAAGTAAGAAGAATCACGATCAAGTCTGAGTGCTTCATCCCTGAGAACCTGGAGGGAGGGGGAACGGAAGAAAGAAGGATAAACAAAAAAGGGTTAGACATAAAGCCTGACGAGTCTAGTTACTTTTAGCAAGTAAATAAATAAAAGTAGCATGACAGGCATATAAAGTGGATAGGAGAGATTACTATATAATAGACAGGTGTGACAAGGTAGACAGGATAAGGTGTATATGCTTCTAATGATTACTCTGCACTATTACTAGTATATCCAGAAAGAGATGATCCCTTCCGCTATAAGGTGGTAGACTTAGGCATACGTCCAAGTGTACCCTAACTACTACCCTAATCGATCAGCTCCCTAATCCGCGTAGATACTCTGTGTCGGCCCCACCGCAGGATGTATCACGTCCTAAAGTGGCAACCCCTCGCTGATATGCACAGCCCCATATCTACAGGTGTCACGGTTGTATTATCCCCCTTTGCTCGGCTTATGCACGCACATGCCCCGATCGGTTTGCGACACCCACACCGTCCTCCACGTTTGGATCTCTTACAATCAGTCCAGTAAGCGTGCCCCTTCTCCGACCTAGTACAGAGTACATGTTTGATACTGACTCCGGGTTACTGGATGAAATGGGTTCCACACAATATGATACAAGCTCTCCCTCTTGCCTTTTATCCCCCACTAGGTTTTCACTGACTATGTATACCACTAGGTGTCTTTAATTACATAGCCCTATTCATTTCTATCAGTTATGCTTACCCTAAAAGGTGTCTTTAATTACGTAACTTTATTACTCCCACCGGTCATGTATACCACCAGGTGTCTTTAATTATATAACCTTATCGGGTTAAGTTTGTGGGCCTATATGTAAATATTACCCACCTCCTCCAGAATTGCTTAACCCATCCACTGTCCAATCAATTTTACTTAACCCTAACTTTAGTTCATATTCATACAATCCCTTATGGATTAGATTAGGTTAAGTAGTCCAATTTATTACCATTTCCATTTATGGTTTATAATGGGCTAGATCTCCCACATTAGGCCTGCAACTTGTGGATGTTGGATATGCCAGTCGGGTTCGGGCAGTCTTATTCCACAAGTTGGGCCTAACCTCGTGTCCTAGCCCAATTCGTATTTGCGCACTTAGACCTCTCATACTAGGTTCAACATTAGTGGCTGCTGGATATGTCGGTCGGGTCCAGGCAGAATTCCACCACTTATGCAACCTAACCTCGTATCATAAGTGCAATTTCAATTTCTAATTGTAATTATTAAACATTCCAATTTTATCCAATTCTTACCTATGTCTTTATAGGTGATTATGTTCCCACTTTCCCCTTTTTGAATTGTATGTCCAATTAATTATACCTATGCCTTATTAGGTATTTATGCCCATTAACCCAATTATTGAATTATACGTCCAACTCAAGTTAATATTCTATGCCAATATTAACCTTTTTCCCTCCCCGTTCCCTAACTAGCGCATTCACATAATTTACGGCATGTATATGCTAAATAATAGCCTAATCATAAACTATAAAAAGGGAAGGTAATGGAAATATGACAAAGGTGAATGTTCTATCATAACTAGCATAAACAAATACTAACATGGTGAACATATAAGCATAGATTTAATGAACTTGTGGTAGTTAACTAGTTGTAACATAGCAAAGGTGATAAGATGAACAAGACAAGATCTAAATTTAATTTAGATGTCCAACATTTAATCATAAATCTAATGAACTTGAGGCAGATGACTAGTTGTAACATAGCAAAGGTGATAAGATGAACATGGCCACGAGTGGACACCCAAACACCCTAGATCGACCCCTGGGTCGACCCAGCAGGACTCGGGTCGACCCCTAAAATGGGGCGGTTGGTCTATACCCCCTCCCGATTCATTGTTTTGAATTTTTTTGAATATTTATTTATTTAATTTTTGTATATCTGTATTATATTTTTCTCATCTGCATACAAACTTCAAGGCTTAATAACTTCTTCATACGGTGTCCGTTTTACGCAGATCAAATGTCTACCTTGACCAAAATTTCGAGACGAACGTAGTGGTACAATATGTTTTACTTTATCCGTAGTATTTAATTAAGTTATCACATTATATTCATTATATAATGTTGTTAAAATGTCTAAATTTTTTGGGGTGTTACAGTTTGGATGATTACCGATGTCTTGATTGAGTTGTACACCCGAGACAATGTAATATGCGGTGATCCACTAGACGTAGTTGGAGATTGACGTGATATGCGAGGACCTCTCTCCTGTATTGGACATATGAGACGAGGAATAAGATGCCTCCGGTTTCGTTCAGACCCAGAACGAAATTGTGAACGGATGTGTGTCTAACATTGGATTTCATTCTGTGTGACTGATTTCTATTAAATATATATCTGTTTGGTGGCGGAGAATCTATTCTCTTGCTCAACACTCTTCACAGAGACATATGATCTTAGAGGTTATATATTGATAGACATCAGTCGTGTGGCATGAATTGCCAATGTGGCATGTTGAGATGCAAATGATCAAGGTTTTTGTTGAAAAGCAGAATCTTGTGGTTGATGATCAAAGCACTGCTTTAATTATCATAGCTTTGTGCATAACGTTAATTCACGAGCCTCACACCTGGTATGAGTCGGAAACGAGATCGTGACCGCTGTGAGTGCACGACGTTTCTTTCTAGCTAGAAGTGATGTCATGGTATGGAGCCCAGACATTTTTACTTATCTGGATGATGGATTGCGATGCGCCTAGGATATTGGTCACTACTGGCCAACTAATAGGCCCGATAGGACCGGGAAACATGTGTACAGGAATAACTAATCCTCTAACATAAGTGTGGACTGACCCTAAAGATCCAAGGGTTGCAGAGTATGTAATCCTTAGGCATTTGCCAGAGTGACTCGAGTCGGAAGGAGCCATCCCTTGCCTTTACCATGATCGAAATCCAATTTCCAATACAAAATTACGGATTTGATTGTAAATCTATGTATGGCGACATAGTATACGGTAGCTATGTCGTCTAGGATTGATACATTTACATCGAAAGTGTTTTAAACTGATTAGACACTAGTAATAATGTCAAATGATTTTTGTTTTATACGTACCAAGCATGTTTGGCCATTATAAGGTAAAACTCTATCCTACGGCTTGCGTTGCATTGTGTGATGAGACTTGAATCTTATAATAGCGTCATTTTGCCAAAAAAAGCATCGCGCTATTGGTTTTATGCACTGGTATCCTTGGGGAGAAACCCGTTCCGTGTTATACGGCGTGGTCCTTTGATTTACTCTATTTTAAAGTAAAGTTTTAAATAACTATTTTAATTCTCACACCAGTCCCATGACTGACTCGGAGTTTATTGTTTTAATCTAAACTCTGGGTGCCCATATTTCCACACGGGCAGCCAGTAGTTTTGGTTTCCGTAGATACTTCTTTTCACAGGATCCTGGATTACAACTAGAGCTATATTCGGAAAGCTGTGTATCCGTATATCTCTTTCAGTTGCGGTTATTGATGATTTTCGCTGTACATTATATTTATGTATATATTTTCCGCTGTTATGTAATTAAATCTTTGATATTTTTCTGCTGTAAATTATTTGAACTCTGATATATCCTTGTACTCTAATGTAATTGTTTTAATAGCAATGAAATGTTCTAGGCTTTATGTTCTGATGCGTTTTGTTCTCAAAGCAATCCTGGCTTTCCCGTATCGGGGAATTTCGGGTCATTTCATTGTGGTATCAGAGCTTTGGTTTTACAAAGTTTGAGAACAAGACACGTTAGAACCAAACAAAAAATTCATCAGAGATAGGATTAGTAACATCCTATGAGAATAACTCGTTAGAGATAGGATCTGTAGTATCCTAGAATGAGTTCGAAGAGTATTATTTATAAAAACAAATTTAGTTTTGAAAATTTATATCTTATTATACGTATTTGAGTATTTTAATTTATATTTATTTTGGACTATCAAGTATATGAAGATTTTGCATATACGTGTCATGAACGTTGGTACAAAGTCTCAAATATACTGAATGGATATAGAATCACACTATAGTCGCCCGGAGTCGATACTGATGATGACCATGGCATCATCGGTATTTATGTTCGAGTTTCAAAAGTGGGATGTCTATATATTTCCAATTGACTGGCATGAGAACCAAAACTTAGATAGGGTTTATTGTTGTGGTTTGACATAAAAAATATGATTCTTGAGTATATTAAAGTTATATATTTGAAAAGCTAATAAACTAATTGATTGCTGGTTGTGTTGTATGATTATTAGTTCAACTAATTAAAATATTGGAATGATCAAACTAATATGCGAATGGAAGGTAAAATTTAGCCAAATCGAATCAAATGTAGAACTGAATTGAAAATTGATTGAAATTACATACATAGACATGTATATATATGTTGTACAGGTTATTGGGTAGACGCTAAGAAGAGGAATAAAATTGTATGCCCGACAAATAGGTACACATTTACTGTATTTACTGGATTTTGATGATTTTATGAGCCGCTTGGCTTTTTCCTTTTCTTTTGGATTGCTGAGAGCCCCGTGAGGCAAGTTGTGGTTTTACCGATCAGCCCGTACAAAGGAGGCTATGGCAGAATTTTTCGAAAATTTAGGGCATTAGCCAAATTTTTGAGAAATTAGAAAATTCTTAGAAACTGAAAAGTTGAAGAATGAAAGCCAGAATGAAAGTTGAGTTGGTTAGTTAAACAACTTTCAGCTCCGTTCCATTTCGAGGATGAAAAGATTTTAAGTGGCAGAGATTGTAACAACTCGGAAATAACGACTAAAAATTTATTTAAATCGTAGTTAGAACGTATAAATTTATTTTAATTATAAAACGAACTTGAAATGGCGCAGTAGTTTGAAAATTCGATTATAAATTTCAATTGAATGTATTGAATTCAAAATAAATCGGATTTTAGTGAAACAAGAAATATTTGAATCTGTTTAGCTATATTTTTCTAACGAATGTAAGAAACTGATATTTCACTTTATAAATTGAAAGTTAAGTCTAGTTTAAAATTAGAAACAATTGCTAAGGATTTAAATATATTTTTAATATAATATATAACCCTTAAAAATAGTCATTTTGCAAACGACCTCCGTTTTTTATGAAACCACTTTTGTTGGATCTTGAATGTCAAATTATTGTTAGGTTTCAAATTTTATAATTTTTAGAATTAATATGTGAGCGTGATGAATTTAAATGTGTTTGGTAATTGAATTTAATCAACGGGAAAAAGGCCATTTTTCAAACGGCCTCCAAATTCGATGAAATTAGTTTTGTTAGGACCATATCATCAAAACATAGCTGGATTTGTTTTTCTGTAATTTGGACTCAGTTTGTGTCCCCGGTAAATTAAAATGTACGTTTAAATTCAATATATATTGATTTGTATTTTAATTTTGACGAAAACTGATCAAAACGATAGAATTGGCTTACGAAACATATCCCATTGTGTTCGGAATGGGGGTATTTAGCTAGGGGCGACATTTTTTTGGAATTAAATTAGAAATAATAATAATATATAAATAGCCCCAAAATAAAACCCTAGCGCTAATTTCTTCAGACCCATCCGCCGTCGGTTATGAATTGAAGGCCACCGAGCTCCAGATTTCTTACTCTCCTATCTCTTAATCCACCAACTAATTTCATGAACTTTCGAAGCAAACCCATAGATCTACATAAGATCTTTAATTTCAACGGTAGTGATGAGTTTTCATAGCGAGTGGCTCTCGAATTTCGAGCTATAAGGTTTCGTTGTCGCATGGGTTTTGCGTGGCGTAGGGGGGTGGGGTGCGAGCTGCACGTGCTTGGTGGTGGGTGGTGGCTCATGTCGAGGTGTTTCCGGTAGGAGGCGGCGATCAGGGTCCGATGTGGCAAGTTGGGTGTAGCGGTGGGGTTTTCACAATGAGGATGGGTTACGGTGTTCGAGTTTATCCAGGAAGAAGGCGGCCCAAAATTTTCAAGGGTTAATTCCCAAATTGTTTAATTAATTTTAATTTATGTAATTAAATGCAAATAATATCACATCTTCTTCATACGAGGTCTAAATCTGACAATTTCAATTGCGTTGAATTCGCAACAACGAACAACATGGAACTGACTAGAACTGAAACGAGCTAGTTAGGATTTAAGGCAAATTTAAACCCGAACCGTACCAAATCCTCAATAAAGACTAATAGAGTGGAAACAAAAGTGAAAACTCCTTCTCACTAAATTATTTTTTATCATGTTATTGTATTCATATATAAAAATATATAGAATTGCCAGTGTAGATTTTTATCAGTTTTAAATATTATAAATTGTATATGGTGCCTGTTAGCTCACCTCCCTCGTCCACAGACCATGGATGATTTATTTGATTGTATTGTGTTTTGTTTGTGATGTTGAGATGATTAACATATTAAAAATAATGTTAATATTAATGTGGTAGTTGAAATTAAATTATAAATATCCATTTATAATTTAAACAGTAAAATTGGCTAAGTAGAAAAATAATTCAAACCGAATTAGAATTGGTTAAATTTATTAACCAATGATTTATTTAAACAGACTGTTGTTGTTTGAAAACCCCACACGGGTATTGGAATGATATTTGACATACACTGATCCCAATATTTAGTTGTATGTCAATCGATGGGTTGACAGACTGTGATAAGCGTTATTTAACTATTCAACGCTTATGCACTAGTAAATTGCACTTGGGTTGACAGACAGTGATAAGCGTTATTTAACTATTTAACGCTTATACAGTAGTAAATTGCACTTTGGATGATGTTTGAATGGTTAATGATTATTTATCATTATGGTTGAATACATGCAATGTATGAAATCCATATAACTGAAATTATATAGTAATTGATTAAGTCGCATTCCGATTTAGAAATAAAGAATATTATAAAATTATGAATATTTTAAATTAATATTCAGTGATTAATTAAAATACGATTTTGATGTCCGATTTTGGATGGACACGGAAATATTGGAATATATAAAGTCGAATAAGCAAATATTCGCCAATTTAACCCAAACGGGTTTATAACGAATATCGAAAAGAATTAATTTCAAAATCAGATATTTTGAAAATCATTCTAATATTATAATGATATGGAATATTCAATTTTGATTAAAAATTGAATATGAAGTTGAAATCGTTTTGAAACGAATTTATAAAATATGTTTTAAATGTAGATCGATTATATATATATATATATATATATATATATATATATATATGATGGTTTGAATAGAACGCGCCATTAACTTCAAATGAACGTAACGGGAGATCCGACAGTCAGACTCGAAAAGAGATTTCCAATAATTATAAGAGATTTGAAATCTAACGGTTGGATTTGAAATTATGTCCAAATCAATTTCAGAAAAGGTCGCTATGGATGCTGTTCGGTGGCCGTTATTGGAAACGAATTGTAAGGGCCTGAATAAATTTAGTAAAAATATGGAAAAATTATGTAAAATCAAAATTAATAATTTGGAAAGATTTTGGATGAAAAATTCCAAGTTTGAAAAGATAAAAATATTTTTTATCGAAATGAACTAGTAATTAACTAAAATAATAATCCAATGGTTTTTAAATTAATAAATTGGATTTAAAAAAGGGGTTTAAAATTACCAAAGTTTTCCAACGTAAGAATGGGAATGGATTTGAGTGGAAATAACCTTTGGAATATTTCGATATTGGATTCCGTGATTATACGGATATTATGGAGGAATTTGGAAGATACAGATATCGTTATTCTCAAAACGATATCAGTTAGTTTCAGAATTTGATATTGAATATAAGCCGGTATTATTTTCTATTCAGAGCCTTGTATTTAATATCAAGTTAGATTTTGGGTCTGTCGTGAATGGCGTCTTTAGTAACACTGTTCTTAAACCCCGTGTGAAAAGAATAATTCTTTTAATTAAGATTATTAGAGTATCCAGTCATATTTAGTAATTGGAATAAAATGAAATGTGACTTTGGGTTTATTGTGAACTGTGTTTTTAACGACATTCGTTCTTTAACCGGTTAACAGTGAAATGTGATTTGGAATATATAAATCTTTTATTAAGATTTAATGGAAAATTTCCAAATTAAAGTTTTCCAATTTAATATATTAAATTGGAATTGAATGGAATTCGATTTAGTGATAATCGAAGTGAGCTTCTGTGGAGGAAGACTATTGCTATATATGGAATTGAAAAGGCTTAACCGTTATTTCATTTACATTATTAGTCGGATACAGAAATTTAAATCGATTATATATATCAATCTGTTTTCCATGAAGATTCCATAATTAATGGAATGTGGTTTTGGATTTATTGTGAACTGTATTTTAAATGACATTGGTTCTTTAACCCATTTAAAGACAGGATTACATGTCTAACATTGTATTTCGAACTATATTGTTGATCTCTGCTAAATATATATCCGTTTGGTGGCGGAGAATTTATTCTCTTGCTTAACACCCTTTTCTGAGACGTATGAGCTTTGAGGTTATATATTGGCAGAAATCAGTGGTACGGTGTAGATAGTCGATGTGGCATGTTTGTGTTTCCAATGTTAAATAATCATTAAATAATGATTGTTTGAAGAATAAAACTAAGTGGAGTTTTAATGAATCTTTAATTAGATTGAAATGTGAAGGTGATGATTTAATTATCAAATTTGGGAAATGATCGAGAATGGAGTACCACCAGTTTTACTCCAGGCGATAGTTAAATCTTTAATTAGATTTGAACGAGAAATGGTAGTTAATTTTACCGATAACACCATGGTGTTAGATATGGGGTATTACCAGTTTTGCTCCATGGGACAAATAGGTTGGGATTGGGGAATAAAACAAATGATTACTTCGGTAAGGTTCGCTAGTCCCGACTAGTTTGGACAACCTTAATTTGGTTTAAATTGTGAAAAGAATATTTGAATAAAAGAGTATTCTTGATTGGAATGAGGCGTATGTTGTGTTTTTGTAGCACTTGATTATAAGATACATGAATTATTCGGAAAGGTCGAGTTTATACCCATTTTGAATAATTGATTCGACGATAAGTCAACGATGAAGATGGTGGTTGAAGACCAAAGATTTTCACATCGTTTGGATGATTACTGATGTCTTGATTGGGTTGTACACCCGAGACAAGGTAATAAGTGGTGAATGTCCAGACGTACTTGGAGATCGATGCGATGTGCGGGGATCTCTCTCATGTATTGGACATCTGGGACGAGGATTAAAGTGCCTCCGGTTTTGTTCAGGCCAAGAACGAACTTGTGAATGGATGTGTGTCAGACGTTGGATTTCATTCTATGTGATTGATTTCAATTAAATATATATATGTTTGGTGGCGGAGAATTTATTCTCTTGCTTAACACTCTTCTCTGTGACATATGAGCTTAGAGGTTATATATTGATAGACATCAGTCGTATGGCATGAATTGCCAGTGTGGCATGCTGAAATGCAAATGATCAAGGCTTTTGTTGAAAAGCAGAGTCTTGTGGTTGATGATCAAAGACAGCTTTAATTAGCATAGCTTTGTGTATAGCGTTAATTCACGAGCCTCACACCGGTATGAGTAAGAAATGGGATCATGACTGCTGGGAGTGCACGACGGTTCTTTCTAGCTAGAAGTGGAGTCATGGTATGGAGCCCATACATTTTTACTTATGCGGATGATGGATTGCGAGGCGCCTCGGATATTGGTCGTTACTGGCCAAGCGATAGGTCCAATAGAACCGGGAAACGTGTGTTCAGGAATAACTAATCCACTAATGAAAGTGTGGACCGGCCCTGAAGATCCAAGGGTTGCCCAGAGTGTAATCCTGAGGCATTTGTTAGAGTGTCTCGAATCGGAAGGAGCCATCCCTTGCCTTGACTCATGATGGAAATACAATTTCCAATACTAAATTACGAGTTTGATTATAAACCTATATATGGCGCCATAGTATATGGTAGCTATGCCGTCTAGGATTGGTACATTTACATTGAAAGTGTTTTAAACTATTTAGACACTAGTAATAATATCAAATGATTTTTGTTTTATACGTACTAAGTATGTATGGCCATTATAAGGTAAAACTCTATCCTCCGGCTTGTGTTGCATTGTGTGATGGGATCTGAGTCTTATAATGGCCTCATTTTTCCAAAAAGCATTGCTCTGTTATTTTTATGCACGCGTATTCTTGGGAGAAAACCCATTCTGTGTTATACGGCGTGGTCCCTTGATTTACACTATTTTAAAGTAAAGTTTTAAATAACTATTTTAGTTCTCACACCAGTTCTATGACTGACTCGGAGTTTATTGTTTTAACCAAAACTCTGGGTGCCCGTATTTCCAAAGTGGCAGCTAGTAGTTTTGGTTTCCGCAGATACTTCTTTTCACAGGATCCTGGATTACAGCAGGAGCTATATTCGGAAAGCTTTGTATCCGTATATGTCTTTCAGTTGCGGTTGTAGACAATTTCCGCTGTACATTATATTTATTTATATAATTTCCGTTGTTATGTAATTAAATCTTTGATATTTTTCTGCTGTAAATTATTTGAGCTCTGATATATCCTTGTACTCTGATGTAATTGTTGTAATAACAATGAAATGTTGTGGTGTTTATGTTCTGATGCGTCGCGTTCTCAAAGCTGTCCGGGCTTTCCCGTATCGTGGAATTTCGTGTCGTTTTAATTGTATTGGGATAATTATCATTGATGTACCTATTACTGCATGAGACTTGTTGTTACCGCCATTTATGACAGTTTTTGTTATATGTACATCTATTTTAAGTTATTATAATTTATCACGTTCGCTTTGTGAGATTCTTATTTTGTTTTAGTAAGCTTTGTTATATCTGTTATACTATTTCCTTATAGGAATCAACAATCCGTTTAGAATGGCTCTAAGTTTCGATTGGTCTTTTTAGGTCGAAATTTACGTCCATTCCCGACAGGTTGTTACATTTGGTATCGGAGCATAGCTTACTCAATTACGGGAAATATATGCGTATGAGACACGTACTTGTTATTTTAAAAAAAAGGATTTTCAAAAGTTTTACTATATATATATATATTTAAAGTATGCATATCTTTGGAAAATACAATCAGTCGGTCCTTCTAGGAAAGGATTAACCTAAATTTCTAGAAAACTCCTAGAAGTCATACAGTGATTCAGTAGCTCCCTGATCAATTTAGAAGCATATAAGAACAGAAGGGATGTAAGAGCTCCAAAGTTGGAAAAGTGAAAAGGAATGGAAATCCGTAATTTAATAGGTAGTTAATGAGAATAAATTGGTGACTTAATTATCATTCATGGTAAAGATAAGGGAGAAATAAATGAAAATAATTCGAGATAGGTATCTTTAGGATAACCATTAATAAGAATAACTCAATGTCCATAGCATAAGGATGTACTAGGTTTTATGAGATGCAAAAGAATATCTTATGTTTAATGGAATAATTTAAAGTATTAGTAAATATGGAATTTGAAATTCAAAAGTGCATTAAATGGCCAATAAGAGAAAAGATATTCAAAATGAAAAATATTAAGGATGCAATTAAGGCCATTTAAATGTCCATAAGAATGAGTGTTGTTTAATGGATAAAATGGCATTAAGGACTTTTATAATGATAATAATTAGTAATATCAAAAATAGAAAAAAAATAGGAACACAGAAGAAAGGATTTAATAAAAGAAATAGACTTCCACAAAATAGTGTGTCAGAAGGGTTAGACAAAAAATCAAAAATATTAAGAACCTATCAAAGTAATTTTTGGCACTCTTATATTAATTGAAAAAGGAATTTTGAACATAGGCTCAAGATACATAATAATTCCATTAAGGAAAGAAAATTGGATATCTGGTTTTTGAGAAAATAAATGTTTTTGAGGAGATCGAAATGTTTACTGATTCTTCTGTTAGATAAACTATAATTTAAACTTTAAGGAAAGCAGAAGACGAATTCCTTAATTGAAGAATAATAGTAAACGTTTTCAGTTATGAGCCTTAAAAGATAGAAACTTAAGTTTCAAGCAGTAAACAATCATAATGGTATATTTATAATTGTCATTACCTTCGTAATAGGATTCTTTTCTTAAAAATCCTATATACACTATGACAATAAATTTGATGTTCAATTTGAAATAAAAAGGAGAAAGAAGACATATAAAAGTTTGGTAGGATAAACATCATAAATATACACATTTGAGAGAGAGAGAGAGAGAGAGAGAGAGTGGATAGTAAATTTATTTACTAAAATTTGGATAAAATTTGAAATAGTAAAAAAAATGGTAAATGACTACTCCAAGAAATTAATTTAGTAATTTTAATTTATTAACTTAATTTTTTGTAGAAGTACCCTCATTGGGCAAACAAAGTGTAATGAGTGATTAAAAATTTCCTAACTTCAAACGCGCATTACTAAGAAATTTGATACGAGTATATGTGCATGACAATAAAGATTTTTAGACTGTACTACTAATGTATATGCTGTCTTGGGTTAGTGTTTTAAAACATATTTTGGCAATAACAACATAAATAGAGAATGTAGACATAAATGTGTTAAATAGGCTAATTACTTCCCAATTTAACATTGAATTATTAAAGACTTGTTTTCTAATAAAAAGAAGCATTTACCCAAAAAAATAATTGTCATTCTGAAGAACACTAAAGATTGACATTCAGAATACAAATAAAAGGCAAGTGTTAAAATGAGAAAGGTTATAATTTTAAAAAAATGGAACATTTATTTGAAACGTTTGGTAAAGGAGTATTATGCTTTATTATTTAAAGGTTGAGTAATGCCTCAAAAGTGCTATTGTGTGAAGTAATAAGGCATTTTGAAAATTTTAGTAATAAATGTTACTAGACCTTTTCGGATACTTAATTTTTGCATAATTCAATCTTGGATATTAATTGAGATTCTATTTTCTATAATAGAATGAACAATTGTTTTATGGTTTAATTGTCAAGAATAATCCCAAGTTCAAGTGTCTTCCCATAATAATCCGAAGTTTGGATTATTTCCCAAGTTTTTGGGTCCCTTCCCAAATTGATCCCATTTTCTTGGTGACTATTATAGCCAGTTTCAGCCCTATCCCTCTCAAGTGAGAAGCATGGCCTCACTCATTCCATCCAACATTCTATCTTCCCCTTTCTTCCCTCCAACTTCTCGTAGGTCAATAATCAACACCTCCGCTCTACCCACCGACCTCCCTACCTCCTCCATCGCCGTCACTTCCTCCGCCGCCATTGCTGCAGCCATCTCCTTCACCGATCCAGAATGCCGCCGTCGACAGTAGCCAAGACCTTTTTTCAAAAACCACAAGACGTACAACAACATTAGAAGTGGGAAGCTATAACGACCCAAATTGCCGTACTATCTAAGTTGACTAAATACACCACACGTCCAACCCAAATTGCACATAAATACGAATCATTATGAAATAAAGAATAAAAAAGATAGAAGAAGAACAGAAACAACAACACAGAATCTCACATCGCAGCAGAATAAAATATAATATATATACAACTTTTGGAATACAAAATTTTTACTATATAAACATATCTTTATCAGAGTACAACACTTACAATACGGCAGAAATAACAATAACTAGATAACGCTGAATACTCCTGCTCCAAGCTCCTCCAAGTATCTGCAAACGCCTGAACTACTTGACTGCCTGTAAATATTTGGGCACCCAAGAGTTTAGGGTAAAAAAAACAAAATAAACTCCGGGTCTGTCATGGGACTGGTGTTAGTAAACAATTTAAAATAGTTTGAAAACATAAACGATATCTCATAAGACCATGCCATATAACATGGAACGAGTTTTTCCCTTATGAGAATCCAAAACACTTATTTCAACTTTCAAAAATCCTTTTGAAAGAAACGATAATCTTTATATCAAAACTCTTTTGATATTATAATAGTGTTTATCAAATAAATAACAACCTAATGGAACGTTTATATCTCACACTCCACATATATAATATACAATCACCAACGATTGGAATCAACAACTATTTTCCCGAATGGGACATCATCGATAGATTTAAGAAGGAAATAATTTTTTCCCTAGATAAGTGATAATACACGCTAATTGGGAGCTACCCACTTAGCCATGTTGCCTTCCCAATTTTTTTTCATTTCCCGGTTGTTGAGGCCTGAAGCTACGATTACTTACCATTCATTGATAGCACAATCACTATGAATGCCATATTGTCAGATCCTTTAATCATTAATTGATTTGCACAAATATATTCTGGATATTATGCTAAGAGAATAAATTCTCCGCCAACATATATATTTATACAGACCAACATATGCGATTATTGGAAATACTCTATCAGACATTCGTCCATACAACTTCATTCCGGGACTGAACGAAACCGAAGGCACAATTTCCATTAATCCATCTTAGGCAATTAATACAAAAATACCTTGCACTTTACTCCGTCTTCAATTATCTTCATATAATCTGATTTGCGACGCTACTGCCAATACGGAATGGTTCTCGGACAATAATCCAACCGGTCTCTCCATATTGACAACAATATTAGCAAATACTTCGATAGTCGGTTATTTAACTATCGAAGAAAAACAAATATCCATTCAAAGCATCAAACAATCATTGGGCCCCTTAATTAATATTCCATTAATTAAATCACTTCTCCGTTTCCTTATCGATATTTGTTAACCAAATATTTTCAAAAATGACCTTGGCCTCTTACGCTATTTGGAAAACATTTCCATATCTCGCCTTCTTTTATTTTCTATACTTAGAAAATATCTTCTATTAATAATTGGAAACCATTCCAAGTACTTCACCCTTTTACGACCATTCATTTCTATACTTCGGAAATATTTATTATTATATTTTCAAAATTCCACTTATCTGGGTTAAAACGAATATTGTGTAAAACATTGTTACAACAACCCAAAATACTGCATTCAACTAAATCTTAGTCAAAACATTTATCTTCGCTTTTGAATCTTACTATTTATTATTGGTTAATAATGAAATCAACCAAGTTGATGTATAAATACCTCTTAGACCTTGATTGAATAACATCTGTAATAACCCAGAAATCCGAGCCAATTTGAAATTTTTATTTTGGCAATTTTAGTGAATTTTGATTATGTAAAATGAATTATTTTAAATAATAACGACAAGAAATTTATTTTGAATAGAATTCGAACGTATATATTTATTTGAATCGTCGCTAGAATATAAATATTTATTTTAAAATATAAAAGGAATTGAAAATGGCGCGGTAGTTCGATAATTCGATTTCAAAATTCAAATGAAGGTACATGATTGAAAATAAACCAGATTTTAGTGAAACAAAAAATATTCGAATCTAATTGATAATATCTTTCCAACGAATCCGAGAAATTGAAATTTCATAGCGGGGATAAAAAGATACGCCCAGTTGAAAATTCAGAATAGTCGCTATGGAATTCTGGCCCTTAAAAATAGCCATTTTGCAAACGACCTCGGTTTTCAACGAAACCACTTTTATTGGATCCGTGATGTCAAGTTATAGCTAGATTCCAAAATTCGTAATTTTTCGATTCAATATGTGAGCGTGGCAAAGGAAAACGTGTTTGACCAGTTTCAGTTGATTTTAATCGACTGGAAAATGACCATTTTTCAAACGGTCTCAGAATTTGATGAAATTAGTTTTGTTAGGACCGTATCGTCAATAAGAAGATAGAAAATATTTTTCGGGAATTTTTAGAGACTGTATGTGGCCTCGGTAAATAGAAATGTGCGTTTAAATTGAATATATAAAGATTTATGTTTTAAATTCAACGGAAACTGATCGTAACAGCCGAATTGGCTTACGACACATATCCCATTGTGTTCGGAATGGGGGTAATTAGCTGGGGGCGACAGTCGTTGAGTTTGATTCTGAGTCCGAACGAAAAGTCAACCTTGGTTGGAATTAAATGAAAAAAAAACAAATAATATAATATATATAATTCCTTTAACCCTAATACTCCTCCTATCAGAACATCAGCCCCAATTTTAAAATTAAAAACCCGCTTCCAGGTTCTCGATGCCAGCGCCGCTTCCTCCCTGGCGCCACCGCGCTGCTCCCCCGCCGGCCTCCAGGCGAGCCCCTCCGTCGATCAACCCCCCCCCCCCCCGGCTTTCTCCCTCTCGCGAGCCCAGGGTTCGAACCCTTTTCCCCAATCGAACCCCATGCTGAACTGCCGCGCCTAGCCCAGAGTCGCCCGCCACCTGACAGCTCTGGCGCACCCTCCTCTTGCTCCACCTCAGCGCGCAGCGCCCCTCCTCCCCTTCGAACAGAAAATGTTGAGTGTTTAATTTATTGGGTTTAGTTTAATTCATATAAAAAAAACCGGGTTCTTACGATTATGAATGTCCATTGTTTAACATAGATAAAGGAGGGATTTTTAATCGAAAATTTTGATTTTTCATTTATTTGAAAGCAAATAAAGATTCGATTTTTTTCTATATATGGGTTTGAAATAAAAACACGATTTCTATAGAAGTAGCGAAATAAAAATATAATTTTTATATAAGTACGATAATAAAAATATGATTTTTATTAGATAGGAAGAATAAAAATATAATTTTTATATGATGTAAAGATTAAAAATATAATTTTTATATGATGTAAAGATAAAAATATAATTTTTATATAGCAGAGGGATTATAAAAATATGGTTTTTATACAGTAAAGATTATAAAAATAGGATTTTTATATATGTTGCAGCGAAATAAAAATCTGATTTCTATAGCGTTGAAATAAAAAAAGTGATTTTTATTGATGAACAGCGTGAAAAGGATGCGTTGGAATTTCGAACAAATTCAAACCGTTCAGAAATGAAATGGAGGAGTGGATCCCAAAGGTGAGAACTCCTCCCTTTTATTTTAATTTCTAGTTGAAATATATACTAGGATGTAGACGGTGTTTAGTAGCACCCGACACCCGTCGTCCATAGACCATGGATGGCTTGTTTGTTTGATTGCTGTGTTGTGAAATTTGATTGTGTGATGTGAAATAAAATATTTTATAGTGGAAAATATTTTATAGTTAAAAATATAATTTTTAACGCGTATATGAAAAAAATATTTATAAACAAATGGACGATTTGTTTATATACACTGATTTGACTGATATTGATTGGGACGATAAATTTTACACATCGCCCAACGGCACAAATAAAATCTGTGTTTGTTGATTTGAAACCCCACACGGGTATTGGGATGAGATTTGACGTACATTAATCCCGATTGTTTAGTTGTATGTCAATCGATGGATTGACAGACTGTGTAAGCGTTAATTATTTATATTTAATGCTTATGCAGTTGTGTGGCGCACTCTGGATGATGGTTGATTATTTATCATTGCTATTACATACATGTGTTGTAGAAAATCCATATAATTAACATTATATGGTAATTGATTGGGCCTCATTCCAATTTAGAAAATAAATTCATCTGTTGAATTGATAATATATATTCATGTGTTTAATAGAAAATAAATTCATGTGTTGAATAAAAGCCGTGTTGATTAGATTGACGCCATTTTGATGTGAACAATATTTATATCAATTTTATTCATTTTTCAATGAATATTGAAGTGATTTTGAAATTCGAATTAAATTGAAATGATTTGAAATTCGAATTAAATTGAAATGAATTGAAATTCAAATGAATTGAAATTCGAATTAAATTGAAATGAATTGAAATTCGAATTAAATTGAAATGAATTGAAATTCGAATGAATTGAAATTCGAATTAAATTGAAATTGAATTGAAATCGATTTAAATGAAATTAAAACGAATTTATATTGAAAAATTCAATCTTGATTTGAATTTGAAAGGGAAATTGAAATCGTTTTGAAAACGAATTTAAAACGATTTATGAAATACGTTTTAAAAGGAAATCGACGAAGTATATATTATATATATAATATAATGGCATGAATAGAACGCGTCGCACCGAGGCAGTTCGCGAATTTTGACCATTCACTTCGAATGGATATTACGGGAGATCCGACCGTCGGATTCTCCTAAAACCGGAACTGTTGGGTTCGTATCGAAAAGAGCTTTCTAATGAATATTAGAGATTTGAAATCTAATGATTGGATTTGGAATTATGTCCAAATCAAATTTGGAAAAGGTCGCTGTAAGTGTAGTTCGATGGCCGTTAATGGAAATCGACTGTACGGGCCTTGATAAAATTATTAAAAATAGTAATAATTTGTGTAAAATCATAAGAAATGATTTGGGATGAAAAACTCCATATTTGAAAAGATAAAAGTGGATTTTTATCGAAATGAACTAGTTTTGAACTAGAATAATAATTTATTTATTTTTAAAATAAATAAATTGAATTTGAAAGGGGTTTTGAAAATAACCAGGATTTCCAATAATTGAATTGGAATGGATTTGAATCGAAATTGTCTTTGGGTATTTCGATGTTGGATTTCGTGATTATACAGATATTGTTTTGCAAATTTAAAAGATATATGTATATCGTTATTTCCAATACGATATTTGTAGGTCATAGAATTTGATATTGAATATAAGCCGATATATTTTCTATTCAGAGCCTTGTATTTAATATCAAATGGGATTTGGGTTTGTCGTGAATGGTGTCTTCATTATCACTGTTCTTAAACCCAGTTGAGAAAAAGATTAAATCTTTTTATTTAGATTTAATGAAGTGTACCAATTAAATGGTATTTAATTGGAATTGAATTTGAATTGATTTCTGGGTTTATCGTGAACGTCGTTTTAAATAACACTAGTTCTTTAACCCGATAATTAATGGAATGTGATTTTGGGTTGTCGTGAACGGTATCTTCAATAATATTGTTCTTAGACCCAACTGAGTTAAGAAAATCAGAAACTAACTGGAGATTAGTTAAGTTGAATGGTTTCTTGGGTATTGATCTGATGTTGGTTTCGGCCTTCGGGGTTAATACTTAAGGAATTGCTCATTTGTGATTTTACGGTTAAAAGCTGATAGAATGGAATGTGATTTTGGGTTTATCGTGAACCGTGTTTTAAATGACATTGATTCTTTAACCCAGTTAAAGATTAAAACTAAGTGGAGTTTTAATGAATCTTTAATTAGATTGAAAATATTGAGAATGGAGTATCACCAGTTTTGCTCCAGGCGATAGTTAGATCTTCAATTAGATTTGAACGTGAAATGCTAATTGAATTTACCGATAACACCATGGTGTTAGATATGAAGTATTACCAGTTTTACTTCATGGGATGAATAGGTTGGGGTTGGGAAATTAAAACAAATGATTATTTCGGTAAGGTTCGCTAATCCCGACTAGTTTGAAGTGATATTCAAAGGAAGATTAAAGAATAAATTTAAAAGAATTTATCTTTGATAAAATTAATGGGAACCTTTCCCTAAGAATGTGAAATTTAGAAACTAACTGTAGGTTGGCTAAGATGAATGGTTTCCTGGGTATTGATCTGATGTTGGTTTCGACCTTCGGGGTTAATACTTAGGGAATTGCTCACTTGCGATTTTACGGTTAAAAGCTGATAGAATGGAATGTGATTTTGGGTTTATCGTGAACCGTGTTTTAAATGACATTGATTCTTTAACCCAGCTAAAGATTAAAACTAAGTGGAGTTTTAATGAATCTTTAATTAGATTGAAAATATCGAGAATGGAGTATCACCAGTTTTGCTCCAGGCGATAGTTAAATCTTCAATTAGATTTGAACGTGAAATGGTAATTGAATTTACTGATAACACCATGGTGTTAGATATGAAGTATTACCAGTTTTACTTCATGGGATGAATAGGTTGGGGTTGGGAAATTAAAACAAATGATTACTTCGGTAAGGTTCGCTAATCCCGACTAGTTTGAAGTGATATTCAAAGGAAGATTAAAGAATAAATTTAAAAGAATTTATCTTTGATAAAATTAATGGGAACCTTTCCCTAAGAATGTGAAATTTAGAAACTAACTGTAGGTTGCTAAGATGAATGGTATCCTGGGTATTGATCTGATATTGGTTTCGACCTTCGGGGTTAATATTTGGGGAATTGTTCTCTTACTAATTTACGGTTAGTGACTGATTAATTGGAATGAGGCGTATGTTGTGTTTGTGTAACACTTGTTTATTATATACGCGAGTTACTCAGAAAGGCCGGGTTTACCCCATTCTGAATAACTGATTCGACGTGGTGTCGAGGATGAAGACGGTGGTCGAAGACCGGAAATCTTCACGTCGTTTGGCTGATTACTGATGATCTTGATTGGGCCGTACACCCAAGAGGAGGGAATCAGTTAGTGATCGTCCAGACGTACTTGGAAATCGATGGATATGTAGGGTACTAGGTGCCTCCAGTTTCGTTCAGACCCAGAACGGACTTGTAAATGGACTGTGTGTCTGACATTGGATATCATTCTGTGTGATTGATGGATATCAGTTTCATGGAGTGGTTTTCCTGTGTGGCATGCTAAGATGCAAATGATCAAGGCTTCTGTTGAAAAGCAGAGTCTTGTGGTTGATGATCAAAGCACGGCCTATGTGGTGGCATAGCTTTGTGTAGCGTTGATTCGCGAGCCTCACACCTCGGTTGTGAACCAAAAACGGGAGAGGACCTCAGGGAGGGCATGCGTTTCCTCCTAGATAGAAGTGACGTCAGTGGTTTTACACGCCCTGATGAGTTTAACTTATGTGGTTGTTACTGTTGCGAGGCGCCTCGGATATATCGGTGACTATGTGAAGCCGATGGAGTCATTCGTTGACTCATTTACGCCCCCAAAGGGCGGGGAAACGCAGTGTTCAGGCATTTTAATCCACATCGGTGGACCGGCCCTGACGATCCAAAGGTCACTCGAGCTCTGACCTGAGACATGGGCTAGATTGTCTCGAATCGGTAGAGGACTATCTTTTGCCTCGGTTCACAGACAGAAATCCAACTTCCAAATACGTGACTTTGCGGTTTTAATTGTAGAGCCTAGTATGGCGACATGATATATGGTACCCATGTCGCCTATGATTGATATTTATGATTGTATATAAAATCAGAAACTAACTGGAAACGAGCTAAGATGGGTGGTTTCCTGGGTATTAGTCTGATGTTGGTTTCGGCCTTCAGGATTAATACTTAGGGAATCGTTCTCTTACTAATTTACGGTTGGAGTCTGATTAAGAATTAAACATAAAATTTAGCGTATCAAGCATTCTTTGGCTAGCATAAGGTAAAACCCTATCCTCCGGCTTGCGTTGCATTGTGTGATGGGACCTTGGTCTTATAATACCTTCATTTTTTTTTTATTTAGCATTGCGCTGTTTGTTTTACGTACTGGTGTTCTTGGGAGGAAACCCGTTCCGTGTTATACGGCGTGGTCCCTTGATTTACCTAACTTTAAAATAAAGATTAATAATTGTTTTAGTTCTCATACCAGTCACATGACTGACCTGGAGTTTATTGTTTTAACCTAAACTCTGGGTGCCCTTATTTTGACACGGGCAGCTAGTAGTTTTGGTTTTGCATATTTATATTCACAGGATCGTGATTTACAGCTGGAATGATATCTGGAAAGCTCTGTATCCGTATATCTTCTTCTAGTTGTGTATTGTATTATTTTCTGCTGCTATGTAATTTATTGTAATCTCTGATATTTCCTGATGTGTAATATTTATTCATATCTGTATATTCTTGTATTCTGGTGGAATTGTTGTAATATACAATGAAATGTTCTTCTGTCTGCGTTCTTTTGTGTGTTGTTCTCGATGTATCCTCTCTTTCCTTACCGGGGAAGTTACGGGTCCTTACAACATCGTTGACATCAAAACAGACAAGACTACTTATCTCGAATAATCAACATCATATAAACCAATTACTCATTTTCAAAACATGTATACGTTTCTCTTTCTATTTATACCAGATTTAATTATAGATTTCCTTTTTGTCTATAATATTCTATTTTATGTTCGTTTCCTTATTGAATTATATATATATATATATATATATATATATATATATATATCGATAAATTGATTTCTAGTTATCAAATTTTCCTGAAAATATTCTAACTCCTTAAATTTCCAAAAAATTTCGCTAGTACCTCCTTTGTACCGGTCAATAGCTCAAACCCCAACTCGTCTCTCTAGTCCCTTTCCATTCAAAAAGAAAATAAAAAAGCCAAGCGGCTTGCCGATTTGGCGCACAAAAACCCATATGGAAGTTAAACATGTACCTTTTTGTCGGGCACACGAATTATAATCTTCATACACTTCATTCCTGTAACAACCCGGATTTTCGGAACCAATTTAAAATTTTTATTTTAGCTATTTTAATGGATTTTGAGAATTTAAAATGATTTATTTTAAATAATAACTACTAAAAATTTATTTAAATCGAAGTTAGAACGTATAAATTTATTTTAATTGTAAAGCGAGCCTGAAATGGTGCGGTAGTTTGAAATTAAATTTTAAATTTCAAATGAATGTACAGGATTCAAAATAAATTGGATTTAAGTAAAACAAGAAATATTTGAATCTATTTAATTATATCTTTCTAACGAATGTAAGAAACTGAGATTTCAAAATATAAATTGCAAGTTATGTCCAGTTTAAAATTCAAAATAGTCGCTATGGAATTTATATATATTTTTAATAATATATAGGCCTTAAGAATAACCATTTTGCAAACGAACTACGTTTTCGACGAAACCACTTTTGTTGGATCCAGAATGTCAAATTATTATTAGGTTTTAAATTTCATAGTTTTTGGATTTAATATGTGAGCGCAGTAAATTTAAATGTGTTTGGTAATTTCAATTTGAATTTAATCGACTAGAAAATGGCCATTTTTCAAACGACCTCCAAATTCGACGAAATTAGTTCTGTTAGGATCGTATTGTCAAAACATAGCTAGATTTATTTTTCTGTAATTTAAGGAGTCAGTATGTGGCCCTGGTAAATTAAAATGTATGTTTAAAATTCAATATATTGATTTATATTTTAATTTAAAGAAAAACTGAATTATAAATATATCCATTATGTCCCGAATGAGGGTATTTAGCTAGGGGCGACGGTCATTGGGTTTGATTTCGAGTTTGTAGAAATAAGCAAATAATTTTTGAATTAAAAATATTATTTAATTTATTATATATACCCTTTCATTTCAATCTAACCCTAATTTCTTGACACCGCCGCTGGTAACGATTTCAATGGCCATGAGGGTCCGAATTTTGTCCCTTAGAATTCTTCAATCCCCAAATTAATTCCTGAATCATTCAAAACAAAAGAGATTAGCGTTCCACGATCTTTCTAGTGACACCGCGATGATCGATTTTAGAGATGGATCGGGTGCGAATTTGGGCTCCAAACCCGCATCATTCGAGCTTGGATTTCGAGGTGGTGGGGCCACCGAGTTGGGCCCCACGCACGACACGGGGTGGCGTTGCTCCACCGCTTCTGGTGTCGCCTTCCGATCAAGTTATAGGGGCTCCGTTCGTCGAGCGTAGGCAGCTAGGGTTTTGGAATGGATGGGTTACGGGGTTCAGCAATATAAATGGAATGATGATGATAATAAAAACAAAAGGGGTAAAGTGATTTTTAATTAATAATTAGTTTAATTTCAAGTTTGAATTGTTCAACGTATTAAAGACCTTATCTTTGTCATACGGAATCGAACGATTTCGGATTCGTTGGAATCGCATAAAAGAGAGCCACAACATGGAACTGACTAGAATAGAAACGGAGGAAGTTAGAATTTCAGGCAAATTCGAATCCAAATTGTTCTGAAATAAGAAATAAAGACTGGCAGAGTGGAAACAAATGTGAGAACTCTTTCTCACTCAAACTATTTTCATTCAGTTATTATATCGTAGGTTGTAGACGGGGCTTAGTAGCTCTTGGCACTACTTTTTGTACAAACCATGGATGAGTCATGTGATACGATTGTGTTATGGTAAAATTGTTGGATAGAAATCGGCGATGTATGAAATTATATATGCGTTGTATAAAACATATATATGATATATATAAAATAGTCCTGATATGGAAATATTATTTGATCGATAAAATTATAATTTTTATCATATACATTCAGTATATAAAATTTTCATTCTATGGCATAATTAATTATTGGGTAAAAGTATTATTTCTAACAAATATATACGATATATAAAATTATCATTAAAAGAAATTGGAATAAATATTCATTTATAAGTCAGACGGCTTGTTTATGTACACCTATTTATCTGATACTGAATGGGACGATAAATTTTACACATCGCCCAACTGCAAAAATAATAATCAGTATTTGTTGTTTGAAAACCCCACACGGGTATTGGGATGATATTTGACATACACTAATCCCAATATTTAGTTGTATGTCAATCGATAGGCTGATAGACTGTGATGAGCGTTATTTATTTATTTTAATACTTATACAGTTGTAAATTGCACTCTGGATGATGTTTGAATAGTTGATGATATTTATCATTATTGTTGAATACATGCGATGTATGAAATCGATATAACTGAAATTATATGGTAATTTATTGAGTCGTATTCCAATTCAGAAATAAAAAATATTTTGAAATAACGAATATTTTAAAATAACTAATATTTTAAAATACTATTCAGTGAAGAATCAAAGTGTGATTTTGATGTCCGATTTTTAATGGACACGAAAATAATGAAATATGAAGTCGAGTTAAGTAGTAAACGCCATTTTAATCCGAACGGGTTTATCAATTGATTTATTCAATTTATAATGAATATCGAAAAGAATGGATTTCAAAATCAAATATTTTGAAAATATTATCATTTTAAATTTTATAATGATAAGGAATATTTAATTTTGATTTAAAATTGAAAATGAAGTTGAAATCGTTTTAAAACGAATTTATAAACGATTTATAAAATACGTTTCAAATAGAAATCGACAATATATATATCATATATATATTTAATGGTCCGAATATAATGCGATGCGCAGCGACCGTTCGCGAATTTCGACCGTTAACTTCAAATTGACGTAACGGGAGGTCCGACCGTCGGATTCTCCAAAAGCAGGAACCTTTGGGTTCGTATCAAAAAGAGTTATCCAATGAATATAAGAGATTTCATTTTGAATGATTAGATTTGGAAATATGTCCAAACGAAATTTGAAAAGGCCGCTATGGATGTAGTTCAGTGGCCGTTATTGAAAACCGACTGTACGAGCCTAAATAAAATTATTAAAAATATAGTAAAATTATGTAAAATCATAATAAATGATTTGGAAAGATTTTGGATGAAAAATTTTAGTTTTGAAATGATAAAAATATATTTTTATCGAAATGGACTAGTTAATAACTAGAATAAAAATCCAATTGTTTTTATAAATAATAAATTTGATTTGTAATGGTTTTAATATAACCAAAGTTTCCAATGTGTGAATTGGAATCGATTTGAGAAGAAATAATCTTCGGAATATTTCGATACTGGATTCCGTGATTATACGGATATTGTGGAGGAATTTGGAAGATATATATATATATATCGTTATTCCCAATATTGTATTTGTTGGTTTCAGAATTTGATATTGAATACAAGCCATATAATTTCTATTTAGAGCCTTGTATTTAATATCAAATTGGATTTTGGATTTGTCGTGAATGTTGTCTTTAATAACACTATTCTAAAAACCGATTGAGAAAAGAATAAATCTTTTAATTAAGATTTAGAGAAGTTTACCAATTAATTAATATTTAATTGGAATTGAAATTAGATTTTTGGGTTTATCGTGAACTGTGTTTTAAAGAACATTTGTTCTTTAACCCAATTAGTAGTGAAGAGATGATTTGGAATTTATAAAACTTTTTATTAAGATTTAATGGAAATTTTCCAAATAAATTTTTACAATTTAATATATTAAATTGTAATTGAATGGAAGGTGAGCTTCTGTGAATGAAGACCATTACTATATATTGAATTTAAAAGGCTTTGTCGCTATTCCTTTATATTATTAGTCTGATACAGGAATTTATATTGATTATACACTGTTATGATTTTCGTGTAGATTCCATTTTGATGGAAGATGATTTAGGTTTATCGTGAATTGTGTTTTAATTGACATTGGTTCTTTAACCCAGTTAAAAACAAGATTAATTTCTTGAAAGTTGAAAAACCATAAAGTAATGATTTATGATATTAAAACTGAATTAGAGTTTAATGAATCTTTAATTAGATTGGAATGAGAATAAGGTAATTAATTTTATCGAATTTATGAAATGATTGAGAATGGAGTACCACCAGTTTTACTCCAGGCGATAATTAAATCTTTAATTAGATTTGAACGTGAACTGGTAATTTAATTTACAGATAACACCGTGGGTGTTAGATATGGCTACCGGTTTTGCTCCATGGGATGAATAGGTTGGGATTTGAAAGATAAAATTAATGATTTCTTCAGTAAGACGATAATCTCGACTAGTTTTATAAACCTTAATTTGTTTAGAATTGTGATTTATAAAATACGTTTCAAATAGAAATCGACAATATATATATCATATATATATTTAATGGTCTGAATAGAATGCGATGCGCAGCGACCGTTCGCGAATTTCGACCGTTAACTTCAAATTGACGTGACGGGAGATCCGACCGTCGGATCCTCGCAGGAACCTTTGGGTTCGTATCAAAAAGAGTTATCCAATGAATATAAGAGATTTCATTTTGAATGATTAGATTTGGAAATATGTCCAAACCAAATTTGAAAAGGCCGCTATGGACGTAGTTCAGTGGCCGTTATTGAAAACCGACTGTACGAGCCTTAATAAAATTATTAAAAATATAGTAAAATTATGTAAAATCATAATAAATGATTTGGAAAGATTTTGGATGAAAATTTTTAGTTTTGAAATGATAAAAATATATTTTTATCGAAATGGACTAGTTAATAACTAGAATAAAAATCCAATTGTTTTTATAAATAATAAATTTGATTTGTAATGGTTTTAATATAACCAAAGTTTCCAATGTGTGAATTGGAATGGATTTGAGAAGAAATAATCTTCGGAATATTTTGATACTGGATTCCGTGATTATACAGATATTATGGAGGAATTTGGAAGATATATATATCGTTATTCCCAATACAATATTTGTTGGTTTCAGAATTTGATATTGAATACAAGCCGATATAATTTCTATTTAGAGCCTTGTATTTAATATCAAATTGGATTTTGGATTTGTCGTGAATCTTGTCTTTAATAACACTATTCTAAAACCCGATTGAGAAAAGAATAAATCTTTTAATTAAGATTTAGAGAAGTTTACCAATTAATTAATATTTAATTGGAATTGAAATTAGATTTTTGGGTTTATCGTGAACTGTGTTTTAAAGAACATTTGTTCTTTAACCCAATTAGTAGTGAAGAGATGATTTGGAATTTATAAATCTTTTTATTAAGATTTAATGGAAATTTTCCAAATAAAGTTTTCCAATTTAATATATTAAATTGTAATTGAATGGAAGGCGAGCTTCTGTGAATGAAGGCCATTACTATATATTGAATTTAAAAGGCGTTGTCGCTATTCCTTTATATTATTAGTCTGATACAGGAATTTATATTGATTATACACTGTTATGATTTCCGTGTAGATTCCATTTTGATGGAAGATGATTTAGGTTTATCGTGAATTGTGTTTTAATTGACATTGGTTATTTAACCCAGTTAAAAACAAGATTAATTTCTTGAAAGTTGAAAAACCATAAAGTAATGATTTATGATATTAAAACTGAATTAGAGTTTAATGAATCTTTAATTAGATTGGAATGAGAATAAGGTAATTAATTTTATCGAATTTATGAAATGATCGAGAATGGAGTACCACCGGTTTTACTCCAGGCGATAGTTAAATCTTTAATTAGATTTGAACGTGAACTAGTAATTTAATTTACAGATACCATGGGTGTTAGATATGGCTATCAGTTTTGCTCCACGGGATGAATAGGTTGGGATTGGAAAGATAAAATTAATGATTTCTTCAGTAAGACGATAATCTCGACTAGTTTTATAAACCTTAATTTGGTTAGAATTGTGGAAAGGTAAAACAATCTTTTGAAAATGATATCTAAAGGAAGATTAAAGAATAAATTTAAAAGAATTTATCTTTGATAAAATTAATGGTAACCTTTAACATGACCCAAACTTCCCTGTAGAGGAAAGCTCGGATTGAGTTGAGAACACGAAAAATCAGAACACAAACAGAAGAACATTTCATTGCTTATGACAACAATTTACATCAGAGTACAAGAATATACAGAGTATGAACAAATAAAATACATTTGATAAATATCAGAGATTTAAATTACATTTAAATACACAGCAATAGAAGAACAATACAAAACAAAACTGAAAGTAATACACGGATACAGAGCTTTCTGAATATCGCTTTAGCTGTAAATCAGGATCCCGTGAATATAAATCTGCAGAACCAAAACTACTAGCTGCCTATGTGGAAAATAGCTGCCCATGCAGAACCAAACCGAAAGATCATGTATTGGAAATTGGATTTCGGTCATGAATCGAGGCCAGGGATGGCTCCTCATCGCTTCGAGACCTCTAGCAAATGCCTCAGGATTCGGACGCTGGCAAATCCTTAGACATTCAGGGTCGGTCCACACATAGCTGATTAGTTATACCTGAACACACGTTTCCCGGTCCCATAGGACCTATCCATCGGCTCCGTAGAGACCGATATATCCGAGGCGCCTCGCATTCCAACAACCACACAGGTAAAAATAATATAAATGTCAAGGCTTGTAAAACGCTGACACCACCCATAGCAAGAAAGAAACGTCGTGCACTCCCTGCAGTCACGATCCCGTTTTTGACTCACACCAAGGTGTGAGGCTCGCGAGTTAACGCTATACACAAAGCTATGCCAAACAGGTCGTGCTTTGATCATCAAACCACAAGTCTCTGCTTTTCAACAGAAACCTTAATAATTTGTCACTTAGGCATGCCACACAGGCAATTCACTCCATGCGACTGATGTCTATCGATATATAATCTCTGAGCTCGTACATCTCAGAGAAGGGCGTTAAGTAAGAGAATAAATTCTCTACCGCCAAACAGATATATATTTAACAGAAATCAATCAACATAGAATAAAATCCAATGTCAGACACACTGTCCATTTACAAGGTTGTTCTGGGTCTGAACGAAACCGGAGGCACCTTATTCCGCGTCCCATATGTCCATAGAGGAAAGAGGCCCTCGCATATCCGTCGATCTCCAAGTACTTTTGGACGGTCACCACTTATTACCTTGTCTTGGGTGTACTGCATAATCAAGACATCAGTAATCATCCAAATGATGTGAAGACCTCCGGTCTTCAACCTCCGTCTTCGTCGTCGACATAACGAATCAGTTATTCAGAATGGGTATAAACCCGGCATTTCCGAATAACTCGCGTATATTATAAACAAGTGCTACACAAACATAACATACGCCTCATTCCAATTCAGAATATTCTTTTATTCAAATATTCACATCATTAGGGACTAGGTTCCCATTAATTTTATAAAAGATAATTTTTTTTAAATTTATTCTTTAATCTTCCTTTGGATTTCAAACCATATTAAGGTTTTCCAAACTAGTCGGGATTAGCGAACCACATCGAAATAATCATTTATTTTATTTCCCAATCCCAACCTATTCATCCCATGAAGCAAAACTGGTAATACTCCATATTAAACACCACAGTGTTATTGGTAAATTTAATTACCATTTCACGTTCAAATCTAATAAAGATTTAGCTATCGTCTGGAGTAAAACTGGTGGTACTCCATTTTCAATCATTTTCTTGAATTGATAATTTTAATTATCACATTCACTTTTCAATCTAATCAAAGATTCAATAAAACTCCATTTAGTTTTAAGCTTCCCAAAAATCAATATTAATGATTATTCAAAGCTAAGAAATTAATCTTATCTTTAACTGGGTTAAAGAACCAATGTCATTTAAAACACGGTTCACGATAAACCCAAAATCAAATTCCATCAGTCTCTAACCGTAAATTAGTAAGAGAACAATTCCCTGAGTATTAATCCTGAAGGCCGAAACCAACTTCAGATCTCTATCCAGAAAACCATTCAACTTAGCTAATCTCCAGTTAGTTTCTAATTTCCTTAACCACATCTGGTTTAAGAACAGTATTATTAAAGATACCATTCACGACAAACCCAAAATCTCATTTGATATTAAAAACAATGCTCTGAATAGAAAATATATCGGCTTATATTCAATATCAAATTCTGAAATCAACAAATATCGTACTGGAATAACGATATATATATCTTCCAAATTCCTCCACAACGTCCGTATAATCACGTAATCCAATATCGAAATATTCCGAAGATAATTCCGATTCAAATCCATTCCAATTCATATATTGGAAATTCTTGTTATTTTTAATACCATTTAAAATCCAATTTATTTATTTAAAAGGATTGGATTATAATTCTAGTTCATAGCTAGTTCATTTCGATAAAAATATATTTTTATCCTTTCAAATATGGAGTTTTTCATCCCAATTCTTTCCAAATCATTTATTACGATTTTACAGAAATTATTGATATTTATAATAATTTTATCAAGGTCCGTAAAGTCGATTTCCAAAAACGGTCATCGAACTGCACTTACAATGACATTTTCCAAATTTGATTTGGACATAATTCCAAATCCAACTGTCAGATTTCAAATCTCTTATATTCGTTGAAAAGCCCTTTTCGAAACGAACCCAACGGTGCCAGTTTTAAGATGATCTGACGGTCGGATCTCCCGTAACGTCTGTTCGAAGTCAATGGTCGAAATTCGTGAACTGCCGCGGAGCGGCGCTTTCTATTCAGGCCATTATATATATATATATATATATATATATATATATATATACTATTCCATCGATTTCCACTTAAAACGTATTTTATAACTCGTTTTAAATTCGTTTTCAAAACGATTTCAACTTCACATTCAATTTCAAATCAAAATTGAATATTCCATATCATCGATATATAAATGATAGTATTTTCAAAACATTAGATTTTGAAATCACTTCCTTTTCGATATTCATTATAAAAATAAATAAAACCGATATAAATATCGTTCACGTCGAAATGACGCATATCAAATCAACACGGCTTTATATATTTAAATATATTTGTGTCCATCCCAAATCGAACATCAAAATCAGATTTTGATCTTTTACTAAATATTATTTTAAAATGTTCGTTATTCTATTTTATTCAACACATGAATATATTCTTCAACACATGAATAATTTATATGGTTTATATTCAATAAAAATGATATTTTTATTGTTTAAATATTTTTATTCAACACATGAACATCTTATTTTATTCAACACATGAATATTTATTTTATTCAACACATGAATATTTATTTTTATTCAACACATGAATATTTATTTTTATTCAACACATGAATATTTATTCTTTTTCTGAATATTATTTTAAAATATTCTTTATTTTCCAAATTGGAACGAGGCCCAATCAAATACCATATAATGTTACTTATATGGATTCGATACAACACATGTATATAATAACAATAACAAGCAATCAACCATCATCCAAAGTGCATTACACAACTGCATAAGCATAAAATATAAATAATTAACGCTTACGACAGCTTGTCAACCAATCGATCGATATACCACTAAACAACTGGGATTTGTGTACGTCAATTATCAACCCAATACCCGTGTGGGGTTTCAATCAATAAACACATATTTTATTTGTGCAGTTGGGCGATGTGTAAAATTTATCGTCCCAATCCATATCAGTAAAATGAGTGTACATAAACAAATCTTCCGATTTGTTTATGAATATTTACTTTATTCATGTACACGCTAAAAATTATATTTCTAATGATAAAATATTTATTTCAACAATGAATATTTTATTTTATCCATTTTACACCACAAACAATTTTCACAACAATCAAATAAACAAGTCGTCCATGGTCTGTGGATGACGGGTGTCGGGTGCTGCTAAGCATCGTCTGCATCCTAGTATATATTTTTAACTAGAAAATAAATTAAAGTGAGAAGTTCTCACCGTGGGTTCCACTCCACCATTCTTTATTTCTAAAAGGTTTGGATTCCGTTTTGCTTCCTGTCTGTTTCATCGCCATCTGTTTCACGCGGTTTATATTAGAAATCATATTTTCAACAACGCTACTATATATAAAAAAAATCACAGTTTTATGACACTACACATATAAAAAAGATTATATTTTTATTTCGCTACATGTATATAAAAATCAAATTCTTTATTTTGCAACCACATTATAAAAATTATATTTTTATAGCGCTTTATACATAATAAAGATTATATTTTTACATCGCCTTTCAAACAATAAAGTCATATTTTTATAATGTTGTTCATATAATAAAAATCGTAATTTTATATCGCTTCTTCGTATATAAAAAATATCAACTTTTTACTTCATTGAAAATCTAAACTTCCAAAGTATAAAAATTAAAACTTTTAACATATTAAAATTCAAACTTTTATCATATAAAATTCATAGCTTTTTATACTTCAAAAATCAAAGCTTTACTTCGAAGAAAATTAATAAAACACTGGAAATAAAGACTCACAATTTCAATTGAAGGGGGGGTCTCTTGGCGCGAATCGAGGAGGCGGAGAGGAGGCGTAGGCGTCAGGTGGAGGTTGACTAGCCGGCAGCGGGCCTAGAGTAGCTGGCGGCTAGGGTTTCGTGGTGGAGGGGGTTTGGGGGGGCTGGGGCTCGCGGGCTTGGGACTTTCAGACGAGAGAGGGAGGAGGAGAGGAGAGGGGAGGTGGCGATCAGGCCTGGTGGTGGCGGCGGGGAGGGGGAAGGGATCCGCTTGTGCGGTTTTTTTTCTTTTGAAAACTGAGGGCAATGGGGAAGATAAGGGGAAGGGAGAGAGAAAGTAAGAGGGAGGATTATATAATAATATATATTTAATTATTTAATTATTTCTAAAAAGCAACTATAAAATTCAATCTCCAATCGAGACCCAACGACTGTCGTCCTCGGCTAATTACCCCCATTCCAAACGCAATGGGATATGTTTCGTAAGCCAACTCGATCATTTCGATCTGTTTTCGCTGAAATTAAAATATAAATCAATATATATTTAATTTTAATGTACATTTCTGTTTACTGGGGCCACATACAGACTCCAAAAATTCCAGAAAAATAAACCTGGCTATGTTTTGATGATACAGTCCTAACAAAACTAATTTCATCGAATTTGGGGATGGTTTGAAAAATGGCCATTTTTTGGTCGATCCAAATTGACTAAAATTGACAAAACACATTTTCTTTTGCCACGCTGACATATTGATTTAAAAAAATTGTAAAAATTTGAATCTAGCAATAACTTGACATCCGGGATCCAACAAAAGTGGTTACATCGAAAACGGAGGACATGTGCAAAATCGCCATTTTTAAGAGCTATATTTCCATAGCGACTATTCTGAATTTTCAACAGGTCATAACTTTTTATTCCCGCTATGTAATTTCAATTTATCGGATTCGTTGGAAAGATATTTTCAGATAGATTCTAATATTTTTGGTTTCACTAAAACCAGGTTTATTTTGAATCCTGTACATTCATTTGAAATTTGAAATTTGAAATTGAATTTTCAAACTACCGTGCCATTTCTAATTCCTTTTATAATTACAATAAATATTTATATTCTAATGTCGATTTAAATAAATATATATATATTTTAGTGCTATTCAAAATAAATTTCTCGTCGTTATTATTAAAAATAAATCATTTTAAATATTCAAAATTCATTTAGATTGCCAAAATAAAATGTAACAACCCGCAAAAATCAGAACCAATTTAAAATTTTTATTTTAGAAAATTTTAATGAATTTTGACAATATAAAATAATTTATTTTAAATAATAATGATCACAAATTTGATTTAAATCGAAGATAGAATGAATAATTTAATTTTAATTATAAAAAGAGTTAGAAATAGCGCGGTAGTTTGAAAAGTCAAACTTGAACTTTGACTGACCGTACAGGATGCAAAATTTAACGGATTTTAGTGAAACCAAAAATATTAGAATCTATTTTAAAATATCTTTCCAACGAATCCGAAAAATCGAAATTTCATAACGGAAATCAAAAGTTATGGCCAATTCAATTTTTAGAAAGGTCGCTATGAAATTTATAAAGGTCAAAATGCTACTTTTTGCATACGAAGGAATTTGAACTCGAAACCACTTCCATTGAGTTCAGAATGATGTTTCTACATTGAAAAACAGTAAACACTTATATATTATGAGTTTCGGGATTCATTTGTTTAAAAATGTATTTTTAATATTAAATATATTGGCCTTAAAAATATTCATTTTTCAAAAGACCTCTGTTTTCGACGAAACCACTTTTGTTGGATCCGGGATGTCAAAATATTGTTAAGTTTAATTTTTCATAATTTTTAGAATTAATTTGTGGTCGTGGCAAAAAGATTTCTGTTTTGTCAATTTATAGTAAATTTTAAACGACTTGAAAAAGACCATTTTTTTCAAATAGTCTCAGAATTCAACGAAATTAGTCTCGTTAGAACCGTATCGTCATAAGAAAGCCAAAAATATTTTTTTTTGAATTTTCTGAGGTCGTATGTGGCCCCGGCATATTTAAATGTACGGTAGAAATTAAATAATTAATTTAATATTGTATTTTCAAGTAAAACCGAAAAAACTGCTGTATATTTCGGAATTGGACCTTGGGACATAGCCCATCGCATTCAGAAGGCCTCAAAATGTTAAGATCGACAGTAAGCAGACCCAAATCCGAGAAAGTCCAAAAATCCACTTTATTTCACGAAATTCGGAATTAAACATTAAAATAATATAAAAAAATCCGAAACCCTAATTCTCTAATGGCCAGCCGCCGCCCAGAATTTGATGGCCAGAATTGTCCGATTTTCAAACCTGAATAACTTTTGATCCGCTCAACGAAAATCGACGTATGACCTACCAAATCGAAGAGAATTCAGAGACCTTTCAATCTATACGGTTAAGATCGGGTTTTGGTGCACGGATTTTGCGGATTTTGGCTGAGAAGGTGCTGCGTTTATGGGTTATTTGTGGGTCCTAGGGGGGTGCGAGTGGGGCCCGGGTCTGGGCGCGGGTGTGTCTCGAGGTGGCCGACGAGGTGGTGACTTCTGATCGTGGTCCGGGTGCTTGTGGTGGCGTGCGTGTAGAAGGAAGAAGGAGCGGCTTCATGGGTGTTCGGCCGAAGTAAAGAACGACGGGGAAGAAAGGTTGCGTCTCTTTTTCTTTAATATTATTTTATTATTTAATTATTTAATTTGTCCGATCTTTAAAAATCCATAACTTCTTCATACGAGAGCCGATTAACGAACCGTAAATTGCGTTGGAATCACAAAATTAAGAGCTTCGCGATGGCGCAGACCGCAGCTGAAACGGAGACAGTAAAATTTCAGCCAAAAATCTAGGTGAGAATTCTAATTTTGATTATTTAATTAATTATAAATTGTTTTCTCGCGTTAAAATAATTGTATTATTATATTTATTCAATTCTGAAATATTCTATGTTGTGTGAATTATTGATTGTGCTTGTGATATGATTTGTTGTGTACGATGTGTTAGATCCGCATTGAAATTGCAGATATTATTAAATTTATTTTCAGTTAGAGAATTAGATCTAAAATTAGATCTAAAACATAGTTATGTCAGATTTAATCGTATTTATTCAGATCTAGATGTTGAAATTTATTTTGTATAAATTAAATATTATTTTTATTTATTGATTCAACAATAGAATTAAAACGACAAATAAAATATTATTTTTATTTGATTATTTACAATAGAATTTGAACAATGAATAAAATACATTTTCTATTTGTTTAAATTAAAAGGAATGAATTAAGAAGAATATATTCTTAATGTAAATTTGTTACATTAAGAAGAGTAAATTAAAAAGCATATATTTTCAATATGAAATTGTTTCATTAAAAAGAATGAAATTAAAAGATTACATTTTTTTTTTTTGGTCATATTAGGATTGAAATTAAAGATTTGATTTTTATTGTCTATTGTTTTCAATAATAGTGATTTCAATAAAATGACATACTATTTGTCACTTTGATTTCAATAAAGGCTGTAACATTAAAAATCTCATTTTTAATGAAATATTGTTTTTGATTAAAGAAGTAATATAAAGAATTTCATTTGTAAGGTAATAGTGATTTCAAATAAAAGAAGCAATGTAAAAGATTATATTTTTATGTGTTCATTGTTTTTAATAGAAAGATGTTGCATTAAAGATGATATTTTTAATGTGATGTAGATTTCACTGTAAAGATGAAAATAAAAAGATTTTATTTTTATTTTTCATTTTGTTGCAATGAAAAGTTCATAAGATAAGATTACATTTTTATTGAAATTTTATTCATTGTAATAAATAGAAAAGATTACATTTATGTGTAATGAAAGAATGAATAAAGAAGTTATTATTTTCATTGTAAAATAGAAAAAAAGTCATATTTTTACATTGCAAAATAGGAAAATGAATATTTTTACATTGTAAAATAAAAAAGATTATATTTTTACATTGTAAAATAGTAAAGTTGATATTTTTACTTTGTAAAATATAAAAGATCATATTTTTACATCGTAAAATAGTAAAGCTAATATATTATAACTATAAAAAGATGATATTTTTGCATTGTACATAAAAAAAAAGATGTTTTTACATTGTATGAAATGAAACACATTTTTATATGTTATTTATGAATGATTTTTCATCGTATGAAATAAATTACATTTTTATATGTTATTTATGAATGAATTTCCACCGTATGAATAAAATTACATTTTTATACGTAATTAAAAAGGGGAATTTACTTTGCATAACAAAAGTTACATTTTTATATGTAATTTATATATGAATTTGCACCATATGACAAAAATTGCATTTTTCTATGATATAAAAATGTAAATTTACATTGTATGATTAAAATTACATTTTTCAATGTAATTTAGAGATGAAAAATAACGGTAGAATGAAAATTACATTTTTACATGTAATTAAAATGTGAATTTGCACTGTAGGATAAAAACTACATTTTTAGATGTAATTTAAATATGAATATATGTCGTATGATAGGAATTACATTTTTCTATGTAATTAAAATATGAATTCCCACCGCATAACAAAGATTACATTTTTCTATGTAATTTAGATGTGAATTAGAAGGATAAAATAAAAATGACATTTTTCTATGTAATTTATATATGAGTTATAACAGTATGATAAGAATTTAGAAATATATTTGTTTACATTTTCTTATGTAAGTAAAAGAATGGAACTTGAAATTACAATTATTTACATTTTCTTATGTAAATAAGAAGAATGGAATTTAGAAATACACATATTTACATTTTCTATTGTAAACGAAAAAGAACAAAATAATGTGAATCCTTTTATTTACAATTTCTATTGTAAAGAAAAAGAACAAAATTGTGTGAACCATTTTATTTACATTTTCTATTGTAAAGAAAAAGTAAAAAGAGAGTTATATTTCTTATTTGCATTTTTAGATGCAAATAAAGCATAGAAAGAAAATTATACTTTTATTTGTCATTGTTTTGTTAAATAAAAGTAAAAGAGTTAAAAAGACATTTTATTTACCATTGTTTTGTTAAATAAAAGTACAAGATATAAAAGAACATTTTTATTAACATTGTTTTGTCAAATAAAAAGACAAATACATGAGATACACTTTTATTTGTGTTTTATGTACAAATAAAAGTACAAGATTAGAAATACACTTTTATCTACACTGTATTTGTTGAAATAGAATTGCTAACAAAATGAGTGTATCACTTTACTCATCTTTGTTGAAAACAGAAATTATGTGAAAATATAAGAATCACTTTTATTTGCATAATATACAGTAGAATTTATACGCAAATATAAAATCCACTTTTTTATTTGCAAAACTTGCATTAGAATTTATATTCTAATATACAATTGTATTGTTGGTCAAAATATACACTGAAAAGTATTGTTAAGAAACTTCATACAAATATAATGGAATTTATATTCCATTTGTCATCCGCAATAAAGCTATATAAATAAATTACTGTTTATGTGACTTTAGAAGTATATAGGGAAGTCATACGAGTAAAATACATTTTACTCGCTATAAGTGACATGTTTAGTGAAATTGAAATTGGTTAAACCTATTAACCAATTATTTATTTATTTATTTATATGAACTGTTGTTGGCTGAAAACCCCACACGGGTATTGGGACGATACTTGACTGACACAAATCCCAATGTTTAATTATATGTCTATCGATTGATCGACAGGCTGCGATGAGCGTTATTGTTTTATTTTAATGCTCACACAGTTGACATTGTCACTCTGGTTGTTAATGGATGGATTGAGGATTATTTCCTGTTATTACCCTATACATGAAATGTATGAAACCCATATGACCCAAATTATATGGTACATGGTTGAGTCGCATTCCAATGCAGAATTTCTTTTTTAATAAAGAATTTTTATATAATAAAAGGATTTTTGTAAAATAAAAGATTTTGTATTATAAAGAATATTTTACATTCAGAATCTTTTATATATAGAATATTTTATTGATTATTTTAAAATATGTTTTTTTTATATAGTAATGAATTAATATATTTAGGATAAACCTTTTATTTAAGATTATTAGACTTTAACAATTTTGTTTGGTGATTGATATGTGAATTGGATTTGCAGTGGACGATGTTTTAAATAACATTTATCCTTTAATCCAATTTACATTGAAAGTACTATTTGAAATTTATAAATCTATTTTATAAATTTAAAAGAAGATTTTCTAAAATCAGACTTTTCCAAATTAATATATTAAACTGGAATTAACTGGAAATTCGATTGATAATAATCGAGATGGGCTTCTGTAAAAGAAGACCGACATTATATATGGAATCTAAGAGGCTTTGCCGTTATTCCATTTATAATATTAGTCCGATACAGAAATTTATAACGATTATTTGTTGATTTGATTTCTGTAGAAATTCCATATTTTGAAAAATTGGTTTTGGGTTTATCGTGAACTGTGTTTTAATGACACTAGTTCTTTAACCTAATTTAAGACAAGATTGGCTTATTAAAATTAATAATCTTGTAATAATGATTCTTGTATTAAAAAATCAAAATTGGAATATTAATAAATCTTTTTAGAAAGATAAAAATGTAATTTATTTAATCTTTGATAAAATTAATGAGAATCTTTTAATATAAATAATATTTTTATTTAAAAAAGAATGTTCAGAGTTGGAATGTGGCGTATGGTTGATTTTAATTACAAATACACGAGTTATTCAGATAGACCGGGTCTAACCCATTCTGAATAATCATCACGACGATCAAGAGTCGAAGATGAAGACGGTGACTGAAGACCGGAGAGCTTCACATCGTTTGGTTGATGGTGACTGATATCTTGAATTGGGACTGATCCCCCAAGGCAAGGTAAAAGGTGATGATCTTCCAGACGTACTGGAGATCGACGGATACGTTGTTTCGTTCAGACCCAGAACGGAATTGTAAATGGATAGCATGCCTGACATTGAAATTTATTTCATGTAATTAAATTGGTTTTTATTTAATATATAAATGCATGGTGGCGGAGGATTTATTCTCTTGCTTAACACCCTTTTGTATGTTAAATAATTACCGATCGCATGATATGAGTTGTTGATGTGGTATGCCAAGTTGCACTTGAACAAGGCTTATTGTTGCAAAGCAGAGCCTTGTGGGATGATCAAAGCATAGTCTATTTAGGCATAACTTTGTGTAACGTGACTTCGCGAGCCTCACAGCCCGGTAGAGTCTAAAACGGGAGAAGGGAACGCAGGGAGTGCACACGTTTCTCTCTAGCTAGAGTGGTGCCAGGGACCTACCAGCGCTGGCATTTATTCATTGTGGTTGTTGGATTTTTCGAGGCCTCGGTTTATGCGGTCGCCACTGGCCGTATTATAGGTCCAAAAGGACCGGGGAGCGTGTGTTCAGGAATCGCCAATCCATTAAGCGTTAACGTGTGGACCGGCCCTGCAGGATCCAAGGGTTGGACAGAGTACCAATCCTGGGGCATTGCTAGAATGTCTCGAATCGGTAAGGATCTCCTCCCTAGCCTTGACTCAGATGGAAACCCAAATTTCCAATACGACATCACGCGGTTTTGATTGTATACCTATATATGGCGACATAGTGGGATGGGGCACTCATGCCGTCTAGGATTAATACATTTACTTTGATGTATTTCAAATTGGTTGCACACTATTATTATATAATATCCGTTTTATGCGTATCAAGCATCTTTTGATCATTATAAGGTAAAACCCTATCCTCCGGTTTGCGTTGCATTGTGTGATGGGACTTGGGTCTTATAATGGTTTCATTTTGCTAAAAAGCATTGCGTTATTTTGACGATTTACTTTAGTCATGCACTGGCAATCTATAGGAGAAAACCCGTTCAGCGAAAGTGGCGTGGTCTTGTGATTAGCCTTATTATATTATATAGGTTAAGTAGAATTCTCACACCAGTCCCATGACTGACCTGTAGTTTGTCCACTGGCAAACTCGGGTGCCCATATTTTCCACACGGGCAGTCGAGTAGCTATTTTTGCAGATATATTAAGCAGGATTCTGGGTTGAAGCTTAAAGCTGTGTCCAGAGATAAGAGTCTTCCGCTGTGTTTCTTCCGCTGCAATATATTTTAATTATTGTAACTTATTCTTCCGCTGTAATTATATTCCAATGTACTTTGATATTCTGTACTCTGATGTAACATTATATGATATGTTATAAAAGTCTTCTGTTGTTGTTTTAATATGTTGTATTCCCAAAGTTAAAGTATTCGTAGATTTTAACTTTTTGGGTCAGACCTGTGTGGTTTATGGTCGATTCAAAAGGGTGGGATTTGCGGGACTTTACAGTTGGTATCAGAGCTCTGGTTAGCTCAAAACTTTGGGATACAACTTGTTAGAACTGAACAAAAGACTCATCAGAGATTGGATTAGTAATATCCAATAAGAATACTCATTAGAGATAGGATCAGCAGTATCCTAGAATGAGTGAACTCGTTAGAGATGGGGTTAGTAATGCCCTAGAACGAGTTAAGAGTTACGAATTTATAATTAACGCATTTTTGATATTTATAATCTATTCTTTGAAATATGATTTTTATATATATAAAGTTATATATATTTTGAAAGGATAATCAACCATTAAAATTTAAAATTAAGATTGTTAATTTTACAATTTTTAGCTACGTTCCTTTTCGAGGACGAAAAGTTTTTAAGTGGGGGCGATTGTAACAACCCGCAAAAATCAGAACCAATTTAAAATTTTTATTTTAGAAAATTTTAATGAATTTTGACAATATAAAATAATTTATTTTAAATAATAATGATCACAAATTTGATTTAAATCGAAGATAGAATGAATAATTTAATTTTAATTATAAAAAGAGTTAGAAATAGCGCGGTAGTTTGAAAAGTCAAACTTGAACTTTGACAGACCGTACTGGATGCAAAATTTAACGGATTTTAGTGAAACCAAAAATATTAGAATCTATTTTAAAATATCTTTCCAACGAATCCGAAAAATCGAAATTTCATAACGGAAATCAAAAGTTATGGCCAATTCAATTTTTAGAAAGGTCGCTATAAAATTTATAAAGGTCAAAATGCTACTTTTTGCATACGAAGGAATTTGAACTCGAAACCACTTCCATTGAGTTCAGAATGATGTTTCTACATTGAAAAATAGTAAACACTTATATATTATGAGTTTCGGGATTTATTTGTTTAAAAATGTATTTTTAATATTAAATATATTGGCCTTAAAAATAGTCATTTTTCAAACGACCTCTATTTTCGACGAAACCACTTTTGTTGGATCCGGGATGTCAAAATATTGTTAAGTTTAATTTTTCAAAATTTTTAGAATTAATTTGTGGTCGTGGCAAAAAGATTTCTGTTTTGTCAATTTACAGTAAATTTTAAACGACTTGAAAAAGGCCATTTTTTTCAAATAGTCTCAGAATTCAACGAAATTAGTCTCGTTAGAACCGTATCGTCATAAGAAAGCCAAAAATATTTTTTTTAGAATTTTCTGAGGTCGTATGTGGCCCCGGCATATTTAAATGTACGGTAGAAATTAAATAATTAATTTAATATTGTATTTTCAAGTAAAACCGAAAAAAACTGCTGTATATTTCGGAATTGGACCTTGGGACATAGCCCATCGCGTTCAGAAGGCCTCAAAACGTTAAGATCGACAGTAAGCAGGTCCAAATCCGAGAAAGGCCAAAAATCCACTTTATTTCACGAAATTCGGAATTAAACATTAAAATAATATAAAAAAATCCGAAACCCTAATTCTCTAATGGCCAGCCGCCGTCCAGAATTTGATGGCCAGAATTGTCCGATTTTCAAACCTCAATAACTTTTGATCCGCTCAACGAAAATCGATGTATGACCTACCAAATCGAAGAGAATTCAGAGACCTTTCAATCTATACGGTTAAAATCGGGTTTTGGTGCACGGATTTTGCGGATTTTGGCTGAGAAGGTGCTGCGTTTATGGGTTATTTGTGGGTCCTAGGGGGGTGCGAGTGGGGCCCGGGTCTGGGCGCTGGTGTGTCTCGAGGTGGCCGACGAGGTGGTGGCTTCTGATCGTGGTCCGGGTGCTTGTGGTGGCGTGCGTGTAGAAGGAAGAAGGAGCGGCTTCATGGGTGTTCGGCCGAAGTAAAGAACGACGGGGAAGAAAGGTTGCGTCTCTTTTTCTTTAATATTATTTTATTATTTAATTTGTCCGATTTTTAAAAATCCATAACTTCTTCATACGAGAGCCGATTGACGAACCGTAAATTGCGTTGGAATCACAAAATTAAGAGCTTCGCGATGGCGTAGACCGCAGCTGAAACGGAGACAGTAAAATTTCAGCCAAAAATCTAGGTGAGAATTCTAATTTTGATTATTTAATTAATTATAAATTGTTTTCTCACGTTAAAATAATTGTATTATTATATTTATTCAATTCTGAAATATTCTATGTTGTGTGAATTATTGATTGTGCTTGTGATATGATTTGTTGTGTACGATGTGTTAGATCCGCATTGAAATTGCAGATATTATTAAATTTATTTTCAGTTAGAGAATTAGATCTAAAATTAGATCTAAAACATAGTTATGTCAGATTTAATCGTATTTATTCAGATCTAGATGTTGAAATTTATTTTGTATAAATTAAATATTATTTTTATTTATTGATTCAACAATAGAATTAGAACGACAAATAAAATATTATTTTTATTTGTTTATTTACAATAGAATTTGAACAATGAATAAAATACATTTTCTATTTGTTTAAATTAAAAGGAATGAATTAAGAAGAATATATTCTTAATGTAAATTTGTTACATTAAGAAGAGTAAATTAAAAAGCATATATTTTCAATATGAAATTGTTTCATTAAAAAGAATGAAATTAAAAGATTACATTTTTTTTGGTCATATTAGGATTGAAATTAAAGATTTGATTTTTATTGTCTATTGTTTTCAATAATAGTGATTTCAATAAAATGGCATACTATTTGTCACTTTGATTTCAATAAAGGCTGTAACATTAAAAATCTCATTTTTAATGAAATATTGTTTTTGATTAAAGAAGTAATATAAAGAATTTCATTTGTAAGGTAATAGTGATTTCAAATAAAAGAAGCAATGTAAAAGATTATATTTTTATGTGTTCATTGTTTTTAATAGAAAGATGTTGCATTAAAGATGATATTTTTAATGTGATGTAGATTTCACTGTAAAGATGAAAATAAAAAGATTTTATTTTTATTTTTCATTTTGTTGCAATGAAAAGTTCATAAGATAAGATTACATTTTTATTGAAATTTTATTCATTGTAATAAATAGAAAAGATTACATTTATGTGTAATGAAAGAATGAATAAAGAAGTTATTATTTTCATTGTAAAATAGAAAAAAAGTCATATTTTTACATTGCAAAATAGGAAAATGAATATTTTTACATTGTAAAATAGAAAAGATTATATTTTTACATTGTAAAATAGTAAAGTTGATATTTTTACTTTGTAAAATATAAAAGATCATATTTTTACATCGTAAAATAGTAAAGCTAATATATTATAACTATAAAAAGATGATATTTTTGCATTGTACATAAAAAAAAAGATGTTTTTACATTATATGAAATGAAACACATTTTTATATGTTATTTATGAATGATTTTTCATCGTATGAAATAAATTACATTTTTATATGTTATTTATGAATGAGTTTCCACCGTATGAATAAAATTACATTTTTATACGTAATTAAAAAGGGGAATTTACTTTGCATAACAAAAGTTACATTTTTATATGTAATTTATATATGAATTTGCACCATATGACAAAAATTGCATTTTTCTATGATATAAAAATGTAAATTTACATTGTATGATTAAAATTACATTTTTCAATGTAATTTAGAGATGAAAATAACGGTAGAATGAAAATTACATTTTTACATGTAATTAAAATGTGAATTTGCACTGTAGGATAAAAACTACATTTTTAGATGTAATTTAAATATGAATTTATGTCGTATGATAGGAATTACATTTTTCTATGTAATTAAAATATGAATTCCCACCGCATAACAAAGATTACATTTTTCTATGTAATTTAGATGTGAATTAGAAGGATAAAATAAAAATGACATTTTTCTATGTAATTTATATATGAGTTATAACGGTATGATAAGAATTTAGAAATATATTTGTTTACATTTTCTTATGTAAGTAAAAGAATGGAACTTGAAATTACAATTATTTACATTTTCTTATGTAAATAAGAAGAATGGAATTTAGAAATACACATATTTACATTTTCTATTGTAAACGAAAAAGAACAAAATAATGTGAATCCTTTTATTTACAATTTCTATTGTAAAGAAAAAGAACAAAATTGTGTGAACCATTTTATTTACATTTTCTATTGTAAAGAAAAAGTAAAAAGAGAGTTATATTTCTTATTTGCATTTTTAGATGCAAATAAAGCATAGAAAGAAAATTATACTTTTATTTGTCATTGTTTTGTTAAATAAAAGTAAAAGAGTTAAAAAGACATTTTATTTACCATTGTTTTGTTAAATAAAAGTACAAGATATAAAAGAACATTTTTATTAACATTGTTTTGTCAAATAAAAAGACAAATACATGAGATACACTTTTATTTGTGTTTTATGTACAAATAAAAGTACAAGATTAGAAATACACTTTTATCTACACTGTATTTGTTGAAATAGAATTGCTAACAAAATGAGTGTATCACTTTACTCATCTTTGTTGAAAACAGAAATTATGTGAAAATATAAGAATCACTTTTATTTGCATAATATACAGTAGAATTTATACGCAAATATAAAATCCACTTTTTTATTTGCAAAACTTGCATTAGAATTTATATTCTAATATACAATTGTATTGTTGGTCAAAATATACACTGAAAAGTATTGTTAAGAAACTTCATACAAATATAATGGAATTTATATTCCATTTGTCATCCGCAATAAAGCTATATAAATAAATTACTGTTTATGTGACTTTAGAAGTATATAGGGAAGTCATACGAGTAAAATACATTTTACTCGCTATAAGTGACATGTTTAGTGAAATTGAAATTGGTTAAACCTATTAACCAATTATTTATTTATTTATTTATATGAACTGTTGTTGGCTGAAAACCCCACACGGGTATTGGGACGATACTTGACTGACACAAATCCCAATGTTTAATTATATGTCTATCGATTGATCGACAGGCTGCGATGAGCGTTATTGTTTTATTTTAATGCTCACACAGTTGACATTGTCACTCTGGTTGTTAATGGATGGATTGAGGATTATTTCCTGTTATTACCCTATACATGAAATGTATGAAACCCATATGACCCAAATTATATGGTACATGGTTGAGTCGCATTCCAATGCAGAATTTCTTTTTTAATAAAGAATTTTTATATAATAAAAGGATTTTTGTAAAATAAAAGATTTTGTATTATAAAGAATATTTTACATTCAGAATCTTTTATATATAGAATATTTTATTGATTATTTTAAAATATGTTTTTTTTATATAGTAATGAATTAATATATTTAGGATAAACCTTTTATTTAAGATTATTAGACTTTAACAATTTTGTTTGGTGATTGATATGTGAATTGGATTTGCAGTGGACGATGTTTTAAATAACATTTATCCTTTAATCCAATTTACATTGAAAGTACTATTTGAAATTTATAAATCTATTTTATAAATTTAAAAGAAGATTTTCTAAAATCAGACTTTTCCAAATTAATATATTAAACTGGAATTAAGTGGAAATTCGATTGATAATAATCGAGATGGGCTTCTGTAAAAGAAGACCGACATTATATATGGAATCTAAGAGGCTTTGCCGTTATTCCATTTATAATATTAGTCCGATACAGAAATTTATAACGATTATTTGTTGATTTGATTTCTGTAGAAATTCCATATTTTGAAAAATTGGTTTTGGGTTTATCGTGAACTGTGTTTTAATGACACTAGTTCTTTAACCTAATTTAAGACAAGATTGGCTTATTAAAATTAATAATCTTGTAATAATGATTCTTGTATTAAAAAATCAAAATTGGAATATTAATAAATCTTTTTAGAAAGATAAAAATGTAATTTATTTAATCTTTGATAAAATTAATGAGAATCTTTTAATATAAATAATATTTTTATTTAAAAAAGAATGTTCAGAGTTGGAATGTGGCGTATGGTTGATTTTAATTACAAATACACGAGTTATTCAGATAGACCGGGTCTAACCCATTCTGAATAATCATCACGACGATCAAGAGTCGAAGATGAAGACGGTGACTGAAGACCGGAGAGCTTCACATCGTTTGGTTGATGGTGACTGATATCTTGAATTGGGACTGATCCCCCAAGGCAAGGTAAAAGGTGATGATCTTCCAGACGTACTGGAGATCGACGGATACGTTGTTTCGTTCAGACCCAGAACGGAATTGTAAATGGATAGCATGCCTGACATTGAAATTTATTTCATGTAATTAAATTGGTTTTTATTTAATATATAAATGCATGGTGGCGGAGGATTTATTCTCTTGCTTAACACCCTTTTGTATGTTAAATAATTACCGATCGCATGATATGAGTTGTTGATGTGGTATGCCAAGTTGCACTTGAACAAGGCTTATTGTTGCAAAGCAGAGCCTTGTGGGATGATCAAAGCATAGTCTATTTAGGCATAACTTTGTGTAACGTGACTTCGCGAGCCTCACAGCCCGGTAGAGTCTAAAACGGGAGAAGGGAACGCAGGGAGTGCACACGTTTCTCTCTAGCTAGAGTGGTGCCAGGGACCTACCAGCGCTGGCATTTATTCATTGTGGTTGTTGGATTTTTCGAGGCCTCGGTTTATGCGGTCGCCACTGGCCGTATTATAGGTCCAAAAGGACCGGGGAGCGTGTGTTCAGGAATCGCCAATCCATTAAGCGTTAACGTATGGACCGGCCCTGCAGGATCCAAGGGTTGGACAGAGTACCAATCCTGGGGCATTGCTAGAATGTCTCGAATCGGTAAGGATCTCCTCCCTAGCCTTGACTCAGATGGAAACCCAAATTTCCAATACGACATCACGCGGTTTTGATTGTATACCTATATATGGCGACATAGTGGGATGGGGCACTCATGCCGTCTAGGATTAATACATTTACTTTGATGTATTTCAAATTGGTTGCACACTATTATTATATAATATCCGTTTTATGCGTATCAAGCATCTTTTGATCATTATAAGGTAAAACCCTATCCTCCGGTTTGCGTTGCATTGTGTGATGGGACTTGGGTCTTATAATGGTTTCATTTTGCTAAAAAGCATTGCGTTATTTTGACGATTTACTTTAGTCATGCACTGGCAATCTATAGGAGAAAACCCGTTCAGCGAAAGTGGCGTGGTCTTGTGATTAGCCTTATTATATTATATAGGTTAAGTAGAATTCTCACACCAGTCCCATGACTGACCTGTAGTTTGTCCACTGGCAAACTCGGGTGCCCATATTTTCCACACGGGCAGTCGAGTAGCTATTTTTGCAGATATATTAAGCAGGATTCTGGGTTGAAGCTTAAAGCTGTGTCCAGAGATAAGAGTCTTCCGCTGTGTTTCTTCCGCTGCAATATATTTTAATTATTGTAACTTATTCTTCCGCTGTAATTATATTCCAATGTACTTTGATATTCTGTACTCTGATGTAACATTATATGATATGTTATAAAAGTCTTCTGTTGTTGTTTTAATATGTTGTATTCCCAAAGTTAAAGTATTCGTAGATTTTAACTTTTTGGGTCAGACCTGTGTGGTTTATGGTCGATTCAAAAGGGTGGGATTTGCGGGACTTTACAGTTGGTATCAGAGCTCTGGTTAGCTCAAATCTTTGGGATACAACTTGTTAGAACTGAACAAAAGACTCATCAGAGATTGGATTAGTAATATCCAATAAGAATACTCATTAGAGATAGGATCAGCAGTATCCTAGAATGAGTGAACTCGTTAGAGATGGGGTTAGTAATGCCCTAGAACGAGTTAAGAGTTACGAATTTATAATTAACGCATTTTTGATATTTATAATCTATTCTTTGAAATATGATTTTTATATATATAAAGTTATATATATTTTGAAAGGATAATCAACCATTAAAATTTAAAATTAAGATTGTTAATTTTACAATTTTTAGCTACGTTCCTTTTCGAGGACGAAAAGTTTTTAAGTGGGGGCGATTGTAACAACCCGCAAAAATCAGAACCAATTTAAAATTTTTATTTTAGAAAATTTTAATGAATTTTGACAATATAAAATAATTTATTTTAAATAATAATGATCACAAATTTGATTTAAATCGAAGATAGAATGAATAATTTAATTTTAATTATAAAAAGAGTTAGAAATAGCGCGGTAGTTTGAAAAGTCAAACTTGAACTTTGACAGACCGTACTGGATGCAAAATTTAACGGATTTTAGTGAAACCAAAAATATTAGAATCTATTTTAAAATATCTTTCCAACGAATCCGAAAAATCGAAATTTCATAACGGAAATCAAAAGTTATGGCCAATTCAATTTTTAGAAAGGTCGCTATAAAATTTATAAAGGTCAAAATGCTACTTTTTGCATACGAAGGAATTTGAACTCGAAACCACTTCCATTGAGTTCAGAATGATGTTTCTACATTGAAAAATAGTAAACACTTATATATTATGAGTTTCGGGATTTATTTGTTTAAAAATGTATTTTTAATATTAAATATATTGGCCTTAAAAATAGTCATTTTTCAAACGACCTCTATTTTCGACGAAACCACTTTTGTTGGATCCGGGATGTCAAAATATTGTTAAGTTTAATTTTTCAAAATTTTTAGAATTAATTTGTGGTCGTGGCAAAAAGATTTCTGTTTTGTCAATTTACAGTAAATTTTAAACGACTTGAAAAAGGCCATTTTTTTCAAATAGTCTCAGAATTCAACGAAATTAGTCTCGTTAGAACCGTATCGTCATAAGAAAGCCAAAAATATTTTTTTTAGAATTTTCTGAGGTCGTATGTGGCCCCGGCATATTTAAATGTACGGTAGAAATTAAATAATTAATTTAATATTGTATTTTCAAGTAAAACCGAAAAAAACTGCTGTATATTTCGGAATTGGACCTTGGGACATAGCCCATCGCGTTCAGAAGGCCTCAAAACGTTAAGATCGACAGTAAGCAGGTCCAAATCCGAGAAAGGCCAAAAATCCACTTTATTTCACGAAATTCGGAATTAAACATTAAAATAATATAAAAAAATCCGAAACCCTAATTCTCTAATGGCCAGCCGCCGTCCAGAATTTGATGGCCAGAATTGTCCGATTTTCAAACCTCAATAACTTTTGATCCGCTCAACGAAAATCGATGTATGACCTACCAAATCGAAGAGAATTCAGAGACCTTTCAATCTATACGGTTAAAATCGGGTTTTGGTGCACGGATTTTGCGGATTTTGGCTGAGAAGGTGCTGCGTTTATGGGTTATTTGTGGGTCCTAGGGGGGTGCGAGTGGGGCCCGGGTCTGGGCGCTGGTGTGTCTCGAGGTGGCCGACGAGGTGGTGGCTTCTGATCGTGGTCCGGGTGCTTGTGGTGGCGTGCGTGTAGAAGGAAGAAGGAGCGGCTTCATGGGTGTTCGGCCGAAGTAAAGAACGACGGGGAAGAAAGGTTGCGTCTCTTTTTCTTTAATATTATTTTATTATTTAATTTGTCCGATTTTTAAAAATCCATAACTTCTTCATACGAGAGCCGATTGACGAACCGTAAATTGCGTTGGAATCACAAAATTAAGAGCTTCGCGATGGCGTAGACCGCAGCTGAAACGGAGACAGTAAAATTTCAGCCAAAAATCTAGGTGAGAATTCTAATTTTGATTATTTAATTAATTATAAATTGTTTTCTCACGTTAAAATAATTGTATTATTATATTTATTCAATTCTGAAATATTCTATGTTGTGTGAATTATTGATTGTGCTTGTGATATGATTTGTTGTGTACGATGTGTTAGATCCGCATTGAAATTGCAGATATTATTAAATTTATTTTCAGTTAGAGAATTAGATCTAAAATTAGATCTAAAACATAGTTATGTCAGATTTAATCGTATTTATTCAGATCTAGATGTTGAAATTTATTTTGTATAAATTAAATATTATTTTTATTTATTGATTCAACAATAGAATTAGAACGACAAATAAAATATTATTTTTATTTGTTTATTTACAATAGAATTTGAACAATGAATAAAATACATTTTCTATTTGTTTAAATTAAAAGGAATGAATTAAGAAGAATATATTCTTAATGTAAATTTGTTACATTAAGAAGAGTAAATTAAAAAGCATATATTTTCAATATGAAATTGTTTCATTAAAAAGAATGAAATTAAAAGATTACATTTTTTTTGGTCATATTAGGATTGAAATTAAAGATTTGATTTTTATTGTCTATTGTTTTCAATAATAGTGATTTCAATAAAATGACATACTATTTGTCACTTTGATTTCAATAAAGGCTGTAACATTAAAAATCTCATTTTTAATGAAATATTGTTTTTGATTAAAGAAGTAATATAAAGAATTTCATTTGTAAGGTAATAGTGATTTCAAATAAAAGAAGCAATGTAAAAGATTATATTTTTATGTGTTCATTGTTTTTAATAGAAAGATGTTGCATTAAAGATGATATTTTTAATGTGATGTAGATTTCACTGTAAAGATGAAAATAAAAAGATTTTATTTTTATTTTTCATTTTGTTGCAATGAAAAGTTCATAAGATAAGATTACATTTTTATTGAAATTTTATTCATTGTAATAAATAGAAAAGATTACATTTATGTGTAATGAAAGAATGAATAAAGAAGTTATTATTTTCATTGTAAAATAGAAAAAAAGTCATATTTTTACATTGCAAAATAGGAAAATGAATATTTTTACATTGTAAAATAGAAAAGATTATATTTTTACATTGTAAAATAGTAAAGTTGATATTTTTACTTTGTAAAATATAAAAGATCATATTTTTACATCGTAAAATAGTAAAGCTAATATATTATAACTATAAAAAGATGATATTTTTGCATTGTACATAAAAAAAAAGATGTTTTTACATTATATGAAATGAAACACATTTTTATATGTTATTTATGAATGATTTTTCATCGTATGAAATAAATTACATTTTTATATGTTATTTATGAATGAGTTTCCACCGTATGAATAAAATTACATTTTTATACGTAATTAAAAAGGGGAATTTACTTTGCATAACAAAAGTTACATTTTTATATGTAATTTATATATGAATTTGCACCATATGACAAAAATTGCATTTTTCTATGATATAAAAATGTAAATTTACATTGTATGATTAAAATTACATTTTTCAACGTAATTTAGAGATGAAAATAACGGTAGAATGAAAATTACATTTTTACATGTAATTAAAATGTGAATTTGCACTGTAGGATAAAAACTACATTTTTAGATGTAATTTAAATATGAATTTATGTCGTATGATAGGAATTACATTTTTCTATGTAATTAAAATATGAATTCCCACCGCATAACAAAGATTACATTTTTCTATGTAATTTAGATGTGAATTAGAAGGATAAAATAAAAATGACATTTTTCTATGTAATTTATATATGAGTTATAACGGTATGATAAGAATTTAGAAATATATTTGTTTACATTTTCTTATGTAAGTAAAAGAATGGAACTTGAAATTACAATTATTTACATTTTCTTATGTAAATAAGAAGAATGGAATTTAGAAATACACATATTTACATTTTCTATTGTAAACGAAAAAGAACAAAATAATGTGAATCCTTTTATTTACAATTTCTATTGTAAAGAAAAAGAACAAAATTGTGTGAACCATTTTATTTACATTTTCTATTGTAAAGAAAAAGTAAAAAGAGAGTTATATTTCTTATTTGCATTTTTAGATGCAAATAAAGCATAGAAAGAAAATTATACTTTTATTTGTCATTGTTTTGTTAAATAAAAGTAAAAGAGTTAAAAAGACATTTTATTTACCATTGTTTTGTTAAATAAAAGTACAAGATATAAAAGAACATTTTTATTAACATTGTTTTGTCAAATAAAAAGACAAATACATGAGATACACTTTTATTTGTGTTTTATGTACAAATAAAAGTACAAGATTAGAAATACACTTTTATCTACACTGTATTTGTTGAAATAGAATTGCTAACAAAATGAGTGTATCACTTTACTCATCTTTGTTGAAAACAGAAATTATGTGAAAATATAAGAATCACTTTTATTTGCATAATATACAGTAGAATTTATACGCAAATATAAAATCCACTTTTTTATTTGCAAAACTTGCATTAGAATTTATATTCTAATATACAATTGTATTGTTGGTCAAAATATACACTGAAAAGTATTGTTAAGAAACTTCATACAAATATAATGGAATTTATATTCCATTTGTCATCCGCAATAAAGCTATATAAATAAATTACTGTTTATGTGACTTTAGAAGTATATAGGGAAGTCATACGAGTAAAATACATTTTACTCGCTATAAGTGACATGTTTAGTGAAATTGAAATTGGTTAAACCTATTAACCAATTATTTATTTATTTATTTATATGAACTGTTGTTGGCTGAAAACCCCACACGGGTATTGGGACGATACTTGACTGACACAAATCCCAATGTTTAATTATATGTCTATCGATTGATCGACAGGCTGCGATGAGCGTTATTGTTTTATTTTAATGCTCACACAGTTGACATTGTCACTCTGGTTGTTAATGGATGGATTGAGGATTATTTCCTGTTATTACCCTATACATGAAATGTATGAAACCCATATGACCCAAATTATATGGTACATGGTTGAGTCGCATTCCAATGCAGAATTTCTTTTTTAATAAAGAATTTTTATATAATAAAAGGATTTTTGTAAAATAAAAGATTTTGTATTATAAAGAATATTTTACATTCAGAATCTTTTATATATAGAATATTTTATTGATTATTTTAAAATATGTTTTTTTTATATAGTAATGAATTAATATATTTAGGATAAACCTTTTATTTAAGATTATTAGACTTTAACAATTTTGTTTGGTGATTGATATGTGAATTGGATTTGCAGTGGACGATGTTTTAAATAACATTTATCCTTTAATCCAATTTACATTGAAAGTACTATTTGAAATTTATAAATCTATTTTATAAATTTAAAAGAAGATTTTCTAAAATCAGACTTTTCCAAATTAATATATTAAACTGGAATTAAGTGGAAATTCGATTGATAATAATCGAGATGGGCTTCTGTAAAAGAAGACCGACATTATATATGGAATCTAAGAGGCTTTGCCGTTATTCCATTTATAATATTAGTCCGATACAGAAATTTATAACGATTATTTGTTGATTTGATTTCTGTAGAAATTCCATATTTTGAAAAATTGTTTTTGGGTTTATCGTGAACTGTGTTTTAATGACACTAGTTCTTTAACCTAATTTAAGACAAGATTGGCTTATTAAAATTAATAATCTTGTAATAATGATTCTTGTATTAAAAAATCAAAATTGGAATATTAATAAATCTTTTTAGAAAGATAAAAATGTAATTTATTTTATCTTTGATAAAATTAATGAGAATCTTTTAATATAAATAATATTTTTATTTAAAAAAGAATGTTCAGAGTTGGAATGTGGCGTATGGTTGATTTTAATTACAAATACGCGAGTTATTCAGAAAGACCGGGTCTAACCCATTCTGAATAATCATCAAGACGATCAAGAGTCGAAGATGAAGACGGTGACTGAAGACCGGAGAGCTTCACATCGTTTGGTTGATGGTGACTTATATCTTGAATTGGGACTGATCCCCCAAGGCAAGGTAAAAGGTGATAATCTTCCAGACGTACTGGAGATCGACGGATACGTTGTTTCGTTCAGACCCAGAACGGAATTGTAAATGGATAGCATGCCTGACATTGAAATTTATTTCATGTAATTAAATTGGTTTTTATTTAATATATAAATGTATGGTGGCGGAGGATTTATTCTCTTGCTTAACACCCTTTTGTATGTTAAATAATTACCGATCGCATGATATGAGTTGTTGATGTGGTATGCCAAGTTGCACTTGAACAAGGCTTATTGTTGCAAAGCAGAGCCTTGTGGGATGATCAAAGCATAGTCTATTTAGGCATAGCTTTGTGTAACGTGACTTCGCGAGCCTCACAGCCCGGTAGAGTCTAAAACAGGAGAAGGGAACGCAGGGAGTGCACACGTTTCTCTCTAGCTAGAGTGGTGCCAGGGACCTACCAGCGCTGGCATTTATTCATTGTGGTTGTTGGATTTTTCAAGGCCTCGGTTTATGCGGTCGCCACTGGCCGTATTATAGGTCCAAAAGGACCGGGGAGCGTGTGTTCAGGAATTGTCAATCCATTAAGCGTTAACGTATGGACCGGCCCTGCAGGATCCAAGGGTTGGACAGAGTACCAATCCTGGGGCATTGCTAGAATGTCTCGAATCGGTAAGGATCTCCTCCCTAGCCTTGACTCAGATGGAAACCCAAATTTCCAATACGACATCACGCGGTTTTGATTGTATACCTATATATGGCGACATAGTGGGATGGGGCACTCATGCCGTCTAGGATTAATTCATTTACTTTGATGTATTTCAAATTGGTTGCACACTATTATTATATAATATCCGTTTTATGCGTAACAAGCATCTTTTGATCATTATAAGGTAAAACCCTATCCTCCGGTTTGCGTTGCATTGTGTGATGGGACTTGGGTCTTATAATTGTTTCATTTTGCTAAAAAGCATTGCGTTATTTTGACGATTTACTTTAGTCATGCACTGGCAATCTATAGGAGAAAACCCGTTCCGCGAAAGTGGCGTGGTCCTGTGATTAGCCTTATTATATTATATAGGTTAAGTAGAATTCTCACACCAGTCCCATGACTGACCTGTAGTTTGTCCATTGGCAAACTCGGGTGCCCATATTTTCCACACGGGCAGTCGAGTAGCTATTTTTGCAGATATATTAAGCAGGATTCTGGGTTGAATCTTAAAGCTGTGTCCAGAGATAGAGAGTCTTCCGCTGTGTTTCTTCCGCTGCAATATATTTTAATTATTGTAACTCATTCTTCCGCTGTAATTATATTCCAATGTACTCTGATATTCTGTACTCTGATGTAACATTATATGATATGTTATAAAAGTCTTCTGTTGTTGTTTTAATATGTTGTATTCCCAAAGTTAAAGTATTTGTAGATTTTCACTTTTTGGGTCAGACCTGTGTGGTTTATGGTCGATTCAAAAGGGTGGGATTTGCGGGTCTTTACATAAAAAATTTTAATTGGTTCTGATTTTCCGGGTTGTTACAATCTCCCCCATTTAAAATCTTTTCGTCCTCGAAAAGGATCAGAGCTAAAAGTTGCTTTACTAATCAACCCAACTTTCAGTTTGGCATTCATTCTTAAACTTTCCAGTTTCTAAGAATTTCTAATTTTTCAAAAATTTGGCTAACACCCTAAATTTTCGAAAAATTTCGCCATAACCTCCTTTGTACGGGGAGCACCGGAAAAATTCCCAAACCGCCACACAGGCCCTCTCATCTAAAAAAGAAAAAGAAAAAGCCAAGCGGCTCATAAAATCATCCAAACCCAATAAATTAGTAAATATGTATCTATTTGTCGAGGATACAATTTTATTCCTCTGCTCTAGCCTCCTTGCTATGACCTGTTCAATGTATATACATGTATATGCGTGCAGTCTCAAACAATTTTCAATTCAGTTCAAAATTTGATACAATTTGGCCCAAATTTACCATACATACATACATACATATATATATATATATATATATGTTGGTTTAAATGAATAATCACACAACACAATCATCAATCAATTAGTAGATTAGTTTTTCAAATGCATAACTTAAATATATATTCAAAAATCATATTTTTGATGCCAAATCACAACAATAACCTATCTAGTTTTGGTTCCCACACCAGTCAATAGGAAATATATAAATATCCCACTTTTGAAACTCGAACACAAATTCTGATGATGTTCGAACTATCATCATAATCATCTCCGGGCGACTAGAGTGTGATTCTATATCTATTTAGTATATTAAAACTTCGAATACACGTTTGCAAGGAGTATATGCAAAATCTTTATATATTGGATTGTCCAAATTCAATACAAATAAATATTCAAATACGTATAAAATGGTTTAAATTTTCAAAACAAAATTTGTTTTCATTTTTATTTCAAAAATACACTCTTCACACTCGTTTAAGGATACTACTGATCCTATCTCTAACGAGTCATTCTCATTGGATATTACTAATCCAATTTTTGATGAATTCTTTCGTTTAGTTCTAATGTGCCTTGTTCTCGAGCTCTGTAAACCAAGGCTCTGATATCAAACTGACACGACCCAAACTTCCCCATAGAGGAAAGCCCGGATTGAGTTGAGAACACGACAAATCAGAGCACAAACAGAAGAACATTTCATTGCTTATGACAACAATTTACATTAGAGTACAAGAAAATATAAAGTACGAACAAATAAAATTCATTTGATAAATATCGGAGATTTAAATTACATTTAAATACACAGCAGCAGAAAAACAATACAAAACACAACTGAAAGTAATACACGGATACAGAGCTTTCCGAATATCTCTTCAGTTGTAAATCAGGATCCTGTGGATATAAATCTGCAAAACCAAAACTACTAGCTGCCCGTGTGGAAAATAGGGGCACCCAGAGTTCAGGTTAAAACAATAAACTCCAGGTCCGTCATGTGACTGGTGTGAGAACTAAAACAATTATTAATCTTTATTTTAAAGTTAGGTAAATCAAGGGATCATGCCGTATAACATGGAACAGGTTTCCCCCCAAGAATACCAGTGCATAAAACAAACAGCGCAATGCTAATTAAAGAACAATGAAGCCGTTATAAGACCCAAGTCCCGTCACAAAATGCAACGCAAGCCGGAGGATAGGGTTTTACCTTATAATAGCCAAATATGCTTGGTACGTTTAAAAAAAATCATTTTGATACTATTATAGTGTAAAGTGTATGAAAACAACTTCAAATATAGATGTATCAATCATAGACGGCATAGTGCCTCATCCCACCATGTCGCCATACTAGGCTCTACAAATAAAACCGAAATATCACGTATTGGAAATTGGATTTCGGTCATGAGTCGAGGCCAGGGATGGCCCCTTACCGCTTGAGACACTCTAGCAAATGCCTTAGGATTCAGACGCTGGCGAATCCTTGGACCTTCAGGGTCGGTCCACACATAGCTGATTAGTTATACCTGAACACACGTTTCCCGGTTTTATAGGACCTATCCATCGGCTCCGTAGAGACCGATATATCCAAGGCGCCTCGCATTCCGACAACCACACAGGTAAAAATAATATAAATGTCAGGGCTTGTAAAACACTGACACCAACCATAGCTAGAAAGAAACGTCGTGCACTCCCTGCAGTCACGATCTCCGAGGTGTGAGGCTCGCGAATTAACGCTATACACAAAGCTATACCAAACAGTCTGTACTTTGATCATCAACCACAAGACTCTGCTTTTCAACAGAAGCCTTAATCATTTGTCACTTAGGCATGCCACACAGGCAATTCACTCCATGCGGCTGATGTCTATCGGTATATAATTTCTGAGCTCGTACGTCTCAGAGAAGGGCGCTAAGCAAGAGAATAAATTCTCCGCCGCCAAACTGATATATATTTAATAGAAATCAATCAACATAGAATAAAATCCAATGTCAGACACACAGTCCATTTACAAGTTCGTTCTGGGTCTGAACGAAACCGTGGGCACCTTATTCCTCGTCCCATATGTCCAATACAGGAGAGAGGCCCCTCGCATATCCATCAATCTCCAAGTACGCTTGGACGATCACCACTTATTACCTTGTCTTGGGTGTAATGCCCACTCAAGACACCAGTAATCATCCAAACGATGTAAAGACCGCCAGTCTTCAACCACCGTCTTCGTCGTCGACATATCGTCGAATCAGTTATTCAGAATGGGTATAAACCCGGCCTTTCCGAATAACTCGCGTATATTATAAACAAGTGCTACACAAACACAACATACGCCTCATTCCAATTCAGAATATTCTTTTATTCAAATATTCACATCATTAGGGAATAGGTTCCCATTAATTTTATGAAAGACAAATTCTTTTAAATTTATTCTTTAATCTTCCTTTGGATTTCAAACCATATTAAGGTTTTCCGAACTAGTCGGGATTAGCAAACCACATCGAAGTAATCATTTATTTTATTTCCCAATCCCAACCTAATCATCCCATGGAGCAAAACTGGTAATACTCCATATCTAACACCACGGTGTTATCGGTAAATTTAATTACCATTTCACATTCAAATCTAATTAAAGATTTAGCAATCGCCTGGAGTAAAACTGGTGGTACTCCATTTTCGATCATTTTCTTGAATTGATAATTTTAATTATCACATTCACTTTTCAATCTAATCAAAGATTCATTAAAACTCCATTTAGTTTTAATCTTCCCAAAAATTAATATTAATGATTATTCAAAGCTAAGAAATTAATCTTATCTTTAACTGGGTTTAAAGAATCAATGTCATTTAAAACACGGTTCACGATAAACCCAAAATCACATTCCATCAGTCTCTAACTGTAAATTAGTAATAGAACAATTCCCTAAGTATTAATCCCGAAGGACGAAACCAACATCAGATCACTACCCAGGAAACCATTCAACTTAGCTAATCTCCAGTTACTTTCTAATTTCCTTAACCCCATTGGGTTTAAGAACAATATTGTTAAAGATAACATTCATGACAAACCCAAAATCTCATTTGATATTAAATACAAGGCTCTGAATAGTAAATATATCAGCTTATATTCAATATCAAATTCTGAAATCAACAAATATCGTATTGGAATAACGATATATCTATATCTTCCAAATTCCTCCACAACGTCTGTATAATCACGAAATCCAATATCGAAATATTTCGAAGATAATTCCGATTCAAATCCATTCCAATTCATATATCGGAAATTCTGATTATTTTTAATACCATTTTTCTAGTTCATAGCTAGTTCATTTCGATAAAAATATATTTTTATCCTTTCAAATATGGAGTTTTTCATCCCAATTCTTTCCAAATCATTTATTATGATTTTACACAAAATATTGATATTTTAAATAATTTTATCAAGGCCCGTACAGTCGATTTCCATAAACGGTCGTCGAACTGCACTTACAACGATCTTTTCCAAATTTGATTTGGACATAATTCCATATCCAACCGTCAGATTTCAAATCTTTTATATTCACTGAAAAGCTCTTTTCGATACAACCCAAAGGTTCCGGTGTCAGGAGGATCCGACGGTCGGATCTCCCGTAATGTCCGTTCGAAGTCAATGGTCGAAATTCGCAAACTACCGCGGCGCAGCGCGTTCCATTCAGGCCATTATATATATAATATATATATTATATATATATTTCGTTGATTTCCATTTAAAACGTATTTTATAAATCGTTTTAAATTTGTTTTCAAAACGATTTCAACTTCATATTCAATTTCAAATCGAAATTGAATATTCCATATCAACGATATATAAATGAAAGTATTTTCAAAACGTTAGATTTTGAAATCACTTCCTTTTCGATATTCATTATAAAAATGAATAAAATCGATATAAATATCGTTCACGTCAAAATGGCACATATCAAATCAACACGGCTTTATATATTTAAATATATTCGTGTCCATCCCAAATCGAACATCAAAATCAGATTATGATCTTTTACTGAATATTATTTTAAAATATTCGTTATTCTATTTTATTCAACACGTTAATATATTCTTCAACACATGAATAATTTATATGGTTTATATTCAATGAAAATGATATTTTTATTGTTTAAATATTTTTATTCAACACATGAACATCTTATTTTATTCAACACATGAATATTTATTTTATTCAACACATGAATATTTATTTTTATTCAACACATGAATATTTATTTTTATTCAATACATGAATATTTATTCTTTTTCTGAATATTATTTTAAAATATTCTTTATTTTCCAAATTGGAACGAGGCCCAATCAAATACCACATAATGTCACTTATATGGATTCAATACAACACATGTATATAATAACAACGACAAACAATCAACTATCATCCAAAGTGCATTACACAACTGCATAAGCATAAAATATAAATAATCAACGCTTACGACAGCTTGTCAACCAATCGATCGACATACCACTAAACAATTGGGATTAGTGTACGTCAATTATGTTCCCAATACCCGTGTGGGGTTTCAATCAACAAACACATATTTTATTCGTGCAGTTGGGCATTGTGTAAAATTTATCATCCCAATCCATATTAGTAAAATGAGTGTACATAAACAAATCGTCCAATTTGTTGAATATTTATTTTATTCATGTACACGTTAAAAATTATATTTCTAATGATAAAATATTTATTTCAACATATGAATATTTTATTTTATCCATTTCACACCACTAACAATTTTCACAACAATCAAACAAACAAGTCGTCCATGGTCTGTGGACGACGGGTGTCGGGTGCTGCTAAGCACCGTCTGCATCCTAGTATATATTGTTAACTAGAAAATAAATTAAAGTGAGAAGTTCTCACCATGGGTTCCACTCGTCCATTCTTTATTTCTGAAAGGTTTGGATTCCGTTTTGCTTCCAGTCAGTTTCATCACAATCTGTTCCACGCGGTTTATATTAAAAATCATATTTCCAACAACGCTACTATATATATAAAAAATCACATTTTTATGACGCTACACATATAGAAAAGATTATATTTTTATTTCGCTACATGTATATAAAAATCAAATTCTTTATTTCGCTACCACATTATAAAAATTATATTTTTATAGCGCTTTATACATAATAAAAATTATATTTTTACATCGCCTTTCAAACAATAAAGTCATATTTTTATAATGTTGTTCATATAACAAAAATCATAATTTTATATCGCTTCTTCGTATATAAAAATCTCACCTTTTTACTTCATTAAAAATCAAAACTTCCAAAGTATAAAAATGCAACCATTTAACATATCAAAATTCAAACTTTTATCATATAAAATTCATAGCTTTTTATACTTCAAAAATCAAAGCTTTACTTCGAAGAAAATTAATAAAACACTGAAAATAAAGACTAACAATTTCAATTGAAGGATGGGGGTTTTCTTCGCGTGAATCGAGGAGGCGGGAGGGGAGGCACAGGCGTCAGGTGGAGGTTGACTGGCCGGCGGCGGGCCTGGAGTAGCTAGCGGCTAGGGTTTCGCGGTGGAAGAAGGGGTTTGGAGGGGCTGGGGCTCATGGGTTTGGGACTTTCAGACGAGAGAGGGAGGAGGAGGGATGTTACAACCCGGAAAATCTGAGCCAATTTTAAAAAATTTAATTTGGCTATTTTAGCGAATTTAAAATATTTAAAATAAATATTTTAAATACACTAAATTAACAAAATTAAAAAAATTTAAATTGGCTAAATGTAAGGACCCGTAACTTCCCCTGCAAGGAAAGCCCGGATACTTCGGGAACAACACACAAAAGAAAGTTAATTACAACAATTCCATCAGAATTCAAGAATATACAGAGTATGAATAAATATTACACAGTATAAAATATCAGAGATTACAATACATTACATAGCAGCAGAAAATAATACAATACACAACTAGAAGTAATACACGGATACAGAGCTTTCCGAGTAGCGTTCCAGCTGTAAATCAGGATCCTGTGAATATAAATCTGCAAAACCAAAACTACTAGCTGCCCGTGTCAAAATAAGGGCACCCAGAGTTTAGGTTAAAACACTAAACTCCAGGTAAGTCATGTGACTGGTGTGAGAACTAAAATAGTTATTAATCTTTATTTTAAAGTTCGGTAAATCAAGTGACCACGCCGTATAACACGGAACCGGTTTCCTCCCAAGAATACCAGTGGATAAAACAAACAGCGCAATGATAAATAAAGAAAAATGAAGCTATTATAAGGCCCGGGTTCCATCACACAATGCAACGCAAGCCGGAGGATAGAGTTTTTACCTTACAATAGCCAAAGAATGCTTGATACGCTAAATTTCATCTTTTGATTCTTAATCAGACTCCAACCGTAAATTAGTAAGAGAACGATTCCCTAAGTATTAACCTCGAAGGCCGAAACCAACATCAGACCAATACCCTGGAAACCACCCATCTTAGCTCGTTTCCAGTTAGTTTCTGATTTTATATACAATCATTAATATCAATCATAGACGGCATGAGCGCCCCATCCCACTATGTCGCCATGTATAGGATTACAACTAAAACCGAAACGTCACGTATTGGAAGTTGGATTTCCATCTGTGAACCGAGGCAAGGGATCGTCCTCTACCGAATTCGAGAGCCTCTAGACCGCCCCTCAGGCAAGCGCGCAGACAAGCCTTGGATCGTCAGGGTCGGTCCAACGATGTGGATTATTATGCCTGAACACTACGTTTCCCCGCCCTTTGGGGCGTAAATGAGCCAACAAATGACTCCATCGGCTCCACATAGTCACCGATATATCTGAGGCGCCTCGCAACAACAACAACCACATAAGTCAAACTCGTCAGGGCGTGTAAAACCACTAACGCCACTTCTAACTAGAAAGAAACGCATGTCCTCCCTAAGGTCCTTCTCCCGTTTCTGGTTCACAACCGGGGTGTGAGGCTCGCGAATCAACGCTACACAAGGCTATGCCACATAGGACGTGCTTTGATCATCAACCATAAGACTTTGCTTTTCAACAGAAGCCCTGATCATTTGCATCTTAGCATGCCACACAGGCAAACCACTCCATGCAACCGATATCCATCAATCACACAGAATGATATCCAATGTCAGACACACAGTCCATTTACAAGTTCGTTCTGGGTCTGAACGAAACCGGAGGCACATAGTACCCCGCATATCCATCGATCTCCAAGTACGTCTGGACGATCACCAACTGATTCCCTCCTCTTGGGTGTACGGCCCAATCAAGATCATCAGTAATTATCCAAACGACGTGAAGACCTCCGATCTTCAACCACCGTCTTCACCTTCGACTTATCGTCATATCAGTTATTCAGAATGGGATAAACCTGGTCTTTCCGAATAACTCGCGTATATGATAAACAAGTGTTACCCAAACACAACATACGCCTCATTCCAATTCATCAGTCACTAACCGTAAATTAGTAAGGGAACAATTCCCCAAATATTAACCCTGAAGGCCGAAACCAACATCAGATCAATACCCAGGAAACCATTCATCTTAACTAATCTTCAGTTAGTTGCTAAATTTCACATTCTTAGGGACAGGTTCCCATTAATTTTATCAAAGATAAATTCCTCAAAATTATTCTTTAATCTACTTTTGAATATCAGTTCAAACCAAATTATGGTTTATCCAAACTAGCCGGGATTAACGAACCTTACCGGAGTAATCATTTGTTTTAATTTCCCAATCCCAACCTATTCATCCCATGAAGTAAAACTGCTAATACTTCATATCTAACACCACGGTGTTATCGGTAAATTCAATTACCATTTCACGTTCAAATCTAATTAAAGATTTAACTATCGCCTGGAGCAAAACTGGTGTTACTCCATTCTCGATCTTTTCAATCTAATTAAAGATTCATTAAAACTCCACTTAGTTTTAATCTTTAACTGGGTTAAAGAACCGATGTCATTTAAAACACGGTTCACGATAAACCCCAAAATCACATCACATTTCAAATATCGTATTGGAAATAACGATATAAATATATCTTTCAAATTTCCATAACAATATCTGTATAATCACGAAATCCAACATCGAAATATTCCAAAGACAATTTCGATTCAAATCCATTCCAATTCAATTATTGGAAATCCTGGTAACTTTTAAAACCATTTCAAATCCACTTTATTTATTTTAAAAATAAATAGAATTATAATTCTAGTTCAAAACTAGTTCATTTCGATAAAAATCTATTTTTATCTTTTCAAATATGGAATTTTTCATCCTAATTCTTCACAAGTCATTTCTTATGATTTTACACAAATTATGACTAATTTTAATAATTTTATCAAGGCCCGTACAGTCGATTTCCATCAACGGCCATCGAAGTGCACTTACAGCGACCTTTTCCAAATTTGATTTGGACATAATTCCAAATCCAACCCTTAGATTTCAAATCACTTGTATTCGTTAGAAAGCTCTTTTTGATACAAACCCAGCAGTTCCGGTTTTAGGAGAATCCGACGGTCGGATCTCCCGTAATATCCATTCGAAGTCAATGGTCGAAATTCGCGAACGGCAGCGGCGCGACGCGTTCTATTCAGGCCATTCTATATATAATATATATATATTATATATATTTCATCGATTTCCTTTTAAAACGTATTTTATAAATCGTTTTAAATTCGTTTTCAAAACAATTTCAACTTCCATCTCAAATTCAAATCAAAATTGAATTTTCCAATATAAATTCATTTTAAATTCATTTCAACTCGATTTCAATTCAAATCAATTTCAATTCAAATTGGTTTCAATTCAAATCGATTTCAGTTCAATTTCAATACGTTTTAAATTCAATTCAAAACGATTTCAATTCTATTTCAATCTAATTCGAATTTCATTTCTATTCAGTTTAATTCGAATTTCAATTCTTTTCCATTTAATTTGAATTTCAATTCTTTTCAATTTAACTCGAGTTTCAATTTATTTCAATTTAATTCGAATTTCAATTCTTTTCAAAATATCAGATTTTGAAATCACTTTCGATATTCATTGTAAAATGAATAAAATCGACAAAATTCCCGTTCGTGTTAAAATGACGTTTAACTACTTAACACGGCTTCACATTTCAATATTCACTGAATATTATTTTAAAATATTCGATAATTCTGAACTGGAATAAGACACAGTCAATTACCATATGATGTGGTTATATGGATTTCACACAACAAATGTGTATAACAATAATGAAAACAACAATCCATCATCCAGAGTGCATTCTACATTGAAGCATTGAATATAAATATTCAACGCTTACACAGCCTGTCAATCAATCGATCGACATACAACTAATTATTGGGATTAGTGTATGTCACATTTCATCCCAATACCCATGTGGGGTTTCAAAACAACAAACACAGATTTTATTTGTGCAGTAGGACGATGTGTAAAATTTATCGTCTCAATCAGTATCAGTCAAATCAGTGTATATAAACAAATCGTCCGATGTATTTATAAATATTTATTTTATATACACGTTAAAAATTATATTTTTAACTATAAAATATTTTATTTCATTCCACATCATACAATCAAATTTCACTACACAATAATCAAACAAACAAGCCATCCATGTTCTGTGGACGACGGGTGTCGGGGATGAAGACGGTGGTCGAAGACCGGAGGTCTTCACATCGTTTGGGTGATTACTGATGATCTTGATTGGGCTGTACACCCAAGAGGAGGGAATCAGTTGGTGATCGTCCAGACGTACTTGGAGATTGATGGATATGCGAGGAATAAGGTTCCTCCGGTTTCGTTCAGACCCAGAACGGACTTGTAAATGGACTGTGTGTCTGACATTGGATATCATTCTGTGTGATTGATGGATATCGGTTGCATGGAGTGGTTTACCTGTGTGGCATGCTAAGATGCAAATGATCAAGGCTTCTATTGAAAAGCAGAGTCTTGTGGTTGATGATCAAAGCACGGCCTTTGTGGCATCGCTTTGTGTAGCATGGATTCGCGAGCCTCACAACCCGGTTGTGAACCAGAAACGGGAGAGGACCTCAGGGAGGACATGCGTTTCTTTCTAGTTAGAAGTGGCGTCAGTGGTTTGACACGCCCTGACGAGTTTGATTTATGTGTGAAAGAGGCTATGTAGCGGTATAGGATCGTGTAGTATGGAGTATAGGATATAATGTATATGGTAGAGTATTAAGCAGTAAATCACACAGTCGATTTATACTGGTTCGGACCACTGTTCTACGTCCAGTCCCAGACTCACTTCTGGTATTTCACTAACACTAAAACCCTCACTTCACCCGAAGGAATAGGTTCACAATTACCCGAACCACTGAACGGGATTTCTTGCCTCAACCACTGAAGAGGTCTTCACTAATATAGAATAATTGTTGACTCTTTTGTGTTCTTGATAACACGGATTGTCGAATATTAAGTACACCCTTCCTATAGCCTTTCCTTGATGATAATCGTGAAGTGCGCGAAGGAATATGGAAGTTTAAAAGTCTCAAATATGAAAGTAGATAGCTTTTTAGAACTTGGAGAGCTTTAAATAAGATAGAGAGAATTAGAATAAAATTCGATGATTGGAACAATTAATCAACCCTCTATTTATAATATATAAAAAGATACAACTGATCACGAAAGGTTTTGATGAAGAGATATGGAATAAATAGTTGTATCTCTTCATAAAGAATGCAACTCTTCGGAATTCAGATGTCTGAAAATAAAATTCAGATGTCTGTTTATTTTAAAAATCAAATCAGAAAGGAAATAGTGTATTTCGGGGGCATTTCAGACGTCTGAAATATATCAACCAGACATCTGAATATTGTATAAAAATATTCTGTTTCAGCAAACAGACGTCTGAATTTTTCAGACCAGACGTCTGTTTTCTGTTTCTTGCCTATTCCTTGCCTTATTTAAATTAGAAAACTATATGTATATAAAACGTGTGTGTGTATAATCATCAAGGAAGACTTTAACATATAAATCTAGGACTAACAGACTCTTACAACATATTTAATCTTCAATTATAGCTCTTGAATCTGTTGTTGAATATCTTCCTGCAAGACAAAGTTTAGTCGATAATAATATATATGTACATGTATAGTTGTCATAATCAAAACGCCATATAGCAAGATCCAACATTCTCCCCCTTTTTGATAATGACAACTGTATATGTAACTCCCCCTGTCAATATGCATATATTATCATATATTTCTCTTTTTGATACCCATGTACCTGCAGGTTAGCTTAGAGGTTCTTTGGTATAATTGTATATTTGTTGTCATCAAAATCCAACAATAGAGTTTCTAACATTCTCCCCGTTTTTGATGATGACAACTATACAATTTAAAAATATATTCTTTCTATAACATCTTCCTCTTAGTATAATATCTCCCTCTATCAATATACACATGAATTTCTCCCCCTTTGTCATTATCAGAAAGAATGAGGGAATGTAATAAATATCGTCATCTTCTCTTTATTTTCTTCCCCTGAATGTGTGATATATGAATATTTCTCCCCCTAAGTATGTGACTATTATTTTCCCAAATTCCCTGATTTAGTTTTGAGCTCAGTTTTCAAAGATATTAGAGATACTGAAATACTCTCCTTTTTGTTGTGGTGTACCTGCAACAAATATTATATATATACTTTGGTACCCACTTTCTCTGTTAGGGTCCAGGGGTTAGAGAGAAGGTAACCATACCCAAGAGGGTGTAATGGAACCTTTAAAAATAAAATTTTCGTTATTAACTACTGAATTAAAATAATCATCTATATATATCTTTCTCTGTTTTTCCAATTTACGGGAACCCAAATACTTAGATAATTGCTATTAATATTTCCTTTTGTAGTTTTATTATAAATGTTTCTAGTCATAGAAGCATTTGAATTTCTATAGAAATTTGATCTTCGAGTTACACGTGCTTTAGTACTAGCAGTTAAATTTTTGTAATACATGAAAGCATATCTAGTACTAGTTCTATGATTAGTTTTAATATACCCTAAGCCACTTTTATCGTGTAAAGGTCTAGAGCAAGATAAAATATCATTTAAATCATTTTGACCTTTATTAAATTTTGCGAACTTATTTGTACATTTTTCAAATTTGATTCCAAAGTCGTAATTGAATTTTTTAAAAGAAGTCTTGCAATCTTTTAAACCAATTTTCTTATTTAATTCAGAATTCTCCCTTTTTAAAGTACTATTCTCATTTTCGAGACGACAAATTTGAGATCCTAAATTAACTAAAGAAGAGTGTAATTTTTCAAAATTTTCTTTCGAATCAGACGTTTCATTTTGCAAAGTATTATTATTAACCTTTAAAAACTCATATTCTTTAGATAACTCTAAATTCTTTTCAGTTAAGGCTCCATTCTCTTTTTCAAGAGACGAAACTAAAGAATAAGAATTATTTAAAGAATCTTCTAATGATTCATTTCTATTTTTCAAGAGATCGATTTTTTTTAAAAGAACATTGTTTTTATCTTCTAGTCGCTCATTTTCTTTTTGAAGGAAATCTTTTTGAAAAACAAGCTCTTCTAAGGTATTTTCAAAACATTTGGCTTGTTTGACTAAAAAATTGTTTTCTTCTTTTAATTTGGAATTTTCTTGCTCACAATTTTTAGACTTGGCTAAAATAATTGCATTAAGTTTACCCAAACTTTTAAAATCTTTTAATAATTTTTCGTGGTCTAATAAAAGATCTTTATATAATGAATCCTCACATACCGATTGTGATCTCACTTTAGCCATTAAACATTTGCTCTCTTGCTCCGTCGCTTCTGCTTTGTCGTTCTTCCACTTTCTAATGCCTTTACTAGATTTCTTTATTTCCATTTATTCTAGGATGTTGTTACGATCTCTAGAATACCAAGCACTGATACCAATTGGAAGAGGATATGCAGTGGTATAGGATCGTGTAGTATGGAGTATAGGATATAATGTATATGGTAGAGTAGTAAGCAGTAAATCACACAGTCGATTTATACTGGTTCAGACCACTGTCCTACGTCCAGTCCCAGACTCACTTCTGGTATTTCACTAACACTAAAACCCTCACTTCACCCGGAGGAATAGGTTCACAATTACCCGAACCATTGAACGGGATTTCTTGCCTCAACCACTGAAGAGGTCTTCACTAATATAGAATAATTGTTGACTCTTTTGTGTTCTTGATAACACGGATTGTCGAATATTAAGTACACCCTTCCTATAGCCTTTCCTTGATGATAATCGTGAAGTGCGCGAAGGAATATGGAAGTTTAAAAGTCTCAAATATGAAAGTAGATAGCTTTTTAGAACTTGGAGAGCTTTGAATAAGATAGAGAGAATTAGAATAAAATTCGATGATTGGAACAATTAATCAACCCTCTATTTATAATATATAAAAAGATACAACTTATCACGAAAGGTTTTGATGAAGAGATATGGATTAAATAGTTGTATCTCTTCATAAAGAATGCAACTCTTCAGAATTCAGATGTCTGAAAATAAAATTCAGATGTCTGTTTATTTTAAAAATCAAATCAGAAAGGAAATAGTGTATTTCGGGGGCATTTCAGACATCTGAAATATATCAACCAGACGTTTGTTTTCTGTTTCTTGCCTATTCCTTGCCTTATTTAAATTAGAAAACTATATGTATATAAAACGTGTGTGTGTATAATCATCAAGGAAGACTTTAACATATAAATCTAGGACTAACAGACTCTTACAACATATTTAATCTTCAATTATAGCTCTTGAATCTGTTGTTGAATATCTTCCTGCAAGACAAAGTTTAGTCGATAATAATATATATGTACATGTATAGTTGTAATAATCAAAACGCCATATAGCAAGATCCAACAATGTGGTTGTTGGTTTGCGAGGCGCCTCAGATATATCGGTGACTGTGTGGAGCCGACGGAGTCATTGGACTCATTGACACCCCATAGGGTGGGAAAACGCAGTGTTCAGGCATTTTAATCCACATCGGTGGACCGGCCCTGACGATCTAAGGCTTGTCTGCGCGCTTGCCTGAGACACGGGCTTGAGCGTCTCGAATTCGGTAGAGGACTATCTTTTTCCTTGGTTCACAGATGGAAATCCAACTTCCAATACGTGACTTTGCGGTTTTGATTATAGAGCCTAGTATGGCGACATAGTGGGATGGGGCACTTATGCCGTCTATGATTGATACTTATGATTGAAATTGTTTTGACACTATACACCTATAGTAATAAAAGATGAAATTTTGCGTATCAAGCATTCTTTGGCTATTATAAGGTAAAACCCTATCCTCCGGCTTGTGTTGCATTGTGTGATGGGACCTAAGTCTTATAATAGCTTCATTTTTCTTTATTTAGCATTGCGCTGTTGTTTTATGCACTGGTATTCTGGGGAGGAAAGCCGTTCCGTGTTATACGGCGCGGTCCCTTGATTTACTGAACTTTAAAATAAAGATTAATAACTGTTTTAGTTCTCACACCAGTCACATGACTGACCTGGAGTTTATTGTTTTAACCTAAACTCTGGGTGCCCTTATTTTGACACGGGCAGTTAGTAGTTTTGGTTTCGCAGATTTATATTCACAGGATCCGGATTTATAGGTGGAATGATATCCGGAAAGCTCTGTATCCGTATATCTCCTTCAGTTGTGTTTTGTATTATTTTCCGCTGCAGTAATGTTTTTAAATGTAATTTAAATCTCTGATATTTTCTGTGTAATATTTATTCATACTCTGTATATTCTTGTATTCTGATGGAATTGTTGTAATATACAATGAAATGTTCTTCTGTTTGCGTTCCGATGTGGCTTGTCCTCAATTCAATCCAGGCTTTGCTTACCACGGAAGTTCGGGTTGTTTCATTGTTTACTACAACAATTCCAACTGTAGTAACTCGTAACTTCCCCGGTATGGAAAGAACGAATTACTTTGAGGACAAAACACATCGGAACACAAAAAGAAGAACATTTCATTGTTTATTACAACAATTCCATCAGAATACAAGAATATACAGAGTATGAATAAATATAGCACATTTGACAAATATCAGAGATTTAAATTACATTTAAATACATAGCAGCAGAAAAATAATACAACACACAACGGAAAGAAATACACGGATACAGAGCTTTCCGAGTATCGTTCCAGCTGTAAATCAGGATCCTGTGAATATAAATCTGCAAAAACCCAACTACTAGCTGCCCGTGTCGAAAATAAGGGCACCCAGAGTTTAGGTTAAAACAACAAACTCCAGGTCAGTCATGTGACTGGTGTGAGAACTAAAACAGTTATTTAAAACTTTGTTTTAAAAGAGAGTAATTCAAGGGACCACGCCGTATAACACGGAACGGGTTTCCTCCTAAGAACACTAGTGCATATAACAAAACAGCGCAATGCTTTTTGGAAAAATGAAGCTATTATAAGACCCAGGTCCCATCACACAATGCAATGCAAACCGGAGGATAGGGTTTTCCCTTATAATACCCAAACATGCTTGGTACGTTTAAAACAAATCATTTGATACTATTATAAGTGTATAGTGTCAAAACAATTTCAATCATAAGCGTCATGGGTACCATCTATCATGTCGCCAATACTAGGCTCTACAAATAAAACCGAAATATCTCGTATTGGAAATTGGATTTCCGTCATGAGTCGAGGCAAGGGGCAAGCTCCTCTCCGCTTCGAGACACTCTAGCAAATGCCTCGGGACTACACACTCTGGGTAACCCCTGGAATCGGCTGGGCCGGTCCTCTCTTACGTTTGAGGATTGGCAATTCCTGAACACACGTTTCTCGGTCCTTACAGACCTATAATCGAGGCGCCTCGCAATCCAACATCCACATAGGTATAATAATCAACGATCTCAGGGCTAGTAAAACGTTGACACCACCCATAACTAGAAAGAAACGTCGTGTTCTCCCAGCGGTCCAGATCCCGTTTTTAACTCATACCGAGGTGTGAGGCTCGTGAATTCACGCTATACACAAAGTTACGCCACGTAGGCCGTGCTTTGATCATCAACCACAAGACTCCGCTTTTCAACAGAAGCCATGCGACTGATATCTATCGATATATAACCTCTAAGCTCGTACGTCTCAAAGAAGGGCGTTAAGCAAGAGAATAAATTCTCCGCCGCCAAATAGATATATATTTAATAGAAATCAATCAACACAGAATAAAATCTAATGTCAGACACACAATCCATTTACACGTCCGTTCTGGGTCTGAACGAAACCGGAGGCACTTTATACCTCGCATATTCATTGATCTCCAAATACGTCTGGACGATCACTAACTATTTCCATCTTCTTGGGTGTACAGCCCAATCAAGATCATCAGTAATTATCCAAACGATGTGAAGACCTCCGGTCTTCGACCACCGTCTTCCTCTTCGACATATCGTCGAATCGGTTATTCAGAATGGGTATAAACCCGGCCTTTCTAAATGACCCACGTATATAATAAACAAATGTTACACAAACACAACATACGCCTCATTCCAATTCATTAGTCACTAACCATAAATTAGCAAGAGAACAATTCCCCAAATATTAACTCCGAAGGCCGAAACCAACATCAGATCAATACCCAGGAAACCATTCTTCTTAGCTAACCTACAGTTAGTTTCTAAATTTCACATTCTTAGGGAAAGGTTCCCATTAATTTTATCAAAGATAAATTCTTTTAAATTTATTCTTTAATCTTCCTTTGGATGTCATTTCAAACCATGTTAAGGTTTTCCAAACTAATCGGGATTAGCGAACCACACCGAAGTAATTATTTATTTTATTTCCCAATCCCAACCTATTCATCCCATGAAGCGAATCTGGTAATACTCCATATCTAACACCACGGTGTTATCGGTAAAATTAATTACCATTTCACGTTCAAATCTAATTAAAGATTTAACTATCACTTTGGAGCAAAACTGGTGATACTCCATTCTCGCTCACTTTCCAAATTTGATAATTTAAATTATCAATTCACATTTCAATCTAATTACAGATTCATTAAAACTCCTTTTACTAGGTTAAAGAACTAATGTCATTTAAAACACAGTTCACGATAAACCCAAATCACATTCTATTTATTATTGGGTTAAAGACCAAGTGTTATTTAAAACACCGTTCACGATAAACCCACAAATCAATTCTAATTCAATTCCAATTAAATATATTAATTAATTGGTATACTTCATTAAATCTAAATAAAAAGATTTAATCTTTTCTCAACGGGGTCTAAGAACAGTGTTGATGAAGACATCATTCACGACAAACCCAAATCCTATTTGATATTAAATACAAGGCTCTGAATAGAAAATATATCGGCTTATATTCAATATCAAGTTCTGAAACCCACAAATATCGCTTTGGAAATAACGATATAAAATATATCTTCCAAATTTCCTCCAAAATATCTGTATAATCGCGGAATCTAATATCGAAATATTCCAAAGACAATTTTGATTCAAATCCATTCCAATTCATATATTGGAAATTCTGGTTATTTAAAACCCATTTCAAATTCAATTTACTTATTTCAAAAATAAATTGATTTTAATTCTAGTTCAAAACTAGTTCATTTCGATAAAAATCTATTTTTATCTTTCCAAATATGGAGTTTTTCATCCCAATTCTTTCCAATTCATATATTATGATTTTACACAAATTATTAATATTTTTAATAATTTTATCAAGGCCCGTACAGTCGATTTCCATCAATGGCCATCGAACTGCACTTAAAGCGACCTTTTCCAAATTTGATTTGGACATAATTCCAAATCCAACCGTTAGATTTTAGACTTATAATATTCATTGGAAAGCTCTTTTCGATACGAACTCAACGGTTCCGGCTTTAGGAGAATCCGACGGTCCGATCTCCCGTAATGTCCGTTCGAAGTCAATGGTCGAAATTCACGAACTGCCGCGGCGCGGCGCGTTCTATTCAGGCCATCATATATAATATATATATATATATATATATATATATATATATTATATATATTTCATCGATTTCCTTTTAAAATGAATTTTATAAATCGTTTCAAATTTGTTTCAAAAACAATTTCAACCTTCATTTCAAATTCAAATCAAAATTGAATTTTCCATTATAAATTCTTTTTACATTCATTTCTATTTGATTTCAATTCAACTCGATTTCAATTCAATTTCAGTTCGTTTTCAATTCGATTTGAATTCATTCCAAATCGATTTCACTTCGATTTCCAATTGCATTTCTATTTAATTCAATTTCAATTCGATTGCAATTCGATTTGAATTCATTTCAATTCGATTTCATTATATATTCAATTCAATTCGAATTCATTTTATATTCAATTCAATTCGAATTCATTTTATATTCAATTCAATTCGAATTCATTTTATATTCAATTCAATTCGAATTCATTTTATAAACGAATATAATCGATATAAATATCGTTCGCATCAAAATAGCGCATCTCTAATCAACACGGCTTTATATTTTTCAATAACTTCGTTATTCTATTCAACAAATGAATATTTATTCTATTCAACACATGAATCTATATTTCTTTCAACACATGACTAATCTCAACACATGGGTACTGTCAACACGTGACTATTTTTGTTATTTAATATATTTTATAAAATTATGATTTATATCATTTAATTTTTAATCTGACTCCAACCGTAAATTAGTAAGAGAACGATTTCCTAAGTATTAACCCCGAAGGCCGAAACCAACATCAGATCAATACCCAGGAGACCACTCATCTTATCTATTTTCCAGTTAGTTTCTAATTTTATATATGATAAAGATGTAAATTTTATTATTAAAATATTTCGTTTAACACATGAATCTATATTTCTTTCAACACATGAGTATATATTTCTTTCAATACATGACTATTCTCAACACATGAGTACTGTCAACACATGACTATTTATTCTATTCAACACATGAATCTTTATTTTATAATATTCTTTATTTTCCCAATTGGAATGAGGCCCAATCAATTACCATATAATGTTAATTATATGGATTCCATACAACACATGTATATAATAGCAACGATAAATAATCAACCATCATCCAAACTGCATAAGCATTAAATATAACTAATTGACGCTCATACAGTCTGTCAACCAATCGATCGACATATTACTAAATAATTGGGATTAGTGTACGCCAAATATCATCCCAACACCCGTGTGGGGTTTCAAATCAACAAACACAGATTATTATTTGTGCAGTTGGGCGATGTGTAAAATTTATCATGCCAATCAATATCCTTCAAATAGGTGTACATAAACAAACCTTCCGGTTCGTAAATGCATATTTATTTATTCACATTCGCTATATTCATATTCACGTTAAAAATATAATTTTTAACGATAATTAATTTATTTCAACACATTTCACATCAACATCACAAACAAACTTCACAACACATCAAACAAGCATACAAGTCGTCCATGGTCTGCGGACGACGGGTGTCGGGTGCTGCTAAGCACCGTCTGCATCCTAGTATATATTTTAACTAGAAAACAAGATTTAAAGTGAGAAGTTCTCACCGACTAGCTAAACCAAACGCTACGACTCTTCTTATGTAGAAATCTTCGTCGTGCTCTCCCTTTGTCAATTTCATTGTCTGTAGCCACTACATATATAAAAATCACATTTTTACACTGCTATTGTACAGATAAAAATTCTATTTTTACACCGTTACTATATAGATAAAAATTCTATTTTTACACCGTTACAATATAGATAAAAAATATATTTTTACCACGCTATTCTCTATATAAAAATTATATTTTTATATATAAAGATCGTATTTTTATATCACTGCTACATATGTAGAAATCATTCCTTTACAACGCTACTTCCATGATAAAAATTATATTTTTAACTTGCTAGTAATATAATAAAAATTATATTTTTATTACTCTACATGAATAAAAATCATATTTTTATTTTTCCTATGATATAAAGATCGAATTTTTATTACCTATATAATATAAAAATCATATTTTTACCTAGCTACTTCCATAAAGATCACATCTTTATTATTTCTACTATATAAAAATCACACCTTTATTATTTCTACTATATAAAAATCCTATCTTTACATCTCTAAAAATTCTATTTTTACATAAAAGAAAAATCTAATATTTTCTCTCACCAAATTCCATTCTTTCCGCTAACAAAAATCTTGTCTTTCATAGTTTAAAAATCAAACCTTCTCTTAAATTTTAAAAATCAAAACTTCTATCATATAAAAATTAAAGCTTTGCTAATAAAAAAACTAAGAAATCATATCTTTTTCAGAATTAAAATCAACTAAGAAAAAAGAAAAGAAAAAAAACTTACAGTCAAACGAAGAGGAGAGCTGTTGCACCATCGTCGGAGGGGGGATTTCGCTCGACGAGAGGAGGACGGAGGTGGAGGTCGAGGAGGGGGCGGATGAAGGAGTTTGCGGTCTCGCGTGGAGGAGGGGAGAGGAAGAGAGGCGGGAGAGAGAAGTAGAGGAGAGGGGGAGTGGCTAGGCGGTCGGTGCCGCCACCTGGGGGGGCGCGATGGGGCGGCGGCGGAACAGTTATTTAAAACTTCCCCGGTAAGGAAAGCCCGGATACTTCGAGAACAACACACAAAAGAACGCGGACAGAAGAACATTTCATTGTTAATTACAACAATTCCATCAGAATACAAGAATATACAGAGTATGAATAAATATTACATAGTATAAAATATCAGAGATTACAATACATTACATAGCAGCGGAAAATAATACAATACACAACTAGAAGTAATACACGGATACAGAGCTTTCCGAGTATCGTTCCAGCTGTAAATCAGGATCCTGGGAATATATATCTGCAAAACCAAAACTACTAGCTGCCCATGTCAAAATAAGGGCACCCAGAGTTTAGGTTAATAAACTCTAGGTCAGTCATGTGACTGGTGTGAGAACTAAAACAATTATTAATCTTTATTTTAAAGTTAGGTAAATCAAGGGACCAAGCCGTATAACATGGAACGGGTTTCCTCCCAAGAATACCAGTGCATAAAACAAACAGCGCAATGCTAAATAAAGAAAAATGAAGCTATTATAAGACCCAGGTCCCATCACACAATGCAACGCAAGCCGGAGGATAGGGTTTTTACCTTATAATAGCCAAAGAATCCTTGATACGCTAAATTTCATCTTTTGATTCTTAATCAGACTCCAACCGTAAATTAGTAAGAGAACGATTCCCTAAGTATTAACCCCGAAGGCTGAAACCAACATCAGACCAATACCCAGGAAACCACCCATCTTAGTCGTTTCCAGTTAATTTCATCCTATATACAATCATAAATATCAATCATAGTCGGCATGAGCGCCCCATCCCACTATGTCGCCATATTTAGGATTACAACTAAAACCGAAACGTCATGTATTGGAAGTTGGATTTCCATCTGTGAACCGAGGCAAGGGATCGTCCCCTACCGAATTCGAGAGCCTCTAGTCCGCCCCTCAGGGAAGCGCATAGACAAGCATTGGATCGTCAGGGTCGGTCCATCGATGTGGATTATTATGCCTGAAAACTACGTTTCCCCGCCCTTTGGGGCGTAAATGAGCCAACAAATAACTCCATCGGCTCCACATAGTCACCGATATATCTGAGGCGCCTGGCAACAACAACAACCACATAAGTTAAACTCGTCAGGGCGTGTAAAACCACTGACGCCACTTCTAACAAGAAAGAAACGCATGTCCTCCCTGAGGTCCTTCTCCCGTTTCTGGTTCACAACCGAGGTGTGAGGCTTGCGAATCAACGCTACACAAAGCTATGTCACATAGGCCGTGCTTTGATCATCAACCACAAGACTTTACTTTTCAACAGAAGCCCTGTTCATTTGCATCTTAGCATGCCACACATGCAAACCACTCCATGCAACAGATATTCATCAATCACACAGAATGATATCCAATGTCAGACACACAGTCCTTTTACAAGTTCGTTCTGGGTCTGAACGAAACCGGAGGCACTAGTACCCCGCATATCCATCGATCTCCAAGTACGTCTGGACGATCACTAACTGATTCCCTCCTCTTGGGTGTACGGCCCAATCAAGATCATCAGTAATTATCCAAACGACGTGAAGACCTCCGGTCTTCAACCACCGTCTTCACCATCGACTTATCGTCGTATCAGTTATTCAGAATGGGTTAAACCTGGTATTTCCGAATAACTCATGTATATAATAAACAAGTGTTACCCAAACACAACATATGCCTCATTCCAATTCATCAGTCACTAACCGTAAATTAGTAAGGGAACAATTCCCCAAATATTAACCCCGAAGGCCGAAACCAACATCAGATCAATACCCAGGAAACCATTCATCTTAACTAATCTTCAGTTAGTTGCTAAATTTCACATTCTTAGGGATAGCTTCCTATTAATTTTATCAAAGATAAATTCCTCAAATTTATTCTTTAATCTTCTTTTGAATATCAATTCAAACCAAATTATGGTTTATCCAAACTAGCCGGGATTAACGAGCCTTACCGGAGTAATCATTTGTTTTAATTTCGCAATCCCAACCTATTCATCCCATGAAGTAAAACTGGTAATACTTTACACCTAACACCACGGTGTTATCGGTAAATTCAATTACCATTTCACGTTCAAATCTAATTAAAGATTTAACTATCGCCTGGAGCAAAATTGGTGATACTCCATTCTCGATCTTTTCAATCTAATTAACGATTCATTAAAACTCCACTTAGTTTTAATCTTTAACTGGGTCAAAGAACCGATGTCATTTAAAACACGGTTCACGATAAACCCCAAAATCACATCATATTTCAATCAGTCCCTAACCGTAAAATAGCAAGTGAGCAATTCCCTAAGTATTAACCCCGAAGACCGAAACCAACATCAGATCAATACCCAAGAAACCATTCAACTTAACTAATCTCCAGTTAGTTTCTGATTTTCTTAACTCCATTGGGTCTAAGAACAGTATTATTGAAGATACCGTTCACGACAACCCAAATCACATTCCATTAATTAACCCGTTAAAGAACAAGTGTTATTTAAAACACCGTTCACGATAAACCCAAAAATCAATTCAAATTCAATTCCAATTAAATACCATTTAATTGGTACACTTCATTAAATCTAAATAAAAGATTTAATCTTTTTCTCAACTGGGTTTAAGGACAATGTTAATGAAGACACCATTCACGACAAACCCAAATCACATTTGATATTAAATACAAGTCTTTGAATAGAAAATATATTATATTCAATATCAAATTCTACAACCAACAAATATCGTATTGGAAATAACGATATAAATATATCTTTCAAATTCCCATAACAATATCTGTTTCATCACGAAATCCAACATCGAAATATTCCAAAGACAATTTCGATTCAAATCCATTCCAATTCAAATCGGTTTCAATTCAAATCGATTTCAGTTCAATTTCAATATGTTTTAAATTCAATTCAAAATGATTTCAATTCTATTTCAATCTAATTCGAATTTCAATTCTTTTCAATTTAATTCGAATTTCAATTTATTTCAATTTAATTCGAATTTCAGTTCATTTCAATTTAATTCGAATTTCAATTCATTTCAAAATATCATATTTTGAAATCACTTTCGATATTCATTGTAAAATGAATAAAATCAACAAAATTCCCGTTTATGTTAAAATGGCGTTTAACTACTTAACACGACTTCACATTTCAATATTCACTGAATATTATTTTAAAATATTCGATAATTCTGAACTGGAATCAGACACGGTCAATTACCATATAATGTGATTATATGGATTTCACACAACAAAAGGGGTATAACAATAATGAAAACAGCAATCCATCTTTCAGAGTACATTCTACATTGTATAAGCATTGAATATAAATATTCAATGCTTACACAGCCTGTCAATCAATCGATCGACATACAACTAATTATTGGGATTATTAGTGTATGTCATATTTCATCCAAATACCCGTGTAGGGTTTTCAAACAACGAACACAAGTTCTATTTGCGCAGAAGGGCGATGTGTAAAATTTATCGTCCAAATCAATATCAGTCAAATCAGTGTATATAAATAAATCATCCAATTTGTTTATAAATATTTATTTTATATACACGTTAAAAATTATATTTTTAACTATAAAATATTTTATTTTATTCCAAATCACACAATCAAATTTCACAACACAGCAATCAAACAAACAAGTCATCCATGGTCTGTGGACGACAGGTGTCGAGTGCTGCTAAGCACCGTCTGCATCCTAATATATAATTTTAACTAGAAAACAAGATTTAAAGTGAGAAGTTCTCGCCGACTAGCTAAACCAATACACCGCGACTCTTCACACGTAGGAAATCTTCGCTACTCGCCTTTTATCACTTTCGTTGTCCGCACCCACTACATATATAAAAATCACAATTTGATATTGTTGCTGTATATAAAAATTCTATTTTTACACCTATATAGATAAAAATTCTATTTTTATCTCGCTAGTAATATAATAAAAATTATATTTTAATTACTCTACATGAATAAAAATCATATTTTTGTTCTCTACATCATATAAATTTTTTGCCTTTCTTTGTATAAAAATATCGCCTTTCAACAAATAAAAATTATATTTTTAACCTTTCTATGATATAAAAATTATCTTCGAAAATCTTATAACAATGTATTTATATTAAATACAAATTGTTTTTTTCTTATGTATTATATATAATAAAACTGATTTTTCTATGAATTATATAAAATAAGAACTGAAATTAAATTAAAAACTGATTTAATAATGTAAAAATCACCTTCTTCTATCGTAGGGGCCGGAGAAGGCACGGGGAGGAGCGTCAGAGCTGCTCTGGCCGGCGGCAATTCAGTGGTGGGGCGTCGCTGGAGGTTCGTCGGAGGTAGGACGAGGAGATGGTGGCTGGGCGTCAGGCGAGGGGGTGACTGCTTTGGGCGTTGGCGGTTTGGGGAGATTCGGAGTCGCGGGGGGGGGGGGGGGGGGGTTTGGGAGTCGTCCATCGCCAGAGAGGGAAGGGGGGGTCGATCGACCGGGGGGGTGTGTTCTGGCCAGGCAGGGCAGAGGCAGGGCGGATGAACTGAGGCGGCACGTGCCATGAGACGACGAGCGAGAACGACATTTTGGGGTTTATATTTTTTTTCTTTTCTGTAAAATGAGGGAGAGAGAAAACAAGGGGGGCCTGAGAGGTTAAAGGGGTTGAGAGAGAGGTTATAATATACTATTTAATTATTTCAAAAAGGTACCTTTTTTTGACCTCGAAACGAGACCCACCGTGTAACATCCGAGATTTTTGACCGTTCAAATCGACAATGATCCTTAATGTCAACATAAACAGATCAAAAATACGGATAGTTATTGGGATTAAAATAAGAAAAAGAAGAAAGAAGGAAACAAATACAAAATCTCGCAACGGAAGGACAAAATATAATAAATAAATAATAGTTCATGAAGCTGTTAAAAACATACATTTGATTATACTTACACAATTTATCAGAGTAAATTAACATACAACATACCAATATATGCAGCGGAATAATAATTTTAATATGTCTGTTGAGCTCCATCTTCATCTTCATAATGGAATCTTCAAAGCAAGGGAATCTTCGCTAACTGTAACTCGGTCTGACCCGAGCGTATTGCAAAAAAAGGAAACACAACAAACACTCGGATCAGAACTAAATCATTCTTATATTAGTTAAATCAAATTTCATGTAATAATATGAGTGCAATAACTTAAGAGATGTTACGGGAATTTCCATCTCTTAAGGATCCGTCAAACTAATACTATATAATATAATATGCTATTATAATAATGTCTACGGTTAAATATAACATAATAAAATAATGTAAGCGGGATTACCGTTATTACCCTTACACCGTTTACACCGTTGCGTACAGTTTGCATATAACACCAGTACGTCGGCGGATAGAGATGCGTCGTGATACGACAACGTTAAATCAAAATCGTAGGGGGCTCGATCAGGATAATATGACAAGGCACACGAGGAATGCCCGGAGTATGAATATACTAGTTGCACGCCCGGACTGGTGGTAACGCATAGCCGCAACTACCGTCCACCTCGGACAACACTCCAAAATCACGGATGCACATCAAATCAAATCAATCAAACCGAGGGACTATAGTAATAAAGGAAAAAGTGTTGCCGATGGAGGTAGCTAACCCCACTTGGTCACGGTATAGCCCTGTTTTAGTCATTTTAATTATGACCCGAAGGTCAAGGATATCCATCATCGTTCTCTTTCTTCAAATCCAGTAATCGCCTCCAAATCCATCCAACACCATTTCTGGAACTTCACCGCGTACACAGTTGTTAAAGTGGTTTTCGGTATTGGTAGAGAGTATGACAATATCCGATCCCGGTCTCTTTAACAACCAATCGTTTACATTTTTCACACCGGTCAGTTCTTTTACACTTCAAAGAGGTTCGTACTTCATATCAAAATATCATGTTTCAAAAGTCATTTTAATATTCAAGATAGAATATTATTCACAATAAAATCTCCATTTAAACCAACTTAAAATCTTGAAACAATTCCAACTTTAAAAAATTTGAATATTAAAATAATTGAAAGTATATTTAAATAGTTTGGGATATAGAATTGAAATAGTTTGAAAATAAATAGTTAATTATAAAAATGGTTTATTTAAAATAATTTATAAAATAAAATAGTTTATAAAGAAAATAAAATAATTATTATTAAAATAGTTTATAAAATGGTTTTAAAATACTATAGTTGGAATTAGAATCGTTCCTTTAAAGTTTCAATTTCACTTGCAGTCGTATTTCAATTTCAAGTTAATCAACTCAATTTCAATATTTCACCCGATTAAATTTCCAATTTACATTCATTACAATTCAATCAGTTTAATTCAAATAGTTAAATTCCAATTCAGATTCCATTTTTCAATGATTTCAATTTATAACAAATGTCGAGTTCACAATTCATATATAATTCAAATCAATGTTGGTTCATAATAAATTTCAAAGGTGGGTGAAACAATTCAATTTCACCAAATTGGATTTACATTCAATTTCACTTTTTATTTAGCTTCAGTTACAACACTAATTTATTTCTCCCTTTATTTATATTTCAAAAATTTCAAAGTTCAAGTTCAAAGAAAAAATAAATTATAAAACATCGCTTATAATATTTAAAAGTTCATGGTTAAAACCAATTTCATTTAATCAAACGGTGTCCGTATATAATTTTCTATCCTATGGTCAAGTGATACTTAAATTTAATTTTAGTACTTTGGGAAAGGATATATATCATTTCAATCCAAATCAGGGTCATAGGTATTTATCATTTCAACCTACGTTCTTAATTCATTTTAATGATTAATCCCGGGTTTATTTGATGCCCGTAACATCTAAGGTAAATGATTGGGATAAATCAGTACAAACAATGATCATATATGAATAAATGTGAATAACATGAAAATTCACACAATTAACATCAGTTTGTCAACATATCAAATTCAAGCCATTCATCACATCGATACATACAACAGTCTAACATCGTATAAATTTACAATTTATCAGGTGTCAGGTTTTATACAGTAATTAAATGTCAAATTTTAACATAACGGTGAAATTTAAACTAACAGTCAAATTTAATTACACTATCGATGCAAATCAATATAAATATGTAATTTAACTGTCAAACATCAATCCATACAATCGTATCATGACATAATATTAATTTAACTAAAATTAGAATAATTTAGTTACACGTGAGTGGGTTTAATCACTCACCTTTGGTTCTGAACGCGTTTGAACTCCAGAATAGGCCCAAAATGAAACGGCAACTTGCAGGCATGATTCAGAATGGATTTTAACTCGATGATCACTCAATATTTTATTTTATTTTATAAGAGGAGAAGGGATTTTCTCAGCAAAACAACATGGAAATTGGATTTGTGGAACAGTTTACGAAACCTTTTTTTCACAGGTATAAAAGAAGCAACACATTTACACTAAAATTCCATTACCTTATATATATTATATATAAAACATACACATCAAAATACTTATATATATACATATATTCTTCTAAAAATCAACTCTACAATCCAAACACCTATCATATTTTTTTCACAAATATTTTCTTTATAAAAATAAAATGAAATAGAAACTTAACGTAAACTCATGCGTACAACAACTATGTACATGTTATATAAAGGGAGCGGTTATATGAACACAAAAATTTGACATAAATCAAAAGACAAAATTTCTCAACCACATGATTAATTTATCTTTATGTGAGGGGTGCAGATCATGGGGTAATCTTATGGTTTAGATTTTTATGTCACTCAATTTGTACCAAATCTTTGTGTCTAAATAAACATTCCCTTATATAAATAACACAACACATACACATAGGCGAAATAAAAAAGACGCACGCCCCAAACAGGCACACACACACAAACACACACACAATATATATATATATATATATATATATATATATATATATAATATAAATTAAACATAAATCAAAACAAAAAAAATGAAGTAAGACAAACCCACACAAACACATAACTTGACCCAATGGGCAAGGGAAATGCAAGAAGGATGGATCTTGATTTTTACCAAAAAGTTACAAAACTGAACCAAAATTTAACCATTTTAAAAGTGGTTTTTGAACAAGATAAATTCAAAATTTTGGGAAATCATAAAATGAAAAATTGTTGCAAATTCTTTTCTCTTCAATTTAAAAAAAAGAAAAACCAATTTCCGATAAAATTTGAAGAAAATATGATCAAAACAGCGACAGACGAATATTTGGATCCGAAATATGGTTTCAAAAACGCACCTGAAAGATTGGCAGTTTCGGCCAAGAAAAATTCGAAATCTAAAAAAGTATATTGCACAAAAGTTTTAGCTCTTTCAATTTTACACAATTTGAAAAAAAAAGTAATGTCTATTTGGTTTCCGTATGAGGAAGTTATGGTCCCTACAAAATAGATCAAAATCTGGCCAAAAAAATAGAAAATAAAAGGAGAAAAAAGGGAGAAGAGATTGATGGATTAGGTGGCTTCTATTATTATTATTTTAATTTGAGAAGTTTCTCCATTAGATTTAGATGTAGATCTTGATTTTAGCCATGGTTGATTGCTGAGAATTTTGAAGAAGAAGAAAAAAAAAGGAATGGTTGAATGAATGAATAAAATGATTATATAAAGAAAAGAAAAACCACCGTAAATAATCATTCATGGCTTTCTAAATTTTTAACGCTAACTAATAAATGTGTCCCCGTAAATTGATTTTCATCCATTCAAATTCAAGCCACTATTAATACAAATGAGAATGTAACGGAATACATACATCTTTATTTGCATGAAAAGGAAGTTACCGAATACATAAGTCAATTTAAATGTGTCCCCGCAAATTAATTTTTCACCAATTCAAATTCAAGCTAGTATTAATACTAATGAGAATAAAGAAAGATATAATTTTTTTTTTACAAACAAATAAAAGGAACCAATATAAATATGTTTGCAAATAAATGGAAAACAATACAAATTTGTAGTTCAAATGACAAACGGTTTTGGCAATATAAAATTAACAACAATAAATACGAATTGAAATTAAATTAAAGAACAAATAAAATTTTGCTATATTTCTATCAACAACAATAAATACAAATTGAAATAAAATTAAATATATAATACCATATTGAAAACGGAGGGTATAATTACATAAATTATTCATATAAAAATTCAAGAATGAATGCAGATAAATAAAATAAATAAACCAAAATTTTAAATTAAATCATTAATTAAATACTCTAAAAATTGAGGTTGTTACAATCTCCCCTACTCAAACCTTTTCGTCCCCGAAAAGGAACGAGGTAGAGAAAGTTGTCAATTTATATATCAAATCATATACTTCTTATTCAACTTGGAAACAATTATTTATACAAAAATTAATATAGGTTCGAAGACTCAAGTTTTCACAAAATTTCTAAGTCATAAATTCACGAAAAATTTCGGCAGAGTCTCCTTTGTACGGTTAGGCCTGGAAAACAATAATATATAATAATTCCAAATATACATCTCATCTCAGTGATGAGGCATCTCAAAATGGGGAAAACAAAATAAAACGCCAAAATACGATATATAAATTCGATATACGTACCTTTCATTTGCGTTATTAGCAATTTATTTTATTTTTTCAGCAAGCAAAAGCAATTTTTATTCGCAAGTAGCTCCAATGCAAGCAAGTTTCCTTCAGTACCTACTAAGCACTGAACAACATATAATAGAAATAACGTATATATGTTACAGTAAACACAAATGAATTTAGCAATTGCAACTAAAACATAAATAAAATATCCAATCAATTATATTCATTCAACCAAGCAATCTAACAAAATTTTCAAAGTCTCTTTTTGTTAGCATGATTTCATTGTTTATTTCACTTTTAAACCATTCGTAATTTCATTTGTTATATTTCATTATCAAACTCATTTCCAATGTCAATGCTTGGTTTATTTTATTTATTACTCTATATCATTGTTCAAGTTATGAGTTGTTGCCGTTTTATATAAACAACCAAATTTTCCAATTCATATTTTGTTGACTTACACTGAATTATGCTTCATGTTTAGTCCAATATCCTTCAACACTTCTATCGACCAAATTTAGAGTTCGTTTAAACTTAGTTATCATTCGTTTTATTTATAATTTAATTTTAAATCATGAATTTCCCTGGCGCTGTTTTTCTGAAATTTTGATTTACACATATCCTCAAGTTTACAAGTTGAAATTTAAAAATTTCTCTTTCATTAGGAAACTACAATCAATAGAACCGGAAGATTCTTGACTCAAAGAATTCTGACTTATTTTGGATTCTATGCATTCATTTAAACTTCAATTCGGAAAATTACGAACTACCGCTACGCGACGAGCTCGTTTTTAAATTAAATTAAATTTATTCGTTCAACCGTCGTTAAGTTTATAATTATAAGCTTATTCACTTATAATTTCACCAAAACAAACATTAATATCAATGCATTTCAGTTTGTTACCAATTAATTCGCTTAATTAATTATTCATTGACTCGGTTAATTAATATTACTTAGCATAACATAACTAAGCATATATCGTTTTTATTTCATAACTTAAATTTTACTTATGACCAATCAATTTTTCCCACTTTGATTTTCCATTCTTATGTTTGTGCATTAATTAACTGCATATTCTTATAACATTCAACTTCTTAGTTAATTGGTAAGTTATTCATGTTATAGAACAAAACTGATTATTACACAAGTTTCAGTGGTTACCGTTCGTTTCATTTTATTATCCAATCCTTAAGAATTTTATTTTAAATATAACTTCTTAATATATCAGAAGTTCCAATTCATTACTTATTCAAGATTTCAAGAATTAAATTTTGGGTTTTTTCCTTTAATTTTTTTTTACAATATATCATTTACATAAAACTGTACTATAAAAAGGGATTTAAATAAAGTTCAATTTTGTAATACAAAATATTAAATGTCTCCCTACTTAGACTCTTGAAAATAAACATCGATGATGCGTGCACTCATCACCAAAATCATTTCCAAGGACAAGAGGGTATACATATTTTTCCAATAATTCATTTAAAACAATTTCTATATGAAACACTTTTAAAATATAAATATATTATTTCAAACCATTTACAAATGAATATTACAAACTTACCCGAAATCAAATTCTCAAATTCATATTTTACTTCTTATTTCATTATCAATAAATTTTCAATTTTCAATTTTTCTTAAACCAATCAACAACTAACGGTTTTAATTATAAATTAATCGAGTAATAAATGATGAAAATTTAATATTATCATCAACAAAATCAAAATTCATATATTTCAAATAATTATATATATAAATAAAATATAAGTCAAAACAATATTATGTCGATAAACCCTGTTCGAGTGTTTAGAAATCCCTATCGATACATTGGCGTCCCAAGTACCGACCAGAATTCATAAATACTCAACAGAACAACCAACACAATATAAAACCATTTTTTATATCAAAATACAAATAAGCTCTCTCATATACACTCAAACTCATTCTAGGGTATTACTACCCCATCTCTAATGAGTTAATCCCAAATAGAGCCAAGGTTTTCGCTAAACCAAAGCTCTGATACCAAATGTAACATCCGAGTTTTTTGACTGTTCAAATCGACAATGATCCTTAATGTCAACATAAACAGATCAAAAATACGAATAGTTATTGGGATTAAAATAAGAAAAAGAAGAAAGAAGGAAACAAATACAGAATCTCGTAACGGAAGGACAAAATATAATAAATAAATAATAGTTCATGAAGCTGTTAAAAACATACATTTGATTATACTTACACAATTTATCAGAGTAAATTAACATACAACATACCAATATATGCAGCGGAATAATAATTTTAATACGTCTGTTGAGCTCCATCTTCATCTTCATAATGGAATCTTCAAAGCAAGGGAATCTTCGCTAACTGTAACTCGGCCTGACCCAAACGTATTGCAAAAAAAGGAAACACAACAAACACTCGGATCAGAACTAAATCATTCTCATATTAGTTAAATCAAATTTCATTTAATAATATGAGTACAATAACTTAAGAGATGTTACGGGAATTTCCATCTCTTAAGGATCCGTCAAACTAATACTATATAATATAATACGCTATTATAATAATGTCTATGGTTAAATATAACATAATAAAATAATGTAAGCGGGATTACCATTATTACCCTTACACCGTTTATACCGTTGCCGTACAGTTTGCATATAACACACCAGTACATCGGCGGATAGAGATCCGCCGTGATACGACAACGTTAAATCAAAATCGTAGGGGGCTCGATCAGGATAATATGACAAGGCACACGAGGAATGCCCAGAGTATGAATATACTAGTTGCACGCCCGGACTGGTGGTAACGCATATCCGCAACTACCGCCCACCTCGGACAACACTCCAAAATCACGGATGCACATCAAATCAAATCAATCAAACCGAGGGACTATAGTAATAAAGGAAGAAGTGTTGCCGATGGAGGTAGCTAACCCCACTTGGTCACGGTATAGCCCTGTTTTAGTCATTTTAATTATGACCTGAAGGTCAAGGATATCCATCATCGTTCTCTTTCTTCAAATCCAGTAATCGCCTCCAACACCATTTCTGGAACTTCACCGCATATACAGTTGTTAAAGTGGTTTTCGGTATTGGTAGAGAGTATGACAATATCCGATCCCGGTCTCTTTAACAACCAATCGTTTACATTTTTCACACCGGTCAGTTCTTTTACATTTCAAAGAGGTTCGTACTTCATATCAAAATATCATGTTTCAAAAGTCATTTTAATATTCAAGATAGAATATTATTCACAATAAAATCTCCATTTAAACGAATTTAAAATCTTGAAACAATTCCAACTTTAAATAATTTGAATATTAAAATAATTGAAAGTATATTTAAATAGTTTGGGATATAGAATTGAAATAGTTTGAAAATAAATAGTTAATTATAAAAATGATTTATTTAAAATAATTTATAAAATAAAATAGTTTATAAAGAAAATAAAATTATTATTATTAAAATAGTTTATAAAATGGTTTTAAAATACTATAGTTGGAATTAGAATCGTTCCTTTAAAGTTTCAATTTCACTTGCAGTCGTATTTCAATTTCAAGTTAATCAACTCAATTTCAGTATTTCACCCGATTAAATTTCCAATTTACATTCATTACAATTCAATCAGTTTAATTCAAATAGTTAAATTCCAATTCAGATTCCATTTTTCAATGATTTCAATTTATAACAAATGTCGAGTTCACAATTCATATATAATTCAAATCAATGTTGGTTCATAATAAATTTCAAAGGTGGGTGAAACAATTCAATTTCACCAAATTCGATTTACATTCAATTTCACTTTTTATTTAGCTTCAGTTACAACACTAATTTATTTCTCCCTTTATTTATATTTCAAAATTTTCAAAGTTCAAGTTCAAAGAAAAAATAAATTATAAAACATCGCTTATATTGTCTTTAAAACAATATTTAAAAGTTCATGGTTAAAACCAATTTCATTTAACCAACCGGTGTCCGTATATAATTTTCTATCCTATGGTCAAGTGATACTTAAATTTAATTTTAGTACTTTGGGAAAGGATATATATCATTTCAATCCAAATCAGGGTCATAGGTATTTATCATTTCAACCTACGTTCTTAATTCATTTTAATGATTAATCCCGGGTTTCTTTGATGCCCGTAACATCTAAGGTAAATGATTGGGATAAATCAGCACAAACAATGATCATATATGAATAAATGTGAATAACAGGTAAATTCACACAATTAACATCAATTTGTCAACATATCAAATTCAAGCCATTCATCACATCGGTACATACAACAGTCTAACATCGTATAAATTTACAATTTATCAGGTGTCAGGTTTTATACAGTAATTAAATGTCGAATTTTAACATAACGGTGAAATTTAAACTAACAGTCAAATTTAATTACACTATCGATGCAAATCAATATAAATATGTAATTTAACTGTCAAACATCAATCCATACAATAATATCATGACATAATATTAATTTAACTAAAATTAGAATAATTTAGTTACGCGTGAATGGGTTTAATCACTCACCTTTGGTTCTGAATGCGTTTGAACTCCAAAATAAGCCCAAAATGAAACGGCGACTTGCAGGCATGATTCAGAATGGATTTTAACTCGATGATCACTCAATATTTTATTTTATTTTATAAGAGGAGAAGGGATTTTCTCAGCAAAACAACATGGAAATTGGATTTGTGGAACAGTTTATGAAACCTTTTTTTCATAGGTAATAAAAGAAGCAACACAATTACACTAAAATTCCATTACCTTATACATATTATATATAAAACATACACATCAAAATACTTATATTTATTCATATATATATATATATATATATATTCTTCTAAAAATCAACTCTACAATCCAAACACCTATCATATTTTTTTCACAAATATTTTTTTTATAAAAATAAAATAAAATAGAAACTTAACGCAAACTCATGCGTACAACAACTATGTACATATTATATAAAAGGAGCGGTTATATGAACACAAAAATTTGACATAAATCAAAAGACAAAATTTCTCAACCACATGATTAATTTATCTTTATGTGAGGGGTGCAGATCATGGGGTAATCTTATGGTTTAGATTTTATGTCACTCAATTTGTATCAAATCTTTGTGTCTAAATAAACATTCCCTTATATAAATAACACAACACATACACATAGGCGAAATAAAAAAGACGCACGCCCCAAACAAACACACACACACACACACACACATACACACACACACACACTTATATATATATATATATATATATATATAATATAAATTAAACATAAATCAACACAAAAAAAATGAAGTAAGACAAACCCACACAAACACATAACTTGACCCAATGGGCAAGGGAAATGCAAGAAGGATGGATCTTGATTTTTACCAAAAAGTTACAAAACTAAACCAAAATTTAACCATTTTAAAAGTGGTTTTTGAACAAGATAAATTCAAAATTTTGGGAAATCATAAACTGAAAAGTTGTTGCAAATTCTTTTCTCTTCAATTTATAAAAAAAGAAAAACCAATTTCCGATAAAATTTGAAGAAGATATGATCAAAACAGCGACAGACAAATATTTGGATCCGAAATCTGGCTTCAAAAACGCACCTGAAAGATTGGCAGTTTCGGCCAAGAAAAATTCGAAATCTAAAAAATTATATTGCACAAAAGTTTTGGCTCTTCCAATTTTACACAATTTGAAAAAAAAGTAAAGTCAATTTGGGTTCCGTATGAGGAAGTTTTGGTCCCTACAAAACAGATCAAAATCTGGCCAAAAAAATAGAAAATAAAAGGAGAAGAGATTGATGGATTAGGTGGCTTCTATTTTTTTTTTTTAATTCCATTAGATTTAGATGTAGATCTTGATTTTAGCCATGGTTGATTGCTGAGAATTTTGAAGAAGAAGAAAAAAAAAAGGAATGGTTGAATGAATGAATAAAATGATGATATAAAGAAAAGAAAAAAAAACCACCGTAAATAATCATTCATGGCTTTCTAAATTTTTAACGTTAATTAATAAATGTGTCCCCGCAAATTGATTTTCATCCATTCAAATTCAAGCCATAAATGTGTCCCCGCAAATTGATTTGCATGAAAAGGAAGTTACCGAATACATAAGTCAATTTAAATGTGTCCCCGCAAATTAATTTTTCACCAATTCAAATTCAAGCTAGTATTAATACTAATGAGAATAAAGAAAGATATTTTTTTTTACAAACAAATAAAAGGAACCAATATAAATATGTTTGCAAATAAATGGAAAACAATGCAAATTTGTAGTTCAAATGACAAACGGTTTTGGCAATATAAAATTAACAACAATAAATACGAATTGAAATTAAATTAAAGAACAAATAAAATTTTGCTATATTTATATCAACAACAATAAATACAAATTGAAATAAAATTAAATATATAATTCCATATTGAAAACGGAGGGTATAATTACATAAATTATTCATATAAAAATTCAAGAATGAATGCAGATAAATAAAATAAATAAACCAAAATTTTAAATTAAATCATTAATTAAATACTCTAAAAATTGAGGTTGTTACACACCGCCTGTCGTCTATAGCTAATTACCCCCATTCCGAACACAATGGGATATTTATCGTAAGCTGATTCGATCGTTTCGATCAGTTTTCGTCAAAATCAAAATATAAGTCTATATATTGAATTTGAACGCACATTTCAATTTAGCGGGGCCACATACGGACTCTAAAAATTCCTGAAAAATATTTTCTAGCTTCGTATTGACGATACGGTCCTAACAAAACTAATTTCGTCAGATTCTGAGACCGTTTAAAAATGGCCTTTTTCCAGTCGATTAAAATCAACTGAAACTGGTCAAACGCGTTTTCCTTTGCCACGCTCACATATTGATTCAGAAAATTATGAATTTTGAAACCTAGCAATAATTTGACATCCCATATCCAACAAAAGTGGTTTCATCGAAAACTGAGGTTGTTTGCAAAACAGCTATTTTCAAGGCCTTTATATATATTAAAATATATATAAATTCCACAGCGACTTTTCTGAATTTTAAACTGGACGTAACTCTCAACTTTTAAAATGAAATCTCTGTTTCTTACATCTGTTGGAAAGATATCATCAAACAGATTCACATATTTCTTATTTCGTTCAATTCTGACTTATATTGAATTATGTATATTCATTTGAAATTCGAAATTGAATTTTAGAACTGCAGCGCCATTTCAGGCTCGTTATATAATTAAAATAAAACTATTCGTTTTAACTTCGTTGAAAATAAATTTTCCGTCGTTATTATTTAAAATAATTCATTTTAAATAATCAAAATCCATTAAAATAACCAAACTAAAAATTTTAAATTGGCTCAGATTTCCGGGTTATTACAATCTTCCCCACTTAAAACTTTTCGTCCCTGAATAGGAACGAAGCCGAAAGTTGTTTCACAAATCAACTCAACTTTCACTATTTTCTTTACGGCTTAAGTTCTTCAACTTTTCAGTTTCTAAGAACTTTCCAAATTTTTCAAAAATTTGGCTAACACCCTAAATTTTCGAAAAATTAAGCCATAACCTCCCCTGCACCGGGGACTTCGGGATATTTCATATAGCCTCCCATGGCCTTCTTCAATCCAAAAGAAAAAGAAAAAGCCAAGCGGCTAGCCAATCGGCTCATAATTAGTTGATGGATTATTGGATATTTATATTTGATATTGCTATGGAATATAATCTCTACTTTCGAAAGGAAAATCTAATATTTCTACAATGAAAAAATCTAACTTTTTCATGAACAAAATCAAACCTTTTTACTTTATAAAATCTATTTTTTTTCATATATAGAAAAACAATTTTTTTTGTATGATAGAAAATCTTTTTAATTTCGCTACAACCTTTCATATAAAAGCGGTTGGTTCTAAAAATCAAAACTTCAAACTATTAAAAATCCAAACTTTAAATACTAAAAATCCAAACAAAAACTGATTTTTTTCTATGCAATAACATATATTAAAAAGGAAAAGAATACTCTTTCTCTAAATGAATGAAAATAAAATAAATAAACTTACAGGATTTTTTTAAAGAGGGAGGGGGTTCGCTGCGAACAGTGGAGGGGGAAGGGGGGCGCGCGCGGATTGTGGGTGGTAGGAGGAGTGGAGGGCTGTGGAATCGGAGGTGGAATCGGAACACGGGTGGCGGCGTTCGCTGTTCGTGGCTAGAGTTTTAAGGCCCCTGGTCTTCACGTCGGAGAGGAGATGGAAGCAAGGAGGAGAGAGGTAGTCGGAGAAGGCAAGGCGCGCTCGACGTGGAGAGGTGCGGCGCGGTGGTCAATGGGGAGCGGCGGCTGTCCATTGCGATTTGGGTTTTCTTTTCTTTTTTTTTCATCTGCGGGTTTGCTTGAGAGAGATAAAGGGTTGGGGGGTATATTATAATTATATTGTTTTATTATTATTTTCCCCATATAAAGTTGACTTCGTATACACACTCCAAACGAGACCCACCGACTGTCGCCCCTAGCTAATTACCGCCATTCTGAACACAACGGGATATGTATCACAGGCCAATTCGTCCCTTACGATCAATTTTCGTCAAAATCTATATATTGAATTTGAACGCGTATTTTAATTTACCGGGGCCACATACGAACTCTAAAAATTCCCGAAAAATATTTTCTAGCTTCGTATTGACGATGTGGTTCTAACAAAACTAATTTGATCAAATTCCGAGACCATTTGAAAAATGGTCATTTTCAGGTCGATCGAAATTGACTGAAACTGCTAAAACACGTTTTCCTTTGCCACGCTCACATATTGATTCGAAAAATTACGAATTTTGAAACCTAGCAATAACTTGACACCATGGATCCAACAAAAACGGTTTCGTCGAAAACCGAGGTCTTAGCAAAATTTCCATTTTTAAGGGCCAGAATTCCATAGCGACTATTCTGAATTTTCAACTAGGCATAACTATTTATCCCCGCTATGAAATTTCGATTTTTCAGATTCGTTGGAAAGATATTCTCAATTAGATTCTAATATTTTTGGTTTCGCTAAAATCCGGTTTATTTTGAATCATGTACATTCATTTGAACTTTGAAATCGAATTTACGAACTACCGCGCCATTTTCAATTCCTTTTATAATTATAAATAATTATTTATATTCAAACGACGATTCAAATAAAACTATACGTTCTAATTCTATTCAAAATAAATTTCTCGTTGCTAATATTCAAATTTCACTAAAATTGCCAAAATAAAAATTTTAAATTGGCTCAGATTTCCGGGTTATTACAATCTCCCCCACTTAAAACTTTTCGTCCGGGAAAAGGAACGAAGCCGAAAGTTGTTTAACCAATCAACTCAACTTTCAATATTTTCATTATGGCTTAAGTTCTTCAACTTTTCAGTTTCTAAGAACTTTTCAAATTTTTCAAAAATTTGGCTAACACCCTAAATTTTCGATTTTTTTTCTCCATAATCTCCCCTAAACCGGGGACTTCGGGATATTTCATATAGCCTACCATGGCCTTCTTCAATCCAAAAGAAAAAGAAAACGCCAAGCGGCTAGCCAATCGGCTCATAAAATCATCCAAACCCAATATATTTGTAAACATGTACCTATTTGTCGGGCAAACAATTTTATTCCTATGCTTTAGCCTCCTTGCTATGACCTGTTCAATGTAAGTACATGTATATGCATGCAAATGCGATAAATATTCAATACAATTCTCTTTTTGGTTCAATTTGGCCAAAGGCCCAAATTTTAATTAATCAAACAATAATCAAGCAACACAACCAGCAATCAATTAGTTGATTAGCTTTTCAAATTCATAACTTTGATACATATCCAAAAAATCAGATTTTGATGCCAAATCACAACAATAAGCCCTATCTAGTTTTGGTTCTCACACCAGTCTAATGGAAATATATAGACATCACACTTTCGTCACTCGAACATTAATTCTGATGATGTAGCTACAATCATCAGAATCATCTCCGGGCGACTAGAGTGTGACTCTATATCTATCTAGTATATTAAAACTTCGAATACACGTGGATCAGACGTATATACAAAATCTTTATATACTTGATTGTCCAAATTCAGTATATAATAAATAATCAAATACGAATAATCGATTTAAATTTTCAAAACAAAACTTGTTTTCACTTTTATTTTTCAAAAAAATCACTCCTCACACTCGTTTTAGGATACTACTGATCCCATCTCTAACGAGTCATTCTCATTGGATATTACTAATCCAATTTCTGATGAATTCTGTGTAACGACCCGCATTCTACGCATCATAGGATCGTAGAATATTCATTTCTTTCACATACGAAGTCGTATAGTCATGTAACTTTGGGGGACGACTATTGGGGTCATTTCCCATGTTCATGATTTTTCCCGATTTTTAAATGACCATTTTACCCCTAGTTGGCACTGTTTTGGCCATAACTTTTGACTGGAAAGGAATTTTGACCTGAAACCACTTCCATTGGCTCCGGATGATGGTTTCTCTTTCCGTAGAGTGGTCACATTAGCCAAACGGACTCACCGTTTGGGAGATATGGCTGAAACAAGTTTCAGATGGTGAAAAACAGCTTAATTGGGCTTAACCGGGTGATTAACAGCTAGGCCCAAAGGGGAATTTCGGGATTAGGAGTTTAAAAGGGCTGTTAGGGTTTGGAGAATACCTTTTTCTCATTTTTCAGCCGTCACTATTCATCCCTCTTAACCTAGCCATGGCCTCCACTCTCTAATTCTCTCTAAAAACACCCAAAATCACTTCCTAATCAAGGATTAAGGCTTAGAGGCATCAAATCAAGGAGGATTAGCACAAGGACCGAGGTAGAGCTGCTGCTATACATAGGAATTCGACCCAAACAGAGAATATTTCAGATTTGGTGTTTTATTTTGTGGCCAAGGTGAGTGATTTGCATAGTTTTTGCACTAATTACGGTAATTAAGGGGTAATTAGTGAAGATTAGCGAATTTATACACTAATAAATTCTGGAAAAATGTTTAGAAATTTTTAAATAATGTTTTATGCTTTTGGTTGAGGTTTGGTTCGATTTGATTAAGTTTTGTTAAACCTATGATCAGTTTTACTTAAACATGCTTAAGGGAAAATAAGGAGTTTTGACCACTTTTGATCCATTTTGATTCATTTGAATGGTTGTTTGTTGTTTGTGGTTGCTATTACATACTGCTATGACTCTATGGTGTGTTTTATGATTGATTAGAAGTGTTAGATTTGTCAAAAACGCCGTCGAATGGCGTAAACTGCTCGCAGGAAGAACTGCAGGAAATCATCCGAACCGGACCGATGGTGCGATCCGATCCGATGGGGCGATCCGATCCGATGGGGCGATCCGATCCGTCGATGCTTGAAGACTCCGATCCGACGGCGTGATACGACCCGATCCGATCAAGGCTTCGCGAGACGATCCGTGTTGCTTCACGAAAAGGAGCCCGAACCGATCCAGTGAGGTGACCACGATCCGAACCACTCGTGAGCAGAAGGTACGACCCGAACCGGTGTGCTTGGGGGAGGCCGATCCGAACCGCTACCAGATGGACGTCACGAACCGCGCCGCGTTGATGATGGGGAGCTAAAGGCCGAACCGAACCGATGGCAATGAGGGGACCCGAACCGAACCGATGGCAATGAGGGGACCCGAACCGATCCGGTGATGACAGAAAACCCGAGATGCAAAGGTAGTCCAAATGAGAAGTTAGAGCTCAAGATTCAGATGGGAATCAACGAGTTCGCTTCATAGTTGGGTTTTGCTGCGGGACGCGTGCCAAGGAGTTATCGACGTCTATAGCTTTGGTCCACTATGGTAGGAGGTACGAAGGCGGATTCAGGGCCATTATGGCATCGGTAGAACCAAGGGCTACAACCAATGAAGTGGGTCATTGAAATGTTTGGTCATGACTCCATATGTTTAGCTTGGTCATAGCAGGGTTTCTACAAGTCGGGATTCGTCGTTACCTCAATTTGTCTAGTGTTCCAAGGTGGTAGATGTCGTATACTTTACGCACTGAGTGAGAGACATAAGGATGGTTGCTATGCTTGATTGTTTGACATACACACCCCACCCCCGTATTCTTACACTATTTATTATGGCACCTTAGAGCATTGTACGGTATGTGGTACTAACTCTTTGGTTGCAGGTCCAGGTTCAGGTATGGTTTAGTATACCTGTTATTATTCTGTTTAGATGCTTATCGCTCATACCAGGCTTTATGTCTGACCCAGAGTTTTATGTCTCCTCTTATTACTCTGGGTGCTCACACGAGCAGACTAGAGACAGGTTAGCTGGTGATGCACGGGTAGATGATCCGGAGACGAGCAGGAGGCTTCCACGTAATATATATAGTATTCTCCCTGTGTTATTGAAGATCACTGCTTAGGCATTGGTGGTGCATCTTCTAATTTAGCTTTCTTTTGTTTAGAGACAGTAAATTTGGAAAATTGTAATAAGCTGTATTTGAATTTCCGCTGCTCTGATGATGGATGTTGATTTTAGTTATCAGCTTATGCACTGTCTCACCTGTTTGTGTCAAGTATGTTATTATTATATTTTATTCCATGCGCTGTGAGACATTCTACAGGTCCCTTGATTAGTTCATTCTCTTCTTTCCTTTCTCCTGACGACCGTCCCGTGCTAGTTGGGCATGTGTACAGCGCACTTTCGGAGGAAATGCAGGCTGGTGCGGGGCGGGCCGTCACACTTGGTATCAGAGCGCCAGGTTGCGTAGTTAACCTAGGGAAGTTATCAGGGAGAGATAATATACGTATACGAGAGAGCGTATTTGTGATTATTTTGGTTTTAAAAGCTATATATATATATACTATTAGTAGTATAAGATTGAAGTCGTACTGCACTAGCACCACTATGGAGTCGTTAATCGTTTCCTTTTTCAGATTGACGATGAGCCGATATACTAGAGGTACTGGTAGGGGAGCCAATAATGGGAATGCTGCTGACATGAGGACGATGTTTACTGACCTCATGAGAGAGATGCTTAGAGATGTGCAGAGGGCAGCTCCCAATGGTGGAAATGGTGGTGGTCCAATAGTGCAGGCGCCGAGAGTCGACTTCGCCAAGTTGAACAAAGATTATACTAGCCTTGGTGGGAAGCCGTTCCACGGAACGGAGTCGGCCACAGATGTTCAGGATTGGTTGGATAGTTGCGAACGTATCTTCGAGGATTTGGGTATCGAGGATGCGATGAAGAGAAAGCTAGCGTCCCGTTAGCTGCAAGGGCGGGCAATGAATTGGTGGAATGCTATAAAGGCAGCTACTCCCGAAGATCAGATTACTTGGGAGCAGTTTAAGGCTCGCTTTAGCGAGAAGTTCATTCCAGCTGCTCAGAAGTCAGTGCTGTTTAAGAAATTCTTGGAGCTCAAGCAGAATGGCAGAGCGGTCTCGGAGTATATTGCTGAATTTGACACTTTGTCAAAATATGGGTTATCTCTTATTGATACTGCCGAGAAAAAGAATGAGAAATTCATAACTGGTTTGGATCAGTACTTGGGGGAAAAACTTATTAACCACATCGATGAGACGTTTGAATCGATTGTGGGGAAAGCATTAAGATCAGAAAGTCTCTACCCTAAGTCGAAGACTGAGGTTGCATCTGCAGATGAGCCAAAGCCACAAGCAAGTGGTGGAGGCAAGGGTGGTTCCCAGAATAAGAGAAAGCAGAACCAAGCTAAGGATGGCCAGAAGAAAAAGAATAAGCAAGATGTTGAGTGCTTCAGTTGTGGTAAGAAGGGCCATTATGCTAGTAATTGTCGGGCCAAGCCAGCGGATAGGAAGTGCTTCAACTGTGGCCAAATGGGACATCACAAGGACAAGTGTCCACAGCCCCCTAAGGAAAAGCAAATGGTGAAAGCCTACGCTCTTAATGCTATTCCTTCTTCGTCGAACGCCCCAACAGCGGCGGAGAAGGGAAAGAATGTCGTCATTCAAGGTATGCTTTCTGTTTATGATGTTCCTGTTAGAGTTTTGTTTGATACCGGAGCTTCCAGTTCTTTCATATCTAGTGACCTGGTAGATAGGTTGGGATTGGAGCCCGAGATTGTCGATAGACCTTTAGTAGTGACGAACCCGATTGGTGGTTCGACTAGCCTTAGCATGATTTGTCGTAATGTGGTCTTATCGAGTCATGGATGCATGTTTGTTTGTGATTGCTTTGTTTTGGGCTTTACTGGGTTTGGCATTATTTTGGGAGTAGATTGGCTCCAAAGATACGGGGTGGTGGTAGACTGTGAGGGCTTGTTGGTGACAGCTAGAGCGGATGATGGGCGGAGGATAGTGTTTGGTGGTCTACCCAGTAAGGGGGTATTGGCTAGTTTCCTAAACTCCCTCGACATTCCGCATAGTGAGTTGTCAGGTTTGCCCGTGGTTGGCCAGTATCCGGATGTTTTCGAAGAAGTGACCGGACTTCCACCACACCGAGAGATTGAGTTTCGTATTGATTTGGTAAAGGATGTCAGGCCTATAGTGATGCCACTTCGTCGTATGGCACCAAGAGAGCAGCGAGAACTCGAGGTGCAAGTCAGCGATCTTTTGAAGAAGGGATTTATCAGAAGGAGTGTTTCTGAATGGGGAGCACCAGTTGTGTTTGCTACCAAGGCGGATGGTTCCCTTCGTTTGTGTGTAGACTACCGCGAGTTGAATAAAGTGACGAGGAAGAACAAGTATCCTCTACCGCGGATAGATGATTTGTTCGATCAGTTGAGTGGCGCGAGAATATTTTCTCAGTTGGATCTCGCGACAGGTTTTCATCAGCTTAGAGTGGAAGCTGAAAGTATAGCTAAAACGGCATTTCGGACGCCGTCTGGATTTTATGAGTGGTTGGTCATGCCATTCGGGCTGACCAATGCCCCAGCATATTTTGTGGATCTTATGAATAGGGTATTCAGGGATCAGTTGAATAAGTTTGTCCTTGTGTTCGTTGATGATATTTTGGTCTATTCGGGGACAGAGGAAGAACACAAGGAACATTTAAGAGTAGTGATGGAGGTGTTGAGAAAACACCAATTAAAAGCAAAGTTTTCTAAGTGTCACTTCTGGAAGAGGGAAGTGAGGTTCTTGGGCCATGTTGTATCAAAGAATGGTATTGCCGTGGACCCGGCGAAGGTGGCTACGGTACAAGATTGGCCTACGCCCAAGAACGCAACAGATGTAAGAAGTTTCTTGGGATTAGCCGGATATTATCGTAAGTTTATCCAAGGTTTCTCCAAGATAGCAGCACCATTGACCCAGTTGACCAAGAAGAACCAAGCTTTTGTCTGGGATGAAAGGTGCGAGAATGCATTCAAAAGTCTAAAGGACAAGTTGACAAGCGCACCAGTGTTAGTCATTCCTAAGGGGGATGAAGAGATGACGGTATACACGGATGCCAGTGGTACCGGACTGGGTGCTGTATTGATGCAAGGCGGTAGGGTTGTAGCTTATGCAAGTCGGCAATTGAAACCGCACGAGAGAAGATACCCTACCCATGATTTAGAATTGGCAGCGATCGTGTTCACGTTAAACATGTGGAGACACTATCTCTTGGGAGAAAGATTTGAGCTGTTTACAGATCATAAGTCGTTAAAGTATCTCTTCTCTCAGAAAGATCTGAATCTCCGTCAGCAGAGATGGTTAGAGTTCTTGGCTTCCTATGATTTTGACATCGCATACACACCGGGAAAGGGCAATGCGGTGGCTGATGCATTGAGTAGAAGACATGCCAGCTTAGGGGCTATGTTCCTTGAATGGAAGCAACTGGAGTATATCGCGGGGTTTGATTTTAGACCAAAGTGCGAATTGGATCCAGAAATGTTAGCAAGTTTGACGATCAGACCCACTTTAATTGAGCGGATCGGCTCTAGTCAGAGGGACGATCCTAACCTATTGGAAATCATCTCCAAGTTAGAGATGGGTATCGATGAGGAAATGAACAAGTATGGGCTTGATCGAGATGGATGGCTTAGAAAGAATGGAAAGCTCGTTGTACCCAATGTCAATGGATTGAGAGATGAAATGCTTAGAAAGTGTCATCACTCAAAACTGACTATACACCCCGGTGGTAATAAGATGTATCGAGATATGAAGCAGACCTACTATTGGGAAGGGATGAAAAGAGACGTTGGGAAGTTTATATCCGAGTGCATGAATTGCCAGCGAGTTAAAGCCGAGCAAAAGAAGCCTAGTGGGTTGTTACAGCCATTAGAAATTCCCGAATGGAAATGGGAGCAAGTCTCGATGGATTTCATCGATGGTTTACCAAGGACTAGATCGGGACATGATAGCATTTGGGTGATTGTGGATCGATTGACTAAAAGCGCAAGGTTTATACCAGTCAAATCGACCAGAACGGCAACTAAGTTAGCAGAATTGTATATGAAGTGGGTAGTGAGATTTCATGGAGTACCTAAAGGCATTGTGAGCGACCGAGACCCGTTGTTCACTAGTGGGTTTTGGAAGAGCTTACAAGAGGCTCTAGGGTCAGAGTTACATCTCAGTACCGCCTATCATCCTCAGACCGACGGTCAGACGGAGAGGGTGAACCGTATTTTGGAAGATCTCTTGAGAGCATGTATATTGGATTTTGGTGGATCATGGGATGGCCATTTGCATCTAGTAGAGTTTGCATATAATAATAGCTACCAATCCAGTATCGGTATGGCTCCGTTTGAAGCTTTGTACGGAAGACCGTGCAACTCACCATCATGTTGGATAGAGACTGGCGAGAAGTTTATGCTTGGACCAGATGTGGTGAGGGAAACTTCAGATAAAATTAAGATCATTCAACAACGAATGAAGGCTGCCCAAGATAGGCAGAAGAGTTATGCTGATAAGAGGAGAAGAGACTTAAAATTTTCCGTTGGCGACTTGGTGTTTGTCAAGATTTCTCCGTTGAAGAGCGTAATACGATTTGGCAGGAGAGGCAAGTTGGCACCAAGATTTGTTGGCCCATTCCCTGTTCTTGAACTAGTCGGGAATTTAGCATACAGAATTGACTTACCGGAGAAGATGGCGGGAGTTCACAATGTATTTCATGTTTCCCAACTAAGGAAGTTCGTTCACGACCTAGATATAACTATTTCACCTGATCAGTTAGAGGACTTCGAGGTAGAACCCGAGGCGGTTGGGAACCGCAAGCCGGCCCGTATTGTCGAGTACGACATGAAGCAACTTCGAAGGAAGGCGGTGAAGCTAGTCAAGGTTCAGTGGGGCGAGGACGAGAATGATTGTACTTGGGAGACAGAGGAGAACATTAGGAAGACACACCCAGAACTCTTTACCTGGTAAGATTTTGACTTCGATTTAGTTTTCCGCATGCTAGGATAGGCTTGTTTGCTTGTTTTGCATGTTTGATTGTTGTATCTGGTTGTTAGGCATGCGGGATCTTTTGTATGTTTTGGGCTAAGGAATTTCGGGGGCGAAATTTCTTAAGGGGGGGAGAGTGTAACGACCCGCATTCTACGCATCATAGGATCGTAGAATATTCATTTCTTTCACATACCAAGTCGTATGGTCATGTAACTTTGGGGGACGACTATTGGGGTCATTTCCCATGTTCATGATTTTTCCCGATTTTTAAATGACCATTTTACCCCTAGTTGGCACTGTTTTGGCCATAACTTTTGACTGGAAAGGAATTTTGACCTGAAACCACTTCCATTGGCTCCGGATGATGGTTTCTCTTTCCGTAGAGTGGTCACATTAGCCAAACGGACTCACCGTTTGGGAGATATGGCTGAAACAAGTTTCAGATGGTGAAAAACAGCTTAATTGGGCTTAACCGGGTGATTAACAGCTAGGCCCAAAGGGGAATTTCGGGATTAGGAGTTTAAAAGGGCTGTTAGGGTTTGGAGAATACCTTTTTCTCATTTTTCAGCCGTCACTATTCATCCCTCTTAACCTAGCCATGGCCTCCACTCTCTAAATCTCTCTAAAAACACCCAAAATCACTTCCTAATCAAGGATTAAGGCTTAGAGGCATCAAATCAAGGAGGATTAGCACAAGGACCGAGGTAGAGCTGCTGCTATACATAGGAATTCGACCCAAACAGAGAATATTTCAGATTTGGTGTTTTATTTTGTGGCCAAGGTGAGTGATTTGCATAGTTTTTGCACTAATTACGGTAATTAAGGGGTAATTAGTGAAGATTAGCGAATTTATACACTAATAAATTCTGGAAAAATGTTTAGAAATTTTTAAATAATGTTTTATGCTTCTGGTTGAGGTTTGGTTCGATTTGATTAAGTTTTGTTAAACCTATGATCAGTTTTACTTAAACATGCTTAAGGGAAAATAAGGAGTTTTGACCACTTTTGATCCATTTTGATTCATTTGAATGGTTGTTTGTTGTTTGTGGTTGCTATTACATACTGCTATGACTCTATGGTGTGTTTTATGATTGATTAGAAGTGTTAGATTTGTCAAAAACGCCGTCGAATGGCGTAAACTGCTCGCAGGAAGAACTGCAGGAAATCATCCGAACCGGACCGATGGTGCGATCCGATCCGATGGGGCGATCCGATCCGATGGTGCGATCCGATCCGTCGATGCTTGAAGACTCCGATCCGATGGCGCGATACGACCCGATCCGATCAAGGCTTCGCGAGACGATCCGTGTTGCTTCACGAAGAGGAGCCCGAACCGATCCAGTGAGGTGACCACGATCCGAACCACTCGTGAGCAGAAGGTACGACCCGAACCGGTGTGCTTGGGGGAGGCCGATCCGAACCGCTACCAGATGGACGTCACGAACCGCGCCGCGTTGATGATGGGGAGCTAAAGGCCGAACCGAACCGATGGCAATGAGGGGACCCGAACCGAACCGATGGCAATGAGGGGACCCGAACCGAACCGATGGCAATGAGGGGACCCGAACCGATCCGGTGATGACAGAAAACCCGAGATGCAAAGGTAGTCCAAATGAGAAGTTAGAGCTCAAGATTCAGATGGGAATCAACGAGTTCGCTTCATAGTTGGGTTTTGCTGCGGGACGCGTGCCAAGGAGTTATCGACGTCTATAGCTTTGGTCCACTATGGTAGGAGGTACGAAGGCGGATTCAGGGCCATTATGGCATCGGTAGAACCAAGGGCTACAACCAATGAAGTGGGTCATTGAAATGTTTGGTCATGACTCCATATGTTTAGCTTGGTCATAGCAGGGTTTCTACAAGTCGGGATTCGTCGTTACCTCAATTTGTCTAGTGTTCCAAGGTGGTAGATGTCGTATACTTTACGCACTGAGTGAGAGACATAAGGATGGTTGCTATGCTTGATTGTTTGACATACACACCCCACCCCCGTATTCTTACACTATTTATTATGGCACCTTAGAGCATTGTACGATATGTGGTACTAACTCTTTGGTTGCAGGTCCAGGTTCAGGTATGGTTTAGTATACCTGTTATTATTCTGTTTAGATGCTTATCGCTCATACCAGGCTTTATGTCTGACCCAGAGTTTTATGTCTCCTCTTATTACTCTGGGTGCTCACACGAGCAGACTAGAGACAGGTTAGCTGGTGATGCACGGGTAGATGATCCGGAGACGACCAGGAGGCTTCCACGTAATATATATAGCATTCTCCCTGTGTTGTTGAAGATCACTGCTTGGGCATTGGTGGTGCATCTTCTAATTTAGCTTTCTTTTGTTTAGAGACAGTAAATTTGGAAAATTGTAATAAGCTGTATTTGAATTTCCGCTGCTCTGATGATGGATGTTGATTTTAGTTATCAGCTTATGCACTGTCTCACCTGTTTGTGTCAAGTATGTTATTATTATATTTTATTCCATGCGCTGTGAGACATTCTACAGGTCCCTTGATTAGTTCATTCTCTTCTTTCCTTTCTCCTGACGACCGTCCCGTGCTAGTTGGGCATGTGTACAGCGCACCTTCGGAGGAAATGCAGGCTGGTGCGGGGCGGGCCGTCACATTCTGTGACGGCCCGCCCCGTACCTGCCTGCATTTCCTTCGAAGGTGCGTTGTACACATGCCCGACTAGCACGGAACGGTCGCCAAAGAAAGGAAAGAAGAGGATGAACTAACAAGAAACCTGTAGAATGTCTCACAACGCATGGAACAAAATATAATAATAACATAATCTTGACATAAAACAGGGGAGACAGTGCATAAGTTGAAAACTAAACCAACATAGCAGCGGAAATCCAAATACAGCTTATTACAACTTTCCAAATTACTGTCTCTAAAACAAAAGAAAGCTAAAGTAGAAGATGCACCACTAATGCCCAAGCAGTGATCTTCAACAACACAAGGAGAATACTATATGCATCGTACGTGGAAGCCTCCTGCTCGTCTCCGGATCAGCTACCCGTGCATACCCAGCTAACCTGTCTCTAGTCTGCTCGTGAGAGCACCCAAAGTAATAAGAAGAGACATAAAACTCTGGGTCAGACAAAAAGTCTTGTATGAGCGATAAGCAGCTAAACAGAACAATAACAGGTATACTAAACCATACCTGAACCTGGACCTGCAACCAAAGAGTTAAGCACTACATACTGTACGATACTCTAAGGTGTCACTGAACAGATGGTGTAAAGATAACGGGGGTGGGGTTGTGCATGTCATAATGATGGTAAACAAATCAACCATAACAACCATCCTCACATCTCTCACCCAGTGCGTAAAGCATACGATGTCCACCACTGTCAATCACTAGACCCATCGAAGTACTGACGGAGTTCGACTTGTACAACTACTGCTACTACCAAGCTTACCACATGGAGTCATGACCAAATCTTTACAAATGACCCCACTTCATTGGTCTATAGCTCTTTTGTCGTACCTAGGCCACTGTGGCCCTGAATCCGTTCACATACTCCCTACACATAGTGATCAAAAGTTACAGACATCGACAACCCCTTTGCACACGTCCCGCAGCAAAGCCCAACTCATGAAGTCGACTCGTTGGTTCCCATCTGGATCCTGAGTCCTACTTCCTATTTGAACTTCCTTTGCATCTCGGGTTTTGGTCGAATTGGAGTTGGTCTTCAAAAGAGTCGTCACGATGAAGTAAAAGTATATATTTGGTTCGGTTCAGTGGTCCCGATCCGGTTCGGTTCGGCAGTCCTAGTCCATTCCTTGATCAGTGCTCCATCCCTCCTCGGTTCAGTCCACTCTCACTTGCTTGGTTCGGTTCGGAAGTATAGTGCCTATCCTCTGTCCGGTTCGGTGGTTGCTCCCTTCTAGGTATTTCGACCTGATCCCATCCATCTCCATTTGTCCGATCCGATCCCCTTTTGGTCTCTCCGATCCGATCCCCTGTCCAACTCCAACTCTAAGTAAATGGCCTTCCTTCTCGCCAAGTCTCCTTTAGTGCAAAGTTCCGATCCGGTTCGGCTTCTCCGCCCAGTCCACCATCCGATCCGAGCCCCCTCTCCGATCTGATCTGAAACCCTGCACATTTTCCTGCAACTTTTCCAACAACTGTTTTACGTCATACGACGACGTTTTCGACCAATCTAACAGTTCTAATCAATCACAAAACATACCATACAGTCATTGCAACATGTACAGTCAATCATAAACACCAAAACAACCATTATAGCATGTAAAATGGATCAAACATACCCAAAATCCCATATTTTCCCTTAAGCATGTTTAGGCAAAACTAATAATATGATTAGCAAAAGTTAATCAAATTAACCCAAGTTTCTAACAGAGGTCTAAAACATTATTTAAGAATTTATAAATATTTTTCCAGAATTTATTAGTGTATAAATTCGCAAATTATCACTAATCACCCTAATTAACTGTAATTAATGTCAAAACAATGCTAATCACTCACCTTGGACACAAATAAAATTTTCAGAACTGAAACCTCGCTGATTTGGGCGAATACCGATGCCTAACAGCAGCTCTAATACAGATTTGGTGAAGATCTTCTTTGATTTGGTGTTGCTAATCTTAATCCTTGATTAAATGGTGATTACGGATGATTCTAGATGTTGGAGGCCATTGTTAGGGTTTCAAGAATGAAAGTGGCGGCTGAAAAATGAAAATAAGATCGTTCTCTAACTGATTTCAGCCTCCTCATAACCTTAATCCCGAAATGGGTCATGCGCCCTCTTGCTAATCACCCTAATTAGGCCCGGTTAAGCTGTTTTTCACCATCTGAAACTTGTTTCAGCCATATCTCCCAAACGGTGAGTCCGTTTGGCTAATGTGACCACTCTACGGAATTGTAAACCATCATCCAGTGCCAATGCAAGTGGTTTCAGGTCAAATTTCCTTTTCAATCAAAAGTTATGGCCAAAACAGTATCAGCTAGGGGCAAAATGGTCATTTAAAAATCGACAAAAATCATGAACATGGGAAATGACCCCAATAGTCGTCTCCCAAAGTTACATGACCATACGACTTCATATGTGAAAGAAATAAATATTCTACGATCCTATGATGCGTAGAATGCGGGTTGTTACACTCTTCCCCCCTTAAGAAATTTCGTCCCCGAAATTCCTTAACCCAAAACATACAAAGGATCCCGCATGCCTACCAATCAAATACAACAATCAAACATGCAAAACAAACAAACAAGCCTATCCTAGCATGCGGAAAGACTAAATCGAAGTTAACATCTTACCAGGCGAAGAGTTCTGGATACGTCTTCCTAATGCTCTCCTCTGTCTCCCAAGTACAGTCATTCTCATTCTCACCCCACTGAACTTTGACTAGATTCACCGCTTTCCTCCGAAGTTGCTTCGTATCGTTCCCAACAATACGCATAGGCTTGTAGTTCTCAACCGCCTCCGGTTCAACTTCGATATCATCCAACTGATCAGGTGAAATAGTCACATTTTGGTCGTGTACGAACTTTCTTAACTGGGAAACATGAAATACGTTGTGAACTCCTGCCATCTTCTCCGGTAATTCAACTTTGTATGCCAAATTCCCAATTTGCTCAAGAGCTGGGAATGGACCAACAAATCTTGGTGCTAACTTGCCTCTCCTACCAAATCGTATCACGTTCTTCAACGGAGAAATCTTGACAAACACCAAGTCGCCAATGGAGAACTTTAAATCTCTTCTCCTCTTAGCAGCATAACTCTTCTGCCTATCTTGGGCAGCCTTCATTCGCTGTTGGATAGTCTTAATCTTAGTTGAAGTTTCTCTTATCACGTTGGGTCCAAGCACAAACTTCTCACCAGTTTCTACCCAACATGACAGTGAGTTGCACGGTCTTCCGTACAAAGCTTCAAACGGAGCCATACCGATACTGGATTGATAACTATTATTATATGCAAACTCTACTAGATGCAAATGGTCATCCCATGATCCACCAAAATCCAATATACAGGATCTTAAGAGATCTTCTAACACTCGATTCACCCTCTCTGTCTGTCCATCGGTTTGAGGATGATACGCGGTACTGAGATGTACTTCTGATCCTAACGCCTCTTGTAAGCTCTTCCAAAATCCACTAGTCAACAACGGATCTCGGTCACTCATAATGCCTTTGGGTATTCCATGAAACCTCACTACCCACTTTACATATAGTTCAGCTAACTTAGCTGTCGTTCTATTCGACTTGACGGGTATAAATCTTGGACTTTTGGTCAATCGGTCCACAATCACCCAAATGCTATCATGGCCCGATCTAGTCCTGGGTAACCCATCAATGAAATCCATTGACACTTGTTCCCATTTCCATTTTGGAATTTCTAATGGTTGTAGCAAACTGTGACGGCCCGCCCCGCACCAGCCTGCATTTCCTCCAAAAGTGCGCTGTACACATGCCCGACTAGCACAAGACGGTCGTCATTTGGAAGAAAAGAAGAGAATGAACTAATCAAGAACCCTGCAGAATGTCTCACAGCGCATGGGATAAAATATAATAATAACATACTTGACACAAAACAGGCGAGACAGTGCATAAGCTGATAACTAAAACCAACATTAATCATCAAAGCAGCGGAAATCCAAATACAGCTTATTACAATTTTCCAAATTTACTGTCTCTAAATAAAAGAAAGCTGAAGTAGAAGATACACCAACAATGCCCAAGCAGTGATCTTCAACAACACAGGGAGAATACTATATATATTACGTGGAAGCCTCCTGCTCGTCTCCGGATCATCTACCCGTGCATCACCAGCTAACCTGTCTCTAGTCTGCTCGTGTGAGCACCCAGAGTAATAAGAGGAGACATAAAACTCTGGGTCAGACATAAAGCCTGGTATGAGCGATAAGCATCTAAACAGAATAATAACAGGTATACTAAACCATACCTGAACCTGAACCTGCAACCAAAGAGTCAGTACCACATACCGTACAATACTCCAAGGTGCCATAATAAATAGTGTAAGAATACGGGGGTGGGGTGTGCATGTCAAAATGATAGCAAACAAATCATCCATAGCAACCATCCTCACATCTCTCACTCGGTGCGTAAAGCGTACGACATCTACCACTTTGGAACACTAGACAAACTGAGGCAACGACGAATCCCGACTTGTAGAAACCCTGCTGTGACCAAGCCAAACACTTGGAGTCATGACCAAACATTTCAATGACCCACTTCATTGGTCATAGCCCTTGGTTCTACCAATGCCATAATGGCCCTGAATCCGCCTTCGTACCTCCTACCATAGTGGTCCAAAGCTATAGGTGTCGATAACTCCTTGGCACGCGTCCCGCAGCAAAGCCCAACCATGAAGCGAACTCGTTGATTCCCATCTGAATCTTAAGCTCCAACTTCTCATTTGGACTTCCTTTGCATCTCGGGTTTGGTCGAATTGGAGTGGGTCTTCAGAAAAGTCGTCGTGCAGTAGCAGCTCTAGAATTCGGTTCGGTTCGGTCACCCATGCTCGGTTCGGTTCGGTCACCCATGCTCGGTTCGGTTCGGAGTGCATCTTCCTCTGGGTTCGGGTCCTTCTCCTTGTCTTCTTTCATTCGATTCGGGTCGGGTACTTCGCTCCGGGTCGGGTCGGGGTCCTCCTTCAGGTCAGGTCGGGTGTCCTTCCTTCCAGCGCTCCGATCCGCCTCCTTATTTCTTCACGTATTCCGATCCGATCCCTGCGTCTCCAAGTCGATCCGATCTGGCCTCCAATCACTCTTCCGATCCGATCCGCTCCCTAGCTTACTCCGATCCGATCCCCTTGTCCACTCCAACTCTAAGTAAACAGCCTTCCTTTTTGCCAAGCCTTCTCCAGCGACAAGTTCCAATCTAGTTCGAATCCCCTTGGTCAGTTCACAATCCGATCCGACCCCCTTTTTTCCGATCCGAACCGGTTCGGAACCTGCACACTTCTGTAACTTTCCAGCAAGCTTTCTACGCCATTCGACGACGTTTTCGAGCAATTTAACTATTCTAATCAATCATGAAACATATCATAGAGTCATAGCAACATGTAATAGCAACCACAAACAGCAACCAACAATTCAAATGAATCAAAATGGATCAAAAGTAGCTAAAACTTCATATTTTTCCCTTAAGCACTCTTAATCATTCTTAAGCATACAATTAGCAAAACACATCGAAATTACCTCAAATTTCTAACAGAGCCTTAAAACATTATTTTAGAATTTTAAGAATTTTTCCAGAATTTATTGGTGTATAAATTCGCTAATCTTCACTAATTACCCTTAATCACTGTAATTAGTGCAAAAACTATGCAAATCACTCACCTTGGCCACAAATGAAATTCTCAGAACTGAAACTCCTCTGATTTGGGGCGAATACTGATGTCTAACAGCAGCTCTAACCTTGCTTTGGTGCTTTTTCTCCTTAATTTGGTGTTGCTAAGCCTAATCTTCAATTAGAGGGTGATTTGGGGTGTTTTAGATGTAGGAAGCCATTACTAAGGTCTCAAGGAGGTTTGTGGCGGCTCACAACTGAAATGAAAGTGATAACCTAACCCTAATCAGTCTTCCTATACCTCTAAACCCGAAATTCCCCTTGGGCCTAGCTGCTAATTACCCGGTTAAGCCCAATTAAGCTGTCTTTCACCATCTGAAACTTGTCTCAGCCATATCTCCCAAACGGTGAGTCCGTTTGGCTAATGTGACCACTCTACGGAAAGAGAAACCATCATTCAAAGCCAATGGAAGTGGTTTCAGGTCAAAATTCATTCCCAGTCAAAAGTTATGGCCAAAACAGTGCCAACTAGGGGTAAAATGGTCATTTAAAAATCGGGAAAAATCATGAACATGGGAAATGACCCCAATAGTCGTCTCCCAAAGTTACATTACCATACGACTTCGTATGTGAAAGAAATAAATATCCTACGATCCTATGATGCGTAGAACGCGGGTCGTTACACTCTTCCCCCCTTAAGAAATTTCGCCCCCGAAATTCCTTAACTCAAAACATACAAAGGATCCCGCATGCCTAACAACCATATACAACAATCAAATATGCAAAACAAGCAAACAAGCCTATCCTAGCATGCGGAAAAACTAAATCGAAGTCAAAATCTTACCAGACAAAGAGTTCTGGATACTTCTTCCTTATGTCCTCCTCTGTTTCCCAAGTACAATCACTCTCGTCCTCGCTCCACTGTACCTTGACTAGCTTCACCGCCTTCCTTCGAAGTTGTTTCATGTCGTGTTCGACAATACGGGCCGGCTTGCGGTTCCCAACCGCCTCGGGTTCTACTTCGAAGTCCTCTAACTGATCAGGTGAAATAGTCATATCTGAGTCGTGAACGAACTTCCTTAGTTGGGAAACATGAAATACGTTATGAACTCCCGTCATCTTCTCTGGTAAGTCAATTCTATATGCCAAATTCCCGACTAGTTCAAGAACAGGGAATGGGCCAACAAATCTTGGTGCTAATTTACCTCTCCTGCCAAATCGTATTACGCTCTTCAACGGAGAAATCTTGACAAACACCAAGTCACCAACGGAGAATTTTAAGTCTCTTCTTCTCTTATCAGCATAACTCTTCTGCCTATCTTGGGCTGCCTTCATTCGTTGCTGAATGATCTTGATTTTATCTGAAGTTTCCCTCACCACATCTGGTCCAAGCATAAACTTCTCGCCAGTTTCTATCCAACATGATGGTGAGTTGCACGGTCTTCCATACAAAGCTTCAAATGGAGCCATACCGATACTGGATTGGTAACTATTATTATATGCAAACTCTACTAGATGCAAATGGTCATCCCATGATCCACCAAAATCCAATATACATGCTCTCAAGAGATCTTCCAAAATACGATTCACCCTTTCCGTCTGACCGTCGGTCTGAGGATGATATGCGGTACTGAGATGTAACTCTGACCCTAGCGCCTCTTGCAAGCTCCTCCAAAACCCACTAGTGAACAACGGGTCTCGGTCGCTCACAATGCTTTTAGGTACTCCATGAAATCTCACTACCCACTTCAAATACAATTCTGCTAACTTAGCTGCCGTTCTAGTCGATTTGACTGGTATAAACTTTGCACTCTTAGTCAGTCGATCTACAATTACCCAAATGCTGTCATATCCCGATCTAGTCCTTGGTAACCCATCGATGAAATCCATCGAGACTTGCTCCCATTTCCATTCGGGAATTTCTAAGGGCTGTAACAACCCACTAGGCTTCTTTTGCTCGGCTTTAACTAGCTGGCAATTCATGCACTTGGATATAGACTTCCCAACGTCTCTTTTCATCCCTTCCCAGTAGTAGGTTTGCTTCATATCTCGATACATCTTATTACCACCGGGGTGTATAGTTAGTTTTGAGTGATGACATTCTCTAAGCACTTCATCCCTCAATCCATTGACATTGGGTACAACAAGCTTTCCATTCTTTCTAAGCCATCTATCTCGATCAAGCCCATACTTGTTCACCTCCTCATCGATACCCATCTCTAACTTGGAGATGATTTCCAATAGGTTAGGATCGTCCCTCTGACTAGAGCCGATCCGCTCAATCAAAGTGGGTCTGATCGTCAAACTTGCTAACATTTCTGGATCCAATTCGCACTTTGGTCTGAAATCAAACCCCGCGATAAACTCCAGTTGCTTCCATTCAAGGAACATAGCCCCTAAGCTGGCATGTCTTCTACTCAATGCATCAGCCACCGCATTGCCCTTTCCCGGTGTGTATGCGATGTCAAAATCATAGGAAGCTAAGAACTCTAACCATCTCTGCTGACGGAGATTTAAATCCTTCTGGGAGAATAGATACTTTAACGACTTATGATCTGTAAATAGCTCAAATCTTTCTCCCAAGAGATAGTGTCTCCACATCTTTAACGCGAACACGATCGCTGCCAATTCTAAATCATGGGTAGGGTATCTTCTCTCGTGCGGTTTCAATTGCCGACTAGCATAAGCTACAACCCTACCGCCTTGCATCAATACAGCACCCAGCCCGGTACCACAGGCATCCGTGTATACCGTCATCTCTTCATCCCCCTTAGGAATGACTAACACTGGTGCGCTTGTCAACTTGTCCTTTAGACTTTTAAATGCATTCTCGGACCTCTCATCCCAGACAAAAGCTTGATTCTTCTTGGTCAACTGGGTCAATGGTGCTGCTATCTTGGAGAAACCTTGGATAAACTTACGATAATATCCCGCTAATCCCAAGAAACTTCTTACATCTGTTGCATTCTTGGGCGTAGGCCAATCTTGTACCGTAGCCACCTTTGCTGGGTCCACGGCAATACCATTCTCTGATACAACATGGCCCAAGAACCTCACTTACCTCTTCCAGAAGTGACACTTAGAAAACTTTGCTTTCAATTGGTGTTTTCTCAACACCTCCATCGCTACTCTTAAATGTTCCTTGTGTTCCTCCTCTGTCCTCGAATAGACCAAAATATCATCAACGAACACAAGGACAGACTTATTCAGCTGATCTCTGAATACCCTATTCATAAGGTCCACAAAATATGCCGGGGCATTAGTCAGCCCAAATGGCATAACCAACCATTCATAAAACCCAGACGGCGTTCGAAATGCCGTTTTAGCTATACTCTCAGCTTCCACTCTAAGCTGATGAAAACCTGTCGCGAGATCCATCTGAGAAAATACTCTCGCGCCACTCAACTGATCAAACAAATCATCTATCCGCGGTAGAGGATACTTGTTCTTCCTCGTCACTTTATTCAACTCGCGGTAGTCTACACACAAACGAAGGGAACCATCCGCCTTGGTAGCAAACACGACTGGTGCTCCCCATTCAGAAACACTCCTTCTGATAAATCCCTTCTTCAAAAGATCGCTGACTTGCACCTCGAGCTCTCGCTGCTCCCTTGGTGCCATACGACGAAGTGGCATCACTATAGGTCTGCCATCTTTTACCAAATCAATACGAAACTCAATCTCTCGGTGTGGTGGAAGTCCGGTCACTTCTTCGAAAACATCCGGATACTGGCCAACCACGGGCAAACCTGACAACTCACTATGCGGAATGTCGAGGGAGTTTAGAAAACTAGCCAATACCCCCTTACTGGGTAGACCACCAAACACTATCCTCCGCCCATCATCCGCTCTAGCTGTCACCAACAAGCCCTCACAGTCTACCACCACCCCGTATCTTTGGAGCCAATCTACTCCCAAAATAATGCCAAACCCAGTAAAGCCCAAAACAAAGCAATCACAAACAAACATGCATCCATGACTCGATAGAACCACATTACGACAAATCATGCTAAGACTAGTCGAACCACCAATCGGGTTCGTCACTACTAAAGGTCTATCGACAATCTCGGGCTCCAATCCCAACCTATCTACCAGGTCACTAGATATGAAAGAACTGGAAGCTCCGGTATCAAACAAAACTCTAACAGGAACATCATAAACAGAAAGCATACCTTGAATGACGACATTCTTTCCCTTCTCCGCCGCAGTTGGGGCATTCGACGAAGAAGGAATAGCATTAAGAGCATATGCTTTCACCATTTGCTTTTCCTTAGGGGGCTGTGGACACTTGTCCTTGTGATGTCCCATTTGGCCACAGTTGAAGCACTTCCTATCCGCTGGCTTGGCCCGACAATTACTAGCATAATGGCCCTTCTTACCACAGCTGAAGCACTCCACATCTTGCTTATTCTTTTTCTTCTGGCCATCCTTAGCCTGATTCTGCTTTCTCTTATTCTGAGAACCACCTTTGCCTCCACCACTAGCTTGTGGCTTTGGCTCATCTGCGGATGCAACTTCAGTCTTCGGCTTAGGGTAGAGACTTTCTGACCTTAACGCTTTCCCCACAATCGATTCAAACGTCTCATCGATGTGGTTAATAAGTTTTTCCCCCAAGTATTGATCCAAACCAGTTATGAATTTCTCATTCTTTTTCTCGGCAGTATCTATAAGAGATAACCCATATTTTGACAAAGTGTCAAATTCAGCAATATACTCCGAGACAGCCCTGCCATTCTGCTTGAGCTCCAAGAATTTCTTAAACAACATTGACTTCTGAGCAGCTGGAATGAACTTCTCACTAAAGCGAGCCTTAAACTGCTCCCAAGTAATCTGGTCTTCGGGAGTAGCTGCCTTTATAGCATTCCACCAATTCATTGCCCGCCCTTGCAGCTGACGGGACGCTAACTTTCTCTTCATCGCATCCTCGATACCCAAATCCTCGAAGATACGTTCGCAACTATCCACCCAATCCTGAACATCTGTAGCCGACTCCGTTCCATGGAACGGCTTCCCACCAAGGCTAGTATAATCCTTATTCAGCTTGGCGAAGTCAACTCTTGGCGCCTGCACCATTGGACCACCACCATTTCCACCATTGGGAGCTGCCCTCTGCACATCTCTAAGCATCTCTCTCATGAGGTCGGTAAACATCGCCCTCATGTCAGTAACATTCCCATTATTGGCCCCTCTACCGGTACCTCTAACATATCGGCTCATCGTCAATCTGAAAAAGGAAATGATTAACGACTCCATAGTGGTGTTACTGCAGTACGACCCCATCCTTATACTACTAATAGTATATATATATATATAGCTTTTGAAAACCAAAATAATCACAAATACGCTCTCTCGTATACGTATACTATCTCTCCCTGATAACTTCCCTAGGTTAACTACGCAACCTAGAGCTCTGATACCAAGTGTGACGGCCCGCCCCGCACCAGCCTGCATTTCCTCCAAAAGTGCGTTGTACACATGCCCGACTAGCACAAGACGGTCGTCATTTGGAAGAAAAGAAGAGAATGAACTAATCAAGAACCCTGCAGAATGTCTCACAGCGCATGGGATAAAATATAATAATAACATACTTGACACAAAACAGGCGAGACAGTGCATAAGCTGATAACTAAAACCAACATTAATCATCAAAGCAGCGGAAATCCAAATACAGCTTATTACAATTTTCCAAATTTACTGTCTCTAAATAAAAGAAAGCTGAAGTAGAAGATACACCAACAATGCCCAAGCAGTGATCTTCAACAACACAGGGAGAATACTATATATATTACGTGGAAGCCTCCTGCTCGTCTCCGGATCATCTACCCGTGCATCACCAGCTAACCTGTCTCTAGTCTGCTCGTGTGAGCACCCAGAGTAATAAGAGGAGACATAAAACTCTGGGTCAGACATAAAGCCTGGTATGAGCGATAAGCATCTAAACAGAATAATAACAGGTATACTAAACCATACCTGAACCTGGACCTGCAACCAAAGAGTCAGTACCACATACCGTACAATACTCCAAGGTGCCATAATAAATAGTGTAAGAATACGGGGGTGGGGTGTGCATGTCAAAATGATAGCAAACAAATCATCCATAGCAACCATCCTCACATCTCTCACTCGGTGCGTAAAGCGTACGACATCTACCACTTTGGAACACTAGACAAACTGAGGCAACGACGAATCCCGACTTGTAGAAACCCTGCTGTGACCAAGCCAAACACTTGGAGTCATGACCAAACATTTCAATGACCCACTTCATTGGTCATAGCCCTTGGTTCTACCAATGCCATAATGGCCCTGAATCCGCCTTCGTACCTCCTACCATAGTGGTCCAAAGCTATAGGTGTCGATAACTCCTTGGCACGCGTCCCGCAGCAAAGCCCAACCATGAAGCGAACTCGTTGATTCCCATCTGAATCTTAAGCTCCAACTTCTCATTTGGACTTCCTTTGCATCTCGGGTTTGGTCGAATTGGAGTGGGTCTTCAGAAAAGTCGTCGTGCAGTAGCAGCTCTAGAATTCGGTTCGGTTCGGTCACCCATGCTCGGTTCGGTTCGGAGTGCATCTTCCTCTGGGTTCGGGTCCTTCTCCTTGTCTTCTTTCATTCGATTCGGGTCGGGTACTTCGCTCCGGGTCGGGTCGGGGTCCTCCTTCAGGTCAGGTCGGGTGTCCTTCCTTCCAGCGCTCCGATCCGCCTCCTTATTTCTTCACGTATTCCGATCCGATCCCTGCGTCTCCAAGTCGATCCGATCTGGCCTCCAATCACTCTTCCGATCCGATCCGCTCCCTAGCTTACTCCGATCCGATCCCCTTGTCCACTCCAACTCTAAGTAAACAGCCTTCCTTTTTGCCAAGCCTTCTCCAGCGACAAGTTCCAATCTAGTTCGAATCCCCTTGGTCAGTTCACAATCCGATCCGACCCCCTTTTTTCCGATCCGAACCGGTTCGGAACCTGCACACTTCTGTAACTTTCCAGCAAGCTTTCTACGCCATTCGACGACGTTTTCGAGCAATTTAACTATTCTAATCAATCATGAAACATATCATAGAGTCATAGCAACATGTAATAGCAACCACAAACAGCAACCAACAATTCAAATGAATCAAAATGGATCAAAAGTAGCTAAAACTTCATATTTTTCCCTTAAGCACTCTTAATCATTCTTAAGCATACAATTAGCAAAACACATCGAAATTACCTCAAATTTCTAACAGAGCCTTAAAACATTATTTTAGAATTTTAAGAATTTTTCCAGAATTTATTGGTGTATAAATTCGCTAATCTTCACTAATTACCCTTAATCACTGTAATTAGTGCAAAAACTATGCAAATCACTCACCTTGGCCACAAATGAAATTCTCAGAACTGAAACTCCTCTGATTTGGGGCGAATACTGATGTCTAACAGCAGCTCTAACCTTGCTTTGGTGCTTTTTCTCCTTAATTTGGTGTTGCTAAGCCTAATCTTCAATTAGAGGGTGATTTGGGGTGTTTTAGATGTAGGAAGCCATTACTAAGGTCTCAAGGAGGTTTGTGGCGGCTCACAACTGAAATGAAAGTGATAACCTAACCCTAATCAGTCTTCCTATACCTCTAAACCCGAAATTCCCCTTGGGCCTAGCTGCTAATTACCCGGTTAAGCCCAATTAAGCTGTCTTTCACCATCTGAAACTTGTCTCAGCCATATCTCCCAAACGGTGAGTCCGTTTGGCTAATGTGACCACTCTACGGAAAGAGAAACCATCATTCAAAGCCAATGGAAGTGGTTTCAGGTCAAAATTCATTCCCAGTCAAAAGTTATGGCCAAAACAGTGCCAACTAGGGGTAAAATGGTCATTTAAAAATCGGGAAAAATCATGAACATGGGAAATGACCCCAATAGTCGTCTCCCAAAGTTACATGACCATACGACTTCGTATGTGAAAGAAATAAATATCCTACGATCCTATGATGCGTAGAACGCGGGTCGTTACACAAACCACTAGGCTTCTTTTGCTCAGCTTTAACTAGCTGGCAGTTCATGTATTTGGATATAAATTTCCCAACGTCTCTTTTCATCCCTTCCCAGTAGTAGGTCTGCTTCATGTCTCGATACATTTTGTTACCACCGGGATGTATAGTCAGTTTTGAGTGATGACGTTCTCTAAGCACTTCATCTCTCAATCCATTGACATTGGGTACAACTATCATCCATTCTTTCTAAGCCATCCATCTCGATCAAGCCCATACTTGTTCATATCGATTCCCATCTCTAACTTTGAGATGATTTCCAATAGGTTAGGATCGTTCCTCTGACTGGAACCAATCCGCTCAATCAAAGTGGGTCTGATCGTCAAACTTGCTAACATTTCTGGATCCAATTCGCATTTTGGTCTGAAATCATACCCAGCGATGTACTCCAGTTGCTTCCATTCTAGAAACATAGCCCCTAAACTGGCATGTCTTCTACTCAATGCATCAGCCACTGCATTGCCTTTTCCTGGTGTATATGCGATGTCAAAATCATAGGAAGCTAAGAATTCTAACCATCTTTGCTGCCGGAGATTTAGATCTTTCTGGGAGAAGAGATACTTTAACGATTTATGATCAGTAAACAACTCGAACCTTTCTCCCAAGAGATAATGTCTCCACATCTTCAGTGCAAACACGATCGCTGCTAATTCCAAATCATGGGTAGGGTATCTTTTCTCGTGCGGTTTCAATTGCCGACTTGCATAAGCTACAACCCTACCTCCTTGCATCAATACAACACCTAGGCCTGTGCCACATGCATCCGTATATACTGTCATCTCTTCATTCCCCTTAGGAATGACTAACACTGGTGCACATGTCAACTTTTCCTTTAGACTCTTGAATGCATTCTCGCACCTTTCATCCCAAACGAATGCTTGATTCTTCTTGGTCAACTGAGTCAATGACGCTGCTATCTTGGAGAAGTCTTGGATAAACTTATGATAATATCCAGCTAATCCCAAGAAACTTCTTATGTCCGTTGCAGTCTTGGGCGTAGACCAATCTTGTACCATAGCTACCTTCGCAGGATCCACGGCAATACCATTCTCTGAAACAACATGGCCCAAGAATCTCACTTCTCTCCTCCAGATGTGACACTTAGAAAACTTTGCTTTCAATTGGTGTTTTCTCAACGCCTCCATCACTATTCTCATATGTTCCTTGTGTTCTTCCTCTGTCCTCGAATAGACCAAAATATCATCCACGAACACAAGGACAAACTTATTCAACTGATCTCTGAATACTCTATTCATAAGATCCACAAAATATGCGGGGGCATTGGTCAACCCAAACGGCATGACTAACCATTCATAAAATCCAGACGGCGTCCGAAATGTCGTTTTAGCTATACTCTCAGCTTCCACTCTAAGCTGATGAAAACCTGTCACGAGATCCAACTGAGAGAATACTCTCGCGCCACTCAATTGGTTAAACAAATCGTTTATCCACGGTAGAGGATACTTGTTCTTCCTCGTCACTTTATTCAACTCGCGGTAATCTACACACAAACGAAGGGAACCATCCGCCTTGGTAGCAAACACAACTGGTGCTCCCCATTCAGAAACACTCCTTCTGATAAACCCCTTCTTCAAAAGATTGCTGACTTGCACCCCGAGCTCCCGCTGCTCCCTTGGTGCCATACGACGAAGTTGCATCACTATAGGTCTGGCATCTTTCACTAAATCAATACGAAACTCAATCTCTCGGTGTGGTGGAAGCCCGGTCACTTCCTCGAAAACGTCCGGATACTGGCCAACCGCGGCAAACCTGACAACTCACTTTGTGGGATGTCGAGGGAATTTAGAAAACTAGCCATTACCCCATCACCGGGTAGACCACCAAACGCTACCCTCCGCCCATCATCCGCCCTAGCTGTCACCAAAATGCCCTCACAGTCTACCACCACCCCGTATCTTTGGAGCCAATCGACTCCCAAAATAATGCCAAACCCAGTAAAGCCCGAAACAAAGCAATCACAAACAAACATGCATCCATGACTCGATAAGACCACATTACGACAAATCATGCTAAGGTTAGTTGAACCACCAATCGGGTTCGTCACTACTAGAGGTCTTTCGACATTCTCGGGCTCCAATCCCAACCATCTACTAGGTCACTAGATATGAAAGAACTGGAAGCCCCGGTATCAAACAAAACTCTAACAGGAACATCATAAACGGAAAGCATATCTTGAATGATGACATTCTTTCCCTTCTTCGCCGCAGTTGGGGCATTCGACGAAAAGGGAATAGCATTAACGCTTTCACCATCTGCTTTTCTTTAGGGGGTTGCGGACACTTGTCCTTATGATGTCCCACTTGGCCACAGTTGAAGCACTTCCTATCCGCTAGTTTGGCCCGACACTCTTTGGCATAGTGGCCCTTCTTACCACAGCTGAAGCACTCGACATCTTGCTTATTCTTTTTCTTCTGGCCATCCTTGGTTCTGATTCTGCTTTCTCTTATTCTGAGAACCATTCTTGCCTCCACCGCTTGCTTGCGGCTTTGGCTCCTCTGCAGACGCAACCTCAGCCTTCGACTTAGGGTAAAGACTCTATGATCTCAATGCTTTCCCCACAATCGATTCAAACGTCTCATCGATGTAGTTAATAAGCCTTTTCCCCAAGTACTGATCCAAGCCAGTTATGAACTTCTCGTTCTTTTTCTCAGCAGTATCAATAAGAGATAACCCAAACTTCGACAAAGTGTCGAATTCGGCAATATACTCTGAGACAGCTCTGCCATTCTGCTTGAGTTCCAAGAATTTCTTAAACAACACTGACTTCTGAGCAGCTGGAATGAACTTCTCGCTAAAGCGAACCTTAAACTGCTCCCAAGTAATCTGATCCTCGGGAGTAGCAGCCTTTATAGCATTCCACCTATTCATTGCCCGTCCTTGCAGCTGACGGGATGCTAACCTTCTCTTCATCGCATCCTCGATATCCAAATCTTCGAAGATACGCTCGGAGCTATCCAACCAATCCTGAACATCCGTGGCCGACTCCGTTCCGTAAAACGACTTCCCACCAAGACTAGTATAATCCTTATTCAGCGTGGCGAAATCGTCCCTAGGCACCTGCACTATTGGACCACTACCATTACCACCATTGGGAGCTGCCCTTTGCACATCCCTAAGCATTTCTCTCATGAGGTCAGTAAACATCGTCCTCATGTCAGCAGCATTCCCATTATTGGCTCCTCTACCAGCACTTCTTGCGTATCGGCTCATCGTTCAATCTGTAAAGAGAAAACGATTAACCATCTCCATAGTGGTGCTAGTGCGGTGCGACTTCATCCTTAGTTATACTAATAGTATATATATATATAACTTTTGAAAATCAAAATAATCACAACTACGCGCTCTCATATACGTATACTATCTCTCCCTGATAACTTACCTAGGTTAACTACACAACCTAGAGCTCTGATACCAAGTGCGACGGCCCGCCCCGCACCAGCCTACATTTCCTCCGAAGGTGCGCTGTACACATGCTCGACTAGCACGGAACGGTCGCCAAAGAAAGGAAAGAAGAGTATGAACTAACAAGGAACCTGTAGAATGTCCCACAGCGCATGGAACAAAATATAATAATAACATAATCTTGACATAAAACAGGGGAGACAGTGCATAAGCTGAAAACTAAACCAACATAGCAGCAGAAATCCAAATACAACTTATTACAACGTTCCAAATTACTGTCTCTAAAACAAAAGAAAGCTAAACCAACATAGCAGAGGATGAACTAATGCCCAAGCAGTGATCTTCAACAACCCAGGGAGAATACTATATGCATCGTACGTGGAAGCCTCCTGCTCATCCCCGGATCAGCTACCCGCGCATACCCAGCTAACCTGTCTCTAGTCTGCTCGTGAGAGCACCCAGAGTAATAAGAAGAGACATAAAACTCTAGGTCAGACAAAAAGTCTGGTATGAGCGATAAGCAGCTAAACAGAACAATAACAGATATACTAAACCATACCTGAACCTGGACCTGCAACAAAGAGTTAGCACTACATACTGTACGATACTCTAAGGTGCCACTGAACAGATGGTGTAAAGATAACGGGCGTGGGGTGTGCATGTCATAATGATGGTAAACAAATCAACCATAACAACCATCCTCACATCTCTTACTCAGTGCGTAAAGCATACGATGTCCACCACTGTCAATCACTAGACCCATCAAAGTAGTGACGGAGTTCGACTTGTACAACTACTGCTACTACCAAGCTTGCCACATGGAGTCATGACCAAAATCTTTACAAATGACTCCACTTCATTGGTCTATATCTCTTTAGTCGTACCTAGGCCTCTGTGGCCCTGAATCCGTTCACATACTCCCTACACATAGTGGTCCAAAGTTACAGACATCGACAACCCCTTTGCACACGTCCCGCAGCAAAGCCCAACTCATGAAGTCGACATGTTGGTTCCCACCTGGATCCTGAGTCCTACTTCCTATTTGAACTTCCTTTGCATCTCGGGTTTTGGTCGAATTGGAGTTGGTATTCAAAAGAGTCGTCACGATGAAGTAAAAGTATATATTTGGTTCGGTTCGGTGGTCCCGATCCGGTTTGGTTCGGTAGTCCTAGTCAATGCCTTGATCAGTGCTCCATCCCTCCTCGGTACAGTCCACTCTCGCTTGCTTGGTTCGGTTCGGAAGTATAGTGCCTATCCTCTGTTCAGTTCGGTGGTTGCTCCCTTCTAGGTATTCCGATCCGATCCCATCCTTCTCCATTCGCCCGATCCGATCCCCTTTTGGTCCCTCCGATCTGATCCCCTGTCCAACTCCAACTCTAAGTAAATGGTCTTCCTTCTCGCCAAGTCTCCTTTAGTGCAAAGTTCCGATCCGGTTCGGCTTCTCCGCCCAGTCCACCATCCGATCCGAGCCCCCTCTTCCGATCCGATCCGAAATCCTGCACATTTTCCTGCAACTTTTCCAGCAACTGTTTTACGCCATACGACTAGAGTGTGATTCTATATCTATCATCAGAATCATCTCCGGGCGACTAGAGTGTGATTCTATATCTATCTAGTATATTAAAACTTCGAATACACGTTTGCAAGGCGTATATGCAAAATCTTTATATATTGGATTGTCCAAATTCAATACAAATAAATATTCAAATACGTATAAAATGGTTTAAATTTTCAAAACAAAATTTGTTTTCATTTTTATTTTAAAAATACACTCTTCACACTCGTTCTAGGATACTACTGATCCTATCTCTAACGAGTCATTCTCATTGGATATTACTAATCCAATCTCTGATGAATTCTTTCGTTTAGTTCTAATGTGCCTTGTTCTCAAGCTCTGTAAACCAAGGCTTTGATACCAAATAGACACGACCCAAACTTCCCCATAGAGGAAAGCCCGAATTGAGTTGAGAACACGACAAATCAGAGCACAAACAGAAGAACATTTCGTTGCTTATGACAACAATTTCCATCAGAGTACAAGAAAATACAGAGTATGAACAAATAAAACTCATTTGATAAATATCGGAGATTTAAATTACATTTAAATCCACCGTAGCAGAAAAACAATACAAAACACAACTGAAAATAATACACGGATACAGAGCTTTCCGAATATCGCTTCAGTTGTAAATCAGGATCCTGTGGATATAAATCTGCAAAACCAAAACTACTAGCTGCCCGTGTGGAAAATAGGGGCACCCAGAGTTTAGGTTAAAACAATAAACTCCAGGTCAGTCATGTGACTGGTGTGAGAACTAAAACAGTTATTAATCTTTATTTTAAAGTTAGGTAAATCAAGGGACCACGCCGTATAACATGGAACAGGTTTCCACCCAAGAGTACCAGTGCATAAAACAAACAGCGCAATGCTAAATAAAGAACAATGAAGCCATTATAAGACCCATGTCCCGTCACAAAATGCAACGCAAGCCGAAGGATAGGGTTTTTACCTTATAATAGCCAAATATGTTTGGTACGTTTAAAAAAAATCATTTTGATACTATTATAGTGTAAAGTGTATGAAAACAAATTCAAATATAGATGTATCAATCATAGACGGCATAGTGCCTCATCGCACCATGTTGCCATACTAGGCTATACAAATAAAACCGAAATATCACGTATTGGAAATTGGATTTCGGTCATGAGTCGAGGCTAGGGATGGCCCCTCACCGCTTGAGACACTCTAGCAAATGCCTCAGGATTCAGACGCTGACGAATCCTTGGACCTTCAGGGTCGGTCCACACATAGCTGATTAGTTATACCTGAACACACGTTTCCCGGTCCTATAGGACCTATCCATCGGCTCCGTAGAGACCGATATATCCAAGGCGCCTCACATTCCAACAACCACACGGGTAAAAATAATATAAATGTCAGGGCTTGTAAAACACTGACACCAACCATAGCTAGAAAGAAACGTCGTGCACTCCCTGCAGTCCCGATCCCCGAGGTGTGAGGCTCGCGAATTAACGCTATACACAAAGTTATACCAAACAGGCTGTACTTTGATCATCAACCACAAGACTCTGCTTTTCAACAGAAACCTTAAACATTTGTCACTTAGGCATGCCACACAGGCAATTCACTCCATGCGACGGATGTCTATCGATATATAACTTCTGAGCTCGTACGTCTCAGAGAAGGGCGCTAAGCAAGAGAATAAATTCTCCACCGCCAGACAGATATATATCTAATAGAAATCAATCAACATAGAATAAAATTCAATGTCAGACACACAGTCCATTTACATGTTCATTCTGGGTCTGAACAAAACCGGAGGCACCTTATTCCTCATCCCATATGTCCAATACAGGAGAGAGGCCCCTCGCATATCCATCAATCTCCAAGTACGCTTGGACGTTCACCACTTATTACCTTGTCTTGGGTGTACTGTCCACTCAAGACATCGGTAATCATCCAAACGATGTAAAGACCGCCGGTCTTCAACCACCGTCTTCGTCGTCGACATATCGTCGAATCAGTTATTCAGAATGGGTATAAACCCGGCCTTTCCGAATAACTCGCGTATATTATAAACAAGTGCTACACAAACACAACATACGCCTCATCCCAATTCAGAATATTCTTTTATTCAAATATTCACATCATTAGGGAATAGGTTCCCATTAATTTTATCGAAGATAAATTCTTTTAAATTTATTCTTTAATCTTCCTTTGGATTTCAAACCATATTAAGGTTTTCCGAACTAGTCGGGATTAACGAACTACATCGAAGTAATCATTTATTTTATTTCCCAATCCCAACCTAATCATCCCATGGAGCAAAACTAGTAATACTCCATATCTAACACCACGGTGTTATCGGTAAATTTAATTACCATTTCATGTTCAAATCTAATTAAAGATTTAACTATCGCCTGGAGTAAAACTGGTGGTACTCTATTTTCGATCATTTTCTTGAATTGATAATTTTAATTATCACATTCACTTTTCAATCTAATCAAAGATTCGTTAAAACTCCATTTAGTTTTAATCTTCCCAAAAATTAATATTAATGATTATTCAAAGCTAAGAAATTAGTCTTATCTTTAACTGTGTTAAAGAAACAATGTCATTTAAGACACGGTTCACGATAAACCCAAAATCACATTCCATCGGTCTCTAACTGTAAATTAGTAATAGAACAATTCCCTAAGTATTAATCCCGAAGGACGAAACCAACATCAGATCACTACCGAGGAAACCATTCAACTTAGCTAATCTCCAGTTAGTTTCTAATTTCCTTAACCCCATTGGGTTTAAGAACAGTATTGTTAAAGATAACATTCATGACAAACCCAAAATCTCATTTGATATTAAATACAAGGCTCTGAATAGAAAATATATCAGCTTATATTCAATATCAAATTCTGAAATCAACAAATATCGTATTGGAATAACGATATATCTATATCTTCCAAATTCCTCCACAACGTCCGTATAATCATGAACACCAATATCGAAATATTTCGAAGATAATTTCGATTCAAATCCATTCCAGTTCATATATCGGAAATTCTGATTATTTTTAATACCATTTAAAATCCAATTTATTTATTTAAAAAGATTGGATTACAATTCTAGTTCATAGCTAGTTCATTTCGATAAAAATATATTTTTATCCTTTCAAATATGGAGTTTTTCATCCAAATTCTTTCCAAATCATTTATTATGATTTTACATAAAATATTGATATTTTAAATAATTTTATCAAGGCCCGTACAGTTGATTTCCATAAACGGTCATCGAACTGCACTTACAACGACCTTTTCCAAATTTGATCTGGACATAATTCCTGATCCAACCGTCAGATTTCAAATCTCTTATATTCACTGAAAAGCTTTTTTCGATACAACCCAACGGTTCTAGTATCAGGAGGATCCGACGGTCGGATCTCCCGTAATGTCCGTTCGAAGTCAATGGTCGAAATTCGCAAACTACCGCGGCGCAGCGCGTTCCATTCAGGCCAATATATAATATATATATATATATATATATATTATATATATTTCGTTGATTTTCATTTAAAACGTATTTTATAAATCGTTTTAAATTTGTTTTCAAAACGATTTCAACTTCATATTCAATTTCAAATCAAAATTGAATATTCCATATCATCGATATATTTAAATATATTCGTGTCCATCCCAAATCGAACATCAAAATCAGATTATGATCTTTTACTGAATATTATTTTAAAATATTCGTTATTCTATTTTATTCAACACATTAATATATTCTTCAACACACGAATAATTTATATGGTTTATAATCAATAAAAATGATATTTTTATTGTTTAAATATTTTTACTCAACACATGAACATTTATTTTATTCAACACATGAATATTTATTTTATTCAACACATGAATATTTATTTTTATTCAACACATGAATATTTATTTTTATTTAACACATGAATATTTATTCTTTTTCTGGATATTATTTTAAAATATTCTTTATTTTCCAAATTGGAACGAGGCCCAATCAAATACCATATAATGTCACTTATATGGATTCCATACAACACATGTATATAATAACAATGACAAACAATCAACTATCATCCAAAGTGCATTACACAACTGCATAAGCATAAAATATAAATAATCAACGCTTACGACAGCTTGTCAACCAATCGATCGACATACCACTAAACAATTGGGATTAGTGTACGTCAATTATCTTCCCAATACCCGTGTGGGGTTTCAATCAACAAACACATATTTTATTCGTGTAGTTGGGCAATGTGTAAAATTTATCGTCCCAATCCATATCAGTAAAATGAGTGTACATAAACAAATCGTCCAATTTGTTTATGAATATTTATTTTATTCATGTACACGTTAAAAATTATATTTCTAATGATAAAATATTTATTTCAACATATGAATATTTTATTTTATCCATTTCACACCACTAACAATTTTCACAACAATCAAACAAACAAGTCGTCCATGGTCTGTGGACGACGGGTGTCGGGTGCTACTAAGCACCGTCTGCATCCAAGTATATATTGTTAACTAGAAAATAAATTAAAGTGAGAAGTTCTCACCGTGGGTTCCACTTGTCCATTTTTTATTTCTGAAAGGTTTGGATTCCGTTTTGCTTCCAGTCAGTTTCATCACAATCTGTTCCACGCGATTTATATTAAAAATCATATTTCCAACAACGCTACTATATATATAAAAAATCACATTTTTATGACGTTACACATATAGAAAAGATTATATTTTTATTTCGCTACATGTATATAAAAATCCAATTCTTTATTTCGCTACCACATTATAAAAATTATATTTTTATAACACTTTATACATAATAAAAATTATATTTTTACATCGCCTTTCAAACAATAAAGTAATATTTTTATAATGTTGTTCATATAACAAAAATCATAATTTTATATCGCTTCTTCGTATATAAAAATCTCACCTTTTTACTTCATTAAAAATCAAAACTTCCAAAGTATAAAAATTCAACCATTTAACATATCAAAATTCAAACTTTTATCATATAAAATTCATAGCTTTTTATACTTCAAAAATCAAAGCTTTACTTCGAAGAAAATTAATAAAACACTGAAAATAAAGACTCACAATTTCAATTGAAGAAGGGGGGTTTTCTTCGTGTGAATCGAGGAGACGGAGGGGAGGCGCAGGCGTCAGGCGGAGGTTGACTGGCCGGCGGCGGGCTTGGAGTAGCTAGCGGCTAGGGTTTCGCGGTGGAAGGGGTTTGGGACTTTCAGACGAGAGAGGGAGGAAGAGGGGTGTAACAACCCGGAAAATCTGAGCCAATTTAATTTTTTTTAATTTGGCTATTTTAGTGAATTTAAAATATTTAAAATAAATATTTTAAATTCACTAAAATAGCCAAATTAAATTTTTTTAAATTGGCTAAATGTAAGGACCCGTAACTTCCCCGGTAAGGAAAGCCCGGATACTTCGAGAACAACACACAAAAGAACGCAGACAGAAGAACATTTCATTGTTAACTACAACAATTCCATCAGAATACAAGAATATACAGAGTATGAATAAATATTACACAGTATAAAATATCAGAGATTACAATACATTACATAGTAGCGGAAAATAATACAATACACAACTAGAAGTAATACACGGATACAGAACTTTCTGATTATCGTTCCAGCTGTAAATCATGATCCTGTGAATATAAATCTGCAAAACCAAAACTACTAGCTGCCCGTGTCAAAATAAGGGAACCTAGAGATTAGGTTAAAACAATAAACTCCAGGTCAGTCATGTGACTGGTGTGAGAACTAAAATAGTTATTAATCTTTATTTTAAAGTTAGGTAAATCAAGGGACCACGCCGTATAACACGGAACGAGTTTCCTCCCAAGAATACCAGTGCATAAAACAAACAGCGCAATGCTAAATAGAGAAAAATGAAGCTATTATAAGACCCAGGTCCCATCACACAATGCAATGCAAGCCGGAGGATAGGGTTTTTACCTTATAATAGCCAAAGAATGCTTGATACGCTAAATTTCATCTTTTGATTCTTAATCAGACTCCAACCGTAAATTAGTAAGAGAACGATTCCCTAAGTATTAACCCCGAAGGCCGAAACCAACATCGGACCAATACCCAGGAAACCACCCATCTTAGCTCGTTTCCAGTTAGTTTCTGATTTTATATACAATCATAAATATCAATCATAGACGGCATGAGCTCCCCGTCCCACTATGTCGCCATGTATAAAATTACAACTAAAACCGAAACGTCACGTATTGGAAGTTGGATTTCCATCTGTGAACCGAGGCAAGGGATCGTCCTCTACCGAATTCAAGAGCCTCTAGTCCGCCACTCAGGCAAGCGCGCAGACAAGCCTTGGATCGTCAGGGCCGGTCCACCGATGTGGATTATTATGCCTGAACACTACGTTTCCCCACCCTTTGGGGCGTAAATGAGCCAACAAATGACTCCATCGGCTCCACATAGTCACCGATATATCTGAGGCGCATCACAACAGCAACAACCACAAAAGTCAAACTCGTCAAGGCGTGTAAAACCACTAACGCCACTTCTAACTAGAAAGAAACGCATGTCCTCCCTGAGGTCCTTCTCCCGTTTCTGGTTCACAACCGGGGTGTGAGGCTCGCAAATCAACGCTACACAAAGCTATGCCACACAGGCCGTGCTTTGATCATCAACCACAAGACTTTGCTTTTCAACAGAAGCCCTGATCATTTGCATCTTAGCATGCCACGCAGGCAAACCACTCCATACAACCGATATCCATCAATCACACAGAGTGATATCCAATGTCAGACACACAGTCCATTTACAAGTTTGTTCTGGGTCTGAACGAAACCGGAGGAACCTAGTACCCCGCATATCCATCGATCTCCAAGTACGTCTGGACGATCACTAACTGATTCCCTCTTCTTGGGTGTACGGCCCAATCAAGATCATCTTTAATTATCCAAACGACGTGAAGACCTCCGGTCATCAACCACCGTCTTCACCTTCGACTTATCGTCGCATTAGTTATTCAGAATGGGATAAACCCGGTCTTTCCGAATAACTCGCGTATATAATAAACAAGTGTTGCCCAAACACAACATACGCCTCATTCCAATTCATCAGTCACTAACCGTAAATTAGTAAGGGAACAATTCCCGAAATATTAACCCCGAAGGCCGAAACCAACATCAGATCAATACCCAGGAAACCATTCATCTTAACTAATCTTCAGTTTGTTGCTAAATTTCACATTCTTAGGGATAGGTTCCCATTAATTTTATCAAAGATAAATTCATCAAATTTATTCTTTAATCTTCTTTTGAATATCAATTCAAACCAAATTATGGTTTATCCAAACTAGCCGGGATTAACGAACCTTACCGGAGTAATCATTTGTTTTAATTTCCCAATCCCAACCTATTCATCCCATGAAGTAAAACTGGTAATACTTCATATCTAACACCACGGTGTTATCGGTAAATTCAATTACCATTTCACGTTCAAATCTAATTAAAGATTTAACTATCGCCTGGAGCAAAACTGGTGATACTTCATTCTCGATCTTTTCATTCTAATTAAAGATTCATTAAAACTCCACTTAGTTTTAATCTATAACTGGGTTAAAGAACCGATGTCATTTAAAACACGGTTCACGATAAACCCCAAAATTACATCACATTTCAAATATCGTATTGGAAATAACGATATAAATATATCTTTCAAATTTCCATAACAATATCTATATAATCACGAAATCCAACATCGAAATATTCCAAAGACAATTTCGATTCAAATCCATTCCAATTCAATTATTGGAAATCCTGGTTACTTTTAAAACCATTTCAAATCCACTTTATTTATTTTAAAAATAAATAGAGTTATAATTCTAGTTCAAAACTAGTTCATTTCGATAAAAAACTATTTTTATCTTTTCAAATATGGAATTTTACATCCCAATTCTTCACAAATCATTTCTTATGATTTTACACAATTATTACTATTTTTAATAATTTTATCAAGGCCCGTACAGTCGATTTCCATCAACGGCCATCGAACTGCACTTACAACGACCTTCTCCAAATTTGATTTGGACATAATTCCAAATCCAACCCTTAGATTTCAAATCATTTTTATTCGTTAGAAAGCTCTTTTCGATACTAACCCAACGGTTCCGGTTTTAGGAGAATCCGACGGTCGGATCTCCCGTAATATCCATTCGAAGTCAATGGTCGAAATTCGCGAACGGCAGCGGCACGGCGCGTTCTATTCAGGCCATTCTACATATAATATATATATATTTAATCGATTTCCTTTTAAAACGTATTTTATAAATCGTTTTAAATTCGTTTTCAAAACGATTTCAACTTCCATCTCAAATTCAAATCAAAATTGAATTTTCCAATATAAATTCGTTTTAAATTCATTTCAACTCGATTTCAATTCAAATCAATTTCAATTCAAATCGGTTTCAATTCAAATCGATTTCAGTTTAATTTCAATACGTTTTAAATTCAATTCAAAACAAATTCTATTCCAATCTAATTCGAATTTCAATTCTATTCAGTTTAATTCGAATTTCAATTCTTTTCCATTTAATTTGAATTTCAATTCTTTTCAATTTAACTCGAGTATCAATTTTTTTCAATTTAATTCGAATTTCAATTCCTTTCAAAATATCAGATTTTGAAATCACTTTCGATATTCATTGTAAAATGAATAAAATCGACAAAATTTCCGTTCGTGTTAAAATGGCGTTTAACTACTTAACACGGCTTCACATTTCAATATTCACTGAATATTTTTTTAAAATATTCGATAATTCTGAACTGGAATCAGACATAGTCAATTACCATATAATGTGATTATATGGATTTCATACAACAAATGTGTATAACAATAATGAAAACAGCAATCCATCATCCAGAGTGCATTCTACACTGCATAAGCATTGAATATAAATATTCAACGCTTACACAGCCTATCAATCAATCGATCGACATACAACTAATTATTGGGATTAGTGTATGTCATATTTCATCCCAATACCCATGTGGGGTTTCAAAACAACAAACATAGATTTTATTTGTGCAGTTGGGCGATGTGTAAAATTTATCGTCCCAATCAGTATCAGTCAATTCATTGTATATAAACAAATCGTCTGATTTGTTTATAAATATTTATTTTATACACACGTTAAAAATTATATTTTTAACTATAAAACATTTTCCACTATAAAATATTTTATTTCATTCCACATCACACAATCAAATTTCACTACACAACAATAAAAAAAACAAGTCATCCATGGTCTGTGGACGACGGGTGTTGGGAATGAAGACGGTGGTCGAAGACCGGAGGTCTTCACATCGTTTGGGTGATTACTGATGATCTTGATTGGGCTGTACACCCAAGAGGAGGGAATCAGTTGGTGATCGTCCAGACGTACTTGGAGATCGATGGATATGCGAGGAATAAGGTTCCTCCTGTTTCGTTCAGACCCAGAACTGTAATAACCCGAAAATCTGGGCCAGTTTAAAATTTTTATTTTGGCAATTTTAGCGAATTTTGATCATTTAAAATAGATTATTTTAAATAATATCGACGAGAAATTTATTTTGAATGGAATTCGAACGTATATATTATATAGATCGTCGTTAGAATATAAATATTTATTTATAAATATAAAAGGAATTGAAAATGGCGCGGTAGTTCGATAATTCGATTTCAAACTTCAAATGAATGTACAAGATTCAAAATAAACCGGATTTTAGTGAAACAAAAAATAATATGATCTATTTGAGAATATCTTTCCAACGAATCCGAAAAATCAAAATTTCATAGCGGGGATAAAAAGTTATGTCCAGTTGAAATTTCAGAATAGTCGCCATGGAATTTCGGCCCTTAAAAATAGCCATTTTGCAAACGACCTCGGATTTCGACGAAACCACTTTTGTTGGATTCGCGATGTCAAATAATTGCTAGGTTTCAAATTTCATAATTTTTCGAATCAATATGTGAGTGTGGCAAAGGAAAACGCGTTTGACCAGTTTTAGTTGATTTTAATCGACTGGAAAATGGACATTTTTCAAACGGTCTCAGAATTCGATGAAACTAGTTTTGTTAGGACCGTATCGGCAATATGAAGCTACAAAATATTTTTCGGGAATTTTTCGAGTTTGTATGTGACCCCGGTAAATTGAAATGCGCGTTTAAATTCAATATATAGAGTTATGTGTTGATTTTGACGAAAACTGATCGAAACGATCGAATCAGCCTACGATACATATCCCATTGTGTTCGGAATGAGGGTAATTAGCTATGGACGACAGGCGGTGGGCCTCGTTTCGAGGACGAAAATAAAAGTACCTTTTTGAAATTAAAATTAATTAATTAACTAATTAAAATTAAACTCTCTCTCCTCTCCTTACTTCCTCTCAGCCCCCCCCCCCCCCCCCGGGTTGAAAATCATTTCAACAAAAAAAGAAGAAAAAAAAAGGCAGAGCGCTGTCGCGCTCCACCCGCCATCACCGCCGCAGAGGGCGGAGCAGCGCCGCCACCTCCCCAGCTCGGCGCGCCCCACCGTCGAACCCCCCCTCTTCTCCTTCCCACATCGATCCTCCCCCCTTCTGCTCGACGCACGAGACCACCAGCGCCCACCTCGAGATCCACGAGCCGCCCTCTCCCTTTCCGCCACCATGTGTCGCGCTTGCCTCCTCCTCCGCTCCCTTCTCTCCCCTTTCCTCCAGTAAACCGACACAACGCCAAACCCCCTACCCCCAATCGAACGCACCCCCTCTTTCCTGATGTTAACTGTAAGTTTTCCTACTATTATTTTAGTTAATATAAAATATGATTTTTTTGATTTATTTAAATTCAAGTTTAGGTTTTCTTGTTTTAATCAAGTTCAGATTTTTAGCAAGTAAAGGAATAGATATTTGTTAGAAGACAAAGGTAAGATTTTTAAACCGTATAAAAATATGATTTTTCATAACGTTAAGATACGATTTTTATTATAGAAAAGGTTTAGAATAAAAATATAATTTTTATATAGGTATGATGGTTAAAATATGAACTTTATTTTTATCGTGAAATAGAAGGTTAAAAATATAATTTTTATAATATAGGAAGGTTAAAAATATAGTTATTATACTAGTGGCATATTAAAAATATGATTTTTACTTAGGTAGAGTATTAAAAATTTGATTTTTATATGATAGAAGATATAAAAATACTGTTTTTATATAAGTGGTGTATTGAAAATATAATTTCTATATAATAGAGAATATAAAAATATTATCTTTATATATGTAGCGAAATAAAAATTCAATCTTTATATAAGAAGTAGAAATATAAAAATTTAATTTTTATATCGAAAGAAGCGTTGTAAAAATATATGAAATAAAAATAGGATTTTTTATTTATTGGAATGAAGCAATAAAAATATAATTTTTATTTGAACAGCGTGAAAGGACTGAATTGGAATTTCAACCGATCCAGACGGTTCAGCAGTTCAAAAGCAAAGCACGGCGGAGTGGAACCCTCTGTGAGAACTTCTCACCTTTTAATTTATTTCTAGTTAAAATATATACTAGGATGCAGACGGTGTTTAGTAGCACCCGACACCCGTCGTCCACAGACCATGGACGGCTTGTATGCTTGGTTATTTAATTTTGATGTGTAGTTGATTGTGTGATGTGATGTGAAATGAAATAAAATATTTATATAGTTAAAAATATTTTATAGTTAAAAATAGAATTTTTAACGTGCATATGAAATGAAATAAAAATAAACAAATCGAACGATTTGTTTATATACACACATTTGACTGATATTGATTGGGACGATAAATTTTACACATCGCCCAACTGCACAAATAAAATCTGTGTTTGATTGTTTGAAACCCCACACGGGTATTGAGATGATGGATGACATACACTAATCCCAATAATTAGTTGTATGTCGATCGATTGATTGACAGACTGTTATAAGCGTTAGATATTTATATTTGATTCTTATACAGTGTAGAATGCACTTTAGATGATGGTTGATTATTTGTCATCGTTGATATACACATGTATTGTAGAAAATCCATATAATTAACATTATATGGTAATTGATTGGGCCTCATTCCAGTTTAGAAAAGAAATATTTGAAATAGAAATATTTGAAAAGAAATATTTGGAAAAAAAATATATTTGAATAGAAATGTTTGAAAAGGAAATATTTGAAATAGAATATTTGAAAATATCAATATATGAAGCCGTGTCGATTAGATTTACGCCATTTTGACGTGAACGATATATATATCGATTTTATTCATTTTATAACGAATATCGAAAGTGATTTCAAAATCTGAAATTTTAAAAAGAATTGAAATTCGAATTAAATTGAATAGAAATGAATTCAAATTGAAATTGAATAGAAATGAATTCAAATTGAAATTGAATTGAAATCAATTTGAAATGAATTTAAAACGAATTTATATTGGGATATTAAATTTTGATTTGAAATTGAATATGAAGTTGAAACCGTTTTGAAAATGAATTTAAAACAATTTATAAAGCACGTTTTGAAAGGAAATCGACGAAGTATATATTATACATATAATATAATGGCCAGAATAGAACGCGCCGCGCCGCGGCAGTTCGCGAATTTCGACCATTGACTTTGAACTGCTTTTACGGGAGATCCGACCGTCGGATTCTCCTAAAACCGGAACCGTTGAATTCGTATCGAAATTTCTAACGAATATTAGAAATTAGAAATCTAACGGTTGGATTTGGAATTATGTCCAAATCAAATTTGGAAAAGGTCGTTGTAAGTGCAGTTCGATGGCCGTTGATGGATATCGACTGTACGGGCCTTGATAAAATTATTAAAATATCAATAATGTTGTGTAAAATCATAAGAAATGATTTGTGAAGAATTGGGATGAAAAACTACATATTTGAAAAGATAAAAATAGATTTTTTTTATCGAAATGAACTAGTTTTGAACTAGAATTGTAATTCATTTGTTTTTGAAATAAATAAAGTGGATTTCAAATGGTTTTGAAATATAACCAGAATTTCCAATAATTGAATTGGAATGGATTTGAATCGAAATTGTCTTCGGAATATTTCGATGTTGAATTTCGGGATTATACATATATTGTTATGGGAATTTGAAAGATATGTATATATATCGTTATTTCCAATACGATATTTGTTGGTCGTAGAATTGGATATTGAATATAAGCTGATATATTTTCTATTCAGAGCCTTGTATTTAATATCAAATGTGATTTGGGTTTGTCGTGAATGGTGTCTTCATTAACACTGTTCTTAAACCCAGTTGAGAAAAGATTAAATCTTTTTTACTTAGATTTAATGAAGTGTATCAATTAAATAATATTTAATTGGAATTGAATTGATATTGATTTTTGGGTTTATCGTGAACAGTGTTTTAAATAACACTCGTTCTTTAACCCGATAATTAATGGAATGTGATTTTGGGTTTATCGTGAACCGTGTTTAAAATGGCACTGATTCTTTAACCCAGTAAACGATTAAAACTAAGTGGAGTTTTAACGAATCTTTAATTAGATTGAAAAGATCGAGAATGGAGTATCACCAGTTTTGCTCCTGGCGATAGTTAAATCTTTAATTATATTTGAACGTGAAATGGTAATTGAATTTGCCGATAACACCGTGGTGTTAGATAGGAAGTATGACCAGTTTTACTTCATGGGATGAATAGGTTGGGATTGGGAAATAAAAATAAATGATTACTTCGGTGTGGTTCGCTAATCCCGACTAGTTTGAATTGATATTCAAAGGAGATTAAAGAATAAATTTAAAGAATTTATCTTTGATAAAATTAATGGGAACCTTTCCCAAAATATAAGAATATTTGAATAAAAGAATATTCTGAATTGGAATGAGGCGTATGTTGTGTTTGTGTAACACATGTTTATTAGATATATACGCGAGTTGTTCAGAAAGACCGGGTTTATCCCATTCTGAATAACTGATTCGACGTGGTGTCGAAGATGAAGACGGTGGTCGAAGACCGGAGGTCTTCACGTCATTTGGGTGATTACTGATGATCTTGATTGGGCTGTACACCCAAGAGGAGGGAATCAGTCGGTGATCGTCCAGACGTACTTGGAGATCGATGGATATGCGGGGTACAAGGTGCCTCCGGTTTCGTTCAGACCTAGAACGGACTTGTAAATGGACTGTGTGTCTGACATTGGATTTTAGTCCATGTGATTGATTTCTATTAAATATATATCTGTTTGGCGGCGGAGAATTTATTCTCTTGCTTAACTATGCATTGATTTAAATGTAGTTTGTGTATAAGACTGTTAAAAATCTGATTTTATTTAGTTATGAAAATCGATTTTATTAAGTTATAAAAACTGAAATAGATTTGCTTTGAAAATAAAAATAGAGTTTTTATATCTATACAAGTGATATAAAAATAGGATTTTTCTTTGATTGAAAAGAAGACCAAAAATAGGATTTTTCTATGGTTAAAAGGAGCATAAAAATATGATTCTTACTTGTATAGAATAATAAAAATATGACCTTTATATAGTAGAAGATATAAAAATACTATTTTTATATAAGTAGTGTATTGAAAATAAAATTTCTATATAATATAGATAATAAAAATATAATCTTTTGTATTGTATAAATATAAAAATATAATTTTTATATAGGTAAGATAGTAAAAATATCATCTTTATATATGTAGCAAAACAAAAATGTGATTTTTATAGTGATGAAATTGAAAAGGCGAAATCTTTATAATTGAAAAGGCGAAATCTTTATAATTGAAAAGGCGATTTTTATATATTGAATAGCGAAGTAAAAATTCGATTTTTATATATTGAATAGCGAAGTAAAAATTCGATTTTTATATATTGAATAGCGAAGTAAAAATTTGATTTTTATATATTGAATAACGAAGTAAAAATTCGATTTTTATATATTTGAATAGCAAAGTAAAAATGTGATTTCTATATATGTAGTGGCTACGGGCAACGAAAGTGACAAAAGGCGAGAACGGCAATGATTCCCTACATTGGAAGAGTCGAGGCGTTTGGATTAGCTATCGGTGAGAACTTCTCACTTTAAATTTCTTTTTCTAGATATATATGTATATACTAGGATGCAGACGGTGCTTAGCAGCACCCGATACCCGTCATCCACAGACCATGGATGGCTTGTTTGTTTGATTGATATGTTGTGAAAATTTGTTTGTGAAGTTGATGTGAAATAGATAATGAAATATATTCATGTGTTGAAATAAATTAATTATCGTTAAAAATATAATTTTTAATGTGAAAGTGAATAAATGAATATTTATAAACAAATCGGCCGATTTGTTTATATGCACTGATTTGACTGATATTGATTGGGATGATAAATTTTACACATCACCCAACTGCACAAATAAAAATCTGTGTTTGTTGATTTGAAACCCCACACGGGTGTTGGGATGATATTTGGCGTACACTAATCCCAATTATTTCATTGTATGTCGATCGATTGGTCGACAGGCTGTGTAAGCGTTGATTATTTATATTTGATGCTTATGCAGTTGTGTTGTGCACTTTGGATGATGGTTGATGGTTTATCGTTGCTATTATATACATGTGTTGTATGGAATCCACATAATTAACGTTATATGGTAATTGATTGGGCCTCATTCCAATCAGGGAAAATATTCATGTGTTGACGATGTTCATGTGTTGAAACTATTCAAGTGTTGAGTAAAATATTTTAACAATGAAATTTACACCTTTATCATATTTAAAATTAGAACTACTTCACGGTGGAGTCTGATTTAAAAATCAAACGATAGATACCATAATTTTATAAAATATTTTACATAACAAAAATAGTGATGTGTTGAAAGTACTCATGTGTTGAGATTAGTCGTGTGTTGAAAGAAATATAGATTCATGTGTTGAATAGAATAAATATTCATTTGTTGAATAGAATAACGAATTTATTGAAATATATAAAGCCGTGTTGATAAGAGTTGCGCTATTTTGACGTGAACGACATTTATATTGATTATATTCGTTTTTATAATGAATATAGAAAAGAAGTGATTTCAAAATATAACGTTTTGAAAATATTATCATTTATATAGTAATGATATGAAATATTCAATTTTGATTTGAAATTGAATGTAGCGTTGAAATGGTTTGGAAAACGAATTTAAAACGATTTATAAAATACGTTTTAAAAGGAAATCGACGAAATATATATAATATATATATATATTATATATATAATGGCCCGAATAGAACGCGCCGCGCCGTGGCAGTTCGTGAATTTCGACCATTGACTTTGAATTGACGTTGCGGGAGATCCGACCGTCGGATTCTCCTAAAACCGGAACCGTTGGGTTCGTATCGAAAAGAGCTTTCCAATGAATATTTGAAATTTGAAATCTAACGTTTGGATTTGGAATTATGTCCAAATCAATTTTAGAAAAGGTCGCTGTAAGTGCAGTTCGATGGCCGTTGATGGAAATCGGCTGTACGGGCCTTGATAAAATTATTAAAAATATTAATAATTTGTGTAAAATCATAATATGTGAAATGGAAAGAACTGGGGTGAAAAATTCCATATTTGAAAGGATAAAAATAGATTTTTGTCGAAATGAACTAGTTTTGAACTAGAATTAAAATCAATTTATTTTTGAAATAAATAAATTGAATTTGAAAGTGATTTTAAAAATAATCAATATTCCCAATACGTGAATTGGACCGGAGTTGAATCGAAATTATCTTCGGAATATTTCGATATTGGATTTCGTGACTATACAGATATTGTTATGGGAATTTGAAAGATATATTTTATATCGTTATTTCCAATACGATGTTTGTTGGTTTCAGAATTTGATATTGAATATAAACCAGTATATTTTCTATTCAGAGCCTTGTATTTAATATCAAATGTGATTTGGGTTTATAGTGAATCGTGTTTTATACGACATTGGTTCTTTAACCCAGTTAAAGGTAGGATGTTGATTTTTGAGAAGATTAAAACTAAGTGGAGTTTTAATGAATCTTTAATTAGATTGAAATGTGAATTGATAATTTAAATTATCAAATCTGAAAGGTGATCGAGAATGGAGTACCACCAGTTTTTCTCCAATGCGATAGATAAATCTTTAATTAGATTTGAATGTGAAATGGTAATTAATTTTACCGATAACAGCGTGGTGTTAGATATGGAGTATCACCAGTTTTGCTCCATGGGATGAATAGGTTAGGATTGGGAAATAAAATAAATAATTACTTCGGTGTGGTTCGCTAATCCCGACTAGTTTGAAATGACATCCAAAGGAAGATTAAAGAATAAATTTAGAAGAATTTATCTTGGATAAAATTAATGGGAACCTTTCCCTAAGAATGTGATTTTGTGAATAAAAGAATATTCTGAATTGGAATGAGGCATTTGTTGTGTTTGTGTAACATTTGTTTATCATATACGTGGGTTATTCAGAAAGGTCGGGTTATACCCATTCTGAATAACTGATTCGACGAGATGTCGAAGATGAAGACGGTGATTGAAGACCGGAAGTCTTCACATCGTTTGGGTGATTACTGATGATCTCTGTGACGATCCCAAAACCCCGTGACACGGTGTTAAGGATAATCACAGATAATAGCATAAACAGAAAATAGAATAATTTACACACATATGACAGCGGAATCATATAGATATCATCACATCAGAGAAGCACAGTACAGGATACAACTTAGTGCATAATGATACATAATCAGTCACCATCGCCTGAGGCGGAATCATACATAAAGAGTACACAAAAGGAATATCAGTCTACATCGCCAGTGGCGGAATCATAATATAGATACAATAATGGCGGAGAATATCCAAGTCAGCACGGTGTAGTCAAGCCTCGCCATGAGCCAAAAGATGCGTCAGAAACCTGTAACTAGGCTGCCCGTGTGAAAATAAGGGCACCCGAGTTTGCAAGGTGAAACAAACTACGAGTCAGTCATGGGACTGGTATGAGAAATCTATTCAACTTATTAATAACAATAATAAGGCAAATCAAAGGACCACGCAACTTTCGCGGAACGGGTTTACTCCAATGAGTGCTAGTGCATGAAATAAAATAACGATTAAATCAACGCAATGCTTTTTATAAAATGAAGCCATTATAAGACTCAGGTCCCATCACACAATGCAACGCAAGCCGGAGGATAGAGTTTTTACCTTATAATGGCCAAAGATGCTTCATACGAATAAAACAAAGGTGTTCGATATTATTACTAGTGCATATATGTTTCAAAAGCCATTCAATCATAAATATCAATCCTAGGCGGCATAGCTACCATCTACTATGTCGCCATACTAGTAATACAATCACATTCGCATATTTCGTATTAGAAATTGGATTCCTTCATGAGTCGAGGCAAGGGGCAAGCTCCTCTCCGTTCGAGACACTCTAGCAAATGCCTCGAGACCGCACACAGCAATCCCCTGGATCCTCCAAGGCCGGTCCTCTCTTACTTTTGAGGATTGGCAATTCCTGAACACACGTTTCCCGGTCCTTACAGACCTATAATCGAGGCGCCTCGTATTCCAACAACCACACAGGTGAAAAGTAGATATAAATGTCAGGGCTGGGAGGTCACTGACACCACCATAGCTAGAAAGAAACGTCATGCACTCCTTGGGTCCTTCTCCCGTTTTTGACTCATACCGGGGTGTGAGGCTCACGAATTCACATTATACACAAAGCTACGTCACACAGACCATGCTTTGATCATCAACCACAAGACTTTGCTTTGCAACAGAAGCCTTGATCATATGCCACTTAGGCGTGCCACACAGGCAATCCACTCCATGCGACTGATTTCTGTCAATACATAACCTCTGAGCTCGTACGTCTCAGAGAAGGGCGTTAAGCAAGAGAATAAATTCTCCGCCGCCAAACAGATATATATTTAACAGAGATCAATCAACACAGAACAAAATCCAATGTCAGACACACAGTCCATTTACAAGTCCGTTCTGGGTCTGAACGAAACCGGAGGCACCAATTCCTCGCATATCCGTACAATCAACAGTATGTTTGGACGGCTACTACTTCAATTCCTTCATGGTAGCTACTCCAGTCATGAGTATCAGTAGCGCCCATCCATCCAATGTGGAGATCGTCGGTCTTCAGTCGTCTTCGACTCTTCGACTTCTCAACGTCGATCGATTATTTGAAATGAGATAAACTCGGCCTTTTCAAATAACCCACGTATATTTAGATTTTCAAATCAATCAATCGCATGGTTGGACTATTCAACAATCACATTTCAGTTATTTAGTTATAATTTTCATGTCAAATACATTCAACCATCACATATCAAGCAAACACCACAAGATTGGTTTATTTCCACTCTATATCGTCTATAGCACTTTATAACGATATATCGCCATTTTTATTTAATTTAAAACGGCCATATTTAATTAAACGACGTTTCAGGTCGTGTCGATGCACCGGCGCTGCTTTCCCCCAATTTTGTTTTACACATATATGAAAATCTAACCGTTGGATCTTCACAAATTTTACATCATTAGGAAGGTCATTTCAAAACGAATCCAACGGTTTCAGTTTTGGGAAAATCCGACGGTCGGATCTTCCACACTAACCATTTGAAGTTACGATTTCAATTTACGAACGGCAGCGTCGTTATTCGATTTAATTTAATTATATTTTTTTTATATATATATAAATATAATCGTTTCTGGCGCTGTTTTTCACTAATTTTGAATTAAACATTCCAGACAATCCAACGGTCGGATCTTCACAAAGTTGGTGCCGTTGGAAAGATATTTCCAAGGCGAACCCAACGGTTGAGGTTTCGGGAAAATCCAATGGTCGGATTTCCCGCACCAGTCGTTTGAAATCACGGTTTCAAAATATGAACTGCACGGCCACGTTTCGTCTTAATTCTATTTATATTTATATATTTATATAAATATAGTTCATTCAAAAATTCCTATATCGTTTCCACTTCAATTATTTCACTAACGCCTTTAAATTTTGGAAAATTTCGCCATAACCTCCTTTGTATGGTAGGGTCTGGGAAAATTCCCAAATAGCCACACGGGCGTCTCATATCAAAAAGAAAAAGAAAAAGCCAAGCGGCTAGCCAACAGGCTCATAAAATCATCACCCAAACAAAGCGGTAAATGTGTACCTATTTGTCGGGCACAAAATTCTATTTCTCTTCTCTAGCCCCTTTTTGCTCTAACCTGTTCAATAGATATGTATGTACATATATACAATTTCTAACATTTATCATTTTCCATTCAATTTCATATTCGATTTGCTTTGGTTTAAAAACACCATTCGTTCTAATGTTGCATGCATAGGCTAAAATCATATCATTAGCTAGTTAATGTATATTTCAACTCATGCACGTTTATTTGAACAAGTGGCTATTTTTAACACTTCACATTTCAAAGATGATAATTTTGGCGAACTAAAATAGATTTCAACACATGACTATTTTATTTAGTTCCTATGCATGTTAAAAATAATATTTCTATCACAAATATTTATTTCAACGTCCGCATATCTTTAGCATATCACACATATGATAAAAATGATATTTTTATCGTTCAAAATATTTATTCAACAAATAGATGGTTTCAACACTTCATAGTTTCAATAAAAATGTAATTTTTATTGATCGATCTTTTTATTCAACACATGAACTTTTCCACCACACACACTTCTCAACAAATGAGTATTTCCACACATGGACATTTTATTTATGTTGTTCATACTAGAAAGATAAGATTTTTATTGTTGAAACTATTTATATAAGGCGAATATTTTTCTTACTTCATATATAATAAAAATGTGATTTTTATTGTTTAAACACTTCATTCATTCACAAATGAATTTAATTTTCACACAACACTTTTCAACACATGAATATTTCCACACACGGACATAGTTTCAATATATGATTTTAATTTCAACGCATGAAACTAATTTCAACATATGAAAAGAATTCTAACACACAAAGATTATTCAAAATTTCGGCAGCATAACGGCAGGGTAGTTAAAACCGGCACCGTCCCTAGTACGGCTCCTCGCTCTACCTTAAAACCTCGCGGTTTTTGACAATGGGGATTCATGCATCTAATTCGCACGCAGGCGGCATGTTTATTTTTATTTCCACAATTTTTTTTCCAATTCATTTCAATCACCAATGGGTATTTTTCAACCACAACCAAACAATATCAACCACAAACAATTATTCAACCATTCGTATTTTTCATCCAATATTTCACACCAATTCACCACAATAAATATCGTCCATGGTTTGTGGACGAGGGGAGTATATATATATATATATAATATAATATATATTTGCTATATTTCACTAGCATTTCAACACACATACCAATTTTTCTATGCATGTAAAAATTCATACTTCGCTTATATAGCTTACACTACGCATGTACATAATGTATACAACACGTATGTAATTTATATTTCGATTATATAAATTATACACGACATTTTCCATTTAATTTCACGTTAATTTAGATTTCTCACCTTGGTTTTCTGAGCGCTAAAAATCGATACGATGTCAGAAAAATCCGCAGCTTCTTCTATTGGGTAGAGAGCTTCCTTGCGGTCTCGATGTTTCCTGTTTCATCGAATTTCGTCAACACACCAAAAAGATATGATTTTTCAAAGTGTAAAAATCAAAGAAAAACTCACTTTCAGAAAGCTTCAAAACTAGGTTTGCGGTTTTCGCGAGAACCGGGGCACGAGGGGACGATCAGGAAGTTGGACGTGGAAGAGCTTCGAGAGGGCTACAAGCGCGCGGCGGTTTGGTGGGGTTCGGTGGCGCAAATCGGCGGCGGCGGCGGTTTGAAGGTCAGAAGTTTGGAAGGGGATATCTCGACGTAGAGGCGACGATAGGGGGAACTCCTTATATGGATTTGAAGAGGGGAGGGAGAACTACAAAAAGTTGAACTGGGGGAGAGCTAATTCGAGCTGTGGCGATCGGAAATCGCCAGGGAAGGGGAAAAGGGTTTCCGCCGTCGAAGTCGGGGTCGGGGGGGGGGGGGTTTCTGATTTTTTTTTTTAATTTATGAATGGAGAAATATGATTGGCCAAGGACTATATTTAATTTTTAAATAGTGTTTTCTCAAACGAACTCCTTTTTAAACCCAACGACTGTCGCCCCTAGCTAAATACCCCCATTCCGGACACAATAGGATATGTTTCGTAGGCCAATTCGACTGTTACAGTCAGTTATTTTTCAAATTAAAGTATAAAACATTTAATTTTTAACTCTGAACGCACATTTCAATTTGCCAGGGCCACAAACTGATTCGAAAAATTCCAGAAAAATAAATCTAGCTATGTTTTGACGCTACGGTCCCAACAAAACTTGTTTCGTCGAATTCTGAGGTCGTTTGAAAAATGGGCATTTTCTGGTCGATCCAATTTAACAAAAATCGACCAAACACATTTTCTTTTGCCACGCTCACATACTAGCTTCAAAAATTATGAAATTTGAAACCTAGCAATAGTTTGACATCCCGGACCCAACAAAAGTGGTTTCGTCGAATTCCGAGGTCGTATGAAAAATATCAATTTTTCAGGGCTATATTCTATATACCGACTCTTCTGAAAATTCATTCGGCCATAACTTTTGATTCCCGTTATGGAACTTCGATTTTTCAGATTCGTTAGAAAGGTATCGACTAACAGATTTAAATATTTTTGGTTTCGCTAAAATCCGATATATTTTCCACCCTGCACAGTCAGTCAAAGTTTGAATTCAAATTTTCAAACTGGCTCACTATTCCTAATTCACTATTTTATTGAAATATTCTATTTCAATTGTTCAAATTCCTTTGAAATAACCAATTTAAAAATTTTAAATTGGCTCGTAATTTCCGGGTTATTACAATCTCGATTGGGCTGTACACCCAAGATGAGGGAAACAGGTAGTGATCGTCCAAACGTACTTGGAGATGGATGGATATGCGAGGAAAGTGCCTCCGGTTTCGTTCAGACCCAGAACGAACTTGTAAATGGATTGTGTGTCTGACATTGGATTTTATTCTGTGTAGATTGATCTCTATTAAATATACATCTGTTTGGCGGCGGAGAATTTATTCTCTTACTTAACGCCCTTCTCTGAGACGTACGAGCTTAGAGGTTGTATATCGATGGACATCAGTCGCATGGAGTGAATTGCCAGTGTGGCACGCGTAAGTGGCAATTGATCAAGGCTTCTGTTGAAAAGCAAAGTCTCGTGGTTGATGATCAAAGCACGGCCTGTGTGGCGTAGCTTTGTGTATAATGTGAATTCGCGAGCCTCACACCTCGGTATGAGTTAAGAACGGGATACGGACCCAAGGAGTGCACGATGTTTCTTTCTAGCTAGGGTGGTGTCAGTGACCTACCAGCCCTGACATTTATATACTTTTCACCTGTGTGGTTGTTGGATACGAGGCGCCTCGGATATAGGTCTGTAAGGACCGGGAAACGTGTGTTCAGGAATAACTAATCCTCAAAAGTAAGAGAGGACCGGCCTTGGAGGTTCCAAAGGATCAGAGTGGGGTCCTGAGGCATTGCTAGAGTGTCTCGAACGCGGAGAGGAGCTTTCCCCTTGCCTCGACTCATGATGGAAATCCAATTTCCAATACGTGATAGTGCGGTTTTATTTGTAGAACCTAGTATGGCGACATAGTGGTATGGGTCATTCATGTCGTCTATGATTTAAATTTATGATTGAACTGTTTTGACACTATACACTTATAATAGTATCAAATAATGTGTTTTTAACGTATCAAGCATGCTTTGGCTGTTATAAGGTAAAAACCCTATCCTCCGGCTTGCGTTGCATTGTGTGATGGGACCTGGGTCTTATAACAGCTTCATTTTCCTTTATTTAGCATTGCGCTATTTGTTTTATGCACTGGTATTCTTGGGACGAAACCCGTTCCGTGTCATACGGCCTGGTCCCTTGATTTACCAAACTTTAAAATAAAGATTAAATAACTGTTTTAGTTCTCACACCAGTCACATGACTGACCTGGAGTTTATTGTTTTAACCTAAACTCTGGGTGCCCCTATTTTCGACACGGGCAGCTAGTAGTTTTGGTTTTGCAGATTTATATTCACAGGATCCTGATTTACAGCTGGAACGATGCTCGGAAAGCTCTGTATCCGTGTATCACCTTCAGTTGTGTTTTGTATATTTTTCCGCTGCTATGTAATTTATTGTAATCTCTGATATTTATCGAATGTAATTTAATCATTTATACTCTGTATATTCTTGTATCTGATGGAATTGTTGTAATAACAATGAAATGTTCTTCCGTCTGCGTTCCGATGTGTGTTGTTCTCATCTCAATCCGGGCTTTCCTTATCAAGGAGGTTCGGGTCGTTACAATAAAAATGTAAATTTTTATTGTTTATTATTCCCATTTCCAACGATGAACACTTTTCTATATCCTTTACTTACATTTCATTAAAAATGTGATTTTTAATGATAACATGTATTTATATTTTAAAACACGACATTTTCCTATTTCTTTACCTACGTTGAAAAATGCAATCTTTTTATTTCACCATTAATTACATTAAAAAAATGTAATCTTTTCTTTTCATTTCTAATTACACTGAAAAATGTAATCTTTAAAATCTATTCTTTTTATCGCAGTCTAAAATGACGATAAATATAACATTAAAACATATTCTTTTTATTGAGTATAGAACATCAATAAAGATGTCACTTTTAAATCTACTCTTTTTATTGTCCCTAAAATGACAATAAAAATGCTTCTTTTAATTCTAATATTTTTATTGAATATAAAATATCAATGAAAATATCACTTTAAATCTATTCTTTTTTACTAACAAAAATGTATATCTTTGTATAACTCTTTTTAACTAACAAAAATGTATATTTTTGTATAACTCTTTTTAACTAACAAAAATGTATACTTTCTTTTTAATGGACAGAAATTGCCTCTTTCTTTTCAATGAATAAAAGGTGTATCTTTTTGTTTAATCATTTTTAAATGAACAAAATGTTTCATCTTTTCTTTAATCCTTTTTAATGATCAAAAGGTAATCTTTCTTCTTAGTGACCGAAATGTATATTTTGGTTTCATTCTTTTTAAATGACGAAAATGTATATTTTGTCTCATTCTTTTTTTTATTGACCAAAAATGTATAATTTTGGTTTCACTCTTTTTAAATGACAAAAATGCATATTTCTAATTCAACTATTCTAATTCGTCAAAAATGATCGTTTTGGTTTCAACAATTCTAATTTGATAAAAAAGGCCAATTTTGTTTTCAACCATTAAATCTGACAAAATTGTTTTTAACTCTTTTACTTAACAAAAATGTAGTTTTTGTTTTTAACTCTTTTATTTTGATAAATTGTACCTTTTGTTTTTAACTAATATAACACCTTCATTTCCATATCTTTTTCCTATGTATTCTAATATCATAAAAAGAATATTTTTATGTTACATCGTTCCTAACCTTTCATATTAACATAAAAAGAATATTTTTATGTTAAACCAATTCTAACATTTCGACAAAAAAAAATCAAAAAGATAACTTTGTCTTTGTCGACAATTCTATTTCAACAAAAACATAGAAAAGTGATATATTGGTTTTGTCGACCACTGTAGTTCAACAAAACATATAAAGGTAGTATTTTGATTTCTCGTTAATTCTAACTCAACAAAACAAATAAAAGGTGATATTCTTATCAACTCAATGAAATGTTATTTTTATAACTCTTAACATTTTATAACTAAAATGTTATTTTTATCAATCTTAACATTTTTTAACTAAAATGTTATTTTTATTTTACAAGACATTTCTTCATAAAATTGATGCTTTTAATTACCATGTCATTCTCTAATAAAAGTGATATTTTCTAATATCATATAAAAGAATATTCTATATGTTAACATCTTTCTATGTATTCTAATATCATAAAAAAGGATATTTTATATGTTTGCATTTTCTTATGACTTCTGATAACATTTCCAATATAATGGCATTTTTATTCTAATGACCTTTTATTTCACAATTTTAATTCAATAAAATGACGAATCATATTTTGTTGATCTAATTCGAATAAATGACCAATCATATTTTGTCGATCTAATTCAACGTAAAAATGACAAATTATATTATGTTGATCTAATTCAAATAAATGACAAATCATATTTTATTGTTAATATAACTGATCAAAATGATAATCTTGTTTTTATCTAAACTACTTTAGCAAAAATGAGTATTTAGTCCAATTATGGTATTTTGACAACACGGTGTTTCATGCTAACAATAAAGGTGAGATCTTTATTGTTAATCTAAATTTAACAAACAATACTTCATGTTTAACGATAAAAGTGAAATTTTATCGTTAATTTAAATTTAACAAACATGACAATCAACCATCAACAATTCAAATTTCAAGCATTGAAGAATCAAATAGGACAATCAGTAGAGTATTACGACGTATGAATAACATTGCAATTATGATTAACAAATTTTTAATTATATAATAAAAGAATAAAATTTCTCATTTCGATTTAAATTCTGTGCAGCTCAGATCTGAATTTGCTCTGAATTTTGATTTACACCTTTTCAGTTCCGGTCAGTTTCATGGCGCAGTTCTCATCATTGCGATTCTAACGCAACTGGTTTCATGAAATTCTGATTTAAAATGATCGAGTTATGGCAATTTATACTTTGAACAAATTTAATTAGGTAAATTAATTAATTTAAAATTCACTTAGCCTTAATCTTCTTCTTCACGATCTGGATAGCTCAAACCCAATCAACGACTTCTTCCTGGACCGTCGCACATCACCACAGGGTGCCGAAGCCTGATCAACCACCTCCACTCCGTCCGGCTCGACGCCACCATCCACCGCCCATAACCCCACCAAACTCGAACTACCCACGGCCTCAGAAATCGTAGGTGAACGGCTCCACTTCAACGCCGAAATTCCCCAAATCCAAAGTGCTAAAGTTGATCTTAACCGCATGGGATTAAAGATCCAAGGAGTCCCTTCTGTTTTGTTTTGAAATTGCGTTTTAATTCTTGCTAGATTCAATGTAATTAACGAAACAATTCTGGAGCTCCATGGCCATTCATAGTATCCGACGGCGGCTGTAGTGTTAATTGGGAATTAGGGTTTTTAGCTTAGTCCTATTTATAATATTATAATATTAAATCCTTTAATTATCCGTTTGAGCCCACTAATCTCTTTCAGCTTTGATTTCAGCCCAACAAAAGTCATTCCTAGACAATAGCCCCCATTCTGAATCCAATGAACCATGTCCCATCAGCCCAAACGAACGTCTGTAGCCGTTTTTATTTAATTTAATATTTAATTCATTCAATCGTATATTTAAATTCACCGGGGCCACATATGGCTCCTAAAAATTCCAAAAAAATATATTTCTAGCTTTGTTTTGACGATACGGTTCTAACAAGACTAATTTCGTTGAATTCCAAGACCGTTTGAAAAATTGCCATTTTCTGATCGATCAGATTTGACTAAAACTGACAAAACACGTTTTCCTTTGCCATGCTCACATATTAATTCGAAAATTTATGAAAATTGAAACCTAGCAATTATTTGACATTCCGGTTCCAACAAAAGTGGTTTCATAGAAAACCGAGGTCGTTTGTAAAATGGCAATTTTTAAGGGTTATATATTATATTAAAGTATATATAAATTCTACAGCGACTTTTCTAAATTTTAAACTGGCCATAACATTCTATTTCCAAAGTGAAATTTCAGTTTCTTACATTCTTAGAAAGATATGATTAAGCAGATTTAAATAATTTTGGTTTTACTGAAATTCGACTTATTTTGAATCATGTACGAACATCTTATTTCATTCAACACATGAATATTTATTTTATTCAACACATGAATATTTATTTTTATTCAACACATGAATATTTATTTTTATTCAACACATGAATATTTATTCCTTTTCTGAATATTATTTTAAAATATTCTTTGTTTTCCAAATCGGAAAGCGGCCCAATCAAATACCATATAATATAACTTATATGGATTCCATATAACACATGTATAAAATAACAATGACAAACAATCAACCATCATCCAAAGTGCATTACACAACTGCATAAGCATAAAATATAATTAATCAACGCTTATGACAGCTTGTCAACCAATCGATCGACATACCACTAAACAATTGGGATTAGTGTACATCAATTATCATCCCAATACCAATGTGGGGTTTCAATCAACAAACACATATTTTATTCGTGTAGTTGGGCGATGTGTAAAATTTATCGTCCCAATCCATATCAGTAAAATGAGTGTACATAGACAAATCGCCCAATTTGTTTATGAATATTTATTTTATTTATGTACACGTTAAAAATTATATTTCTAACGATAAAATATTTATTTCAACATATGAATATTTTATTTTATCCATTTCACACCACAAACAATTTTCACAACAATCAAACAAATAAGTCGTTCATGGTCTGTGGACGACGGGTGTCGGGTGCTGCTAAGCATCATCTGCATCCTAGTATATATTTTTAACTAGAAAATAAATTAAAGTGAGAAGTTCTCACCATTGGTTCCACTCCTCCATTCTTTATTTCTGAACGGTTTGGATTTCGTTTTGCTTCCAGTCAGTTTCATCGCCATCTGTTTCACGCGGTTTATATTAAAAAATCATATTTTCAACAACGCTACTATATATATATATATATATATATATATATATAATCACATTTTTATGACACTACACGTATAGAAAAGATTATATTTTTATTTCGGTACATGTATATAAAAATCAAATTCTTTATTTTGCTACCACATTATAAAAATTATATTTTTTTAGCACTTCAATGAAAATAATATTTTTACATCGCCTTTCAAACAATAAAAATCATATTTTTATAATGTTGTTCATATAATTAAAATAGTATTTTTATATCGCTTCTTCGTATATAAAAATCTCACCTTTTTACTTCATTAAAATTCTAAACTTCCAAAGTATAAAAATTTAAACTTTTAACATATCAAAATTCAAACTTTTATCATATAAAATTCATAGCCTTTTATACTTCAAAAATCAAAGCTTTACTTCGAAGAAAATTAATAAAACACTGAAAATAAAGACTCACAGTTTCAATTGAAGGAGGGGGGGTTTTCTTCGTGCGAATCGAGGAGGCGAAGGGGAGGCGCAGGCGTCAAGTGGGGGTTCACTGGCCGGCGGCGGGCCTGGAGTAGCTAGCGGCTAGTGTTTTGTGGTGGAAGGGGTTGGGGGGACTGGGGCTCGCGGGTTTTGGACTTTTAGACAAGAGAAGGAGGAGGAGTGGAGAGGGGAGGTGGCGATCAGGCCTGGTGGTGGCGGCGCCATCGCGCTGGCGGCGGGGAGGGGGACGGGATCCGCTTGTGCGGTTTTTTTTCTTTATTTTCTTTTGAAAACTGAGGACAACGGGGAAGAAAAGGGGAGGGGAGAGAGAAAGTAAGAAGGAGGATTATATAATAATATATATTTAATTATTTAATTAATTCTAAAAAGCTACTTTTAAATTTGATCTCCAATCGAGACCCAACGACTATCGTCCCTAGCTAGTTACCTCCATTCCGAACGCAATGGGATATGTTTCGTAAGTCAATTCGATCGTTTCAGTCAGTTTTAGCTGAAATTAAAATATAAATCAATATATATTTAATTTTAACGTACATTTCAATTTACTGGGGCCACATACGGACTTCAAAAATTTCCAAAAAATAAATCTGGCTATGTTTTGACGATACAGTCCTTACAAAACTAATTTCATCGAATTTGGGGACCGTTTGAAAAATGGCCATTTTCTGGTCGATCCAAATTGACTGAAATTGACAAAACACATTTTCTTTTGCCACACTCACATATTGATTTAAAAAAATTATGAAAATGGGAATCTAGCAATAACTTGACATCCTGGATCCAACAAAAGTGGTTTGGTCGAAAACGGAGGTCGTTTGCAAAATCGCCATTTTTAAGAGCTATATTTCCATAGCGACTATTCTGAATTTTCAACTGGGCATTACTTTTTATTCCCGCTATGAAATTTCAATTTTTCGGATTCATTGGAAAGATATTTTCAAATAGATTTTAATATTTTTGGTTTCACTAAAATTCGGTTTATTTTGAATCCTGTACATTTGAAATTTGAAATTGAATTTTCAAACTACCGCGCCATTTCCAATTCCTTTTATAATTAAATAAATATTTATATTCCAATTTTGATTTAAATAAATATATACATTCTAATTCTATTCAAAATAAATTTCTCGTCATTATTATTTAAAATAAATCATTTTAAATATTCAAAATTCATTAAGATTGCCAAAATAAAAAATTTAAATCGGTTCTGATTTTCCGGGTTGTAACTTTCCCTAAAGATGTGAACATTTGAATAGGATAATATTCTGAATTGGAATGAGGCGTATGATGTGTTTTTATAGCACTTGATTATAAAATATGCGAGTTATTCGGAAAGACCAAGTTTAACACATTTTGGATAACTGATACGACGATTACAAGTCGACGATGAAGACTACTGTTGAAGTCTGGAGATCTTCACATCGTTTGGATGATTACTGATTTCTTGATTTGGATGTACGCCCAAGGTAATAAGTGGTGATCGTCCAAACGTACTTGGAGATCGACCGGATATGCGAGGGCCTCTCTCTTGTATTGGATATATGGGACGAGGAATAAGGTGCTTCCGGTTTCGTTCAGACCCAGATGGACATATAAATAGATAGTATGCCTGACAATGTATTCCTTTTTACTGTATTCGTTGATCTCTGCTAAATATATATCTGTTTGGTGGCGGAGAATTTATTCTCTTGCTTAACACCCTTCTCTTAGACGTACGAGCTTAGAGGTTATATATATATTGGTGGAAATCAGTGGTGCTGTATGGATCGACAGTTTGACATGCTGAGTTGCATGGATCAAAACTTTTGTTGAAAAGCAAGGCTTTGTGGTTGATGATCAAAGCACAACTTTAATTACCATAGCTTTGTGTAGCATTAATTCGCGAGCTTCACTCCCCTGTATGAACCAGAAACGGGATAAGGGAGCGCAGGGAAATGGACATATATTAATTCCTAGCTATGAGTAACGTCATGGTACAGAGCCTAGAGTGTTTACTTATGTGGATGTTGGAAAAAATTTATGATGGGAAACGAGGTACGTCGGATTTGAGTCCCTAGTGGCTCTTTATAGGGCTATGTGCCCAAAGGGGACGTACTGACCTGTTTTGGAGGTTCGATAGAACCGGCTAACATATAGTTTATGGTATAACTAGTTATCAATGGATGACCGACTCTGCAGGATCCAATGGCTCAACAGCGTCCGAGTCCTGAGGCATTACTACTGTGTCTCGAATCGGTAAGGAGGTCATCCCTTGCCTTGGTTCATAGATGGAAACACAATTTCCAATATGCGATTTTACAGTTTTAGTTGTAAATCTATTTGACGACGTAATATAATGGTACCTATGCCGCCTATGATTGATACATTTACATTTGAAGTTGATTTCTTCGCTTATAGTAATATTAAAATACGTAATTTCGTGTATCAAGCATGTTTAATAAGGTAAAACTCTATCCTCGACTGCGTTCATTATGTGATGGGACCTGAGTCTTATAATAGCTTCATTTTTCTCTTTAGCATTGCGCTGTTTATTTTTATGCGCTGGTGTCCAGGGGAATAAACACATTCTGTAATAACCCGGAAATCTGAGCCAATTTAAAAATTTTATTTTGGCAATTTTAGTGAATTTTGATTATTAAAAATGAATTATTTTAAATAATATCGACGAGAAATTTATTTTTGAATAGAAATAGAACGTATATTTTTATATAGATCGTCGTTAGAATATAAATAATTTATTTTAATTATATAACGAGCCTGAAATGGCGCGGTAGTTTGAAAATTCGATTTCAAAATTCAAATGAATGTACCGAGTGCAAAATAAACCGGATTTTAGCAAAACTAAAAATATTAGAATCTAATTGGTAATATCTTTCCAACGAATCCGGGAAATCAAAATTTCATAGTGGGAATCAAAAGATACGTCCAGTAGAAAATTCAGAATAGTCGCTATGGAATTCTGGCCCTTAAAAATGGGAATTTTGCAAACGACCTCGGTTTTCGACGAAACCACTTTTGTTGGATCCGTGATGTCTAATTATTGCTAGGTTTCAAATTTCGTAATTTTTCGAATCAATATGTGAGCGTGGCGAAGGAAAAATGCGTTTGACCAGTTTCAGTTGATTTTAATCGACTGGAAAATGACCATTTTTCAAACGGTCTCAGAATTTGACGAAATTAGTTTTGTTACGATTGTATCGTCAATACGAAGCTAGAAAATATTTTTCGAGAATTTTTAGAGTTAGTATGTGCCCCTGTAAATTGAAATGCACATTCAAATTCAATATATAGAGTTACATTTTGAATTTAACGAAAACTAATCGAAACGGTCGAATTGGCTCACGACACATATCCCATTGTGTTCGGAATGGGGATAATTAGCTAGGGAGGACAGGCGTTGGGTCTCATTTTGAGTTCGAAATAAAAAGTTACTTTTTAGTGGAAAATAGAATAATTAAATATATAATTAAATTTAAAGGTCAACGCCCCTTTTCATATACCCCCTCCCCACTTTATTTCTTCATCCCGACATCCTTCCTCCCCCAAATCTTCTCGACTGAAATCGAAAATGGGGACACCGGAGCACGCCACCACCCGTCGCTCCCCCCTCATCATCGACGCCCCACCGCTGGTGATCGATCTCACCTTTCCCTCCCCCTTCTGCTACCTCGTGACAGAGGGAAACCCGCACCCCCAAACTCATCGAGCGAGAAACCCTCCAACCCCACCGCGAATCAATACGTCGCGCCCCCTTCCCCAGTGTCGCGCTGACCACCGCCGGCCTTTCGTTCCCCCTGGCGCCGTCAGTCCTTCTCCTCCTGCCCTCTTCCCTTCTCTACAAAGCTCCAAACCCTTTTCCTCCGTCCAAATCCTCCACCGCTTCAAACCAGCAGTCCGCCCCCCTCGCTTAGTGCGTCGAACGCTGTGAGATTTTCTTTTCATTCTCTCTTTTATTTATTTTAATTATAATGTGATTAGTTCATTTAAATTAGTGAGTATGCCATAATTAGGTTTTATAATAAATAAATGAGCATGATTTTTATTTTCAGTTTTCTTTATATAATATAAAGATCTTCTTTTTACAGTATAATGATGTTTATCTATAAAAAGAAATGATAAAGAATTGATTTTGAAATGAATAAAAATATGATTTTATTATCATGAAGGCGAGGATAAAAGATTAGAATTTTTAACTTTATAAAGATGAGATTTTGATAATTATAAAGATTTGATTTTTCTTTAACATAGGAAAAAACGATATTTTTATATAGTGAAATACGATATTTTTATATAATATAAAAATGTTATTTTTATATTTGTTGCGAAATAAAAATATGATTTTTAGTGAAGAATTTTTATCTATATAGTAGTGGTATAAAAATAGAATTTTTATATATATAATAGCGGTATAGAAATGTAATCTTTATCCATATAGAGCGATTATAAAAATGTGATTTTTATATACATCGCAACAATATAAAAATGTGATTTTTATATATGTAGTGGCTACGGACAGTGAAATTGATGAAAGGCGAGAACGACGAAGATTTCCTACATAAGAAGAGTCGTGGCATTTGGTTTAGCTAATCGGTGAGAACTCCTCAACTTTAATTTATTTCTAGTTTAAAATATATACTAGGATGCAGACGGAGTTTAGTAGCACCCAACACCCGTCGCCCACAGACCATGGATGGCTTGTTTGTTTGATTGCTGTGTTGTGAAATTTAATTATGTGATGTGAAATAAAATAATTTATAGTGGAAAATATTTTATAGTTAAAAATATAATTTTTAACGTGGTTATAAAATAAATATTTATAAACAAATCGGACGATTTGTTTATATACACTGATTTGACTGATATTGATTGGGACGATAAATTTTACACATCGCCCAACTGCACAAATAAAATCTGTGTGTGTTGATTTGAAACCCCACACGGGTATTGGGATGATATTTGACGTACACTAATCCCGATTGTTTAGTTGTATGTCAATCGATGGGTTGACAGACTGTGTAAGCGTTAATTATTTATATTTAATGCTTATGCAGTTGTGTGGTGCACTCTAGATGATGGTTGATTATTTACCGTTGTTATTTTATACACATGTTGTAGAAAATCCATATAATTAACATTATATGGTAATTGATTGGGCCTCATTCCAGTATTTGGAAAAGAAATAGTTGAATAGAAATATTTGAAAAAGAAATATTTGAAACAGAATATTTGAAAATAGAAATGCGAAGCCATGTTAAGTAGTTACACGCCATTTTAACACGAACGGGAATTTTGTCGATTTTATAATGAATATTGAAAGTGATTTCGAAATCGAATATTTAGAAATGAATTCGAATTGAAATTGAATAGAAATGAATTCAAATTGAAATTGAATGGAATTGAATTCGAATTGAAATTGAATAGAATTGAAATTGAAATTGAATAGAATTGAATTCGAATTGAAATTGAATAAAACTGAATTCGAATTGAAATTGAATAGAATTGAATTCGAATTGAAATTGAATAGAATAGAATTTGAATTGAAATTGAATAGAAATGAATTCTAATTGAAATTGAATTAATTTGAACTTCAAATTGAATTGAAAACGAACTGAAATTGAATTAAAAATCGATTTGAATTGAAATCAATTTGAAATGAATTTAAAACGAATTTGTAAGGGAAAAATCAATTTTGATTTGAATTTGAAAAAGCAGTTGAAATCGTTTTGAAAACGAATTTAAAACGATTTATAAAATACGTTTTAAAAGGAAATCGACGAAATATATATAATATTATATATATATATATATATATATATATATATATATATATATATATAATGGCCTGAATAGAACGCGCCGCGCTGCGGCAGTTCGTGAATTTCGACCATTGACTTCGAATGGACATTGCAGGAGATCCGACCGTCGGATTCTCCTAAAACCGTAACTGTTGGGTTCGTATCGAAAAGAGCTTTCTAAAGAATATTGGAAATTTGAAATCTAACGGTTGGATTTGGCAGTTCGATGGCCATTGATGGAAATCGCTGTACGGGCCTTGATAAAATTATTAAAAATATTAAAAATTAGTGTAAAATCATAAGAAATGATTTGGGAAGAATTGGGATGAAGAACTCTATATTTGAAAAGATAAAATTAGATTTTTATCGAAATGAACTAGTTTCGAACTAGAATTATAATTCTAGTTATTTATAAAATAAATAAAGTGGATTTGAAATGGTTTCAAAGAAAACCAGAATTTCCAATATTGAATTGGAATGGATTTGAATCGAAATTGTCTTTGGGATATTTCGATGTTAGATTTCGTGACGATACAGATATTGTTATGGGAACTTGAAAGATATATTTATATCGTTATTTCCAATACGATATTTGTTGGTCGTAGAATTTGATATTGAATATAAGCCGATATATTTTCTATTCAGAGCCTTGTATTTAATATCAAATGTGATTTTGGGTTGTCGTGAACGGTATCTTCAATAATATTGTTCTTAGACCCCAACTAAGTTAAGAAAATCAGAAACTAACTGGAGATTAGTTAAGTTGTGGTTTCTTGGGTATTGATCTGATGTTGGTTTCGGCCTTCGGGGTTAATACTTAGGGAATTGCTCACTTGCTATTTTACGATGAAAAGCTGATAGAATGGAATGTGATTTTGGGTTTATCGGGAACCGTGTTTTGAATGACATTGATTTTTTAACCCACTTGAAGATTAAAACTAAGTGGAGTTTTAATGAATCTTTAATTAGATTGAAATGGCCGAGAATGGAGTATCACCAGTTTTACTCCAGGTGATAGTTAAATTTTTAATTAGATTTGAACGTGAAATGGTAATTGAATTTACCGATAACACCGTGGTGTTAGATATGAAGTATGACCAGTTTTACTTCATGGGATAAATAGGTTGGGATTGGGAAATAAAATAAATAATTACTTCGGTGTGGTTCGCTAATCCCGACTAGTTTGAAGTGATATTCAAAGCAAGATTAAAGAATAAATTTAGAAGAATTTATCTTTGATAAAATTAATGGGAACCTTTCCCTAAGAATGTGAAATTTAGAAACTAACTGTAGGTTAGCTAAGAAGAATGGTTTCCTGGGTATTGATCTGATGTTGGTTTCGGCCTTCGGGGTTAATGTTTGGGGAATTATTCTCTTGTTAATTTACAGTTAGTGACTGATGAATTGGAATGAGGCGTATGTTGTGTTTGTGTAACACTTGTTTGTTATATACGCGAGTTATTCAGAAAGACCGGGTTTATCCCATTCTGAATAACTGATTCGACGTGGTGTCGAAGAGGAAGACGGTGGTTGAAGACCGTAGGTCTTCACGTCGTTTGGGTGATTACTGATGGTCTTGATTGGGCTGTACACCCAAGAGGAGGGAATCAGTTAGTGATCGTCCAGACGTACTTGGAGATCGATGGATATGCGGGGTACAAGGTGCCTCCGGTTTCGTTCAGACCCGGAACGAACCTGTAAATGGATTGTGTGTCTGACATTGGATTTTAGTCTGTTTGATTGATTTCTATTAAATACACATCTGTTTGGTGGCGGAGAATTTATTCTCTTGCTTAACGCCCTTCTCTGAGACATACGAGCTCAGGGGTTATATACTGATGGATATCAATCGCATGGAGTGAATTGCCTGTGTGGCATGCCTAAGTGGAAAATGATCAAGGCTTTTGTTGAAAAGCAGAGTCTTGTAGTTGATGATCAAAGCACGGCCTGTGTGGTGTATCGTGGATTCGCGAGCCTCACACCCCGGTTGTGGACCAGAAACGGGAGAAGGATACAGGGAGGGCATGTGTTTCTTTCTAGTTAGTGGTGGTGTCAGTGCTTAAACTGGCTGACATTTATATATTTTTCACCTGTGTGTTTGTTGCTGTTGCGAGGCGCCTCGGATATATCGGTGACTATGTGAAGCCGATGGAGTCATTCGTTGGCTCATTTACGCCCCAAGGGACGGGAAACGCAGTGTTCAGGCATTTTAATCCACATTGGTGGACCGGCCCTGTGGCTCCTAGGTGCAATTGCGGCTGTAGCCTGAGGCTCGGGCTAGAAATTCTCGAATTTGATGAGGACTATCTTTTGCCTCGGTTCACAGATGGAAATCCAACTTCCAAATACGTGACTTTGTGGTTTTGATTGCAGAGCCTAGTATTGGCGACATGATATATGGTACCCATGCCGTTTATGATTGATACTTATGATTTGAAGTTGTTTTATACAATATGCACTTATAATAGTATCAAGTGATTTGTTTTAAACGTACTAAGCATGTTTGGCTATTATAAGGGAAAACCCTATCCTCCGGCTTGCGTTGCATTGTGTGATGGGACCTCGGTCTTATAATAGCTTCATTTTTCTTTATTTAGCATTGCGCTGTTTGTTTTATGCACTGGTATTCTTGGGAGGAAACCCGTTCTGTGTTATACGGCGTGGTCCCTCGATTTACCTAACTTTAAAATAAATATTAATAACTGTTTTAGTTCTCACACCAGTCACATGGCTGACCTGGAGTTTATTGTTTTAACCTAAACTTTGGGTGCCCTTATTTTGATATGGGCAGCTAGTAGTTTTGGTTTTGCAGATTTATATTCACAGGATCCTGGTTTACAGCTGGACCGATACTCGGAAGGCTCTATATCCGTGTATTACTTTCAGTTGTGTATTGTATTATTTTTCCGCTGCTATGTAAGTTATTGTAATCTCTGATATTTATCGAATGTATTTTATTCATTCATACTCTGTATATTCTTGTAATCTGATGAATTGTTGTAATGAACAATGAAATGTTCTTCTGTCTGCGTTCCGATGTGGCTTGTTCTCAACTCAATCTGCGATTTCCCGTAAGGGGGATTTCGGGTCGTTTCTTCGTGGTATCAGAGCTTTGGTTTACAAAGCTCAGAGAACAAGACACATTAGAACCATACGAAAGAATTCATCAGATATTGGATTAGTAATATCCAATGAGAATGACTTGTTAGAGATAGGATCAGTAGTATCCTAGAACGAGTGTGAAGAGTATATTTTTAAAATGAAAACAGTTTTGTTTTGAAATTTAAACCGTTTTATACGTATTTGAAGATTTATTTATATTAAATTAATTAAGACAATCCAATATATAAAGATTTTGCATATACGCCTTGCAAACGTGTATTCGAAGTTTTAATGTACTGGATAGTTATAGAATCACACTCTATTTGCCCGGGGATATTCTGGTGACGGGGCACCATCGCCAGTATTTATTTTTGAGTTTCGAAAGTGAGATTTATGTATATTTCCAATTGACTGGTGTGAGAACCGAAACTAGATAGGACTTATTGTTGTGATTTGGCATCAAAAATCTGATTTTTGGACTATGTATCAAAATTACGAATTTGAAAAGCTAATCAACTAATTGATTACTTGTTGTGTTGTTTGATTATTGTTTGACTAATTAAAATTTGAACCTTTAACCAAATTGAACCAAATAGTGAATTGTATTGAAAATTTGTCGTATTTGCATGCATATACATGTACTTACATTGAACAGGTCATAGCAAGGAGGCTAGAGAAGAGGAATAAAATTGTTTGCCCGACAAATAGGTACATATTTATTGTATTTCTTGGGTTTTGGATGATTTTGTGAGCCGATTGACTTTTTCTTTTTCTTTTGGATTGAAGAAGGCCATGGGAGGCTATATGAAATATCCCAAAGTCCCCGGTACAGGGGAGGTTATGGTGAAATTTTTCGAAAATTTAGGGTGTTAGCCAAATTTTTGAATTTTTTTTTGAAAAGTTCTTAGAAACTGAAAAGTTGAAGGACTTAAGTCATAGTGAAAATAATGGAAGTTGAGTTGATTAGTTAAACAACTTTCGGCTTCGTTCCTTTTCGGGGATGAAAAGTTTTAAGTGGGGGAGATTGTAATAACCCGGAAATCTGAGCCAATTTAAAATTTTTATTTTGGCAATTTTAGTGAATTTTGATTATTTAAAATGAATTATTTTAAATAATATCGACGAGAAATTCATTTTTGAATAGAAATAGAACGTATATTTTTATATAGATCGTCGTTAGAATGTAATTAATTTATTTTAATTATATAACGAGCCTGAAATGGCGCGGTAGTTTGAAAATTTGATTTCAAAATTCAAATGAATGTACCGGGTGAAAAATAAACCGGATTTTAGCAAAACCAAAAATATTAGAATCTAAATGGTAATATCTTTCCAACGAATCCGGAAAATCAAAATTTCATAGCGGGAATCAAAAGATACGTCCAGTAGAAAATTCAGAATAGTCGCTAAGGAATTCTGGCCCTTAAAAATGGGAATTTTGCAAACGATCTCGGTTTTCAACGAAACCACTTTTGTTGGATCCGTGATGTCTAATTATTGCTAGGTTTCAAATTTCGTAATTTTTCGAATCAATATGTGAGCGTGGCGAAGGAAAACGCGTTTGACCAGTTTCAGTTGATTTTAATCGACTGGAAAGTGGCCATTTTTCAAACTGTCTCAGAATTTGACGAAATTAGTTTTATTAGGACTGTATCGTCAATACGAAGCTAGAAAATATTTTTCGAGAATTTTTAGAGTTAGTATGTGGCCCCAGTAAATTGAAATGCGCATTCAAATTCGATATATAGAGTTATATTTTGAATTTAACGAAAACTAATCAAAATGGTCGAATTGGCTCACGATACATATCCCATTGTGTTCGGAATGGGGATAATTAGCTAGGAACGACAGGCGTTGGGTCTCATTTTGAGTTCGAAATAAAAAGTTACTTTTTGGTGGAAAATAGAATAATTAAATATATAATTAAATTTAAAGGTCAACGCTCCTTTTCATATACCCCCCTCCCCACTTTATTTCTTCATCCCGACATCCTTCCTCCGCCAAATCTTCTCAACTGAAATCGAAAATGGGGACACCGGAGCACGCCACCACCCGTCGCTCCCCCCTCATCATCGACACCCCACCGCTGGTGATCGATCTCACCTTTCCCTCCCCCTTCTGCTACCTCGTGATAGAGGGAAACCCGCACCCCCAAACCCATCGAGCGAGAAACCCTCGAACCCCACCGCGAATCACCACGTCGCACCCCCTTCCCCAGTGCCACGCTGACCACTGCCGGCCTTTCCTTCCCCCTGGCGCCGTCAGTCCTTCTCCTCCTGCCCTCTTCCCTTCTCTACAAAGCTCCAAACCCCTTTCCTCCGTCCAAATCCTCCACCGCTTCAAACCAGCAGTCGCCCCCCACGCTCAATGCGTCGAACGCTGTGAGATTTTCTTTTCCTTCTCTCTTTTATTTATTTTAATTATAATGTGATTAGTTCATTTAAATTAGTGAGTTAGCCGTAATTAGTTTTATAATAAATAAATGAGCATGATTTTTATTTTCAGTTTTCTTTATATAATATAAAGATCTGCTTTTTACAGTATAATGATGTTTATCTATAAAAAGAAATGATAAAGAATTGATTTTGAAACAAATAAAAATATGATTTTATTATCATGAAAGCGAGGATAAAAGATTAGATTTGTAACTTTATAAAGATGAGATTTTGATAATTATAAAGATTTGATTTTTCTTTAACATAGGAAAAAACGATATTTTTATATAGTGAAAAACGATATTTTTATATAATATAAAAATGTGATTTTTATATTTGTAGCGAAATAAAAATATGATTTTTGGTGAAGTTAAAAATAGAATTTTTATCTATACAGTAGTGGTATAAAAATAGAATTTTTATCTATATAATAGCGGTATAGAAATGTGATCTTTATCCATATAGAGCGATTATGAAAATGTGATTTTTATATACATAGCAACAATATAAAAATGTGATTTTTATATATGTAGTGGCTACGGACAGTGAAATTGACGAAAGGCGAGAACGACGAAGATTTCCTACATAAGAAGAGTCGTGGCGTTTGGTTTAGCTAATCGGTGAGAACTCCTTACCTTTAATTTATTTCTAGTTTAAATATATATACTAGGATGCAGATGGAGTTTAGTAGCACCCAACACCCGTCATCCACAGACCATGGATGGCTTGTTTGTTTGATTGCTGTGTTGTGAAATTTATTTGTGTGATGTGAAATAAAATATTTTATAGTGGAAAATATTTTATAGTTAAAAATATAATTTTTAACGTGGATATAAAATAAATATTTATAAACAAATCGGACGATTTGTTTATATACACTGATTTGACTGATATTGATTGGGACGATAATTTTTACACATCGCCCAACTGCACAAATAAAATCTATGTGTGTTGATTTGAAACCCCACACGGGTATTGGGATGATATTTGACGTACAATAATCCCGATTGTTTAGTTGTATGTCAATCGATGGGTTGACAGACTGTGTAAGCATTAATTATTTATATTTAATGCTTATGCAGTTGTGTGGTGCACTCTGGATGATGGTTGATTATTTATCGTTGTTATTTTATACACGTGTTGTAGAAAATCCATATAATTAACATTATATGGTAATTGATTGGGCCTCATTCCAGTATTTGGAAAAGAAATATTTGAATAGAAATATTTGAAAAAGATATATTTGAAATAGAATATTTGAAAATAGAAATGCGAAGCCGTGTTAAGTAGTTACACGCCATTTTAACACGGACGGGAATTTTGTCGATTTTATAATGAATATTGAAAGTGATTTCGAAATCGAATATTTAGACATGAATTCGAATTGAAATTGAATAGAGATGAATTCGAATTGAAATTGAATAGAATTGAATTCGAATTGAAATTGAATAGAATTGAATTCGAATTGAGATTGAATATAATTGAATTCGAATTGAAATTGAATAGAAATGAATTCGAATTGAAATTGAACAGAATAGAATTCGAATTGAAATTGAATAGAAATGAATTTGAATTGAAATTGAATTAATTTGAAATTCAAATTGAATTGAAAACGAACTGAAATTGAATTAAAAATCGATTTGAATTGAAATCAATTTGAAATGAATTTAAAACGAATTTGTAAGGGAAAATTCAATTTTGATTTGAATTTGAAAACGAAGTTGAAATCGTTTTGAAAACGAATTTAAAACGATTTATAAAATACGTTTTAAAAGGAAATCGACGAAATATATGTAATGGCCTGAATAGAACCTGCCGTGCTGCGGCAGTTCGTGAATTTCGACCATTGACTTCGAATTGACATTGCGGGAGATCTGACCATCGGATTCTCCTAAAACTGGAACCGTTGGGTTCGTATCGAAAAGAGCTTTCTAACGAATATTGGAAATTTGAAATCTAACGGTTGGATTTGGAATTATGTCCAAATCTAATTTGGAAAAGGTCGTTGTAAGTGCAGTTCGATGGCCGTGGATGGAAATCGACTGTACGAGCCTTGATAAAATTATTAAAAATATTAATAATTAGTGTAAAATCATAAGAAATGATTTGGGAAGAATTCGGATGAAAAACTCCATATTTGAAAAGATAAAAATAGATTTTTATCGAAATGAACTAGTTTCGAACTAGAATTATAATTCTATTTATTTTTAAAATAAATAAAGTGGATTTGAAATGGTTTCAAAGGTAAACAAAATTTCCAATAATTGAATTGGAATGGATTTGAAACGAAATTGTCTTTGGGATATTTCGATGTTAGATTTCGTGATGATACATATATTATTATGGGAACTTGAAAGATATAATTATATCGTTATTTCCAATACGATATTTGTTGGTCGTAGAATTTGATATTGAATATAAGCCGATATATTTTCTATTCAGAGCCTTGTATTTAATATCAAATGTGATTTTGGGTTGTCGTGAACGGTATCTTAAATAATACTGTTCTTAGACCCAACTGAGTTAAGAAAATCAGAAACTAACTGGAGATTAGTTAAGTTGAATGGTTTCTTGGGTGTTGATTTCGGCCATCGGGGTTAATACTTAGGGAATTGCTCACTTGCTATTTTACGGTTAAAAGCTGATAGAATGGAATATGATTTTGGGTTTATCGTGAACCGTGTTTTGAATGACATTGATTCTTTAACCCAGTTGAAGATTAAAACCAAGTGGAGTTTTAATGAATCTTTAATTAGATTGAAATGGTCGAGAATGGAGTATCACCAATTTTACTCCAGGCGATAGTTAAATCTTTAATTAGATTTGAACGTGAAATGGTAATTGAATTTACCGATAACACCGTGGTGTTAGATATGTAGTATGACCAGTTTTACTTCATGGGATAAATAGGTTGGGATTGGGAAATAAAATAAATAATTACTTCGGTGTGGTTCGCTAATCCCGACTAGTTTGAAGTGATATTCAAAGGAAGATTAAAGAATAAATTTAAAAGAATTTATCTTTGATAAAATTAATGGGAACCTTTCCCTAAGAATGTGAAATTTAGAAACTAACTGTAGGTTAGCTAAGAAGAATGGTTTCCTAGGTATTGATCTGATGTTGGTTTCGGCCTTCGGGGTTAATGTTTGGGGAATTATTCTCTTGCTAATTTACGGTTAGTGACTGATGAATTGGAATGAGGCATATGTTGTGTTTGTGTAACACTTGTTTATTATATACGCGAGTTATTCAGAAAGACCGGGTTTATCCCATTCTGAATAACTGATTCGACGTGGTGTCGAAGAGGAAGACAGTGGTTGAAGACCGGAGGTCTTCACGTCGTTTGGGTGATTACTGATGATCTTGAGTGGGCTGTACACCCAAGAGGAGGGTATCAGTTAGTGATCGTCCAGACGTACTTGGAGATCGATAGATATGCGGGGTACAAGGTGCCTCCGGTTTCGTTCAAACCCAGAACGAACCTGTAAATGGACTGTGTGTCTGAAATTGGATTTTAGTCTGTGTGATTGATTTCTATTAAATATACATCTGTTTGGCGGCGGAGAATCTATTCTCTTGCTTAACGCCCTTCTCTGAGACGAATGAGGCATATATTGATGGATATCAATCGCATGGAGTGAATTGCCTGTGTGGCATGCCTAAGTGGCAAATGATCAAGACTTTTGTTGAAGAGCAGAGTCTTGTGGTTGATGATCAAAGCACGGCCTGTGTGGCATAGCTTTGTGTAGCGTGGATTGGCGAGCCTCACACCCCGGTTGTGGACCAGAAACGGGAGAAGGATACAGGGAGGGCATGTGTTTCTTTCTAGTTAGTGGTGGTGTCAGTGCTTAAACTGGCTGACATTTATATATTTTTCACCTGTGTGTTTGTTGCTGTTGCGAGGCGCCTCGGATATATCGGTGACTATGTGAAGCCGATGGAGTCATTCGTTGGCTCATTTACGCCCCAAAGGACGGGGAAACGCAGTGTCCAGGCATTTTAATCCACATTGGTGGACCGGCCCTGTGGCTCTTAGGTGCAGTTGCGGTTGTAGCCTAAGGCTCGGGCTAGAGAGTCTCGAATTCGGTGAGGACTATCTTTTGCCTCGGTTCACAGATGGAAATCCAACTTCCAAATACGTGACTTTGCGGTTTTGATTGTAGAGGCTAGTATTGGCGACATGATATATGGTACCCATGCCGTTTATGATTGATTTGAAGTTGTTTTATACACTATGCACTTATAATAGTATCAAATAATTTGTTTTAAACGTACTAAGCATGTTTGGCTATTATAAGGGAAAACCCTATCCCCCGGCTTGCGTTGCATTGTGTGATGGGACCTGGGTCTTATAATAGCATCATTTTTTTTATTTAGCATTGCGCTATTTGTTTTATGCACTGGTATTCTTGGGAGGAAACCCATTCCGTGTTATACGGCGTGGTCCCTCGATTTACCTAACTTTAAAATAAAAATTAATAACTGTTTTAGTTCTCACACCAATCACATGGCTAACCTGGAGTTTATTGTTTTAACCTAAACTCTGGGTGCCCTTATTTTGACATGGGCAGCTAGTAGTTTTGGTTTTGCAGATTTATATTCACAGGTTCCTGGTTTACAGCTGGAACGATACTCGGAAAGCTCTGTATCCGTGTATTACTTTCAGTTGTGTGTTGTATTATTTTTCCTCTGCTATGTAAGTTATTGTAATCTCTGATATTTATCGAATGTATTTTATTCATTCATACTTTGTATATTCTTGTAATCTGATGAATTGTTGTAATGAACAATGAAATGTTCTTATGTCTGCGTTCCGATGTGGCTTGTTCTCAACTCAATCTGTGATTTCCCATAAGGGGGATTTCGGGTCGTTTCACATTCCGTGTTATACGGCGTGGTCCCGTGATTTACCTAACTTTAAAATAAAAGCTAACACTGTAATGACCCGAAAATTCCCCTCGCTGGAAATCACCGGATACACTAAATTTGGGCATACAACACATCAGAACAAATAACAAAAGACTTTTATTATACAATGCAACATCAGAGTACAGAATTGCAGAGTACATCGAATAAATAATGATACAACGGAAGATTAATTTACAATAAATTTAATACAATGCAGCGGAAGACAATCATTGCTCTGGCCACAGCTTTAAGCTACGATCCAGAATCCTTCCTAATGAATAGATATCTGCAAAACAAGCCGCTCGACTGCCCGTGTGGAAAACAGGGCACCCGAGTTTGCAAAGTGACGAGTCAGTCATGGGATTGGTATGAAAATACTTAACCTATCTAATACTAAAGTTAATCACAGGACCACGCCGCTAATGCGGAACGGGTTTACTCCATTGGATTGCCAGTGCATAAAATAAAGTAAATCCTTCAAAAACACAATGCTTTTTAGAAAAATGAAACCATTATAAGACTCAAGTCCCATCACACAATGCAACACAAACCGGAGGATAGAGTTTTACCTTATAATGGTCAAAAATGCTTGATACGATAAAACAGATTTGATATTATTATTAGTGTGTATATGTTTCAAAAACATTTCAATCATAATGCATCAATCGTAGACGGCATAGCTACCATGTACTATGTCGCCATACTAGTTATACAATATGTAACAACCCGGAAATGCGAGCCAATTTAAAAATTTTATTTTGGCAATTTTAGCGAATTTTGAACATTTAAAATAGGTTATTTTAAATAATATCGACGAGAAATTTATTTTGAATAGAATTAGAATGTGTATATTTATATAGATCGTCGTTAGAATATAAATATTTATTTATAATTATAAAAGGAATTGAAAATGGCGCGGTAGTTCGATAATTCGATTTCAAACTTCAAATGAATGTACAGGATTCAAAATAAACCGGATTTTGGTGAAACCAAAAATATTAGAATCTAGTTGAGAATATCTTTCCAACGAATCTGAAAAATCGAAATTTCATAGAGGGAATCAAAAGTTATGCCCGTTTGAAAATTTAGAATAGTCGTTATGGAAATTGTACATGGCCCAAAAAGTCGTATTTTGCATACGGATGAATTTGGACTCAAAACCACTTCCATTGAGTTCAAAATGCCGTTTAGAACTCCGAAAAGTATAAGCTTCGATATATTCCGATATCCGGAATAGTGGCTAATGGATGGAGTTGTTCGGTTAACAAAACATAACCCTTAAAAAGTAAAATTTTGCATACGTGCTCAGAATTCGACGAGAAATTTTTTTATGGATTCATAATGACAAATTATTGTTGAGTTCCAAAGGGCGCGTCGAACGGAGTCAGTATGTGGCCGTGCGAGCTAAAACAGTTCAGGGTCAAGCGAGCAGTCATTTTACAAAGAAACATTACTGATACGACCTCGGAATTCGATTCTACTTTTTTTCTGGATTCGTATCGTCTAATTATGGTTAAATCCAAGAGGGCATAATTTTAGGAGTTAGCGTGTGAGCGTGCGAGAAGAAAAGGTGCGCCAAAATCGCATTTTTGAGCAATATCTGAGCATATTCGTGATTTTTTTGGACGGTCAAACGAACTCGGAATTCGACGAAACTTGTTTCGTTGGACTCGTCTTCACATCTACTATCTCGTGTCCGAAATCCGCGGCAATTGGAGATCATTAGCGTTCAGGCGATACGCGAGAAACTAGCATATAATCACTTTTCCTTCCTTTTGTTTCTCACTTTCTTCCTCTTCCTCTTTTTGCATTTTTCCTCTTTAATGGCCACCGCTCCCAAACCGCCGCTGCCCCTCCTCCCACCGCCACCGCCGCACCACCTCATGCCGCCGCACCCCCTCCTCCTCTTCCACTCCTCCTCCTCTTCCTCCTCCTCTCTCTATTTGCAAACCCTAAGCCCCAAATCACCAACCACCACCAACGCGGCCACCACGGGCCCCACCACCGCCCTTAGCACCCTCCCCCACGTCCATCAGGCCCGCCGCCGCCCGCTGGCCACCCAACTCCGGCCGTGGGCTCCGTTACACTCAAAAACTCATTTTCACCAAAATTCCAGTTTTGCACAAAACACCCCGGACTGTTTTGGCTTATATCTCTCAAACGGTGCGTTTCTGGCCAAAGTCTCTCTAAACCAAAGTTATAGAGCACGAAATTCTCTTCGATTTGGCTATATGGAAGTCGTGTTTTGGAGTTCGGAGCTGCTCGGAAAACGCGTTCGAAGTCTGCTGTTCAAAAGCGGTAAAATTCGTGTACTTCCGCGAATTCTGGCGAATTGGAGCATTTTTGGCAAAAATTCTCTTAGGAGAAAGTTGTCCGGAATGACGCGTTTAAGCTATAAAAAAAGGTGGTGTGAAGATTGAAGCTCGTTTGCAAATTCTGGAACCCGAACAGCGAATCCGGGCGTTAGAAAAAAATGTGAGTTTTCTCCGTTTTAAAGCTTCTATGGTTTTTGACGAATGAAGTAGAATAAAAATATGATTTTTATATAGTAGAGATAATAAAAATACGATTTTTATATTATATAGATAGTAAAGATTTGATCTTTACTATATGAACAGCGGTATAAAAATAGAATTTTTATCTATATAGTAGTAGTATAAAAATGTGATTTTTATATACATAGCAACAATATAAAAATGTGATTTTTATATATGTAGTGACTACAGGCAGTGAAATTGGCAAAAAGGCGAGCACGACGAAGATTTCTACATAAGAAGAGTCGTGGTATTGGATTAGCTATCGGTGAGAACTTCTCACTTTAATTTCTTTTTCTAGTTATATATATATACTAGGATGCAGACGGTGCTTAGCAGCACCCGACACCCGTCATCCACATACCATGGATGGCTTGTTTGTTTGATTGATGTGTTGTGAAAATTGTTTGTGATGTTGATGTGAAATCGATAATAAATTGTAGATGGTTGAAATAAATTAATTATCGTTAAAAATATAATTTTTAACATGAATATGAATATAGTGAATGTGAGTAAATAAATATTTATAAACAAATCGGCCGATTTGTTTATATGCACTGATTCGACTGATATTGATTGGGATGATAAATTTTACACATCGCCCAACTGCATAAATAAAAATCTGTGTTTATTGATTTGAAACCCCACACGGGTGTTGGGATGATATTTGACTTACACTAATCCCAATTATTTAATTGTATGTCGATCGATTGGTCGACAGGCTGTGTAAGCGTTGATTATTTATATTTGATGCTTATGCAGTTGTGTGGTGCACCTTGGATGTTGGTTGATTGTTTATCGTTGCTATTATATACATGTGTTGTATGGAATCCATATAATTAACGTTATATGGTAATTGATTGGGCCTCATTCCAATGGGGAAAATAATGAATATTATAAAAGAAAATTCATGTGTTGAATGTAAAAATAGTCATGTGTTGACGATGTTCATGTGTTGAAATTATTCATGTGTTGAGTAAAATATTTTAACAATAAAATTTACATCTTTATCATATTTAGATTAGAACCACTTTACAGTTGGAGTCTGATTTAAAAATCAAACGATAGATACCATAATTTTATAAAATATATTACATAACAAAAATAGTTGTGTGTTGATAGTACTCATGTGTTGAGATTAGTCGTGTGTTGAAAGAAATATAGATTCATGTGTTGAATAGAATAAATATTCATTTGTTGAATAGAATAACGAATTTATTGAAATATATAAAGCCGTGTTGATTAGAGTTGCGCTATTTTGACGTGAACGATATTCATATCGATTATATTCATTTTTATAATGAATATAGAAAGGTAGTGATTTTAAAATATAACGTTTTGAAAATATTATCATTTATATAGTAATGATATGAAATATTCAATTTTGATTTGAAATTGGATATAGAGTTGAAATGATTTTGAAAACGAATTTAAAACGATTTATAAAATACGTTTTAAAAGGGAAGTCGACGAAATATAATATATATATATATATATTATGTATATAATGGCCTGAATAGAACGCGCCGCGCCACGGCAGTTCGTGAATTTCGACCATTGACTTCGTATTGACGTTGCGGGAGATCCGACCGTCGGATTCTCCAAAAACAGGAACCGTTGGGTTCGTATCAAAAAGAGCTTTCAAATGAGTATTAGAAATTTGAAATCTAACGGTTGGATTTGGAATTATGTCCAAATCAAATTTGGAAAAGGTCGCTGTAAGTGCGGTTCGATGGCCATTGGTGGAAATCGACTGTACGGGCCTTGATAAAATTATTAAAAATAATCAATATTCCCAATACGTGAATTGGACTGAAGTTGAATCGAAATTATCTTCGGAATATTTCGATGTTGGATTTCATGACTATACAGATATTGTTATGGAAATTTGAAAGATATATTTTATATCGTTATTTCCAATACGATATTTGTTGGCTTCAAGATTTGATGTTGAATATAAGCCGGTATATTTTCTATTCAGAGCCTTGTACTTAATATCGAATGTGATGTGGGTTTGTCGTGAATGGTGTCTTCATTAACACTGTTCTTAAGCCCAATAGAGAAAAAGATTAAATCTTTCTATTTAGATTTAATGAAGTGTGTCAATTAAATAATATTTAATTGGAATTGAATTTGAATTGCTTTTTGGGTTTATCGTGAGCGGTGTTTTGAACAACACCTGTTCTTTAACCCGATTAACAATAGAGTGTGATTTTGGGTTTATCGTGAATCGTGTTTTAGATGACATTGGTTCTTTAACCCAGTTAAAGATAGGATATTGATTTTTGAAAAGATTAAAACTAAGTGGAGTTTTAATGAATCTTTAATTAGATTGAAATGTGAACTGATAATTTAAATTATCAAATTTGGAAAGTGATCGAGAATGGAGTATCACCAGTTTTGCTCCAAAGCGATAGTTAAATCTTTAATTAGATTTGAACATGAAATGGTAATTAATTTTACCGATAGCACCATGGTGTTAGATATGGAGTATTACCAGTTTTCTCCATGGGATAAATAGGTTGGGATTGGGAAATAAAATAAATAATTACTTCGGTGTGGTTCGCTAATCCCGACTAGTTTGGAAAACCATAATTTGGTTTGAAATGATATCCAAAGTAAGATTAAAGAATAAATTTAGAAGAATTTATTTTGGATAAAATTAATGGGGACCTTTCCCTAAGAATGTGATTTTGTGAATAAAAGAATATTCTGAATTGGAATGAGGCATTTGTTGTGTTTGTGTAACATTTGTTTATCATATACGTGGGTTATTCAGAAACGCCGGGTTTATACCCATTCTGAATAACCGATTCGACGAGATGTCGAAGATGAAGATGGTGGTTGAAGACCGGAAGTCTTCACATCGTTTGGGTGATTACTGATGATCTTGATTGGGCTGTACACCCAAGATGAGGGAATCAGTTGGTGATCGTCCAGACGTACTTGGAGATCGATGGATATGCGAGGAAAGTGCCTCCGGTTTCGTTCAGACCCAGAACGAACTTGTAAATGGATTGTGTGTCTGACATTGGATTTTATTCTGTGTTGATTGATCTCTATTAAATATACATTTGTTTGGCGGCGGAGAATTTATTCTCTTGCTTAATGCCCTTCTCTGAGACGTACGAGCTCAGAGGTTGTATATCGATGGACATCAGTCGCATGGAGTGAATTGCCAGTGTGGCACGCGTAAGTGGCAAATGATCAAGGCTTCTATTGAAAATCAAAATCTTGTGGTTGATGATCAAAGCACGGCCTGTGTGGCGCAGCTTTGTGTATAACGTGAATTCGCGAGCCTCACACCTCGGTATGAGTCAAAAACGGGATACAGACCCAAGGAGTGCACGACGTTTCATTCTAGCTATGGTGGTGTCAGTGACCTACCAGCCCTGACATTTATGTACTTTTCACCTGTGTGGTTGTTGGATACGAGGCTCCTCGGATATAGGTCTGTAAGGACCCGGAAACGTGTGTTCAGGAATAATTAATCCTCAAAAGTAAGAGAGGACCGGCCTTGGAGGTTCCAAAGGATCATAGTGGGGTCCTGGGACATTTGCTAGAGTGTCTCGAATCGGAGAGGAGCTTGCCCCTTCCCTCGACTCATTACGGAAATCCAATTTCCAATACGTGATATTGCGGTTTTAATTGTAGAACTAGTATGGCGACATGATATATGGTACCCATGCCGTCCATGATTGATATTTATGATTGAAATTGTTTTGACACCGTACACCTATAATAGTATCAAATGATTTGGTTTAAACGTATCAAGCATTATTTGGCTATTATAAGGGAAAACCCTATCCTCCGGCTTGCGTTGCATAGTGTGATGGGACCTGGGTCTTATAATAGCTTCATTTTTCCAAAAAGCATTGCGCTGTTTTGTTATGTGCACTAGTATTCTTGGGAGGAAACCCGTTCCGTGTTATACGGTGTGGTCCCTTGAATCACTCTCTTTTAAAGTAAAGTTTTAAATAACTGTTTAGTTCTCACACCAGTCACATGACTGACCTGGAGTTTATTGTTTTAACCTAAACTCTGGGTGCCCCTATTTTCCACACGGGCAGCTAGTAGTTTTGGTTTTGCAGATTTATATTCACAGGATCCTGATTAACAGCTGGAACGACGCTCAGAAAGCTCTGTATCCGTGTATTACTTTCAGTTGTGTTTTGTATATTTTTCCGCTGCTATGTAATTTATTGTAATCTCTGATGTTCATCAAATGTATTTTATTCATTTATACTCTGTATATTCTTGTATCTGATGGAATTGTTGTAATAACAATGAAATGTTCTTCTGTTTGCGTTCTATTTTGTCTTGTCCTCAATTCAATCCGTGCTTTCCTTATCGGGGAAGTTCGGGTCGTCTCACAATAAAAACCATATGGTGTTGTATTGGAAGTTGGATTTCCATCATGAACCAAGGCAAGGGATCGTCCTTACCGAATTCGAGACAATCTGGCCCATGTCTCAGGAGTCAGACTTAGGTGAGCCCTTAGGAGCGCCAGGGCCTGTCCACACATATGTTAGTGGATTAGTTATGCCTGAACAATACGTCTCCCTACCCTATGGGGCGTAAAATAGAGCCACTAGGGACTCAAATCTGAGGCACCTCGCTTTCCATCATCCACATAAGTAAAATATCTGAGCTTGTAAAACCCAGACACCACTTCTAGCTAGAAAGAAACGCATGCTCTCCCTGGGGTCCTTCTCCCGTTTTTTGTTCATACCGGGTTGTGGGGCTCGCAAAGTATCGCTACACAAAGCTATGCTAAATAAAGCTGTGCTTTGATCATCAACCACAAGGCTTTGCTTTTCAACAATAACCCTTGATCATTTGCATCTTAGCATGCCACCATGTCAATCCATACCATACCATTGATTTCTGCCAATATATAATCTCTGAGCTCGTACGTCTCAAAGAAGGGTGTTAAGCAAGAGAATAAATTCTCCGCCACCAAAGAGATATATATTTAGCAGAGATCAACGAATACAACATAAAGGAATACAACATCAGACATACCATCCATTTACAAGTCCGTTCCGGGTTTGAACGAAACCGGAGACACCTTATTCCTCATCCTATATATCCAATACAGGAGAGAGGTTCTTGCATATCCATCGATCTCCAAGTACGTCTGGACGATCACCACTTATTACCTTGTCTTGGGATTCCTCCCAATCAAGACATTAGTAATCATCCAAACAATGTAAGACCTCCGGTCTTCAACCACCGTCTTCATCTTCGACTCTTAATCATCATAGTAATTATTCAGAATCGGTTGAACCCGGTCTTTCCGAATAACTCGCGTATTTTATAATCAATAGTTAAGTTCTATAGAAAACACATCGTACGCCTCATTCCAATTTAGAATATTCTTTTAATAAAATATGCACATTATTAGGGAGAGGTTCCCATTAATTTAATCAAAGATAAATTCTTTAATCTTCTTTTTAAAGATTCATAAAAACTCCAATTTGGTTTTAATATCAAAAATCATTATTTAATGATTATTCAAAATTTTAATAAATAAATATTGTCCTTAACTGGGTTAAAGAACTAATGTCATTGAAAACACAGTTCACGACAAACCCAAAATCATCTTCCATTAAATATGAAATTTTCACATAAATCAAATCAATATATAATCGATATAAATTTCCGTATCAGACTAATAATATAAATGGAATAACGACAAAGCCTTTTAAATTTCATTTATAGTAACAACCTTCTTTTACAGAAGCTCATCTCGATTATTATTAAATCGAATTCCATTCAATTCCAATTTAATGTATTAAATTAGAAAACTTTACTTCGGAAAATTTCCATTTAAATCTTAATAAAAGGTTTATAAATTCCAAATCATATCTTCACTGTTAATTGGGTAAAAGAACGAATGTCATTAAAACACAGTTGACAATAAACCCAATTCACATTTCATTTTATTCCAATTACTAAATATAATTGGAAACTCTAATAATCTTAATTAAAATAATTATTCTTTTCATACGGGGTTTAAGAACAGTGTTATTTAAGACACCATTCTTGACAAACCCAAAAATCCAATTTATTCTATTTAGTCCCAATTTAGTATTAATTGATTGGAAAACTTCATTAAATCTTAATTTAAAGATTTATTCTAGTTAATAACTAGTTCATTTCGATAAAAATATATTTTTATCTTTTCAAATATGGAATTTTCCATCCAAAATCTTTTCAAATCATATATTATGATTTTACATAATTTTTCAATAATTTTAATAATTTTATCAAGGCCCGTACAGTCGGTTTCCAATAACGGCAACCGAACTGCATCCATAACGACTTTTTCTAAAATTGATTTGGACGTAATTCCAAATTCAGTCGTTAGATTTAAAAAAAATTATATTCATTGGAAAGCTCTTTTCGATACGAACTCAACGGTTCCGGTTTTAAGAGAATCCGACGGTCGGATTTCCCGTTACATCAATTTGAAGTAAATGGTAGAAATTCGCGAACGGTCGCTGCGCAGCGCGTTCTATTCAGGCCATTAAATAAATATATATATATATATATATATTATATCGTCGATTTCCTTTTAAAAATGTATTTTATAAAATATTTATAAATTCTTTTTAGAATGATTTTTTTATATTTTCACTTTCAATTTTAAATCAAAATTGAATATTCTATATTTATATCATGTTAAAAAATTAATATTTTCAAAATATTATATTTTGAAATCACCACTTTTCAACATTCATTATAAAATGAATAAAATTGATCGATAAACCCGTTCGGGTTAAAATGGCGTTTGCTATTAACTCGGCTTCATGTTTTTATATTTTTGTGCCCATCCAAAGATGGACATAAAAATCATAACTTTATTATTAACTAAATTTATTTTAAAATACTCTTTATTTTAAAAATTTTTAAATTTTCTTCTAAAATTGTTCTTTATTTTGAATAGGAATGTGACTCAATCAATTACCATATAATTTCAGTATGAATTTCATACATTGCATATATTCAACGATAATGATAAACAATCATCAAACAATACATTCACATCCAAAGTGAAGTTTATAACTATGTGAGCACTAAAATAAATAAATAGCGCTCATCACAGACTGTCAATCCACCGATTGACAATTAATTAAATATTGGGACTAGTGTATGTCAAATATCATCCCAATACCCGTGTGAGGTTTTCAAACAACAACAATATATACAAAAAAATCATTGGTTAATAGATTTAACCAATTACAATTCAGTTTGAATTATTTTCTATTTAAGTAATTTTCACTGTTTAAATTATAAATGAATATTTATAATTTGATTTCAACTACCACATTAATGTTAACATTATTTTCAATACGTTAAACATTTCAACTTCACAAACATATATTTAACAAATGATCATTTTATAATAACAATGCTAACATGTAAATAACATGACCTTAATCTGGCAAAGTATATTTAACAAATGATCATTATAATAACAATACTAATATTAACATGTTACAATAAAAATGAATATTTTATTGTTTATCATCCTATATTTCATATGTACGAAAATAAAAAGAATAATTAATTTTCACACATCCTATGTTTAACATGACTAATAAAAAGAATATTTTTGAAATGACCTAAACTTCCCCGTGAAGGAAAGCACGGATTGAGTTAAGAACACGACAAATCAGAACACAAACAGAAGAACATTTCATTGCTTATTACAACAATTCCATCAGAATACAAGATTATACAGAGTATGAATAAATATTATACACTAGAAAAATATCAGAGATTACAATACGTTACATAGCAGTGGAAAATAATACAACACAACTGAAGGAGATACACGGATACAGAGCTCTCCAAATATCATTCCAACTGTAAACCAGGATCCTATGAATATAAATCTGCAAAACCAAAACTACTAGCTGCCCGTGTGGAAAATAAGGGCACCCAGAGTTTAGGTTAAAACAATAAACTCCGGGGTCAGTTATGTGACTGGTGTGAGAACTAAAACATTTATTAATCTTTATTTTTAAAGTTAGGTAAATCAAGCGACCACGCCGTATAACACGGAACAGGTTTCCTCCCAAGAATACCAGTGCAAAAGACAAACAGCGCAATGCTAAAGAAAGAACAATGAAGCTATTATAAGACCTAGGTCCCATCACACAATAAAACGCAAGCCAGAGGATAGGGTTTTACCTTATAATAGCCAAATAATGCTTGATACGCGAAATTTAATCTTTTATTATTACTATAAGTGTATAGTGTCAAAACAATTTCAATCATAAGTATCAATCATAGACGGCATGAGCGCCCCATCCCACTATGTCGCCATATATAGGATTACAACTAAAACCGAAACGTCGTATTGGAAATTGGATTTCCGTCATGAGTCGAGGCAAGGGGCAAGATCCTCACTGTCTTCGAGACACTCTAGCTAATGCCTCAGGATTCCCCGTAGAGAACCCTTAGAATCGACTGGGCCGGTCCTCCCTTAGGTTCGAGGATTAGTTATTCCTGAACACACGTTTCCCGGTCCTATACGTTCGAGGATTAATTATTTGAGGTGTGAGGCTCGCGAATTAACGCAATACACAAAGCTACGCTGTATTAAAGCCGTGCTTTGATCATCAACCACAAGACTCTGCTTTTCAACAAAAGCCTTGATCTTTTGTATCCCAGCATGCCACACAGGCAATTCATGCCATGCGACTGATATCTATCGATATATAACCTCTGAGCACGTACGTCTCAGAGAAAGGCGTTAAGCAAAAGAATAAATTCTCCGCCGCCAAACAGATATATATTTAATAGAAATCAATCAACATAGAATAAAATCCAATGTCAGACACACAATCCATTTACAAGTTCGTTCTGGGTCTGAACGAGAACGGAGGCACCTTATTCCTCTCCCGTATGTCCAATACAGAAGAGAGGTCCTCGCATATCCGTCGATCTCCTAGTACGTCTGGGCGATCACCACTTATTACCTCGTCTTGGGTGTATAGCCTAATCAAGACATCAGTAATCATCCAAACGATGTGAAGACCTCCGGTCTTCAAGCACCGTCTTCATCGTCGACATATCGTCGAATCAGTTATTCAGAATGGGTATAAAGCCGGCCTTTCCGAATAACTCGCGTATATAATAAACAAGTGCCATAAAAACACAACATACGCCTCATTCCAATTCTGAATATTCTTTTATTTAAATATTCACATCTTTAGGGATTTGTTCCCATTAATTTTATCAAAGATAAATTCTTTAAAATTTATTCTTTAATCTTCCTTTGGATATCATTCAAAACCATATTATGGTTTTCCAAAACTAATCGGGATTAGCGAACCGCACCGAAGTAATCATTTATTTTATTTCCGAATCCCAACCTATTCATCCCATGGAGCAAAACTAGTATTACCCCATAACTAACACCCCGGTGTTATCAGTAAATTTAATTACCATTTCACGTTCAAATCTAATTGAAGATTTAACTATCTCTAGGTGCAAAATTGGTGATACTCCATTCTCGATCATTTCCCAAATTTGATAATTTAAATTATCAATTTCCATTTCAATCTAATTAAAGATTCATTAAAACTCCATTTAGTTTTAATGAATCCCAAAAATCAATATTAATGATTATTTAACTTTGGAAACACAAACATGTCGCAACGACAATCTACACCGTACTATTGATTTCTGCCGATATATAACCTTTAAGCTCGTACGTCTCAGAGAAGGGTGTTAAGCAAGAGAATAAATTCTCCGCCACCGAACAGATATATATTTAGTAGAGATCAACCATACAGTTTGAAATACAATGACAGACATGAAATCCTGCCTTTTTCTGGGTTAAAGAACTAATGTCAATTAAAACACAGTTCACGATAAACCCAAATCACATTCCCTTAATTATGGAATTTTCACAGAAAAACAAATCAATATATAATCGATATCATTTTTTGTATTCGACTAATGATATAAATGGAATAATGACAAAGCTTTTTAAATTCCATATGTATTAACCGTCTTCCTCCACAAAATTTCACTTCAAATATTATCAAATCGAATTCCATTCAATTCCAATTTAATATATTAAATTGGAAAATGTTACTTTGGAAAATTCCCGTTAAATCTTAATAAAAAGATTTATAAATTCCGAATCACATTTCACGGTAAATCGGGTTAAATAACGAATGTCGTTAAAACACAATTCACAATAAACCCAATTCACATTCTATTTTTAATCGCGTTAAAGAACAAGTGTTATTTAAAACACCGTTCATGATAAACCCAAAAACAAATTTCAATTCAATTCCAATTTAATAATAATTAATTGGTATATTTCATTAAATCTAAATAAAAAGATTTAATCTTTTCTCAACTGGGTTTAAGAACAGTGTTAATGAAGACACCATTCATGACAAACCCAAATCACATTTGATATTAAATACAAGGCTCTGAATAGAAAATATATCGGCTTATATTCAATAGCAAACTCTGAAATCGACAAACATCGTATTGGAATAATGATATATATCTTCCAAATTCCTCCACAATATCTGTATAATCACGGAATCCAATATCGTAATATTCCGAAGATAATTTCGATTCAAATCCATTCCAATAATTATATTTTAAATTCTAGTTATTTTTAAAACCTTTTCAAATCCAATTTATTTATTTTAAAAATATTGGATTTTAATTCTAGTTCATAACTAGTTCATTTCGATAAAAATATACTTTTATCCTTTCAAATATGGAATTTTTCAGCCTAATTCTTTCCAAATCATTTATTATGATATTATACAAATTATTGATATTTTTAATAATTTTATCAAGGCCCGTACAGTCTGTTTCCATAAACGGCCATCGAACTGCACTTACAACGACTTTTTCACAATTTGATTTGGACATAATTCCAAATCCAACCATTAGATTTTAAATCGCTAATATTTTTTGGAAAGCTCTTTTTCGATACAAACCCAACGGTTCCAGTTTTAGGAGAATCCGATGGTCGGATCTCCCGTAATGTCCGTGTAACACCCCACGTCCGTTAGTGTCACTCACAAAGGGAATGCACTAAGTTCTGTGGAGCATTTAGGGTAAAAGATGCAGATAAATTACAAGACAGACAAAAATTAAACAACGGAAAATAAGACTTTGCTTTACTGATAAATAGTTTGTACAATGATTTCTTTACAATATCAGAGTATCATCTGTCTTGCAAAATAAAGAAGCATGAAAATACATTTATATTCCCCAAATTTAGCAAGAGCCAGCCATAGCATCTGGAAAGAGAATCCAAGCAAACTTCGACAAATCTTCAAGCTGGGAAAGGGTGACATTCCAACTTAATCTGAGCTATACTATTCCCTCCTCTACTACCTTGGGGGGGGGGGGGGGGGTGGAACGGAAGAAAAGAAGACGAAAGAAAAACAGAGTCAGACATAAAGCCTGAGTAAGTTCAGTAATTTCTAGCATGTGAACATGGAAAAACAAAACGACATGAATTAACTGAATACAAGATTAGACAAGGTAATCACAAAATATGCTAAGATAAGACTAACTGGATATGCTTTAATACTTTCGCCGCTTCGCTATTTCCTTGTTATACTATATCTCTGCACCATCTAACTAGTGTCCCAACTAGTAACGATAACGTGATCCCAATCCCTGTATTTTCCATTGCCTTCCGGCATACATTCATCTAGGGTTTTCTATCAAGTGCTTTCTAGATTTAACTAGAGTTTACGCTATCCGCTGAACGCTTCTCGGATTCAGGATTTATGCCACCTAGTTCAACTAGGAATTATGCTACCTGTCGAACGATGCCCCCAAGTCTAGGACACACTACCTAGAGTGGTATATGTTCCTATACTTCCCCACGCCTGTATCGCGAATCGTTATCGCTTGTCTATATGCACATGTCCTGTAATGTGCGACCCGAGTCTTGTGTCAGGGCAAATCAAGGAATACAGAACTCGGTCGGGAGCTTTCAGATATCTGCCGATGCAGATGCTAAGGTCTGTTTTTATTCCAGTGGCTATGGTCCCACTTGACCCCTCCCTCAACTAATGAAAGGCACCCTTTGTAAAATGAGAACTATACGCCGGCCCCCGGTGCCCCACTATCCTATGGCCATCCGCAACCATAACTAGATAGCAAGTATATGGTCTTTTGGAGTTCTCCGCCTTTCCGCTTCACGTATCTCGATTGACTGAAGATGGATGGTAGACGACGTGTTGCTATCACAGGGCTACCGTTTTCTCGCCGAATCACGCCGGTCCATCCTAGTCTTTAGGTTGCCATATATATATTACAACCAAGGCATACCCCTGGTTCTTCTACGCAGACCGTAACCTCTGTGAGCCCAGGAGGATCATCTGCAGCCTCACAGAGGGATACCAAGAGTACCCTCACGTCACCTCGAAGCCTCGGGCTTCGTAACCCAATTCGTTGGAGCCTTCTCTCTATTCAGACAGACATTCGATCCTTCCCGTGTTATACTAAGAATTACTACTTAGTTTTACTAACTAAGATTTACCACTTAGTTTCCAAAATCGTTGTTTGCTTAACTTTGTTCCCTTTCCCGTCAATTTGGATTGGTTAAGTGTCATTAGTCAATTCAAGCCGACTTAACGCTCTTCATTTATCCTGTCAAACTGGTTAAGTGTTATCATTAATTCATGTTGACTTAACCCCACCACAAACCAAGTTATATTGGTTAAGTATTACTTAACCTTACCCATCCACCCTGTATCGGTTCAGTGTTCCTTTTTAACTTAACCTTGCCCGTCTGTTTTAACTAACCTGTTATTAACGGTTAAGTATTATCCCTTCATGTTTTAGACTTAACCCTATTCCTTTATCAAAATCTGATGGTTAAGTGTTCAAGTTTACTTAACCCTACGGTCTAGCCCAGCTAACATATCAAATTGGCTAAGTGTATCAAATCTTACTTAACCCCAACCTCTAGTTAACATGTAAATTTGGCTAAGTGTATTAACTTTACTTAACCCCATTTTCTAGACTAGTTAACATGTTAATTTGGCTAAGTGTATTAACTTTACTTAACCCCACTTTCTAGACTTTGTTAACATGTTAATTTGGCTAAGTGATTCCTTAGTTACTTAACCTCTACGAATCTTGTCTTGTTACCATGAGTTTGGTTAAGTGTCCCTGTGGACTTAGCCCTCCGTTCTAGCCTAACTGTGCTTAAGTTGGTTAAGTGTTCCTATGGACTTAACCCTCCCATTCTAGCTTAACTGTATGAACCTAACCCCCCCCCCCTATCAGTCTTGTTCTAGCTTTAACTAAATAAATTAAAGCCACGACCACTCACATTAGACAGATATTGTTGCGATTACTGGATGTGCCGGTTGGTTCCGGGCAGGTTTACATCGCAACTCAGTCTAACCTCGGGTTAGGCCTATTCGTGTTTTCTAGTTCAAAGGGTTTTGATTAATTTTCAAATCAGGTTTTGAAAGTAACCATCCCGTCCGTCGGATCAGTTAGGGATAGCCAGGGAGAGCAGGAAACTTGTATTTTCCAAACTCAAGCCTAGACACTATCCTCTCTGTCATCTTAGAACTTTCTGGTTTATTATTAAAAGAGATGCCGTTAACAAACCTTTAATTTAACATTTCCTCATTTAGGACAAATTCTATAAGTAAATTAATCCTAATTTACTTATTTCCCAATTACTCTTTTGATGTAAATTGTCAACATTTATTCTTACGGCCCATTTTCCCCTCTATATCATGTTTATGCTTTTTGGTATGTAAACCATACCAAATGAAGTGTCACTAACCATGATTTTGCTAATCCTGACAATTACTCCCAATTATGGCCAATTTCAAGTTTATGCCAATATACTTATCGAGCCAAATTAGTTAATCCAATTCTGATTTAACATTCTAATTCACGTCAAACTAGACTTATTACTCTAGTTCACAATTCATGTAAATGCTAGATTTACATGTCAATACTAGATTCAAATTACACAATCCTGTAATTCCTGTCAAATTTATCCCATTTGCATTTCTATGAACATGCCATAATACATGTTCCCAATTTATGCCAATTTCCAAGTTTGTAACTATGTTTTAGTAAATTTCATATTTTGCCCCAAATCGCATTCCCACCGTTCGTATAATCGTGATTCAATCTAGATTATAGGTAAATCTAGATTCGCAGAAAATAGGGAATGAACCAAAGATGCTATGCAAAAGATAGACATAATAACTGGCATAAAAAGGGTTGAATAAAGACGTCGGTTCAAGAACATGGGTAGACCTAACTAAATAGGTAAATTCCCAAGGTCTAAAACCAAGAATAGACAGAATAAAGGTGTAGGTTCAAGAACATGGGTAGACCTAACTTGATAGGTAAATTCCCAAGGTCTAAAACCAAAGAACAGACAAGATAGATAATCGGGTTCACAGTCACAAAATTTTAAACACTTTCCTAGTCATGAACCATAAGTGCTTAATCACAGTTGTCCCATTTATGTCATAGACAATAGTTTTGCTTCCTAATCAAAGGTATAGGCTATAGTCATGGAAATAATTCTCATGGTCACAGTCACAGTCATAGTCAATGTCCATAGTCATAGGCAATGTCCATAGTCATAGGCAATGTTCATAGTCTTAGGCAATGTTCATAGTCAAAGAGGCATATGGTTCTAAGGTCCATAGTTTCATAGTTACAGTCTTATTTGTCCTCGAAATCATAACAATTCTTAATTTGGTCCAAAGAAATAGGCACTGATTCAATAGAAAGAATTGGCATACTCTTTTATTCCTTTAATTTCATGTCACGAAAAGAGAAACGTTCAAATCTAGAAATAACTGACTTACAGAGATTAGATTAGAATAGAAAGATGGCGTTGATATGATTCGTAGAAAAACGGCCGTTGCAGTCGTTCGAATCTTCACTTGAATTCTAGCTTGAATCTCCTCTTTGAAAGTCTTTGAGCAGCACCTCCTCGTCTTGATTTATTTTATATATATTATTTTATTTATTATTTGATTAAGAGGAGGAGAGGAAGCCATGTTTACTAAGAATCTTTGCAGCACAAGGGCAGAGAAGAATTGTGAATAGAGAAGAAGACCATGGCTGTTTATATAGTTGCTCAAGACCTTATCGTACACGCAGTGCTGAGTCAGCATTGAACCTAGTTAAGAAATAGTCCAGGTTCGCAGATGAATCTAGCCAAGTCTTATCGTACATGCAGTGCTAAGTCAGCATTGGGTCCCACAAGCTGTTTTGGCGCAGAAATTTGAATTTCGAACTTTTGAATTCCTGGAATTTATTTAACTGTTTTATTCACATGAAATATTCTTATATGTATACAATTCCTTTAACGACCATTTTACGCGTATATATATATATACGCACAACTTTCATTTTATTTTCAAAATTCAAACGATGTTGCACCGTTATTTAATTCTTGCTATATTTCATTTACTATAGCCTTATCTTAAATTTTATCTTTCGTATACATATATTTCTACATATATATATATATATATATATATATATATATTCTCATGTATATACATATATTTTCTTTATTTTCTTATATGTATGTTCTTATCCTTTCAAATTTTGAATTTGTATATGTACATATATTTGCATGTTCAGTTGGCCCTCTTTAAAACAGAGATAAAAATTATGCTGCCGCCGGGGTTCGAACCCCCGACCTCCATGTTACAAATCCAATGCCTTAACCAACTGAGCTACAAAGTCTTTTGTTAATAAGTCTTAGAACAATGATAATTATTGTTCTTTCCTTACTTCTCTTTTTCATTTTAGTTACAATACTTAAATTAAACCAATGCATGAATCTTTTTCTTTTAATGTTAATGCATTATGTTTGCAAATCAGTGCATGCAACATATTTACATCGCATGCAACCAATCTTTTCTTTCTTTTTCATATATTAATTAATTTTCATTATACATCACCATATTAATCCTATCTATGGATATATATACATTTTTAATTACATTAAAAATACAGGGTGTTACATTCTCCCCCACTTAAAAGGATTTCGTCCCCGAAATCTTCTAGTTAGGAAGAATGTGTCCTACCATCCAATCACCCATCTACTCAACCATCCAATCACAGGCATCCATTGTCCTTAAAAGATTTCTAATGCTTTCATGTTCATATGCATAGTGTGTGTATATGTCTTTATCTACTGTAAAATCAGGCGGTCTACTGATTCAGTCGACCTCCTTAATGCGAATCATGTCGGTGTCATGCGTCCAATCATGTATGCAAGCATCCCTAGTTACGTAAATACTACATGCGTGCACGGCCATTCATCCATATGCAACATCCATATGATAACATATCAGGCTCAACTTAAATACATATCTGTAAATGCAGTATGAAAACGTCCGAACTGATCTAGTGTCTTATACGTATGCATATGCATTCACAAGCAACCATTAGCAACCACTTGCAACCATCAACCATAACATGTTTCAAATACATGTTTACATCCATTCGCTTCTACCTAAGGATCGAAGATACGACCTAGGTGATATACTTTGGAAAGAGAGAAACAATTATGCGCAAAGCTCCTAAACAAAGAAATCAAGGATACACCCTTAAGAAAAAGGGTATGACGCTAGTATCTTGCCTTCTTGAGCTTTACTCCACTGTATCTTAACTAATTTAACTTCACGATTGTGAAGTTTCCGACCTCCAATTCCAAAATAAACAGATGTCAATCACGGTACCAAGTATACGTACTAAGATGATTAGAGGTTTCCCTCTTATCCGTCATGCCATAACTATAAGAGTCGAAAGGTCACTACGTGCTCTTTGGAGTGCCTACCACAACTATTCATCTTTCCCGCAAACCATCCAAACTGAACTCGACATTCCTCAAGTACAAGCCCCAAAGGCCTAAACCAATATCAGACAAGCACCCAAGGAATATCTCCCCCGAATTTAGACGATCTACGTGAGATGATATAAGCAAACTCGATAGCTATTCCCAAATCCCTACTAACAAAAAAAAAAAAAAAAAAAAAAGAAAAAAAAACTGGTCGGACCACTAATTGGATTAGAGACTCTAGTGGGATCTTTCTACTATACAAGTGCTATGGTGCAAAGACTCAGCTATGGAAGTGGGTATGAACAATTGCGAAGCGCTAAAACCGAAAGAGTACAGACAGAAAACTAAACTCTTCCAATAGAACTTTACTTCCTTACTCCTAGGTGTGCTTGGTGGGGAAAGTATGTACTTGCCCTTCTGAAAATCTTGTTTCTCGTTCTTGCCCTTGTCGTTAATTCTATGCCCTATCATACCTAGTAAAGATACTTCCTCTTGTCTTAGGTTTTATAATTTCTTCCTCATCCTCGGGTTGTGCTCCTTAGCCAAACTCCTCATCACCTTCTGTGTGTAGTCATGTCGACAAATCCCTCGAAAGCTGCCTCCATCGTACGGAAAATCCTACTAAGCTTGGAAGAAAACTAACCGCAGGTGAAACTACTACGGTTATAGATAGAATTCGGGCACTACTTTGCCCATCGATGAAGTTATCTCCCAGAAAGCCAGCAGCGCCAGAGACTCAAGAAAGAAGGAGACAAGAATTCAAACAGAGGAAGAGAAGTCAATGCGTATGGCTTTGGGGAATATGCCTTTAAAACAAATCTTTTCTCTTGAAAATGCTTCTTTTAAAACCGTTTTGAAAAATAATTTTTCAAATCTTTTATCTGATCCGATAACTGTAACATCCCGATATTTTTGACCGTTCAAATTGACAATGATCCTCAATGTCGACATAAACAAATCAAAAATAAAGATAGTTATTGGGATTTATATAAGAAAAAAAAAGAGAAGAAGAAGAACAAATACAGAATCTCGCAGCGGAAGGGCAAAATATAATAAATAAATAACAATTCATGAAGCTGTTAAAACATACATTTTATTATATTTTACAATGATTATCAGAGTAAATTAACATACAACGTACCAATGCATTGCAGCGGAATAATAATAATAATACGTCTGTTGAGCTCCATCTTCATCTTCATAATGGAATCTTCAAAGCAATGGAATCTTCGCTAACTGCAGCTCGGTCTGCCCCGAGCGTATTGCAAAAAGAAACACAACAAACACTCGGATCAGAACTAAATCATTCTCATATTAGTTAAATCAAATTTCATGTAATAATATGAGTGCAATAACTTAAGAGATGTTACGGGAATTTCCATCTCTTAAGGATCCGTCAAACTAATACTATATAATATAATACGCTATTATAATAATGTCTATGGTTAAATATAACATAATAAAATAATGTAAGCGGGATTACCATTATTACCCTTACACCGTTTATACCGTTGTCGTACAGTTTGCATATAACACACCAGTACGTCGGCGGATAGAGATGCGCCGTGATACGACAACGTTAAATCAAAATCGTAGGGCGCTCGATCAGGATAAATATGACAAGGCATCGAGGCAATACCCATCAGTAGTGATTCTACCGGATTGTTGACCCAGGCCGGTGGTAACGCATAGCCGCAACTACCGCCCACCCCAGACATACCCCAAAATCAAATCAAAGGCGCCAATCAATCACAAAGTATATATATGGTATCGAAGAAGTATGCCTGCTCAGAGTAGCTAACTCAATTAACCTGGGTATGGCTCCTGTTTTAGTCATTTTAATTATGACCCGAAGGTCAAGGCTATCCATCATCGTTCTCTTTCTTCAAATCCAGTAATCGCCTCCAAATCCATCCAACACCATTTCTGGAACTCCACCGCGTACACAGTTGTTAAAGTGGTTTTCGGTATTGGCAGAGAGTATGACAATATACGATCCCGGTCTCTTTAACAACCAAACGTTTACATTTTTCACACCGGTCAGTTCTTTTTACATTTCAAAGGGGTTCGTACTTCATATCAAAATATCACGTTTCAAAAGTCATTTAATATTCAAGCCAGAATATTATTCATACAAAATCTCCATTTAAACCAATTTAAAATCTTGAAACAATTCCAACTTTAAATAATTTGAATATTAAAATAATTAAAAGTATATTTAAAATAGTTTTAGATATAGAATTGAAATAGTTTGAAAATAAATAGTTAATTATAAAATGATTTATTTAAAATAATTTATAAAATAAAAATATAATAAAATAAAATAGTTTTAAAAGAAAATAAAATTATTATTATTAAAATAGTTTACAAAATGGTTTTAAAATACTATAGTTGGAATTAGAATCGTTCCTTTAAAGGTTTCAATTTCACTTGCAATCGTATTTCAATTTCAAGTTAAACAACTCAATTTCAATATTTCACCCGATTAAATTTCCAATTTACATTCATTACAACTTAATCAGTTTAATTCAAATAGTAAAATTCCAATTCAGATTCCCATTTTTAATGATTTCAATTTATAACAAATGTCGAGTTCACAATTCATATATAATTCAAATCAATGTTGGTTCATAATAAATTTCAAAGGTGAGTGAAACAATTCAATTTCACCAAATTCGATTTTCATTCAATTTCACTTTTATTTAGCTTCAGTTACAACACAAATTTCTTTCTTTCTTTATTTATTTATTTCAAAATTCAAGGTTCAAGTTCAAAAGAAATCAATTCATAAAACATCAACCTTATCGTCTTTAAACAACATTTCTAAATTCATGGTTAAAACAAAATTTTTATTTAACCAACCGGTGTCCATATAAAATTTTCTATCCTATGGCCAAGTGATACTTAAAATTTAATTTTAGTACTTAGGGAAAGGATATATATCATTTCAATCCAAATTAGGGTCATAGGTATTTATCATTTCAACCTACGTTCTTAATTCATTTTAATGATTAACCCCGGGTTTATTCGATGCCCGTAACATCTAGGTTAAAATGGTTGGGATTAATCAGTACACATAACAATTCAATACCAATATATCAAGCAGGTTAATTCAAAACATCATCAGACAGATCCATCCAAACATTTCGGTATCACATCAATTTACTTGATAGACGTCGTGTTTTAGACCAGCAATTTGATTTCACATTCAACTGTATAAATTTAAATAACAGTCAAATTAAATTCCACGCTAAACGCAAGTCAACATAAATATATGTAAATTTAGCTACCAAACAACCATCAATGCAATCATACTGCAACATGATTTTAGTCTAACTAATAAGCGAATATTTTAGTTAATTGTGAGTGGGTTTAACACTCGCCTGATTTTTATCAAGTCGAAATCCAAAATAAGCCTCAAAATTCAACCATCTCAGAGTCCATCCAAACCAGCGTCACATTGTTCGAAATTTTGATACGAACCTAGTGGAACAAACCGCGAGTTAATCCAAGTTTATAAGTAAAAGTTATACGCGTTTATGTGAATTGAAATTCAAATTTATACAAAAACAAAGCAAAACAATTCTCACCCCCACATTACTTTCCACGTCAGCACTACTTTCCACGTCAGCCACCAACCCAATCCTCCTCCTCTCTTTTACCACGTTCTGCTTCTTCCCTTTAAAGCACCATGGCCGATCCTTTTTGACACCACCACCAACTCAATCCTCCAAAAACCCAACGTCCGACTTCACCATTATCTTTGTCTTCGTCAAAGCTTCCACCTTCGCCCAAAAGCTTCAACCTAGTCTGCTCCTATTCACGTCGGAAAACTGTTCGAGTATCACGGTTTGGGTATAGAGCTGAAGCCCTTGTCGAGATGAACCCAGTGCGATTTGTTTCATGATTTAAGGATGAATGGAAAATTTTATATTGATTTTCGAAGCACTGTTGAATGGTGGCCATTTCTGTTTTTGAACGAGAGCGAGATGTGACGGCTACAGGAAAATAAAGAGTGGGATTATGTCATAAGGAAAAAAAAAGTATTTATAGAAGAATGTTGCGTTCATTTCAGCCATGCGATTTGATTTTCACTTTTACGTAGTATGTCATTTTAGTGAGGGTTATATGGAAGCTATTTATCACTCATTCAAACACATTAAAAATTTCAAATTCAATTATTCAACCATTTTAATTGAACAATTAATCTTAATAAAGTCAATTCAATGTTAAGCCTTAATAATTTGCCATTTAATTCAATTCAATAGTTTATACATTTTTCCAAACCATAATAGAATTTAAAATAACTGTATGCATTAATCCTTCATTTACAACAAATTTCAAATCTTATTATTTACCAAAATTCAATTTGAATTACAATTATAAGTGAACTAAATTGATTTTTATCCAAATATTTTAATATTAAATTCAAGTTATCAATGTTTATCAATATAAATTAAGAAATAATTTTATTTGCAATCAACTCAAGTTACTTTTATCAAAATAAGTTGAATTTCATTATTTAAACAACTATATAAAGTTCATAGCATAATTTTCAAATATTCAATATTAACTTTCAAATTTCAATGAATAACAATACAAATAAAATCATGGTTTCATTTACAATTAAAGCAAATTATTATAATTAAAACAAGTTAAATTTTGTTACTAAATACATTTGGTAAGGTTTACAAATAAATTCATGTAATTAAATCTCCAATTAAAATTATAGCCATTAAATATACAAAATCATTTCAATTATTAATCACACCAATCAATTTCATTAAATACATATTAATATGAAATTCCAATTTTCACTGTCAATCAATATAAATGATTCATGAACCTATTTGGAATCAAAACAAGTCACAATTGTCATAATAGATTGAATTTCTATACTTAAACCATTCAATTAAGTTTTCACCATAAATTTCCAAATTAAGTCATTAAAGTTTTAATTATAAATTCATTGACTCGGTTTAATTTAATTAAATAAAAATCAAATTTCAATTCTCAATAATTACAATACAAACCGGCCTATAATTTATATTATCAATCCATATAGATAATGACATTTATTACGAGTTGACATTTATTGTACAAACAACGAATCTATGTTATTATCGTATTCAATACATATTTTTTTCAGTATATAAGAAATTCCAAAATAAGCTAATCTATTTTATATATTGTTAATTAAATATTAATTTAAATTTCAATATAAGTAACTTACCAAGCACAAGTTATTATCGTATTCAATACATTAAAAATTCTCAATATAAATATGAAATATCAAAATTTGTTATTTCATTATATACCGTAAATTCAGTATTAACTTCCAATTCCAATGTAAGTAAATTATCGAATATCGGTCATTATCATATATAGTTATAGTTATTGCAATTCATTGTTTAACAAGTCAATTTTAGTTCATACCTTATCAATATGCGACATAAATCATTAAATTTAATATTTAAACAAAATTGTTCAAAGTCACATGAAAAATAATATTTCAAATTATTGAAAAAAAATCTCGGGATGTTACACTCTCCCCCACTTAAAACTTTTCGTCCTCGAAAAGGGCGAAATAAAAAGTTGTAAATTTATGTATTTAATCATATAATTTCTTATTCACTTTCAATTATTTTAATCGATTCTTATTAAATAGTTTTTTTTTTCAGTTACACTTAGCTTTGTTTACAACCACATAATCCAATTCCATTTACATTCAATACTCATTCCATTTGACTTCATTACTCACGTTTAGGACAATTATAATTCAAATCACGTAAAATTTCAATTACAACAAATTTCATTTATCATTTGATTTTTTTTTTCCACTAATATAACCAACTCTAGTTACATTCCAATGTTCATTCTCATTAACCTTCATTACTTAAGTTTGAGATGATTGTGATCCAAATTCATACAAAATTTAAAATTTTACACAATTTCAATTTGCATTTCTACAGTAAACTCATATGTCATCATTTCTCTTATTTATCATTTAAGTTGCTTTTGTTTTATTAACATTTCACTCTATCTCAATTTGAATGAAGATAAATAATCATTACTTAAATTTCATTGGTTTGTATAATATATTTACATTTTCCCTCTTATCATTTGATATGTTTCTATCATGTTCTCTATAGATTCATTTTTCCTAATTCAGTATTACCTATTCAACCTTTTGAGTTTATTTACACATTATATCAATTTTCATTTCATTATTCATATATAGCTTGATTTCTATTTATACACCAATGTTCATTAATGAAATAAAATTTTCCTTAAGTTCTTACCTTTCATGATTCATTCCTACACTTATATCTTATGCACTTACTTAATCCAATAGCATTTTTACCTTCTTATATTTGGAAATGTTTTTCGTGCTATAGAAAGGAATTGATTATTACACAAGTTTAGTGGTTACACTTTGTTTCAATTCGTTATATTAAATTCTTAACAGTTTTATTTTAATTATAACTCTCTTAGGTTCATAATATTAAGAAGTTTCAATTCATTACTTATTCAAGATTTCAAGAACTATTTTTTTTTCGGTTTTTTTTTACTATATCGTTTACATAAAATCATACTATAAAAAAATAAAATAAAGTCCAATTCCGTAAAACAAAGTATAAAATATTAAATGTCTCCCTACTTTGACTCTTGAAAATAAACATTGATGATGCGTGCACTCATCACCGAAATCATTTTCAAAGAATAGAGGGTATACACTAATTTCTTTTTTTTTTCAATAATTCATTTAAAACAATTTCTACATGAAACACCTTTAAAATATAAATATATTATTCCAAACCATTTGCAAATCAATATTACAAAATCACTCGAAATCAAATTCTCAAATTCATATTTTACTTCTTATTTCATTATCAATAAATTTTCAATATTTGATTTTTCTTAAACCAATCAACAACCAAAGGTTTTAATTATTAATTAATCGAGTAATAGATGATGAAAACTTAATATTATCATCACTAAAATCAAAATTCATATAATTTCAAATAATTATATATATGCATAAAATATAATTCAAAACAATATTATGTCCATAAGTCCTATTCGAGTGTTTAGAAATCCTTATCGATACATTGGCGTCCCAAGTACCGACCAAAATTCATAAATACTCAACAGAACAAATCAACACAACGCAAAGTCATTTTATATCAAAATTACAAGTACGCTCTCTCATATACACTCAAACTCATTTTAGGGTATTACTACCCTATCTCTAATGAGTTAATCCCAAATAGAGCCAAGGTTTTCGCTGAACCAAAGCTCTGATACCAAATGTAACATCCCGATATTTTTGACCGTTCAAATCGACAATGATCCTCAATGTCGACATAAACAAATCAAAAATAAAGATAGTTATTGGGATTTATATAAGAAAAAAAAAGAAGAGAAGAAGAAGAACAAATACAGAATCTCGCAGCGGAAGGACAAAATATAATAAATAAATAACAATTCATGAAGCTGTTAAAACATACATTTTATTATATTTTACAATGATTATCAGAGTAAATTAACATACAACGTACCAATGCATTGCAGCGGAATAATAATAATAATACGTCTGTTGAGCTCCATCTTCATCTTCATAATGGAATCTTCAAAGCAATGGAATCTTCGCTAACTGCAGCTCGGTCTGACCCGAGCGTATTGCAAAAAGAAACACAACAAACACTCGGATCAGAACTAAATCATTCTCATATTAGTTAAATCAAATTTCATGTAATAATATGAGTGCAATAACTTAAGAGATGTTACGGGAATTTCCATCTCTTAAGGATCCGTCAAACTAATACTATATAATATAATACGCTATTATAATAATGTCTATGGTTAAATATAACATGATAAAATAATGTAAGCGGGATTACCATTATTACCCTTACACCGTTTATACCGTTGCCATACAGTTTGCATATAACATACCAGTACGTCGGCGGATAGAGATGCGCCATGATACGACAACGTTAAATCAAAATCGTAGGGGGCTCGATCAGGATAAATATGACAAGGCATCGAGGCAATACCCATCAGTAGTGATTCTACCGGATTGCTGACCCAGGCCGGTGGTAACGCATAGCCGCAACTACCGCCCACCCCAGACATACCCCAAAATCAAATCAAAGGCGCCAATCAATCACAAAGTATATATATGGTATCGAAGAAGTATGCCTGCTCAGAGTAGCTAACTCAATTAACCTGGGTACGGCTCCTGTTTTAGTCATTTTAATTATGACCCGAAGGTCAAGGCTATCCATCATCGTTCTCTTTCTTCAAATCCAGTAATCGCCTCCAAATCCATCCAACACCATTTCTGGAACTCCACCGCGTACACAGTTGTTAAAGTGGTTTTCGGTATTGGCAGAGAGTATGACAATATCCGATCCCAGTCTCTTTAACAACCAAACGTTTACATTTTTCACACCGGTCAGTTCTTTTTACATTTCAAAGGGGTTCGTACTTCATATCAAAATATCACGTTTCAAAAGTCATTTAATATTCAAGCCAGAATATTATTCATACAAAATCTCCATTTAAACCAATTTAAAATCTTGAAACAATTCCAACTTTAAATAATTTGAATATTAAAATAATTAAAATATATTTAAAATAGTTTTAGATATAGAATTGAAATAGTTTGAAAATAAATAGTTAATTATAAAATGATTTATTTAAAATAATTTATAAAATAAAAATATTAATAAAATAAAATAGTTTTAAAAGAAAATAAAATTATTATTATTAAAATAGTTTACAAAATGGTTTTAAAATACTATAGTTGGAATTAGAATCGTTCCTTTAAAGGTTTCAATTTCACTTGCAGTCGTATTTCAATTTCAAGTTAAACAACTCAATTTCAATATTTCACCCGATTAAATTTCCAATTTACATTCATTACAACTTAATCAGTTTAATTCAAATAGTAAAATTCCAATTCAGATTCCCATTTTTAATGATTTCAATTTATAACAAATGTCGAGTTCACAATTCATATATAATTCAAATCAATGTTGGTTCATAATAAATTTCAAAGGTGAGTGAAACAATCAATTTCACCAAATTCGATTTTCATTCAATTTCACTTTTATTTAGCTTCAGTTACAACACAAATTTCTTTCTTTCTTTCTTTCTTTATTTCAAAATTCAAGGTTCAAGTTCAAAAGAAATCAATTCATAAAACATCAACCTTATCGTCTTTAAACAACATTTCTAAATTCATGGTTAAAACAAAAATTTTATTTAACCAACCGGTGTCCATATAAAATTTTCTATCCTATGGCCAAGTGATACATAAAATTTAATTTTAGTACTTAGGGAAAGGATATATATCATTTCAATCCAAATCAGGGTCATAGGTATTTATCATTTCAACCTACGTTCTTAATTCGTTTTAATGATTAACCCCGGGTTTATTCGATGCCCGTAACATCTAGGTTAAAATGGTTGGGATTAATCAGTACACATAACAATTCAATACCAATATATCAAGCAGGTTAATTCAAAACATCATCAAACAGATCCATCCAAATATTTTGGTATCACATCAATTTACTTGATAGACGTCGTGTTTTAGACCAGCAATTTGATTTCACATTCAACTGTATAAATTTAAATAACAGTCAAATTAAATTCCACGCTAAACGCAAGTCAACATAAATATATGTAAATTTAGCTACCAAACAACCATCAATGCAATCATACTGCAACATGATTTTAGTCTAACTAATAAGCGAATATTTAGTTAATTGTGAGTGGGTTTAACACTCACCTGATTTTTATCGAGTCGAAATCCAAAATAAGCCTCAAAATTCAACCATCTCAGAGTCCATCCAAACCAGCGTCACATTGTTTGAAATTTCGATACGAACCTAGTGGAACAAACCGCGAGTTAATCCAAGTTTATAAGTAAAAGTTATACGCGTTTATGTGAATTGAAATTCAAATTTATACAAAAACAAAGTAAAACAATTCTCACCCCCACATTACTTTCCACGTCAGCACTACTTTCCACGTCAGCCTCCAACCCAATCCTCCTCCTCTCTTTTACCACGTTCTGCTTCTTCCCTTTAAAGCACCATGGCCGATCCTTTTTGACACCACCACCAACTCAATCCTCCAAAAACCCAACGCCCGACTTCACCATTATCTTTGTCTTCGTCAAAGCTTCCACCTCCGCCCAAAAGCTTCAACCTAGTCTGCTCCTATTCACGTCGGAAAACTGTTCGAGTATCACGGTTTGGGTATAGAGCTGAAGCCCTTGTCGAAATGAACCCAGTGCGATTTGTTTCATGATTTAAGGATGAATGGAAAATTTTATATTGATTTTCGAAGCACTGTTGAATGGTGGCCATTTCTGTTTTTGAACGAGAGCGAGATGTGACGGCTACAGGAAAATAAAGAGTGGGATTATGTCATAAGGAAAAAAAAAGTATTTATAGAAGAATGTTGCGTTCATTTCAGCCATGCGATTTGATTTTCACTTTTACGTAGTATGTCATTTTAGTGAGGGTTATATGGAAGCTATTTATCACTCATTCAAACACATTAAAAATTTCAAATTCAATTATTCAACCATTTTAATTGAACAATTAATCTTAATAAAGTCAATTCGATGTTAAGCCTTAATAATTTGCCATTTAATTCAATTCAATAGTTTATACATTTTTCCAAACCATAATAGAATTTGAAATAACTGTATGCATTAATCCTTCATTTACAACAAATTTCAAATCTTATTATTTACTAAAATTCAATTTGAATTACAATTATAAATGAACTAAATTGATTTTTATCCAAATATTTTAATATTAAATTCAAGTTATCAATGTTTATCAATATAAATTAAGAAATAATTTTATTTGCAATCAACTCAAGTTACTATTATCAAAATAAGTTGAATTTCATTATTTAAACAACTATATAAAGTTCATAGCATAATTTTCAAATATTCAATATTAACTTTCAAATTTCAATGAATAACAATACAAATCAAATCATGGTTTCATTTACAATTAAAGCAAATTATTATAATTAAAACAAGTTAAATTTCGTTACTAAATACATTTGGTAAGGTTTACAAATAAATTCATGTAATTAAATCTCCAATTAAAATTATAGCCATTAAATATACAAAATCATTTCAATTATTAATCACACCAATCAATTTCATTAAATACATATTAATATGAAATTCCAATTTTCACTGTCAATCAATATAAATGATTCATGAACCTATTTGGAATCAAAACAAGTCACAATTGTCATAATAGATTGAATTTCTATACTTAAACCATTCAATTAAGTTTTCACCATAAATTTCCAAATTAAGTCATAAAGTTTTAATTATAAATTCATTGACTCGGTTTAATTTAATTAAATAAAAATCAAATTTCAATTCTCAATAATTACAATACAAACCGGCCTATAATTTATATTATCAATCCATATAGATAATGACATTTATTACGAGTTGACATTTATTTTACAAACAACGAATCTATGTTATTATCGTATTCAATACATATTTTTTTCAGTATATAAGAAATTCCAAAATAAGCTAATCTATTTTATATATTGTTAATTAAATATTAATTTAAATTTCAATATAAGTAACTTACCAAGCACAAGTTATTATCGTATTCAATACATTAAAAATTCTCAATATAAATATGAAATATCAAAATTTGTTATTTCATTATATACCGTAAATTCAGTATTAACTTCCAATTTCAATGTAAGTAAATTATCGAATATCGGTCATTATCATATATAGTTATAGTTATTGCAATTCATTGTTTAACAAGTCAATTTTAGTTCATACCTTATCAATATGCGACATAAATCATTAAATTTAATATTTAAACAAAATTGTTCAAAGTCACATGAAAAATAATATTTCAAATTATTGAAAAAAAATCTCGGGATGTTACAGTAACCTTCAGCTCTGATACCACGTGTAACACCCCACGTCCGTTAGTGTCACTCACAAAGGGAATGCACTAAGTTCTGTGGAGCATTTAGGGTAAAAGATGCAGATAAATTACAAGATAGACAAAAATTAAACAACGGAAAATAAGACTTTGCTTTATTGATAAATAGTTTGTACAATGATTTCTTTACAATATCAGAGTATCATCTGTCTTGCAAAATAAAGAAGCATGAAAATACATTTATATTCCCCAAATTTAGCAAGAGCCAGCCATAGCATCTGGAAAGAGAATCCAAGCAAACTTCGACAAATCTTCAAGCTGGGAAAGGGTGACATTCCAACTTAATCTGAGCTATACTATTCCCTCCTCTACTACCTGGGGGGGGGGAACGGAAGAAAAGAAGACGAAAGAAAAACAGAGTCAGACATAAAGCCTGAGTAAGTTCAGTAACTTCTAGCATGTGAACATGGAAAAACAAAACGACATGAATTAACTGAATACAAGATTACACCATGACGATAGGGTCAACAAGATTAGACAAGGTAATCACAAGATATGCTAAGATAAGACTAACTGGATATGCTTTAATAATTTCGCCGCTTCGCTATTTCCTTGTTATACTATATCTCTGCATCACCTAACTAGTGTCCCAACTAGTAACGACAACGTGATCTCAATCCCTGTATTTTCCATTGCCTTCCGGCATACATTCATCTAGGGTTTTCTATCAAGTGCTTTCTAGATTTAACTAGAGTTTACGCTATTCGCTGAACGCTTCTCGGATTCAGGATTTATGCCACCTAGTTCAACTAGGAATTATGCTACCTGTCGAACAATGCCCCCAAGTCTAGGACACACTACCTAGAGTGGTATATGTTCCTATACTTCCCCACGCCTGTATCGCGAATCGTTATCGCTTGTCTAGATGCACATGTCCTGTAATGTGCGACCCGAGTCCTGTGTCAGGGCAAATCAAGGAATACAGAACTCGGTCGGGTGCTTTCAGATATCTGTCGATGCAGATGCTAAGGTCTGTTTTTATTCCAGTGGCTATGGTCCCACTTGACCCCTCCCTCAACTAATGAAAGGCACCCTTTGTAAAATGAGAACTATACGCCGGCCCCCGATGCCCCACTATCCTATGGCCATCCGCAACCATAACTAGATAGCAAGTATATGGTCTTTTGGAGTTCTCCGCCTTTCCGCTTCACATATCTCGATTGACTGAAGATGGATGGTAGACGACGAGTTGCTATCACAGGGCTACCGTTTTCTCGCCGAATCACGCCGGTCCATCCTAGTCTTTAGGTTGCCATATATATATATTGCAACCAAGGCATACCCCTGGTTCTTCTACGCAGACCTTAACCTCTGTGAGCCCAGGAGGATCATCTGCAGCCTCAAAGAGGGATACCAAGAGTACCCTCACGTCCCCTCGAAGCCTCGGGCATCGTAACCCAATTCGATGGAGCCTTCTCTCTATTCAGACGGACATTCGATCCTTCCCGTGTTATACTAAGAATTACTACTTAGTTTTACCATTTAGTTTCCAGAATCGTTGTTTTCTTAACTTTGTTCCCTTTCCCGTCAATTTGGATTGGTTAAGTGTCATTAATCAATTCAAGCCGACTTAACCCTCTTCATTTATCCTGTCAAACTGGTTAAGTGTTATCATTAATTCATGTTGACTTAACCCCACCACAAACCAAGTTATATTGGTTAAGTATTACTTAACCTTACCCATCCACCCTGTATCGGTTCAGTGTTCCTTTTTAACTTAACATTGCCCGTCTGTTTTAACTAACCTGTTATTAACGGTTAAGTATTATCCCTTCATGTTTTAGACTTAACACTGTTCCTTTATCAAAATCTGATGGTTAAGTGTTCAAGTTTACTTAACCCTACGGTCTAGCCCAGCTAACATATCAAATTGGCTAAGTGTATCAAATCTTAGTTAACCCCAACCTCTCTAGTTAACATGTAAATTTGGCTAAGTGTATTAACTTTACTTAACCCCATTTTCTAGACTAGTTAACATGTTAATTTGGCTAAGTGTATTAACTTTACTTAACCCCACTTTCTAGACTTTGTTAACATGTTAATTTGGCTAAGTGTTTCCTTAGTTACTTAACCTCTACGAATCTTGTCTTGTTACCATGAGTTTGGTTTAGTGTCCCTGTGGACTTAGCCCTCCGTTCTAGCCTAACTGTGCTTAAGTTGGTTAAGTGTTCCTATGGACTTAACCCTCCCATTCTAGCTTAACTGTATGAATCTAACCCCATCTACCAGTCTTGTTCTAGCTTTAACTAAATAAATTAAAGCCATGACCACTCACATTAGACAGATATTGTTGCGATTACTGGATGTGCCGGTGGGTTCCGGGCAGGTTTACATCGCAACTCAGTCTAACCTCGGGTTAGGCCTATTCGTGTTTTCTAGTTCAAAGGGTTTTGATTAATTTTCAAATCAGGTTTTGAAAGTAACCATCCCGTCCGTCGGATCAGTTAGGGATAGCCAGGGAGAGCAGGAAACTTGTATTTTCCAAACTCAAACCTAGACACTATCCTCTCTGTCATCCTAGAACTTTCTGGTTTATTATTAAAAGAGATGTCGTTAACAAACCTTTAATTTAACATTTCCTCATTTAGGACAAATTCTATAAGTAAATTAATCCTAATTTACTTATTTCCCAATTACTCTTTTAATGTAAATTGTCAACATTTATTCTTACGGCCCATTTTCCCCTCTATATCATGTTTATGTTTTTTGGTATGTAAACCATACCAAATGAAGTGTCACTAACCATGATTTTGTTAATCCTGACAATTACTCCCAATTATGGCCAATTTCAAGTTTATGCCAATATACTTATCGAGCCAAATTAGCTAATCCAATTCTGATTTAACATTCTAATTCACGTCAAACTAGACTTATTACTCTAGTTCACAATTCATGTAAATGCTAGATTTACATGTCAATACTAGATTCAAATTACACAATCCTGTAATTCCTGTCAAATTTATCCCATTTGCATTTCTATGAACATGCCATAATACATGTTCCCAATTTCTGCCAATTTCCAAGTTTGTAACTATGTTTTAGTAAATTTCATATTTTGCCCCAAATCGCATTCCCACCGTTCGTATAATCGTGATTCAATCTAGATTATAGGTAAATCTTGATTCGTAGAAAATAGGGAATGAACCAAAGATGCTATGCAAAAGATAGACATAATAACTGGCATAAAAAGGGTTGAATAACGACGTCGGTTCAAGAACATGGGTAGACCTAACTAAATAGGTAAATTCCCAAGGTCTAAAACCAAGAATAGACAGAATAAAGGCGTAGGTTCAAAAACATGGGTAGACCTAACTTAATAGGTAAATTCCCAAGGTCTAAAACCAAAGAACAGACAAGATAGATAATCGGGTTCACAGGCACAAAATTTTAAACACTTTCCTAGTCATGAACCATAGCTGCTTAATCACAGTTGTCCCATTTATGTCATAGACAATAGTTTTGCTTCCTAATCAAAGGTATAGGCTATAGTCATGGAAATAATTCTCATGGTCACAGTCACAGTCATAGGCAATGTAGTCATAGGCAATGTCCATAGTCATAGGCAATGTCCATAGTCTTAGGCAATGTTCATAGTCTTAGGCAATGTTCATAGTCTTAGGCAATGTTCATAGTCAAAGAGGCATATGGTTCTAAGGTCCATAGTTTCATAGTTACAGTCTTATTTGTCCTCGAAATCATAACAGTTCTTAATTTGGTCCAAAGAAATAGGCACTGATTCAATAGAAAGAATTGGCATACTCTTTTATTCCTTTAATTTCATGTCACGAAAAGAGAAACGTTCAAATCTAGAAATAACTGCCTTACAGAGATTAGACTAGAATAGAAAGATGGCGTTGCTATGATTCGTAGAAAAACAGTCGTTGCAGTTGTTCGAATCTTCACTTTAATTCTAGCTTGAATCTCCTCTTTGAAAGTCTTTGAGCAACACCTCCTCGTCTTGATTTATTTTATATATATTATTTTATTTATTATTTGATTAAGAGGAGGAGAGGAAGCCATGTTTACTAAGAATCTTTGTAGCATAAGGGTAGAGAAGAATTGTGAATAGAGAAGAAGACCAGGGCTGTTTATATAGATGCTCAAGACCTTATCGTACACGCAGCGCTGAGTCAACATTGAACCTAGTTAAGAAAATAGTCCAGGTTCGCAGATGAATCTAGCCAAGTCTTATCGTACATGCAGTGCTAAGTCAGCATTGGGTCCCACAAGCTGTTTTGGCGCAGAAATTTGAATTTCGAACTTTTGAATTCCTGGAATTTATTTAACTGTTTTATTCACATGAAATATTCTTATATGTATACAATTCCTTTAACGACCATTTTACGCGTATATATATATATATATATATATATATATATATATATATATATATATATATATATATATATACGCACAACTTTCATTTTATTTTCAAAATTCAAACGATGTTGCACCGTTATTCAATTCTTGCCATATTTCATTTACTATAGCCTTATCTTAAATTTTATCTTTCGTATACATATATTTCTGCATATATATATATATATGTATATATATATTCTCATGTATATACATATATTTTCTTTATTTCCTTATATATACGTTCTTATCCTTTCAAATTTTGAATTTGTATATGTACATATATTTGCATATTCAGTTGGCCCTCTTTAAAATAGAGATAAAAATTATGCTGCCGCCGGGGTTCGAACCCCCGACCTCCATGTTACAAATCCAATGCCTTAACCAACTAAGCTACAAAGTCTTTTGTTAATAAGTCTTAGAACATTGATAATTATTGTTCTTTCCTTACTTCTCTTTTTCATGTTAGTTACAATACTTAAATTAAACCAATGCATGAATCTTTTTCTTTTAATGTTAATGCATTATGTTTGCAAATCAGTGCATGCAACATATTTACATCGCATGCAACCAATCTTTTCTTTTTTTTCATATATTAATTAATTTTCATTATACATCACCATATTAATCCTATCTGTGGATATATATATACATTTTTAATTACATTAAAAATACGGGGTGTTACAGTCCGTTCGAAGTCAATGGTCGAATATCACGAACTATCGCGGCGCGACGCGTTCTTGTAACGATACGGATTTCGCCCGGACCTAATCGATCGCTAAATCGACCAAGACCGTTCGAATCTCGTATACGCTAACTCTGGGCATACCACACATCAGAACAAATAACAAAAGACTTTTATAAACATCATAATAATGTTACATTAGAGTACATAATATATCAGATTATATCGAAATATAATACAATGGAAGATTTATTTACAATAAATGTAATACCATGCAGCGGAAATATAAAATAACACAGCGGAAGACGATAAACACCTAGACACAGCTTAAAGCTTCAATCTAGAATCCTGCTCAATATATCTGCCAAATAAAACTACTCGACTGCCCGTGTGGAAAATAAGGGCACCCGAGTTTGCAAGGGAAAAACAAACTACAGGTCAGTCATGGGACTGGTGTGAGAAACTCTACATTTAAAATTAACTTATTCAAATGATACGACAAATCACAGGACCACGCCGCTAACGCGGAACGAGTTTACCCCTATGAATGCCAGTGTATAAACAACAATCAGTAATTATGGATATGGATCTACTATGCATCAATCAACATGCAATATCCAATCTAATAATTTACATTAATCACCCCACTTAGATTTTCCAAATCCAATTCAATTTACAGAAATTATTCCATTGGACTTTATTCCCGATTTCTATTTCGAATCATTTGAAATACATATCTAGCTTTTATATCAAAGTAGATTTTACTTCGGGATCTCAAATCAAATCATTTGGAAATATGAATTCCAAATCATAACAATGCATACAAACAAGTATGCAACCAAATATCGGGCTCCCCCTAGACAAGGCAAAGGGCACGCGCCTAAGCAACTCGATATATATATGTGCACCTCCCACGGATGAAGCATACATCGCCCATCTCACCCATACTTTTAGTCGTCCGGGTTACCAGAATCTTTAGCCACATACTAAATCATTTTTATATCCCGAAGTGGGGAAATTCATTTCACAACATAGTAATCACAAGTACTTTCAAACTATAGTACTTCACATCGGTAATTCACACATAAGATTAGTCACTATTAATCACATAACCTTTGAGTTCGTACGTCTGAAAGAAGGGTGTTAAGCAAGAGAATAAATTCTCCGTCACCAAACAGATACGTTATCAATAGCAACTAATCGAATATGCAATGAACCACAATGTAACATATAATATATTTCGAAATCATTTCGACAATATCGGGCTTGGACCTCGAAATCCTTTCTGTTTTATAAAACATTCCCTGTTCAAAATCGGGAATACATTTCTTTTCACCTAAGAAAAACGCCATTTCAAAATCATTTATTAAATTTTGAAATAAATAACATCGCTAAACACCTTATAGTCAAATCGTGAAGTGTTTCACAAGGTGTTAGCACATAGTTATTTTTACCCAACCCAATGCTAAATGTAAAAGCATATTCTGCTCATAAACTGGTCGAGCACCATCCAAACAATTGATGAATCCAATTTGACATTAAATATAAGGTTTTGAATAGAGATAGTATCGACTTATATTCAACGTCAACCAACAGATATCATATCGGGAATAACGATATCGATATCTTCCAAATTCCCATCACAACATCTGTATAATCACGGAACCCAATGTAGAAATATCCGAAGATAATTTCCATTCAAATCCCTTCCAATTTATATATTGGAAAATTCTGGTTATTTTAAAACCATTTCAAATCTAATTTATTTATTTAAAAATAATTGGATTATAATTCTTGTTCATAACTTGTTCATTTTGATAAAAATATATTTTTATCTTTTCAAATATGGAATTTTTCATCCCAATTCTTTCCAAATCATTTACTATGATTTTACACAAATTATTAATATTTTTAATAATTTTATCAAGGCCCGTACAGTCGATTTTCATAAACGGTCAACGAACTGCACTTACAGCGACCTTTTCCAAATTTGATTTGGACATAATTCCAAATCCAACCGTTATATTTCTAATTTTTTGTATTCGTTAGAAAGCTCTTTTCGATATGAACCCAATGGTTCCGGTTTTAGGAGAACCCGTCAGTCGGATCTCCCGTAACGTCAATTTGAAGTCAATGGTCGAAATTCGCGAACGGTCGCTGCGCAGCGCATTCTATTCAGGCCATATAATATATATAATATATATATTATATATTTCGTCAACTTCCATTCTAAAATGCATTTTATAAACCGTTTGAAAATGATTTCAATTTCTATTTTGGCTCAAGTTCTTCAGCTTTTCAGTTTCTAAGAACTTTCTAATTTTTCAAAAATTTGGCTAACACCCTAAATTTTCGAAAAGTTTCGCCATAACCTCCCCTGTACGGGAGCACCGGGAAAATCCCAAAATCGCCATACAGGGCTCTCCAATCCAAAAAGAAAAAGAAACAGCCAAGCGCTAGCCAATCGGCTCATAAAACCATCATACCCAAACAAAACAACAGATATGTACCTATTTGTCGGGCATACAATTTTATTCCTCTTCTCTAGCCTCCTTGCTATGACCTGTTCAATATATCGCATATGTATATGTAACGACCCAGAATTTTGGGGCCAAATTAAAATTTTTATTTTAGAAATTTTAATGAATTTTTAATGTTTAAAATAATTTATTTTAAATAATAATGACAAAAATTTATTTTAAAATGAATAAATTTAACTTAATTATAAAAGGAGTTTGAAAACAGCGCTGCAGTTTGAAAATTTGAATTTGAACTTTGACTGATTGTACAAGATTCATTTTAAATCAGAATTGAACGAAACAAGAAATATTTAAATCTGTTTAATCATATCTTTCTAATGAATCTGAAAAACTGAAATTTCGTTTTATAAATAGAAAGTTATGGCCAGTTCAAAATTTAGAAAAGTCGCTGTAGAATTTATATATATTTTAATATAATATATTGGCCTTAAAAATAGTCATTTTTCAAACGACCTCGGTTTTCGACGAAACCACTTTTACTGGATCCGGGATGTCGAATTATTGCTAGGTTTCAATTTTCATAATTTTTCGAATTAGTATGTGAGCGTGGCGAAAGAAAGCGTGTTTTGTCAGTTTCAGTCAAATTTAATCGACTTGAAAATGACCATTTTTCAAACAGTCTCAGAATTCGACGAAATTAGTCTTGTTAGAACCGTATCGTCGAAACATAACTAGAAATAATTTTTCTATAATTTTTAGAGTCAGTATGTGGCCCCGGTAATTTAAAATGTACGTTTGAATTAATAATTAAATGATTTATAATTTAATTTAAACAAAAACATATCAGAACAGCCAAACTGGGTTTCGAAACATATTCCATTGTGTCCGGGACGGGGGTTATTAGCTAGGGGTGACACTTGTTGGGTTTGATTTGGAGTTCGGTACGATACAGGAGTCATATTGTATTTTAATGGAATTAAATAAATAATTAAATAGTATAAAATACGCGTATAAATACTCAATACACAGTAGTCCGTATAGACTAAAACCCTAATCTCCTATACTAAAGCCAGCCGTCGTTTTGAATAAATCAATGGCGATGGCGCTCCCTCCTTGTTCCCTCTTTTTCTCCCCATCTACGAATCAAATGAAACCCATTCAACAACCAAATCGTTCGACTCCGCAAGCCCTCGACACCCAACGGTGATAATCAGAGAATTATCAGCATAGTGGCCAGAAATCGGCCTCAAAGAGGCGCCGTTCAGGCCCATTTTCCCAGGCGAGGGAGGCGCCGAACTTCCCCAAGTTCCTGGCGGAGGTGGCTCACCTGAAGGGCGTTCGAATGGCGCTCGCTGATCGGGTCCAGGCTGTCTTGATTCACGGTGTTGGAGTGCCCTACTGATTGAAGATGGTTCGTGTTATGCAGCAGTAAAGAAACGACGGGTTTTGAAGTAAAAGAGGAAGTTAATTTAAATTTATTAATATTAATTAGTAATTAAAATATTGAAATGTATAAACATCCATAATTTGTTCATACCAATTCAGAATTCAGAAAAATTGAGTCCGTTGGAGCCGTATGGAAGAGTCTACAATATGGAGTTGACCGTAATAGATTTGGAGCTATCGACAAATTCAGACAAAAAACGATGTGAGATTTCTATTTCAAAATAAAATTAATTATTTATTTTATTGTGTAATTTATATTCATAAAATTCATAGCTGATATTGTATGTATATTCACTGCGATGTTGATTGCTTCTGTGATGTTTGAATTTTGAATTGTTGATTGTTGATTGTTAGGTGTGTTAAATTTAGATTTATAATAAAATCTCACTTTTATGGTTAACATAAAAACCTCGTTTGGTTAGAATCATGTTTTGCTACATAATAACATATCATTTTTTTTTTGAGAATTAGAGTTGCTAATAAGGACTTACCTTTTTTTTGTGATTTAGAATGGACGTAGCATGAAAGGACAATTTTTATTAGGAGTGTTCACATAGAAATAAAACAACATTTTTATTTAAGGTATGTTATGCAAATCAAGATGACATGTCTGAGTAGAATTTGTTATGTGAATAAAAAGAAACATTTTTGGCCAAAATATACTTATAGGAATAAAAATGAGTATTTTTGTAAAAATATGCTTATTAAAAAACAGACACTTTTTGTTAATTATATCAAGTTGGACAAAATTTACACTTTTTGTTAATTAGATTAAGCTGAGCAAAAATCAACATGTTTTGTGAATTACATTTTGCTTACCCAAATTAACATGTTTTGTTAATTAGATTATGTTAAGCAAGATTAACATATTTCGTTAATTTGATTTTGTTAAGCAAAATGTCATTTTTGTCAAACTTGATTACAGAAATGAGAATGTCATTTTGGTCAAAAGTTGATTATAGAAATGAAAACAACCTTTTCATTTGAAAGATGCTTTGCAAATCAAAATATCATTTTTGAATAGAAATTGATTATAGAAAATAACATCTTTGCCCATTATAATAGAAAGATTATTATAAGAAAGTTATAGATAAGAATGTTCGTATATGTTAAAATAAATTGAATGAAGCAAAATGTGCGATTCCGTCATATTTAGAAGAATGAACTAAAATAGCATTTTTGTTAAAAACATGTTAGAGAAATGAAATATCATTTTGTATTAAAGATTAAATGAACATTTTTATACATTAAAAAGAATAGATTTTCTTAAACATCCTTTTTCTATAAAGAGGAATTATGTTTTTATTTTTATATTGTTTACAATATAGATGTGTAAAATTAGAAATAAAGATCACATTTTTGTGAAAGAATTATTATAGAAATAAAGAATGCATATTTTGTTAACATTAAAAGGATTAGTTAGAATATACATTTTATTTAACATTAAAAGCTTATAAACAGAATTGACACTTTTGTTTACATTAAAAATTTATAAGCAAAATTTACATTTTTGTTTGCATTAAAAGCTTATAAACAGAATTCACATTTTGGTTTGCATCAAAAGTTTTATAAACAAAATTTACATTTTTGTTATTTAGATTATTAAGGACAAAATAACATTTTTGTTATAAAATGTTTATTGGATTAAAATCTGTTACTTTTGAAATGAAGTAAAAATGTATATTTGTATGCATTTTAAAAGAATGAGTTAAGAATGTATATTTTTATACATTTAAAAAGAATTAGTTAGAAATGAACATTTTTGTTTACATAAAAAGGAATTAACGAATTTACATTTTTCCCATGTAAATAAAAGGAAGTAAAGCATTTACATTTTCAATGTAAATAAAAGATTAAATAAAAATTACATTTTCTATGTAATTAAAGAATAAAGTTAAAGAATTACATTGTTATGTAAATCAAAATAAAAGGTGACATTTTCCTTCTTATTTTATTATTACATAAAAGATTAGAATTAAAAGTTATAATTTTTATATTTTAGACGTAGATAACAGCATAGATTTTAAAGCTACATTCTTATGGCCATTATTTATGCAAGAAAAAGAATAGATGTAAAAGTCACATTTTTATTGTTAGAATAGAGACAATAAAAAGAATAGAATAAATAGAATAGATTTTAAAATTACATTTTCCTATGTAATTAAAGAACGACAGTAAAAAGAGAATTACATTTTTCAATGTAATAAAAGATTGAATAAAACACTACATTTCTCAATGTAATAAAAGATGAAATAAAATAAGTAAAATGAAAATCATGGTTTTTATGGCCATTTGATTTCAACAACAAGAGTGAACACCAGAAAATACATTTTCAATGTAAAATAGTTTCATTGAGAAGAATTAATCATTTAAATATGATGTTAGAGATGGTTTGAAATATATGGTTGTTGCATAGAAGTATTCGATGTACTAAAGAAAAATGTTATGTATTCAAAATTGGATATTACACTTCCATTTACAAGTTACCCGACTTGTTTATGTGATTGGGACGATAATTTTCACACATCACCAAGTGCACAAATGAATTATTATTTGCTTGATGGATGAAACCCCACACGGGTATTGGGATGATATTGGATACACACTAATCCCAATGTTAAATTATCTGTCAATCGATGGATTGACAGTCTGTGATTAGCGTCAGTTCTTTACTTTTATGCTCACACAGTTATAAATTCCACTTTGGTCGTCATTTGGATGTTTGATAATTATTTATCATGATTGTTGATTCCATACAAAATATATGGTTGTTGGTTGAGTCACATTCCAATAAAGAATATTCTAGAAAAAGAATATTTTAGAAAATATATTTTTGAAAAGAATATTTTAGAAAAAGAATATATTTTGAGAAAATATATTTTTATTGAAATAAACTAGTTATAAATTAGAATAAATCATAAATTTAGATTTAATGAGTTTTCCAATTTGTTAAGATTTAATTGAAGTTAAATTGAATTAAATAAATTGGATGTTGGGTTGTCGTGAATAGCGTCTTGAATAACACTGTTCTTAAACCCCATATGAAAAGAATAATCTTTTAATTTAGATTATTAAAGTTTTCATTTAGTAATTGAAATAAGATGAAGTGTGAGTCGGGTTTATTGTGAACTGTGTTTCTAAGAGACATTTGTTCTTTAACCCAACTGATAGCGAAAGTATGATTTGGAATTTATAAATCTTTTATTAAGATTTAAATGGAAATTTTCCAAAAGTAAAGTTTTCCAATTTAATACATTAAATTGGAATTGAATGGAATTCGAGTTGATAATAACCAGGATAAGCTTCTGTAAAAGAAGACCGATACTACATATGGAATTTTGGAGGCTTTGCCGTTATTCCATTCATATTATTGGTCAGATACAGAAATTTATAACGATTATATATTAATTTGATTTCTGTGAAGATTCCATATTTTATGGAAGATGATTTTGGGTTTATCGTGAACTATGTTTTAAATGACATTAGTTCTTTAACCCAGTTAAAGATGAGGTTTATTTCTTAAATTCAAATAATCTTTGAATAATGATTTGTGTGATATTTAAAACCAAATTGTGTTTTAAAGAAAGATTTAAGTATGAAGTTAAAGAATTTATCTTTGATAGAATAATTTGAATATTTTATTTAAAGGAATATTCTGAATTGGAATGAGGCGTTGGATGTGTTTCATAGTACTTGATTTTTAATTATAAAAATACGAGAGTTATTCGGAAAGACCGGGTTTAACCCATTCCGAATAATTACTACGACGATGAAGAGTTGAAGATGAAGATGGTGGTTGAAGATCGACGATCTTCACATCGAATGGATGTGTTGCTACAGAGACCCTAATGGGAGTAGCTACCTTGAAGGGGCTTCAGTGGTGGCCGTCTGGACTATGGTTGATTGTTCGGATTTGGTTTTCGCTCAGACCCAGAGCATAAGCTAATAAATGGATGCGTGTCTGACACTGGATTTCGTTCCATGTGAATTAAAATCGATTTCTGTTAATGTATGTCTGTTTGGTGGTAAAGGATTTATCCTCTACTTAACACCCTGGTATATATTAATGGTGATTGATCGCATGGCGTGAATTGTCAATGTGGCACGCCAAGATGCATATGATCAAGGCTTTTGTTGAAAAACAGGGCCTTGTGGGATGGTTAAAGCATAGCCTATTACGGCATAGCTTTGGGTATATCGTGACTTCGCGAGCCTTACACCCCGGTATGAGTCAAAAACGGGATATGGACCGTAGGGAGTGCACACGTTTCTTTCTAGCTATTGGTGGCGTCAGTGCTTTAACACGGCCTGGCATTTTACTTATGTGGATGATGGATTTTGAGGCGCCTCGGATTTTTATAGGCCGATAGTGGTCATATTATAGGTTTAAAGGAACCGAGAAACGTGTGTTCAGGCATAACTAATCCACTGCCGATAGGCGGGGACCGGCCTTACCGCATCCAAGGGTTGCCCATAGGTGTGATCCTGAGGCATTTGCTAGAGTGTCTCGAATCGGAGAGGAGCTTGCCCCTAGCCTCGACTCATGATGGAAATCCAATTTCCAATACGAGCTTGCGTTTTTTATTGTAGAACTAGTATGGCGACATAGTAGGATGGGGTACTATGCCGTCTATGATTGATACATTATGATTGAAATTGTTTATTAATATATACCCATATACATACACACTAATACTAAATCCATTTTATCGTATCAAGCATCTTTTGACCATTTTATGGTAAAACCCTATCCTCCGGTTTGCGTTGCATTGTGTGATGGGACTTGGGTCTTATAATGGTTTCATTTTTCTAAAAAGAATTGCGTTGTTTAATGTTTTACTTTATTTTATGCACTGGCACTCCAATGGAGTAAACCCGTTCCGCGTTAGCGGCGTGGTCCTGTGATTAGCCTTATTAGATATGTTTTGTTAAGATTTCTCAAACCAGTCCCATGACTGACCTGTAGTTTGTTTCACTGGCAAACTCGGGTGCCCATATTTTCCACACGGGCAATCGAGTAGCTTTTTGCAGATATATTTACAGGATCCTGGTTTACAGCTGAAGCAGTATTCGGAAAGCTCTGTATCCGTGTATTCCTTTCAGTTGTATATTTGTATTATTTTTCCGCTGCTATTTAAATGTAATTTAAACTCTAATATTATTGTATTTCCAATATATATCATAAGTTCATACTCTGTTATATTCTTGTACTCTGATGTAATTGTTGTTATCAGCAATAAAATGTTCTTCAGTTTGTGTTCTAAAGTATGTTGTTCTCAAGGCAATCCAGCCTTTCCTTTACGGGAAGTTTGGGTCCGTCACATGTGGTATCAGAGCTTTGGTTTACAGAGCTCGAGGACAAGACACGTTAGAATCGAACGAAAGAATTCATCAGAGATTGGATTAGTAATATCCAATAAGAATAACTCGTTAGAGATAGGATCAGTAGTATCCTAGAACGAGTGTGAAGAGTATTATTTTCTCTATAAAAAAAACAAATGAAACAAATTTAGTTTGAAAATTTTATCTAAATATACGTATTTGAGTATATTATTATTTTAATGTGGACAATCGAGTATATAAAGATTTTGAATATACGAGTAATTAACGGATATTCGAAGTTTTAATATACTGGATAGATATAGAATCACACTCTAGTCGCCCGGAGATAATTCTGGTGATCGGTGCACCATCATCAGTATTTATGTTCAAGTATCGAAAGTGGGATTTCTATATATTTCCATTGACTGGTATGAGAAGCAAAACTTAGTTAGGACACATTGCTGTGATTTGCACTAAAAATATGATTTTTGGCTATATATAAAAGTTATATATATTTGAAAAGTTAATTACCTAATTGATTGTTGGTTGTGATGTTTGATTATTGGTTTAACTAATAAAAGTATAGAAATGATAATTAATTAAACTAATAAAATTATTGAAACCAATAAATACAAATTTATTTGCGTTAGTTAATTAAACAACTATTAGCTTCGTTCCTTTTCGAGGACGAAAAGATTTTAAGTGGGGGCGATTGTAACGACCCGGAATTTTGGGGCCAATTTAAAATTTTTATTTTAGAAATTTTAATGAATTTTTAATGTTTAAAATAATTTATTTTAAATAATAATGACAAAATTTTATTTTAAAACGAATAAATTTAATTTAATTATAAAAGGAGTTTGAAAACAGCGCTGCAGTTTGAAAATTTGAATTTGAACTTTGACTGACTGTACAGGATTCATTTTAAAACAGAATTGAACGAAACAAGAAATATTTAAATCTGTTTAATCATATCTTTCTAATGAATCTGAAAAACTGAAATTTCGTTTTATAAATAGAAAGTTATTGCCAGTTCAAAATTTAGAAATGTCGCTGTAGAATATATATATATATTTTAATATAATATATTGGCCTTAAAAATAGTCATTTTTCAAACGACCTCGGTTTTCGACGAAACCACTTTTATTGGAACCGGGATGTCGAATTATTGCTAGGCTTCAATTTTCATAATTTTTCGAATTAGTATGTGAGCGTGGCGAAAGAAAGCGTGTTTTGTCAGTTTCAGTCAAATTTAATCGACTTGAAAATGGCCATTTTTCAAACAGTCTCAGAATTCAACGAAATTAGTCTTGTTAGAACCGTATCGTCGAAACATAACTAGAAATAATTTTTCTATAATTTTTAGAGTCCGTATGTGGCCCCGGTAATTTAAAATGTACGTTTGAATTAATAATTAAATGATTTATTATTTAATTTAAAGAAAAACATATCAGAACAGCCAAACTGGGTTTCGAAACATATTCCATTGTGTCCGGGACGGGGGTTATTAGCTAGGGGTGACACTTGTTGGGTTTGATTTGGAGTTCGGTACGATACAGGAGTCATATTGTATTTTAATGGAATTAAATAAATAATTAAATAGTATAAAATACGCGTATAAATACTCAATACATAGTAGTCCGTATAGACTAAAACCCTAATCTCCTATACTAAAGCCAGCCGTCGTTTTGAATAAATCAATGGCGATGGCGCTCCCTCCTTGTTCCCTCTTTTTCTCCCCATCTACGAATCAAATGAAACCCATTCAACAACCAAATCGTTCGACTCCGCAAGCCCTCGACACCCAACGGTGATAATCAGAGAATTATCAGCATAGTGGCCAGAAATCGGCCTCAAAGAGGCGCCGTTCAGGCCCATTTTCCCAGGCGAGGGAGGCGCCGAACTTCCCCAAGTTCCTGGCGGAGGTGGCTCACCTGAAGGGCGTTCGAATGGCGCTCGCTGATCGGGTCCAGGCTGTCTTGATTCACGGTGTTGGAGTGCCCTACTGATTGAAGATGGTTCGTGTTATGCAGCAGTAAAGAAACGACGGGTTTTGAAGTAAAAGAGGAAGTTAATTTAAATTTATTAATATTAATTAGTAATTAAAATATTGAAATGTATAAACATCCATAATTTGTTCATACCAATTCAGAATTCAGAAAAATTGAGTCCGATGGAGCCGTATGGAAGAGTCTACAATATGGAGTTGACCGTAATAGATTTGGAGCTATCGACAAATTCAGACAAAAACGATGTGAGATTTCTATTTCAAAATAAAATTAATTATTTATTTTATTGTGTAATTTATATTCATAATATTCATAGCTGATATTGTATGTATATTCACTGCGATGTTGATTGCTTCTGTGATGTTTGAATTTTGAATTGTTGATTGTTGATTGTTAGGTGTGTTAAATTTAGATTTATAATAAAATCTCACTTTTATGGTTAACATAAAAACATCGTTTGGTTAGAATCATGTTTTGCTACATAATAACATATCATTTTTTTTTTGAGAATTAGAGTTGCTACATAAGGACTTACCTTTTTTTTGTGATTTAGAATGGACGTAGCATGAAAGGACAATTTTTATTAGGAGTGTTCACATAGAAATAAAACAACATTTTTATTTAAGGTATGTTATGCAAATCAAGATGACATGTCTGAGTAGAATTTGTTATGTGAATAAAAAGAAACATTTTTGGCCAAAATATACTTATAGGAATAAAAATGAGTATTTTTGTAAAAATATGCTTATTAAAAAACAGACACTTTTTGTTAATTATATCAAGTTGGACAAAATTTACACTTTTTGTTAATTAGATTAAGCTGAGCAAAAATCAACATGTTTTGTGAATTACATTTTGCTTACCCAAATTAACATGTTTTGTTAATTAGATTATGTTAAGCAAGATTAACATATTTCGTTAATTTGATTTTGTTAAGCAAAATGTCATTTTTGTCAAACTTGATTACAGAAATGAGAATGTCATTTTGGTCAAAAGTTGATTATAGAAATGAAAACAACCTTTTCATTTGAAAGATGCTTTGCAAATCAAAATATCATTTTTGAATAGAAATTGATTATAGAAAATAACATCTTTGCCCATTATAATAGAAAGATTATTATAAGAAAGTTATAGATAAGAATGTTCGTATATGTTAAAATAAATTGAATGAAGCAAAATGTGCGATTCCGTCATATTTAGAAGAATGAACTAAAATAGCATTTTTGTTAAAAACATGTTAGAGAAATGAAATATCATTTTGTATTAAAGATTAAATGAACATTTTTATACATTAAAAAGAATAGATTTTCTTAAACATCCTTTTTCTATAAAGAGGAATTATGTTTTTATTTTTATATTGTTTACAATATAGATGTGTAAAATTAGAAATAAAGATCACATTTTTGTGAAAGAATTATTATAGAAATAAAGAATGCATATTTTGTTAACATTAAAAGGATTAGTTAGAATATACATTTTATTTAACATTAAAAGCTTATAAACAGAATTGACACTTTTGTTTACATTAAAAATTTATAAGCAAAATTTACATTTTTGTTTGCATTAAAAGCTTATAAACAGAATTCACATTTTGGTTTGCATCAAAAGTTTTATAAACAAAATTTACATTTTTGTTATTTAGATTATTAAGGACAAAATAACATTTTTGTTATAAAATGTTTATTGGATTAAAATCTGTTACTTTTGAAATGAAGTAAAAATGTATATTTGTATGCATTTTAAAAGAATGAGTTAAGAATGTATATTTTTATACATTTAAAAAGAATTAGTTAGAAATGAACATTTTTGTTTACATAAAAAGGAATTAACGAATTTACATTTTTCCCATGTAAATAAAAGGAAGTAAAGCATTTACATTTTCAATGTAAATAAAAGATTAAATAAAAATTACATTTTCTATGTAATTAAAGAATAAAGATAAAGAATTACATTGTTATGTAAATCAAAATAAAAGGTGACATTTTCCTTCTTATTTTATTATTACATAAAAGATTAGAATTAAAAGTTATAATTTTTATATTTTAGACGTAGATAACAGCATAGATTTTAAAGCTACATTCTTATGGCCATTATTTATGCAAGAAAAAGAATAGATGTAAAAGTCACATTTTTATTGTTAGAATAGAGACAATAAAAAGAATAGAATAAATAGAATAGATTTTAAAATTACATTTTCCTATGTAATTAAAGAACGACAGTAAAAAGAGAATTACATTTTTCAATGTAATAAAAGATTGAATAAAACACTACATTTCTCAATGTAATAAAAGATGAAATAAAATAAGTAAAATGAAAATCATGGTTTTTATGGCCATTTGATTTCAACAACAAGAGTGAACACCAGAAAATACATTTTCAATGTAAAATAGTTTCATTGAGAAGAATTAATCATTTAAATATGATGTTAGAGATGGTTTGAAATATATGGTTGTTGCATAGAAGTATTCGATGTACTAAAGAAAAATGTTATGTATTCAAAATTGGATATTACACTTCCATTTACAAGTTACCCGACTTGTTTATGTGATTGGGACGATAATTTTCACACATCACCAAGTGCACAAATGAATTATTATTTGCTTGATGGATGAAACCCCACACGGGTATTGGGATGATATTGGATACACACTAATCCCAATGTTAAATTATCTGTCAATCGATGGATTGACAGTCTGTGATTAGCGTCAGTTCTTTACTTTTATGCTCACACAGTTATAAATTCCACTTTGGTCGTCATTTGGATGTTTGATAATTATTTATCATGATTGTTGATTCCATACAAAATATATGGTTGTTGGTTGAGTCACATTCCAATAAAGAATATTCTAGAAAAAGAATATTTTAGAAAATATATTTTTGAAAAGAATATTTTAGAAAAAGAATATATTTTGAGAAAATATATTTTTATTGAAATAAACTAGTTATAAATTAGAATAAATCATAAATTTAGATTTAATGAGTTTTCCAATTTGTTAAGATTTAATTGAAGTTAAATTGAATAAAAAAAATTGGATGTTGGGTTGTCGTGAATAGCGTCTTGAATAACACTGTTCTTAAACCCCATATGAAAAGAATAATCTTTTAATTTAGATTATTAAAGTTTTCATTTAGTAATTGAAATAAGATGAAGTGTGAGTCGGGTTTATTGTGAACTGTGTTTCTAAGAGACATTTGTTCTTTAACCCAACTGATAGCGAAAGTATGATTTGGAATTTATAAATCTTTTATTAAGATTTAAATGGAAATTTTCCAAAAGTAAAGTTTTCCAATTTAATACATTAAATTGGAATTGAATGGAATTCGAGTTGATAATAACCAGGATAAGCTTCTGTAAAAGAAGACCGATACTACATATGGAATTTTGGAGGCTTTGCCGTTATTCCATTCATATTATTGGTCAGATACAGAAATTTATAACGATTATATATTAATTTGATTTCTGTGAAGATTCCATATTTTATGGAAGATGATTTTGGGTTTATCGTGAACTATGTTTTAAATGACATTAGTTCTTTAACCCAGTTAAAGATGAGGTTTATTTCTTAAATTCAAATAATCTTTGAATAATGATTTGTGTGATATTTAAAACCAAATTGTGTTTTAAAGAAAGATTTAAGTATGAAGTTAAAGAATTTATCTTTGATAGAATAATTTGAATATTTTATTTAAAGGAATATTCTGAATTGGAATGAGGCGTTGGATGTGTTTCATAGTACTTGATTTTTAATTATAAAAATACGAGAGTTATTCGGAAAGACCGGGTTTAACCCATTCCGAATAATTACTACGACGATGAAGAGTTGAAGATGAAGATGGTGGTTGAAGATCGACGATCTTCACATCGAATGGATGTGTTGCTACAGAGACCCTAATGGGAGTAGCTACCTTGAAGGGGCTTCAGTGGTGGCCGTCTGGACTATGGTTGATTGTTCGGATTTGGTTTTCGCTCAGACCCAGAGCATAAGCTAATAAATGGATGCGTGTCTGACACTGGATTTCGTTCCATGTGAATTAAAATCGATTTCTGTTAATGTATGTCTGTTTGGTGGTAAAGGATTTATCCTCTACTTAACACCCTGGTATATATTAATGGTGATTGATCGCATGGCGTGAATTGTCAATGTGGCACGCCAAGATGCATATGATCAAGGCTTTTGTTGAAAAACAGGGCCTTGTGGGATGGTTAAAGCATAGCCTATTACGGCATAGCTTTGGGTATATCGTGACTTCGCGAGCCTTACACCCCGGTATGAGTCAAAAACGGGATATGGACCGTAGGGAGTGCACACGTTTCTTTCTAGCTATTGGTGGCGTCAGTGCTTTAACACGGCCTGGCATTTTACTTATGTGGATGATGGATTTTGAGGCGCCTCGGATTTTTATAGGCCGATAGTGGTCATATTATAGGTTTAAAGGAACCGAGAAACGTGTGTTCAGGCATAACTAATCCACTGCCGATAGGCGGGGACCGGCCTTACCGCATCCAAGGGTTGCCCATAGGTGTGATCCTGAGGCATTTGCTAGAGTGTCTCGAATCGGAGAGGAGCTTGCCCCTAGCCTCGACTCATGATGGAAATCCAATTTCCAATACGAGCTTGCGTTTTTTATTGTAGAACTAGTATGGCGACATAGTAGGATGGGGTACTATGCCGTCTATGATTGATACATTATGATTGAAATTGTTTATTAATATATACCCATATACATACACACTAATACTAAATCCATTTTATCGTATCAAGCATCTTTTGACCATTTTATGGTAAAACCCTATCCTCCGGTTTGCGTTGCATTGTGTGATGGGACTTGGGTCTTATAATGGTTTCATTTTTCTAAAAAGAATTGCGTTGTTTAATGTTTTACTTTATTTTATGCACTGGCACTCCAATGGAGTAAACCCGTTCCGCGTTAGCGGCGTGGTCCTGTGATTAGCCTTATTAGATATGTTTTGTTAAGATTTCTCAAACCAGTCCCATGACTGACCTGTAGTTTGTTTCACTGGCAAACTCGGGTGCCCATATTTTCCACACGGGCAATCGAGTAGCTTTTTGCAGATATATTTACAGGATCCTGGTTTACAGCTGAAGCAGTATTCGGAAAGCTCTGTATCCGTGTATTCCTTTCAGTTGTATATTTGTATTATTTTTCCGCTGCTATTTAAATGTAATTTAAACTCTAATATTATTGTATTTCCAATATATATCATAAGTTCATACTCTGTTATATTCTTGTACTCTGATGTAATTGTTGTTATCAGCAATAAAATGTTCTTCAGTTTGTGTTCTAAAGTATGTTGTTCTCAAGGCAATCCAGCCTTTCCTTTACGGGAAGTTTGGGTCCGTCACATGTGGTATCAGAGCTTTGGTTTACAGAGCTCGAGGACAAGACACGTTAGAATCGAACGAAAGAATTCATCAGAGATTGGATTAGTAATATCCAATAAGAATAACTCGTTAGAGATAGGATCAGTAGTATCCTAGAACGAGTGTGAAGAGTATTATTTTCTCTATAAAAAAAACAAATGAAACAAATTTAGTTTGAAAATTTTATCTAAATATACGTATTTGAGTATATTATTATTTTAATGTGGACAATCGAGTATATAAAGATTTTGAATATACGAGTAATTAACGGATATTCGAAGTTTTAATATACTGGATAGATATAGAATCACACTCTAGTCGCCCGGAGATAATTCTGGTGATCGGTGCACCATCATCAGTATTTATGTTCAAGTATCGAAAGTGGGATTTCTATATATTTCCATTGACTGGTATGAGAAGCAAAACTTAGGACACATTGCTGTGATTTGCACTAAAAATATGATTTTTGGCTATATATAAAAGTTATATATATTTGAAAAGTTAATTACCTAATTGATTGTTGGTTGTGATGTTTGATTATTGGTTTAACTAATAAAAGTATAGAAATGATAATTAATTAAACTAATAAAATTATTGAAACCAATAAATACAAATTTATTTGCGTTAGTTAATTAAACAACTATTAGCTTCGTTCCTTTTCGAGGACGAAAAGATTTTAAGTGGGGGCGATTGTAACGACCCGGAATTTTGGGGCCAATTTAAAATTTTTATTTTAGAAATTTTAATGAATTTTTAATGTTTAAAATAATTTATTTTAAATAATAATGACAAAATTTTATTTTAAAACGAATAAATTTAATTTAATTATAAAAGGAGTTTGAAAACAGCGCTGCAGTTTGAAAATTTGAATTTGAACTTTGACTGACTGTACAGGATTCATTTTAAAACAGAATTGAACGAAACAAGAAATATTTAAATCTGTTTAATCATATCTTTCTAATGAATCTGAAAAACTGAAATTTCGTTTTATAAATAGAAAGTTATTGCCAGTTCAAAATTTAGAAATGTCGCTGTAGAATATATATATATATTTTAATATAATATATTGGCCTTAAAAATAGTCATTTTTCAAACGACCTCGGTTTTCGACGAAACCACTTTTATTGGAACCGGGATGTCGAATTATTGCTAGGCTTCAATTTTCATAATTTTTCGAATTAGTATGTGAGCGTGGCGAAAGAAAGCGTGTTTTGTCAGTTTCAGTCAAATTTAATCGACTTGAAAATGGTCATTTTTCAAACAGTCTCAGAATTCAACGAAATTAGTCTTGTTAGAACCGTATCGTCGAAACATAACTAGAAATAATTTTTCTATAATTTTTAGAGTCCGTATGTGGCCCCGGTAATTTAAAATGTACGTTTGAATTAATAATTAAATGATTTATTATTTAATTTAAAGAAAAACATATCAGAACAGCCAAACCGGGTTAGGAAACATATTCCATTGTGTCCGGGACGGGGATTATTAGCTAGGGGTGACACTTGTTGGGTTTGATTTCGAGTTCGGTACGATACAGGAGTCATATTGTATTTTAATGGAATTAAATAAATAATTAAATAGTATAAAATACACGTATAAATACTCAATACACAGTAGTCCGTATAGACTAAAACCCTAATCTCCTATACTAAAGCCAGCCGCCGTTTTGAATAAATCAAAGGCGATGGCGCTCCCTCCTTCCCTCCTTTTCTCCCCATCTACGAATCAAATGAAACCCATTCAACAACCAAATCGTTCGACTCCGCAAGCCCTCGACACCCAACGATGATGATCAGAGAATTATCAGCGTGGTGGCCAGAATTCGGCCTCAAAGAGGCGTCGTTCAGGCCCATTTTCCCAGGCGAGGGAGGCACCAAACTTCCCCAAGTTCCTGGCGGAGGTGGCTCACCTGAAGGGCGTTCGAATGGCGCTCGCTGATCGGGTCCAGGCTGTCTTGATTCACGGTGGTGGAGTGCCCTACTGATTGAAGATGGTTCGTGTTATGCAGCAGTAAAGAAACGATGGGTTTTGAAGTAAAGGAGGAAGTTAATTTAAATTTATTAATATTAATTAGTAATTAAAATATTGAAATGTATAAACATCCATAATTTGTTCATACCAATTTAGAATTCAGAAAAATTGAGTCCGATGGAGTCGTATGGAAGAGATCTACAATATGGAGTTGACCGTAACAGATTTGGAGCTATTGACAAATTCAGACAAAAACGATGTGAGATTTCTATTTCAAAATAAAATTAATTGTTTATTTTATTGTGTAATTTATATTCATAAAATTCATAGCTGATATTGTATGTATATTCGCTGCGATGTTGATTACTTCTGTGATGTTTGAATTTTGAATTGTTGATTGTTAGGTGTGTTAAATTTAGATTTATAATAAAATCTCACTTTTATGGTTAACATAAAAACATCGTTTGGTTAGAATCATGTTTTGCTACATAATAACATATCATTTTTTTTTTTTTTGAGAATTAGAGTTGCTATATAAAGACATACCTTTTTTATGTGATTTAGAATGGACATAGCATAAAAAGACCATTTTTATTAGGAGTGTTCACATAGAAATAAAACAACATTTTTATTTATGGTATGTTATGCAAATCAAAATGACATGACTGACTAGAATTTGCTATGTGAATAAAAAGAAACATTTTTGGCCAAAATATACTTATAGGAATAAAAATGAGTATTTTTGTAAACATATGCTTATAAAAAAAAGACACTTTTTGTTAATTATATCAAGTTGGACAAAATTTACACTTTTTGTTAATTAGATTAAGCTGAGCAAAAATCAACATGTTTTGTTAATTACATTTTGCTAACCCAAATTAACATGTTTTGTTAATTAGATTATGTTAAGCAAGATTAACATGTTTTGTTAATTTGATTTTGTTAAGCAAAATGTCATTTTTGTCAAACTTGATTATAGAAATGAGAATGTCATTTTGGTCAAAACTTGATTATAGAAATGAAAACAACCTTTTCATTTGAAATATGCTTTGCAAATCAAAATATCATTTTTGAATAGAAATTGATTATAGAAAATAACATCTTTGCCCATTATAATAGAAAGATTATTATAAGAAAGTTATAGATAAGAATGTTCGTATATGTTAAAATAAATTGAATGAAGCAAAATGTGCGATTCTGTCATATTTAGAAGAATGAACTAAAATAGCATTTTTGTTAAAAACATGTTAGAGAAATGAAATATCATTTTGTATTAAAGATTAAATGAACATTTTTATACATTAAAAAGAATAGATTTTCTTAAACATCCTTTTTCTATAAAGAGGAATTATGTCTTTATTTTTATATTGTTTACAATATAGAAGTGTAAAATGAGAAATAAAGATCACATTTTTGTGAAAGAATTATTATAGAAATAAAGAATGCATATTTTGTTAACATTTAAAAGATTAGTTAGAATATACATTTTATTTAACATTAAAAGCTTATAAACAGAATTGACACTTTTGTTTACATTGAAAATTTGTAAGCAAAATTTACATTTTTGTTTGCATTAAAAGCTTATAAACAGAATTCACATTTTGGTTTGCATCAAAAGTTTTATAAACAAAATTTACATTTTTGTTATTTAGATTATTAAGGACAAAATAACATTTTTGTTATAAAATGTTTATTGGATTAAAATCTGTTACTTTTGAAATGAAGTAAAAATGTATATTTGTATGCATTTTAAAAGAATGAGTTAAGAATGTATATTTTTATACATTTAAAAAGAATTAGTTAGAAATGAACATTTTTGTTTACATAAAAAGGAATTAACGAATTTACATTTTTCCCATGTAAATAAAAGGAAGTAAAGCATTTACATTTTCAATGTAAATAAAAGATTAAATAAAAATTACATTTTCTATGTAATTAAAAAATAAAGTTAAAGAATTACATTGTTATGTAAATCAAAATAAAAGGTGACATTTTCCTTCTTATTTTATTATTACATAAAAGATTAGAATTAAAAGTTATAATTTTTACATTTTAGATGTAGATAACAGCATAGATTTTAAAGCTACATTCTTATGACCATTATTTATGCAAGAAAAAGAATAGATGTAAAAGTCACATTTTTATTGTTAGAATAGAGACAATAAAAAGAATAGAATAAATAGAATAGATTTTAAAATTACATTTTCCTATGTAATTAAAGAACGACAGTAAAAAGAGAATTACATTTTTCAATGTAATAAAAGATTGAATAAAACACTACATTTCTCAATGTAATAAAAGATGAAATAAAATAAGTAAAATGAAAATCATGGTTTTTATGGCCATTTGATTTCAACAACAAGAGTGAACACCAGAAAATACATTTTCAATGTAAAATAGTTTCATTGAGAAGAATTAATCATTTAAATATGATGTTAGAGATGGTTTGAAATATATGGTTGTTGCATAGAAGTATTCGATGTACTAAAGAAAAATGTTGTGTATTCAAAATTGGATATTACACTTCCATTTACAAGTTACCCGACTTGTTTATGTGATTGGGACGATAATTTTCACACATCACCCAAGTGCACAAATGTATTATTATTTGCTTGATGGATGAAACCCCACACGGGTATTGGGATGATATTGGATACACACTAATCCCAATGTTAAATTATCTGTCAATCGATGGATTGACAGTCTGTGATGAGCGTCAGTTCTTTACTTTTATGCTCACACAGTTATAAATTCCACTTTGGTCGTCATTTGGATGTTTGATAATTATTTATCATGATTGTTGATTCCATACAAAATATATGGTTGTTGGTTGAGTCACATTCCAATAAAGAATATTCTAGAAAAAGAATATTTTAGAAAATATATTTTTGAAAAGAATATTTTAGAAAAAGAATATATTTTGAGAAAATATATTTTGATTGAAATAAACTAGTTATAAATTAGAATAAATCATAAATTTATATTTAATGAGTTTTCCAATTTGTTAAGATTTAATTGAAGTTAAATTGAATTAAATAAATTGGATTTTGGGTTGTCATGAATAGCGTCTTGAATAACACTGTTCTTAAACCCCATATGATAAGAATAATCTTTTAATTTAGATTATTAAAATTTTCATTTAGTAATTGAAATAAGATGAAGTGTGAGTCGGGTTTATTGTGAACTGTGTTTCTAAGCGACATTTGTTCTTTAACCCAACTGACAGCGAAAGTATGATTTGGAATTTATAAATCTTTTATTAAGATTTAAATGGAAATTTTCCAAAAGTAAAGTTTTCCAATTTAATACATTAAATTGGAATTGAATGGAATTCGAGTTGATAATAACCACGATAAGCTTCTGTAAAAGAAGACCGATACTACATATGGAATTTAAGAGGCTTTGCCGTTATTCCATTCATATTATTGGTCAGATACAGAAATTTATAACGATTATATATTAATTTGATTTATGTGAAGATTCCATATTTTATGGAAGATGATTTTGGGTTTATCGTGAACTATGTTTTAAATGACATTAGTTCTTTAACCCAGTTAAAGATAAGGTTTATTTCTTAAATTCAAATAATCTTTGAATAATGATTTGTGTGGTATTTAAAACCAAATTGTGTTTTAAAGAAAGATTTAAGTATGAAGTTAAAGAATTTATCTTTGATAGAATAATTTGAATATTTTATTTAAAGGAATATTCTGAATTGGAATGAGGCGTTGGATGTGTTTCATAGTACTTGATTTTTAATTATAAAAATACGACAGTTATTCGGAAAGACCGGGTTTAACTCATTCCGAATAATTACTACGACGATGAAGAGTCGAAGATGAAGACGGTGGTTGAAGACCGACGATCTTCACATCGAATGGATGTGTTGTTATAGAGACCCTGATGGGAGTAGCTACCTTGAAGGGGCTTCAGTGGTGGCTGTCTGGACTATGGTTGATTGTTCGGATTTGGTTTTCGCTCATACCCAGAGCATAAGCTAATAAATGGTGCTTGTCTGACATTGGATTTCGTTCCATGTGAATTAAAATTGATTTCTGTTAATGTATGTCTGTTTGGTGGTAAAGGATTTATCCTCTACTTAACACCCTGGTATATATTAATGGTGATTGATCGCATGGCGTGAATTTTCAATGTGGCACGCCAAGATGCATATGATCAAGGCTTTTGTTGAAAAGCAGGGCCTTGTGGGATGATCAAAGCATAGCCTATTACGACATAGCTTTGGGTATATCGTGACTTCGCGAGCCTCACACCCCGGTATGAGTCAAAAACGGGATATGGACCGTAGGGAGTGCGCACGTTTCTTTCTAGCTATTGGTGGTGTCAGTGCTTTAACACGGCCTGACATTTTACTTATGTGGATGATGGATTTTGAGGCGCCTCGGATTTTTATAGGCCGATAGTGGTCATATTATAGGTTCAAAGGAACCGGGAAACGTGTGTTCAGGCATAACTAATCCACTGCCGATATGCGGGGACCGGCCCTACCGCATCCGAGGTTTGCCCATAGGTGTGATCCTGAGGCATTTGCTAGAGTGTTTCGAGGCGGAGAGGAGCTTGCCCCTAGCCTCGACTCATGATGGAAATCCAATTTCCAATACGACCTTGCGGTTTTGATTGTAGAACTAGTATCGCGACATAGCAGGATGGGGTACTATGCCGTCTATGATTGATACATTATGATTGAAATTGTTTATTATATATATACCCATATATATACACACTAATACTAAATCCGTTTTATCGTATCAAGCATCTTTTGACCATTATAAGGTAAAACCCTATCCTCCGGTTTGCGTTGCATTGTGTGATGGGACTTGGGTCTTATAATGGTTTCATTTTTCTAAAAAGCATTGCGCTGTTTAACGTTTCACTTTATTTTATGCACTGGCAATCCAATGGAGTAAACCCGTTCCGCGTTAGCGGCGTGGTCCTGTGATTAGCCTTATTAGATAAGTTTTGTTAAGATTTCTCATACCAGTCCGATGACTGACCTGTAGTTTGTTTCACTAGCAAACTCGGGTGCCCATATTTTCCACATGGGCAGTCGAGTAGCTTTTTGCAGATATATTTACAGGATCCTGGTTTACTGCTGAAGCAGTATTCGGAAAGCTCTGTATCCGTGTATTCCTTTCAGTTGTATATTTGTATTATTTTTCCGCTGCTATTTAAATGTAATTTAAACTATGATATTATTGTATTTCCAATATATATCATAAGTTCATACTCTGTTATATTCTTGTACTCTGATGTAATTGTTGTTATCAGCAATAAAATGTTCTTCAGTTTGTGTTCTAAAGTGTGTTGTTCTGAAGGCAATCCAGCCTTTCCTTTACGGGAAGTTTGGGTCGTCACAGTATATTTTCATACAACGCCTATATATACAATTTCATATGACGCTTTTATATATTCATTCAACGCATATATAATTTCACACAACCCATATATAAGTCAAAAATAATATTATTAGCGAACTAATAATATTTCCATCATATGACAATTTTATATATTCCATATATACGCTAAAAATGATAATTTTAGCGAACTAATATTTATTTCAAGGTGTGACTATTTTATATACTCATATATGTGTTAAAAATGTTATTTTTAACAAACTCTTCGTTTCAACGTATGACTATTTTTATTACTTCACATACATGATAAAAATGTTATTTTTATCGTTCAAAGAATTTAGTCGACACATGAGTATTTTATTTCCTTCACACATACGATAAAAATGTGAATTTTATCGTTCAAACAATTTATTCAACATATAAATGTTTTATTTTCTTCATATATACGATAAAAATGTGAATTTTATCGTCTAAACAATTTATTCAACATATGAATGTTTTATTCAATTCATATACACAATCACAATCAATTTGCACAACACAATCAAACAAACAAGTCGTCCATGGTCTGTGGACGACGGGGAACAAATCATATATGTAGTTATGAATAAATAACTATACAGAAATAATTTTAGTGAAAAGTTCTCAACGTGGGTTCCACTCCGCCATTCTTTGATTGTCGATCTATGTTTCATACCTACGTTAAAAATCATATTTTTAACCATTCAATAATTATTTCTTTGTATGACTATTTTATAAATAACATACATAAGCTAAAAATCATATTTTTATCTTTCTAAAAATATTTTCATACATACGATAAAAATTCTATTTTTATCTAACCAGAAATATTTCCTATTCACAATAAAAATTATATTTTTATACAACTAAAAATATATTCTTTTATATGACAAAAATCATATTTTTATGCATATACTATATATATACAAATCACATTTTTCTTTGCTACTTCATATGTAAAAATTACATTTTTTCTTCGCTACTTCATATGAAAAAATTACATATTTTTCTTCACTACTTCATATGAAAAAATTACATATTTTCTTCGCTACTTCATATGAAAAAAAAATCACATTTTTAATCTAATGTAATACATGTAAAGATCACATCTTTATTTACAAAAAAAAAAAAGATCACATTTTTATATCGTTGCATGTATAAAAATCGAATTTTTATTCCAATGCTATATGTATAAAAATCAAATTTTTATTCCTATGTTATCTACATAAAAATCATGTTTTTATCTCACCATATATATATATATATATATATAACTGATTTTTTTTAAACTAATTACTTTAAATAAAAATAAATAAATAAAAACTCACTTTTCAATCGGAGGAGGGGGTGTTGTATTGGAGCAGCCATGTTCAGAGCGGTTTCAGGCGGTGGGTCGCGGTCTCGAGATGGAGGAGGAGAAGATAGTGGACAAGCGAAGGAAGGAGGCGGTAGCGGTTTTATGGTTTGGTGTTTGGGGGTTTTCAAAGGAGAGAAGAGCTAGGGCGGAGGGAGGAGGAGGTAAAGCGGAGAGGGGAGCATCAACGATGGCCGGCGGCCTAGGGGAGAAAGCATGAAGCGTCTTGCTCTGAATAAGGAGCGCAATCGATTCTATTTTTTTATTTCTCTTTTTTCTTCTTCTGTCAAACGAGGGGGGGTGAATAAAAAGGGTTTGACTTTTCTATTTTATTTATTTATTTTATTTCAAAAAGCCTGGTTTTTCTTTCGAACCCCAAATCGAACCCACCGACTGTCGTTCCTAGCTAATTACCCCCACTTCGAACACAATGGGATATGTTTCGAAAGCCAATTCGACTATTTCATTTAGTTTTTATCAAATTTAAAATATAAAATAATATAACGTTCAAATTTGATTTTATCGTACATTTTAATTTATCGGGGCCATATACAGACTCCAAAAATTCCAGAAAATTAAATCTGGTTATGTTTTGACGATACGGTCCTAACAAAACTAATTTCGTCAAATTTGGAGACCGTTTGAAAAATGGTCATTTTCTGATCGATCCAAATTGACTGAAACTAACAAAACACATTTCTTTTGCCACACTCACATATTAATCCCAAAAATTAGGAATTTTGTAATTTAGCAATAATTTGACATCCCGGAACCAACAAAAGTAGTTTCGTCGAAAACGGAGTTCGTTTGCAAAATCACTATTTTTAAGGGCTAAATTTCCTTAGCGACTATTCTGAATTTTCAACTAGGCGTAACTTTTAATTCCCGCTATGAAATTTCAATTTTTCGGATTCGTTGGAAAGATATTTTCGAATAGATTCTAATATTTTTAGTTTCGCTAAAATCCAGTTTATTTTGAATCCTGTACATTCATTTGAAATTTGAAATAGAATTTTCGAACTACCGCGCCATTTTCAATTTCTTTTATAATTTAAAATAAATAATTATATTCTAACGCCGATTTAAATAAATATATACGTTCTAATTCTATTCAAAATAAATTTCTCGTCGTTATTATTTAAAATAAATCATTTTAAATAATCAAAATTCATCAAAATTGCCAAAATAAATTTTTTAAATTGGCTCAGATTTTCTGGGTTATCACAGTATATTCAGGCCATTATATATATAATATATATTATATATATTTCGTCGATTTCTATTTAAAACGTATTTTATAACTCGTTTGACATTCGTTTTCAAAACGATTTCAACTTCATATTCAATTTCAAATCAAAATTGAATATTCCATATCATCTATATATAAATGATTGTATTTTCAAAACATTAGATTTTGAAATCAATTCCTTTTCGATATTCATTGTAGAAATGAATAAAATCAATATAAATATCATTCACGTCAAAATGGCGTCAATCTAATCAACACGGCTTTATATATTTAAATATATTCGTGTCCATCCCAAATCAGATATCAAAATCAGATTTTGATCTTTTACTGAATATTATTTTAAAATATTCATTGTTTTAAAATATTCGTTATTTAAAATATTCACTCTTTCTAAACTGGAATCAGACATAGTCAATTACCATATAATGTCATTATATGGATTTCATACAACACATGTGTACAACAACAATCAAATGCATTCAACCATCATCCAGAGTGCATTCTACACTGCATAAGCATCAAATATAAATATTCAACGCTTACACAGCCTGTCAATCAATCGATCGACATACAACTAATTATTGGGACTAGTGTATGTCGTATATCACCCCAATACCCGTGTGGGGTTTCAATCAACAAATAATGAATTTTATTTGTGCAGTTGGGCAATGTGTAAAATTTATCGTCCCATCAATATCAGTCAAATGTGTGTACATAATCAAACCGTCCGATTTGTTTATGAATATTTATTTTATTCATATACACATTAAAAATTATATTTTTAACTATAAAATATTTTACTCCATTCCACATCACACAATCAAACAAACAAACAAGTCGTCCATGGTCTGTGGATGACGGGTGTCGGGTGCTGCTAAGCACCGTCTGCATCCTAGTATATATTTTAGCTAGAAATAAAATTAAAGTGAGAAGTTCTCACCTTTGGGTTCCACTCCGCCAATTTGATTGTCGATCTATGCAGTATACCTATGTTAAAAATTATATTTTTAACAAATCAATACTTATTTCTTTGTATGATTATTTTATAAATAACATACATAGGCTAAAAATTATATTTTTACCTTTCTAAAAATAATTTCATATTTTTATAACAACGCTACATAGATGAAAATCACAATTTTATGCTGCTACTATATAGATAAAAATCAAATCTTTACTTCGCTAACTAGATAATAAAAATCATATTTTTATTATCTTTATAATATAAAAATCAAAATTTTACTTTGCTACATAAATAAAGATCAAATTTTTACTACCTATATAATATAAAAATCATATTTTTATTATCTATATAATATAAAAATCATATTTTTATGACATTAAAAATCTAATCTATTTAACTCTACATACATGACAAAATCCAACCTTTAATCCGTTACTTCATAATATAAAAAAAACGATCTTTATCTCGTCTTTACTAAGTTAAAAATATTATCTTTACTAAGTTAAAAATATTATCTTTCATAAGTTAAAAATTTAATCTCTCTTAAGTTTTTAAAAAAAATTATAAACTTTCTTTATATTAAAAATGTAATCTTTATATTAATAAAATTAAACTTTTCCTACATACAAATAATCAGTTTTTATTTCATTGCATATAAAAAAAGTATATTTAGAAACTTACCTTCTTCTTTGCAAAAAAAAAAAAAAAAAAAAATCGATCTTTGATGGAGTGGTTGTTCGGGATGGTCGGAGGGGTGCTCGCTGGTCGTGGGGGGGCTGAAGGGCGCGTAGGTTGATGGGGTGTTACTCGACAGTCGGCGGTGGGCCAAGGGAGGGGCGGTGCTTGCGGATTCAGGGGTGGTACGGGTTTTCGGTGGGGTGCCTCGATTTGGCATTGGGGAGGAGGAGTTGATCGATGGACGGGGGATGGTGGCGCGGTGAGCTGGAGGGGGTGGCGCGACGCGTTGTGGAGCGGTGGTCGACTGGCTTTGGCCATTTTTTTATTTGATTTCGGGAGAAAGGGGTTTTGAATGAGAATGAAAAGGGGAGGGGGTATTTGCAAATGAAATTATATTTTATTATTATATATTTTTCTCTCTTCAAAAATGTTGAATTTCATTCGACCTCCAAATCAATTTCAACGACTGTCGCCCCTAGCTAATAACTCCCATTTCGAAAACAATGGGATATGTCCCGTAAGCCAATTCGACTGTTACATTCAGTTTCTATATAGATTAAAATATAAATCTATATATATTCAATTCAAACGTACATTTCAATTTAACGGAGCCACATACTGACTCTGAAAATTCCAGAAAAATTATTTCTAGCTTCGTAATGACGATACGGTTCTAACAAAACTAATTTCGTCAAATTTGGAGACCATTTCAAAAATAGTCATTTTCTGGTCGATCCAAATTGACTGATATGAATTTTGGAATCTAGCAATAACTTGACATCCCGGATCCAACAAATGTGGTTCCATCGAAAATGCAGGTTGTTTGCAAAATTTCAATTTTTAAGGGCTATATTTTCCATAGCGACTATTCTGAATTTTCATCTGGCATAACTTTTTATTCCCGCTATGAAATTTCAATTTTTCAGATTCATTGGGAAGATATTCTCAAATTGATTCTAATATTTTTGGTTTCGGTAAAATCCGGTTTATTTTGAATCCTGTACATTCTTTTGAAATTTGAAATTGAATTTTCAAACTACCGCGCCATTTTCAATTCCTTTTATAATTCAAAATAAATATTTATATTCTAACAGCCAAGCAGCTAGCAAATCAGCTCATAAAATCATCCAAACCCAATAAATTAGTAAACATGTACCTATTTGTCTGGCATACAATTTTATTCCTCTGCTCTAGCCTCCTTGCTATGACCTGTTTAATATATATGCACGTATATGCATGCAATTCCAAACAATTTTCAATACAGTTCAATATTTGACTAGATTTGGCTAAATGGTTAAAAATATCCAACCAATAATTAAACAACACAACCATCAATCAATTAGTAATTATCGTTTCAAATTCATAATTTTGATATACATACAGAAAATCATGTTTTTGATGCCAATCCACAACAATAAACCCTATCTAGTTTTGGTACTCACACCAATCAATTGGAATCATATAGATATCCCACTTTCGAAACTCGAACACAAATACTGATAATGCTGCAGCATTACCAGAATCATCCCCGGGCGACTAGAGTGTGATTCTATATCTAACCAGTGTATTAAAACTTCGAATGTACGTGTGCAAGGCGTATATGCAAAATCTTTATATATTGGATTGTCAAAATTCAATACAAATAATTATTCAAATACACATCATAAGGTTCAAATTTTCAAAACAAAAATTGTTTTCATTCTAAAAATATACTCTTCACACTCGTTCAAGAATATTACTGATCCTATCTCTAACGATTAATTATTATTGGATATTACTAATCCAATCTCTGATGAATTCTTTCGTATGGTTCTAATGTGTCTTGTTCTCGAGCTCTGTAAACCAGAGCTCTGATACCACCTGAAACGACCCGAACTTCCCCATGAAGGAAAGCACGGATTGAGTTGAGAACACGATAAATCAGAACACAAACAAAAGAACATTTCATTGCTTATTATGACAATTCCATCAGAATACAAGAATATACAGAGTATGAATAAATATTATACATTAGAAAAATATCAGAGATTACAATACATTACATAGCAGCGGAAAATAATACAACACAACTGAAGGAGATACACGGATATAGAGCTCTCCGAATTTTATTCTAGCTGTAAACCAGGATCCTGTGAATATAAATCTGCAAAACCAAAGCTACTAGTTGCCCGTGTGAAAAATAAGGGCACCTAGAGTTTAGGTTAAAACAATAAACTCCAGGACAGTCATGTGACTGGTGTGAGAACTAAAACAGTTATTAATCTTTATTTTTAAAGTTAGGTAAATCAAGGGACCACGCCTTATAACACGGAACGGGTTTCCTCCCAAGAATACCAGTGCATAAGGCAAATAGCGCAATGCTAAATAAAGAACAATGAAGCTATTATAAGACCCAGGCCCCATCACACAATGCAACGCAAGCCGAACGATACAATTTTACCTTATAATAGCCAAATAATGCTTGATACGCAAAATTTAATCTTTTATTATTACTATAAGTGTATAGTGTCAAAACAATTTCAATCGTAAGTATCAATCATAGACGACATGAGAGCCCCATCCCACTATGTCGCCATATATAGGATTATAACTAAAACCGAAATGTCGTATTGGAAATTGGATTTCCGTCATGAGTCGAGGCAAGGGGCAAGCTCCTCACCGACTTCAAGATACTCTAGCAAATGCCTCAGGATTCCCCGCAAATAACCCTTAGATTCGGCTGGGTCGGTCCTCCCTTACGTTCGAGGATTAGTTATTCCTGAACACACGTTTCCCGGTCCTATCGGACCTATTCATCGGCTACCAAGAGACCGATATATCTGAGGCGTCTCGCATTCCAACATCCACAAAGGTATAATAATCAACGATGTCAGGGCTAGTACAACGCTGACACCACCAATAACTAGAAAGAAACGTCGTGTTCTCCGAGCGGTCCTTATCCCATTTTTAACTGACACCAAGATGTGAGGCTCGCGAATTAACGCTATACACAAAGTTACACTGTATTTAAGCCGTGCTTTGATCATCAACCACAAGACTCTGCTTTTCAACTAAAGCCTTGATAATTTGTATCTCAGCATGCCACACAGGCAATTCATGCCATGCGATTGATATCTATCGATATAACCTCTGAGCTCGTACGTCTCAGAGACGGGCGTTAAGCAGGAGAATAAATTCTCTGCCACCAAAGAGATATATATTTAATAGAAGTCAATCAACACAGAATAAAATCCAATGTCAGACACACAATCCATTTACAAGTTCGTTTTGGGTCTGAACGAAACCGGAGGCACCTTATTCCTGTAACAACCCGAAAATCTGGGCCAGTTTAAAATTTTTGTTTTGGCAATTTTAGCGAATTTTGATTATTTAAAATGAATTATTTTAAAAAATATCGACGAGAAGTTTATTTTGAATTGAATTTGAACGTATATATTTATATACGTCGTCGTTTGAATATAAATATTTTATTATAATTATAAAAGGAATTGAAAATGGCTCGGTAGTTCGATAATTCGATTTCAAACTTCAATTGAATGTACCGGGTGCAAAACAATACGGATTTTAGTGAAACTAAAAATAATGGAATCTAATTGTGACTATCTTTCCAACGAATCCGAAAAATTGAAATTTCATAGCGGGAATCAAAAGATATGTCCAGTTGAAAATTCTGAATAGTCGCTATGAAATTCAGGCCCTTAAAAATAGACATTTTGCAAACGACCTCGGATTTCGACGAAACCACTTTTGTTGGGTCCGTGATGAAAAATTATTGCTAGATTCCAAATTTCATAATTTTTCGAATCAATATGTGAGCGTGGCAAAGGAAAACGCGTTTGACCAGTTTTAGTTGATTTTAATCGACTGGAAAATGACCATTTTTCAAATGGTCTCAGAATTCGACGAAACTAGTTTTGTTAGGACCGTATCGTCAATACGAAGCTAGAAAATATTTTTCTGGAATTTTTAGAGTTCGAATGTGACCCCGGTAAATTGAAATGCGCGTTCAAAATCAATATATAGAGTAATATGTTGATTTTAACGGAAACTGATCGAAACGGTCGAATCAGCCGACGATACATATCACATTGTGTTCGGAATGGGGGTAATTAGCTATGGACGACAGGCGGTGGGCCTCGTTTAGAGGTCAAACGAAAAAGTCAACTTTTTGAAATTAAATAATTAAAATAATTAAAAATAATAATAAATCCCCCTTCCTCTCCTTACTTCCTCTCTGCCCCCCCTTCCGTTCAATTCATTTCAAAAAAAAAGAGAAACCGCAGCCCCCCCATCGATCGCCGCAGCCACTCTTCCCCCCCCCCCACCCCCCACCTCGCGCCAGGCCGCGCCGCCCCTATCGCACCCCCTCTACTCTTCTCCTTCTCTTCCTCTCCTCCAGCCAAGACCCGCGACCCCCAATCCAAGCCCGCCGCACCCCCTCCCTCCTGAAACCCTAGCCGCCCTCTCCTCGACCCTACGCCGCAACCACATTGTGACGGCCCGCCCCGCACCAACCGACGTTTACTCCACTTGTGCGCTGTACACATGTCCAATTGGCATGGGACGGTCGCCAAAGAAGAGAAAGAAAGAAGAGGAACCAAATAAAGAACCTGTAATATGTCTCACAGCGCATGGAATAAAATATAATAGCCAACATATACTTGACATAAAACAGATGAGACAGTGCATAAGCTGAAAACTTGAACTAACATCATCAGAGTAGCGGAAATATCAAATACAGCTTATTACAACTTCAAAATACTGTCTCTAAGATAAGCAAAATAGGTATGCTACTAATGCCCAAAGTAGATACCGATCACGACACAGGGAGAATAACTATATATCATACGTGGAGCCTCCTGCTCGTCTTCAGTCCATCTACCAAGCGCACCACCAGCTATCCCTGTCTCTAGTCTGCTCGTGTGAGCACCCAGAGTAATAAGAAGAAACATAAAACTCTGGGTCAGACATCAGTCTGGTATGAGTGGTAGCAAGCATAAACAGAATAATAACAGGTATACTAAGTCATACCTGAACCTGGACCTGCAACCAAAGAGTTAGTACTACACGGTACAACACTCTATGATGTCACAAACACATAATATAAGTATACGGGGGTGGGGATGTGTGTGTCAAACAATCAAGCATAGCAACCATCCTCGCATCTCTCACTCAGTGCGTAAAGCATACGACATCCACTTCTTCGATCACTAGAGCACTTTACTCAAACGACAGAACTCGACTTTGTACGACTATGTACATTCCTACTACCACCAACGCCATACCTATGGGATCACGCCCAACGTTTCCATGACCCCACTCCATTGGTAGGTAGCTCCCTAGTCGCACCATATCCAAAGCCCGAGTTTGTCTCTCTACCTCCAACACCTAGTGATCCAAAGTCATAGACATCGACAACTCCTTAGCACACGTCCCGCAGCAAAGCCCAATCACGAAGTGAACTCATTGGTTCCCGTCTGGATCCTGAGCTCGAACTTCCACTTGAACTACCTTTGCATTTCGGGTTATGGATCTCCATTGGATCGGTTCGGATTCCTTCCATCATCATTGGGATCGTGGTCTCCATCACCTCGGTTCGTGACTGCTACCTCGGGTCGGATCGGAGTGCACCATCGATTCGTGGCTTCCAGTTCCATCTGGATCGGATCGGGGTCCTTCATGGTACACTGGATCGGTTCGTGGCTTCCAGTCCCACCTGGATCGGATCGGGTTCTCCACCACGCCGCGGCTCGGGTCACGCCTCTTGGTCATAGCTCCAAGCCCTTCGCCCTCCTTCAAGTCTCCGGTTCGTTGTCCTCAAGGTGATCAGATCGGATCGTGTCGCTATCACTCCAGGCGGGTCGGGTCGGAGTCTTCAATCACCAAGCCTTGGATCACGACTTCTCGGATCGGTTCGGATCCTTCAGCTCGTGGCGTAGCTTACTTCGCTATAACGATCCGGTTCGGTTCGTGGTGAAGAGAAATGGGCGGTTCGGATCGGGTAGGGGGCGATCCGATCCGATTTCCTGCACTAATTCCTGCAACTTTCCAGCAAGTGTTTATACGCCTCTCGACGGCGTTTTCGACCATTCTAACTATTGAAACCAATCATAAAGCATACCAAAGAGTCATAGCAACGCATACAAGTGACCTCAAACACCAAAACAACAATATGACATGGTAAAATGGATCAAACATGCCTAAAGCCCCATGTTTTCCCTTAAGCATATGTGAGCATAACTAATGGTATGATTAGCAAAACTTAACCAAATTAACCCAAACTCATATCAGAGGTCTAAAACATTATTTAAGATTTTATAAACGTTTTTCCAGAATTTATTCTCGTTTAAAAACGCTAATTAGCACTAATCATCCCGAATAACCATAATTAGTGCAAAAAGCAAGCTAATCACTCACCTTAGCCACAAAACAAACTAAGATCTGAAATAATTCTCTGATTTGATGCGAATCCCAATGCTAACAGCAGCTCCAAGGTTGATTAGGTGAAGATCTTCTTTGATTAGGGGTTGCTAAGCCAAATCCTTGACCAAGAGATGATTTGGAGGTGCTCTAGAGGTTGGAGGCCATTTTTAGGGATCCTTGGTGATAAGTGGAGGCTAGAAAACTGAAATGGAATGATTCTCCATCTCATTTCAGGCCTCCCATAACCCTAATCCCGAAATGGGTTATGGGCCTACTCACTAATCACCCGATTTGGCCCGGTTAAGCAGTTTTTCACCCTCCAAACCTTGTTTCAGCCATATCTCCCAAACGGTAAGTCCGTTTGGCTATTATGACCACTCTACGGAAAGAGAAACCATCAAACGAATCTAATGGAAGTGGTTTCAGGTCAAAATTCCTTCCCTATCAAAAGTTATGGCCGAAACAGTACTAACTAGGGACAAAATGGTCATTTAAAAATCGACAAAAATCATGAACAGGGGAAATGGCTTTAATAAATGTTTCCCAAAATTACATGACCATACAACTTCACACGGGAAAGAAATAAACATTCTACAATCCTATGATGTGTAGAACACGGGTCGTTACACTCTTCCCCCCTTAAGAAATTTCGCCCCCGAAATTCCCTAATCAAAACACACACAAGGGTCCCGCATGCCTATCAATCATAAAACAACCATCAAACATGCAAAACAAGCAAAACAAGTCTATCCTAGCATGCGGAATAACTAAATCGCAAAGTAAATCTTACCAGGCAAAGAGTTCTGGATAAGCCTTTCTAATGCTCTCCTCTGTCTCCCAAGCACAATCATTTTCGTCCTCGCCCCACTGAACTTTGACTAGCTTCACCGACTTTCTTCGAAGTTGCTTCGTATCATGCCCCACAATACGAATCGGCTTGCGGTTCTCAACCGCCTCAGGTTCTACTTCGAAGTCCTCTAACTGATCAGGTGAAATAATCACATTTGAGTCGTGAACGAACTTCCTTAGTTGGGAAACATGAAACACATTGTGAACTCCTGCCATTTTCTCTGGTAAGCCAACTCTATACGCCAAATTCCCAACTTCCTCGAGAACTTGGAAAGGACCCACAAATCTTGGTGCCAACTTGCCTCTCCTGCCAAATCGTATCACGCTTTTCAACGGAGAGATCTTGACAAACACCAAGTCACCAACGGAGAATTTCAAGTCTCTTCTCCTCTTATCAGCATAGCTTTTCTGCCTATCCTGAGCAGCTTTCATTCGTTGCCGAATGATCTTGATCTTATCGGAAGTTTCTCTCACCACATCTGGTCCAAGCACAAACTTCTCGCCAGTCTCTATCCAACATGATGGTGAATTGCACGGTCTTCCGTACAAAGCTTCATATGGAGCCATACCGATACTGGATTGGTAGCTATTATTATATGCAAACTCCACTAGATGCAAATGGTCATCCCATGCTCCACCGAAATCCAATATACAAGCCCTCAAGAGATCTTCCAATATCCGATTCACCCTCTCCGTCTGACCGTCGGTCTGAGGATGATATGCGGTACTGAGATGTAATTCTGATCCTAAAGCCTCTTGTAAGCTCTTCCAAATCCACTAGTAAACAACGGATCTCGGTCACTCACAATGCCTTTGGGTACTCCATGAAATCTCACTACCCACTTCATATATAGTTCTGCTAACTTAGCTGCAGTTCTGTTCGACTTAACTGGTATAAATCTTGCACTCTTGGTCAGTCGATCCACAATTACCCAAATGCTATCATGTCCCGATCTAGTCCTCGGTAAACCATCGATGAAATCCATCGAAACTTGTTCCCATTTCCATTCGGGAATTTCTAATGGTTGCATCAACCCACTAGGCTTCTTTTGCTCGGCTTTAACTAGCTGGCAATTCATGCATTTGGATATAAATTTCCCAACGTCTCTTTTCATCCCTTCCCAGTAGTAAGTCTGTCTCATGTCTCGATACATCTTATTACCACCGGGATGTATAGTCAGTTTTGAGTGATGACATTCTCTAAGCACTTCATCTCTCAAACCATTCACGTTGGGCACCACTAATCTTCCATTCTTCCGAAGCCATCCATCTCGATCAAGCCCATACTTGTCCATCTCCCCATCGACATTCATTTCCAACTTGGAGATGACTTCCAATAAATTAGGGTCGTTCCTTTGACTGGAACCAATCCTCTCAATCAAAGTGGGTCTGATCGTCAAGCTAGATAGCATAACTGGATCCAATTCGCACCTTGGTCTGAAATCAAACCCCGCGATATACTCCAGCTGCTTCCATTCAATAAACATTGCCCCTAAGCTGACATGTCTCCTACTCAAGGCATCGGCTACCGCATTACCCTTCCCAGGTGTATACGCGATATCAAAATCATATGAAGCCAAGAACTCTAACCATCTCTGCTGACGGAGATTCAGATCTTTCTGAGAGAAGAGATACTTTAACGATTTATGATCGGTAAACAGCTCAAATCTTTCTCCCAAGAGGTAATGTCTCCACATCTTCAGCGCAAATACAATCGCTGCCAATTCCAAATCATGGGTAGGATACTTCTTCTCATGCGGCTTTAGCTGTCGACTAGCATAAGCTACAACCCTACCTCCTTGCATCAATACCGCACCCAGTCCGGTACCACAAGCATCCGTGTATACCGTCATCTCTTCATTTCCCTTAGGAATGACCAACACTGGCGCACGCGTCAACTTTTCCTTTAGACTCTTGAATGCATTTTCACACCCTCCGTCCCAAACGAAGGCTTGATTCTTCTTAGTCAACTGAGTCAACGGTGCCGCTGTCTTGGAGAAGTCTTTGATAAACTTACGATAATATCCAGCTAACCCCAAGAAACTTCTTACGTCTGTTGCATTCTTGGGCGTAGACCAATCTTGTACCGTAGCCACCTTTGCAGGATCCATGGAAATACCATTCTCTGAAACAACATGGCCCAAGAACCTCACTTCCCTCCTCCAGAAGTGACACTTAGAAAATTTCGCTTTCAGTTGGTGTCTTCTCAACACCTCCAACACAATTCTCAAATGTTCCTTGTGTTCCTCTTCTGTCCTCGAGTAAACAAGGATATTGTCTACGAACACAAGAACAAACCTATTCAGTTGGTCTCTGAATACTCTATTCATGAGATCCACGAAGTATGCTGGTGCATTGGTCAACCCGAATGGCATGACAACCCACTCATAAAACCCAGACGGCGTCCTAAATGCCGTTTTAGCTATACTATCAGCTGCTACACGGAGCTGATGAAATCCTGTCGCGAGGTCCAACTGGGAGAACACTCTCGCTCCTTCCAGTTGATCAAACAAATCATCTATCCGTGGTAGAGGATACTTATTCTTCCTCGTCACCTTATTTAACTCGCGATAGTCCACACACAATCGAAGGGAACCATCTGCCTTAGTAGCAAACACAACTGGTGCTCCCCACTCGGAAACACTTCTTCTAATAAATCCCTTCTTCATAAGGTCGCTAACTTGCACCTCGAGCTCTCGCTGTTCTCGTGGTGCCATACGACGAAGTGGCATCACTATAGGTCTGGCATCTTTCACTAAATCAATACGAAACTCAATCTCTCGGTGTGGTGGAAGTCCGGTCACTTCCTCGAAGATGTCCGGGTACTGACCAACCACGGGCAAACCTGATAACTCATCATGCGGAATGTCGAGGGAATTTACAAAACTAGCCATTACCCCATCACAGGGTAGATTACCAAACACTACCCTCCGCCCATCATCCGCCCTAACTGTCACCAAAAAGCCCTCACAGTCTACCACCACCCCGTATCTTTGGAGCCAATCGACTCCCAAAATAATGCCATACCCAGTAAAGCCCAAAACAAAGCAATCACAAACAAACATACATCCATGACTCGATAAGACCACATTACGACAGATCATACTGAGGTTTGTTGAACCACCAATCGGGTTCGTCACAGCTAATGGTCTATCGACTAACTCGGGTTCCAATCCCAACCTATCTACCAGGTCACTAGATATGAAGGAATGGGAAGCCCCGGTATCGAAAAAAACTCTAACAGGAAGATCATAAATGGAAAGCATACCTTGAATGACGACTCCCTTTCCTTTCTCCGCCGCAGTTGGGGCATTCGACAAAGAAGGAACAGCATTGATGGCATATGCTTTCACAATCTGATTCTCCTTCAGAGGTTGCGGGCACTTATCCTTAAAATGTCCCTCCTGACCACAGTTAAAGCACTTCTTTCCCACTGTCTTGGCCCTACATTCCCTTGCATAATGGCCCTTCTTTCCACATTTGAAGCACTCGACTTCCTTCCTGCTTTTCTTCCTACCATCCTTAGCTTGGTTCTGCTTCCTCTTATTCTGAGAGTTATTCTTGCCTCCACCGCTTGCTTGCGGCTTTGGCTCTTCAGCAGATGCAGCAACAACCCCAGTCTTCGGCTTAGGGTAAAGACTTTCTGACCTCAAAGCTTTTCCCACGATCGACTCAAACGTCTCATCGATGTGATTAATCAGCCTCTCCCCTAAGTATTCATCCAAACCAGTGATGAACTTCTCATTTTTCTTTTCGGGAGTATCGATTAGAGATAACCCATACTTCGACAAAGTGTCGAACTCAGCAACATAATCCGATACTGCCCTCCCATTTTGCTTAAGCTCCAAGAACTTCCTAAACAATTCCGATTTCTGGGCAGCTGGGATATACTTGTCGCTAAAGCGAGCTTTAAACTGATCCCAAGTAACTTGATCCTCTGGTGTGGCTGCCCTAATAGCATTCCACCAATTCGTCGCTCGTCCTTGCAGCTGACGAGACGCTAGCCTTCTCTTCATCGCATCCTCGATACCCAAGTCATCGAAGATTCGATCACAGCTATCCAACCAATCCGGAACATCCGTGGCCGACTCTGTTCCGTGAAACGGCTTTCCACCAAGATTAGTGTAATCCTTGCTCAGCTTGGCGAAATCGGCCCTAGGCGCTTGCACCGCTGCACCTCCAGCATTGGCAACATTAGGAGCCTCCCTCTGAATATCCACAAGCATCTCTCTCATGAGGTTGGTAAACATAGCCCTCATGTCAGGGGGATTCCCATTATTGGCCCCTCTGCCAGCACCTCTTCCTCGGCTCATCGTCAAATCTGTTAAAGAGAAAACGATTAACCATCTCCATAGTGGTGCCAGTGCAGTGCAATGCGACTTCATTCTTAAACATACTAATACTATATATAGATATAGCTTTTGAAAACCAAAATAATCACAAATACGCGCTCTCATATACGTACTATCTCTCCCTAGTGTCTTTCCCTAGGTGAATTACGCAACCTAGAGCTCTGATACCAAGTGTGACGGCCCGCCCCGCACCAACCGACGTTTACTCCACTTGTGCGCTGTACACATGTCCAATTGGCATGGGACGGTCGCCAAAGAAGAGAAAGAAAGAAGAGGAACCAAATAAAGAACCTGTAATATGTCTCACAGCGCATGGAATAAAATATAATAGCCAACATATACTTGACATAAAACAGATGAGACAGTGCATAAGCTGAAAACTTGAACTAACATCATCAGAGTAGCGGAAATATCAAATACAGCTTATTACAACTTCAAAATACTGTCTCTAAGATAAGCAAAATAGGTATGCTACTAATGCCCAAAGTAGATACCGATCACGACACAGGGAGAATAACTATATATCATACGTGGAGCCTCCTGCTCGTCTTCAGTCCATCTACCAAGCGCACCACCAGCTATCCCTGTCTCTAGTCTGCTCGTGTGAGCACCCAGAGTAATAAGAAGAAACATAAAACTCTGGGTCAGACATCAGTCTGGTATGAGTGGTAGCAAGCATAAACAGAATAATAACAGGTATACTAAGTCATACCTGAACCTGGACCTGCAACCAAAGAGTTAGTACTACACGGTACAACACTCTATGATGTCACAAACACATAATATAAGTATACGGGGGTGGGGATGTGTGTGTCAAACAATCAAGCATAGCAACCATCCTCGCATCTCTCACTCAGTGCGTAAAGCATACGACATCCACTTCTTCGATCACTAGAGCACTTTACTCAAACGACAGAACTCGACTTTGTACGACTATGTACATTCCTACTACCACCAACGCCATACCTATGGGATCACGCCCAACGTTTCCATGACCCCACTCCATTGGTAGGTAGCTCCCTAGCCGCAGCATATCCAAAGCCCGAGTTTGTCTCTCTACCTCCAACACCTAGTGATCCAAAGTCATAGACATCGACAACTCCTTAGCACACGTCCCGCAGCAAAGCCCAATCACGAAGTGAACTCATTGGTTCCCGTCTGGATCCTGAGCTCGAACTTCCACTTGAACTACCTTTGCATTTCGGGTTATGGATCTCCATTGGATCGGTTCGGATTCCTTCCATCATCATTGGGATCGTGGTCTCCATCACCTCGGTTCGTGACTGCTACCTCGGGTCGGATCGGAGTGCACCATCGATTCGTGGCTTCCAGTTCCATCTGGATCGGATCGGGGTCCTTCATGGTACACTGGATCGGTTCGTGGCTTCCAGTCCCACCTGGATCGGATCGGGTTCTCCACCACGCCGCGGCTCGGGTCACGCCTCTTGGTCATAGCTCCAAGCCCTTCGCCCTCCTTCAAGTCTCCGGTTCGTTGTCCTCAAGGTGATCATATCGGATCGTGTCGCTATCACTCCAGGCGGGTCGGGTCGGAGTCTTCAATCACCAAGCCTTGGATCACGACTTCTCGGATCGGTTCGGATCCTTCAGCTCGTGGCGTAGCTTACTTCGCTATAACGATCCGGTTCGGTTCGTGGTGAAGAGAAATGGGCGGTTCGGATCGGGTAGGGGGCGATCCGATCCGATTTCCTGCACTAATTCCTGCAACTTTCCAGCAAGTGTTTATACGCCTCTCGACGGCGTTTTCGACCATTCTAACTATTGAAACCAATCATAAAGCATACCAAAGAGTCATAGCAACGCATACAAGTGACCTCAAACACCAAAACAACAATATGACTTGGTAAAATGGATCAAACATGCCTAAAGCCCCATGTTTTCCCTTAAGCATATGTGAGCATAACTAATGGTATGATTAGCAAAACTTAACCAAATTAACCCAAACTCATATCAGAGGTCTAAAACATTATTTAAGATTTTATAAACGTTTTTCCAGAATTTATTCTCGTTTAAAAACGCTAATTAGCACTAATCATCCCGAATAACCATAATTAGTGCAAAAAGCAAGCTAATCACTCACCTTAGCCACAAAACAAACTAAGATCTGAAATAATTCTCTGATTTGATGCGAATCCCAATGCTAACAGCAGCTCCAAGGTTGATTAGGTGAAGATCTTCTTTGATTAGGGGTTGCTAAGCCAAATCCTTGACCAAGAGATGATTTGGAGGTGCTCTAGAGGTTGGAGGCCATTTTTAGGGATCCTTGGTGATAAGTGGAGGCTAGAAAACTGAAATGGAATGATTCTCCATCTCATTTCAGCCCTCCCATAACCCTAATCCCGAAATGGGTTATGGGCCTACTCACTAATCACCCGATTTGGCCCGGTTAAGCAGTTTTTCACCCTCCAAACCTTGTTTCAGCCATATCTCCCAAACGGTAAGTCCGTTTGGCTATTATGACCACTCTACGGAAAGAGAAACCATCAAACGAATCTAATGGAAGTGGTTTCAGGTCAAAATTCCTTCCCTATCAAAAGTTATGGCCGAAACAGTACTAACTAGGGACAAAATGGTCATTTAAAAATCGACAAAAATCATGAACAGGGGAAATGGCTCTAATAAATGTTTCCCAAAATTACATGACCATACAACTTCACACGGGAAAGAAATAAATATTCTACAATCCTATGATGTGTAGAACACGGGTCGTTACACACATCCCCTCTGACCCTCTTACTCCCTCCGTTTCCTCCTTCGGTCCTAGAACGCGCAATGAACCCCTCCTCTCCGTTCGATAACAATGTAAGTTTTAAATTCAAGTTTTATTTATTTTTCTTAAGTTAAAAACTGAATTTTTATTTGAAAGGAAAGTTAAAAACTGAATTTTTATTTGATAGGAATGTTAAAACCTGAATTTTTATATGATAGGAATGTTAAAAATATAATTTTTATACTAGTGGCACATCAAAAATATGACCTTTATATAGTAGAAGATATAAAAATACTATTTTTATGTAAGTAGTGTATTGAAAATACAATTTCTATAAAATAGAAAATAGAATTTTTATCTATATAGTAGCGATGTAAAAATAGAATTTTTATCTATATAGTAGCGATGTAAACATAGAATTTTTATCTATATAGTAGCGATGTAAAAATAGAATTTTTATCTATATAGTAGCGGTGTAAAAGTAGAATTTTTATCTATATAGTAACGATGTAAAAATAGAATTTTTAACTATATAGTAGCGGTGTAAAAATAGAATTTTTATCTATATAGTAGCGGTGTAAAAATAGAATTTTTATCTATATAGTAGCGGTGTAAAAATAGAATTTTTATCTATATAGTAGCGGTGTAAAAATAGAATTTTTATCTATATAGTAGCAATGTAAAAATAGAATTTTTTATCCATATGGAGCAATTATAAAAATATGATTTTTATATACATGGCAATAATATAAAAATGTAATTTTTATATATGTAGTGAATACGGGCAACGAAAGTGACAAAAGGCGAGAACGACGAAGATTTCTACATAGGAAGAGTCGTGGCATTTGGTTTAGCTAGTCGATAATAACTTCTCACTCTAAATTTCTTATTCTAGTTATATATATATACACTAGGATGCAGACGGTGCATAGCAGCACCCGACACCCGTCATCCACAGACCATGGATGGCTTGTTTGTTTGATTGATATGTTGTGAAAATTTGTTTGTGAAGTTGATGTGAAATAGATAATGAAATATATTCATGTGTTGAAATAAATTAATTATCGTTAAAAATATAATTTTTAACGTGAAAGTGAATAAATGAATATTTATAAACAAATCGGCCGATTTGTTTATATGCACTGATTTGACTGATATTGATTGGGATGATAAATTTTACACATCACCCAACTGCACAAATAAAAATCTGTGTTTGTTGATTTGAAACCCCACACGGGTGTTGGGATGATATTTGGCGTACACTAATCCCAATTATTTCATTGTATGTCGATCGATTGGTCGACAGGCTGTGTAAGCGTTGATTATTAATATTTGATGCTTATGCAGTTGTGTTGTGCACTTTGGATGATGGTTGATGGTTTATCATTGCTATTATATACATGAGTTGTATGGAATCCATATAATTAACGTTATATGGTAATTGATTGGGCCTCATTCCAATCGGGGAAAATATTCATGTGTTGACGATGTTCATGTGTTGAAACTATTCAAGTGTTGAGTAAAATATTTTAACAATAAAATTTACATCTTTATCATATTTAAAATTAGAACTACTTCACGGTGGAGTCTGATTTAAAAATCAAACGATAGGTACCATAGTTTTATAAAATATTTTACATAACAAAAATCGTCGTGTGTTGACAGTAATGTGTTGAGATTAGTCGTGTGTTGAAAGAAATATAGATTCATGTGTTGAATAGGAAATATTCATTTGTTGAATAGAATAAAGAAGTTTGTTGAAATATATAAAGTCGTGTTGACTAGAGTTGCGCTATTTTGACGTGAACGATATTTATATCGATTATATTCGTTTTTATAATGAATATAGAAAAGAAGTGATTTCAAAATATAACGTTTTGAAAATATTATCATTTATATAGTAATGATAGGAAATATTCAATTTTGATTTGAAAATGAATATAGTGTTGAAATGATTTTGAAAACGAATTTAAAACGATTTATAAAATACGTTTTAAAAGGAAATCGATGAAATATATATAATATATATATATTATATATATATTGGCCTGAATAGAACGCGCCGCGCCGCGGCAGTTCGTGAATTTCGACCATTGACTTCGAATCGACGTTATGGGAGATCCGACCGTCGGATTCTCCTAAAACCGGAACCGTTGGGTTCGTATCGAAAATAGCTTTCCAATGAATATTAGAAATTTGAAATCTAACCGTTGGATTTGGAATTATGTCCAAATCAAATTTGAAAAAGGTCGCTGTAAGTGTAGTTCGATGGCCGTTGATGGAAATCGACTGTACGGGCCTTGATAAAATTATTAAAAATATCAATAATTTGTGTAAAATCATAATATATGAATTGGAAAGAACTGGGATGAAAAACTCCATATTTGAAAGGATAAAAATATATTTTTGTCGAAATGAACTAGTTTTGAACTAGAATTAAAATCAATTTATTTTTGAAATAAATAAATTGAATTTGAAAGTGATTTTAAAAATAATCAATATTCCCAATACGTGAATTGGACTGGAGTTGAATCGAAATTATCTTCGGAATATTTTGATGTTGGATTTCGTGACTATACATATATTGTTATGGGAATTTGAAAGATATATTTTATACCGTTATTTCCAATACGATATTTGTTGGTTTCAGAATTTGATATTGAATATAAGCCGATATATTTTCTATTCAGAGCCTTGTATTTAATATCAAATGTGATTTGGGTTTATCGTGAATCGTGTTTTCGATGACATTGGTTCTTTAACCCAGTTAAAGGTAGGATGTTGATTTTAGAAAAGATTAAAACTAAGTGGAGTTTTAATGAATCTTTAATTAGATTGAAGGTGAATTGATAATTTAAATTATCAAATCTGAAAGGTGATCGAGAATGGAGTGCCACCAGTTTTGCTCCAAAGCGATAGTTAAATCTTTAATTAGATTTGGACGTGAAATGGTAATTAATTTTACCGATAATACTGTGGTGTTAGATATGGAGTATTACCAGTTTTGCTCCATGGATGAATAGGTTGGGATTGGGAAATAAAACAAATAATTACTTCGGTGTGGTTCGCTAATCCCGACTAGTTTGAAATGATATCCAAAGGAGGAGTAAATAATAAATTTAGAAGAATTTATCTTGGATAAAATTAATGGGAACCTTTCCCTAAGAATGTGATTTTGTGAATAAAAGAACATTCTTTATTGGAATGAGGCGTTTGTTGTGTTTGTTTAACATTTGTTTATTATATACGTGGGTTATTCAGAAAGGCCGGGTTTATACTCATTCTGAATAACCGGTCCGACGAAATGTCGAAGATGAAGACGGTGGTTGAAGACCGGAAGTCTTCACATCGTTTGGGTGATTACAGATGATCTCGATTGGGTTGTACACCCAAGATGAGGGAAACAGTTGGTGATCATCCAAACGTACTTGGAGATGGATGGATATGCGAGGAAAGTGCCCCCGGTTTCGTTCAGACCCATAACGAACTTGTAAATGGATTGTGTGTCTGACATTGGATTTTATTCTGTGTTGATTGATCTCTATTAAATATGCATCTATTTGGCGGCGGAGAATTTATTCTCTTGCTTAACACCCTTCTCTGAGACATACAAGCTCAGATGTTGTATATCGATGGACATCAGTCGCATGGCATGAATTGCCAGTGTGGCACGCGTAAGTGGCAATTGATCAAGGCTTCTGTTGAAAAGCAAAGTCTTGTGGTTGATGATCAAAGCACGGCCTGTGTGGCGCAGCTTTGTGTATAGCGTGAATTCGCGAGCCTCACACCTCGGTATGAGTCAAAAACGGGATAGTGACTACAGGGAGAGTACGACGTTTCTTTCTAGCTAGGGTGGTGTCAGTGACCTACCAGCCCTGACATTTATATACTTTTCACCTTTGTGGTTGTTGGATATGATGCGCCTCAGATATAGGTCTATAAGGACCGGGAAACGTGTGTTCAGGAATAACTAATCCTCAAAAGTAAGAGAGGACCGACCCTGAAGATCCAAGGATCAGAGTGGGGTCCTGGGACATTTGCTAGAGTGTCTCGAATCGGAGAGGAGCTTTCCCCTTGCCTCGACTCATGACGGAAATCCAATTTCCAATACGTGATATTGCGGTTTTAGTTGTAGAACTAGTATGGCGACATGATAGATGGTACCCATGCCGCCTATGATTGATATTTATGATTGAATTGTTTTGACACTATACACTTATTATAGTATCAAGTGATTTGTTTTAAACGTACCAAGCATGTTTGGCTATTATAAGGGAAAACCCTATCCTTCGGCTTGCGTTGCATTGTGTGATGGGACCTGGGTCTTATAATAGCTTCATTTTTCCAAAAAGCATTGCGTTGTTTTGTTATGTGCACTACTAGTGTTCTTGGGAGGAAACCCGTTCCGTGTTATATGGCGTGGTCCCTTGAATCACTCTCTTTTAAAGTAAAGTTTTAAATAACTGTTTTAGTTCTCACACCAGTCCCATGACTGACCTGGAGTTTATTGTTTTAACCTAAACTCTGGGTGCCCCTATTTTCCACACGGGCAGCTAGTAGTTTTGGTTTTGCAGATTTATATTCACAGGATCCTGATTTACAGCTGGAACGATGCTCGGAAAGCTCTGTATCCGTGCATTATTTCTAGTTGTGCTTTTGTATTATTTTTCGCTGCGATGTATTTAAATGTAATTTAAATCTCTGATATTTGTTGAATGTAATTTATTCATTTATACTCTGAATATTCTTGTATCTGATGGAATTGTTGTAATTACAATGAAATGTTCTTCCGTTTGCGTTCTATTTTGTCTTGTCCTCAATTCTATCCGTGCTTTCCTTCACGGGGAAGTTCGGGTCGTCTCAGTTTGGTATCAGAGCTTTGGTTTACATAGCTCGAGAACAAGACACATTAGAACCAAACAAAAGAATTCATCAGATATTGGATTAGTAATATCCAATTAGAATGACTCGTTAGAGATGGGATCAGTAGTATCCTAGAACGAGTGTGAAGAGTATATTTTTCAAATGAAAACAATTTTGTTTTGAAATTTAAATCATTTTATACGTATTTGAATATTTATTTATTTTGAATTTGGACAATCGAGTATACAAAGATTTCGCGTATACGCGTCATGAACGTATATTCGAAGTTTTAATATACTGGATAGATATAGAATCACATTCTAGACACCCGGGGATAATTCTGGTGATGTGGCCACATCATCAGTATTTATATTCGTGTTTCGAAGGTGTGATATCTATATATTTCCATTAGACTGGTGTGAGAACCAGAACTTCTATAGGATTATTTGTTGTGAATTGGCATCAAAAACATGATTTCCTGCCTATATATCAAAATTATGAATTTGAAACGTTAATCCACTAATTGATTGATGTTTGTGTTGATTGTTTATTTGTTTGATAATTTTGAACCATTTAGCCTAATTGTATCGAATATTGAATTGTATTGAAAATTGGTCGCATTTGCTTGCATATACATGCACTTACATTGAACAGGTCATAGCAAGGAGGCTAGAGCAGAGAATAAAATTTGTTTGCTCGACAAATAGGTACATATTTACTATAATTTACTGTTTTGTTTGGGTGGTGATGATTTTATGAGCCTATTGGCTAGCCGCTTGGCTTTTCCTTTTTCTTTTTGAGATCAGAAGGCCTATATGGCAATTTCGGGATTTTCCCATTGCTCCCGGTGCAGGGGAGGTTATGGCGAAATTTTTCGAAAATTTAGGGTGTTAGCCAAATTTTTGAAAAATTGGAAAAGTTCTTAAAAACTGAAAAGTTGAAGAACTTAAGCCGTAGTCAAAAATGGAAGTTGAGTTGATTTGTTAAACAACTTTCGGCTTCGTTCCTTTTCGGCCTCCATTGTTATGTTCCTTTTCGGCCTTTGATTTAGAGAAGATTAGAATATCATCAATAAAAACCAGAACTAATTTATTCAATTAAATCACACATTGAACTGATTAGAAAATAGTTAGAAATATATACTTGTGCATTATATATTTGAACAGGAAATTGGATAGCTGTTGAGTAAAGATTTTATTTGCGTGCCCGACAAATAGGTAAACCTTAATGAGTTGGATGCGAAATATTATTATATCAACTCCTCTGAATGTCATTGGATGCGGAGTGCTGGTTATTCTGTGTGAAATAATAAACATCGCCATAGGATAGCATCAATTAATTTTGAACTACATTACATGGCATACTTCTGGAAGATAGGCATACTTCATCATATACCACATAAGCATTTGGAGCTTGTGTGACGAGGTGGAAGATTTACCTTACGAGCGAGAGGCTTGTATGGCGATGACTATATTTTACAGGTTGAACTGATGACTGATATGGACTATTTAAATTGTAACGATAAAATTGCCAGATTAATAAAAAACCCACACGGGTCTAGAGTTGACAATAATCACGTCTCTCTAGTTATTAGATACGGCACATGGACTATTTATTTCCCACACGGGACGAGGTGACGAGTATTTATCCTCTGGAGCATTTAAAATACACACTCCCTCAGGCTTTGACAGGGTGACGAGAATTTATTCTCTGGAGTTATTATCAATACACGCTCCCCTGTAAACACCAGAATATATCACTATAAATATGTGTATGCTTATTAGGATTTATTGGGTACCTATACGGCCCAATAAATTTCCAAACCTCTACACGTACAAAGGAGGTTATGGCGAAATTTTTCGAAAATTCCGGGTGTTAGCCAAATTTTTGAAGAACTTGAAAATTCTAAGAAACTGAAAAGTTGGAGAATGGAAGCCAGATCGAATGTAGAGTTGATTAATCAAACCACTTTCGACTTTGTTCTTTTTCGGGACGAAAAGTTTTAAGTGGGGGAGATTGTAACAACCCGAAAATATGGGCCAGTTTAAAATTTTTGTTTTGGCAATTTTAGCGAATTTTGATTATTTAAAATGAATTATTTTAAAAAAATATCGACGAGAAATTTATTTTGAATTGAATTCGAACGTATATATTTATATACGTCGTCGTTAGAATATAAATATTTTATTATAATTATAAAAGGAATTGAAAATGGCACGGTAGTTCGATAATTCGATTTCAAACTTCAATTGAATGTACCGGGTGCAAAACAATCCGGATTTTAGTGAAACCAAAAATAATGGAATCTAATTGTGACTATCTTTCCAACGAATCCGGAAAATTGAAATTTCATAGCGGGAATCAAAAGATATGTCCAGTTGAAAATTCTGAATAGTCGCTATGAAATTCAGGCCCTTAAAAATAGACATTTTGCAAACGACCTCGGATTTCGACGAAACCACTTTTGTTGGGTCCGTGATGAAAAATTATTGCTAGATTCCAAATTTCATAATTTTTCGAATCAATATGTGAGCGTGGCAAAGGAAAACACGTTTGACCAGTTTCAGTTGATTTTAATCGACTGGAAAATGACCATTTTTCAAATGGTCTCAGAATTCGACGAAAATAGTTTTGTTAGGACCGTATCGTCAATACAAAGCTAGAAAATATTTTTCTGGAATTTTTAGAGTTCGTATGTGACCCCGGTAAACTGAAATGCGCATTCAAAATCAATATATAGAGTAATATGTTGATTTTAACGGAAACTGATCGAAACGGTCGAATTAGCCGACGATACATATCCTATTGTGTTCGGAATGGGGATAATTAGCTACGGACGACAAGCGGTGGGCCTCGTTTAGAGGTCAAATGAAAAAGTCAACTTTTTGAAATTAAATAATTAAAATAATTAAAAAAATAATAAATTCCCCTACCTCTCCTTACTTCCTCTCTGCCCCCCTTCCGTTCAATTCATTTCAGAAAAAAGAGAAATCGCCGCCCCCCCATCGATCGCCGCCGCCGCATTCCCCCCCCCCCCCCTCCCCCCCCTCCTCGCGCCAGGCCGCGTCGCCCCCTTCGCACCCCCTCCTCTTCTCCTTCTCTTCCTCTCCTTCAGCCAAGACCCGCGACCCCCAATCCAAGCCCACCGCACCCCCTCCCTCCTGAAACCCTAGCCGCCCTCTCCTCGACCCTACGCCGACACCACATCCCCTCCGACCCTCTTAATCCCACCGTTTCCTCCTTCTTCGGTCCTAGAACGCGCAATGAACCCCTCCTCTCCGTTCGATAACATTGTAAGTTTTAAATTCAAGTTTTATTTATTTTTCTTAAGTTAAAAACTGAATTTTTATTTGATAGGAAAGTTAAAAACTGAATTTTTATATGGTAGGAATGTTAAAAATATAATTTTTATACTAGTGGCACATCAAAAATATGACCTTTATATAGTAGAAGATATAGAAATACTATTTATATGTAAGTAGCGTATTGAAAATACAATTTCTATAAAATAGAAAATAGAATTTTTATCTATATAGTAGCGATGTAAAAATAGAATTTTTATCTATATAGTAGCGATGTAAAAATAGAATTTTTATCTATATAGTAGCGGTGTAAAAATAGAATTTTTATCTATATAGTAGCGGTGTAAAAATAGAATTTTTATCTATATAGTAGCGGTGTAAAAATAGAATTTTTATCTACATAGTAGCGGTGTAAAATCAGAATTTTTATCTATATAGTAGCGATGTAAAAATAGAATTTTTATCTATATAGTAGCGGTGTAAAAATAGATTTTTTATCTATATAGTAGCGATGTAAAAATAGAATTTTTATCTATATAGTAGCGGTGTAAAAATAGAATTTTTATCTATATAGTAGCGGTGTAAAAATAGAATTTTTATCTATATAGTAGCGGTGTAAAAAAAATTTTTTTATCTATATAGTAGCTGTAAAAATAGAATTTTCTCTATTTTTATCTATATAGTTGCGGTGTAAAAATAGAATTTTTTATCCATTTGGAGCAATTATAAAAATATGATTTTTATATACAAGGCAATAATATAAAAATGTGATATTTATATATGTAGTGAATACGGGCAACGAAAGTGACAAAAGGCGAGAACGACGAAGATTTCTACATAGGAAGAGTCGTGACGTTTGGTTTAGCTAGTCGGTGAGAACTTCTCACTCTAAATTTCTTATTCTAGTTATATATATATATATATATATATATATATATATATATATATATATATATATATATATATATATATACGGATGCAGACGGTGCTTAGCAGCACCCGTCATCCACAGACCATGGATGGCTTGTTTGTTTGATATGTTGTGAAAATTTGTTTGTGAAGTTGATGTGAAATAGATAATGAAATATATTCATGTGTTGAAATAAATTAATTATCGTTAAAAATATAATTTTTAACGTGAAAGTGAATAAATGAATATTTATAAACAAATCGGCCGATTTGTTTATATGCACTGATTTGACCGATATTGATTGGGATGATAAATTTTACACATCACCCAACTGCACAAATAAAAATCTGTGTGTTGATTTAAAACCCCACGCGGGTGTTGGGACGATATTTGGCGTACACTAATCCCAATTATTTCATTGTATGTCGATCGATTGGTCGACAGGCTGTGTAAGCGTTGATTATTTATATTTGATGCTTATGCAGTTGCGTTGTGCACTTTGGATGATGGTTGATGGTTTATCGTTGCTATTATATACATGTGTTGTATGGAATCCATATAATTAACGTTATATGGTAATTGATTGGGCCTTATTCCAATCGGGGAAAATATTCATGTGTTGACAATGTTCATGTGTTGAAACTATTCAAGTGTTGAGTAAAATATTTTAACAATAAAATTTACATGTTTATCATATTTAAAATTAGAACTACTTTATGGTGGAGTCTGATTTAAAAATCAAACGATAGGTACCATAGTTTTATAAAATATTTTACATAACAAAAATCGTCGTGTGTTGACAGTACTCATGTGTTGAGATTAGTCGTGTGTTGAAAGAAATATAGATTCATGTGTTGAATAGGAAATATTCATTTGTTGAATAGAATAAAGAAGTTTGTTGAATTATATAAAGCCGTGTTGACTAGAGTTGCGCTATTTTGACGTGAACGATATTTATATCGATTATATTCGTTTTTATAATGAATATAGAAAAGAAATGATTTCAAAATATAACGTTTTGAAAATATTATCATTTATATAGTAATGATAGGAAATATTCAATTTTGATTTGAAATTGAATATAGTGTTGAAATGATTTTGAAAACGAATTTAAAACGATTTATAAAATACGTTTTAAAAGGAAATCGACGAAATATATATAATATATATATATTATATATAATGGCTTGAATAGAACGCGCTGCGCCGCGACAGTTCGTGAATTTCGACCATTGACTTCGAATCGACGTTACGGGAGATCCGACCGTCGGATTCTCCTAAAACCGGAATCGTTGTGTTCGTATCGAAAATAGCTTTCCAATGAATATTAGAAATTTGAAATCTAATGGTTGGATTTGGAATTATGTCCAAATCAAATTTGAAAAAGGTCGCTGTAAATGCAGTTCGATGGCCGTTGATGGAAATCGACTGTACGGGCCTTGATAAAATTATTAAAAATATCAATAATTTGTGTAAAATCATAATATACGAATTGGAAAGAACTGGGATGAAAAACTCCATATTTGAAAGGATAAAAATATATTTTTGTCGAAATGAACTAGTTTTGAACTAGAATTAAAATCAATTTATTTTTGAAATAAATAAATTGAATTTGAAAGTGATTTTAAAAATTATCAATATTCCCAATACGTGAATTGGACTGGAGTTGAATCGAAATTAACTTCGGAATATTTTGATGTTGGATTTCATGACTATACAGATATTGTTATGGGAATTTGAAAGATATATTTTATACCGTTATTTCCAATACGATATTTGGTGGTTTCAGAATTTGATATTGAATATAAGCCGATATATTTTCTATTCAGAGCCTTGTATTTAATTTCAAATGTGATTTAGGTTTATCGTGAATCGTGTTTTCGATGACATTGGTTCTTTAACCCAGTTAAAGGCAGGATGTTGATTTTTGAAAAGATTAAAACTAAGTGGAGTTTTAATGAATCTTTAATTAGATTGAAAGTGAATTGATAATTTAAATTATCAAATCTGAAAGGTGATCGAGAATGGAGTGCCATCAGTTTTGCTCCAAAGCGATAGTTAAATCTTTAATTAGATTTGGACGTGAAATGGTAATTAATTTTACCGATAATACTGTGGTGTTAGATATGGAGTATTACCAGTTTTGCTCCATTGGATGAATAGGTTGGGATTGGGAAATAAAACAAATAATTACTTCGGTGTGGTTCGCTAATCCCGACTAGTTTGAAATGATATCCAAAGGAGGAGTAAAGAATTAATTTAAAAGAATTTATCTTGGATCAAATTAATGGGAACCTTTCCCTAAGAATGTGATTTTGTGAATAAAAGAACATTCTGAATTGGAATGAGGCGTTTTTTGTGTTTGTGTAACATTTGTTTATTATATACGTGGGTTATTCAGAAAGGTCGGGTTATACCCATTCTGAATAACCGATTCGACGAGATGTCGAAGATGAAGACGGTGGTTGAAGACCGGAAGTCTTCACATCGTTTGGGTGATTACTGATGATCTCGATTGGGTTGTACACCCAAGATGAGAGAAACAGTTGGTGATCATCCAGACGTACTTGGAGATGGATGGATATGCGAGGAAAGTGCCTCCGGTTTCGTTCAGACCCAGAACGAACTTGTAAATGGATTGTGTGTCTGACATTGGATTTTATTCTGTGTTGATTTATCTCTATTAAATATACATCTGTTTGGCGGCGGAGAATTTATTCTCTTGCTTAACGCCCTTCTCTGAGATGTACGAGCTAAGAGGTTGTATATCGATGGGCATCAGTCGCATGGCATGAATTGCCAGTGTGGCACGCGTAAGTGGCAATTGATCAAGGCTTCTGTTGAAAAGCAAAGTCTTGTGGTTGATGATCAAAGCACGGCATGTGTGGCGCAGCTTTGTGTATAGCGTGGATTCGCGAGCCTCACACCTCGGTATGAGTCAAAAACGGGATAGTGACTGCAGGGAGAGCACGACGTTTCTTTCTAGCTAGGATGGTGTCAGTGACCTACCAGCCCTGACATTTATATACTTTTCACCTTTGTGGTTGTTGGATATGAGGCGCCTCGGATATAGGTCTGTAAGGACCGGGAAACGTGTGTTCAGGAATAACTAATCCTCAAAAGTAAGAGAGGACCGGCCCTGAAGATCCAAGGATTAGAGTGGGGTCCTGGGACATTTGCTAGAGTGTCTCAAATCGGAGAGGAGCTTGCCCCTTGCCTCGACTCATGACGGAAATCCAATTTTCAATACGTGATATTGCGGTTTTAATTGTAGAACTAGTATGGCGACATGATAGATGGTACCCATGCCGCCTATGATTGATATTTATGATTGAATTGTTTTGACACTATACACTTATTATAGTATCAAGTGATTTGTTTTAAACGTACCAAGCATGTTTGGCTATTATAAGGGAAAACCCTATCCTCCGGCTTGCGTTGCATTGTGTGATGGGACCTGGGTCTTATAATAGCTTCATTTTTCCAAAAAGCATTACGCTGTTTTGTTATGTGCACTAGTGTTCTTGGGAGGAAACCCGTTCCGTGTTATACGGCGTGGTCCCTTGAATCACTCTCTTTTAAAGTAAAGTTTTAAATAACTGTTTTAGTTCTCACACCAGTCCCATGACTGACCTGGAGTTTATTGTTTTAACCTAAACTCTGGGTGCCCCTATTTTCCACACGGGCAGCTAGTAGTTTTGGTTTTGCAGATTTATATTCACAGGATCCTGATTTACAGCTGGAACGATGCTCGGAAAGCTCTGTATCCGTGCATTATTTCTAGTTGTGCTTTTGTATTATTTTCCGCTGCGATGTATTTAAATGTAATTTAAATCTCTGATATTTGTTGAATGTAATTTATTCATTTATACTCTGAATATTCTTGTATCTGATGGAATTGTTGTAATAACAATGAAATGTTCTTCCGTTTGCGTTCTATTTTGTCTTGTCCTCAATTCTATCCGTGCTTTCCTTCACGGGGAAGTTCGGGTCGTCTCAATTCCTCTCTCGTATGTCCAATACAGGAGAGAGGCCCTCGTATATCCATCGATCTCCAAGTACGTCTGGACGATCACCAACTGTTTCCATCTTCTTGGGTGTACAGCCCAATCAAGATCATCAGTAATTATCCAAACGACGTGAAGACCTCCGGTATTGGACCACCGTCTTCATCTTCGACACCACGTCGAATTAGTTATTCAGAATGGGATAAACCCGGTCTTTCTGAATAACTCACGTATATATTATAAAAGTGTTACACAAACACAACATACGCCTCATTCCACTTCAGAATATTCTTTTTATTCAAATATCCTTATATTTTGGGAAAGGTTCCCATTAATTTTATCGAAGATAAATTCTTTAAATTTATTCTTTAATCTCCTTTGAATATCAATTCAAACTAGTCGGGATTAGCGAACCACACCGGAGTAATCATTTATTTTATTTCCCAATCCCAACCTATTCATCCCATGAAGTAAAACTAGTGCTACTTCATATCTAACACCACGGTGTTATCGGTAAATTCAATTACCATTTCACGTTCAAATCTAATTAAAGATTTAACTATCGCCTGGAGCAAAACTGGTGATACTCCATTCTCGATCATTTCAATCTAATTAAAGATTCATTAAAACTCCACTTAGTTTTAATCTTTAACTGGGTTAAAGAATCAATGTCATTTAAAACACGGTTCACGATAAACCCAAAACCACATCCTATTAATTGTCGGGTTAAAGAACGAATGTTATTTAAAGCACCGTTCACGATAAACGCAAAAATCAATTCCAATTAAATATCACTTAATTTGTTCACTTCATTAAATCTAAATAAAAAGATTTAATCTTTTCTCAACTGGGCTTAAGAACAGTGTTAATGAAGACACCATTCACGACAACCCAAATCACATTTGATATTAAATACAAGGCTCTGAATAGAAAATATATCGGCTTATATTCAATATCAAATTCTACGACCAACAAATATCGTATTGGAAATAACGATATAAATATATCTTTCAAATTCCCATAACAATATCTGTATCATCACGAAATCCAACATCGAAATAATCCGAAGACGATTTCGATTCAAATCCATTCCAATTCAATTATTGGAAATTATGGTTATTTTCAAAACCATTTTGAATCCAATTTATTTATTTAAAAATAAATAGAATTATAATTCTATTCCAAAACTAGTTCATTTTGATAAAAATCTATTTTTATCTTTTCACATATGGAGTTTTTCATCCCAATTCTTCCCAAATCATTTCTTATGATTTTACACAAATTATTACTATTTGTAATAATTTTATCAAGGCCCGTACAGTCGATGTCCATCAATGGCCATCGAACTGCACTTATAGCGACCTTTTCCAAATTTGATTTGGACACAATTCCAAATCCAACCGTTCGATTTCTAATTTCTAATATTCGTTAGAAAGCACTTTTCGATATGAACCCAACGGTTCGGGTTTTAGGAGAACCTGACGGTCGGATCACCCGCAATATCCATTCAAAGTCAATGGTCGAAATTCGCGAACTGCCGCGGCGCGGCGCGTTCTATTCAGGCCATTATATTATATATATAATATATACTTCGTTGATTCCAATTCAAAACGTGCTTTATAAATCGTTTTAAATCCATTTTCAAAACGGTTTCAACTTCATATTCAATTTCAAATCAAAATTGAATATTCCAATATAAATTCGTTTTAAATTCATTTCAAATCAAATTGATTTCTAATTCAATTTCAGTTCGTTTTCAATTCAATTCAATTTCAATTCGAATTCATTTATATTCAATTTCAATTCGAATTCATTTCTTTTCGATTTCAATTCGAATTCAATTCTTTTCAAAATATCAGCTTTTGAAATCACTTTCGATATTCATTATAAAATGAACAAAATCGATATAAATATCGTTCACGTCAAAATGGCGTCAATCTAATCAACACGGCTTCATATATTTTTATTTTCAAATATTCTATTTCAAATATTTCCTTTTCAAATATTTCTTTTTCAAATATTTCTTTTTCAAATATGGAATGAAGCCCAATCAATTACCATATAATGATAATTATATGGATTTTCTACAACACGTATATACAATAACAACGATGAATAATCAACCATCATCCAAAGTGCATTCTACACTGTATAAGCATCAAATATAAATATTCAATGCTTATAACAGTCTGTCAATCGATCGACATACAACTAAACAAACGGGATTAGTGTACGTCAAATATCATCCCAATACCCGTGTGGGGTTTCAAACAATCAAACAAAAAATTTATTTGTGCAGTTGGGCAATGTGTAAAATTTACCGTCCCAATCAATATCAGTCAAATGTTTGGATATAAACAAATCTTCCAATTTGTTTATTTATATTTCATTTCATATACACGTTAAAAATTCTATTTTTAACTATAAAATATTTTTAACTATATAAATATTTTATTTCATTTCACATCACATCACACAATCAACTACACATCAAAATCAAACAACCATGCATACAAGCCGTCCATGGTCTGTGGACGACGGGTGTCGGGTGCTACTAAACACCGTCTGCATCCTAGTATATATTTATAACTAGAAAAATTAAATTGAAAGGTGAGAATTTCTCACAGAATAGCTAATCCAACGCCACGACTCTTCTTATGTAGAAATCTTCGCTGTTCTTGCATCTTGTCACTTTCTTTGCCCGTATTCTCTACATATGTAAAAAATTGAATTTTTACTTCGCTATTCAATATATAAAAATTGAATTTTTACTTCGCTATTCAATATATAAAAAATGAATTTTTACTTCGCTATTCAATATATAAAAATCGAATTTTTTACTTCGCTATTCAATATATAAAAATCGAACTTTTACTTCACTATTCAATATATAAAAATCGAATTTTTACTTTGCTATTCAATATATAAAAATCGAATTTTCACTTCGCTATTTAATATATAAAAATCGAATTTTTACTTTGCTATTCAATATATAAAAATTGAATTTTTACTTTGCTATTCAATATATAAAAATCGAATTTTTACTTTGCTATTCAATATACAAAAATCGAATTTTTACTTTGCTATTCAATATACAAAAATCAAATTTTTTACTTTGCTATACAATATATAAAAATCGAATTTTTACTTTGCTATTCAATATATAAAAATCGAATTTTTACTTTGCTATTCAATATATAAAAATCGAATTTTTACTTCGCTTCTAACGAGATCTGTTTCCCGTAGTCGATATTAAAAATCACATTTTTTAATCATCGATCTTTATAAATAAAAATCATATTTTATTCTCTACATAATAGAAAAATCAAATTTTTATCTCCACTTCATATATATATAAATCGAATTTTTATCGCATTAAAAATCATATTTTTATATTGTTCACTTCACAATAAAGATCAACTTTTTATTCTCTAATTTATATAGATCAAAAACTGATTTTGTATATTGAATTTACTTTTTATATTGTTCACTTCACAATAAAGATCAACTTTTTATTCTCTAATTTATATAGATCAAAAACTGATTTTGTATATTGAATTTACTAATCAAAAACTTATTATATATATATATATATATATATTAAAAATTACCTTTCACCGTCGAAGGGGGGGGGGGTTCACGTCGGTCATTGCAGCGGAGGAGGGTGGCAAGTGGCGGCTGGAGGAGGAGAAGAAGGGGGTTTGAGGGGGTGGTGGCGCGTCGGGCTAGGGGCGCAGGCGGTTAGGGTTTGGATGGCGGCGAGGTTTCAGAAGGGGGTATCGCGATTGGAGATGGGGGTTCGGGCGAGGGCTTCTGCATCGAAGGACGGGGGAGGAGAGAGGCGACGGGATGGGGGGGCATCGCGGCCTGGCGGCGAGGTGGGCGGCGCAGTAGCAGCCGCTGCTCTTCTTTTTTTTTTCTTTCGGATCGGATTTGATGAAATTGGGGGGGGGGGGGGCCTTTGACTGATGTAAAGGAGAAAAAGGGGGGGTTTATTTAATTTATATATTTATAGTTAATTATTTTATTTCAAAAAGTAACTTTTTCATTTGACCCCCACCGCCTGTCGTCCATAGCTAATTACCCTCATTCCGAACACAATAGGATATGTATCGTCGGCTGATTCGATCGTTTCGATCAGTTTCCTTCAAAATCAATATATAACTCTATATATTGAATTTGAACGCGCATTTCGATTTACTGGGATGACATACTAACTCGAAAAATTCCAAAAAAATATTTTCTAGCTTCGTATTGACGATTCGGTCCTAACAAAACCAATTTCGTCAAATTCTGAGACTGTTTGAAAAATGGCCAATTTCCAGTCGATTGAAATCAACTGAAACAGGTCAAACGCGTTTTCCTTTGCCACGCTCACATATTGATTCGAAAAATTATGAAATTTGAAACCTAGCAAAAACTTTACATCCCAGATCCAACAAAAGTGGTTTCATAGAAATCCGAGGTCGTTTGCAAAATTTCCATTTTTAAGGGCCTGAATTCTATAGCGACTATTCAGTATTTTCAACTGGACATATCTTTTGATTCCAGCTATGAAATCTTGATTTCTCGGATTCGTTGGAAAGATATACTCTATTAGATTCCATTATTTTTGGTTTCACTAAAATCCGGTTTATTTTGCACCCGGTACATTCATTTGAAGTTTGAAATCGAATTATCGAACTACCGCGCCATTTTCAATTCCTTTTATAAATATAAATAAATATTTATATTCCATCGTCGATTCAAACGAATATATACGTTCGAATTATATTCAAAATAAATTTCTCGTCGATATTATTTTAAATAATTCATTTTCAATGTTCAAAATTCACTATAATTGCCAAAATAAAAATTTTAAACTGGCCCAGATTTCCGGGTTATTACAAAACGATGGCCAGAAATCTCCCATTTTCAAACATAATTTTCTTCCAATCAAATCAAAGAGGACGGAGAGCTCTACAAATCCGTGCGATTAAGATCAGTTTTCAGTGCACGGATTTCGCGAATTCTGGTGAGGAAGACAGCGCGTTCGGGTTCGGATTTTGAGGCGAGGTGGGGACCAAGTTGGGTGGCCTTCTGGGCGGTGGTGGCTCGCGGGCGGAGCGTCGGAGTGGCGTGGTCTGATCGACGGTCGGTGGCTCGGATGTGGGTGCGACGTAGGTGTTTGGAGGATGAAATTGGGTGCGACCGATACAGCGTGAGGAAGAAGAGGGTATTATTATATTATTATTTATTTATTAAATATTTAATTTATCCGATCTTTAAAAATCAATAACTCTCTCATACGAGGTCCGTTTCACAAACCGTAAATTGCGCTGGAATCATAAAATTAAGATCTTCGCAATGGCGTAGACCAGAGCTGAATCCGAGATAGTCGAATTTTCAACCATATCAATGTGAGAATTCTGAATTTTATTATTTAATTAATTATAAATTATTTTTCTTGCATTAAAAATAATTGTATTGTGATGAAATTCAGATTTGAAATGTTCTGTGATTGATGAATGGTTGATTGTTGTTGGTGGTTTGTTCTGTTGTTCATGATATGCTAGATCCGCATTGAATTTAATATATTGTTGAATTTTATTTGCGATTAGAAAATAAATCTAAATTTTGATTTAAATCATATTTTATTCAGGTCTAGTTATTCTAATTTATTTTTATTATTCTGAGATGAACAATAGAATTTGATCGACAAGCAAAAACTTTATTTTCGTTTATCTGTTTACTTTACAATAGAATATGAACCACAAATAGAATATATTTTTATTACGACAGAATTTGGCTAACGAATAAAAATCCTACTTTTGTTTGTTTACATTTAGAACACGGTTTATGAATTACAATAAAAACATAAAACGTTCATTTGTTTGAATTGAAACCATGTTAACGATAAAATTTACATTTTTACCGTCTATATAGAATAGATTAAAAATGTTCATCTATTTGAAATGGAAACATGAAACATTAAAAATCGTATTTATAATGAAAAGAATTATTCATATGAAAAGTGTTCATGTTAAAATAAAAGTGTTGAAAACATAAAAAAAATCACATTTTTAATGTAAAGAATGATTCATATGAAAATTGTTTATGTTAGAACTGTCGAAAGAAAAAAAACAAAGTTATCCTTTTTATTTGTTTTTTTGTTGAAATGTTAGAAATAATCAAAAAGATTACATTTTTAATGTAATTAGAAATAAATTAAAAGATTACATTTTTCAATGTAATTAAAATTGAAATAAAATGATTACATTTTTCAGTGTAATTAAAATTGAAGTAGAATGATTACATTTTCAATATAATTAATATTTAAATAAAAATAACATTTTGGTTAAAGCATAAGTATTGAAATAAGAAATCATATTTTTGGCCAAACTTTATTAATGAAATGAAAATTTTCATTTTTGTCAAAATCTGATTATTGAATTGAAAATATCATTTTTTGTTAAAACTTGATTACTGAAATGAAAGTAACAATTTTGTTTACATTTTATATGTAAATAAGAAATTATTTTCAGAAGTTACATAGAAATTGGGTAGATATTTTATTCATATTTTTCAACGCAAATAAACAAAGAAATTAAAAGGTTGCTTTTCATTTGCACTATTCATTGCAAATATAGCATGAAATAAAATTCATTTTTCTCATTTGCATCTCACATTGCAAACATAACTTGAAAAAAAAATACACTTTTATTTGTGTTTGACAACACCAATAAAACTGGAAAATAAAACATATATTGAAAATAAAGCTTTGTTCTTTATTTTGTGTTCAAAAATGTAAACATGTTTTGAAAATAAAGTTTGTACTTCTATTTACATTCAGCCATGCAAATATATATATAGTAAATATAAATTGTTCTTTTATTTGCATTTACTAATCCAAATGTATATTGAAACAAATTATTCATTTGCACTCACCAATGCGAATACATACAAATATATTGAAAACAAATTATTTCTTTGTTTGCATTTATCAATATATATGCATTGAAATTAAGGTTTATTCTTTTATTTGCATTTATCAATACAAATATTCAATGAAACTATAGTCTATTTTCCTTATCTACATTTACCAATACAAATGTACACACTTTTATACATTTAATAGAATTTGTTTAAAATATACTTCGATTTATTCAGAAAGACCGGGTTTAACCCATTCTGAATAATCATCACGACGATCAAGAGTAGAAGATGAAGACGGTGATTGAAGAACGAAGGTTTTCACATCGCTAGGATGATGATGACTGGTATCTTGAATTGGGGTTGGCCTTCCAAGGCAAGGTATTTGGTGATGGTCGTCCAAACGCTTTTGGAGATCGACGGACACGTTGTTTCGCTCAGACCCAGAGCAGACTTGTAAATGGATTACGTGTCTGACATTGTATTCCTTCCTGCTGTATTTGTTGAACGCTACTGATTATATATTTCTGTTTGGTGGTGAAGAATTTATTCTTTACTTATCACCCTTCTCTAAGACGTATGAGCTTAGAGGTTATATGTATATTAGTAGATGATCAATAATATGGTAGGGTCAGACAATGTGACATGCTAAGATGCAAATGATCAAGGCTTTGTTGAAAAGCAGGCCTTGTGGTTGATGATCAAAGCACAGTCTCCTTAGGCATAGCTTTGTGTATATCGTGACTTCGCGAGCCTCACACCCCGGTATGAATCAAAAACGGGATATGGACCGTAGGGAGTGCACACGTTTCTTTCTAGCTAGGAGTGGTGTTTGGGATTTAACAAAGCCCGGCATTTTACTTATGTGGATTATGGATTGAGGTACCTCGGGTTTTTATAGGCCGGAAGTGGTCATATTATAGGTCCAAAGGGACCGGGAAACGTGTGTTCAGGCATAACTAATCCACTACCATTAGGTAGGGACCGGCCCTACTGCATCCAAGGGTTCACTGCGGGGGATCCTAGGGCATTTGCTAGAGTGTCTCCAATTGGAAGAGGACGATCCCTGGCCTCGATTTCATGACAGAAAACCAATTTCCAATACGACATTACGGTCTTGATTGTAAACTTATATACGGCGACATAGTATATGGTACCTATGCCGTCTAAGATTAATATATTTACATTGAAATATTTTAAATATATATATACACTAATAATAATATCGTTTTTATGCATTTCGCATCTTTTGACCATTATAAGGTAAAACCCTATCCTCTGGTGTGCGTTGCATTGTGTGATGGTACCTGGGTCTTATAATGGTTTCATTTTCCTAAAAAAAAAAGCATTGCGTTATTTGACGATTTACTTTATTTATGCACTGACAATCAAATGGAGTAAACCCGTTCCGCGGTAGCGGCGTGGTCCTGTGATTAGCCTACTTATTAGATAGGTTAAGTTAAGAATTCTCACACCAGTCCCACGACTGACCTGTAGTTTGTTTCACTTTGCAAACTCGGGTGCCCTCTTTTTACACGGGCAGTCGAGTAGCTTTTTGCGGATATAGTTAAGCAGGATCCTGAATTTGAAGTCTGAAGCTGGGTCCAGAATTTTGATGGCCTTCCGCTGAGATTAGTTCCGCTGCAATGTATCTAATTTATTGTAAATGTATCTTCCGCTGTATTATTTGTTGATGTACTCTGATATATTCTGTACTCTGATGTAACATTTATTATTGATGTTATAAAAGTCTGTGTTGTTGTTATGATGTGTTGTATGCCCAAAGTTAACATACGCGGTGTGACGACCCAAACTTCCCTGTAAAGGAAAGCCTAGATTGCCTTGAGAACAACTCACATCAGAACACAAACTGAAGAACATTTTATTGTTGATTACAACAATTACATCAGAGTACAATAATATAACAGAGTATAAATGAATAATATACATTGGAAATACAAAAATATCAGAGATTTAAATTACATTTAAATAGCAGCGGAAATAGTACAAAAATACAACTGGAAGGAATACACGGATACAGAGCTTTCCGAATACTGCTTCAGCTGTAAACCAGGATCCTGTAAATATATCTGCAAAAAGCTACTCGACTGCCCGTGTAGAAAAGAGGGCACCCGAGTTTGCAAAGTGAAACAAACTACAGGTCAGTCGTGGGACTGGTGTGGGAATTCTAAACTAATATAACTAATAAGACAAATCCAAGGACCACGCCACTTTCGCGGAACGGGTTTACTCCTATGGATTGCCAGTGCATAAACCAAAGTAAATCGAGAAATAACGCAATGTCTTTTTGGAAAAATGAAACCATTATAAGACCCAAGTCCCATCACACAATGCAACGCACACCAGAGGATAGGGTTTTACCTTATAATGGTCAAAAGATGCTTGATACGTATAAAACGGATTTGATATTATTATTAGTGTATATATGTTTTAATAAAAAGATTTGAATCATAAGTATCAATCCTAGACGGCATGGTTACCATATAGCATGTCGCCAATACTAGTTCTACAATCAAAACCGCAAGGTCGTATTGGAAATTGGATTTCCATCATGAGTCGAGGCTAGGGGCAAGCTCCTCTCCGATTCGAGACACTCTAGCAAATGCCTCAGGATCCCCCGCAGTGAACCCTTGGATCTTCAGGGCCGGTCCCCGCCTATGGGCAGTGGATTAGTTATGCCTGAACACACGCTTCCCGGTCCCTTTGGACCTATAGTATGACCACCAACGGCCTATAAAAATAACGAGGCGCCTCAAAATCCATCATCCACATAAGTAAAATGTCAGGGCTGGTAGGTCGCTGACACCACTCTAGCTAGAAAGAAACGTGTGCACTCCCTGCAGTCCATATCCCGTTTTTGACTCATACCGGGGTGTGAGGCTCGCGAAGTCACGCTATACACAAAGCTACGCCTAAACAGGCCGTGCTTTGATCATCAACCACAAGGCCTGCTTTTCAACAAAAGCCTTGATCAATGCATCTTAGCATGTCACATTGTCAGTCCATACTATACCATTGATTTCTGCCAATATATAACCTCTAAGCTCATATGTCTCAGAGAAGGGTGTTAACCACCAAGCAGATATGTATTAACAGAAATCAACGAATGTAGTATAAAGGACTACAACGTCAGACATACATTCCATTTATAAACTTATGCTCTGGGTCTGAGCGAAAGTCAAATCCGTACAAATCAACACTACGTCCGGATAACTACCATCTTAGCCCCGTCTTGGGAGCAAATCAATCAAGGACCTCAACGCTAGTTACCCATTCGATGTGAAGATCGTCGGTCTTCAATCGCCGTCTTCAACTCTTAGATTTAAAACGTCGTATAATCATTTGAAATGAGATTGAACTCGGTCTTCTCAAATGATTCTCGCATATATATATAATAATTTGAAAATATTTCCTATCGTTATTAATATTTGATAACGACCTATCGCTATTTTTATTTATATAAAAATAGCCTAAATTAATTTAACGACGCTTCGGGTAAATGGGCGACCCTGGCGTTGTTTTCAACCAAATTTGATTTACACATATTTTGAAATCTAACCGTTGGATTTTGGCGAAATTTATGTCATTGGAAAGATCTTCCCAAAGCGGTCCAAACGGCTCCAGTTTTGGGAAAATCCGACGGTCGGATCTCTCTGTATAACCGTTTAAAGTTATGATTGCCGATACGCGAACTGCCGCGCGCGTTCCGTTTAATTTATAATTTATATTTATATATATATAAATATAAATCGTTTGACTATTCCAATTTCAAAAGTCTATTCTTTTTATCGCATCTTAAATGACGATAAAAATATCACTTTTAATAACTCTGTTTTCTTTACACTAAATGTAAATAAATTATACTTTTTTTCTATATTTTGTTTTATTTACCTAAATGTAAATAAATTACGTTCTTTCTATGTTTTAATTTATTTACCCTAAATGTAAATAAATTACATTCTTTTTCTTACCCTATTTATTTACCTAAATGTAAATAAACATATTCTTATCTTTTTCTTACTTATTTACCTAAATGTAAATAAATGTTTTACTTTTACTTTTGTTATATTTATTTACATTAATTGTAAATAAATGTATCTAATTTCTTATTCATATTCATTTACACTATTTGTAATAAATGGTTTCAATTTCCTTTGCAAATCCTATTTACATAGCAAATGTAAATAATTGTATTTCTTAAATTCTTTTCTGATATTCCCTTTTTAACCTAAAAAGAATATCTTATGTTAATTCTTTTCTAACCTTTCTTTTTATTATTTACATAAGAAAATGTAAATAATTACCATTTACAAATTGGTTCTTTTTATTTACATAAGAAAAATGTAAATAAATACTTATTCACATAATTATTATTTTAACCTTTTTATTTACATAGGAAAATGTAAATAAATTTTAATTCACATATTTGTTCTATATTTTCTATTTATTCTTAATTACATAATATGTAAATTTCTTCCTCATGATTTTAATTACATAAAAATGTAATTTTATTTCTTATAATCTTAATTACATATAAATGTAATTTTCTTTACAGTGTAAAACATATTCTTTTAATTACATATAAAAATGTAATTTAAATAATCTCTTATTTATCTAATGTAAATATATATGTTTTATTTATTTACCCTAAATATTTTGAAGTAATTTACATATGCTTTAACCTCTCACATTGGATAGGTATTGTTGTGATTACTGGACAGCCGGGCGGGTCCGGGCAGGTTTACATCCCAACTCAATCCAACCTCGGGTTACACATATTATTTCTTATTTATTTACCTATTTGTAAATAAATATTTTTAACCTTTTATCCTAACAAAATGTCTATTTTGTTTTAACCACCTTTTATCTTAACAAAATGCTTATTTTGTTTTAACACACTTTTAATATACAAAAATGTGTATTTTGTCTAATTCACTTTACATAGAAAATGTAAGTGTTTTCTTTTATTTTCTTTTGCATTGAAAATGTACATATTACTTTTCATTTACATCTACATAACCTAAATGTACATATATCTTAATTACATTTTTAATAACATAAAATGTACTTTTGTCTTAATTACATTTTAAATTTGTAGACAAGACAAAGATAAAAATTGTCCTTTTATTTATGTTGACAAAATAACGTAAAAATTTGTCTCTTTATTATGTTAACAAAATAACATAAAAGTTTGTTCTTTTTATTATGTTAAAAAAAATGACATAAACACTTGCTCTTTTTCTATGTTAACAAAATGACATAAAAACTTGTTCTTTTTCTATGTTAACAAAATGAGATGATTTTGTACAATTCTTTTAAATGACAAAATGTGAATCTTGGTCTATGTTTTGTTTGCATCCAAAAATGCAACTAAAAATATATAGTTCTTTTCACTTTAACATTTTTTATGTAAAATTATTATTTTACTTTACTCTAACATTTTATGATTTGAAATGTTATTTCTCTTTACTCTAATATAAATGTCAATTTATTTCTCTGATATAAATGTCACTTTATTTCCCTAATATAAATGTCACTTATTTCTCTAATATAAATGTCACTTATTTCTCTAATATAAATGTCACTTATTCCTATGTTTGTATTTGTAGTGTATAATATAAATAAATAAATAAATAAAAATGAACTTTGTTCCTATGTCATAATTGTATTAAGAACACAAATAAAACGATAATTTATGGTCTATGCTATATTTGTGTTAGAGAGCACATATAAAAGGGCAATTTATTCTCTAAGTTATATTTGTGTTGAAAGACACAAATAAAAAAAAAGATACTTCATTTCAATGTTGATATTTGTGTTGAATACACAAATAAAGGTGATTCCAATTCTACGTTATATCTGTGGTGAATACACAAATAAAGGGATGCAATTCAATTTCAATGTTAATATTTGTGTTAAGTACACAAATAGAAGAATGGTTCATTTTCTAATCAAAATGTTCTAATGTTAACATTTTTAACATTTCTAATCTAATGTTAACATTTTAACTAAAACGATGCTTTTATTTTAATGTTAACTTTTTGACAGAATGGTGTTTGGTAATCTAAATGAACAAGTATAACAAAATATGATTTTGTATTCTAAATGAACATTTTAACTAAATGTTCCTTTTAATCCTTATTGACTTTTCTTTTAATGTATCAAAATATACCTTTCCTATTCATTTCTTTTTGATGTAACAAAAATATGCATTTGGTTTGTAAACTACTAATACAAACAAAAATGTGAATTTGTTTGTAAACTTCTAATGCGAACAAAATGGTGATTTTGTTTATAAACTTCAAATGCGAACAAAAGTGTTAATTTTTTGTTAATAAAACTTCAATGCAAACAAAAGTGTTAATTTTGTTAATAATTTTTAATGTAAACAAAATGATGAATTTGTTTGTATCTTCAATTCAAACACAAATGATACTTTCGGTTATATCTATCAATGCAAAACAAAAATGACAATTTTGTCTATATCTTTCGATGCAAAACAAAAATGATACTTTTGTTTGCTACATTTTCTAATCTAGCTTAGTAAATAAAAATGAAAATTTTATTTCTAACTTGATATACTTGTTTTATCTATTTTATAACAAACGTGATATATTTGTTTCCATCTATTCTCTAACAAACATGAATATATTGGTTTTGCAAATCAAAAAGAAAGGTCTAATCTTTAACTGTTTTATGGATCCACATACACATCCCAAAACAACGCAATACATAACTATAATTCATACATCATTAATAATCAACCATGAGTATTCCATAAACAACTCAATCCATACAACAATCCAATCCAAACATAAATCATCTCATATCTAAATTTATTTACAAAACAACAATTTAACGGTGATAATATAATTAATTAAATTAATTAAAAATAGAAATTCTCACCCATAGCTTTCCATTCAGATTCAAATTTTCCCTGAATTTTGATTTGCACAGTTTCAGTCCTAGTCAGTCTAGGCGCGAAGATCTTGGTCTCACGATTCCAACATGACTGAAATCTTCGAATTTCATCGCTGTTCGCAAAAGTTATGATAATATAAACCTTAAACGCTTAGTTAAAATAATTAATTAACCAATTTCTTTTAAATAGCATTTAGGAAAATAGTTACCCCTTAATTCTCCTTTCTTCCTCGTTTGTTCTTACCGTAACAAAGCAACCCATCATCGTGGCCTTCCTCCTCCCATCGCACGCGCCAGACCCCACCGGACTTCGATCAGAGGGGCCCACATCGTCGCCCGTCAGCTCGCCTACCCACGCCCCTCTCGCCGTCCAACTCGCACCCCCTCTGTCGCCAAAACCCATGGCGAACGCTGCGCCTTTAGGCGTAGAAACCGAGCCAACCACGACACCTTCTGTGATCATCACCGTACAAAATTCAAGAGCTCGGATCCCTCTTTGATTTGGTATATGACTTGCGTTTTAATTTGTTGTGTGGTGGAAGAAATTGAAGAATCAAAATCGAATGTTTCTGGCCATTGAAGAAGTTGAATACGGCGGCCGCTGTTCTAAGTTAGGGTTATACGTATACGAGACAGTATTTATACTAGTATATTTTCTATTTATTTGATTCTTTTAATTCAATTAAATCTGTATATCATCCGGAATACCAAATTAAACCCAACGAAAAATGCTCCTAAGCAAATACCCCCGTTCCGGACGCAATGGAACAGGTCTCGAGGCCCAATTCCAAAGTCTAGTACCTGTTTTATTTAATTTTATATTTAAATCATTTATTTATTAAATTTAACTGTACATTTTAATTTACCGGGGCCACATACTGACTCTAAAAATTCCAGAAAAATTATATTTGTCAATGTTTTGACGATACGGTTCTAACGAGACTAATTTCGTCGAATTCTGAGACTGTTTGAAAAATGGCTATTTTTAAGTCGATTAAATTTGACCGAAACTGACAAAACACAGTTTCTTTTGCCACGCTCACATATTAACGCGGAAAATTCTAAAAATTGAAACCTAGCAATAATTTGACATTCCGGTTCCAACAAAAGTGGTTTCGTCGAAAACAGAGGTCGTTTGAAAATTGACTATTTTCAGTGGCTTTAAATATTATTAAAATGAAAATTTTAAATTCTGCCTCATTTTCCACTAAATTACTTAAAAATAAAAATTTTAAATTAGCTCCAAAATTCCGGGTTGTTACAATCTCCCCCACTTAAAATCTTTTCGTCCTCGAAAAGGAACTATGCTAAAAGTTGTTTTAATTTACTAACTAAATTTTAATTTTACTTTAATTAATTTCATTTGTTGGCTAACTTATCAAATATACATTCTTTTATATATTTAAAAATCACATTTCCAAAAATAGATTATATAATCAAAAATACGCTAATCATAAGCTTATCACTCTGAACTCATTCTAGGGCATTACTAACCCCATCTCTAATGAGTATTCTCATTCTAGGATACTGCTGATCCTATCTCTAATGAGTATTCTTATTGGACATTACTAATCCAATTCTCTGATGAGTCTTTTGTTCAGTTCTAATGAGTTGTACCCCAAAGATTTGAGCTAACCAGAGCTCTGATACCACCTGTGACGACCCAAACTTCCCCGTAAAGGAAAGCCTAGATTGCCTTGAGAACAACTCACATCAGAACACAAACTGAAGAACATTTTATTGTTGATTACAACAATTACATCAGAGTACAATAATATAACAGAGTATAAATGAATAATATACATTGGAAATACAAAAATATCAGAGATTTAAATTACATTTAAATAGCAGCGGAAATAGTACAAAAATACAACTGGAAGGAATACACGGATACAGAGCTTTCCGAATACTGCTTCAGCTGTAAACCAGGATCCTGTAAATATATCTGCAAAAAGCTACTCGACTGCCCGTGTAGAAAAGAGGGCACCCGAGTTTGCAAAGTGAAACAAACTACAGGTCAGTCGTGGGACTGGTGTGGGAATTCTAAACTAATATAACTAATAAGACAAATCCAAGGACCACGCCACTTTCGCGGAACGGGTTTACTCCTATGGATTGCCAGTGCATAAACCAAAGTAAATCGAGAAATAACGCAATGTCTTTTTGGAAAAATGAAACCATTATAAGACCCAAGTCCCATCACACAATGCAACGCACACCAGAGGATAGGGTTTTACCTTATAATGGTCAAAAGATGCTTGATACGTATAAAACGGATTTGATATTATTATTAGTGTATATATGTTTTAATAAAAAGATTTGAATCATAAGTATCAATCCTAGACGGCATGGTTACCATATAGCATGTCGCCAATACTAGTTCTACAATCAAAACCGCAAGGTCGTATTGGAAATTGGATTTCCATCATGAGTCGAGGCTAGGGGCAAGCTCCTCTCCGATTCGAGACACTCTAGCAAATGCCTCAGGATCCCCCGCAGTGAACCCTTGGATCTTCAGGGTCGGTCCCCGCCTATGGGAAGTGGATTAGTTATGCCTGAACACACGCTTCCCGGTCCCTTTGGACCTATAGTATGACCACCAACGGCCTATAAAAATAACGAGGCGCCTCAAAATCCATCATCCACATAAGTAAAATGTCAGGGCTGGTAGGTCGCTGACACCACTCTAGCTAGAAAGAAACGTGTGCACTCCCTGCAGTCCATATCCCGTTTTTGACTCATACCGGGGTGTGAGGCTCGCGAAGTCACGCTATACACAAAGCTACGCCTAAACAGGCCGTGCTTTGATCATCAACCACAAGGCCTGCTTTTCAACAAAAGCCTTGATCAATGCATCTTAGCATGTCACATTGTCAGTCCATACTATACCATTGATTTCTGCCAATATATAACCTCTAAGCTCATATGTCTCAGAGAAGGGTGTTAACCACCAAGCAGATATGTATTAACAGAAATCAACGAATGTAGTATAAAGGACTACAACGTCAGACATACATTCCATTTATAAACTTATGCTCTGGGTCTGAGCGAAAGTCAAATCCGTACAAATCAACACTACGTCCGGATAACTACCATCTTAGCCCCGTCTTGGGAGCAAATCAATCAAGGACCTCAACGCTAGTTACCCATTCGATGTGAAGATCGTCGGTCTTCAATCGCCGTCTTCAACTCTTAGATTTAAAACGTCGTATAATCATTTGAAATGAGATTGAACTCGGTCTTCTCAAATGATTCTCGCATATATATATAATAATTTGAAAATATTTCCTATCGTTATTAATATTTGATAACGACCTATCGCTATTTTTATTTATATAAAAATAGCCTAAATTAATTTAACGACGCTTCGGGTAAATGGGCGACCCTGGCGTTGTTTTCAACCAAATTTGATTTACACATATTTTGAAATCTAACCGTTGGATTTTGGCGAAATTTATGTCATTGGAAAGATCTTCCCAAAGCGGTCCAAACGGCTCCAGTTTTGGGAAAATCCGACGGTCGGATCTCTCTGTATAACCGTTTAAAGTTATGATTGCCGATACGCGAACTGCCGCGCGCGTTCCGTTTAATTTATAATTTATATTTATATATATATAAATATAAATCGTTTGACTATTCCAATTTCAAAAGTCTATTCTTTTTATCGCATCTTAAATGACGATAAAAATATCACTTTTAATAACTCTGTTTTGTTTACACTAAATGTAAATAAATTATACTTTTTTTCTATATTTTGTTTTATTTACCTAAATGTAAATAAATTATGTTCTTTCTATGTTTTAATTTATTTACCCTAAATGTAAATAAATTACATTCTTTTTCTTACCCTATTTATTTACCTAAATGTAAATAAACATATTCTTATCTTTTTCTTACTTATTTACCTAAATGTAAATAAATGTTTTACTTTTACTTTTGTTATATTTATTTACATTAATTGTAAATAAATGTATCTAATTTCTTATTCATATTCATTTACACTATTTGTAATAAATGGTTTCAATTTCCTTTGCAAATCCTATTTACATAGCAAATGTAAATAATTGTATTTCTTAAATTCTTTTCTGATATTCCCTTTTTAACCTAAAAAGAATATCTTATGTTAATTCTTTTCTAACCTTTCTTTTTATTATTTACATAAGAAAATGTAAATAATTACCATTTACAAATTGGTTCTTTTTATTTACATAAGAAAAATGTAAATAAATACTTATTCACATAATTATTATTTTAACCTTTTTATTTACATAGGAAAATGTAAATAAATTTTAATTCACATATTTGTTCTATATTTTCTATTTATTCTTAATTACATAATATGTAAATTTCTTCATCATGATTTTAATTACATAAAAATGTAATTTTATTTCTTATAATCTTAATTACATATAAATGTAATTTTCTTTACAGTGTAAAACATATTCTTTTAATTACATATAAAAATGTAATTTAAATAATCTCTTATTTATCTAATGTAAATATATATGTTTTATTTATTTACCCTAAATATTTTGAAGTAATTTACATATGCTTTAACCTCTCACATTGGATAGGTATTGTTGTGATTACTGGACAGCCGGGCGGGTCCGGGCAGGTTTACATCCCAACTCAATCCAACCTCGGGTTACACATATTATTTCTTATTTATTTACCTATTTGTAAATAAATATTTTTAACCTTTTATCCTAACAAAATGTCTATTTTGTTTTAACCACCTTTTATCTTAACAAAATGCTTATTTTGTTTTAACACACTTTTAATATACAAAAATGTGTATTTTGTCTAATTCACTTTACATAGAAAATGTAAGTGTTTTCTTTTATTTTCTTTTGCATTGAAAATGTACATATTACTTTTCATTTACATCTACATAACCTAAATGTACATATATCTTAATTACATTTTTAATAACATAAAATGTACTTTTGTCTTAATTACATTTTAAATTTGTAGACAAGACAAAGATAAAAATTGTCCTTTTATTTATGTTGACAAAATAACGTAAAAATTTGTCTCTTTATTATGTTAACAAAATAACATAAAAGTTTGTTCTTTTTATTATGTTAAAAAAAATGACATAAACACTTGCTCTTTTTCTATGTTAACAAAATGACATAAAAACTTGTTCTTTTTCTATGTTAACAAAATGAGATGATTTTGTACAATTCTTTTAAATGACAAAATGTGAATCTTGGTCTATGTTTTGTTTGCATCCAAAAATGCAACTAAAAATATATAGTTCTTTTCACTTTAACATTTTTTATGTAAAATTATTATTTTACTTTACTCTAACATTTTATGATTTGAAATGTTATTTCTCTTTACTCTAATATAAATGTCAATTTATTTCTCTGATATAAATGTCACTTTATTTCCCTAATATAAATGTCACTTATTTCTCTAATATAAATGTCACTTATTTCTCTAATATAAATGTCACTTATTCCTATGTTTGTATTTGTAGTGTATAATATAAATAAATAAATAAATAAAAATGAACTTTGTTCCTATGTCATAATTGTATTAAGAACACAAATAAAACGATAATTTATGGTCTATGCTATATTTGTGTTAGAGAGCACATATAAAAGGGCAATTTATTCTCTAAGTTATATTTGTGTTGAAAGACACAAATAAAAAAAAAAAGATACTTCATTTAAATGTTGATATTTGTGTTGAATACACAAATAAAGGTGATTCCAATTCTACGTTATATCTGTGGTGAATACACAAATAAAGGGATGCAATTCAATTTCAATGTTAATATTTGTGTTAAGTACACAAATAGAAGAATGTTTCATTTTCTAATCAAAATGTTCTAATGTTAACATTTTTAACATTTCTAATCTAATGTTAACATTTTAACTAAAACGATGCTTTTATTTTAATGTTAACTTTTTGACAGAATGGTGTTTGGTAATCTAAATGAACAAGTATAACAAAATATGATTTTGTATTCTAAATGAACATTTTAACTAAATGTTCCTTTTAATCCTTATTGACTTTTCTTTTAATGTATCAAAATATACCTTTCCTATTCATTTCTTTTTGATGTAACAAAAATATGCATTTGGTTTGTAAACTTCTAATACAAACAAAAATGTGAATTTGTTTGTAAACTTCTAATGCGAACAAAATGGTGATTTTGTTTATAAACTTCAAATGCGAACAAAAGTGTTAATTTTTTGTTAATAAAACTTCAATGCAAACAAAAGTGTTAATTTTGTTAATAATTTTTAATGTAAACAAAATGATGAATTTGTTTGTATCTTCAATTCAAACACAAATGATACTTTCGGTTATATCTATCAATGCAAAACAAAAATGACAATTTTGTCTATATCTTTCGATGCAAAACAAAAATGATACTTTTGTTTGCTACATTTTCTAATCTAGCTTAGTAAATAAAAATGAAAATTTTATTTCTAACTTGATATACTTGTTTTATCTATTTTATAACAAACGTGATATATTTGTTTCCATCTATTCTCTAACAAACATGAATATATTGGTTTTGCAAATCAAAAAGAAAGGTCTAATCTTTAACTGTTTTATGGATCCACATACACATCCCAAAACAACGCAATACATAACTATAATTCATACATCATTAATAATCAACCATGAGTATTCCATAAACAACTCAATCCATACAACAATCCAATCCAAACATAAATCATCTCATATCTAAATTTATTTACAAAACAACAATTTAACGGTGATAAAATAATTAATTAAATTAATTAAAAATAGAAATTCTCACCCATAGCTTTCCATTCAGATTCAAATTTTCCCTGAATTTTGATTTGCACAGTTTCAGTCCTAGTCAGTCTAGGCGCGAAGATCTTGGTCTCACGATTCCAACATGACTGAAATCTTCGAATTTCATCGCTGTTCGCAAAAGTTATGATAATATAAACCTTAAACGCTTAGTTAAAATAATTAATTAACCAATTTCTTTTAAATAGCATTTAGGAAAATAGTTACCCCTTAATTCTCCTTTCTTCCTCGTTTGTTCTTACCGTAACAAAGCAACCCATCATCGTGGCCTTCCTCCTCCCATCGCACGCGCCAGACCCCACCGGACTTCGATCAGAGGGGCCCACATCGTCGCCCGTCAGCTCGCCTACCCACGCCCCTCTCGCCGTCCAACTCGCACCCCCCTCTGTCGCCAAAACCCATGGCGAACGCTGCGCCTTTAGGCGTAGAAACCGAGCCAACCACGACACCTTCTGTGATCATCACCGTACAAAATTCAAGAGCTCGGATCCCTCTTCGATTTGGTATATGACTTGCGTTTTAATTTGTTGTGTGGTGGAAGAAATTGAAGAATCAAAATCGAATGTTTCTGGCCATTGAAGAAGTTGAATACGGCGGCCGCTGTTCTAAGTTAGGGTTATACGTATACGAGACAGTATTTATACTAGTATATTTTCTATTTATTTGATTCTTTTAATTCAATTAAATCTGTATATCATCCGGAATACCAAATTAAACCCAACGAAAAATGCTCCTAGGCAAATACCCCCGTTCCGGACGCAATGGAACAGGTCTCGAGGCCCAATTCCAAAGTCTACTACCTGTTTTATTTAATTTTATATTTAAATCATTTATTTATTAAATTTAACTGTACATTTTAATTTACCGGAGCCACATACTGACTCTAAAAATTCCAGAAAAATTATATTTGTCAATGTTTTGACGATACGGTTCTAACGAGACTAATTTCGTCGAATTCTGAGACTGTTTGAAAAATGGCTATTTTTAAGTCGATTAAATTTGACCGAAACTGACAAAACACAGTTTCTTTTGCCACGCTCACATATTAACGCGGAAAATTCTAAAAATTGAAACCTAGCAATAATTTGACATTCCGGTTCCAACAAAAGTGGTTTCGTCGAAAACAGAGGTCGTTTGAAAATTGACTATTTTCAGTGGCTTTAAATATTATTAAAAATGAAAATTTTAAATTCTGCCTCATTTTCCACTAAATTACTTAAAAATAAAAATTTTAAATTAGCTCCAAAATTCCGGGTTGTTACACGCGGGTTTTGAACGGTCTCAAATCGATCTTACGATCGATTGGGGTCGGGCGAAATCCGGGTCGTTACAGCTGGTATCAGAGCTCAGGTTAGCTCAAATCTTTGGGATACAATTCATTAGAACTGAACAGAGGACTCATCAGAGGTTGGATTAGTAATATCCAATAAGAATACTCATTAGATATAAGATCAGCAGTATCCTAGAATGAGAATACTCATTAGAGATGGGGTTAGCAATGCCCTAGAATGAGTCCGAGTGAAGAAGAGTTCATAATTAACGTACTTGTTATTATATTTATAATTCGATTTTAGAAAATATGATTTTTGAATATATAAAAGTTATATATTTTTGAAAATTTAATCAACTAATTGATTGATGATTGTGTTGTGTGAATATGAGTTCAACTAATAAAATTATTAAACAATTAGAGAATGAAAATTAAATTAGTTTTAGCTTCATTTCCTTTTCGAGGACGAAAAGATTTTAAGTGGGGGAGATTGTAACAACCCGCAAATTCTGAACCAATTTAAAAATTTTATTTTAGAAAATTTTAATGAATTTTGAAAATATAAAGTGATTTATTTTAAATAATAATGGCTAGAATTCATTTTAATCGAAGTTAGAACGAATAAATTTAATTTATATATAAAAGGAGTTAGAAATGGCGCGGTAGTTTGAAAATTTGATTTTGAACTTTAACTGAATGTACAGGACTCAAAATAAATCAGAATTGAGTGAAACCAGAAATATTAAAATCTGTTTAATCATATCTTTCTAACGAATCTGAAAAATTGAAATTTCATAGCGGAAATCAAAAGTTATGGCCAATTCAATTTTTAGAAAGGTCGCTGTAGAATTTTATATATATAATATATATGGCCCGAAAGGCTACTTTTCACATATGAAGGAATTTTGACTCGAAACCACTTCCATTGAGTCTGGAATGATGTTTCTGCATTTAAAAAGTATAAACACTTATATATTTTGAGTTTCGGAATTTTTTTGTTTAAAAATGTATTTTTAATATTAAATATATTGCCCTTAAAAATAGTCATTTTTCAAACGACCTCCGTTTTCGACGAAACCATTTTTGTTGGAACCGGAATGTCAAATTATAGCTAGATTTCAATTTTCAGAATTTTTCGAATTAATATGTGAGCATGGCATAAGAAAATGTGTTTTGACTATTTCAGTTAAATTTAAACACCTTAAAATAGCCATTTTTCAAACAGTCCCAGAATTCGACGAAATTAGTCTCGTTAGAACCGTATCGTCATAAGAAAGCTAAAAATATTTTTTTTTAGAATTTTCTGAGGTCATATGTGGCCCCGACATATTTGTATGTACGGTCAATATTTATTTAATTAATTTTTAATGGGATTTAAAATAAAACTTTCTACAGATTTCGGAATTGGACCCCGAGACCCATCCCATTGCGTTCAGAACGCCTCAAAACGTTAAGATCGACAGTAAGCAAGCCCAATTCGGAGACAACCCGCATTTTCACCTTTATAACACATTTTTTTAATAATAAAAAAATAAAAAAATAAAACCCTAACCCTAATTCATAGCCGCCGCCTACCCCTTAAAACGATGGCCAGAAATCTCCCATTTTCAAACATCAATTTCTTCCAATCCACTCTATGAAAATTGACAAACTATATATCAAATCGAAGAGGACGGAGAGCTCTACAAATACGATCTTTAAAAATCGAAGAGGACGGAGAGCGCGTTCGGGTTCAGATTTTGAGGCGAGGTGGGGACCAAGTTGGGTGGCCTTCTGGGCGGTGGTGGCTTGCGAGCGGAGCGTCGGTGTGGCGGGGTCTGATCGGCGGTCGGTTGCTCGGATGTGGGTGCGACGTGGGTGTTTGGAGGATGAAATTGGGTGCGGCCGATACAGCGTGAGGAAGAAGAGGGTATTATTATATTATTATTTATGTATTAAATATTTAATTTATCCGATCTTTAAAAATCAACAACTCTGTCATATGAGGTCCGTTTCACAAACCGTAAATTGCGCTGGAATCAGAAAATTAAGATCTTCGCAATGGCGCAGACCAGAGCTGAATCCGAGACAGTCGAATTTTCAGCCATATCAATGTGAGAATTCTGAATTTTATTATTTAATTAATTATAAATTATTTTTCTTGCGTTAAAAATAATTGTAACGACCCTGAAAATCTGAACCAATTTAAATTTTTTAAATTGGCTAAAATAATGGATTTTAAATATCTAAAGTAAATATTTTAAATAATGGCAATGAAAAGTGAGTTGAATCGACGTTTGAAAACGAATATAATTAATTATAATTATAAACAAGGCCTGAAAAGGCGCTGCAGTTTCAAAAATTGAATCCAAACTTTGTCGAATTGTACCGGGTGCAAAACAAAACGAATTTGAGTGAAACCAAAAATATTTAAATCTGTTAGTGAATACCTTTCTAACGAATCTGAAAAATCGAATTTTCATAGCGGAAAGCAAAAGTTATGGCCAAATGAATTTTCAGAAAGGTCGCTATGGAATTTATATAGCCCGTGAAATTGGCCATTTCGCATACGACCTCGGAATTCGACGAAACCACTTTTGTTGGATCCGGGATGTGAAGTTATTGCTAGGTTTCAAATTTCATAATTTCTGAAGCTAGTATGTGGGCTTGGCAAAGGAAAACGTGTTTTGGTCAATTACAGTTAAATTGGATCGACCAAAAATGGGCCTTTTTGCAAATGGTCTTAGAATTCGACGAAACTAGTTTTGTTGGGACTGTATCGTCAAAACATAGCCAGATTTATTTTTCTGAAATTTTTCGAATCAGTTTGTGGCCCTGGCAAATTGAAATGTACGTTCAAATCAAATATTGAATGTTACATATTTTAATTTGAAGGAAAACCGACTGAAACAATCGAATGGGCCTACGAAACATATCCCATTGTGTTCGGAATGGGGGTATAACGCTAGGGACGACAGTCGTTGGGTTTAGATTGGTGGTCGTGTTAGAAAACCCCTTTAAAACTCCCCCGGCCAATCATATTTTTAAAAAAAAGAAAATTCCTTTTCTCTCTCCCCGACGTCGAAGGCGGAAATACGTTCAGACCTTCCCCCTCATTTTCCGATCAATCCACGCCGAGTTAGCTCGTGCCATAGTTGAACTTTTTGAAGATCTTCTCGAGATCTTCAAATCCATATAAGCATTGGATTTTTTCGTGGCCTGTAGGAGGAGAACCACGCTCGGGAAGTTTCGCTGTTCGTGCCTGGATTCCGCCGCCTGGGGACCACCGAGTTCGACCCCCTCCCTGGCGCACGTGCGCCTCTCCTAGCCTAACGAGGTGGCGTTGGCCGATCGAAGCGACAATCAACAGATTTGAAGAAAATCGAAAACCTAGTTTTGAACCTTTCAGCTGAGGTACGGCTTGTTTTATTTTCAACTGTTTTAACATTTTTAAACCGTTGCAAACTTTGAAAAATCATATCTTTTTCGTTTCTTGACGAAATTCGATGAAACAGGAAACATCGTGACCGTGTGGACGTCTTCTACATTCTAGAAGAGACCGCATATTTTTCTGAGCCTTCTGCTATTTTTGGTGGAGTGGAACCCAATGTGAGATTTCTAAATTAGAAACGATATGGAAAACGACGATGTATAAATTATATAGTCGATGTATGAGTTATATAAGCGTTTTACACCTCATGTATAAGCGTTGTATAAGTTGTACGTTCGATGTATAAGTTATATATGCGTTGTAAAAATTATATATGTGTTGAAATAGAAATGAATTGCTATATATATATATATATATGTATATATATATGTGTATATATATATATGCCCCTCGTCCACAAACCATGGACGATATTTATTGGTTGTGATTGGTGTGAAAATTGATTGATAGCGAATGGTTGTTTGGGATTGTTTGGGATTGATATTGATTGATTGTGGTTGAAAAATACCCGTTTGTGGTTGAGAAATTTTTGGTTGAAACACATAGGATTAGTTTGTGGAAATGAAATAAATATATACATGCCGCCTGCGTGCGAACTAGATGCATGATCTCCATTGTCAAAAACCGCGAGGTTTTAAGGTAGAGCGAGGAGCCGTACTAGGGACGGTGCCGGTTTTAACTATCCTGCCGTTATGCTGCCGAAATTTTGAATAATCTTTATGTGTTAGAATAGTTTTCATATGTTAAAATTATTTTCATGCATTGAAATTAAAGTAATATGTTGAAACTATATCCATGTGTGGAAATGTTCATGTGTTGAAAAGTGATATGTGAAAATTAAATTCATTTGTGAATGGATGAAGTGTCTAAACAATAAAAACCACATTTTTATAATATATATGAAGTAAACAAAATATTCGCCTTATATATAAATAGTTTCAACAACAAATTAAAATTCTATCTTTCTTATATGAACAACATAAATAAAATATCCATGTGTGGAAATGCTCATGTGTTGAGAAGTGTGCGTAGTGGAAAAGTTCATGTGTTGAATAAAAAGATCGAACAATAAAAATTACATTTTTATTGAAACTATGAAGTGTTGAAAACATCTATTTGTCGAATAAATATTTTAAATGATAAAAATATCATTTTTATCATCTATGTGATATGCTAAATATATGCGGACGTTGAAATAAATATTTGTGAAGAAATATTATTTTCAACATGCATAGGAACTAAAGAAAATAGTCATGTGTTGAAATGTGTTTTAGTTCGCCAAAATTATCATCTTTGAAATGTGAAGTGTTAAAAATAGCCACTTGTTCAAATAAAATATGCATGAGTTGAAATATACATTAATTAGCTAATGATATGATTTTAGCCTATGCATGCAACATTAGAATGAATGGTGTTTTTAAACCAAAGTAAATCAAATATGAAGTTGAATGGAAAATGATAAGTGATAAAAATTGTATATTTGTACGTGCATATTTATTGAACAGGTTATAGCAAAGGGGCTAGAGAAGAGGAATAAAATTTTGTGCCCGACAAATAGGTACACATTTACTGTTTTGTTTGGGTGATGATTTTATGAGCCTGTTGGCTAGCCGCTTGGCTTTTTCTTTTTCTTTTTGACATGAGACGCCCGTATGGCTATTTGGGAATTTTCCCAGCCCCTCCCGTACAAAGGAGGTTATGGCGAAATTTTCCAAAATTTGAAGTGAAAACGATATTTAAATTATTGAATGAACTATATTTATATAAATATATAAATATAAATAAAATTAAAACGAAACGTGGCCGTGCAGTTCGTGTTTTGAAACCGTGATTTCAAACAACTAGTGCGGGAAATCCGACCATTGGATTTTCCCGCAACCGTTGGGTTCGCCTTGGAAATATCTTTCCAACGGCACCAACTTTGTAAAAATCCAACGGTTGGATTGTCTGGAATGTTTAATTAAAATCTGAAGAAAAACAGCGCCAGAAACGATTATATTTATATATATATAAATATAATATATTTAATCGAATAACGACGCTGCAGTTCGTATTTTGAAATCAAAACTTCGAATGATGATACCGGGAGATCCGACCGTCGGATTTTCCCGAAACTAGAACCGTTGGATTCATTTTGAAAAAATCTTTATAATGATGTAAATTTTGTGAAGATCCAACGGTTAGATTTTTAGATATGTGTAAATCAAATCTGAAGAAAAACAGCGCCACGACCGCGTTATGGCCCGAAGCGTCGTTTTGAATAAATTGGCTATTTTAAAATAAATAAAAATAGCTATAAATCGTTATAAAATATCATAAACGATATGGAATGGAAATAAACTGAATTTGCTCGATTTATGTGGTATTTGATAGTTGAATGTGTTTGATGTGAAAATTACATTAAAGAACAAAATTGGTGTTGTCAAATGATTTAACCATTGAAATAAATTGATTTGAAATTCTAAATATCTGTGAATTATTTGAAAAGGCCGAGTTAATTCTCATTTTAAATAATTGACCGATGATTGAAAGTCGAAGATGAAGACGGTGGTCGAAGACCGGAGATCTTCACCTCGTTTGGGTGGTAACCGAGGTCCTGATTGGGAGGCAACCCGAAATATGGATAATGAGTGGTGATCGTCCAGACGTACGTGGTGATCGATGGGTTTGCGAGGTATTTAGTGCCTCCGGTTTCGTTCAGACCCAGAACGGACTTGTAAATGGACTGTGTGTCTGACATTAGATTGTATTCTGTGTTGATTGATCTCTGTTAAATATACATCTGTTTGGCGGCGGAGAATTTATTTTTTTGCTTAACGCCCTTCTCTGAAACGCATGAGCTCAGAGGTTGTATATCGATGGACATCAGTCGCATGGCATGAATTGCTAGTGTGGCATGCCTAAGTGGCAAATGATCAGGGCTTCTGTTGAAAAGCAAAGTCTTATGGTGATGATCAAAGCACCGTCTGTATGGCGTAGCTTTGTGTATAATGTAAATTCGCGAGCCTCACACCCCGGTATGAACCAGAAACGGGAGAAGGACCTCAAGGAGGGCATGCGTTTCTTTCTAGCTAGGGTGGTGTCGGTGACCTACCAGCCCTGACATTTATATACTTTTCACCTGTGTGGTTGTTGCTGTTGCGAGGCGGCTCGGTTTGATCGGACGATCCGGGTCCGATGGAGTCATTCGTTGGCTCACTTACGCCCCATAGGGCGGGGAAACGTAGTGTTCAGGCATTTTAATCCACATCGGTGGACCGGCTGTAACAACCCGGAATTTTGGGGCAAAATTAAATTTTTTATTTTAACGGAATTTGAATATTTAAGATAATTTATTTTAAATAATAACGACGAAAAATTTATTTTAATCAAAGTTAAAACGAATAAATTTTATTTAACTATATAAGGAGTTAGAAATAACACTATAGTTTGAAATTTTAATTTTAAACTTCAACTGAACATATAGAATTCATTTTAAATCAGAATGGGGACGACCCTGAAATATTTAACTCTGTTTAACCCCGTTTTCGACAAAACCACTTTTGTTGGAACCGAAATATCAAATTATTGCTAAGTTTAATTTTCCAGAATTTTTAAAACTAATATGTGAGCATGGCGAGAGAAACTGTGTTTTGATCAATTTTTGTTAAATTTAATCGACTGGAAAATAGCCATTTTTCAACCAGTCTCAGAATTCGACGAAATTAGTTTTGTTAGGACCGTATCGTCAAAACAAAGCTAGAAATATTTTTTCTGTAATTTTTAGAGTTAGTATGTGGCCCCGGTAATTTAAAATGTACGTTTGAATTAAATATAAATTGATTTATATATTAAATTAAAGAAAAACATATCGTAGCAGCCACATTGGGTTACGAGACATGTTCCATTGCGTCCGGGATGGGGGTTATTGGCTAGGGGCGACATTCGTTGGGTTTGATTTGGCGTTCGTATGGTTAAACAGGTAATTTTAGATTTAAATAGGATTAATTAATTAAATAAATTGGAAATACTAGTATATATACTCCTTCAAATACGTAACCCTAGCCTATACGTCTGAGCCTCCATCATATTCGAACCAATGGCAGAAGCCATCCGAAAATCATTCAACAAATTCGCCCAATCCAATTAGAGTTTGAGGATTAAATCAAAACAAAATTCGTATAGGGAGATGAGATCATGATAACCAACGGCTGAGATCTGAAACAAGGACCTGAAGAGGCCGGAATTCCTTCTCGAAGTCGCGGACTTCGTCAACGTTTGCTGACCACGGTGGACCACGGAGCGCAGCAACAGTTCGGGTGGTGGAAGGCGATGGCACGGCGGTCGTTGGGGGCGCATCTGATCCTGGTCCGGTCAACCAAGGCGGCGGCGGCAATGGCCTTTCCAGATCGAGAAATTTGGGTTCATTTGCGGTGAAGTCTACAGGAGAACGACGGGTTAAAATTGATTAAGGAGGATAAGGTTAATTAATAAAACAAATTATTATTTAATTATATAAGTTGTAATTGAATGTTCATAACATCATATCTCTCTCATACAGCAACGAAATCGAGCAAAACTGAAAACGTTGGACTCGTCTTGATGAGATCTACGCGATGAAACTGACTAGGTCCAAAACTGAACACTTTGAAAAATCAGCCAATTTTGAGCGCGAACAGAAATTCAAACAAAACAAGGTGAGATTTCTATCAAAAATTTAATTATCTATTTCGATGTGAACTGTATATTTATTTCATGTTGATGCTGTATGTATAGTTGTTGTAATGCTGATTTGTTTTGTGATTGGATGAACCTCTGATTTGCAGTGTGTGTATTCATGTTTGTTAAAATAAGATAGTTGAAATTAAAATTATCAGTTTGCTCGTTAGATTGTCAAATTTACATTTAATTGATCACAAATAAAAACATTGATAAACTTTAACATTGGATTGTTCGTAAACAAAAATAGTCGTCTTTATTTTTTATGTGAAGGATAGATATTAGTATGCAAATAAATTTTACAATTTTAATTGTCATTTTTGTCAAATTTGTGAATTGAAACAAAAATAAACATTTTATCGAAACCAACTAGTGAAACAAACATATCATTTTTGTTGTGAAACAAACATATCATTTTTGTTGTGAAACAAACATATCATTTTTGTTGTGAAATAAACATATCATTTTTGTTGTGAAACAAAATACTCATTTTTGTTGTATAGAAAACTAGTGAAACAAACATATCATTTTTGTTGTGAAATAAACATATCATTTTTGTTGTGAAACAAAATACTCATTTTTGTTGTATAGAAAACTAGTGAAACAAACATATCATTTTGTGTGCGACAAAAAGATTGAAAATAAAAATCTACCATTTTTGTGGAAACCAAATTGTTGAAACATTTTTGTTAACATATAAGATATTCTTTTATATGATATTAGAAAAGAAATAACATTTTTATAAATGTTACAATAGAAATTAAAAATAGCTTTTTTATATAAATATTACATTAGAAAAAGAAAAATAGAAGAAGGAATAAAATAATATTTTTGTTATAACATGTTGTATTAGAATAAAAGCACCATTATTGTTAGAAATGTTATGTTGGAATTATAACATAATTTTGATATGAAATGTACAAACATGTGACTTTACATTTTAATGTAAATGGAGCATTAAAATATAAACATTTTGATACAAAGATGTATTTACATGAAATTTACACTTTAAGTGATAATTAGAATTCATTAAAAAGAATGAACCTTTGTTTGAAAACTTGTGAACATGTAATCTACATTTTTATGTAAATGAAACTTTGATAGAAATTTGTTAACATGTAAAATTACATTCCTATGTAATTATGATTCATTTAAAAAGGATGTAATAAGAATATTCATTTTTTTTATGTTAAAACATGTTAGCGAAGAAAAACAACAATTTTGGTTAGAAAATGTAAATTAGAAACAAAAGTACACTTTTGTTAGAAAATGGAAAATAGAGAAAAACATAATATACATTATGTTAACATAGAAAATTGGGAAAAACATAATATACATTAGGTTGACATAGAAAATTAGGAAAACATAATATACATTATGTCACATAGAAAAATGTGAGGAACAGAATATCCATTTTGTTTAAATAGAAAACTGTGAAAAGAATTATTTACATTTTCTTATGTAAATAAAAAGAACATATTTATAGTGAAAAACATTTATTTACACTTAGGTAAATAAATAAGAAAAAGGATGCTTAACCCGAGGTTGGATTGAGTTGTGATGTAAACCTGCCCGGACCCGCCCGGCCGTCCACTAATCACAACAGTATCTATCCAATGTGGGAGGTTAAAGCATATTTATATTTTCTAAATTTACATTTTTATATATGTAAATTACTACGAATATTTGAAGTAAATAAACATAGAAAAAGGGAAGACATTTATTTACATTATGTAAACAAAAGATTTAAATAAAATTACATAGTTATATGTGATTGGAGAATATGTTTTTACATTGTAAATAAGATTACATTTCCATGTAATCAAGATTATAAGAATAAACATGTTTTTACACCGTAAATAAGGTTACATTTCTATGTAATCAAGATTATAAGAATAAATATGTGAATAAGTATTATTTACATTTTTCAATGTAAAATAAAAAGTATTAAGTATTTACCTTTTTCAATGTAAAATAAAAAGAATTAAGTATTTACATTTTTCAATGTAAAATAATAGGGATTAAGTATTTATATTTCTTATGTAAATAAAAAGAATAAATTATGAGTATAAGAATTATTTACATTTTCTTATGTAAATAAATAAGATAAAGTAATTGAAAACATTTATTTACATTAGGGTAAATAAATAAGATAAAAGTAAAACACTTATTTACATTTAGGTAAATAAATAAGAAAAAGAAAAGTAAAACACTTATTTTCATTTAGGTAAATAAATAAGAGAAAGAAATTAAATATTTATTTACATTTAGGTAAATAAATAAGAAAAGGAAAATGAAACCATTTATTTATATCTAGGTAAATAAATAAATGGTGGGAAAGAATAATTTATTTACATATAGTGTAAATAAAAATAAAAGATAGAAAAAATATAATCACATATATTTACAATTAGTGTGAATACAACCAAAAGACAGGAAAAAGTATAATTTATTTACATTTAGGGTAAATAAAGATTAGATTAAAAATTGTATTTTTAATTGAAAATTTATATCTGATAAAAAGAGTAGAAATAAAAGTGATATTTTTTATCGTCATTTTAGATGCGATAAAAAGAATAGACTTCTATAATTTAAATCGTCGAACGATTTATATTTATATATATAAATATAAATATAGAATCTAAACGAAACGCGCACGGTAGTTCGCGTATCGGCAAGCGTAACTTTAAACAGTTATACCAAAAGATCCGACCGTCGGATTTTCCCAAAACTGGAATTGTTAGGACCGCTTTGGGAAGACCTTTCCAACGATATAAACTTCGTCAAAATCCAACGGTTAGATTTCAAGATAAGTGTAAATCAAATTTGGTTGAAAACAGCGCCAGGGTCGCCCATTGACCCGAAGCGTCGTTAAATTAATTTAAGCTATTTTTATATAAATAAAAGTAGCGATAGGTCGTTATCAAATACCAATAACGATATGAAATGATTTTAAATTTTATATATATGCGAGGATCATTTGAAAAGTCCGAGTTCAATCTCATTTCAAATGATTATACGACGTTCTTAAGTCGATGAGTTGAAGACAGTGATTGAAGACCGACGATCTTCACATCGGATTGATGTGTTGCTACTGAGACCCATGAGAGGAGTAGCTACCTTGAAAGGGCTTCAGTGGTGGCCGTTCGGACGTAGTGTTGATTTGTACGGATTTGGCTTTCGCTCAGACCTAGAGCATAAGTTTATAAATGGAATGTATGTCTGATGTTGTAGTCCTTTATACTGTATTCGTTGATCTCTGTGTAATATATATCCGCTTGGTGGTTAACACCCTTCTCTGAGACATACGAGCTTAGATGTTATATATTGGTAGAAATTAATGGTATGGTATGGACTGACAATGTGGCATGCCAAGATGCAAATGATCAAGGCTTTTGTTGAAAAGCAGGCCTTGTGCTTGATGATCAAAGCACGACCTGTTTAGGCGTAGCTTTGTGTATAACGTGACTTCGCGAGCCTCACACCCCAGTATGAGTCAAAAACGGGATACGGACCTTAGGGAGTGCACACGTTTCTTTCTAGCTAGAGTGGTGTCGGGGACCTACCAGCGCTGACATTTACTCATGTGGATGATGGATTATGAGGTACCTCGGATAATAGGCCGTTAGTGGTCATACTGTAGGTCCAAAAGGACCGGGAAGCGTGTGTTCAGGAATTGCCAATCCACAAACGTAAGCGTGGACCGACCCTACCGCATCCAAGGGTTGCCCATAGGTGTGATCCTGAGGCATTTGCTAGAGTGTCTCGAATCGGAGAGGAGCTTGCCCCTTGCCTCGACTCATGATGGAAATCCAACTTCCAATACGCACCATGCGGTTTTGATTGTAGAACTAGTAGGGCGACATGATATATGGTACCCATGCCGTCTAGGATTGATACATTTACTTTGAAATGTTTTCAAATAGAATACACACTAATAATAATACCGTTTTATACGTATCAAGCATCTCTTGACCATTATAAGGTAAAACCCTATCCTCCGGTTTGCGTTGCATTGTGTGATGGGACTTGGGTCTTATAATGGTTTCATTTTTCTAAAAAGCATTGCGTTGTTTAACGATTTACTTTAGTTATGCACTGGCAATCCAATGGAGTAAACCCGTTCCGCGTTAGCGGCGTGGTCCTGTAATTAGCCTTATTAATAGATAAGTTAAGTTAAGATTTCTCATACCAGTCCCATGACTGACCTGTAGTTTGTTTCACTGGCAAACTCGGGTGCCCATATTTTTCCACACGGGCAGTCGAGTAGCTTTTGCAGATATTTATCTCTTTAGCAGGATTCTGGATCGAAGCTTAAAGCTGTGTCCAGAGCATTGAAGTCTTCCGCTGTTTAGTTTATTTGTTCCGCTGCAATATATTTAATTTATTGTAAGTTATCTTCTGCTGTATCTTATGCAATGTACTCTGATATTCTGTACTCTGATGTTATATTATCATGATGTAATAAAAATCTTCTGTTGTTGTTCTAATGTATTGTATTCCCAAAGTTAAAGTATTCGTAGATTTCCACTTTTGGGGTCAGACCTGTGTGGCTCATGGTCGATTCAAAGGGCGGGAATTTACGGGTCTTTACAGTTGGTATCAGAGCTTTGGTTAGCTCAAATCTTTGGGGTACAACTCGTTAGAACTGAACAAAGGACTCATAAGAGATTGGATTAGTAATATCCAATGAGAATAACTCGTTAGAGATGGGATCAGCTGTATCCTAGAACGAGTGTGTAGAGTATTATTTTCTTTTTTAAAAAAAAAATATTGAAAACAAATTTAGTTTTGAAAATTTTATCTTAAAATACGTACTTGAGTATATTATTATATTTTAATGTGGACAATCGAGTATATAAAGATTTCGAATATACGAGTAATTAACGGATATTCTAAGTTTTAATATACTGGATAGATATGGAATCACACTCCAGTCGCCCGGAGATGTTCTGATGGTGGTTCGAAACATCAACAGAATTTATGTTCGAGTTTCGAAAGTGGTATATCTATATATTTCCATTGACTGGTATGAGAACCAAACCTAGATAGGATTTATTGCTGTGATTTGCACTAAGAATATGATTTTTGGCTATATATAAAAGTTATGTATATTTAAAAAGTTAATCAACTAATCGATTGCTGTTTGTGATGTTTGATAATTAGTTTCAGTAATTAAAATATTAGAAAGATAAATTATTGAAACCAAAGAAATTTTTTTTTAATGAAGTTAGTTAATAAAACAACTTTTAGTTCCGTTCCTTTTCGAGGACGAAAAGATTTTAAGTGGGGGAGATTGTAACAACCCGGAATTTTGGGGCAAATTTAAAAATTTTATTTTAATGGAATTTGAATATTTAAGATAATTTATTTTAAATAATAACGACGAAAAATTTATTTTAATCAAAGTTAAAACGAATAAATTTTATTTAACTATATAAGGAGTTAGAAATAACACTATAGTTTGAAATTTTAATTTTAAACTTCAACTGAACATGTAGAATTCATTTTAAATCAGAATGGGGACGACCCTGAAATATTTAACTCTGTTTAACCCCGTTTTCGACGAAACCACTTTTGTTGGAACCGAAATATCAAATTATTGCTAAGTTTAATTTTCCAGAATTTTTAAAGCTAATATGTGACGTGGCGAGAGAAACTGTGTTTTGATCAATTTTAGTTAAATTTAATCGACTGGAAAAGAGCCATTTTTCAACCAGTCTCAGAATTCGACGAAATTAGTATTGTTAGGACCGTATTGTCAAAACAAAGCTAGAAATATTTTTTCTGTAATTTTTAGAGTTAGTATGTGGCCCGGTAATTTAAAATGTACGTTTGAATTAAATATAAATTGATTTATATATTAAATTAAAGAAAAACATATCGTAACAGCCACATTGGGTTACGAGACATGTTCCATTGCGTCCGGGATGGGGGTTATTAGCTAGGGGCGACGTTCGTTGGGTTTGATTTGGAGTTCGTATGGTTAAACAGGTAATTTTAGATTTAAATAGGATTAATTAATTAAATAAATTGGAAATACTAGTATATATACTCCTTCAAATACGTAACCCTAGCCTATACATCTGAGCCTCCATCATATTCGAACCAATGGCTGAAGCCATCCGAAAATCATTCAACAAATTCGCCCAATCCAATTAGAGTTTGAGGATTAAATCAAAACAAAATCCGTAGAGGGAGATGAGATCATGATAACCAACGGCTGAGATCTGAAACAAGGACCTGAAGAGGCCGGAATTCCTTCTCGAAGTCGCGGACTTCGTCAACGTTTGCTGACCACGGTGGACCACGGAGCGCAGCAACAGTTCGGGTGGTGGAAGGCGATGGCACGACGGTCGTTGAGGGCGCATCTGATCCTGGTCCGGTCAACCAAGGCGGCGGCAATGGCCTTTCCAGATCGAGAAATTTGGGTTCATTTGCGGTGAAGTCTACAGGAGAACGACGGGTTAAAATTGATTAAGGAGGATAAGGTTAATTAATAAAATAAATTATTATTTAATTATATAAGTTGTAATTGAATGTTCATAACATCATATCTCTCTCATACAGCAACGAAATCGAGCAAAACTGAAAGCATTGGACTCGTCTTGATGAGATCTACGCGATGAAACTGACTAGGTCTAAAACTGAACACTTTGAAAAATCAGCCAATTTTGAGCGCGAACAGAAATTCAAACAAAACAAGGTGAGATTTCTATTAAAAATTTAATTATCTATTTCGATGTGAACTGTATATTTATTTCATGTTGATGCTGTATGTATAGTTGTTGTAATGCTGATTTGTTTTGTGATTGGATGAACCTCTGATTTGCAGTGTGTGTATTCATGTTTGTTAAAATAAGATAGCTGAAATTAAAATTATCAGTTTGCTCGTTAGATTGTCAAATTTACATTTAATTGATCACAAATAAAAACATTGATCAACTTTAACATTGGATTGTTCGTAAACAAAAATAGTCGTCTTTATTTTTTATGTGAAGGATAGATATTAGTATGCAAATAAATTTTACAATTTTAATTGTCATTTTTGTAAAATTTGTGAATTGAAACAAAAATAAACATTTTATCGAAACCAACTAGTGAAACAAACATGTCATTTTTGTTGTGAAACAAACATATCATTTTTGTTGTGAAATAAACATACCATTTTTGTTGTGAAACAAAATACTCATTTTTGTTGTATAGAAAACTAGTGAAACAAACATATCATTTTGTGTGCGACAAAAAGGTTGAAAATAAAAATCTACCATTTTTGTCGTAACCAAATTGTTGAAACATTTTTGTTAACATATAAGATATTCTTTTATATGATATTAGAAAAGAAATAACATTTTTATAAATGTTACAATAGAAATTAAAAATAGCTTTTTATATAAATATTACATTAGAAAAAGAAAAATAGAAGAAGGAATAAAATAATATTTTTGTTATAACATGTTGTATTAGAATAAAAGCACCATTATTGTTAGAAATGTTATGTTGGAATTATAACATAATTTTGATATGAAATGTACAAACATGTGACTTTTCATTTTAATGTAAATGGAGCATTAAAATATAAACATTTTGATACAAAGATGTATTTACATGAAATTTACACTTTAAGTGATAATTAGAATTCATTAAAAAGAATGAACCTTTGTTTGAAAACTTGTGAACATGTAATCTACATTTTTATGTAAATGAAACTTTGATAGAAATTTGTTAACATGTAAAATTACATTCCTATGTAATTATGATTCATTTAAAAAGGATGTAATAAGAATATTCATTTTTTTTATGTTAAAACATGTTAGCGAAGAAAAACAACATTTTTGGTTAGAAAATGTAAATTAGAAACAAAAGTACACTTTTGTTAGAAAATGGAAAATAGAGAAAAACATAATATACATTATGTTAACATAGAAAATTGGGAAAAACATAATATACATTATGTTAACATAGAAAATTAGGAAAACATAATATACATTATGTCACATAGAAAAATGTGAGGAACAGAATATCCATTTTGTTTAAATAGAAAACTGTGAAAAGAATTATTTACATTTTCTTATGTAAATAAAAAGAACATATTTATAGTGAAAAACATTTATTTACACTTAGGTAAATAAATAAGAAAAAGGATGCTTAACCCGAGGTTGGATTGAGTTGTGATGTAAACCTGCCCGGACCCGCCCGGCCGTCCAGTAATCACAACTGTACCTATCCAATGTGGGAGGTTAAAGCATATTTATATTTTCTAAATTTACATTTTTATATATGTAAATTACTACGAATATTTGAAGTAAATAAAACATAGAAAAAAGGAAGACATTTATTTACTTTATGTAAACAAAAGATTTATATAAAATTACATTGTTATATGTGATTGGAGAATATGTTTTTACATTGTAAATAAGATTACATTTCTATGTAATCAAGATTATAAGAATAAACATGTTTTTACACCGTAAATAAGGTCACATTTCTATGTAATCAAGATTATAAGAATAAATATGTGAATAAGTATTATTTACATTTTTCAATGTAAAATAAAAAGTATTAAGTATTTACCTTTTTCAATGTAAAATAAAAAGAATTAAGTATTTACATTTTTCAATGTAAAATAATAGGGATTAAGTATTTATATTTCTTATGTAAATAAAAAGAATAAATTATGTGTATAAGAATTATTTACATTTTCTTATGTAAATAAATAAGATAAAGTAATTGAAAACATTTATTTACATTAGGGTAAATAAATAAGATAAAAGTAAAACACTTATTTACATTTAGGTAAATAAATAAGAAAAAGAAAAGTAAAACACTTATTTACATTTAGGTAAATAAATAAGAGAAAGAAATTAAATATTTATTTACATTTAGGTAAATAAATAAGAAAAGGAAAATGAAACCATTTATTTATATCTAGGTAAATAAATAAATGGTGGGAAAGAATAATTTATTTACATATAGTGTAAATAAAACTAAAAGATAGAAAAAATATAATCACATATATTTACAATTAGTGTGAATACAACCAAAAGACAGAAAAAAGTATAATTTATTTACATTTAGGGTAAATAAAGATTAGATTAAAAATTGTATTTTTAATTGAAAATTTATATCTGATAAAAAGAGTAGAAATAAAAGTGATATTTTTTATCGTCATTTTAGATGCGATAAAAAGAATAGACTTCTATAATTTAAATCGTCAAACGATTTATATTTATATATATAAATATAAATATAGAATCTAAACGAAACGCGCACGGTAGTTCGCGTATCGGCAAGCGTAACTTTAAACAGTTATACCAAAAGATCCGACCGTCGGATTTTCCCAAAACTGGAATCGTTTGGACCGCTTTGGGAAGACCTTTCCAACGATATAAACTTCGTCAAAATCCAACGGTTAGATTTCAAGATAAGTGTAAATCAAATTTGGTTGAAAACAGCGCCAGGGTCGCCCATTGACCCGAAGCGTCGTTAAATTAATTTAAGCTATTTTTATATAAATAAAAGTAGCGATAGGTCGTTATCAAATACCAATAACGATATGAAATGATTTTAAATTTTATATATATGCGAGGATCATTTGAAAAGTCCGAGTTCAATCTCATTTCAAATGATTATACGACGTTCTTAAGTCGATGAGTTGAAGACGGTGATTGAAGACTGACGATCTTCACATCGGATGGATGTGTTGCTACTGAGACCCATGAGAGGAGTAGCTACCTTGAAAGGGCTTCAGTGGTGGTCGTTCGGACGTAGTGTTGATTTGTACGGATTTGGCTTTCGCTCAGACCTAGAGCATAAGTTTATAAATGGAATGTATGTCTGATGTTGTAGTCCTTTATACTGTATTCGTTGATCTCTGTGTAATATTTATCCGCTTGGTGGTTAACACCCTTCTCTGAGACATACGAGCTTAGAGGTTATATATTGGTAGAAATTAATGGTATGGTATGGACTGACAATGTGGCATGCCAAGATGCAAATGATCAAGGCTTTTGTTGAAAAGCAGGCCTTGTGGTTGATGATCAGAGCACGACCTGTTTAGGCGTAGCTTTGTGTATAACGTGACTTCGCGAGCCTCACACCCCGGTATGAGTCAAAAACGGGATACGGACCTTTGGGAGTGCACACGTTTCTTTCTAGCTAGAGTGGTGTCGGGGACCTACCAGCGCTGACATTTACTCATGTGGATGATGGATTATGAGGTACCTCGGATAATAGGCCGTTAGTGGTCATACTGTAGGTCCAAAAGGACCGGGAAGCGTGTGTTCAGGAATTGCCAATCCACAAACGTAAGCGTGGACCGACCCTACCGCATCCAAGGGTTGCCCATAGGTGTGATCCTGAGGCATTTGCTAGAGTGTCTCGAATCGGAGAGGAGCTTGCCCCTTGCCTCGACTCATGATGGAAATCCAACTTCCAATACGCACCATGCGGTTTTGATTGTAGAACTAGTAGGGCGACATGATATATGGTACCCATGCCGTCTAGAATTGATACATTTACTTTGAAATGTTTTCAAATAGAATACACACTAATAATAATACCGTTTTATACGTATCAAGCATCTCTTGACCATTATAAGGTAAAACCCTATCCTCCGGTTTGCGTTGCATTGTGTGATGGGACTTGGGTCTTATAATGGTTTCATTTTTCTAAAAAGCATTGCGTTGTTTAACGATTTACTTTAGTTATGCACTGGCAATCCAATGGAGTAAACCCGTTCCGCGTTAGCGGCGTGGTCCTGTAATTAGCCTTATTAATAGATAAGTTAAGTTAAGATTTCTCATACCAGTCTCATGACTGACCTGTAGTTTGTTTCACTGGCAAACTCGGGTGCCCATATTTTTCCACACGGGCAGTCGAGTAGCTTTTGCAGATATTTATCTCTTTAGCAGGATTCTGGATCGAAGCTTAAAGCTGTGTCCAGAGCATTGAAGTCTTCCGCTGTTTAGTTTATTTGTTCCGCTGCAATATATTTAATTTATTGTAAGTTATCTTCTGCTGTATCTTATGCAATGTACTCTGATATTCTGTACTCTGATGTTATATTATCATGATGTAATAAAAATCTTCTGTTGTTGTTCTAATGTATTGTATTCCCAAAGTTAAAGTATTCGTAGATTTCCACTTTTGGGGTCAGACCTGTGTGGCTCATGGTCGATTCAAAGGGCGGGAATTTACGGGTCTTAACATTTGGTATCAGAGCTTTGGTTAGCTCAAATCTTTGGGGTACAACTCGTTAGAACTGAACAAAGGACTCATAAGAGATTGGATTAGTAATATCCAATGAGAATAACTCGTTAGAGATGGGATCAGCAGTATCCTAGAACGAGTGTGTAGAGTATTATTTTCTTTTTAAAAAAAAAATATATTGAAAACAAATTTAGTTTTGAAAATTTTATCTTAAAATACGTACTTGAGTATATTATTATATTTTAATGTGGACAATCGAGTATATAAAGATTTCGAATATACGAGTAATTAACGGATATTCTAAGTTTTAATATACTGGATAGATATGGAATCACACTCCAGTCGCCCGGAGATGTTCTGATGGTGGTTCGAAACATCAACAGAATTTATGTTCGAGTTTCGAAAGTGGTATATCTATATATTTCCATTGACTGGTATGAGAACCAAACCTAGATAGGATTTATTGCTGTGATTTGCACTAAGAATATGATTTTTGGCTATATATAAAAGTTATGTATATTTAAAAAGTTAATCAACTAATCGATTGCTGTTTGTGATGTTTGATAATTAGTTTCAGTAATTAAAATATTAGAAAGATAAATTATTGAAACCAAAGAAAAAAAAATTTAATGAAGTTAGTTAATAAAACAACTTTTAGTTCCGTTCCTTTTCGAGGACGAAAAGATTTTAAGTGGGGGAGATTAACAACCCGGAATTTTGGGGCAAATTTAAAATTTTTATTTTAACGGAATTTGAATATTTAAGATAATTTATTTTAAATAATAACGACGAAAAATTTATTTTAATCAAAGTTAAAACGAATAAATTTTATTTAACTATATAAGGAGTTAGAAATAACACTATAGTTTGAAATTTTAATTTTAAACTTCAACTGAACATGTAGAATTCATTTTAAATCAGAATGGGGACGACCCCGAAATATTTAACTCTGTTTAACCCCGTTTTCGACGAAACCACTTTTGTTGGAACCGAAATATCAAATTATTGCTAAGTTTAATTTTCCAGAATTTTTAAAGCTAATATGTGACGTGGCGAGAGAAACTGTGTTTTGATCAATTTTAGTTAAATTTAATCGACTGGAAAATAGCCATTTTTCAACCAGTCTCAGAATTCGACGAAATTAGTATTGTTAGGACCGTATTGTCAAAACAAAGCTAGAAATATTTTTTCTGTAATTTTTAGAGTGAGTATGTGGCCCGGTAATTTAAAATGTACGTTTGAATTAAATATAAATTGATTTATATATTAAATTAAAGAAAAACATATCGTAACAGCCACATTGGGTTACGAGACATGTTCCATTGCGTCCGGGATGGGGGTTATTAGCTAGGGGCGACGTTCGTTGGGTTTGATTTGGAGTTCGTATGGTTAAACAGGTAATTTTAGATTTAAATAGGATTAATTAATTAAATAAATTGGAAATACTAGTATATATACTCCTTCAAATACGTAACCCTAGCCTATACGTCTGAGCCTCCATCATATTCGAACCAATGGCTGAAGCCATCCGAAAATCATTCAACAAATTCGCCCAATCCAATTAGAGTTTGAGGATTAAATCAAAACAAAATCCGTAGAGGGAGATGAGATCATGATAACCAACGGCTATGATCTGAAACAAGGACCTGAAGAGGCCGGAATTCCTTCTCGAAGTCGCGGACTTCGTCAACGTTTGCTGACCACGGTGGACCACTGAGCGCAGCAACAGTTCGGGTGGTGGAAGGCGATGGCACGGCGGTCGTTGGGGGCGCATCTGATCCTGGTCCGGTCAACCAAGGCGGCGGCGGCAATGGCCTTTCCAGATCGAGAAATTTGGGTTCATTTGCGGTGAAGTCTACAGGAGAACGACGGGTTAAAATTGATTAAGGAGGATAAGGCTAATTAATAAAACAAATTATTATTTAATTATATAAGTTGTAATTGAATGTTCATAACATCATATCTCTCTCATACAGCAACAAAATCGAGCAAAACTGAAAGCGTTGGACTCGTCTTGATGAGATCTACGCGATGAAACTGACTAGGTCCAAAACTGAACACTTCGAAAAATCAGCCAATTTTGAGCGTGAACAGAAATTCAAACAAAACAAGGTGAGATTTCTATTAAAAATTTAATTATCTATTTCGATGTGAACTGTATATTTATTTCATGTTGATGCTGTATGTATAGTTGTTGTAATGCTGATTTGTTTTGTGATTGGATGAACCTCTGATTTGCAGTGTGTGTATTCATGTTTGTTAAAATAAGATAGTTGAAATTAAAATTATCAGTTTGCTCGTTAGATTGTCAAATTTACATTTAATTGATCACAAATAAAAACATTGATCAACTTTAACATTGGATTGTTCGTAAACAAAAATAGTCGTCTTTATTTTTTATGTGAAGGATAGATATTAGTATGCAAATAAATTTTACAATTTTAATTGTCATTTTTGTCAAATTTGTGAATTGAAACAAAAATAAACATTTTATCGAAACCAACAAGTGAAACAAACATATCATTTTTGTTGTGAAACAAACATATCATTTTTGTTGTGAAATAAACATATCATTTTTGTTGTGAAACAAAATACTCATTTTTGTTGTATAGAAAACTAGTGAAACAAACATATCATTTTGTGTGCGACAAAAAGATTGAAAATAAAAATCTACCATTTTTGTCGTAACCAAATTGTTGAAACATTTTTGTTAACATATAAGATATTCTTTTATATGATATTAGAAAAGAAATAACATTTTTATAAATGTTACAATAGAAATTAAAAATAGCTTTTTTATATAAATATTATATTAGAAAAAGAAAAATAGAAGAAGGAATAAAATAATATTTTTGTTATAACATGTTGTATAAGAATAAAAGCACCATTATTGTTAGAAATGTTATGTTGGAATTATAACATAATTTTGATATGAAATGTACAAACATGTGACTTTACATTTTAATGTAAATGGAGCATTAAAATATAAACATTTTGATACAAAGATGTATTTACATGAAATTTAAACTTTAAGTGATAATTAGAATTCATTAAAAAGAATGAACCTTTGTTTGAAAACTTGTGAACATGTAATCTACATTTTTATGTAAATGAAACTTTGATAGAAATTTGTTAACATGTAAAATTACATTCCTATGTAATTATGATTCATTTAAAAAGGATGTAATAAGAATATTCATTTTTTTATGTTAAAACATGTTAGCGTAAAAAAACAACATTTTTGGTTAGAAAATGTAAATTAGAAACAAAAGTACACTTTTGTTAGAAAATGGAAAATAGAGAAAAACATAATATACATTATGTTAACATAGAAAATTGGGAAAAACATAATATACATTATGTTAACATAGAAAATTAGGAAAACATAATATACATTATGTCACATAGAAAAATGTGAGGAACAGAATATCCATTTTGTTTAAATAGAAAACTGTGAAAAGAATTATTTACATTTTCTTATGTAAATAAAAAGAACATATTTATATTGAAAAACATTTATTTACACTTAGGTAAATAAATAAGAAAAAGGATGCTTAACCCGAGGTTGGATTGAGTTGTGATGTAAACCTGCCCGGACCCGCCCGGCCGTCCAGTAATCACATCAGTACCTATCCAATGTGGGAGGTTAAAGCATATTTATATTTTCTAAATTTACATTTTTATATATGTAAATTACTATGAATATTTGAAGTAAATAAAACATAGAAAAAGGGAAGACATTTATTTACATTATGTAAACAAAAGATTTAAATAAAATTACATTGTTATATGTGATTGGAGAATATGTTTTTACATTGTAAATAAGATTACATTTCTATGTAATCAAGATTATAAGAATAAACATGTTTTTACACCGTAAATAAGGTTACATTTCTATGTAATCAAGATTATAAGAATAAATATGTGAATAAGTATTATTTACATTTTTCAATGTAAAATAAAAAGTATTAAGTATTTACCTTTTTCAATGTAAAATAAAAAGAATTAAGTATTTACATTTTTCAATGTAAAATAATAGGGATTAAGTATTTATATTTCTTATGTAAATAAAAAGAATAAATTATGTGTATAAGAATTATTTACATTTTCTTATGTAAATAAATAAGATAAAGTAATTGAAAACATTTATTTACATTAGGGTAAATAAATAAGATAAAAGTAAAACACTTATTTACATTTAGGTAAATAAATAAGAAAAAGAAAAGTAAAACACTTATTTACATTTAGGTAAATAAATAAGAGAAAGAAATTAAATATTTATTTACATTTAGGTAAATAAATAAGAAAAGGAAAATGAAACCATTTATTTATATCTAGGTAAATAAATAAATGGTGGGAAAGAATAATTTATTTACATATAGTGTAAATAAAACTAAAAGATAGAAAAAATATAATCACATATATTTACAATTAGTGTGAATAAAACCAAAAGACAGAAAAAAGTATAATTTATTTACATTTAGGGTAAATAAAGATTAGATTAAAAATTGTATTTTTAATTGACAATTTATATCTGATAAAAAGAGTAGAAATAAAAGTGATATTTTTTATCGTCATTTTAGATGCGATAAAAAGAATAGACTTCTATAATTTAAATCGTCAAACGATTTATATTTATATATATAAATATAAATATAGAATCTAAACGAAACGCGCATGGTAGTTCGCATATCGGCAAGCGTAACTTTAAACAGTTATACCAAAAGATCCGACCGTCGGATTTTCCCAAAACTGGAATCGTTAGGACCGCTTTGGGAAGACCTTTCCAACGATATAAACTTCATCAAAATCCAACGGTTAGATTTCAAGATAAGTGTAAATCAAATTTGGTTGAAAACAGCGCCAGGGTCGCCCATTGACCCGAAGCGTCGTTAAATTAATTTAAGCTATTTTTATATAAATAAAAGTAGCGATATGTCGTTATCAAATACCAATAACGATATGAAATGATTTTAAATTTTATATATATGCGAGGATCATTTGAAAAGTCCGAGTTCAATCTCATTTCAAATGATTATACGACGTTCTTAAGTCGATGAGTTGAAGACGGTGATTGAAGACCGACGATCTTCACATCGAATGGATGTGTTGCTACTGAGACCCATGAGAGGAGTAGCTACCTTGAAAGGGCTTCAGTGGTGGCCGTTCGGACGTAGTGTTGATTTGTACGGATTTGGCTTTCGCTCAGACCCAGAGCATAGGTTTATAAATGGAATGTATGTCTGATGTTGTAGTCCTTTATACTGTATTCGTTGATCTCTGTGTAATATATATCCGCTTGGTGGTTAACACCCTTCTCTGAGACATACGAGCTTAGAGGTTATATATTGGTAGAAATTAATGGTATGGTATGGACTGACAATGTGGCATGCCAAGATGCAAATGATCAAGGCTTTTGTTGAAAAGCAGGCCTTGTGGTTGATGATCAGAGCGCGGCCTGTTTAGGCGTAGCTTTGTGTATAACGTGACTTCGCGAGCCTCACACCCCGGTATGAGTCAAAAACGGGATACGGACCGTAGGGAGTGCACACGTTTCTTTCTAGCTAGAGTGGTGTCGGGGACCTACCAGCGCTGACATTTACTCATGTGGATGATGGATTATGAGGTACCTCGGATAATAGGCCGTTAGTGGTCATACTGTAGGTCCAAAAGGACCGGGAAGCGTGTGCTCAGGAATTGCCAATCCACAAACGTAAGCGTGGACCGACCCTACCGCATCCAAGGGTTGCCCATAGGTGTGATCCTGAGGCATTTGCTAGAGTGTCTCGAATCGGAGAGGAGCTTGCCCCTTGCCTCGACTCATGATGGAAATCCAACTTCCAATATGCACCATGCGGTTTTGATTGTAGAACTAGTAGTGCGACATGATATATGGTACCCATGCCGTCTAGGATTGATACATTTACTTTGAAATGTTTTCAAATAGAATACACACTAATAATAATACCGTTTTATACGTATCAAGCATCTCTTGACCATTATAAGGTAAAACCCTATCCTCCGGTTTGCGTTGCATTGTGTGATGGGACTTGGGTCTTATAATGGTTTCATTTTTCTAAAAAGCATTGCGTTGTTTAACGATTTACTTTAGTTATGCACTGGCAATCCAATGGAGTAAACCCGTTCCGCTTTAGCGGCGTGGTCCTGTAATTAGCCTTATTAATAGATAAGTTAAGTTAAGATTTCTCATACCAGTCCCATGACTGACCTGTAGTTTGTTTCACTGGCAAACTCGGGTGCCCATATTTTTCCACACGGGCAGTCGAGTAGCTTTTGCAGATATTTATCTCTTTAGCAGGATTCTGGATCGAAGCTTAAAGCTGTGACCAGAGCATTGAAGTCTTCCGCTGTTTAGTTTATTTGTTCCGCTGCAATATATTTAATTTATTGTAAGTTATCTTCTGCTGTATCTTATGCAATGTACTCTGATATTCTGTACTCTGATGTTATATTATCATGATGTAATAAAAATCTTCTGTTGTTGTTCTAATGTATTGTATTCCCAAAGTTAAAGTATTCGTAGATTTCCACTTTTGGGGTCAGACCTGTGTGGCTCATGGTCGATTCAAAGGGCGGGAATTTACGGGTCTTTACAGTTGGTATCAGAGCTTTGGTTAGCTCAAATCTTTGGGGTACAACTCGTTAGAACTGAACAAAGGACTCATAAGAGATTGGATTAGTAATATCCAATGAGAATAACTCGTTAGAGATGGGATCAGCAGTATCCTAGAACGAGTGTGTAGAGTATTATTTTCTTTTTTAAAAAAAAAGTATATTGAAAACAAATTTAGTTTTGAAAATTTTATCTTAAAATACGTACTTGAGTATATTATTATATTTTAATGTGGACAATCGAGTATATAAAGATTTCGAATATACGAGTAATTAACGGATATTCTAAGTTTTAATATACTGGATAGATATGGAATCACACTCCAGTCACCCGGAGATGTTCTGATGGTGGTTCGAAACATCAACAGAATTTATGTTCGAGTTTCGAAAGTGGTATATCTATATATTTCCATTAACTGGTATGAGAACCAAACCTAGATAGGATTTATTGCTGTGATTTGCACTAAGAATATGATTTTTGGCTATATATAAAAGTTATGTATATTTAAAAAGTTAATCAACTAATCAATTGCTGTTTGTGATGTTTGATAATTAGTTTCAGTAATTAAAATATTAGAATGATAAATTATCGAAACCAAAGAAAAAAAAAATTAATGAAGTTAGTTAATAAAACAACTTTTAGTTCCGTTCCTTTTCGAGGACGAAAAGATTTTAAGTGGGGGAGATTGTAACAACCCGGAATTTTGGGGCAAATTTAAAATTTTTATTTTAACGGAATTTGAATATTTAAGATAATTTATTTTAAATAATAACGACGAAAAATTTATTTTAATCAAAGTTAAAACGAATAAATTTTATTTAACTATATAAGGAGTTAGAAATAACACTATAGTTTGAAATTTTAATTTTAAACTTCAACTGAACATGTAGAATTCATTTTAAATCAGAATGGGGACGACCCTGAAATATTTAACTCTGTTTAACCCCGTTTTCGACGAAACCACTTTTGTTGGAACGGAAATATCAAATTATTGCTAAGTTTAATTTTCCAGAATTTTTAAAGCTAATATGTGACGTGGCGAGAGAAACTGTGTTTTGATCAATTTTAGTTAAACTTAATCGACTGGAAAATAGCCATTTTTCAACCAGTCTCAGAATTTGACAAAATTAGTTTTGTTAGGACCGTATTGTCAAAACAAAGTTAGAAATATTTTTTCTGTAATTTTTAGAGTTAGTATGAGGCCCCGGTAATTTAAAATGTACGTTTGAATTAAATATAAATTGATTTATATATTAAATTAAAGAAAAACATATCGTAACAGCCACATTGGGTTACGAGACATGTTCCATTGCGTCCGGGATGGGGGTTATTAGCTAGGGGCGACGTTCGTTGGGTTTGATTTGGAGTTCGTATGGTTAAACAGGTAATTTTAGATTTAAATAGGATTAATTAATTAAATAAATTGGAAATACTAGTATATATACTCCTTCAAATACGTAACCCTAGCCTATACGTCTGAGCCTCCATCATATTCGAACCAATGGCTGAAGCCATCCGAAAATCATTCAACAAATTCGCCCAATCCAATTAGAGTTTGAGGATTAAATCAAAACAAAATCCGTAGAGGGAGATGAGATCATGATAACCAACGGCTGAGATCTGAAACAAGGACCTGAAGAGGCCGGAATTCCTTCTCGAAGTCGCGGACTTTGTCAACGTTTGCTGACCACGGTGGACCACTGAGCGCAGCAACAGTTCGGGTGGTGGAAGGCGATGGCACGGCGGTCGTTGGGGGCGCATCTGATCCTGGTCCGGTCAACCAAGGCGGCGGCGGCAATGGCCTTTCCAGATCGAGAAATTTGGGTTCATTTGCGGTGAAGTCTACAGGAGAACGACGGGTTAAAATTGATTAAGGAGGATAAGGTTAATTAATAAAACAAATTATTATTTAATTATATAAGTTGTAGTTGAATGTTCATAACATCATATCTCTCTCATACAGCAACGAAATCGAGCAAAACTGAAAGCGTTGGACTCGTCTTGATGAGATCTACGCGATGAAACTGACTAGGTCCAAAACTGAACACTTTGAAAAATCAGCCAATTTTGAGCGCGAATAGAAATTCAAACAAAACAAGGTGAGATTTCTATTAAAAATTTAATTATCTATTTCGATGTGAACTGTATATTTATTTCATGTTGATGCTGTATGTATAGTTGTTGTAATGCTGATTTGTTTTGTGATTGGATGAACCTCTGATTTGCAGTGTGCGTATTCATGTTTGTTAAAGTAAGATAGTTGAAATTAAAATTATCAGTTTGCTCGTTAGATTGTCAAATTTACATTTAATTGATCACAAATAAAAACATTGATCAACTTTAACATTGGATTGTTCGTAAACAAAAATAGTCGTCTTTATTTTTTATGTGAAGGATAGATATTAGTATGCAAATAAATTTTACAATTTTAATTGTCATTTTTGTCAAATTTGTGAATTGAAACAAAAATAAACATTTTATCGAAACCAACTAGTGAAACAAACATATCATTTTTGTTGTGAAACAAACATATCATTTTTGTTGTGAAATAAACATATCATTTTTGTTGTGAAACAAAATACTCATTTTTGTTGTATAGAAAACTAGTGAAACAAACATATCATTTTGTGTGCGACAAAAAGATTGAAAATAAAAATCTACCATTTTTGTCGTAACCAAATTGTTGAAACATTTTTGTTAACATATAAGATATTCTTTTATATGATATTAGAAAAGAAATAACATTTTTATAAATGTTACAATAGAAATTAAAAATAGCTTTTTATATAAATATTACATTAGAAAAAGAAAAATAGAAGAAGGAATAAAATAATATTTTTGTTATAACATGTCGTATTAGAATAAAAGCACCATTATTGTTGAAATGTTATGTTGGAATTATAACATAATTTTGATATGAAATGTACAAACATGTGACTTTACATTTTAATGTAAATGGAGCATTAAAATATAAACATTTTGATACAAAGATGTATTTACATGAAATTTACACTTTAAGTGATAATTAGAATTCATTAAAAAGAATGAACCTTTGTTTGAAAACTTGTGAACATGTAATCTACATTTTTATGTAAATGAAACTTTGATAGAAATTTGTTAACATGTAAAATTACATTCCTATGTAATTATGATTCATTTAAAAAGGATGTAATAAGAATATTCATTTTTTTTATGTTAAAACATGTTAGCGAAGAAAAACAACATTTTTGGTTAGAAAATGTAAATTAGAAACAAAAGTACACTTTTGTTAGAAAATGGAAAATAGAGAAAAACATAATATACATTATGTTAACATAGAAAATTGGGAAAAACATAATATACATTATGTTAACATAGAAAATTAGGAAAACATAATATACATTATGTCACGTAGAAAAATGTGAGGAACCGAATATCCATTTTGTTTAAATAGAAAACTGTGAAAAGAATTATTTACATTTTCTTATGTAAATAAAAAGAACATATTTATAGTGAAAAACATTTATTTACACTTAGGTAAATAAATAAGAAAAAGGATGCTTAACCCGAGGTTGGATTGAGTTGTGATGTAAACCTGCCTGGACCCGCCCGCCCGTCCAGTAATCACAACAGTACCTATCCAATGTGGGAGGTTAAAGCATATTTATATTTTCTAAATTTACATTTTTATATATGTAAATTACTACGAATATTTGAAGTAAATAAAACATAGAAAAAGGGAAGACATTTATTTACATTATGTAAACAAAAGATTTAAATAAAATTACATTGTTATATGTGATTGGAGAATATGTTTTTACATTGTAAATAAGATTACATTTCTATGTAATCAAGATTATAAGAATAAACATGTTTTTACACCGTAAATAAGGTTACATTTCTATGTAATCAAGATTATAAGAATAAATATGTGAATAAGTATTATTTACATTTTTCAATGTAAAATAAAAAGTGTTAAGTATTTACCTTTTTCAATGTAAAATAAAAAGAATTAAGTATTTACATTTTTCAATGTAAAATAATAGGGATTAAGTATTTATATTTCTTATGTAAATAAAAAGAATAAATTATGTATATAAGAATTATTTACATTTTCTTATGTAAATAAATAAGATAAAGTAATTGAAAACATTTATTTACATTAGGGTAAATAAATAAGATAAAAGTAAAACACTTATTTACATTTAGGTAAATAAATAAGAAAAAGAAAAGTAAAACACTTATTTACATTTAGGTAAATAAATAAGAGAAAGAAATTAAATATTTATTTACATTTAGGTAAATAAATAAGAAAAGGAAAATGAAACCATTTATTTATATCTAGGTAAATAAATAAATGGTGGGAAAGAATAATTTATTTACATATAGTGTAAATAAAACTAAAAGATAGAAAAAATATAATCACATATATTTACAATTAGTGTGAATACAACCAAAAGACAGAAAAAAGTATAATTTATTTACATTTAGGGTAAATAAAGATTAGATTAAAAATTGTATTTTTAATTGAAAATTTATATCTGATAAAAAGAGTAGAAATAAAAGTGATATTTTTTATCGTCATTTTAGATGCGATAAAAAGAATAGACTTCTATAATTTAAATCGTCAAACGATTTATATTTTTATATATAAATATAAATATAGAATCTAAACGAAACTCGAACGGTAGTTCGCGTATCGGCAAGCGTAACTTTAAACAGTTATACCAAAAGATCCGACCGTCGGATTTTCCCAAAACTGGAATCGTTAGGACCGCTTTGGGAAGACCTTTCCAACGATATAAACTTCGTCAAAATCCAACGGTTAGATTTCAAGATAAGTGTAAATCAAATTTGGTTGAAAACAGCGCCAGGGTCGCCCATTGACCCGAAGCGTCGTTAAATTAATTTAAGCTATTTTTATATAAATAAAAGTAGCGATAGGTCATTATCAAATACCAATAACGATATGAAATGATTTTAAATTTTATATATACGCGAGGATCATTTGAAAAGTCCGAGTTCAATCTCATTTCAATTGATTATACGACGTTCTTAAGTCGATGAGTTGAAGACGGTGATTGAAGACCGACGATCTTCACATCGAATGGATGTGTTGCTACTGAGACCCATGAGAGGAGTAGCTACCTTGAAAGGGCTTCAGTGGTGGCCGTTCGGACGTAGTGTTGATTTGTACGGATTTGGCTTTCGCTCAGACACAGAGCATAAGTTTATAAATGGAATGTGTGTCTGATGTTGTAGTCCTTTATACTGTATTCGTTGATCTCTGTGTAATATATATCCGCTTGGTGGTTAACACCCTTCTCTGAGACATACGAGCTTAGAGGTTATATATTGGTAGAAATTAATGGTATGGTATGGACTGACAATGTGGCATGCCAAGATGCAAATGATCAAGGCTTTTGTTGAAAAGCAGGCCTTGTGGTTGATGATCAGAGCACGGCCTGTTTAGGCGTAGCTTTGTGTATAACGTGACTTCGCGAGCCTCACACCCCGGTATGAGTCAAAAACGGGATACGGACCTTAGGGAGTGCACACGTTTCTTTCTAGCTAGAGTGGTGTCGGGGACCTACCTGCGCTGACATTTACTCATGTGGATGATGGATTATGAGGTGCCTCGGATTATAGGCCATTAGTGGTCATACTGTAGGTCCAAAAGGACCGGAAAGCGTGTGTTCAGGAATTGCCAATCCACAAACGTAAGCGTGGACCGACCCTACCGCATCCAAGGGTTGCCCATAGGTGTGATCCTGAGGCATTTGCTAGAGTGTCTCGAATCGGAGAGGAGCTTGCCCCTTGCCTCGACTCATGATGGAAATCCAACTTCCAATACGCACCATGCGGTTTTGATTGTAGAACTAATAGGGCGACATGATATATGGTACCCATGCCGTCTAGGATTGATACATTTACTTTGAAATGTTTTCAAATAGAATACACACTAATAATAATACCGTTTTATACGTATCAAGCATCTCTTGACCATTATAAGGTAAAACCCTATCCTCCGGTTTGCGTTGCATTGTGTGATGGGACTTGGGTCTTATAATGGTTTCATTTTTCTAAAAAGCATTGCGTTGTTTAACGATTTACTTTAGTTATGCACCGGCAATCCAATGGAGTAAACCCGTTCCGCGTTAGCGGCGTGGTCCTGTGATTAGCCTTATTAATAGGTAAGTTAAGTTAAGATTTCTCATATCAGTCCCATGACTGACCTGTAGTTTGTTTCACTGGCAAACTCGGGTGTCCATATTTTTCCACACGGGCAGTCGAGTAGCTTTTGCAGATATTTATCTCTTTAGCAGGATTCTGGATTGAAGCTTAAAGCTGTGTCCAGAGCATTGAAGTCTTCCGCTGTTTAGTTTATTTGTTCCGCTGCAATATATTTAATTTATTGTAAGTTATCTTCTGCTGTATCTTATGCAATGTACTCTGATATTCTGTACTCTGATGTTATATTATCATGATGTAATAAAAGTCTGTTGTTGTTCTAATGTATTGTATTCCCAAAGTTAAAGTATTCGTAGATTTCCACTTCTGGGGTCAGACCTGTGTGGCTCATGGTCGATTCAAAGGGCGGGAATTTACGGGTCTTTACACCGGCCCTGTCGCTCCAAGGGTCGATGCGTTCTGATCCTGAGACGCGGGCTAGAGCGTCTCGAATTCGGTAAGGACTATCTTTTGCCTTGGTTCATGACGGAAATCCAATTTCCAAATACGTGACTGTGCGGTTTTGATTGTATATATATATGGCGACATGATATATGGTACCCATGCCGTCTATGATTGATAGTTATGATTTGAAATTGTTTTTGAATTATATAAACACTAGTAATAATATCAAATGCTTTTGTTTTATTCGTATCAAGCATATCTTGGCCATTATAAGGTAAAAACTCTATCCTCCGGTTTGCGTTGCATTGTGTGATGGGAACTGAGTCTTATAATGGCTTCATTTTTATAGAAAGCATTGCGTTGTTTAAAAGAAAGATTGGTTTTAAAGCACTGGCAATCCGATGGAGTAAACCCGTTCCATGAATGTGGCGTGGTCCTGTGATTAGCCATATTTTAAATGTGTTGAGTAGATTTCTCATACCAGTCCCATGACTGACTCGTAGTTTGTTTCACTTTCAAACTCGGGTGCCCCTTTTTCAACATGGGCAGCCTTGTATTCAGGTTTAGCTGGTTCTTTCTGAAAAGCTGGAGTTGAAGATGGATTCTCTCATTTATCTCTTTTTATGCTGTTCAACTCCTATTGTACATTATGTTTATTTTCCGCTGTGGACATATATGTATAGTTGAACTATATTTGTACTAAGTATGATCCTGTAAACTGTTTAACTCTGATGATTACGTTTATCCAGTATATTCTATTGTTCATTCTGGTGTATTTATTTAATTCTGTTCTGCTATTATCTGTTTCTGTGTTATATTCCAAAGATAACCCTTGTCTCCGTCTGAACGGGATTTGGGGTCATCTCAACGTGGTATCAGAGCGAGGTTAAGCTTAGTTCTAGAATATAACATATTAACGAACTCGTCAGAAATAGAACCAGTAGTGTTCTAGGACGGGCAACTCAATACAGATAGGATCAGTAATATCCTAGTATGAGAAGCAGAATGAAATAACATCTAGATAGACACATTTACATTCAAGTAATTGTCTCTATATTTTGAAATGTCTTTTCTGTGACCTGACACTTGATCTGTTGTTTGTAGAAGTACTAGAAAATGAGTGCCAGAAACAGAAGAAGTAATACTGACCCGGATATAGAAGCTCTATTTATGAAATATAGAAATCTGGGTGGAAAACCCTTCACGGGTGAAGAATCAATTATGAAAACACAAGCTTGGATTCGTTCGGCTGAGAAAATCTTCAAAGCATTAAAGCTGGAGGATGACCAGACAAGATTACTGGCCTCCTGGGCACTTAAAGACGAAGCTTTGTTCTAGTGGGATTCAGTTATTAAGGATAATCCAGAAGGTGATATCACCTGGGATAGATTCAATGTGATTTTCCTGGAAAGATTTACTCCTCCCGAAGCGACTGAGCGCCTATGTGATGAATTTTCTTATTTGATACAAGGAGATATGACCATCCCAGAATATCATAAGAAATTCAACGATCTTTCTCACTTTGCTCCCCATCTAATTCAGAATACGAAAAGAAAGAATAGGAATTAATTTGTATGATTTTGAAAAGAAAAAAAACAATTTGATTGTTGGTTGTGTTGGGTAACTGTAGATTTGATTAATTGAATTATTGAAACAATAGTTAATTTAATAAACAATAGAATTATGGCGAAATTTTTCGAAAATTCCGGGTGTTAGCCAAATTTTTGAAGAATTAGAAAATTCTCAGAAACTGAAAAGTTAGAGAATGGAAGCCAGATCGAACGTATGGTTGATTAATCAAACCACTTTTGCATTTGTTCCTTTTCGGGGACGAAAAGTTTTAAGTGGGGGAGATTGTAACAACCTTGAAAATCTGAACCAATTTAAAAATTTTAAATTGGCTAAAATAATGGGTTTGTAATATATAAAGTAAATATTTTAAATAATGGCAATGAAAAGTGAGTTGAATCGATGTTTGAAAACGAATATAATTAATTATAATTATAAACAAGGCCTGAAAAGGCGCTTAAGTTTCAAAAATTGAATCCAAACTTTGTCGGACTGTACCGGGAGCAAAACAAAACGGATTTGAGTGAAACCAAAAATATTTAAATCTGTTAGTGAATACCTTTCTAACGAATCTGAAAAATCGAATTTTCATAGCGGAAAGCAAAAGTTATGGCCAAATGAATTTTCAGAAAGGTCGCTATGGAATTTATATAGCCCGTGAAATTGGCCATTTTGCATACGACCTCGGAATTCGACGAAACCCCTTTTGTTGGATCCGGGATGTGAAGTTATTGCTAGGTTTCAAATTTCATAATTTTTGAAGCTAGTATGTGGGCGTGGCAAAGGAAAACGTGTTTTGGTCAATTACAGTTAAATTGGATCGACCAAAAATGGGCCTTTTTGCAAACGGTCTCAGAATTCGACGAAACTAGTTTTGTTGGGACCATATCGTCAAAACATAGCCAGATTTATTTTTCTGGGATTTTTCGAATCAGTTTGTGGCCCTGGTAAATTGAAATGTACGTTCAAATCAAATATTGAATGTTATATATTTTAATTTGAAGGAAAACTAACTGAAACAGTCGAATGGGCCTACGGAACATATCCCATTGTGTTCGGAATGGGGGTAAAACGCTAGGGATGATAGTCGTTGGGTTTAGATTGGTGGTCGTGTTAGAAAACCCCTTTAAAACTCCGCCTGCCAATCATATTTTTTTTTAAAAAAAAAATTCCTTTTCTCTCTCCCTGGCGTCGAAGGCGGAAATACGTTCAGACCTTCCCCCTCATTTTTCGATTAATCCACGCCGAATTAGCTCGTGCCATAGTTGAACTTTTTGAAGATCTTCTCGAGATCTTCAAATCCATATAAGCATTGGATTTTTTCGTGGCCTGTAGGAGGAGAGCCACGCTCGGGAAGTTTCGCCGTTCGCGCCCGGATTCCGCCGCCTGGGGACCACCGAGTTCGACCCCCTCCCTGGCGCACGTGCGCCTCTCCTAGCCTGACGAGGTGGCGCTGGCCGATCGAAGCGACAATCAACGGATTTGAAGAAAATCGAAAACCTAGTTTTGAACCTTTCAACTGAGGTACGGCTTGTTTTATTTTCAACTGTTTTAACATTTTTAAACCGTTGCAAACTTTGAAAAATCATCTTTTTCGTTTCTTGACGAAATTCGATGAAACAGGAAACATCGTATGTAACACCCCACCTCGGCCAGTGCCACTCTTGCAAGCACACTAGCTTTGGAGGGGCGTTAAACAAGGTAAACATGCATGCAGATATCACAAGACAGAACATATAAGTAAAACAGAGTAGTAAAGCAGCGGATAAAACTAACATTTCAAAACCATAGTCAAGTTACATCAAAGTACTTGGTCATTATTTTCCCACAAAACAAAGTCTAGAACATAAACTGGAAACTGAAAAAAAACATAAAGTAACTATCCCCAAAGTAGGATAAGGCCATAGCATGCTCAAGTCCAAACCATACATGAGCTATCCAGAAAAGCAGCTAAAGATCCAGCTAGGTAACAGTGTTCCCACCCTGCAAACCTGGGGGGGGGGGGGGACGGAAGAAAAGAGGCGAAAGAAAACGGGTCAGTCAAAAAGACTGGTAAGTCCTATCTACTATTAGTATAAAAACTAATAAAGTTAACTGGACATGTAAAGCAGAGATGGAACATGGGGTGATAACTGGCATGGTGAAGAGTTAACAAGATGGATCAAGTGTGGCATCGCATGTACAAGGTTAAGTTGCACCAAGTGTGTACTAGTAATCTATGTCAAGTATCAACAAGAAAAGATCCCTCGGCCCAATCTTGGCCCAACATTCCGAGATGATCTAGATCAAGGTCCAACAACACGGTCTAGTCGATCGGCTCCCTAAAAGCCTAACTCGTGAAGTATCGGTGTCATACGGCCCAATCACGAAGTGTAGTCAAACTGTGCTAGGTCCACCCTAGGGTGTATCAAGCCCTAGGGTGCCAACCACGAACACAAATCAAGGACGCACAGTCTAAACCTACGGGTGCCCGTGTCATCTTTTTCAACTCTGGACCATGTGCACGACCATAGCCCGCCTGAACCTACACCGGCGCACCTACCCAGCCGTCGTTTTGGTCGCTTACATGTCAGCCCAGTAATCGTGCCCCACCCTAGCCTAGTCCCTAGGGTATCATGATACAATCAAGAGGGCTACTGGTGAAAAGGACCACGTAACTAGGGTTTCTAACGGGTTAAATGTGGTTAACCCTACCCAGTCAAGTTGGTTAAGTGTACCCAAAGTTCATGACTTAATCCTATCAACCCATCGTGTTTAATTGGTTGTGGCAATAATTAATTTAATGCACCCAACCTCTCACATTAGACCTTGTTGTGGTTACTAGTTAAGCCGGGCGGGCCCGGGTAGCTTTACACCACAACTCGGTCTAACCTCGGGTTTCAAGTGCAACATGACCAACTACTCACATTCGGTCCTATTGCTTGTAGCCACTAGTTAAGCCGGTCGGTTCCGGGTAGATTTATGCTACAAACTCAACCCAACCTCGAGTTGGCCATTCTCATGTTTTCTAGAAGTCATGTCCAAGTCCATGTTCATGTTTCAAGCATAATCACATGTCATATTTCATGTCATCTTTTCAAGTCATGTTTTTATGTCATTTTAGTTTACCCATAACGTAACCCCATCGCATGTAAGTTCGCATAAACGCAAATAGATCTCAAAGGGGGAAACTTAGGAGCATGACATAGTCAATAAGGTTTTGGGCCACAAATTAAACATGGTGACAGATGAGGCAAAGGTGTTCATAAACTTGCATATTACTTCATAGGCCTCAAAACATGCATAATATCAACTTTAGCAAAATAGGTGAAACATGGTCATGAATGACATAGGGTGATAGCAAGTGATTCGCATATAACACCATATGCAAGATAGCAACTTGCATATTACATCATAAGCTTCAAAATATGCATGATATCAAACTTAAGCAAATAGGTGAAACATGATCATAAATGACATAGGATGGTGGCTAGTGATTCGCATATAACATCATATGTAAGATAACACAAGGGTTATGAGAGTTTCTATGTTGCTTTATTCAATATTTCAAATCAAAGCTCATAGCTTTCTATGCATAAGGCAAAGGTGATAGCCTTACAAACATGCATAGAATAAATTTATGCATGACATGATAGGATCAAAGCACATATCATACTTAGGCCCAAACTCAAACTTGCAACATGTCATATTTAACTTCATAGTTAGAATCTAAGAGTAGTATAGGGCTTACAATGCTATGAAGACTTATAAAATATAAATAAGATTGAGACGAAGCCACTAGCAACTCTAAAAACCCCAAATGAATACAAGCTCCAAGAAGCTCCTTTGATTCTATGAAGAAAGATCCTTGTTTTAATGAAGAAAGATTGAACTTTGGCCTTGAATCAAGCTTTGCAACTCTCAAACAAGCTTAGGAACTCTCATATGAATGAAGATTGAGGCTATGACAAGAGGGTGGAGGCCATGATTAAACATTTTGGCATAGTTTAGTTGTAGGATTGATTTATGACGACTTAGGCTAGGTATTTGGGTCTTTTTATAGATGATTAGGTTAGTTTAGACCATAGGATTAACCCTAATTCAGATCCGGGCCATCAATTCACGTCACTAGCCTCCAAACATGTCTTGAGAAACAAGTCAGGTGCACCCAAGCCAGACTGGCCGACCACCCAAGTCGACAGGGGTGTCGACTGGGCAGTCGACACAGCCTGGGGTGTGTCGACTCCCAAGTCGACTCCCTAGTCGACTTGGGGTGGCGGGAATTTTTCCCGCCTGCCCTGCCCAGCTGAATTTGAAATCTGTTTTTAAATTTAAATTTTCTGAAAATTTCTATGGGCCATAACTGGGTCATACGGACTCCGATTTTTGAAAACTCGGACTCTATTTCGCGTATTTTTCCGAGACGAACGCAATGGCACAACCCGTTTTCCTTGATTCAGAATTTATCATTTAATTCTGCCTTGATTTTATGTTATAACATGTTATTTAAAATACGGGTTGTTACATCCTCCCCACCTTAAAGGATTTCGTCCCCGAAATCTCTAAGTTAGGAAGAACGTATCCTACCATCCATCATCCATCTACTCAAAACATCATCCACGTGTAGTCAATGTCCTTAACAACTTCTAAATGCTATATGATTATATGCAAAGGTGTGTGTATATGTACTTATCTAATGCGAAAATCAGGCGGTTACTGATTCAGTAAACCTCCTTAATGCAAAGTATGTTAGTGAAATGAATCCATATGTATGCAAAATCCTAACATAATTTATAATCTCTACATGAGTGCACATAACATTCATCCATATGCAACATCCACGTGATAGCATAACAAGTTTCATCCATGAATAAGTATAAGCACTCATGCATATGCAATATGAAAGTGCGTGAGCCGTTCTTAGTTCCTAATGTGTATCATGCATCCACGAGTATCCACTTGCAAACACTTGCAACCACTTGCAAACATCAAGCATAACATGTTTCAAATACATGTTTCATCCAAAGGGTTTCTACCTAAGGCTCTCATGACAAGGTTAACGAGATAACAAGATAAACAGGATAAATATGAATAGCAAAAAGGAAGATATGCTAAAGAGGAAAAGAGGTTGAGAATGTACCCTCAAAAAGAAATGGATAAGGCCCACGCATCTTCTCCTCGGTTTCCCAAGTTGCATCCTCTTCGGCTTCACTCCACTGAACTTTCACCAATTTGACTTCTCGATTTCTTAGCTTCTTGATCTCCGTTCCCAAGATACGAATCGGAGCTCTCCTCAAGGTTGCCTCTTTCTCTACCTCCACGTCTTCAAGAATGCTTGGTTCAACCACCTCAGCGGACTCATGTAAGCACTTTCGGAGATGCGAGACATGAAAGACATTATGCACTCCGGCCAGCTTCTCGGGCAATTCCACCTTATAGGCCATCTTTCCAATTCTCTCTATGATAGGGAAGGGTCATACGAACCTTGGTGCCAACTTCCCAATTGCTCCAAAACGTACCACATTACGCAAAGGAGAAACCTTCACGAAAACCATATCTCCCACTTCGAATTCCAAATCTGTCCTTCGCTTGTCAGCATAGGATTTCTGTCTATCTTGGGCCGCTTTCATCCGTCTTCTCACCAATTCAACTTTCTCGGATGTGTCCCGTATCATATCGGGCCCAAGTATAAGCCTATCCGTAGTCTCCCACCAACAAGATGGTGACCTGCATGGCCTCCCATACAAAGCTTCAAATGGTGCCATCCCTATGCTAGCTTGATAGCTATTATTATAAGCAAACTCTACAAGAGGAAGGTGGTCTTCCCAAGTACCACCAAAGTCAAGAACACAAAGCCTCAAAAGATCTTCTAGCACTCTATTCACCCTTTCCGTTTGGCCATCCGTCTATGGGTGATAGGCTGTACTCAGATTCAATTGCGTACCCATCGCTTCTTACAAACTATTCCAGAACTGGCTAGTGAAGATTGGGTCACGATCGCTGACTATGCTAGAAGGAACTCCATGCAACCGCACTATCTCTCGGAGATAAATAGATGCTAGCCATGATGCGGTCCTCTTGCTCTTTACTGGAATGAAGTGAGCACTCTTCGTAAGTCTGTCAACTATGACCCATATGCTCGTGTTCCCTTTCCTTGACTTAGGCAATCCATCCACAAAATCCATAGAAATACTCTCCCACTTCCATTGAGGGACCTCCAATGGATGTAATAGCCCTCCGGGTTTCTTCGACTTGGCTTTCACTTGTTGGCACACCATGCACTTTGAAACATACTCTGCCACATCTTTCTTCATTCCAGCCCAAAAGAAATTGCGCTTCATATCTCTATACATCTTATCTCCTCCAGGATGTATAGTCATCTTTGAGTGATATGCTTCTTCGAGAACTTTATGCACCAAGTCTCCTACTTGTGGAACGCATAGCCTTCCATCACGCCTTAGCCAACCCTTATCATCAATAGTATATCTAGCAAGGTGACTAGACATCTCACCACGAATCAACTTGTCCATGACTTCGACTATCTGTGGATCTTCCTTCTGCGAAGCCCCAACTTGATCAAGAAGCATAGGTCTAAGCTCAAGGGATGCTAAAGAACCCGTCATCGACTCAACAGCCGATGTGAAATCAAAGGTTGCCAAGAACTCTAGACTCCTCATCTCAACAAACAAGGGACTCAAAGTCAACCTACTTCTGCTTAATGCATCAGCCACAACATTACCCTTGCCAGGGGTATAAGCTATCTTGAAGTCATAAGATGCCAAGAATTCCATCCACCTTTGCTGCCTTAGATTCAGATCTTTCTGCGAGAAGAGGTACTTGAGCGACTTATGATCAGTATATAACTCAAACCTTTCGCCTAGAAGAGAGTGGCGCCAGGACTTGAGTGCAAAGACGATCGCCGCCAACTCCAAATCATGAGTGGGGTAGTTCTTCTCATGAACTATAAGTTGCCTACCCCCATAACATATCACTCTTCCTTCTTGCATCAGGACAGCACCTAACCCCATACCACATGCATCGGTGTACACGGTAAACTTCTTACCGCCATCGGGTAATGCCAAAACTGGAGCGATAGTAAGGGCCCTCTTGAGCCTTTGAAAAGCAAGCTCACACTCTAAGTCCCATGCAAAAACTAAGTACTTCTTAGTCAACTTAGTAAGAGGGGCTGAAATCTTAGCGAAGTCCCTGATGAACTTCCTATAGTAGCCCGCCAGACCGAGAAAGCTTCTTACTTCGGTTGCATTCCTAGGAGTCTTCCAGTCTTGAACTGCAACCACTTTCGCGGGATCCACCGCTATGCCTTGCTTAGAGACTTTATGTCCAAGAAACCAAACTTCCCTTCTCCAGAAATGGCATTTGGAGAACTTGGCTTTCAACTGATGAGTTCTAAGCATATCCATCACTTCCTTGAGATGTCTGGCATGTTCTTCCTCATCCTTTGAGAAGATCAGAATATCATCCACGAAGACAACCACGAACTTATTAAGGAACTCCCTGAACACCCTACTCATCAAATCTACGAAGTAAGCGGGTGCATTAGTCAAACCGAATGGCATGACAAGCCATTCAAAGAATCCATCTGGAGTCCTAAACGCAGTCTTATCAATACTATCCTCAGCCACTCTAAGCTGATGGAATCCGGTGGCTAGATCGAGTTGAGAGAAAACAGAAGCACCAACAAGTTGGTCAAAGAGGTCATCAATCCTCGGTAACGGGTGCCTATTCTTCTTTGTCAGCTTGTTCAACTCTCGATAATCAACACATAGACGAAGCGAACCATCCGCCTTAGTAGCGAATACCACCGGAGCACCCCATTCCGAAATGCTTTGCCTAATAAAATTCTTCTCAAGCAGCTCCTTGATTTGCTTACTGAGCTCTCTTCTTTCTCGTGGGGCCATGTGCCTAACGGGCAATGATACTGGACTGACATTATCGACAAGATAAATGTGAAAATCTATCTCTCGTTTAGGGGGTAACCCCTTAACCTCTTCAAAGACATCAGGATATTCTCGGACCACCCTTACAGATTGTAGATCATTGATGGACGAGTCAAGAGATTCAAGATAACATAACATGACGGGATCCAGTGGGTTGCAAGAAATCTCTGGGGTATTACCGAGGCGAGTCATAAGCCTCACCACCCTATGCTCACAATCGAGAATGGTTCCATAACTGGACAACCAATCCATGCCCAAGATCAACCTGTATCCCGTGATCCCGAGAACATAAGCATTACACGTGAATTCTACGGTCAAGATAGAAATCTTCAAATCCACACAAATCATAGATAAATGGCCGGAACCCCAAATTGGATTTGAAACACTGACGGGATCCTCAACTAGGCTAGTACTTAGGTGCAAACTTTCAACAATGTCAGAAGAAATAAAGGTATGCGATGCGCCAGAATCAAATAAAGTGCGAACAGGAAAGTCAGAAATATAAACAAGACTTTCTATAGAAATACTACCTCGGTCCTAAACTGGAGCAGTGTTGAGAGCATGCACTTGCCCTCCAAAAGGTCCTGCACGCTGATTCTGCCCTTGCCCTTGTCCTTGCTTCTTGGGGCAATCCTTGCTAAGGTGTCCAGGCTCTCCACAGTGAAAGCATTCACCCAACTTCCTCTTCTTCTTTCTGCAATCTTTGGCTATGTGCCCAACAATCCCACAGAAGTTGCATTTTCTTGGGTCCTTTGCCTTGGCCTTGTTGCCCTTGTTGTTCTTGTTGTTCTTGTTGTTCTGATTGCCCTGACTTCCTCCCCACTTGGAGTCCGTCTTCTTGGTTTGAGTCTCATTAGCCTTGACTTCCTTCTTGCCATTCTTATCGTCTCCTTGAAGCAATGCCATGTCTACTAGGCCTTCAAAAGTGGCCCCCATGGGTATATGAGATAGGGCTAAGCCTTGTAATGGCTCATTCAACCCTCGTGCAAAGTGTAAAGCCTTCTTCTGGGTAGTATTAACCATGTCCAAACCGAATCGAGCGAGCTGGTTAAACTTATTCACATACTCCCTCACGGTCATGTCCCCTTGCTTCAAAGATATAAACTTCTCCAATTGCAGATTCGCCGCAGCAGATGATAGAAACTTAAGCCCAAATCTTGTCCTAAAGTCGGCCCAAGTCTCTATAGGCCTAGTGGCACTGGTGACCTCCCACCAATAAGCAGCTTCTTCTTTTAATAACCATGCTGCCAACAAAACCTTTCTATGGTCTTCCACATCAAAGATAGCGAAAAGATCTTCAGTTTCTTTCAACCAATTTCGTGCCTCCACAAAAGTCTCTGTCCCAATGAAATTCTTGCCACCCATCGCCTTAAAGTCCTTGCAAACCTTTGCGAAATCTGCTTGTGGATGCTGAGGAGGAGGAGGAGGAGGAGGAACCTCAGTTACGGTGGGTGTATTTGCTGGGCCCGCATTGTTGGCCCTAGCTTCCAAGTACCTCCGGAACCATCCGGGAATGGTCACTCCCTCGGGAAGGTTAAGATCGGCCATGCTGAAAAAGGAAAAGATAGATTTAGAACAAGGAAACGAAGGATAGTGCTAATGGCTTTTGGGGAATAGCCTTTTAAAATAACTAGACTTTTCTTGGAAAATACTTAATTGGTTTTAAAAATAGTTTTCCAAAAAGGTAAGTTTAAAAACACTTTTGCTCAAATCTTGCAAACCTCGCTCTGATACCAAATGTAACACCCCACCTTCGCCAGTGCCACTCTTGCAAGCACACTAGCTTTGGAGGGGCGTTAAACAAGGTAAACATGCATGCAGATATCACAAGACAGAACATATAAGTAAAACAGAGTAGTAAAGCAGCGGATAAAACTAACATTTCAAAACCATAGTCAAGTTACATCAAAGTACTTGGTCATTATTTTCCCACAAAACAAAGTCTAGAACATAAACTGGAAACTGAAAAAAAAAAACATAAAGTAACTATCCCCAAAGTAGGATAAGGCCATAGCATGCTCAAGTCCAAACCATACATGAGCTATCCAGAAAAGCAGCTAAAGATCCAGCTAGGTAACAGTGTTCCCACCCTGCAAACCTGGGGGGGGGGGGAACGGAAGAAAAGAGGCGAAAGAAAACGGGTCAGTCAAAAAGACTGGAAAGTCCTATCTACTATTAGTATAAAAACTAATAAAGTTAACTGGATATGTAAAGCAGAGATGGAACATGTGGTGATAACTGGCATGGTGAAGAGTTAACAAGATGGATCAAGTGTGGCATCGCATGTACAAGGTTAAGTTGCACCAAGTGTGTACTAGTAATCTATGTCAAGTATCAACAAGAAAAGATCCCTTGGCCCAATCTTGGCCCAACATTCCGAGATGACCTAGATCAAGGTCCAACAACACGGTCTAGTCGATCGGCTCCCTAAAAGCCTAACTCGTGAAGTATCGGTGTCATACGGCCCAATCGCGAAGTGTAGTCAAACTGTGCTAGGTCCACCCTAGGGTGTATCAAGCCCTAGGGTGCCAACCACGGACACAAATCAAGCACGCACAGTCTAAACCTACGGGTGTCCGTGTCTGCTTTTTCAACTCCGGACCATGTGCACGACCATAGCCCGCCTGAACCTACACCGGCGCACCTACTCAGCCGTCGTTTTGGTCGCTTACATGTCAGCCCAGTAATCGTGCCCCACCCTAGCCTAGTCCCTAGGGTGTCATGATACAATCAAGAGGGTTACTGGTGAAAAGGACCACGTAACTAGGGTTTCTAACGGGTTAAATGTGGTTAACCCTACCGAGTCAAGTTGGTTAAGTGTACCCAAAGTTCATGACTTAGCCCTATCAACCGATCGTGTTTAATTGGTTAAGTATTCAAGTGGTCCATGAGTTAACCCTATCATGTGGCATTAATTAATTTAATGCACCCAACCTCTCACATTAGACCTTGTTGTGGTTACTAGTTAAGCCGGGCGGGTCCGGGTAGCTTTACACCACAACTTGGTCTAACCTCGGGTTTCAAGTGCAACATGACCAACTACTCACATTGGGTCCTATTGCTTGTAGCCACTAGTTAAACCGGTCGGTTCCGGGTAGATTTATGCTACAAACTCAACCCAACCTCGAGTTGGCCATTCTCATGTTTTCTAGAAGTCATGTCCAAGTCCATGTTCATATTTCAAGCATAATCACATGTCATATTTCATGTCATCTTTTCAAGTCATGTTTTTATGTCATTTTAGTTTACCCATAACGTAACCCCATCGCATGTAAGTTCGCATAAACGCAAATAGATCTCAAAGGGGGAAACTTAGAAGCATGACATAATCAATAAGGTTTTGGGCCACAAATTAAACTTGGTGGCATATGAGGCAAAGGTGTTCATAAACTTGCATATTACTTCATAGGCCTCAAAACATGCATAATACCAACTTTAGCAAAATAGGTGAAACATGGTCATGAATGACATAGGATGATAGCAAGTGATTCGCATATAACACCATATGCAAGATAGCAACTTGCATATTACATCATAAGCCTCAAAATATGCATGATATCAAACTTAAGCAAATAGGTGAAACATGATCATAAATGACATAGGATGGTGGCTAGTGATTCGCATATAACATCATATGCAAGATAACACAAGGTTTATGAGAGTTTCTATGTTGCTTTATGCAATATTTCAAATCAAAGCTCATAGCTTTATATGCATAAGGCAAAGGTGATAGCCTTACAAACATGCATAGAATAAATTTATGCATAACATGATAGGATCAAAGCACATATCATACTTAGGCCCAAACTCAAACTTGCAACATGTCATATTTAACTTCATAGTTAGAATCTAAGAGTAGTATAGGGCTTACAATGCTATGAAGACTTATAAAATATAAATAAGATTGAGACGAAGCCACTAGCAACTCTAAAACCCCCAAATGAATACAAGCTCCAAGAAGCTCCTTTGACTCTATGAAGAAAGATCCTTGTTTTAATGAAAAAAGATACAGTTAAATTGGATCGATTAAAGTTAAATTGGATAAAGCTACATAGAAACTAGTTTTGTTCAATTACAGTTAAATTGGATCGACCAAAAATGGGCCATTTTGCAAACGGTCTCAGAATTCGACGAAACTAGTTTTGTTGGGACCGTATCGTCAAAACATAGCCAGATTTATTTTTCTGGAATTTTTCGAATCAGTTTGTGGCCCTGGCAAATTGAAATGTACGTTCAAATCAAATATTGAATGTTATATATTTTAATTTGAAGGAAAACTGACTGAAACAGTCGAATGGGCCTACGAAACATATCCCATTGTGTTCGGAATGTGGGTAAAACGCTAGTGACGACAGTCGTTGGGTTTAGATTGGTGGTCGTGTCAAAAAACCTCTTTAAAACTCCCCCGGCCAAACATATTTAGAAAAAAAATTCCTTTTCTCTCTCCCCGACGTCGAAGGCGGAAATACGTTCAGACCTTCCACGTCATTTTCCGATCAATCCACGCCGAATTAGCTCGTGCCACAGTTGAACTTTTTGAAGATCTTCTCGAGATCTTCAAATCCATATAAGCATTGGATTTTTTCGTGGCCTGTAGGAGGAGAACCACGCTCGGGAAGTTCCGCCGTTCGCGCCTGTTTTCCGCCGCCTGGGGACCACCGAGTTCGACCCCCTCCCTGGCGCACGTGCGCCTCTCCTAGCTTGATGAGGTGGCACTGGCCGATCGAAGCGACAATCAATGGATTTGAAGAAAATCGAAAACCTAGTTTTGAACCTTTCAGCTGAGGTACGGCTTGTTTTATTTTCAACTGTTTTAACATTTTTAAACCGTTGCAAACTTTGAAAAATCATATCTTTTTCGTTTCAAGACGAAATTCGATAAAACAGGAAACATCGTGACCGTGTGGACGTCTTCTACATTCTAGAAGAGACCGCATATTTTTCTGAGCCTTCTTCTATTTTTGGTGGAGTGGAACCCAATGTGAGATTTCTAAATTATAAACGATATGGAAAACGACGATGTATAAATTATATAGTCGATGTATGAGTTATATAAGCGTTGTACACCCCATGTATAAGCGTTGTATAAGTTGTACGTTCGATGTATAAGTTATATATGCGTTGTAAAAATTATATATGTGTTGAAATAGAAGTGAATTGCTATATATATATATATATATATATATATATATATATATATATATATATATATATATATATACGCCCCTCGTCCACAAACCATGGACGATATTTATTGGTTGTGATTGGTGTGAAAATTGATTGATAGCGAATGGTTGTTTGGGACTGTTTGTGGTTGATATTGATTGATTGTGGTTGAAAAATACCCGTTTGTGATTGAGAAATATTTGGTTGAAACCACATAGGATTAGTTTGTGGAAATGAAATAAATATATACATGCCGCCTGCGTGCGAACTAGATGCATGATCTCCATTGTCAAAAACCGTGAGGTTTTAAGGTAGAGCGAGGAGCCATACTAGGGACGGTGCCGGTTTTAACTACCCTGCCGTTATGCTGCCGAAATTTTGAATAATCTTTATGTGTTAGAATAGTTTTCATATGTTGAAATTATTTTCATGCGTTGAAATTAAAGTCATATGTTGAAACTATATCCATGTGTGGAAATGTTCATGTGTTGAAAAGTGATATGTGAAAATTAAATTCATTTGTGAATGAATGAAGTGTCCAAACAATAAAAACCACATTTTTATAATATATATGAAGTAAGTAAAATATTCGCCTTATATATAAATAGTTTCAACAACAACAAAAATTCTATCTTTCTTATATGAACAACATAAATAAAATATCCATCTGTGGAAATGCTCATGTGTTGAGAAGTGTACGTAGTGGAAAAGTTCATGTGTTGAATAAAAAGATCGAACAATAAAAATTACATTTTTATTGAAACTATGAAGTGTTGAAAACATCTATTTGTCGAATAAATATTTTAAATGATAAAAATATCATTTTTATCATCTATGTGATATGCTAAAGATATGCGGACGTTGAAATAAATATTTGTGAAGAAATATTATTTTCAACATGCATAGGAACTAAAGAAAATAGTCATGTGTTGAAATGTGTTTTAGTTCGCCAAAATTATCATCTTTGAAATGTGAAGTGTTAAAAATAGCCACTTGTTCAAATAAAATATGCATGAGTTGAAATATACATTAATTAGCTAATGATATGATTTTAGCCTATGCATGCAACATTAGAATGAATGGTGTTTTTAAACCAAAGTAAATCAAATATGAAGTTGAATGGAAAATGATAAGTGATAAAAAATGTATATATGTACGTGCATATTTATTGAACAGGTTATAGCAAAGGGGCTAGAGAAGAGGAATAAAATTTTGTGCCCGACAAATAGGTACCCATTTACTGTTTTGTTTGGGTGATGATTTTATGAGCCAGTTGGCTAGCCGCTTGGCTTTTTCTTTTTCTTTTTGACATGAGACGCCCGTGTGGCTATTTGGGAATTTTCCCAGCCCCTCCCGTACAAAGGAGGTTATGGCGAAATTTTCCAAAATTTGAAGGCGTTAGTGAAATATTTGAAGTGAAAACGATATTTAAATTGTTGAATGAACTATATTTATATAAATATAAATAAAATTAAAACGAAACGTGGTCGTGCAGTTCGTGTTTTGAAACCGTGATTTCAAACAACTAGTGCGGGAAATCCGACCATTGGATTTTCCCGAAACCGCAACCTTTGGGTTCGCCTTGGAAATATCTTTCCAACGGCACAAACTTTGTAAAAATCCAACGGTTGGATTGTCTGGGATGTTTAATTCAATTTTGAAGAAAAACAGCGCCAGAAACGATTATATTTATATGTATATATATATAATTATATTTAATCGAATAACGACGCTGCAGTTCGTATTTTGAAATCGAAACTTTAAATGACGATACCGGGAGATCCGACCGTCGGATTTTCCCGAAACTGGAACCGTTGGATTCGTTTTGAAAATATCTTTATAATGATGTAAATTTTGTGAAGATCCAACGGTTAGATTTTCAGATATGTGTAAATCAAATCTAAAGAAAAACAGGGCCAAGACCGCGTTATGGCCCGAAGCGTCGTTTTGAATAAATTGGCTATTTTAAAATAAATAAAAATAGCTATAAATCGTTATAAAATATTATAAACGATATGGAATGGAAATAAACTGAATTTGCTCGATTTATGTGGTATTTGATGGTTGAATGTGTTTGGTGTGAAAATTACATAAAGAACAAAATTGGTGTTGTCGAATGATTTAACCATTGAAATAAATTGATTTGAAATTCTAAATATCCGTGAATTATTTGAAAAGGCCGAGTTAATTCTCATTTTAAATAATTGACCGACGATTGAAAGTCGAAGATGAAGACGGTGGTCGAAGACCGGAGATCTACACCTCGTTTGGGTGGTAACCGAGGTCCTGATTGGGAGGCATCCCGAAATATGGATAATGAGTGGTGATCGTCCAGACGTACGTGGTGATCGATGGGTTTGCGAGGTATTTAGTGCCTCCGGTTTCGTTCAGACCCAGAACGGACTTGTAAATGGACTGTGTGTCTGACATTGGATTTTATTCTGTGTTGATTGATCTCTGTTAAATATACATCTGTTTGGCGGCGGAGAATTTATTCTTTTGCTTAACGCCCTTCTCTGAAACGCATGAGCTCAGAGGTTGTATATCGATGGACATCAGTCGCATGGCATGAATTGCTAGTGTGGCATGCCTAAGTGGCAAATGATCAGGGCTTCTGTTGAAAAGCAAAGTCTTGTGGTGATGATCAAAGCACCGCCGTATGGCGTAGCTTTGTGTATAATGTGAATTCACGAGCCTCACACCCCGGTATGAACCAGAAACGGGAGAAGGACCTCAGGGAGGGCATGCGTTTCTTTCTAGCTAGGGTGGTGTCAGTGACCTACCAGCCCTGACATTTATATACTTTTCACCTGTGTGGTTGTTGCTGTTGCGAGGCGCCTCGGTTTGATCGGACGATCCAGGTCCGATGGAGTCGTTCATTGGCTCACTTACGCCCCCCCATAGGGCGGGGAAACGTAGTGTTCAGGCATTTTAATCCACATCGGTGGACCGGCTCTGTCGCTCCAAGGGTCGATGCGTTCTGATCCTGAGACACGGGCTAGAGCGTCTCGAATTCGGTAAGGACTATCTTTTGCCTTGGTTCATGATGGAAATCCAATTTCTAAATACGTGACTGTGTGGTTTTGATTGTATATATATATGGCGACATGATATATGGTACCCATGCCGTCTATGATTGATAGTTATGATTTGAAATTGTTTTTGAATCATATAAACACTAGTAATAATATCAAATGCTTTTGTTTTATTCGTATCAAGCATATCTTGGCCATTATAAGATAAAAACTCTATCCTCCGGTTTGCGTTGCATTGTGTGATGGGAACTGAGTCTTATAATGGCTTCATTTTTTTAGAAAGCATTGCGTTGTTTAAAAGAAAGATTGGTTTTAAAGCCCTGGCAATCCGATGGAGTAAACCCGTTCCACGAAAGTGGCGTGGTCCTGTGATTAGCCATATTTTAAATGTGTTGAGTAGATTTCTCATACCAGTCCCATGACTGACTCGTAGTTTGTTTCATTTTCAAACTCGGGTGCCCCTTTTCTATACGGGTAGCCTTGTATTCAGGTTTAGTTGGTTCTTTCTGGATAGCTGGAGCTGAAGATGGATTCTCTCATTTATCTCTTTTTATGCTGTTCAACTCCTATTGTACATTATGTTTATTTTCCGCTAAGGACATGTATGTATAGTTGAACTGTATTTGTACTAAGTATGATCTTGTAAACTGTGTAACTCTGATGATTACGTTTATCCAGTATATTCTATTGTTCATTCTAGTGTATTTATTTAATTCTGTTCTGCTATTATCTGTTTCTGTGTTATATTCCAAAGATAACCCTTGTCTCCGTCTGAACGGGATTTGGGGTCGTCTCAATAATTGTATTGTGATGAAATTCAGATTTGAAATGTTCTATGATTGATTAATGGTTGATTGTTGTTGGTGGTTTGTTTTGTTGTTCATGATATGCTAGATCCGCGTTGAATTTAATATATTGTTGAATTTTATTTGCGATTAGAAAATAAATCTAAATTTAGATTTAAATCATATTTTATTCAGGTCTAATTATTCTAATTTATTTAAAAAAATAATATTATTTTTATTATTCTGAGATGAACAATAGAATTTGATTGACAAACAAAAACTTTATTTTTGTTTATCTGTTTACTTTACAATAGAATATGAACAACAAATAGAATATATTTTTATTACGACAGAATTTGGCTAACTAATAAAAATCCTATTTTTGTTTGTTTACATTTAGAACACGGTTTATGAATTACAATAAAAACATAAAACGTTCATTTGTTTGAATTGAAACCATGTTAACGATAAAATTTACATTTTTACCGTATATATAGGATAGATTAAAAATGTTCATCTATTTGAAATGGAAACATGAAACATTAAAAATCGTATTTATAATGAAAAGAATTATTAATATGAAAAGTGTTCATGTTAAAATAAAAGTGTTGAAAACATAAAAAAAATCACATTTTTAATGTAAAGAATGATTCATATGAAAATTGTTTATGTTAGAATTGTCGAAAGAAAAAAAACAAAGTTATCCTTTTTATTTGTTTTTTTGTTGAAATGTTAGAAATTAATCAAAAAGATTACATTTTTAATGTAATTAGAAATAAATTAAAATAATACATTTTTCAATGTAATTAAAATTGAAATAAAATGATTACATTTTTCAATGTAATTAAAATTGAAGTAGAATGATTATATTTTCAATATAATTAATATTTAAATAAAAATAACATTTTTGTTAAAGCATAAGTATTGAAATAAGAGATCATATTTTTGGCCAAACTTTATTAGTGAACATTTTTGGCCAAAACTTTATTAGTGAAATGAAAATTTTCATTTTTTTCAAAATCTGATTATTGAATTGAAAATATCATTTTTTGTTAAAACGTGATTACTGAAATGAAAGTAACAATTTTATTTACATTTTATATGTAAATAAGAAATTATTTTCAGAAGTTACATAGAAATTGGGTAGATATTTTATTCATATTTTTCAACGCAAATAAACATAGAAATTAAAAGGTTGCTTTTCATTTGCACTATTCAATGCAAAAATAGCATGAAATAAAATTCATTTTTCTCATTTGCATCTCACAATGCAAACATAACTTGAAAATAAAAAGTACACTTTTATTTGTGTTCGACAACACCAATAAAACTGGAAAATAAAACATATATTGAAAATAAAGTTTTGTTCTTTATTTTGTGTTCAAAAATGTAAACATGTTTTGAAAATAAAGTTTGTACTTTTATTTACATTCAGCCATGCAAATATATATATAGTAAATAGAAATTGTTCTTTTATTTGCATTTACTAATGCAAATGTATATTGAAACAAATTATTCATTTGCACTCACCAATGCGAATACATACAAATATATTGAAAATAAAGTTTATTTCTTTGTTTGCATTTATCAATATATATGCATTGAAATTAAGGTTTATTCTTTTATTTGCATTTATCAATACAAATATTCAATGAAACTATAGTCTATTTTCTTTATCTACATTTACCAATACAAATGTACACACTTTTATACATTTAATAGAATTTGTTTAAAATATACTTTGAAAATAAATTTTGTTCTTTATTTACATTCACTAATGTACATATAATTTAAAAACCGAACTATTCTTTGTTTGCATTCATAAATGCAAATACTCATTTAAATAAAATTTGTTTCTTTTATTTACATTTAATAATGTAAATACACTTTGGAAATGAGGTTCTTTTTACATTCACTCAAATATATTTTTAAATAAAAATAAAAGTCACATTTGTTATTTGCATTCCTTGTTGCAAATAAAACCTTAAAATAAAGTTCATCTTTGTTTGCAATTCATTAATGCAAACAAACCATCAGATTAAAAAAAATTATTTTTGATTTATAATTTTGATATGAATAAAGAATGTTTGAAATAAAGGATAGAATTTAAAAGTTACATTTTAATAACTAAACATTCACATTTTTATCATTAAAGTAAAATAGACAAAAACACTCATTTTGTCTAAATTAAAAGAATGAAACAAAATATAGTATTGGCATATTTTATTAGAATTGAAACACAAATTATTCATTTCAGTAAATTTACATTAGTTAAAAATAATTATTCATTTTAGTCAATTTATACTAGTTAAACCAAATTATACATTTTGTCAGAAATATTCATTATTGTCAAAATGAATTAGTTGAAGCAATTTATATATATATATATATATATATATATATATATATATATATATATATGTTTGGCAAGATATATACTTGTCAAGATAGGTTAGTTAAATCAACGTATTTATCATTTTGTCTCATTAGAATTGCCAAAACAAAATAACCATTTTTGTTTAGAGTTTAAATTAGCAAAATAGAATTTGTCAATAGAGACAAAGTTATTATGCTTATTCATTCATTGCAATAGAGATATTTACTTGTCATCATTATATGTATTGTGTATTACACTTCCATTCGCAAGTTACCCGACTTGTGTGTGTGATTGGGACGATAATTTTTCACACATCGCCCAAGCGCACAAATTAGTTTATTATTTGTTTGTTGGTTGAAACCCCACACGGGTGTTGGGATGAAAATTTATATACACTAATCCCAATATTTAGTTGTATGTTGATCGTTAGATCGACAGGCTGCAATGAGCATTATTATTTAATTTTAACGCTTACACAGTGGAAATTACACTTTGGATGTAGATGGATGATTTGATGATTATACTGTTATTATCACATGTGTGTGAAATCCATGTAATCCAAATTATATGGTACATGTTTGAGTCGCATCTCGATTCAGGTATTCTTTTAAATGAGAATATTTTTACATTTAGAAATCCTTTTTATATAAAGTATATATATATTTTTTCAAAATATATATTGTTAATCAAGTATATGTTAAAACAAAGAATATTTGTAAAAGATAAAAATCTGTAATATAAATAATACTCCCATTTAGTGTCTTTTATATAAATAATATTTTCAATGTTTTTAATTGATATTTAAAGGGAGATCTTTTATTTAGATTTCTAGAATTCATAATTTTAAATAAATTGAGATGTGAAGTGGATTTATCCTGGACGATGTTTTAAATGACATTTTCCTTTAATCCAATTTACATTGAAATTATTATTTGGAACTTACGAATCTATTTTATAGATTTAAAAAGGCATTTTCTAAAAATCAAGTTTTTCCAATTTAATATATTAAATAGGAATTAAGTGGAAATTCGATTGGTAATAATCGAAATGGACTTCTGTAAAAGAAGACCGATATTATATATGGAATTTAAGAGGCTTTGCCGTTATTCCATTTATATTATTAGTCCGATACAGAAATTTATATCGATTATGTATTGATTTGATTTCTGTGAAATTCCATATTTCGGAAATTGATTAACAGATTTTATTTTCAGTGTTTATCTTGGATAAAATTTATGAGAATCTTTTAAATTGAATACCTTATTAAAAGAATACTCGGAGTTGGAATGTGGCGTAATGTGTGATTTTCCAATATTTGCTTTTTAATCCCAAAATACGCGAGTTATTCAGAAAGACCGGGTTTAACCCATTTTGAATAATCATCACGACGATCAAGAGTCGAAGATGAAGACGGTGATTGAAGACCGAAGGTTTTCACATCGTTGGGATGATGATGACTGGTATCTTGAATTGGGATTGGCCTTCCAAGGCAAGGTATTTGGTGATGGTCGTCCAAACGCATTTGGAGATCGACGGACATGTTGTTTCGCTCAGACCCAGAGCGGACTTGTAAATGGATTGCGTGCCTGACATTGTATTCCTTCCTGCTGTATTTGTGGAACGCTACTGATTATATATTTCTGTTTGGTGGTGAAGAATTTATTCTTTACTTATCACCCTTCTCTAAGACGTATGAGCTTAGAGGTAATATGTACATTGGTAGATGATCAATAATATGGTAGGGTCTAACAATGTGACATGCTAAGATGCAAATGCTCAAGGCTTTGTTGAAAAGCAGGCCTTGTGGTTGATGATCAAAGTACAGTCTCCTTAGGCATAGCTTTGTGTATATCGTGACTTCGCGAGCCTCACACCCCGGTATGAATCAAAAACGGGATATGGACCGTAGGGAGTGCACACGTTTCTTTCTAGCTAGGAGTGGTATTTGGGCTTTAACACGGCCCGGCATTTTACTTATGTGGATTATGGATTGAGGTACCTCGGGTTTTTATAGGCCGGAAGTGGTCATATTATAGGTCCAAAGGGACCGGGAAACGTGTGTTCAGGCATAATTAATCCACTACCGTTAGGTAGGGACCACCAGCCCTACCGCATCCAAGGGTTCACTGCGGGGGATCCTGAGGCATTTGCTAGAGTGTCTCGAATCGGAAGAGGACGATCCCTAGCCTCGATTTCATAACAGAAAACCAATTTCCAATACAACATTACGGTCTTGATTGTAAATTTATATACGGCGACATAGTATATGGTACCTATGCCGTCTAAGATTAATACATTTATATTGAAATGTTTTAAATATATATACACTAATAATAATATCATTTTTATGTATTTAGCATTTTTAAATATCTAGTGTGCGTTGCATTGTGTGATGGGACCTGGGTCTTATAATGGTTTCATTTTCCTAAAAAAAAAACATTGCGTTATTTGACGATTTACTTTATTTATGCACTGGCAATCAAATGGAGTAAACCTGTTCCGCGGTAGTGGCGTGGTCCTGTGATTAGCCTACTTATTAGATAGGTTAAGTTAAGAATTCTCACACCAGTCCCATGACTGACCTGTAGTTTGTTTCACTTTGCAAACTCGGGTGCCCTCTTTTCGCACGGGCAGTCGAGTAGCATTTTGCAGATATAGTTAAGCAGGATCCTGAATTTGAAGTCTGAAGCTGGGTCCAGAATATTGATTGCCTTCCGCTGAGATTAGTTCCGCTGCAATGTATTTAATTTATTGTAAATGTATCTTTCGCTGTATTATTTGTTGATGTACTCTGATATATTCTGTACTCTGATGTAACATTTATTATTGATGTTATAAAAGTCTGTGTTGTTGTTCTGATGTGTTGTATGCCCAAAGTTAACGTACGCGGGTTTTGAACGGTCTCAAATCGATCTTGCGATCGATTGGGGTCGGGCGAAATCCGGGTCGTTACAGTTAACATAACACATAGGAATGGTATTTTTATGTTTTCGATAATTTTAATTCATCATCACGAATAAAAATGATATTATTATGCTGTTGACAATTCTAATTCAACAACATAAAAATGTTTTTATATGACAATTCTAGTTCAACATAAAAATGATATTTTTATGTGACACAAATATAATTCAACAAAAATGATATTTTGTTTTGACACAAATATATTTAACAAAAATGTTATTTTGTTTTGACACAAATATGATTCAACATAAATGATATTTTGTTTTAACACTTTTCTATTTAACAAAAATGATTTTTTTTTAACACTTTTTATTTTTTTATTTTGATAACAACGACAAATTTGTTTCAACCAAATGATAAAAATCTATATTTCATTTGTGTTGAAAATTCTAATTCAACTAAATGATAAAAATGGTTCTTTCATTTTTTTTGTTTTGTTGACAAAAATGTAATTTGTTCTTTGACACAAATGATCTATATGTTTTTTTAATAGTTTTATTATAACACAATATCACCAAATTAGCAGATCTACATAACACATCGATCACAGAACAAGTCACGTATCATAACAAATAGAAATTAATAGCGGATTGGTGATGATACAATCATGATTAATTTTAATTTATTTAAGATGAAGAAATAAAATAGAATTCTCACCTTGATCGGTTTCAGAAATCATTAATAAATGATTATTTATTTAAATTAAACATGATGTTTAATTTAACCAAAATTCATACGAGCTACAAAATTTGTCCAGTCCATCTCTAAACGGTACCATGGTTGTGCAATTCTGAAACAATATGGACGAGATATCAACATTTAAACATTAATTTCATATTTAATCTAATTAAAAATAATTAAATTAACTAATTAGTCATTAGGGTTTAATACCCTTCATCTTCTACCTCGTAATACTCTTTCACCATCGGACCCATTCACGACCGGAGAGAAACCGCCGCCGCCGTTACATCAGTGCACCGGAGTCCAATCAAACGCCCTCCCTCGACGCGCCGCTCTGCCTCCATCCTCCCCCGCAAGTGGAGCAGCGTCCGGTGGCCCCACCATCCCGAAATCCACGCCCAAAGTTCGCCACTTCCCACTCGATTTCTGGCCAACTCCGATCATTATACCCGATCACCACCGTATCATTTCGAAGCTCTCACATTGTCCTACCATTTTTGTTTTGAAACTGGATCAAAATTTGAAAAGGATTGAAAGATTTTAAGGGATGAAATCTGGAAGACAATGGTCGTTGTTCTGATGGGAGGCGGCTGGTTATACGATGACGGTACTAGGGTTTGTGAGAAAAGGGTATTTATACCCATTTTATTATTATATATTATATTATTTATTTCAAAAATTATTTGTTAATCAATCTGATCTCCAGATCCAGCCCAATGAAGGTTGCCCCCAGCCAAATACCCCTATTCCGGACATAATGGGCTAGGTCTCATCAGCCCATTCGATCGTTCTTAGCTTGTTTTCATTATTTTAAAATATATATCATTTAATTATTTAATTTTATTGTACATTTTAAGTTGTCGGGGCCACATACGGACTCTAAAAATTAGAAAAAAAATACTTTTAGTTATGTTTTGACGATACGGTCCTAACAAAATTAATTTCATCGAATTTGGAGACTGTTTGAAAAATGGTCATTTTCTGGTCAATTAAATTTGATTGAAATTGACAAAACACATTTTCTTTTGCCACGCTCACATATTTATTCCAAAAATTATGAAAATTGGAATCTAGCAATAATTTGGCATTCTGGATCCAACCAGGGGGGTTTCGTCGAAAACGGAGGTCGTTTGTAAAATGGCTATTTATACGGGCTATTTATTATATTAAATTCTACAACGACTATTATGAATATTCAACTGACCATAACTTTTTATTCCCTCCTTGAAATTTCAATTTTTTGGATTCGTTGGAAAGATATTTTTAAGAAGATTTAAAGATTTTTGGTTTTACTGAAATCCGATTTATTTTGCAACCTGTACAGTCAGTCAAAGTTCAAATTCAAATTTTCAAACTACCGCGCTATTTCTAACTCCTTTTATAATTAAATTAAAAATTTTCGTTCTAACTTCGATTTAAGTAAATTTTAAGTCGTTATTATTTAAAATAAATTATTTTAAATATTTAAAATCCACTAAAATTTCTAAAATAAAAATTTTAAATTGGTTCCAAAATTCCAGGTTGTTACAATCTCCCACACTTAAAATCTTTTCGTCCTCGAAAAGGAACGGAGCTGAAAATTGTTTAATTAACCAACTCAACTTTCATTCTGATATTAGTTTCAATAATTTTATTAGTTGATTAACTTTTCAAATATATATAACTTTTATATATCAAAAATCATATTTTCTAAAATCGGATTATATATAATCACAAATACGTTAATTATGAACTTGTCACTCTCAACTCATTCTAGGGCATTTCTAACCCCATCTCTAATGAGTTTTTCTCATTCTAAGATACTACTGATCCTATCTCTAATGAGTATTCTTTTTTAGGATATTTCTAATCCTACCTCTAATGAGTCTTTTGTTCAGTTCTGACGAGTTGTACCCCAAAGGTTTTGAGCTAACCAAAGCTCTGATACCAACTGTAATGACCCGAAAATTCCCCTTGTGGGAAATCGCCGGATACACTAACTTTGGGCATACAACACATCAGAACAAATAATAAAAGACTTTAATTACACCATAATAATGCAACATCAGAGTACAGAATATTAGAGTACATCGAATAAATAATAATACAGCGGAAGATTAATTTACAATAAATTTAATACAATGCAGCGGAAGACTATCATTGCTCTGGCCACAGCTTTAAGCTTCGATCCAGAATCCTGCCTAATAAATAGATATCTGCAAAACAAGTCACTCGACTGCCCATGTGAAAAAGAGGGCACCCGAGTTTGCAATGTGAAACAAACTACGAGTCAGTCATGGGACTGGTATGAGAAATCTTGCTTAACCTATTTAATATTAAGGCTAATCACAGGACCACGCCGCTAACGCGGAACGAGTTTACTCCATTGGATTGCTAGTGCACAAAATAAAGTAAATCGTTAAACAACGCAATGCGTTTTAGAAAAATGAAACCATTATAAGACTCAAGTCCCATCACACAATGCAACGCAAACCGGAGGATAGAGTTTTAACTTATAATGGTCAAAAATGCTTGATATGATAAAACGGATTTGATATTATTATTTGTGTGTATATGTTTCAAAAACATATTAATCATAATGTATCAATCGTAGACGGCATAGCTACCATATACTATGTCGCCATACTAGTTATACAATCAAAACCGTATGGTGTTGTATTGGAAGTTGGATTTCCATCATGAACCAAGGCAAGGGATCGTCCTTATCGAATTCGAGACAATCTCGCCTATGTCTTAGGACTCAGACTCAGGTGAGCCCTTAGGAGCACCAGGGGCCGGTCCACACATATGTTAGTGGATTAGTTATGCTTGAACAACACATCTCCCCGCCTATGGGGCATAAAATAGAGCCACTAGGGACTCAAATCCGAGGTACCTCGCTTTCCATCATCCACATAAGTAAGAATATTTGGGCTTGTAAAACCCAGACACCACTTCTAGCCAGAAAGAAACGCATGTTGTCCTTGGGGTCCTTCTTCCGTCCTTGGTTCATACCGAGGTGTGAGGCTCGCGAAGTATCGCTTCATAAAGCTATGCTAAATAAAGCTGTGCTTTGATCATCAACCATAGGGCTCTGCTTTTCAACAATAAGCCTTGATCATTTGCATCTTAGCATGCCACCTTGTCAATCCATACCATACCATTGATTTCTGCCAATATATAACCTCTGAGCTCGTACGTCTCAGAGAAGGGTGTTAAGCAAGAGAATAAATTCTCCGCCACCAAACAGATATATATTTATCAGAGATCAACGAATACAGCATAAAGGAATACAACGTCAGACATACCATCCATTTATAAGTCCGTTCTGGGTCTGAACGAAACCAGAGACACCTTATTCCTCGTCCCATATATCCAATACAGGAGAGAGTTCTCGCATATCCATCGATCTCCAAGTACGTCTGGACGATCGCCACTTATTACCTTGTCTTGGGATGCCTCCCAATCAAGAGACATCAGTAATCATCCAACTGATGTGAAGACCTCCGGTCTTCAACCACTGTTTTCATCTTCGACTCTTAATCGTCGTAGTAATTATTCAGAATGGGTTGAACCCGGTCTTTCCGAATAACTTGCGTATTTTATAATCAATAGTTAAGTTCTATAGAAAACACATCATACGCCTCATTCCAATTCAAAATATTCTTTTAATAAAATATCCACATTATTAGGGAAAGGTTCCCATTAATTTAATCAAAGATAAATTCTTTAATCTTCTTTTTAAAGATTCATAAAATCTCCAATTTGGTTTTAACATCAAAAATTATTATTTAATGATTATTCAAAATTTTAAGAAATAAATCTTGTCATTAACCGGGTTAAAGAACCAATGTCATTAAAAACACAGTTTACGATAAACCCAAAATCATCTTCCATTAAATATGGAATTTTCACAGAAATCAAATCAATATATAATCGATATAAATTTTCGTATCAGACTAATAATATAAATGGAATTATGGCAAAGCCTTTTAAATTTCATTTATAGTAACAGCCTTCTTTTACAGAAGCTCATCTCGATTATTATTAAATCGAATTCCATTCAATTCCAATTAAATATATTAAATTAGAAAACTTTACTTTGGAATATTTCCATTTAAATCTTAATAAAAGATTTATAAATTCCAAATCATATCTTCACTGTTAATTGGGTAAAAGAACGAATGTCGTTAAAACACAGTTCACAATAAACCCAATTCACATTTCATTTTATTCCAATTACTAAATATAATTGGAAGCTCTAATAATCTTAATTAAAAGATTTATTCTTTTCATACTGGGTTTAAGAACAGTGTTATTTAAGAAACCATTCACGACAAACCCAAAAATCGAATTTATTCTATTTAATTCCAATTTAATATTAATTGATTGCAAAACTTCATTAAATCTTAATTTAAAAATTTATTCTTGTTAATAACTAGATCATTTCGATAAAAATATATTTTTATCTTTTCAAACATGGAATTTTTCATCCAAAATCTTTTCAAATCATTTATTATGATTTTACATAATTTTACAATATTTTAAATAATTTTATCAAGGCCCGTACAGTCGGTTTCCAATAACGGCCACCGAACTGCATCCATAGCGACCTTTTCTAAAATTGATTTGGACATAATTCCAAATCGAACTGTTAGATTTCAAAATTCTTATATTCATTGGAAAACTCTTTTCGATACGAACCCAATGGTTCCAGTTTTAGGAGAATCCGACGGTCGGATCTCCCGTTACATCAATTTGAAGTTAATGGTCGAAATTCGCAAACGATCGCTGGGCGGCGCATTCTATTCAGGCTATTAAATATATGTATATATATATCATCGACTTCCTTTCAAAAACATATTTTATAAAATATTTATAAATTCATTTTAAAATGAATTTTTTTCATTTTCAATTTTAAATCAAAATTAAATATTCTATATTTATATCATATTAAAATTATATTAATATTTTCAAAATATTATATTTTGAAATCACCACATTTCGACATTCATTATAAATGAATAAAATCGATCGATAAACCCGTTCGAGTTATAATGGCGTTTGCTACTTAACTCGGCTTCATGTTTTTATATTTTTGTGCCCATCCAAAGATGGACATAAAAATCATAACTTTATTCTTCACTAAATTTATTTTAAAATACTCTTTATTTCAAAATATTCTTTAAAAATGTTCTTTATTCTGAATCGGAATGTGACTCAATCAATTACCATATAATTTCAGCTATATGGATTTCATACATGGCATATATTCAACGATAATGATATTCACATCCAAAATGAAGGTTATAACTATGTGAGCATTAAAATAAATAAATAACGCTCATCACAGACTGTCAATCCACCGATTGACAATTAATTAAATATTGAGACTAGTTATGTCAAATATCATCCCAATACTCGTGTGGGGTTTTCAAACAACAATAATTTATATAAATAAATCATTGATTAGTAGATTTAACCAATTATAATCCAGTTTGATTTATTTTCTATTTAACTAATTTTCACTTTTTTAATTATAAATGAATATTTATAATTTGATTTCAACTACGACATTAATGTTAACATTATTTTCAATACGTTAAACATTTCAAATTTAAAAACATATATTTAACAAATGATCATTTTATAATAACAACGCTAACATGTATATGACATGACCTTAATCTAGCAAAGTATATTAACAAATGATCATTATAATAGCAATACTAATATTAACATGTTACAATAAAAATGAATGTTTTATTATTTATCATCCTATATTTCATATGTACAAAAATAAAAAGAATATTTTATTTTCGAACATCCTATGTTTAACATGACAAATAAAAATAATATTTTATTTACATAACGATTTATATGTCTCTGATGACAAATAAAAGAATATTTATTTACATGTCATTTTCTATAATTCTAATGACAATATAAAAAGGGAATTTTGTCCACCTACATGTTTTATAATTCTAATGTCAAAATAAAAAAGTAATTTTGTCTACACACATGTTTTATAATTATAATCTCAACATGACAAATAAAAAGAAATGTTTTTTTATTTTCATACAGTTAGTTCTGTTTAAATATGACAAATTAAAATTAAAATTTATTTACATACAAATTTCTATACTTATCATGACAAATAAAAATGTAAATTTATTTGCATACAATTTCTATCTTTCACATAACAAATAAAAGTAACTACTTTTATTTGTTTACAAATTCAAAGTTAAACTTGACAAATAAAAATGAATGCTTTTATTTGTGAACAATTAAATGTTAAATTTGACAAGTTAAAGTGAATGCTTTTATTTGTGAACAATTCAATGTTAGTAAAAAAGAATGCTTTTATTTGTAAACAATCCAATGTTAAATTTGACAAGTAAAAATTAATGCTTTTATTTGAAAACAATTCAATGTTAAATTTGACAAGTGAAAATGAATGCTTTTATTTGTGAACAATTCAATGTTAACATAACACATAGGAATGATATTTTTATGTTATCGACAATTTTGATTCATCATCACGAATAAAAATGATATTATTATATTGTTGTTGTAATACATATAAGTGAATATGCATTTGTCATATAATTTTTAGTCCCACATTTTGGGTGTAAGGCTAACATCAACTCCAAAGCCAATATATAAGGGAGCCAATGTAATAGAATTACACACTGAATCAAGAGAAATAAAAAGGTCTCTCCCTTATCTCTTATGTTCTTTCTAATGTCTTCTCTTCTCTTTTATGATCTATTCTATTTTATTTTATAACACGTTATCAGCACGAGATTCTTTTATTGTTATTTGTTGAGATCTTCTAGATGTACTTCTATGAATTTGTCATGTAAGCAATTTTTATTTGAGAATATTTGATCTATGGATCCATATATTTTTTTGTAGATCTAGATTATGTTCCAGTGGATCTAACTTTTTAGATCTAATTATTTTTCGCTTAGTGGTTTTAAGATATCCACCTATTCATATTTGATCTGGTATTATTGTATACCAAATATATTTTTAGGAAGATCCATTCATTTTCTTTTTATAATATTATATATGGATCTTTTACCCCATACGCTATACATAAATAATCTTCATTTGCTACTTTATCTCTTCAATAACAGAGAAGCCATTGATAATAGATATGCATATATGTAAACTGCAGGCTGCTTCTAATTTAATCTAATGCTTGCTGTGCAACTTCAACTTTGTAATAATAGACTACCTATTCTCATTTTTTTAATGCTTCATCTCGCAAGATGAGATGCTTTAAATATTTAGAATTGCATTTACATGTATGGCTTACTTTTATATGCTTTTTCATCTTTCAATATAAGCAAGCTGCTTGTTAGCCAACATATGTATTACTGTGGCCATTATTTTTGTTATATGGTGTATGGCTCCTTGACGGTTTGTATTGTTTCATTATTGTAATTAGTTCATTGTAAATATATAGAGAAAGACTTGCAGATTTGGATTAATTTTTTTTATGATTCTGTGCCGTAATATATTCAATTTAATTATAGAACATGTATACTGATATGTGAATTTTGTTTAATTAAGCATCTGCAATTTTTTTTTTGTAGTTCACAAAAATGTCGAACACTGAGATTCATTTACAATCTCAATGCTTAGTGGATACCATTAAAAATGTAATACTATGTCCCAGCAGGACAAAGCAAAGGCTCTGATATTTTATTAAGATGCCACATCCGCGATGATCTAAATATTTAACTGAAAAAGATCCTATCCACTTATGGAACTCCCAGAAGGAGCGTTATGACCACCAGAAGATGGTCATACTTCCAAACACAAGGCAAGAGTGGTTGAAACCTGAAGTTCACATGCAAATAACCTGAAGTTCATATGACCTAAAGTTCATGTAACACCCAGTAATTCTGTTAATATAAATATTCACAAATTAAAGAATAACTAATCTGAGACGTGAGAATTATGGGAAACGGGTTGCGCCATTGTGTTCGACTCGAAATTCTGGTTGAAATAGAGTCCGAGTTTGCGTGATTTGGACTTCGTATGAAGGAGTTATGGCCATCAGAAGTTTCAGAAAATTCAAAACAGATTTTAGAAATTTCAAAATTCAAAATTCGAAGTCAAACAGGCTAGGCGGAAAATTTCCCGCCCATCACCCAGGTCGACTGGGGAGTCGACTGGGCAGTCAACACCCCCAGGACCAGGTCGACTGCGCAGTCGACCTGGGTGTCGACCTGGTCCAGTCGGCCAGGTTTTGGCAGAGCCCAATCTTGAGCTGTTGATGTGTCTTTAGGGCTGAGTTGGCAAATTTAACGGTTCAGGTTAGTTCTGAGTTGATCTGACGGTCTAAATAAATCCTAAACTCTATATATACCTAGGTAGTCTCACTCTAAATTCACATGAAAAATAGAATAGCCGCCGTCATGCCATCGCCATGGAACTCAGTGTAGCCGCCGCCAACTAAGAAGGAAGAAAGCTAATCGAAACTCTAATTCTACTCAACTCTAAAGAATATCAAGACTCTATTTCTTTTCTAATTGTGAGTATGATGATTTTAATAAGATAATTAGCAAACTAATTAGATTAAGATATGATATGGATCATAAGAAAATGATGTGAATTGTCATATATGTTGTTGTAAACCTTATGCTATCATGTATGTGGTAAATCCTATGTTATGTGATGATGATATCATATATGTTGTAAATCATGCTATGATGATATTATATATGTTGCAAGTTTCTATGCTAAGTTGCGATGTTACAAAGTCATGAAGTTATTATTTATGTTATAGTTAGCTTATGCTTGATCAAATCATGATGTTGATTATATATATGTTTGGGGCTATGATGATTCACATGATAAATCACATGTACCTATGCAAGTTTAGATTGATTAGTATGTATAATCTCACATATCCTATGATATCTATTTAGATCTAAAATTAGGTTATAACATGTGTGAGTTCTATGGATTAGATGCTAGTTTACACCATCATTATGTTGCATAAACCACATATGCAAGTTTATACATGAGTTTGGATTATGATCATATTATGTAAATTGTGACATTTTACCAAACAAGTTGACACCTTTAGATCCATGACATGTGTAGCTTTATGCAAGTTGTAGTTTTTGCCTAAGCAAGTTTAGGTGTTGGACATCTATCACACATGCAAGTTTCACCCCGTTTATGATTAGATCTATTTTATTTGTCTATATGTTGTGATAATTTATCTTTGTGCTATGAGTTAGACTATTCGAGTCTAACGTATAATTTGCGTTGAATAAGCGAACGTATAACGTGGGGTAGGGGTAATATTAAGGATTTAATATTAAGAAATTGGGGTGCAACTGATATGATTTTGCATACCGTAAGTGGATGGCCATAATTGAGTCAATTATGGACATCATTAAAATTGAAATTAATTAATGATTTGAATAGGGATATATTTAAAACTGAAGTAAAAGATTATAAGTGTTAATCAATGCTTAGGACACGAGGTTGGACTCGTTTGTGATGTAAAACTGCCCGGACCCACCCGGCGAATCCAGTAGTCACAAATGTCAGCCCAATGTGAGAGGTCCTAGGCCCAAATTAAAGCATAACAGTTGTAAAGACACGAGGTTAGAATCTTTTATGGTGTAAGACTGCCCGGACCCACCCGGCAAATCCAGCTGCCATAAATGCCAGTCTAATGTGAGAGGTCTTTATGAGGTTATGGCCTGAATGAATTAAGAAATACTTAACCAAGATAAACATGTGAAGTGGGACATGGGGGTTAAGTAGGTGCCTTGGGTGGCATGAGGAATCTAGTGGGTGCCTTTAGTGGCATTTGAAATACGATTAGTAAGACTTAACCAAACACACATGTGAATGAACATGACTAAGAAGAGGGTTAAGTGGGATATACTAGTGGGGACAAGCTTAGGTGGATACAACCAATAACCCAAACGTATCTTTGTGGGCTCGACCCAAGTAGAGGACGGGACACGCATACTGGGCTTGACTATAAGAGGCCAAAACGGGTTAGCGGTGGCGACGCAAGTCCAACGGGTTTCATATGCGTGTGTGGACCTGGGCTGGTAGGTAAGACGTTATTGCATCGTGTAGGTATAAGCCGTGCATTCTTTAGCTGTATCGGGTTGCCACTTTAGGGGAGTGATACACCCCACTGTGGGACCAGCACGGGTATCTACGAGTAGGGAGCCGATCGAAAGTGGGTAGTGGGGTACACCTAACGGAGATAGGGGAAGGCGGCACCTATGTAGTCAGCTAGGGGTACACGAAGTGAATTATAAAATTTCTAAGTGAAGCAAGTGGGATCAACCTTTAGGGTGACTGGTGTGGTGCAGTGTAGTAATTATTCGTTAGTATTAGGTGTGCCTTTAACGTTATCTTTATCTGATCTTCCATACCCAATAGTTCATAGACATTTCCTTATTTTCCAGCTTGTGCCTCAGTCTAATTATTTTGATAACACTATTGTTAGAATTATCATACTCGCCAGACTTTATGTCTGACCCCCTCCATTTCTATCTTTTTCCCCCCACCAGGTCCTCAGGGTGGGCCCAGCTCTAGCGGAGTTTGATTGGATTGCTTATTCTCTCTTTTGGAAAGTCCAGCTTGTTATCTTCTTTAATGGCTATTTATGTAATGGGATTATGTATTTTGTTTTATCAAGATGGATATTGTACTTAACTCCGATTTATGGTTTTATGATGTAACAAACATGTTTAATTTCTGCTGAAATGAAATAAAGTTTTAGATTTCCAAGTACTACTTATTATCTGTCTTGTTGTAATTTTTCTGTTCTATATTCACTTAAAACCTCCATGGAAGTTAATGCATTCTCTTTGTGAGTGACATTAATGGACGTGGGGTGTTACACGTAGTATCAGAGCTTAAGGTTAGCAGAACAGATAAATTTTTTAGAAAAACTATTTTTCTAAAGTATTTTTGGAAGAAGTATTTTCAAAAACATGTTTTGATGAGTAATTTAAAGAGGAAAGTTTTTATGAAAAACATAATCCCCAATAGCCATATATCTTTATCTTTCGAATTCTCCATTTTGAATCTTTCCTTTTTCGTTTCAGCATGGCTGAAGATCTTAACCTTCCGGAGGGTGTAACGATACCAGGATGGTATAGGAGGTTATTAGAGGCTAGGGCCGCTGCAGGTCCAGCCAATGTTCCTCCACCACCAGTTGCACCCGCTCCTCCTCCTCCTCCTCCCCCTCCTCGCGCTGATACTTTTGAAAAGACATGCTAGGAATTTAAGGCTATGGGTGGAAAACCTTTTCAAGGGTCAGAAACATTTGTGGAAGCTAGAGATTGGCTTAAGGAGGTGGAAGAATTGCTAGAAATCTTTGAAGTAGAAGAAGGGAGGAAGAGAATCTATATATGGAAAGGTTAATGAAGGGAGAGGCCTCGTTTTGGTGGGAGGTCACTAATGGGGAGCGTCCTGTTGATTCTTTGGCGGATTTCAGACGTAGGTTTGAGGCAAAGTTTCTCTCAAGGGCAGAAGAGAATCTATATATGGAAAGGTTCTTGACATTAAAGCAAGGAAGCTCATCAGTGAAAGAATATGTCAACAAATTTAATCAGTTAGCAAGGTTTGGCTTGGACTTAGTGAACACGCCGGAGAAGAAGGCTCTGAGATTCGTTAAAGGCTTGAATGAGCCGTTGCAGGGGTTGGCTATGACCCACATCCCTATGGGGGCCACCTTTGAGAAGCTAATAGACATGGCACTCATGCACGAGGAGAAAGGCACTAATGCTAATAAGGCACCCGAGAAGAAAGGGGATCAGAAGAAACCACAATAGCCAAACAAGAAGGGTGGTAAAGATAATAATGGCAAAGGAAAGAAAAGATGCTTTAACTGTGGGACACCAGGCCATCTCAGCAAGGATTGCAGAAAGAAAAAGAAGACTGGCTGTTTTCACTGTGGTGAGGCGGGACATCTAGTGAAGGACTGCCCAAAGAAGGGGCAGAGGGCAGGGTCTACCTCGGGAGGATAGGTGCAGGCTCTTATGGCACCAGGGTAGGCAAGGGGACAAGTTCAGGCTCTCGCGGTCCCACCGCTGCAAGAACGAGGTAGAACCATTTCTGTTGAAAGCTTAGTTTTTCTGTTTGATCATCATGTCCGTACCTTATTCGATTCGGGCGGATCACATTCGTTTATCTCTACATCATTAGTTAAATCACTGCACTTAAACACTAGTTTAGTAGAGGATCCCTTAGTTGTTTTGAATCCAATTGGGGGCTCAGCTTATTTGTCCATGATATGTTTGGATTTGAAAATTTCTATACTTAGCGTTGGGTTTAGATGTGATGCTTATGTTTTGGGCTTCACGGGCTATGGGTTAATTTTAGGAATGGATTGGTTATCCAGAAATGGGGCCGTTCTTGATTGTGAAAGGAGAGTAGTTAGGCTCATGACTCGCCTTGGTAACGCTCTCGAAATCTTTTGTAATCCCATAAATTCCGTTATGCTAAGTTATCTAGAGTCGCTTGACGCATCTGTGGAGAATCTACGATCTGTTAGAGTGGTCCGAGAATACTCGGATGTGTTTGAGGAGGTGAAGGGCTTGCCTCCGAAGCGGGAGATAGATTTTCGAATATATCTTATGGATAATGCAAAACCAGTATCTTTACTGGTGCGCCACATGGCTCCTCGTGAAAGGAGGGAACTCAATAAGCAAGTGAAGGAGTTGCTTGAGAAGGGGTTCATAAGACGAAGTATATCAGAGTGGGGTGCTCCTGTAGTATTTGCCACGAAGGCGGATGGGTCCCTTAGACTTTGTGTGGACTATAGAGAACTTAATAATAAGTACTAAGAAGAACAGACACCCACTGCCGAGGATTGACGATCTCTTCGATCAGTTAGTTGGCGCCTCAGTGTTTTCGCAGTTGGACTCAGCCATTGGTTTCCATCAGTTGAGAGTGGCTGAGGATAGCATAGACAAGACTGCCTTTAGGACTCCGGACGGTTTCTATGAATGGCTAGCGATGCCCTTCGGTTTGACAAACGCCCTCGCATACTTTGTTGATTTGATGAGTAGGGTGTTTAGGGAGTACCTTAATAAATTCGTGGTGGTCTTTGTAGTCGACATCTTGATCTTTTCTAAGAATGAAGAAGAGCATGCCCTACATCTTAGGGAAGTGTTGGAGACACTACGAGCGCATAACCTTAAAGCTAAATTTACTAAGTGTCACTTCTGGAGAGAGGAAGTGCGATTCTTAGGGCATGTGGTTTCCAAAGAAGGGAAAGCTGTGGATCCCGCGAAGGTGGCGGCCATCCAAGATTGGAAGGTCCCTAAAAATGCTACCGAAGTAAGGAGTTTCTTGGGGTTGGCTGGCTACTATAGGAAGTTTATCAAAGACTTCGCAAAAATATCAGCTCCATTGACACGTTTGACGAAGAAGAACCTAGTTTTCACATGGGACGTAGATTGTGATGATGCGTTCCAATGTTTGAAGAGAGCTTTGACTTCAGCCCCAGTCTTAGTGCTGCCAGACGGGAGTAAGCCATTTACTGTTTATACCGATGCTTGTGGGATAGGACTAGGCGCAGTCTTAATGCAGGAGGGAAGGGTAATAGCCTATGGGGGAAGACAGTTGAGAGCACATGAGAAAAATTACCCTACACATGACCTAGAGTTAGCCGCAATTGTTTTCGCACTTAAGTCTTGGCGCCATTATCTTCTTGGTGAGAAATTCGAATTGTTCACTGACCACAAATCTTTAAAATACTTATTCTCTCAGAAGGACTTGAACTTAAGGCAGCAAAGGTGGATGGAGTTCTTAGCGTCCTACGATTTCGAAATAACATATACCCCTGGCAAGGGTAACGTGGTGGCAGACGCCTTAAGTAGGAAAAGGTTGTCCTTGAGCCTATTGTTTGTTGAACGGCGAAACTTAGAATTCATCTCTATGTTTGACTTTAGACCTTCCATTGACTTTGTACCCGGTTTGCTAGCATCCTTGGAGGTCAGACCAACGCTTGTGGGACGGATTGGTGAGGCACAGCTGGACGACCCACAGTTGGTTGAGTTAGTAGAAAAGCTCAAAAGAGGGGAGTCATCAAGCCATCTCCATAGGTATACCCTGGATGATAAGGGATGGTTACGTAGGGATAGTAGACTTTGTGTACCTCGAGACGAAGGTTTGAGGAAGGCTATTCTTGACGAAGCACATCATTCGAAAATGACCATTCATCCCGGCGGGGACAAGATGTACAAAGACATGAAGCGAGTTTTCTTTTGGGCCGGTATGAAGAGGGATGTGGCCGAGTATGTCGCTAGATGCTTAGTGTGCCAACAAGTAAAAGCGGAGCAAAATAAACCCGGTGGGTTGCTTCACCCATTGGAAGTTCCACTATGGAAATGGGAAAGTGTCTCGATGGACTTTGTGGATGGATTACCAAGATCAAGGAAGGGTAATACGGGGATTTGGGTTATAGTAGATAGACTTACTAAAAGCGCCCATTTCATTCCCGTGAAGAGTAAGAGGACTGCTCCATGGTTAGCTTCTGTATACGTCCGAGAGATAATTCGTTTGCATGGTGTTCCTTCTAGCATAGTAAGCGACCGTGATCCTATCTTCACTAGCGAATTTTGGAGGAGCTTACAAAGAAGCGGTAGGGACTCAGTTATGTTTGAGCACCGCATATCATCCTCAGGCGGACAGCCAAACCGAGAGGGTGAATCGTATTCTAGAGGACCTTTTGAGGCTATGTATCCTAGACTTTGGGGGTACATGGGAAGAGCATCTTCCATTGGTGGAGTTCGCATATAATAATAGCTTTCAGACCAGCATTGGCATGGCACCTTTCGAAGCTCTTTATGGACGACCTTGTCGTTCACCTACATGTTGGTGGGAATCTACTGATAAGATCTTACTTGGGCCCGATATGATTAGAGAGACTTCGGAAAAAATCGACTTGATTCGAAGGAGGATGAAGACAGCGCAAGATAGGCAGAAATCTTATGCGAATAAGAGGAGGACAGATCTTGAGTTTGATGTTGGGGACATGGTCTTTATCTAAGTGTCTCCATTACAGAACGTTGTTTGCTTTGGGTCCGTTGGGAAATTAGCACCAAGGTTCGTAGGGCCGTTTCCTATTAAGGAGAAGATTGGACAGATGGCGTATAGAGTGGAGTTGCCTGAGAGACTTAGTGGTGTACACGACGTATTCCATGTGTCACATTTGAGGAAGTGCTTGCACGAGACCGTGGAAGTGGTAGAGCCGAGCTTGCTTAGAGAGGTGGAGATAGAGCGTGATGCGACGATTCGACGAGCTCCTACATGCATTCTTGGGTCGGAGATCAAGAAGTTGAGGAATCGAGAGGTCAGACTAGTCAAAGTGCAATGGGGAGATGATGAGAGCAACGCTACTTGGGAGACAGAAGCGAAGATGCATTCATTTTACCCTTTTCTTTTTGAGGGTATGTCTTTTAATTTCTCCTTTATCGCTTAGCTTGTACTTATCTTATCTTTAGTATGTCCTCTCGCTAGTATCTTTGACCTTTAGTTAGGATAATCCTATGGTTGAAACATGTGTTTGAGACATGTTATGTATGATGGATGTAAAGTGGATGCAAGTGTTTGCTAGTGGTTGCTCGTGGACGCATATACACACACTATTAGGCACTAGATCGGCTCAGTCACTTCATATTGCATATTGCAAATATATGGATGTATTTAGTCAAATGGATGTATGAGGATTTTTTTTATCATATGGATGCTGCATTCAGATGATGATTGTGCACGCATATAGAGATAATATGTAGCGTTAAGGAACTTTTGCATACATAATGGACGCTTGGCACTATCATGATTTGCATTAAGGAGGTCAACTGAATCAGTAGACCGCCTGATTTTGCATTAGATAAGGAACATATACACACACTTCTTGCATATGTTCATACAGCATTAGAAACTTTATAAGGACAATGGATGCCAGTGTTTGATGGTTGAGTAGATGGTTGTTTGGATGTTAGGATATACATTCTCCTTAACTTGGAGATTTCTGGGTCGAAATCCTTTAAGGAGGGGAGAATGTAACACCCCGTAATTCTGTTAATATAAATATTCACAAATTAAAGAATAACTAATCTCAGACGTGAGAATTGTGGGAAACGGGTTGCGCCATTGTGTTCGTCTCGGAATTCTGGTTGAAATAGAGTCCGAGTTTGTGTGATTTGGCTTCGTATGAAGGAGTTATGGCCATCAGATGTTTTAGAAAATTCAAAACAGATTTCAGAAAATTCAAAATTCGAAGTCAAACAGGCTAGGCGTGAAATTTCCCACCCAGCACTCAGGTCGACTGGGGAGTCGACTGGGCAGTCGACACCCCCAGAACCAGGTCGACTGCGCAGTCGACCTGGGTGTCGACCTGGTCCAGTCGGCCAGGTTTTGGCAGAGCCCAATCTTGAGCTGCTGATGTGTCTTTAGGGCTGAGTTGGCAAATTTAACAGTTCAGGTTAGTTCTGAGTTGATCTGACGGTCTAAATAAATCCTAAACTCTATATATACCTAGGTAGTCTCACTCTACATTCACATGAAAAATAGAATAGCCGTCGTCATGCCATGTCCATGGAACTCAGTGTAGCCGCCGCCAACTAAGAAGGAATAAAGCTAATCAAAACTCTAATTCTACTCAACTCTAAAGCAAATCAAGACTCTCTTTCTTTTTTGATTGTGAGTATGATGATTTTAATAAGATTATTAACAAACTAATTAGATTAAGATATGATATGGATCATAAGAAAATGATATGAATTGTCATATATGTTGTTGTAAACCTTATGCTATCATGTATGTGGTAAATCCTATGTTATGTGATGATGATATCCTATATGTTGTAAATCATGTTATGATGATATTATATATGTTGCAAGTTTCTATGCTAAGTTGCGATGTTACAAAGTCATGAAGTTATTATTTATGTTATAGTTAGCTTATGCTTGGTCACAAATCATGATGTTGATTATATATATGTTTGGGGCTATGATGATTCACATGATAAATCACATGTACCTAGGCAAGTTTAGATTGATTAGTATGTATAATCTCACATATCCTATGACATCTATTTAGATCTAAAATTAGGTTATAACATGTGTGAGTTCTATGGATTAGATGCTAGTTTACACCATCATTATGTTGCATAAACCACATATGCAAGTTTATACATGAATTTGGATTATGATCATATTATGTAAATTGTGACATTTTACCAAACAAGTTGACACCTTTAGATCCATGACATGTGTAGCTTTATGCAAGTTGTAGTTTTTGCCTATGCAAGTTTAGGTGTTGGACATCTACCACACATGCAAGTTTCACCCCGTTTATGATTAGATCTATTTTATTTGTCTATATGTTGTAATAATTTATCTTTGTGCTATGAGTTAGGCTATTCGAGTCTAGCGTATATTTTGCGTTGAATAAGCGAACGTATAACGTGGGGTAGGGGTAATATTAAGGATTTAATATTAAGAAATTGGGGTGCAATTGATATGATTTTGCATACCGTTAGCGGATGGCCATAATTGAGTCAATTATGGACATCATTAAAATTGAAATTAATGATTTGAATAGGGATATATTTAAAACTGGGGTAAAAGATTATAAGTGTTAATCAATGCTTAGGACACGAGGTTGGACTCGTTTGTGACGTAAAACTGCCTGAACCCGCCCGGCGAATCCAGTAGTCACAAATGTCAGCTCAATGTGAGAGGTCCTAGGCCCAAATTAAAGCATAACAGTTGTAAAGACACGAGGTTAGACTCTTTTATGGTGTAAGACTACCCGGACCCGCCCGTCAAATCCAGCTGCTATAAATGCCAGTCTAATGTGAGAGGTCTTTATGAGGTTATGGCCTGAATGAATTAAGAAATACTTAACCAAGATAAACATGTGAAGTGGGACATGGGGGTTAAGTAGGTGCGTTGGGTGGCATGAGGAATCTAGTGGGTGCCTTTAGTGGCATTTGAAATACGATTAGTAAGACTTAACCAAACACACATGTGAATGAACATGACTAAGAAGAGGGTTAAGTGGGATATACTAGTGGGGACAAGCTTAGGTGGATAGCTTGTGTGGGCTCGACCCAAGTAGAGGACGGGACACGCATACTGGGATTGACTATAAGAGGCCAAAACGGGTTAGCGGTGGCAACGCAAGTCCAACGGGTTTCATATGCGTGTGTGGACCCGGGCTGGTAGGTAAGACGTTGTTGCATCGTGTAGGTATAAGTCGTGCATTCTTTAGCTGTATCGAGTTGCCACTTTAGGAGAGTAATACACCCCACTGTGGGACCAGCACGGGTATCTACGAGTAGGGAGCCGATCGAAAGTGGGTAGTGGGGTACACCTAGCGGAGATAGGGGCAGGCGGGACCTATGTAGTCAGCTAGGGGTACACGAAGTGATTTATAAAATTTCTAAGTGAAGCAAGTGGGATCAACCTTTAGGGTGATTGGTGTGGTGCAGTGTAGTAATTATTCGTTAGTATTAGGTGTGTCTTTAACGTTATCTTTTTCTGCTCTTCCATACCCAATAGTTCATAGACATTTCCTTATTTTCCAGCTTATGCCTTAGTCTAATTATTTTGATAATAGTATTGTTAGAATTATCATACTCGCCAGACTTTATGTCTAACCCCCTCCATTTCTATCTTTTTCCCCCACCAGGTCCTCAGGGTGGGCCCAGCTCTAGCGGAGTTTGATTGGATTGCTTATTCTCTCTTTTGGAAAGCTTGGACCGTTGAAGTAAAGTCCAGCTTGTTATCTTCTTTAATGGCTATTTATGTAATGGGACTATGTATTTTGTTTTATCAAGATGGATATTGTACTTAACTCTGATTTATGGTTTTATGATGTAACAAACATGTTTAATTTCCGCTGCAATGAAATATAGTTTTAGATTTCCAAGTACTACTTATTATCTGTTTTGTTGTAATTTTTCTGTTTTATATTCACTTAAAACCTCCATGGAAGTTAATGCATTCCCTTTGTGAGTGACATTAATGGACATGGGGTGTTACAGTTCATATACAAATCCTTTCAAATGAGGGACCTGAAATTCCGAGGAACCTGAAGTTCATATTCAATTGAGAAACATGAAATAAAACATAAAAGCCTATAATTGCATTTAATATTTGCTTATAGAAAATGACCAATAATAGGAAAGGATTTGAAAAATCAATGAAAGGAAAAGTTTTAACAAGAGGAAAAAGCATTATATTCCTACTTTATGCTACAAATAATTTCTTGAAGAAACTTATTATTGGAAGAGATCATTACATTTATAATCAATACTATTTTCTTGAAGAAAAATAGTAAAATGACTCTCATATGTAAAAAATAAAATAAGGGGGGCGCTTTCTATAAAAGTTGCTTCAATTTAAAAATAAATAGTAACATTATATGAATTATGATAAAACTTGAAGTTTTATTATAGTCGTATTATATTTCTAGAAGAAATATTTATTGTTTCTTAGGAAAACTTTTATAAAGAAAATATGCATCCTGAAGATCATATTAAGTTAAGATCTAAATACTGATCTAAATTTTGCACACCGGAAGTGAATGCAAAAGTAATTTTTGTTATAAAATGAAAAACTTAGAACTTGTAGTTTCTATGATGGTAACAAGTAGCCTGAAACTCAATATGTGATTCATTTCCTTTCAGCATGTATTAGTTTGAAACTTTTGTTTATTTGCCTTTCTTTTTAGCTTGTGCTTATGGAATTGCGGAAATAATATGTAATGTTGGACATGATAAGTAGTTTATTCCCATGGACATTTTATCTGTATTTATAAGTTATTTCAGTTATCAACTAGCTGTATTGCTTTTAATTCTTAAGGTATGCATCGATTGTGTTTAAGTGATGATATATGTCTAGTTGATTGTGGAACTACTCATACGATATTGAAAAACCCGAAGTTTTTCTTTGAATTATCCGAAAATGTTTCATATAAAGTTTCAACTATAGTTGGTTCAGCCAATATAATTGAAGGGTCCAGAAGAGCCCATATAGTGTTACCAAATGGTACACATATATTCATTCAAAATGCACTATATTCAAGCAATTCTAAAAGAAATCTGCTTGGCATCAAAGATATAAGAATGAATGGATATCATAAATGAAAACAACAAAGAATATCTTTGTGTTATTTCTAAAATTGTAAGCCAGAAGCTTATTTTAGAAAAATTTGGTACAATTTCAACTGGATTATACTTTACCAAAATTGGCATAGTTGAATCTCATTTTATAAACATGAGCTAGAAGCTCACAGATACAAAGAAATTACTTCTTTGGCATGATCGTTCAGGTCATTCCGGATCAACTATGATCGTTTACATAAATAAAAAATATGTTTCCCGAAGGAATATCATACACTCCAGAAGTAGTGATTTCTTTTCTTGAATCTTATTTTTATTTATTGCATCTAATTTCGTTACTACATTTAAAGTTTGATATGTATTTTTGTATATTGATATGATATTTCAATAGTTTGTATGGAGGAGATAAGTTCATCCCAGAAGCAGTGATAACAAAATATCTTTAGAGGATATTTGTATATTTGAAAATGATAAGATATCTCTAGAAGAGATCCGTTTATATGAAAATAATAAAATATCTCCAGAAGAGATTTCTACAATTAAAAAGCGATATTAAAACTCCATCAACTTAACAACTTGAAGTTGTTCATATATTTATTTGGACCAGAAGTTCGATATGTTTTCAAACCAGAAGTTTTGAACATTATCATACGATCCTGAAGAATTTGTAATGACATTGATCAATACATTGAAATCAATAGTTTGATCTTTGTAATAATTTATTCTAAAATCACTAACTCAAATGAGAAAGACTATGCAAATTTATAATACGTGGACGCACGTATTTATATATTCATATCTGTAAATATTTAACTAACAACCTGAAGTTTGTTATAAGCATATTTTATAGATTATGCATAAATATTATTTAGTGATTTAAATTGCAGTCAACATGAATGTTGAATGACCTGATGTCATATGTGTATTCAAATAACCTATATAATAAGAAAATTCCTCCAATATTGCTTGATCAATGAAAAAGAATAAGTAATAAAAATAATGATGAATGCATCTTATCGACTAATTAAAGGGTTATTCTCCAACAACGGATATACATATAAAATACTTGCCAGCAACAATGTGATAATGGATCAAAATGAGAATCCCACGATGATTATTATTTAGTGTGACAATGTTTGTCAACATTGAGGGGGAGGATAAAGGGATACAATTTCATTTTGAGTATCAGTATAATTGACACACGAATAAATTATAAATAATATCCCTTGTAGACTTGCTTCAATATATATTTGAATCCCCTGAAGGATCAAAATGCATAAACCATATCTAAAGATTGGTTCAAAAGTCAGTTCGAGACACTTTTGAAGTAAGTAATAAAGATGCCAGACGAAGGAGGTGAGTGTTCTTAAAGAAACACCTAAGGAGTCTCTTGAAGAGATCCATGACATAATTGTCAAATAATCCCAGAAGTGGTTTAGGTACCTAAAATAGATAAATAAAGAGATCTCAATAAATTATATATAGAACTGACAATATATAATCATCGATCATAAATTATAAAAGTAAAGCGCTTATGTTAAATCATGATTGGCCATCATGAATCCTTCTCTAATTGAGAAATGTGGACCTGTAGTCCACAAAGTAGTGAATAAACCTCGAAGGTATGAATATTTGTTAAATCACACTAAATGATGAAAGAAAATTAGTTCCTGAAGAACATAAACTACTTTGTTTGTTATATAGAATATAAAGAACAAAGAAAGTTGATTACAACATTCTTTTAAGTATTGTTATAATGAAAATCATGATATAATTAATGATGAGTAGATTATTTCCTACTTTTAAATATTGTTGTAATGAAACATTTAATATACTTTTGAGTATAGTTGCAATATGTAAAATTCATTGAAGTGTACTGGTTCCTGAAGAACATAAATAACTTTAGTGATTATAAAGAATGCAAAGAACATAGAATATAGATTACAACATGCTTCTAAGTATTGTTGTAATGAAAATCTTGATATAATTCAAGATGAGTAGATTACTTTCTGCTTATAGGTATTGTTATAATGAAACTATTATTGTTCATTACAAATGTATTGCAGTGTGCAAACCTGATTAAAGCACAAAATTGTAAACACTCGAAGTGTATAGCAAGCAAGCGCAAACAAAAGGTGTTTTAAATAAGAAAACATGCCTGAAGCATGAAAATGCACACAAAAGTCTTTTAAGAAAAGTTCATTAAGAATTTTCTTGTGATGTTGTACTCTTCCTTCACTTTAGTTTTTTCCCATAGGGTTTTCCATTGTGAAGGTTTTAATGAGGCAAATGTTAATAAATGATGAACGTCAGAAGTATAAAGAGTAAAGATTATTATCTCTTGAGTTTATTTTCTATACAAGATTTGTTTAAGTAATATTATCAATGAGATATATATTTATGGATCCAGAAGTATCTATAACGAAATTGAGATATCAAAAAATATGCACTCTTTTTCTTTAACTAAGATTTTTCCCACCGGGTTTTTCTTAGTAAAGTTCTAATGAGATATTATATTGATCCAGAAGTATCATCCTCAAAGTAATATTGAAAGTTGTAACGAGACATTATCTTGATCTAGAAGAATCAAGCACCACATCAAGGAATAACATCTCAAATATGATATTTAAGTTAATCTATATTTTTATGCTTAACTAAAGTTTTTCCCACTGGGTTTTCCTTTATAAGGTTTTTACTGAAGAATTATATTGATCCAGAAGTATCATTCTACATTTAATGTAGTAAATTATTGAAAATATGTTTTTGTACTCCTTTTCCTTCACTAAGATTTTTCCCATAGGGTTTTTCTTAGTAAGGTTTTAATGAGGCATTACATCGATCCTGAAGTATCGAACTCTTATAAGAAATATCATTTTAATATGACAATATCTATGAGGGGGAGCAATAATTTTTCAAGGGGGATAATTTCAAGCTACTATAAGAGCATTCAAGAATTTGAAGACACATATTCAAGGAGGAGTGTTAAAGTTACCTTTCTGATCCATATAAAGCAAAATCACAAACTGGATATGTGTTTACAAACAACAATGTAGCTATTTCATGAAGATCTACAAAACAAACATTGGAAGCAACATCATCCAATCATTCTGAAATTCTAGCACTACATGAAGCGAGACGAGAATGTGTTTGGTTAAGGTCATTAATTGAACATATTCGAAGCACATGTCAACTTCCCCTTTAACTACAGAAAGATCAACTATTATTTTTGAGGACAATGCAGCATGCGTAGCTCAGATTCATGCAGGATATATCAAGGGTGATAGGACAAAACATACTTCTCCTAAATTTTTTTTCACACATGAGCTTCAAAATAGAAGCGAAGAAAATCCAATCTCAAGAAAATCCAGCAAATCTATTCACGAAGGCACTTCCATAATCAACATTGCAGAAAGCGATATATAAAATTGGTATACGCAGCTTACATGTAAGAACCCGTAACTTCCCCGTGAAGGAAAGCACGGATACTTTGAGAACAACACACATCGGAACGCAGACGGAAGAACATTTCATTGTTATTACAACAATTCCATCAGATACAAGAATATACAGAGTATAAATGAATAAATTACATTCGATAAATATCAGAGATTACAATAAATTACATAGCAGCGGAAAAATATACAAAACACATCTGAAAGTGATACACGGATACAGAGCTTTCCGAGCATCGTTCCAACTGTAAATCAGGACCCTGTGAATATAAATCTGCAAAACCAAAACTACTAGCTACCCGTGTCGAAAATAGGGGCACCCAGAGTTTAGGTTAAAATAATAAACTCCAGGTCAGTCATGGAACTGGTGTGAGAACTAAAACAGTTATTTAAAACCTTACTTTAAAAGATAGTAATTCAAGGGACCACGCCGTATAACACGAAATAGGTTTCCTCCCAAGAATACTAGTGCATATAACAAAACAGCGCATTGCTCTTTGGAAAAATGAAGCTATTATAAGACCCAGGTCCCATCACATAATGCAACGCAAGCCGGAGGATAATGTTTTCCCTTATAATAGCCAAATAATGCTTGATACATTTAAACAAATCATTTGATACTATCATTGGTGTATAGTGTCAAAACATTTTCAATCATAAATATCAATCATAGACGGCATGGGTACCATATATCATGTCGCCATACTAGTTCTACAATTAAAACCGCAATATCACGTATTGGAAATTGGATTTCCGTCATGAGTCGAGGCAAGGGGCAAACTCCTCTCCGCATTCGAGACACTCTAGCAAATGTCCCAGGACCCCACTTTGATCCTTGGAATCGGCTGGGTCGGTCCTCTCTTACTTTTGAGGATTGGCAATTCCTAAACACACGTTTCCCGGTCCTTACAGACCTATATCCGAGGCGCCTTGCATTCCAACAACCACACAGGTGAAAAGTATATAAATGTCAGGGCTGGTAGGTCACTGACACCACCCTAGCTAGAAAGAAACGCCGTGCTCCCCCAACGGTCCGTCTCCCGTTTTTGACTCATACCGAGGTGTGAGGCTCGCGAATTCACGTTATACACAAAGCTATGCCACACAGGCCGTGCTTTGATCATCATCCACAAGACTTTGCTTTTCAACAGAAGCCCTGATCAATTGCCACTTACGCGTGCCACACTGGCAATTCACTCCATGCGACTGATGTCCATCATCGATATACAACCTCTGAGCTCGTACGTCTCAGAGATGGGCGTTAAGCAAGAGAATAAATTCTCCGCCGCCAAACAGATGTATATTTAATAGAGATCAATCAACACAGAATAAAATCCAATGTCAGACACACAATCCATTTACAAGTTCATTCTTGTTCTGAACGAAACCGGAGGCACTTTCCTCGCATATCCATCGATCTCCAAGTACGTCTGGACGATCACCAACTGTTTCCCTCATCTTGGGTGTACAGCCCAATCAAGATCATCAGTAATCACCCAAACAATGTGAAGACTTCCGGTCTTCAACCACCGTCTTCCTCTTCGACATCTCGTCGAATCGATTATTCAGAATGGGTATAACCCGGCCTTTCTGAATAACCCACGTATATGATAAACAAATGTTACACAAACACAAACGCCTCATTCCAATTCAGAATATTCTTTTGTTCACAAAATCACATTCTTAGGGAAAGGTTCCCATTAATTTTATCCAAGATAAATTCTTCTAAATTTATTCTTTAATCTTCCTTTGGATATCATTTCAAACTAGTCGGGATTAGCGAACCACACCGAAGTAATTATTTATTTTATTTCCCCATCCCAACCTATTCATCCCCTGGAGCAAAACTGGTAATACTCCATACCTAACACCACGGTGTTATCGGTAAAATTAATTACCATTTCACGTTCAGATCTAATTAAAGATTTAACTATTGCTTTGGAGCAGAACTGGTGATACTCCACTCTCGATCACTTTTCAGATTTGATAATTTAAATTATCAATTCATATTTTAATTTAATTAAAGATTCATTAAAACTCCACTTAGTTTTAATCTTCTCAAAAATCAACGTCTTGTCTTTAACTGGGTTAAAGAACCATTGTCATATAAAACACGATTCACGATAAACCCAAATCACATTTGATATTAAATACAAGGCTCTGAATAGAAAATATACCGGCTTATATTCAATATCAAATTCTGAAACCAACATATATCGTATTGGAAATAACGATATAAAATATATCTTTCAAATTCCCATAACAATATCTGTATAGTCACGAAATCCAACATCGAAATATTTCGAAGATAATTTCGATTCAACTCCAGTCCAATTCATGTATTGGGAATATTGATTATTTTTAAAATCACTTTCAAATTCAATTTATTTATTTCAAAAATAAATTGATTTTAATTCTAGTTCAAAACTAGTTCATTTCAACAAAAATCTATTTTTATCCTTTCAAACGTGGAATTTTCCAGCTTAGTTCTTTCCAATTCACACATTATGATTTTACACAAATTATTAATATTTTTAATAATTTTATCAAGGCCCGTACAGTCGATTTCCATCAACGGCCATCGAACTGCACTTACATCGACCTTTTTCAAATTTGATTTGGACTTAATTCCAAATCCAACCGTTAGATTTCAAATTTCTAATATTCATTGGAAAGCTCTTTTCGATACGAACCCAACGGTTCTGGTTTTAGGAGAATCCGATGGTCGGATCTCCCGCAACGTTAATTCGAAGTCAATGGTCGAAATTCGCAATCTACCGCGGCGCGTTCTATTCAGGCCATTATATATATAATATATATTATATATATTTCGTCGATTTCCTTTTAAAACGTATTTTATAAATCGTTTTAAATTTGTTTCAAAAACAATTTAACTTTATCTTGAATTTCAAATCGATTTGATTTCAATTCAATTCGAATTCATTTCAATTTTATTTAATTCGAATTCAAATTCGTTTCAATTCAATTCAAATTCTAATTCGTTTCAATTCAATTCAATTTGAATTTACCTTCTATTTAGTTCAATTCGAATTCATTTCAAATTGATTTCAATTCAATTTCAGTTCGTTTTGAATTTCATTCAAAACGATTTCAATTCGTTTTTAATTCAGTTTCAATTTAATTCAATTTGAATTCATTTATATTCAGTTCGAATTCAAATTCGCTTTCTATTCAATTTGAATTCAAATTCACTTTCTATTCAATTCGAATCGAATTCATTTTCTATTCGATTCGAATTCATTTCAAATTGATTCAATAAAATTTCAATTTGAATTTTTATCTAATTTAATTTGAATTTCGTTTCAAAATATTAAATTTTGAAATCACTTTTCAATATTCATTATAAAACGAATAAAATCGATATAAATATCGTTCACGTCAAAATAGCGTGTCTCTAATCAACACGGCTTTATATTTTTCAAAAACTTCGTTATTCTATTCAACAAATGAATATATATTCTATTCAACACATGAATCTATATTTCTTTCAACACATGACTATTTTTGTTATGTAAAATATTTTATAAAATCATGGTATCTATCGTTTGATTTTTTTTTATTAGACTCCACCGTGAAGTAGTTCTAATTTTAAATATGATAAAGATGTAAATTTTATTGTATAAAATATTTCTCTCAACACATCAATAGTTTCAACTCATGAACATCGTCAACACATGACTATTTTTATACTCAACACATGAATTTTCTTTTATAATATTCATTATATTCCCGATTGGAATGAGGCCCAATCAATCACCATATAATGTTAATTATATGGATTCCACACAACACATGTATATAATAGCAATGACAAACAATCAACCTTCATCCAAAGTGCACCACACAACTGCATAAGCATCAAATATGAATAAATAACGCTTACATAGCCTGTCGACCAATCGATCGACATACAATTAAATAATTGGGATTAGTGTGCGCCAAATATCATCCCAACACCCGTGTGGGGTTTCAAATCAACAAACGCAGATTTTTATTTGTGCAGTTGGGCGATGTGTAAAATTTATCATCCCAATCAATATCAGTCAAATCAATGTATATAAACAAGTCGGCCGATTTGTTTATAAATATTTATTTACTCACATTCACGTTAAAAGTTATATTTTTAACGACAATTAATTTATTTCAACACATTACATTTTATTATCGATTTCACATCAACAACACAAACTAATTTCACTACACATCAATCAAACAAACAAGCCGTCCATGGTCTGTGGACGACGGGTGTCGGGTGCTGCTATGCACCGTCTGCATCCTAGTATATAAATATAACTAGAAAAAGAAGTTTAGAGTGAGAAGTTCTCACCAATAGCTATCCCAACTCCACGACTCTTCCTATGTAGAAGTCATCGTTGTTCTCTCCTTTTGCCACTTTCGTTGACCGTAGCCACTACATATATAAAAATCACATTTTTATATTGTTGCTATATATATATAAATCATATTTTTATTATCACTCCATATGGATAAAAATTCAATTTTTACATCGCTACTATATAGATAAAAGTTCTATTTTTACATTACTACTATATAAATAAAAATTCTTTTTTTATCACGCTACTATATAAATAAAAATTCTATTTTTACATTGATGCTATATAGATAAAAATTCTATTTTTACATCGATACTATATAGATAAAAATTCTATTTTTATCACGCTATTTTAAATATAAAGATTTCGCCTTCTTAAATATAAAGATTTCGCCCTTTTTAAATATAAAGATTTCGCCTTTTTAAATATAAAGATTTCGCCTTTTTAAATATAAAGATTTCACCTTTTTAAATATAAAGATTTCGCCCTTTTTCTACTTTAAAAATGTCGTCTTTCACTGCATAAAAATATCGTCTTTTTATATCCTACCGTATAAAGATCACATTTTTATTATCTATATAATATGAAAAATATATTTTCAACCTTTACATGCGATAAAAATTATATTTTTAACTTCAAAAATATAAAAGATTATATTTTTAGAACTATTCATATGACAAAAATCATATTTTTCTACTTGTTCTTCATATTAAAAATACAAACTTTAACATGCCATGCATTTTCTAAACTGAAATTATAATCAAATAATAAAAACAAAAAGGGAAAAGAAGAACTTACAGCGCACAGGGGGGGAGGGGGGGTTTCGCTGTCGCCTGAAGTCGGAAGGGGTCGGGGGTGCGGATTTCAGAGGAGAGGGGGTCGGGGAGGGCGCTGTCACGGCGCAGCAGGCAGAGGAGGTGGCGGAGGGATCGACGGCTTGGGGGTTTGGGGATTTCGAGTGAGAGTGGTGCAGTTTTTTTTGGAGGGGAAGGAGGAGAAGAAGGAGGCGCAACGGAGGGGAGGGGGAGATGGTGGCGTGCGGTGGCGCGCGCCCCTGGGCGGCGGTGGATCGTGGATCGACATCGGGTTTTTTTTCTTTTCTTTTGACAGAATGAACGAAAGGGGGGGCCTAAGGAAATAAAGGAGAGGAGAGAGAGTTTTTTCTAATTAATTAATTAATTTATTTTACAAAAAGTTGACTTTTTCATACGACCTCTAAACGAGGCCCACCGCCTGTCGTCCATAGCGTTTTACCCCCATTCCGAACACAATGGGATATGTATCGAAGGCTGATTCGATCAGTTTTCGTCAAAATCAACATATAACTCTATATATTGAATTCGAACGCGTATTTCAATTTACCGGGGTCACTTACGAACTCTATAAATCCCAGAAAAATATTCTCTAGCTTCGTATTGACGATACGGTCCTAACAAAACTAGTTTCGTCGAATTCCGAGACCGTTAGAAAAATGGCCATTTTCCAGTCGATTAAAATCAACTAGAACTGGTCAAACACGTTTTCCTTTGCCACGCTCACATATTGATTTGAAAAATTATGTAATTTGGAATCTAGTAATAACTTGACGTCACTGACCCAACAAAAGTGGTTTCGTCGAAATCCGAGGTCATTTGCAAAATGTCTATTTTTAAGGGTCTGAATTCCATAGCGACTATTCAGAATTTTCAACTGGACATATCTTTTGATTCCCGCTATGAAATCTTGATTTTTCGGATTCGTTGAAAAGATATTCACGAATAGATCCTATTATTTTTGGTTTCACTAAAATCCGGTTTGTTTTGCACCCGGTACATTCAATTGAAGTTTGAAATCGAATTATCGAACTACCGCGCCATTTTCAATTCCTTTTATATTTATATATAATTATTTATATTCTAACGACGACGTATATAAGATATACGTTCGAATTCTATTCAAAATAAATTTCTCGTCGATATTATTTAAAATATTCCATTTTAAATGTTCAAAATTCACTAAAATTGCCAAAATAAAAATTTTAAACTGGCCCAGATTTCCAGGTTGTTACAATCTCCCCCACTTAAAACTTTTCGTCCCCGAAAAGGAACAAAGTCGAAAGTTGTTTAATCAATCAACTCTACGTTCGATCTGGCTTCCATTCTCCAATTTTTCAGTTTCTGAGAATTTTCAAATTCTTCAAAAATTTGGCTAACACCCTAAATTTTCGAAAAATTTCGCCATAACCTCCCCTGTACGGGGAGAGGTTTGGAAATTTATTGGGTCGTATTAGGTACCCAATAAATCCTAATAAGCATACACATATTTATAGTGATATATTCTGGTGTTTACAGGGGAGCGTGTATTGATAATAACTCTAGAGAATTAATTCTCGTCACCCTGTCAAAGCCTGAGGGAGTGTGTATTTTAAATGCTCCAGAGGATAAATCCTCGTCACCTCGTCCCGTGTGGGAAATAAATAGTCCATGTGCCGTATCTAATAACTAGAGAGACGTGATTATTGTCAGCTCTAGACCCGTGTGGGATTTTTATTAATCTAGCAATTTTATCGTTACAATTTAAATAGTCCATATCAGTCATCAGTTCAACCTGTAAAATATAGTCATCGCCATACAAGCCTCTCGCTCGTATGGTAAATCTTCCACCTCATCACACAAGCTCCAAATGCTTATGTGGTATATGATGAAGTATGCCTATCTTCCAGAAGTATGCCATGTAATGTAGTTCAAAATTAATTGTTGCTATCCTATGGCGACATTTATTATTTCACACAGAATAACCAGCACTCCGCATCCAATGGCACTCACAGGAGTTGATATAATAATATTTCGCATCCAACTCATTAAGGTTTACCTATTTGTCGGGCACGCAAATAAAATCTTTACTCAACATCTATCCAATTTCCTGTTCAAATATATATAATGCACAAGTATATATTTCTAACTATTGTCTAATCAGTTCAATGTGTGTTTTAATTGAATAAATTTGTTCTGGTTTTTATTGATGACTTTCTAATCTTCTCTAAATCAAAGGCTGAAAAGGAATGAAGACGAAAGTTGTTTAACAAATCAACTCAACTTCCATTATTTTGACTACGGCTTAAGTTCTTCAACTTTTCAGTTTCTAAGAACTTTTCCAATTTTTCAAAAATTTGGCTAACACCCTAAATTTCCGAAAAATTTCGCCATAACCTCCCATGCACCGGGAGCCATGGGAAAATCCCGAAATTGCCATACAGGCCTTCTGATCTCAAAAAGAAAAAGAAAAAGCCATGCGGCTAGCCAATCGGCTCATAAAATCATCATCACCCAAACAAAACAGTAAATTATAGTAAATATGTACCTATTTGTTGGACAAACAAATTTTATTCTCTGCTCTAGCCTCCTTGCTATGATCTGTTCAATGTAAATACATGTATATGCAAGCAAATGTGACCAATTTTCAATACAATTCAATATGTGATTCAATTAAGCTAAATGGTTCAAAATTATTAAACAAATAAACAAACAACACAAACATCAATCAATTAGTTAATTATCGTTTCAAATTCATAATTTTGATATATATACAGAAAATCATGTTTTTGATGCCAAATCACAGCAAATAAATCTAGATATATTAGTTTTGGTTCTCACACCAGCCTAATGGAAATATATAGAAATCACACCTTTGAAACACGAACATAAATACTGATAATGCGGCCGCATTACCAGAATTATCTCTGGGCGACTAGAATGTGATTCTATATCTATCCAGTATATTAAAACTTCGAATATACGTTCATGACGCGTATACGCGAAATCTTTATATACTAGATTGTCCAAATTCAAAATAAATAAATATTCAAATACGAATAAAACGATTTAAATTTTCAAAACAAAGTTGTTTTCATTTGAAAAATATACTCTTCACACTCGTTCTAGGATACTACTGATCCTATCTCTAACGAGTCATCCCAATTGGATATTACTAATCCAATATCTGATGAATTCTTTTGTTTGGTTCTAATGTGTCTTGTTCTCGAGCTCTGTAAACCAAAGCTCTGATACCACTGTAAGAACCCGTAACTTCCCCGTGAAGGAAAGCACGGATACCTTGAGAACAACACACATCGGAACGCAGACGGAAGAACATTTCATTGTTATTACAACTATTCCATCAGATACAAGAATATACAGAGTATAAATGAATAAATTACATTCGATAAATATCAGAGATTACAATAAATTACATAGCAGCGGAAAAATATACAAAACACAACTGAAAGTGATACACGGATACAGAGCTTTCCGAGCATCGTTCCAGCTGTAAATCAGGACCCTGTGAATATAAATCTGCAAAACCAAAACTACTAGTTGCCCGTGTCGAAAATAGGGGCACCCAGAGTTTAGGTTAAAACAATAAACTCCAGGTCAGTCATGGGACTGGTGTGAGAACTAAAACAGTTATTTAAAACTTTACTTTAAAAGAAAGTAATTCAAGTGACCACGCCGAATAACACGGAACAGGTTTCCTCCCAAGAATACTAGTGCATATAACAAAACAGCGCAATGCTCTTTGGAAAAATGAAGCTATTATAAGACCCAGGTCCCATCACACAATGCAACGCAAGCCGGAGGATAGGGTTTTCCCTTATAATAGCCAAATAATGCTTGATACGTTTAAACAAATCATTTGATACTATCATAGGTGTATAGTGTAAAAACATTTTCAATTATAAATATCAATCATAGACGACATGGGTACCATATATCATGTCGCCATACTAGTTCTACAATTAAAACCGCAAGGGGAAAGCTCCTCTCCGCGTTCGAGACACTCTAGCAAATGTCCCAGGACCCCACTTTGATCCTTGGAATCGGCTGGGCCGGTCCTCTCTTACTTTTGAGGATTGGCAATTCCTGAACACACGTTTCCCGGTCCTTACAGACCTATATCCGAGGCGCCTCGCATTCCAACAACCACACAGGTGAAAAGTATATAAATGTCAGGGCTGGTAGGTCACTGACACCACCCTAGCTAGAAAGAAACGTCGTGCTCTCCCAGCGGTCCGTCTCCCGTTTTTGACTCATACCGAGGTGTGAGGCTCGCGAATTCACGTTATACACAAAGCTATGCCACACAGGCCGTGCTTTGATCATCATCCACAAGACTTTGCTTTTCAACAGAAGCCCTGATCAATTGCCACTTACGCGTGCCACACTGGCAATTCACTCCATGCGACTTATGTCCATCGATATACAACCTCTGAGCTCGTACGTCTCAGAGAAGGGCGTTAAGCAAGAGAATAAATTTTTCGCCGCCAAACAGATGTATATTTAACAGAGATCAATCAACACAGAATAAAATCCAATGTCAGACACACAATCCATTTACAAGTTCGTTCTGGGTCTGAACGAACCCGGAGGCACTTTCCTCGCATATCCATCGATCTCCAAGTACGTCTGGACGATTACCAACTGTTTCCCTCATCTTGGGTGTACAGCCCAATCAAGATCATCAGTAATCACCCAAACGATGTGAAAACTTCCGGTCTTCAACCACCACCGTCTTCCTCTTCGACATCTCGTCGAATCGGTTATTCAGAATGGGTATAACCCGTCCTTTCTGAATAACCCACGTATATGATAAACAAATGTTACACAAACACAACAAACGCCTCATTCCAATTCAGAATATTCTTTTATTCACAAAATCACATTCTTAGGAAAGGTTCCCATTAATTTTATCCAAGATAAATTCTTCTAAATTTATTCTTTAATCTTCCTTTGGATATCATTTCAAACTAGTCGGGATTAGCGAACCACACCGAAGTAATTATTTATTTTATTTCCCCATCCCAACCAATTCATCCCCTGGAGCAAAACTGGTAATACTCCATACCTAACACCACGGTGTTATCGGTAAAATTAATTACCATTTCACGTTCAAATCTAATTAAAGATTTAACTATCGCTTTGGAGCAGAACTGGCGATACTCCACTCTCGATCACTTTTCAGATTTGATAATTTAAATTATCAATTCACATTTTAATCTAATTAAATATTCATTAAAACTCCACTTAGTTTTAATCTTCTCAAAAATCAACATCTTGTCTTTAACTGGGTTAAAGAACTAATGTCATATAAAACACGATTCACGATAAACCCAAATCACATTTGATATTAAATACAAGGCTCTGAATAGAAAATATACCAGCTTATATTCAATATCAAATTCTGAAACCAACATATATCATATTGGAAATAACGATATAAAATATATCTTTTCAAATTCCCATAACAATATTCGTATAGTCACGAAATCCAACATCGAAATATTCCGAAGATAATTTCGATTCAACTCCAGTCCACTTCACGTATTGGGAATATTGATTATTTTTAAAATCACTTTCAAATTCAATTTATTTATTTCAAAAATAAATTGATTTTAATTCTAGTTCAAAACTAGTTCATTTCAACAAAAATCTATTTTTATCCTTTCAAACGTGGAATTTTCCACCTCAGTTCTTTCCAATTCACACATTATGATTTTACACAAATTATTAATATTTTTAATAATTTTATCAAGGCCCGTACAGTCGATTTCCACCAAAGGCCATCGAACGACACTTATAGCGACCTTTTTCAAATATGATTTGGACATAATTCCAAATCCAACCGTTAGATTTCAAATTTCTAATATTCATTGGAAAGCTCTTTTCGATACGAACCCAATGGTTCCGGTTTTAGGAGAATCCGACGGTCGGATCTCTCGCAACGTCAATTCGAAGTAAATGGTCGAAATTTGCGAACTACCGCGGCGCGGCGCGTTCTATTCAGGCCATTATATATATAATATATATTATATATATTTCATCGATTTCCTTTTAAAACGTATTTTATAAATCATTTTAAATTCGTTTCAAAAACAGTTTCAACTTTATCTTCAATTTCAAATCGATTTGATTTCAATTCAATTCGAATTCATTTCAATTTTATTTAATTCGAATTCAAATTCGTTTCAATTCAATTCTAATTCTAATTCGTTTCAATTCAATTCAATTTGAATTTACCTTCTATTTAATTCAATTCGAATTCATTTCAAATTGATTTCAATTCAATTTCAGCTCGTTTTAAATTTCATTCAAAACGATTTCAATTCGTTTTTAATTCAATTTCAATTTAATTCAATTTGAATTCATTTCTATTCAGTTCGAATTCAAATTCGCTTTCTATTCAATTTGAATTCAAATTCACTTTCTATTCAATTCGATTCGAATTCATTTTCTATTCGATTCGAATTCATTTCAAATTGATTCAATAAAATTTCAATTTTTATCTAATTTAATTTGAATTTCATTTCAAAATATTAAATTTTGAAATCACTTTTCAATATTCATAATAAAACGAATAAAATCGATATAAATATCGTTCACGTCAAAATAGCGCGTCTCTAATCAACACGACTTTATATTTTTCAAAAACTTCGTTATTCTATTCAACAAATGAATATATATACTATTCAACACATGAATCTATATTTCTTTCAACACACGACTATTTTTGTTATGTAAAATATTTTATAAAATCATGGTATCAATCGTTTGATTTTTTTATTAGACTCCACCGTGAAGTAGTTCTAATTTTAAATATGATAAAGATGTAAATTTTATTGTATAAAATATTTCTCTCAACACATCAATAGTTTCAACTCATGAACATCGTCAACACATGACTATTTTTATATTCAACACATGAATTTTCTTTTATAATATTCATTATTTTCCCGATTGGAATGAGGCCCAATTAATCACCATATAATGTTAATTATATGGATTCCACACAACACATGTATACAATAGCAATGACAAACAATCAACCATCATCCAAAGTGCACCACACAACTGCATAAGCATCAAATATGAATAATTAACGCTTACACAGCCTGTCGACCAATCGATCGACATACAATTAAATAATTGGGATTAGTGTGCGCCAAATATCATCCCAACACCCGTGTGGGGTTTCAAATCAACAAACGCAGATTTTTATTTGTGCAGTTGGGCGATGTGTAAAATTTATCATTCCAATCAATATCAGTCAAATCAGTGTATATAAACAAATCGGCCGATTTGTTTATAAATATTTATTTGCTCACATTCACGTTAAAAGTTATATTTTTAACGACAATTAATTTATCAACACATTACATTTTATTATCGATTTCACATCAACAACACATACTAATTTCACAACACATCAATCAAACAAACAAGCCGTCCATGGTCTGTGGACGACGGATGTCGGGTGCTGCTAAGCACCATCTGCATCCTAGTATATATATATAACTAGAAAAATAAGTTTAGAGTGAGAAGTTCTCACCAATAGCTATCCCAACTCCACGACTCTTCCTATGTAGAAGTCATCGCTGTTCTCTCCTTTTGCCACTTTCGTTGACCGTAGTCACTACATATATAAAAATCGCATTTTTATATTATTGCTATGTATATAAAATTCATATTTTTATTATCACTCCATATGGATAAAAATTACATTTTTACATCGCTACTATATAGATAAAAATTCTATTTTTACATTACTACTATATAAATAAAAATTCTATTTTTATCACGCTACTATATAAATAAAAATTCTATTTTTACATTGATACTATATAGATAAAAATTCTATTTTTACATCGATACTATATAGATAAAAATTCTATTTTTATCACACTATTTTCTATATAAATATTTCTCCTTTTTAAATATAAAGATTTCGCCTTTTTAAATATAAAGATTTCGCCTTTTTAAATATAAGGATTTCGCCTTTTTAAATATAAAGATTTCGCCCCTTTTAAATATAAAGATTTCGCCCTTTTAAATATAAAGATTTCGCCTTTTTAAATATAAAGATTTCTCCTTTTTAAATATAAAGATTTCGCCCTTTTTCTACTTTAAAAATGTCGTCTTTCACTACATAAAAATATCGTCTTTTTATATCCTACCGTATAATGATCACATTTTTATTATCTATATAATATGAAAATTATATTTTCAACCTTTACATGCGATAAAAATTATATTTTTAACTTCTACAATATAAAAGCTTATATTTTTATAACTATTCATATGACAAAAATCATATTTTTCTACTTGTTCTTCATATTAAAAATACAAACTTTAACATGCCATTCATTTTCTAAACTGAAATTATAATCAAATAATAAAAACAAAATGGGAAAAGAAGAACTTATAGCGCACAGGGGGGGGGGGGTTCGCTGTCGCCTGAAGTCGGAAGGGGTCGGGGGTGCGGATTTCAGAGGAGAGGGGGTCGGGGAGGGCGCTGCCACGGAGCAGCAGGCGGAGGAGGTGGTAGAGTGATCGGCAGCTCGGGCGTTTGGGGATTTCGAGAGAGAGGGGTGCGGTTATTTTTTGGAGGGGAAGGAGGAGAAGAAGGAGGCGCAGCGGAGGGGAGGGGGAGATGGTGGCGTGCGCCCCTGGGCGGCGGTGGATCGTGGATCGACATCGGGATTTTTTTTCCTTTTCTTTTGACAGAATGAACGAAAGGGGGGGCCTAAGGAAATAAAGGAGAGGAGAGAGAGTTTTTTTTAATTAATTAATTTATTTATTTTACAAAAAGATGACTTTTTCATACGACCTCTAAGCGAGGCCCACCGCCTGTCGTCCATAGTGTTTCACCCCCATTCCGAACACAATGGGATATGTATCGTAGGCTGATTCGATCGTTTCGACCAGTTTTCGTCAAAATCAACATATAACACTATATATTGAATTTGAACGCGTATTTCAATTTACCGGGGTCACATACGAACTCTATAAATCCCAGAAAAATATTCTCTAGCTTCGTATTGACGATACGGTCCTAACAAAACTAGTTTCGTTGAATTCCGAGTCCGTTAGAAAAATGGCCATTTTCCAGTCGATTAAAATCAACTGAAACTGGTCAAACACGTTTTCCTTTGCCATGCTCACATATTGATTCAAAAAATTATGTAATTTGGAATCTAGCAATAACTTGACATCGCGGACCCAACAAAAGTGGTTCCATCGAAATCCGGGTCTTCGAGGCTCGAGATCTCACTCCACACTCAACGATAATTCCCAAACCCAAGATGGATTTGCAGAGGGAAGATAGCACTTCGATTTGCTTCTGAAATGGTTGAATTTCATTGAGTAAATTAAGAGAAATCGGCGTGGAAAGATTTGAACAATATCGGCCTTCAATCGTTGCTTGGTGGCTGAAGGAAAGAGACGCGGCCGAGGGTTTTAAAGAATGAATTTGATTGGCACTTGAATTTATTTATATATTATTAATTCTAAAAATATCTGTTTATTGCTACGAACTCCAATTCGAACCCAACGACTGTCGCATCTAGCTAAATACCCTCATTCCGAATACAATGGGATATGTTTCGTAAGCCAATTTTAACGTTTTGATAAGTTTTTCTTCAAATTAAAATATAAGTCAATATATTTTTAATTTTAACGTACATTCTAAATTACCGAGGCAACATACTAACCCTAAAAATTCCAAAAAAATTATTTCTAGCTTCGTATTGACGATACGGTCCTAACAAAACTAATTTCGTCAAATTCTGAGACCGTTTGAAAAATGGTCATTTTCTGGTTGATCGAAATTAACTGAAACTGTTAAAACACGTTTTCTTTCGCCACGCTCACATATTGATTCAGAAAATTATGCAAATTGGAATCTAGCAATAATTTGACATCACAGATCCAACAAAAGTGGTTTCGTCGAAAACCGATGTCGTTTGCAAAATGGCTATTTTTAAGGGCCTTTTTATATATTTAAATATATATAAATTCCACAGCGACTTCTCTGAATTTTAATATGGACATATCTTTCAACTTCTAAAGTGAAATCTCAATTTCTTAACTTTGTCAGAAAGATATCATTAAACAGATTCAAATATTTCTTGTTTCGCTAAAATCCGATTTATTTTAAATCATGTACATTCATTTGAAATTAGAAATCGAATTTTCAAACTACCGCGCCATTTCAGGCTCATTATATAATTGAAATAGATTTATTCGTTCTAACTTTGTCGAAAATAAATTTTCCGTCGTTATTATTTAAAATAAATCATTTTAAATATTCAAAATTCATTAAAATAACCAAAATAAAAATTTTAAATTGGTTCTGATCTTCTGGGTTGTTACAATCTCCCCAACTTAAAATCTTTTCGTCCTCGAAAAGGAACGAAGCCGAAATTTGTTTTACTAACCAACTCTACTTTCATTCTGGCTTTCATTCTTCAACTTTTCAGTTTTTAAGAATTTCTAATTTTTTCAAAAATTTGGATAACACCCTAAATTTTCGAAAAATTTCGCCATAACCTCCTTTGTACGGGGAGCACTGGGAAAATCTACAAACCGCCACACAGGCCCTCTCATCTCAAAAAGAAAAAGAAAAAGCCAAGCGGCTAGCCAATCGGCTCATAAAATCATCCAAACCCAAACAAAACGGTAAATATGTACTTATTTGTCGGACATAAAATTTTATTCCTCTTCTTTAGCCTCCTTACTATGACCTGTTCATACATATATATATGTACATGCATGCAATTTCAAACAATTTTCAATTCAGTTCAATTGATTCAATTTGGCTTAATGGTTCAAAATTTTAATAAATCAAACCAACAATCAAACAACACAACTATCAATCAATTACTTGATTAATTTTCAAATTCATAATTTTGACATATATACAGAAAATCATGTTTTTGGTGCCAAATCACAACAATAACCCTATCTAATTTCGGTTCTCACACCAGTCTAATGGAAATATATATATCACATTTTCGAAACTCAAACATACACACCGATGATGGAGCTCGATCATCAGAATCATCTCCGGGCGACTAGAATGTGATCCTATATCTATCCAGTATATTTGGGACTTCGCATACACGCTAGCTAGGCATATATGCAAAATCTTCATATTCTAGATTGTCCAAATTCAATATAAATAAGTATTCAAATACGTATAAAATGGTTTGAATTTTCAAAACAAAGTTTGTTTTCATTCTTATTTTAAAAATTCACTCTTCTCGCTCATTCTAGGATACTATTGATCCCATCTCTAACGAGCCATTCTTATTGGATACTACTAATCCAATCTCTGATGAATTCTTTCGTTCGGTTCTAATGTGCCTTTTTCTCGAGCTCTGTTAACCAAAGCTCCGATACCAAATGAAACGATAGGGATTTCGCTCGGACCTAATCGATCGCTAAACCGACCAAGACTGTCCAAAACCCGTATTGTTTTGAGGACAAGACGAATCATAAACACAAACAGAAGAACATTTCATTGCTTATTACAACAATTCCATCAGAATACAAGAATATACAGAGTATGAATTACATATTACACATTTACTAAATATCAGATATTTAAATACATTACTGCAGCAGAAAAATATTTCCAAGTGGTCCCCCAGTACGCTTGTTTTGCGGCCACCCTCTCGAGCGTCCCGGCCATGGCCTAACCAACCCTAAACAGGGACATGTAGGAGTAAGAGCCCACAGTTCGCCACCAAACCACATGGTAAGAACCCCCATCATGATTGCAACAAGAACTGGTAATACTTCATATCTAACACGGTAAATTTAATTACCATTACACATTCAAATCTAATTAAAGATTTAACTATCGCTTGGAGCAAAACCAGTGATACTCCATTCTCGATCATTTCAATCAGATTAAAGATTCATTAAAACTCCACTTAGTTTTAATCTTCCCAAAAATCAATATTAATGATTATATAACTTGGGAAAAATCCTATCCTGTCTTTAACTGGGTTAAAGAACAAATGCCATTTTAAAACACGGTTCACGATAAACCCAAAATCACATTCCATTCTATCAGTCTCTAACCGTAAATTAGTAAGAGAACAATTCCCCAAATATTAACCCCGAAGGCCGAAACCAACATCATATCAATACCCAGGAAACCATTCATCTTAATTGATTTCCAGTTATAAACTAGTTCATTTCGATAAAAATATATTTTTATCCTTACAAATGTGGAATTTTTCATCCCAGTTCTTTCCAATTCATATATTATGATTTTACATGGATTATTGATATTTTTAATAATTTTATCAAGGCCCGTACAGTCGATTTCCATAAACGGCCAACGAACTGCACTTACAACGACCTTTTCCAAATTTGATTTGGACATAATTCCAAATCCAACCATTAGATTTCAAACTTCTCGTATTCGTTGGAAAGCTCTTTTCGATACGAACTTAACAGTTCCGGTTTTAGGAGGATCCGACGGTCGGATCTCCCGTAACATCCATTCGAAGCCAATGGTCGAAATTCACGAACGGTCGCTGCGCGGCGCGTTCTATTCAGGCCATTATATTATATATATAATATATAATATATATATCGTCGATTTCCATTCAAAGCGTATTTTATAAATCGTTTTAAATTCGTTTTCAAAACGGTTTCAACTTCATATCCAATTTTAAATCAAAATTGAATATTCCATATCATTAACATATAAATGATAATATTTTCAAACATCAGATTTTGAAATCACTTCATTTTCAATATTCATTATAAAAATGAATAAAATCGATATAAATGTCTTCCACGTCAAAAATGGCGTAAATCTAATCAACACGGCTTTTATTCAATACATGAATATTTTATATGGTTTATATCTTCAATAAAAATGATATTTTTGTTGTTTAAATATTTTATTCAACACATGAATTTTCTATCCAACATATGAATATTTATTTTATTCAACACATGAATATTTTATTTTCAACACATGAATATTTTATTTTCAACACATGAATATTTATTTTCAACACATGAATATTATTTAATCCTTTTCTGAATATTATTTTAAAATATTCTTTATCTTCCAAATTGGAATGGGGCCCAATCAAATACCATATAATGTTACTTATATGGATTCTATACAACACATGTATATAATAACAATGATAAACAATCAACCATCATGCATAGTGCATTACACAGCTGCATAAGCATTAATTATAAATAATCAATGCTTACAACAGCCTGTCAACCAATAGATCGACATACAACTAAACAATTTGGATTAGTGTACGTCAAATATTATCCCAACACCCGTGTGGGGTTTCAATCCACAAACACAGATTTTATTTGTGCAGTTGGGCGATGTGTAAAATTTATCGTCCCAATCCATATCAGTCAAATCGGTGTACATAAACAAATCGTTCGATTTGTAAATGAATATTTATTTTATTTCAACACATGAATATATATTTTATTTCAACACATGAATATTATTTTATTTCAACACATGAATATATATTTTATTTCAACACATGAATATATATTTTATTTCAACACATGAATATTATTTTATTTCAACACAAGAATATTATTTTTCACATCACAATCAACAGTCAAATTTCACAACACAAACAATCACATAAGTCGTCCATGGTCTATGGACGACGAGGAGCAGTTTATATATACAGTTATAAAATAAATAACTGAATAGAAAAATTTTAGTGAGGAGTTCTCACATCGGGATCCACTCCGTCAGTTTTATCTAAATTTCTGGTTTGGTTCGAGTTTGAATTTGCCTGAAATTCTAACGTGCTTTGTTTTGGACGCGGTTAGTTTTGTTGCGAAGCTCTCATCCTCACGATCGCAAAGATCCAGTTTCGCGCGATTTCGACCTCGTACGAGAGAGTTATGATTTTATAAAGGTTCATGACTTTATAAAGATAATTTAATTAATTAAATAATTAAGTAATCACCATCATCTCCTTCAATTAGTTCACGGCCGCGACAAACCCATTCTGCTCAGATCTAGGGTTTGATTTTTCGAGCTCCAAAGCCATCGTGACGAGGATTAGACACACTACCGCGTCGAGCTACGAAAGGGCTCCAGGCGCCAACCCTTCCCCCCTTATCAAGCTCGACGGCGGCAAGTGGCTGCAAAACCGAGGCGAGCGGCGGGTCTTCGAGGCTCGAGATCTCACTCCACACTCAACGATAATTCCCAAACCCAGGATGGATTTGCAGAGGGAAGATAGCACTTCGATTTGCTTCTGAAATGGTTGAATTTCATTGAGTAAATTAAGAGAAATCGGCGTGGAAAGATTTGAACAATATCGGCCTTCAATCGTTGCTTGGCGGCTGAAGGAAAGAGACGGGGCCTAGGGTTTTAAAGAATGAATTTGATTGGCCCTTGAATTTATTTATATATTATTAATTCTAAAAATATCTGTTTATCGCTACGAACTCCATTTCGAACCCAACGACTGTCGCATCTAGCTAAATACCCCCATTCCGAACACAATGGGATATGTTTCGTAAGCTAATTTTAACGTTTTGATAAGTTTTTCTTCAAATTAAAATATAAATCAATATATTTTTAATTTTAACGTACAATCTAAATTACCGGGGCCACATACTAACCCTAAAGATTCCAGAAAAAATATTTATAGCTTTGTATTGACGATACGGTCCTAACAAAACTAATTTCGTCAAATTCTGAGACCGTTTGAAAAACGGCCATTTTCTGGTCGATCGAAATTAATCGAAACTGTTAAAACACGTTTTCTTTCGCCACGCTCACATATTGATTCAGAAAATTATGCAAATTGGAACTAGCAATAATTTGACATCACGGATCCAACAAAAGTGGTTTCATCAAAAACCGATGTCGTTTGCAAAATGGCTATTTTTAAGGGCCTTTTTATATATTAAAATATATATAAATTCCACGGCGACTTCTCTGAATTTTAAACTGGACATATCTTTCAACTTCTAAAGTGAAATCTCAATTTCTTAACTTCGTCAGAAAGATATCATTAAACAGATTCAAATATTTCTTGTTTTGCAAAAATCCGATTTATTTTGAATTTTGTACATTCATTTGAAATAAGAAATCGAATTTTCAAACTACCGCGCCATTTCAGGCTCGTTATATAATTGAAATAGATTTATTCGTTCTAACTTCGTTGAAAATAAATTTTCCGTCATCATTATTTAAAATAAATCATTTTAAATATTCAAAATTCATTAAAATAACCAAAATAAAAATTTTAAATTGGTCCTGATTTTCCGGGTTGTTACAAGGCGATTGAAGATCGGCGATCTTCACATCGAAAGGATAACTACTGATTCCCGACATTGGTTAGCTCCTGGTAAAGGGTTAAAGTGTTTGTTATCCGGACGTACTTTTTGATTGTCCGAATATGCGAGCACCTCTCTTCCGTATTGGACATACGGGACAAGGAATAAGATGACTCCGGTTTCGTTCAGACCCAGAACGGACTTGTAAATGGATGTGTGTCCGACATTGGATTTCATTCCATGTAAATTGATTTCTATTTAATATATAGCTGTTGGTGGCGGAGAATTCTATTCTCTTGCTTAATACCCTTCTCTGAGATGCATGAGCTCAGAGGTTATATATTGGTAGTTATCGATCGCATGGCGTGAATTGTCAATGTGACATGCCAAGATGCAATTGATCGAGACTTTTATTGAAAAACAGAGCCTTGTGGATGATGATCAAAGCATAGCCTATTTCGGTATAGCTTTGTGTATAACGTTACCTCGCGAGCCTCACCCCCAGTAGAGTCAGAAACGGGACAAGGGAACGCAGAGAGTGCACACGTTTCTTTCTAGCTAGAAGTGGTACCAGGGTTTTGCAAGCCTGACATTTTACTTATGTGGTTGATGGAATGAGGCGCTTCAGATTTATTGGCCGATTGTGACCATTTTATAGGTCCAATAGGATCGGGAAGTGTGTGTTCAAACATAACTAATCCACTAAGGTATATTTGTGGACCGGCCCTGCAGTATCCAAGGGTTCACTACGGGGGACCCTGAGACATTACTAGAGTGTCTCAAATCAGTAAGGAGATTGATTGTCCCTAGCCTTGACTCATGATGGAAAACCAATTTCCAATACGACATTACGGTTTTGATTGTAAACCTATATATAGCGACATAGTAGGATGGGGTACTATGCCATCTAGGATTGATACATTTACTTTGAAGTATTTTAAAACTTATTAGACACTAATAATAATATCAAATATTATTTTCCACGTATCAAGCATTTTTTATCATTATAAGGTAAAACTCTATCCTCCGGTTTGCGTTAGCATTGTGTGATGGGACTTGAGTCTTATAATGATTTCATTTTCTAAAAAACGTTGCGTTGTTTTTGAAATTTATTAAACATATGCACTGGCAATCCAATGGAGTAAACTCGTTCCGCGTTAGCGGCATGGTCTTGTGATTAGCCATATTGTTAGTTAAGAAAGATTTCTCATACCAGTCCCATGACTGACTCGTAGTTTGTTTCACTTTGCAAACTCGGGTGCCCTCTTTCCACACGGGCAGCCAAATGACAGGTTTAGGTATGGACACATTCTGGATTGGAGCATCCTTAAGGAAGAAGATGAAGAACCTTTTCCTTTTTATCTTTTATTGCTTCTTGAGACATTTAGACATTATTGATCTTTGATTTATTTGGCGGAGATTGAGACTTATTTCTTTCTTTGTTGAGACTTTATTTGCTAAGTGTACCCTGTAACTGCGTACTCTAATGTCTTTGATGTTATGTTGTGATGACATTCTTATTTCCGCTGCAATGATTTATGTGTCATGCTATTATCTGAGATATGTTATTATTGAATTATGTTATGCTCCTATGATTATCCTTGCTTTCGTACTACAAAATTTTGGGGTCGTCACAGAGTCCCACTACTGTGTATGTTAAATTTTACTTTTTGGCATAAGCATTGATATAGTACTTGATAATTTACCCTTTCACACGCATATGTTGTCCTAGTTAATTTACCTTGTTCTGCTGCATTATTGACATGTCACTACCACGCCTTGAATCACTCCTTCGCTGGCACACATCTATTTCGATGTGCGCATGTATATGATCTCTTTGGTATATTTCAGCAGTTTACTATATACCATGCTCGAATTATTTAATAATAATAATTGGGATTAAACTAATTATATTTATGTATTTATCGTAGTGCGCTAACTTGAAATAAGTTTAATCCTGACTCGAGTGTTTTGTGTATTTTGCATGGGACACTCGGGTCAGGCCCTAAGTGTTCCAGGTTTAAAGATATCAGCTCGCAAATGGGAGAGCAGATGAAGACGCACGAGCACCTAAGCTCACCAAAATAGTAAATGGTTTGAAAAGAAATCTATGAATTCATAATATTATTTATTTCCACTGTACAAAAATTGTAAGGCTCTGATATTTATGGGAAATTTTATTCTGGTGCAAATTATTGTACTATGTGATTTTGTATTAATTCCGTTTAAAAGGTGTAAGCCAATAACAATTTGTCGGTTTGAACATTTCGAGTTGGTTTAATCACCGACTTGAGACATTCAAAATGCGAGGTCGTTACATTAATCGAGTTTTGAATCAAAATTGGGCGTTGGATAAGTGAATGGGGTTTATGAATTTATATTCGAAATCGAATATGAAACTCGAATTGAAATGGAATTACATTGGGTTTTAAGTAAATTAAAAATATATCGGAACGTGTTACTTTCAAATAAAAAGTGAAATGGGCCAAAGAGCTAATTAAAGAATAAATTAGCGAATTGAGTTGAAAATGATTGACTTGAGTTAGAATAAATTGGGAATGGACGTATATGGGTTAGACAGGAATGGAATTGAAACGACCCAAAATCCCCCTTACGGTAAAAGCCCAGATTGCTTTGAGAACACGACACATCAGAACACAAACAACAGAACATTTCATTGCTATTACAACAATTACATCAGCGTACAAGAATATATCAGAGTTCAAATAATTTACAGCAGAAAAATAAAAGAGATTTATTTATAAAGCAGCGAAAAAATAATACATAAGTACAATGCATAGCGGAAAATGACAACTGACACAACTGAAAGAGATATATGGATACAAAGCATTCCGAATAAAGCTCCAGCTGTAATCCAGGATCCTATGAAAAGAAGTATCTGCGAAAACCAAAACTACTAGCTGCCCGTGTGGAAAATATGGGCACCCAGAGTTTAGGTTAAAAACAATAAACTCCGAGTCAGTCATAGGACTGGTGTGAGAACTAAAACAGTTATTGTAACAATCCGGAATTTTGGAACCAATTTAAAATTTTTATTTTAGAAATTTTAGTGGATTTTAAATAATTAAAATAATTTATTTTAAATAATAACGACTTAAAATTTATTTAAATCGAAGTTAGAACGAATTTTTTTAATTTAATTATAAAAGGAGTTAGAAATAAAGCGGCAGTTTGAACTTTGATGATTGTACAGGTTGCAAAATAAATCGGATTTTAGTAAAACTAAAAATATCTAAATTTGTTTGAAAATATGTTTCCAACGAATCTGAAAAATTGAAATTTCATAAGCGGGAATAAAAAGTTATGGTCAGTTGAATATTCAGAATAGTCGTTGTAGAATTTAATATAATATATAGCCCGTATAAATAGCCATTTTACAAACGACCTCCGTTTTCGACAAAACCACACTAGTTGGGTCTGAAATGCCAAATTATTGCTAGATTCCAATTTTTAGAATTAATATGTGAGCATGGCATAAGAAAATGTGTTTTATCAATTTCAGTCAAATTTAATCGACCAGAAAATGACCATTTTTCAACCAGTCTCCAAATTCGACGAAACAAATTTTATTAGGACCGTATCATCAAAATATAACTAGAAATATTGTTTCTGCAATTTTTAGGGTTCGTATGTTGCCCCGGTAAATTAAAATGTCCAATAAAATTAAATAATTAAATGATTTATATTTTAAAATAAAGAAAACAAGCTGAAAACAATCGAATGGGCTGATGAGACCTAGCCCATTGTGTCCAGAATAGGGGTATTTGGCTAGGGGTCCCCTTTGTTGTGCCACTTGCGGGCGAGGATGGAGGCGGAGTGGCGCGTCGAGGGAGGGGGTTTGATCGGACTCCGGTGCACTGATGTAACGACGACAGTGGTTTCTCTCCGGTCGTGAATGGGTTCAACGGTGACAGTGTATTACAAGGTAAAAGATGAAGGGTATTAAACCCTAATGACTAATTAGTTAAATTAATTACTTTTAATTAGATTAAATATGAAAGTAATGTTTAAACGTTGATATCTTATCCATATTAAATCAGAATTGCACAACCATGGTACCGTTGGAACCGTATGAACGAATACTACACAATAGCGATGGGCTGGACAAATTTTGGAGCTTATACGAATTTTGGTTAAAAACATCATGATGTTTAATTTAATTAAATAATCATTTATTAACGATTCTGAAACCGATCAAGGTGAGAATTTTACTTTATTTCTTCATCTTAAATAAATTAAAATTAATCATGATTGTATCATCACCAATCCACTGTTAATTTTTATTTGTTATGATATGTGACTTGTTTTGTGATCGATGTGTTATGTAGATCTGTTAATTTGGTGATATTGTGTTCTAATAAAATTGTTAAAAAAAAGCATATATATCATTTTTGTTGTAATAAAATAAGTGAAACAAATATATATAATTTTGGCTTAAATAAAATTGTCAAAATAAAAATGAACATTTTTGTTGAAATAAAATAATCAAAAGAAAATTGACATTTTTGCAAAGTAGATTTGTGTCAAAGAACAAATTACATTTTTGTCAATAAAACAAAAAAATGAAAGAACCATTTTGTTGAATTAGAATTTTCAACACAAATGAAATATCGATTTTTATCATTTGGTTGAAATAAATTTGTCAAAATTAAAAATAGTATTAAAACAAAATATTCATTTTTGTTAAAAAGAAAAGTGTTAAAACAAAATATTCATTTTTGTTAAACATAAAGGTTTTAAAACAAAATATCATTTTTGTTGAATCATATTTGTGTCAAAACAAAATAACATTTTTGTTAAATATATTTGTGTAAAAACAAAATATCATTTTTGTTGAATTAGTGTCACATAAAAATATCATTTTTATGTTGAACTAGAATTGTCATATAAAAACATTTTTATGTTGAATTAGAATTGTCAACAACTGTTATAAAATAAAATAGAACAGATCATAAAAGAGAAGACATTAGAAAGAACATAAGAGATAAGGGAGAGACCTTTTTATTTCTCTTGATTCAGTGTGTATAATTCTATTACATTGACTCCCTTATATATTGGCTTTGGAGTTGATGTTAGCCTTACACCCAAAATGTGGGACTAAAAATAATATGACAAATGCATATTCACTTATATGTATTACAACACTCCCCCTTGAATATGCGTATGTACAGATGATAATATTAATTGCCTCATTAAAAACCTTTTTATGAAAAATCCTATGGGAAAAATCATAAACAAAGAAAAGAGTACAATTTTATTTCATCTCCAGGAAACATATTGACAATGTTCCAATGAGGGTTGATACTTCTGGATCAAAATAATGCCTCGTTAAAAACCTTACTAATAAAAACCAAGTGGGAAAAATATTAGTGAAGGAAAAGAGTGCATTACAGCATAATATATGCTCCCCCTGATTCGTAATGCATTATTCAAATAGTTTGGTGATGTAATGTAACAACCCGAAAATCTGGGCCAGTTTAAAATTTTTATTTTGGCAATTTTAGTGAATTTTGAACATTTAAAATGGAATATTTTAAATAATATCGACGAGAAATTTATTTTGAATAGAATTCGAACGTATATCTTATATACGTCGTCGTTAGAATATAAATAATTATATATAAATATAAAAGGAATTGAAAATGGCGCGGTAGTTGATAATTCGATTTTAAACTTCAATTGAATGTACCGGGTGCAAAACAAACCGGATTTTAGTGAAACCAAAAATAATAGGATCTATTCGTGAATATCTTTTCAACGAATCCAAAAAATCAACATTTCAGAGCGGGAATCAAAAGATATGTCCAGTTGAAAATTCTGAATAGTCGTTATGGAATTCAGGCCCTTAAAAATAGACATTTTGCAAACGACCTCGGATTTCGATGAAACCACTTTTGTTGGGTCTGCGATGTCAAGTTATTGCTAGATTCCAAATTACATAATTTTTTGAATCAATATGTGAGCGTGGCAAAGGAAAACGTGTTTGACCAGTTTCAGTTGATTTTAATCGACTGGAAAATGGCCATTTTTCTAACGGTCTCGGAATTCAACGAAACTAGTTTTGTTAAGACCGTATCGTCAATACGAAGCTAGAGAATATTTTTCTGGGATTTATAGAGTTCGTATGTGACCCCGGTAAATTAAAATACGCGTTCAAATTCAATATATAGAGTTATATGTTGATTTTGACGAAAACTGATCGAAACGATCGAATCAGCCTACGATACATATCCCATTGTGTTCGGAATGGGGGTGAAACACTATGGACGACAGGCGGTGGGCCTCGCTTAGAGGTCGTATGAAAAAGTCATCTTTTTGTAAAATAAATAAATTAATTAATTAAAAAAAACTCTCTCTCCTCTCCTTTATTTCCTTAGGCCCCCCCCTTTCGTTCATTCTGTCAAAAGAAAAGGAAAAAAAATCCCGATGTCGATCCACGATCCACCGCCGCCCAGGGGCGCGCGCCACCGCACGCCACCATCTCCCCCTCCCCTCCGCTGCGCCTCCTTCTTCTCCTCCTTCCCCTCCAAAAAAAACCGAACCCCTCTCTCTCGAAATCCCCAAACGCCCGAGCTGCCGATCACTCCGCCACCTCCTCCGCCTGCTGCGCCGTGGCAGCGCCCTCCCCGTCCCCCTCTCCTCTGAAATCCGCACCCCCGACCCCTTCCGACTTCAGGCGACAGCGAACCCCCCCCCCCCCTGTGCGCTGTAAGTTCTTCTTTTCCCTTTTTGTTTTTATTATTTGATTATAATTTCAGTTTAGAAAATGAATGGCATGTTAAAGTTTGTATTTTTAATATGAAGAACAAGTAGAAAAATATGATTTTTGTCATATGAATAGTTATAAAAATACAAGATTTTATATTGTAGAAGTTAAAAATATAATTTTTATCGCATGTAAAGGTTGAAAATATAATTTTCATATTATATAGATAATAAAAATGTGATCTTTATACGGTAGGATATAAAAAGACAATATTTTTATGTAGTGAAAGACGACATTTTTAAAGTAGAAAAAGGGCGAAATCTTTATATTTAAAAAGGAGAAATCTTTATATTTAAAAAGGCGAAATCTTTATAATTAAAAGGGCGAAATCTTTATATTTAAAAAGGGCGAAATCTTTATATTTAAAAAGGCGAAATCCTTATATTTAAAAAGGCGAAATCTTTATATTTAAAAAGGCGAAATCTTTATATTTAAAAAGGAGAAATATTTATATAGAAAATAGTGTGATAAAAATAGAATTTTTATCTATATAGTATCGATGTAAAAATAGAATTTTTATCTATATAGTATCAATGTAAAAATAGAATTTTTATTTATATAGTAGCGTGATAAAAATAGAATTTTTATTTATAAAGTAGTAATGTAAAAATAGAATTTTTATCTATATAGTAGCGATGTAAAAATGTAATTTTTATCCATATGGAGTGATAATAAAAATATGAATTTTATATACATAGCAATAATATAAAAATGTGATTTTTATATATGTAGTGGCTACGGTCAACGAAAGTGGCAAAAGGAGAGAACAGCGATGACTTCTACATAGGAAGAGTCGTGGAGTTGGGATAGCTATTGGTGAGAACTTCTCACTCTAAACTTCTTTTTCTAGTTATATATATATATACTAGGATGCAGACGGTGCTCAGCAGCACCCGACACCCGTCGTCCACAGACCATGGACGGCTTGTTTGTTTGATTGATGTATTGTGAAATTAGTACGTGTTGTTGATGTGAAATCGATAATAAAATGTAATGTGTTGAAATAAATTAATTGTCGTTAAAAATATAACTTTTAACGTGAATGTGAGTAAATAAATATTTATAAACAAATCGGCCGATTTGTTTATATACACTGATTTGACTGATATTGATTGGAATGATAAATTTTACACATCGCCCAACTGCACAAATAAAAATCTGCGTTTGTTGATTTGAAACCCCACACGGGTGTTGGGTTGATATTTGGCGCACACTAATCCCAATTATTTAATTGTATGTCGATCGATTGGTCGACAGGCTGTGTAAGCGTTAATTATTCATATTTGATGCTTATGCTGTTGTGTGGTGCACTTTGGATGATGGTTGATTGTTTGTCATTGCTATTGTATACATGTGTTGTGTGGAATCCATATAATTAACATTATATGGTGATTAATTGGGCCTCATTCCAATCGGGAAAATAATGAATATTATAAAAGAAAATTCATGTGTTGAATATAAAAATAGTCATGTGTTGACGATGTTCATGAGTTGAAACTATTGATGTGTTGAGAGAAATATTTTATACAATAAAATTTACATCTTTATCATATTTAAAATTAGAACTACTTCACGGTGGAGTCTAATAAAAAAATCAAACGATTGATACCATGATTTTATAAAATATTTTACATAACAAAAATAGTCGTGTGTTGAAAGAAATATAGATTCATGTGTTGAATAGAATACATATTCATTTGTTGAATAGAATAACGAAGTTTTTGAAAAATATAAAGTCGTGTTGATTAGAGACGCGCTATTTTGACGTGAACGATATTTATATCGATTTTATTCCTTTTATTATGAATATTGAAAAGTGATTTCAAAATTTAATATTTTGAAATGAAATTCAAATTAAATTAGATAAAAATTCAAATTGAAATTTTATTGAATCAATTTGAAATGAATTCGAATCGAATAGAAAATGAATTCGAATCGAATTGAATAGAAAGTGAATTTGAATTCAAATTGAATAGAAAGCGAATTTGAATTCGAACTGAATAGAAATGAATTCAAATTGAATTAAATTGAAATTGAATTAAAAACAAATTGAAATCGTTTTGAATGAAATTTAAAACGAACTGAAATTGAATTGAAATCAATTTGAAATGAATTCGAATTGAATTAAATAGAAGGTAAATTCAAATTGAATTGAATTGAAACGAATTAGAATTTGAATTGAATTGAAACGAATTTGAATTCGAATTAAATAAAATTGAAATGAATTCGAATTGAATTGAAATCAAATCGATTTGAAATTGAAGATAAAGTTGAAATTGTTTTTGAAACGAATTTAAAACGATTTATAAAATACGTTTTAAAAGGAAATCGATGAAATATATATAATATATATTATATATATAATGGCCTGAATAGAACGCACCGCACCGCGGCAGTTCGCAAATTTCGACCATTTACTTCGAATTGACGTTCCGAGAGATCCGACCGTCGGATTCTCCTAAAACCGGAACCATTGGGTTCGTATCGAAAAGAGCTTTCCAATGAATATTAGAAATTCCAAATCTAACGGTTGGATTTGGAATTATGTCCAAATCATATTTGAAAAAGGTCGCTATAAGTGTCGTTCGATGGCCGTTGATGGAAATCGACTGTACGGGCCTTGATAAAATTATTAAAAATATTAATAATTTGTGTAAAATCATAATGTGTGAATTGGAAAGAACTGAGGTGGAAAATTCCACGTTTGAAAGGATAAAAATAGATTTTTGTTGAAATGAACTAGTTTTGAACTAGAATTAAAATCAATTTATTTTTGAAATAAATAAATTGAATTTGAAAGTGATTTTAAAAATAATCAATATTCCCAATACGTGAAGTGGACTGGAGTTGAATCGAAATTATCTTCGGAATATTTCGATGTTGGATTTCGTGACTATACGAATATTGTTATGGGAATTTGAAAAGATATATTTTATATCGTTATTTCCAATACGATATATGTTGGTTTCAGAATTTGATATTTAATATAAGCTGGTATATTTTCTATTCAGAGCCTTGTATTTAATATCAAATGTGATTTGGGTTTATCGTGAATCGTGTTTTATATGACATTAGTTCTTTAACCCAGTTAAAGACAAGATGTTGATTTTTGAGAAGATTGAAACTAAGTGGAGTTTTAATGAATCTTTAATTAGATTAAAATGTGAATTGATAATTTAAATTATCAAATCTGAAAAGTGATCGAGAGTGGAGTATCACCAGTTCTGCTCCAAAGCGATAGTTAAATCTTTAATTAGATTTGAACGTGAAATGGTAATTAATTTTACCGATAACACCGTGGTGTTAGGTATGGAGTATTACCAGTTTTGCTCCAGGGGATGAATTAGTTGGGATGGGGAAATAAAATAAATAATTACTTCGGTGTGGTTCGCTAATCCCGACTAGTTTGAAATGATATCCAAAGGAAGATTAAAGAATAAATTTAGAAGAATTTATCTTGGATAAAATTAATGGGAACCTTTCCTAAGAATGTGATTTTGTGAATAAAAGAATATTCTGAATTGGAATGAGACGTTTGTTGTGTTTGTGTAACATTTGTTTATCATATACGTGGGTTATTCAGAAAGGACGGGTTATACCCATTCTGAATAACCGATTCGACGAGATGTCGAAGAGGAAGACGGTGGTTGAAGACTGGAAGTTTTCACATCGTTTGGGTGATTACTGATGATCTTGATTGGGTTGTACACCCAAGATGAGGGAAACAGTTGGTGATCGTCCAGACGTACTTGGAGATCGATGGATATGCGAGGAAAGTGCCTCCGGTTTCGTTCAGACCCAGAACGAACTTGTAAATGGATTGTGTGTCTGACATTGGATTTTATTCTGTGTTGATTGATCTCTGTTAAATATACATCTGTTTGGCGGCGAAAAATTTATTCTCTTTCTTAACGCCCTTCTCTGAGACGTACGAGCTCAGAGGTTGTATATCGATGGACATCAGTCGCATGGAGTGAATTGCCAGTGTGGCACGCGTAAGTGGCAATTGATCAGGGCTTCTGTTGAAAAGCAAAGTCTTGTGGATGATGATCAAAGCACGACCTGTGTGGCGTAGCTTTGTGTATAACGTGAATTCGCGAGCCTCACACCTCGGTATGAGTCAAAAACGGGAGACGGACCGTTGGGAGAGCACGACGTTTCTTTCTAGCTAGGGTGGTGTCAGTGACCTACCAGCCCTGACATTTATATACTTTTCACCTGTGTGATTGTTGGAATGCGAGGCGCCTCGGATATAGGTCTGTAAGGACCGGGAAACGCGTGTTCAGGAATTGCCAATCCTCAAAAGTAAGAGAGGACCGGCCCAGCCGATTCCAAGGATCAAAGTGGGGTCCTGGGACATTTGCTAGAGTGTCTGGAACGCGGAGAGGAGCTTTCCCCTTGCGGTTTTAATTGTAGAACTAGTATGGCGACATGATATATGGTACCCATGTCGTCTATGATTGATATTTATGATTGAAAATGTTTTTACACTATACACCTATGATAGTATCAAATGATTTGTTTAAACGTATCAAGCATTATTTGGCTATTATAAGGGAAAACCCTATCCTCCGGCTTGCGTTGCATTGTGTGATGGGACCTGGGTCTTATAATAGCTTCATTTTTCCAAAGAGCATTGCGCTGTTTTGTTATATGCACTAGTATTCTTGGGAGGAAACCTGTTCCGTGTTATTCGGCGTGGTCCCTTGAATTACTTTCTTTTAAAGTAAAGTTTTAAATAACTGTTTTAGTTCTCACACCAGTCCCATGACTGACCTGGAGTTTATTGTTTTAACCTAAACTCTGGGTGCCCCTATTTTCGACACGGGCAACTAGTAGTTTTGGTTTTGCAGATTTATATTCACAGGGTCCTGATTTACAGCTGGAACGATGCTCGGAAAGCTCTGTATCCGTGTATCACTTTCAGTTGTGTTTTGTATATTTTTCCGCTGCTATGTAATTTATTGTAATCTCTGATATTTATCGAATGTAATTTATTCATTTATACTCTGTATATTCTTGTATCTGATGGAATAGTTGTAATAACAATGAAATGTTCTTCCGTCTGCGTTCCGATGTGTGTTGTTCTCAAGGTATCCGTGCTTTCCTTCACGGGGAAGTTACGGGTTCTTACAGTGGTATCAGAGCTTTGGTTTACAGAGCTCGAGAACAAGACACATTAGAACCAAACGAAAGAATTCATCAGATATTGGATTAGTAATATCCAATTGGGATGACTCGTTAGAGATAGGATCAGTAGTATCCTAGAACGAGTGTGAAGAGTATATTTTTCAAATGAAAACAACTTTGTTTTGAAAATTTAAATCGTTTTATTCGTATTTGAATATTTATTTATTTTGAATTTGGACAATCGAGTATATAAAGATTTCGCGTATACGCGTCATGAACGTATATTCGAAGTTTTAATATACTGGATAGATATAGAATCACATTCTAGTCGCCCAGAGATAATTCTGGTAATGCGGCCGCATTATCAGTATTTATGTTCGTGTTTCAAAGGTGTGATTTCTATATATTTCCATTAGGCTGGTGTGAGAACCAAAACTAATATATCTAGATTTATTTGCTGTGATTTGGCATCAAAAACATGATTTTCTGTATATATATCAAAATTATGAATTTGAAACGATAATTAACTAATTGATTGATGTTTGTGTTGTTTGTTTATTTGTTTAATAATTTTGAACCATTTAGCTTAATTGAATCACATATTGAATTGTATTGAAAATTGGTCACATTTGCTTGCATATACATGTATTTACATTGAACAGATCATAGCAAGGAGGCTAGAGCAGAGAATAAAATTTGTTTGTCCAACAAATAGGTACATATTTACTATAATTTACTGTTTTGTTTGGGTGATGATGATTTTATGAGCCGATTGGCTAGCCGCATGGCTTTTTCTTTTTCTTTTTGAGATCAGAAGGCCTGTATGGCAATTTCGGGATTTTCCCATGGCTCCCGGTGCATGGGAGGTTATGGCGAAATTTTTCGGAAATTTAGGGTGTTAGCCAAATTTTTGAAAAATTGGAAAAGTTCTTAGAAACTGAAAAGTTGAAGAACTTAAGCCGTAGTCAAAATAATGGAAGTTGAGTTGATTTGTTAAACAACTTTCGTCTTCATTCCTTTTCAGCCTTTGATTTAGAGAAGATTAGAAAGTCATCAATAAAAACCAGAACAAATTTATTCAATTAAAACACACATTGAACTGATTAGACAATAGTTAGAAATATATACTTGTGCATTATATATATTTGAACAGGAAATTGGATAGATGTTGAGTAAAGATTTTATTTGCGTGCCCGACAAATAGGTGATTTGTTAAACAACTTTCGTCTTCATTCCTTTTCAGCCTTTGATTTAGAGAAGATTAGAAAGTCATCAATAAAAACCAGAACAAATTTATTCAATTAAAACACACATTGAACTGATTAGACAATAGTTAGAAATATATACTTGTGCATTATATATATTTGAACAGGAAATTGGATAGATGTTGAGTAAAGATTTTATTTGCGTGCCCGACAAATAGGTAAACCTTAATGAGTTGGATGCGAAATATTATTATATCAACTCCTGTGAGTGCCATTGGATGCGGAGTGCTGGTTATTCTGTGTGAAATAATAAATGTCGCCATAGGATAGCAACAATTAATTTTGAACTACATTACATGGCATACTTCTGGAAGATAGGCATACTTCATCATATACCACATAAGCATTTGGAGCTTGTGTGACGAGGTGGAAGATTTACCATACGAGCGAGAGGCTTGTATGGCGATGACTATATTTTACAGGTTGAACTGATGACTGTTAAATTGTAACGATAAAATTGCCAGATTAATAAAAACCCCACACGGGTCTAGAGCTGACAATAATCACGTCTCTCTAGTTATTAGATACGGCACATGGACTATTTATTTCCCACACGGGACGAGGTGACGAGGATTTATCCTCTGGAGCATTTAAAATACACACTCCCTCAGGCTTTGACAGGGTGACGAGAATTAATTCTCTGGAGTTATTATCAATATACGCTCCCCTGTAAACACCAGAATATATCACTATAAATATGTGTATGCTTATTAGGATTTATTGGGTACCTAATACGGCCCAATAAATTTCCAAACCTCTCCCCGTACAGGGGAGGTTATGGCGAAATTTTTCGAAAATTTAGGGTGTTAGCCAAATTTTTGAAGAATTTGAAAATTCTCAGAAACTGAAAAGTTGGAGAATGGAAGCCAGATCGAACGTAGAGTTGATTGATTAAACAACTTTCGACTTTGTTCCTTTTCGGGGACGAAAAGTTTTAAGTGGGGGAGATTGTAACAACCTGAAAATCTGGGCCAGTTTAAAATTTTTATTTTGGCAATTTTAGTGAATTTTGAACATTTAAAATGGAATATTTTAAATAATATTGATGAGAAATTTATTTTGAATAGAATTCGAACGTATATCTTATATACGTCGTCGTTAGAATATAAATAATTATATATAAATATAAAAGGAATTGAAAATGGCGCGGTAGTTCGATAATTCGATTTCAAACTTCAATTGAATGTACCGGGTGCAAAACAAACCGGATTTTAGTGAAACCAAAAATAATAGAATCTATTCGTGAATATCTTTTCAACGAATCCGAAAAATCAAAATTTCATAGCAGGAATCAAAAGATATGTCCAGTTGAAAATTCTGAATAGTCACTATGGAATTCAGGCCCTTAAAAATAGACAATTTGCAAATGACCTCGGATTTCGACGAAACCACTTTTGTTGGGTCCGTGACGTCAAGTTATTACTAGATTCCAAATTACATAATTTTTCAAATCAATATGTGAGCGTGGCAAAGGAAAACGTGTTTGACCAGTTCTAGTTGATTTTAATCGACTGGAAAATGGCCATTTTTCTAACGGTCTCGGAATTCAACGAAACTAGTTTTGTTAGGACCGTATCGTCAATACGAAGCTAAAGAATATTTTCCTGGGATTTATAGAGTTCGTATGTGACCCCGGTAAATTGAAATACGCGTTCGAATTCAATATATAGAGTTATATGTTGATTTTGACGAAAACTGATCGAAACGATCGAATCAGCCTACGATACATATCCCATTGTGTTCGGAATGGGGGTAAAACGCTATGGACGACAGACGGTGGGCCTCGTTTAGAGGTCGTATGAAAAAGTCAACTTTTTGTAAAATAAATAAATTAATTAATTAAAAAAAACTCTCTCTCCTCTCCTTTATTTCCTTAGGCCCCCCCTTTCGTTCATTCTGTCAAAAGAAAAGAAAAAAAACCCGATGTCGATCCACGATCCACCGCCGCCCAGGGGCGTGCGCCACCGCACGCCACCATCTCCCCCTCCCCTCCGTTCCCCTCCAAAAAAAACCGCACCACTCTCACTCGAAATCCCCAAACCCCCAAGCCGTCGATCCCTCCGCCACCTCCTCTGCCTGTTGCGCCGTGACAGCGCCCTCCCCGACCCCCTCTCCTCTGAAATCCGCACCCCTGACCCCTTCCGACTTCAGGCGACAGCGAAACCCCCCCTCCCCCCCTGTGCGCTGTAAGTTCTTCTTTTCCCTTTTTGTTTTTATTATTTGATTATAATTTCAGTTTAGAAAATGCATGGCATGTTAAAGTTTGTATTTTTTAATATGAAGAACAAGTAGAAAAAAATGATTTTTGTCATATGAATAGTTATAAAAATATAATCTTTTATATTGTTGAAGTTAAAAATATAATTTTATCGCATGTAAAGGTTGAAAATATAATTTTCATATTATATAGATAATAAAAATGTGATCTTTATACGGTAGGATATAAAAAGACGATATTTTTATGCAGTGAAAGACGACATTTTTAAAGTAGAAAAAGGGCGAAATCTTTATATTTAAAAAGGCGAAATCTTTATATTTAAAAAGGCGAAATCTTTATATTTAAAAAGGGCGAAATCTTTATATTTAAAAAGGCGAAATCTTTATATTTAAAAAGGCGAAATCTTTATATAGAAAATAGCGTGATAAAAATAGAATTTTTATCTATATAGTATCGATGTAAAAATAGAATTTTTATCTATATTGCATCAATGTAAAAATAGAATTTTTATTTATATAGTAGCGTGATAAAAATAGAATTTTTATTTATATAGTAGTAATGTAAAAATAGAATTTTTATCTATATAGTAGCGATGTAAAAATGGAATTTTTATCCATATGGAGTGATAATAAAAATATGATTTTTATATATATAGCAACAATATAAAAATGTGATTTTTATATATGTAGTGGCTACGGTCAACGAAAGTGGCAAAAGGAGAGAACAACAATGACTTCTACATAGGAAGAGTCGTGGAGGTGGGATAGCTATTGGTGAGAACTTCTCACTCTAAACTTCTTTTTCTAGTTATATTTATATACTAGGATGCAGACGGTGCATAGCAGCACCCGACACTCATCGTCCACAGACCATGGACGGCTTGTTTGTTTGATTGATGTGTTGTGAAATTAGTTTGTGTTGTTGATGTGAAATCGATAATAAAATGTAATGTGTTGAAATAAATTAATTGTCGTTAAAAAATAACTTTTAACGTGAATGTGAGTAAATAAATATTTATAAACAAATTGGCCGACTTGTTTATATACACTGATTTGACTGATATTGATTGGGATGATAAATTTTACACATCGCCCAACTGCACAAATAAAAATCTGCGTTTGTTGATTTGAAACCCCACACGGGTGTTGGGATGATACTTGGCGCACACTAATCCCAATTATTTAATTGTATGTCGATCGATTGGTCGACAGGCTATGTAAGCGTTATTTATTCATATTTGATGCTTATGCAGTTGTGTGGTGCACTTTGGATGAAGGTTGATTGTTTGTCATTGATATTATATACATGTGTTGTGTGGAATCCATATAATTAACATTATATGGTGATTGATTGAGCCTCATTCCAATCGGGAAAATAATGAATATTATAAAAGAAAATTCATGTGTTGAGTATAAAAATAGTCATGTGTTGACGATGTTCATGAGTTGAAACTATTGATGTGTTGAGAGAAATATTTTATACAATAAAATTTACCACTTTATCATATTTAAAATTAGAACTACTTCACGGTGGAGTCTAATAAAAAAAATCAAACGATAGATACCATGATTTTATAAAATATTTTACATAACAAAAATAGTCATGTGTTGAAAGAAAAATAGATTCATGTGTTGAATATAATATATATTCATTTGTTGAATAGAATAACAAAGTTTTTGAAAAATATAAAGCCGTGTTGATTAGAGACGCGCTATTTTGACGTGAACGATATTTATATCGATTTTATTCGTTTTATAATGAATATTGAAAAGTGATTTCAAAATTTAATATTTTGAAACGAAATTCAAATTAAATTAGATAAAAATTCAAATTGAAATTTTATTGAATCAATTTGAAATGAATTCGAATCGAATAGAAAATGAATTCGATTCGAATTGAATAGAAAGTGAATTTGAATTCAAATTGAATAGAAAGCGAATTTGAATTCGAACTGAATAGAAATGAATTCAAATTGAATTAAATTGAAACTGAATTAAAAACGAATTGAAATCGTTTTGAATGAAATTCAAAACTAACTGAAATTGAATTGAAATGAATTCGAAATGAACTAAATAGAAGGTAAATTCAAATTGAATTGAATTGAAACGAATTAGAATTTGAATTGAATTGAAACGAATTTGAATTCGAATTAAATAAAATTGAAATGAATTCGAATTGAATTGAAATCAAATCGATTTGAAATTGAAGATAAAGTTAAATTGTTTTTGAAACAAATTTAAAACGATTTATAAAATACGTTTTAAAAGGAAATCGACGAAATATATATAATATATATTATATATATAATGGTCTGAATAGAACGCGCCGCGCCGCGGTAGTTTGCGAATTTCGACCATTGACTTCGAATTAACGTTGCGGGAGATCCGACCATCGGATTCTCCTAAAACCAGAACCGTTGGGTTCGTATCGAAAAGATCTTTCCAATGAATATTAGAAATTTGAAATCTAACGGTTGGATTTGGAATTAAGTCCAAATCAAATTTGAAAAAGGTCGCTGTAAGTGCAGTTCGATGGCCGTTGATGGAAATCGACTGTACGGGCCTAGATAAAATTATTAAAAATATTAATAATTTGTGTAAAATCATAATGTGTGAATTGGAAAGAACTGAGCTGGAAAATTCCACGTTTGAAAGGACAAAAATAGATTTTTGTTGAAATGAACTAGTTTTGAACTAGAATTGAAATCAATTTATTTTTGAAATAAATAAATTGAATTTGAAAGTGATTTTAAAAATAATCAATATTCCCAATACGTGAATTGGACTGGAGTTGAATCGAAATTATCTTCAGAATATTTCGATGTTGGATTTCGTGACTATACAAATATTGTTATGGGAATTTGGAAGATATATTTTATATCGTTATTTCCAATACGATATATGTTGGTTTCAGAATTTGATATTGAATATAAGCCGGTATATTTTCTATTCAGAGCCTTGTATTTAATATCAAATGTGATTTGGGTTTATCGTGAATCGTGTTTTATATGACATTGGTTCTTTAACCCAGTTAAAGACAAGACGTTGATTTTTGAGAAGATTAAAACTAAGTGGAGCTTTAATGAATCTTTAATTAGATTAAAATGTGAATTGATAATTTAAATTATCAAATCTGAAAAGTGATCGAGAGTGGAGTATCACCAGTTCTGCTCCAAAGCAATAGTTAAATCTTTAATTAGATCTGAACGTGAAATGGTAATTAATTTTACCAATAACACCATGGTGTTAGGTATGGAGTATTACCAGTTTTGCTCCGGGGGATGAATAGGTTGGGATGGGGAAATAAAATAAATAATTACTTCGGTGTGGTTCGCTAATCCCGACTAGTTTGAAATGATATCCAAAGGAAGATTAAAGGATAAATTTTGAAGAATTTATCTTGGATAAAATTATTGGGAACCTTTCCCTAAGAATGTGATTTTGTGAACAAAAGAATATTCTGAATTGGAATGAGGCATTTGTGTAACATTTGTTTATCATATACGTGGGTTATTCAGAAAGGCCGGGTTATACCCATTCTGAATAATCGATTCGACGAGATGTCGAAGAGGAAGACGGTGGTTGAAGACCGGAAGTCTTCACATCGTTTGGGTGATTACTGATGATCTTGATTGGGCTGTACACCCAAGATGAGGGAAACAGTTGGTGATCGTCCAGACGTACTTGGAGATCGATGGATATGCGAGGAAAGTGCCTCCGGTTTCGTTCAGACCAAGAATGAACTTGTAAATGGATTGTGTGTCTGACATTGGATTTTATTCTGTGTTGATTGATCTCTATTAAATATACATCTGTTTGGCGGCGGAGAATTTATTCTCTTGCTTAACGCCCATCTCTGAGACGTACGAGCTCAGAGGTTGTATATCGATGATGGACATCAGTCGCATGGAGTGAATTGCCAGTGTGGCACGCGTAAGTGGCAATTGATCAGGGCTTCTGTTGAAAAGCAAAGTCTTGTGGATGATGATCAAAGCACGGCCTGTGTGGCATAGCTTTGTGTATAACGTGAATTCGCGAGCCTCACACCTCGGTATGAGTCAAAAACGGGAGACGGACCGTTGGGAGAGCACGACGTTTCTTTCTAGCTAGGGTGGTGTCAGTGACCTACCAGCCCTGACATTTATATACTTTTCACCTGTGTGGTTGTTGGAATGCAAGGCGCCTCGGATATAGGTCTGTAAGGACCGGGAAACGTGTGTTCAGGAATTGTCAATCCTCAAAAGTAAGAGAGGACCGACCCAGCCGATTCCAAGGATCAAAGTGGGGTCCTGGGACATTTGCTAGAGTGTCTCGAACTCGGAGAGGAGCTTGCCCCTTGCCTCGACTCATGACGGAAATCCAATTTCCAATACGTGATATTGCGGTTTTAATTGTAGAACTAGTATGGCGACATGATATATGGTACCCATGCCGTCTATGATTGATATTTATGATTGAAAATGTTTTGATACTATACACCTATGATAGTATTAAATGATTTGTTTAAACGTATCAAGCATTATTTGGCTATTATAAGGGAAAACCTTATCCTCCGGCTTGCGTTGCATTGTGTGATGGGACCTGGGTCTTATAATAGCTTCATTTTCCAAAGAGCAATGCGCTGTTTTGTTATATGCACTAGTATTCTTGGGAGTAAACCTATTCCGTGTTATACGGCGTGGTCCCTTGAATTACTATCTTTTAAAGTAAAGTTTTAAATAACTGTTTTAGTTCTCACACCAGTTCCATGACTGACCTGGAGTTTATTATTTTAATCTAAACTCTTGGTGCCCCTATTTTCGACACGGGCAGCTAGTAGTTTTGGTTTTGCAGATTTATATTCACAGGGTCCTGATTTACAGTTGGAACGATGCTCGGAAAGCTCTGTATCCGTGTATCACTTTCAGATGTGTTTTGTATATTTTTCCGCTGCTATGTAATTTATTGTAATCTCTGATATTTATCTAATGTAATTTATTCATTTATACTCTGTATATTCTTGTATCTGATGGAATTGTTGTAATAACAATGAAATGTTCTTCCGTCTGTGTTCCGATGTGTGTTGTTCTCAAAGTATCCGTGCTTTCCTTCACGGGGAAGTTACGGGTTCTTACATGTAAGCTGCGTATACCAATTTTATATATCGCTTTCTGCAATGTTGATTATGGAAGTGCCTTCGTGAATAGATTTGCTGGATTTTCTTGAGATTGGATTTTCTTCGCTTCTATTTTGAAGCTCATGTGTGAAAAAAAATTTAGGAGAAGTATGTTTTGTCCTATCACCCTTGATATATCCTGCATGAATCTGAGCTACGCATGCTGCATTGTCCTCATAAATAATAGTTGATCTTTCTGTAGTTAAAGGGGAAGTTGACATGTGCTTCGAATATGTTCAATTAATGACCTTAACCAAGCACATTCTCGTCTCGCTTCATGTAGTGCTAGAATTTCAGAATGATTGGATGATGTTGCTTCCAATGTTTGTTTTGTAGATCTTCATGAAATAGCTACATTGTTGTTTGTAAACACATATCCAGTTTGTGATTTTGCTTTATATGGATCAGAAAGGTAACTTTAACACTCCTCCTTGAATATGTGTCTTCAAATTCTTGAATGCTCTTATAGTAGCTTGAAATTATCCCCCTTGAAAAATTATTGCTCCCCCTCATAGATATTATCATATTAAAATGATATTTCTTATAAGAGTTCGATACTTCAGGATCGATGTAATGCCTCATTAAAACCTTACTAAGAAAAACCCTATGGGAAAAATCTTAGTGAAGGAAAAGGAGTACAAAAACATATTTTCAATAATTTACTACATTAAATGTAGAATGATACTTCTGGATCAATATAATTCTTCAGTAAAAACCTTATAAAGGAAAACCCAGTGGGAAAAACTTTAGTTAAGCATAAAAATACAGATTAACTTAAATATCATATTTGAGATGTTATTCCTTGATGTGGTGCTTGATTCTTCTAGATCAAGATAATGTCTCGTTACAACTTTCAATATTACTTTGAGGATGATACTTCTGGATCAATATAATATCTCATTAGAACTTTACTAAGAAAAACCCGGTGGGAAAAATCTTAGTTAAAGAAAAAGAGTGCATATTTTTTGATATCTCAATTTCGTTATAGATACTTCTGGATCCATAAATATTTATCTCATTGATAATATTACTTAAACAAATCTTGTATAGAAAATAAACTCAAGAGATAATAATCTTTACTCTTTATACTTCTGACGTTCATCATTTATTAACATTTGCCTCATTAAAACCTTCACAATGGAAAACCCTATGGGAAAAAACTAAAGTGAAGGAAGAGTACAACATCACAAGAAAATTCTTAATGAACTTTTCTTAAAAGACTTTTGTGTGCATTTTCATGCTTCAAGCATGTTTTCTTATTTAAAACACCTTTTGTTTGCGCTTCCTTGCTATACACTTCGAGTGTTTACAATTTTGTGCTTTAATCAGGTTTGCACACTGCAATACATTTGTAATGAACAATAATAGTTTCATTATAACAATACCTATAAGCAGAAAGTAATCTACTCATCTTGAATTATATCAAGATTTTCATTACAACAATACTTAGAAGCATGTTGTAATCTATATTCTATGTTCTTTGCATTCTTTATAATCACTAAAGTTATTTATGTTCTTCAGGAATCTGTACACTTCAATGAATTTTACATATTGCAACTATACTCAAAAGTATATTAAATGTTTCATTACAACAATATTTAAAAGCAGGAAATAATCTACTCATCATTAATTATATCATGATTTTCATTATAACAATACTTAAAAGAATGTTGTAATCAACTTTCTTTGTTCTTTATATTCTATATAACAAACAAAGTAGTTTATGTTCTTCAGGAACTAATTTTCTTTCATCATTTAGTGTGATTTAACAAATATTCATACCTTCGAGGTTTATTCACTACTTTGTGGACTACAGGTCCACATTTCTCAATTAGAGAAGGATTCATGATGGCCAATCATGATTTAACATAAGCGCTTTACTTTTATAATTTATGATCGATGATTATATATTGTCAGTTCTATATATAATTTATTGAGATCTCTTTATTTATCTATTTTAGGTACCTAAACCACTTCTGGGGTTATTTGACAATTATGTCATGGATCTCTTCAAGAGACTCCTTAGGTGTTTCTTTAAGAACACTCACCTCCTTCGTCTGGCATCTTTATTACTTACTTCAAAAGTGTCTCGAACTGACTTTTGAACCAATTTTTGGATATGGTTTATGCATTTTGATCCTTCAGGGATTCAAATATATATTGAAGCAAGTCTACAAGGGATATTATTTATAATTTATTCGTGTGTCAATTATACTGATACTCAAAATGAAATTGTATCCCTTTATCCTCCCCCTCAATGTTGACAAACATTGTCACACTAAATAATAATCATCATGGGATTCTCATTTTGATCCATTATCACATTGTTGCTGGCAAGTATTTTATATGTATATCCGTTGTTGGAGAATAACCCTTTAATTAGTCGATAAGATGCATTCATCATTTTTTTTATTACTTATTCTCTTTCATTGATCTAGCAATATTGGAGGAATTTTCTTATTATATAGGTTATTTGAATACACATATGACATCAGGTCATTCAACATTCATGTTGACTGCAATTTAAATCACTAAATAATATTTATGCATAATCTATAAAATATGCTTATAACAAACTTCAGGTTGTTAGTTAAATATTTACAGATATGAATATATAAATACGTGCGTCCACGTATTATAAATTTGCATAGTCTTTCTCATTTGAGTTAGTGATTTTAGAATAAATTATTACAAAGATCAAACTATTGATTTCAATGTATTGATCAATGTCATTACAAATTCTTCAGGATCGTATGATAATGTTCAAAACTTCTGGTTTGAAAACATATCGAACTTCTGGTCCAAATAAATATATGAATAACTTCAAGTTGTTAAGTTGATGGAGTTTTAATATCGCTTTTTAATTGTAGAAATCTCTTCTGGAGATATTTTATTATTTTCATATAAACGGATCTCTTCTAGAGATATCTTATCATTTTCAAATATACAAATATCCTCTAAAGATATTTTGTTATCACCGCTTCTGGGATGAACTTATCTCCTCCATACAAACTATTGAAATATCATATCAATATACAAAAATACATATCAAACTTTAAATGTAGTAACGAAATTAGATGCAATAAATAAAAATAAGATTCAAGAAAAGAAATCACTACTTCTGGAGTGTATGATATTCCTTCGGGAAACATATTTTTTATTTATGTAAACGATCATAGTTGATCCGGAATGACCTGAACGATCATGCCAAAGAAGTAATTTCTTTGTATCTGTGAGCTTCTAGCTCATGTTTATAAAATGAGATTCAACTATGCCAATTTTGGTAAAGTATAATCCAGTTGAAATTGTACCAAATTTTTCTAAAATAAGCTTCTGGCTTTCAGTTTTAGAAATAACACAAAGATATTCTTTGTTGTTTTCATTTATGATATCCATTCATTCTTATATCTTTGATGCCAAGCAGATTTCTTTTAGAATTGCTTGAATATAGTGCATTTTGAATGAATATATGTGTACCATTTGGTAACACTATATGGGCTCTTCTAGACCCTTCAATTATATTGGCTGAACCAACTATAGTTGAAACTTTATATGAAACATTTTCGGATAATTCAAAGAAAAACTTCGGGTTTTTCAATATCGTATGAGTAGTTCCACAATCAACTAGACATATATCATCACTTAAACATTGTCGATGCATACCTTAAGAATTAAAAGCAATACAGCTAGTTGATAACTGAAATAACTTATAAATACAGATAAATGTCCATGGGAATAAACTACTTATCATGTCCAACATTACATATTATTTCCGCAATTCCATAAGCACAAGCTAAAAAGAAAGGCAAATAAACAAAAGTTTCAAACTAATACATGCTGAAAGGAAATGAATCACATATTGAGTTTCAGGCTACTTGTTACCATCATAGAAACTACAAGTTCTAAGTTTTTCATTTTATAAAAAAAATTACTTTTGCATTCACTTCCGGTGTGCAAAATTTAGATCAGTATTTAGATCTTAACTTAATATGATCTTCAGGATGCATATTTTCTTTATAAAAGTTTTCCTAAGAAACAATAAATTATTTCTTCTAGAAATATAATACGACTATAATAAAACTTCAAGTTTTATCATAATTCATATAATGTTACTATTTATTTTTAAATTGAAGCAACTTTTCTAGAAAGCACCCCCCTTATTTTATTTTTTACATATGAGAGTCATTTTACTATTTTTCTTCAAGAAAATAGTATTGATTATAAATGTAATGATCTCTTCCAATAATAAGTTTCTTCAAGAAATTATTTGTAGCATAAAGTTGGAATATAATGCTTTTTCCTCTTGTTAAAACTTTTCCTTTCATTGATTTTTCAAATCCTTTCCTATTATTGGTCATTTTCTATAAGCAAATATTAAATGCAATTATAGGCTTTTATGTTTTATTTCATGTTTCTCAATTGAATATGAACTTCAGGTTCCTCGGAATTTCAGGTCCCTCATTTGAAAGGATTTGTATATGAACTGTAACACCCCACGTCCATTAATGTCACTCACAAAGGGAATGCATTAACTTCCATGGAGGTTTCAAGTGAATATAAAACAGAAAAATTACAACAAAACAGATAATAAGTAGTACTTGGAAATCTAAAACTATATTTCATTGCAGCGGAAATTAAACATGTTTGTTACATCATAAAACCATAAATCAGAGTTAAGTACAATATCCATCTTGATAAAACAAAATACATAATCCCATTACATAAATAGCCATTAAAGAAGATAACAAGCTGGACTTTACTTCAGCGGTCCAAGCTTTCCAAAAGAGAGAATAAGCAATCCAATCAAACTCCGCTAGAGCTGGGCCCACCCTGAGGACCTGGTGGGGAAAAAAGATAGAAATGGAGGGGGTTAGACATAAAGTCTGGCGAGTATGATAATTCTAACAATACTATTATCAAAATAATTAGACTAAGGCATAAGCTGGAAAATAAGGAAATGTCTATGAACTATTGGGTATGGAAGAGCAGATAAAGATAACGTTAAAGACACACCTAATACTAACGAATAATTACTACACTGCACCACACCAATCACCCTAAAGGTTGATCCCACTTGCTTCACTTAGAAATTTTATAAATCACTTCGTGTACCCCTAGCTGACTACATAGGTCCCGCCTACCCCTATCTCCGCTAGGTGTACCCCACTACCCACTTTCGATCGGCTCCCTACTCGTAGATACCCGTGCTGGTCCCACAATGGGGTGTATTACTCCCCTAAAGTGGCAACCCGATACAACTAAAGAATGCACGGCTTATACCTACACGATGCAACAACGTCTTACCTACCAGCCCGGGTCCACACACGCATATGAAACCCGTTGGACTTGCGTTGCCACCGCTAACCCGTTTTGGCCTCTTATAGTCAAGCCCAGTATGCGTGTCCCGTCCTCGACTTGGGTCGAGCCCACAAAGATACGTTTGGGTTACTGGTTGAAATGGGCCCCCACAAGCTATCCACCTAAGCTTGTCCCCACTAGTATATCCCACTTAACCCTCTTCTTAGTCATGTTCATTCACATGTGTGTTTGGTTAAGTCTTACTAATCGTATTTCAAATGCCACTAAAGGCACCCACTAGATTCCTCATGCCACCCAAGGCACCTACTTAACCCCCATGTCCCACTTCACATGTTTATCTTGGTTAAGTATTTCTTAATTCATTCAGGCCATAACCTCATAAAGACCTCTCACATTAGACTGGCATTTATGGCAGCTGGATTTGACGGGCGGGTCCGGGCAGTCTTACACCATAAAAGAGTCTAACCTCGTGTCTTTACAACTGTTATGCTTTAATTTGGGCCTAGGACCTCTCACATTGGGCTGACATTTGTGACTACTGGATTCGCCGGGCGGGTTCAGGCAGTTTTACGTCACAAACGAGTCCAACCTCGTGTCCTAAGCATTGATTAACACTTATAATCTTTTACCCCAGTTTTAAATATATCCCTATTCAAATCATTAATTAATTTCAATTTTAATGATGTCCATAATTGACTTAATTATGGCCATCCACTAACGGTATGCAAAATCATATCAATTGCACCCCAATTTCTTAATATTAAATCCTTAATATTACCCCTACCCCACGTTATACGTTCGCTTATTCAACGCAAAATATACGCTAGACTCGAATAGTCTAACTCATAGCACAAAGATAAATTATCACAACATATAGACAAATAAAATAGATCTAATCATAAACGGGGTGAAACTTGCATGTGTGATAGATGTCCAACACCTAAACTTGCATAGGCAAAAACTACAACTTGCATAAAGCTACACATGTCATGGATCTAAAGGTGTCAACTTGTTTGGTAAAATGTCACAATTTACATAATATGATCATAATCCAAATTCATGTATAAACTTGCATATGTGGTTTATGCAACATAATGATGGTGTAAACTAGCATCTAATCCATAGAACTCACACATGTTATAACCTAATTTTAGATCTAAATAGATGTCATAGGATATGTGAGATTATACATACTAATCAATCTAAACTTGCATAGGTACATGTGATTTATCATGTGAATCATCATAGCCCCAAACATATATATAATCAACATCATGATTTGATCAAGCATAAGCTAACTATAACATAAATAATAACTTCATGACTTTGTAACATCGCAACTTAGCATAGAAACTTGCAACATATATAATATCATCATAGCATGATTTACAACATATAGGATATCATCATCACATAACATAGGATTTACCACATACATGATAGCATAAGGTTTACAACAACATATATGACAATTCACATCATTTTCTTATGATCCATATCATATCTTAATCTAATTAGTTTGCTAATAATCTTATTAAAATCATCATACTCGCAATTAGAAAAGAAAGAGAGTCTTGATTTGCTTTAGAGTTGAGTAGAATTAGAGTTTTGATTAGCTTTATTCCTTCTTAGTTGGCGGCGGCTACACTGAGTTCCATGGCGATGGCATGACGATGGCTATTCTATTTTTCATGTGAATTTAGAGTGAGACTACCTAGGTATATATAGAGTTTAGGATTTATTTAGACCGTCAGATCAACTCAGAACTAACCTGAACCGTTAAATTTGCCAACTCAGCCCTAAAGACACATCAGCAGCTCAAGATTGGGCTCTGCCAAAACCTGGCCGACTGGACCAGGTCGACACCCAGGTCGACTGCGCAGTCGACCTGGTCCTGGGGGTGTCGACTGCCCAGTCGACTCCCCAGTCGACCTGAGTGCTGGGTGGGAAATTTCACGCCTAGCCTGTTTGACTTCGAATTTTGAATTTTCTGAAATCTGTTTTGAATTTTCTGAAACATCTGATGGCCATAACTCCTTCATACAAAGCCAAATCACGCAAACTCGGACTCTATTTCAACCAGAATTCCGAGACGAACACAATGGCGCAACCCGTTTCCCACAATTCTCACGTCTGAGATTAGTTATTCTTTAATTTGTGAATATTTATATTAACAGAATTACGGGGTGTTATATTCTCCCCTCCTTAAAGGATTTCGACCCAGAAATCTCCAAGTTAAGGAGAATGTATATCCTAACATCCAAACAACCATCTACTCAACCATCAAACACTGGCATCCATTGTCCTTATAAAGTTTCTAATGCTGTATGAACATATGCAAGAAGTGTGTGTATATGTTCCTTATCTAATGCAAAATCAGGCGGTCTACTGATTCAGTTGACCTCCATAATGCAAATCATGATAGTGCCAAGCGTCCATTATGTATGCAAAAGTTCCTTAACGCTACATATTATCTCTATATGCGTGCACAATCATCATCTGAATGCAGCATCCATATGATTAAAAAAAATCCTCATACATCCATTTTACTAAATACATCCATATATATGCAATATGCAATATGAAGTGACTGAGCCGATCTAGTGCCTAATAGTGTGTGTATATGCGTCCACGAGCAACCACTAGCAAACACTTGCATCCACTTTACATCCATCATACATAACATGTCTCAAACACATGTTTTAACCATAGGATTATCCTAACTAAAGGTCAAAGATACTAGCGAGAGAACATACTAAAGATAAGATAAGTACAAGCTAAGCGATAAAGGAGAAATTAAAAGACATACCCTCAAAAAGAAAAGGGTAAAATGAACGCATCTTCGCTTCTGTCTCCCAAGTAGCGTTGCTCTCATCATCTCCCCATTGCACTTTGACTAGTCTGACCTCTCGATTCCTCAACTTCTTGATCTCCGACCCAAGAATGCATGTAGGAGCTCGTCGAATCGTCGCATCACGCTCTATCTCCACCTCTCTAAGCAAGCTCGGCTCTACCACTTCCGCGGTCTCGTGCAAGCACTTCCTCAAATGTGACACATGGAATACGTCGTGTACACCACTAAATTTCTCAGGCAACTCCACTCTATACGCCATCTGTCCAATCTTCTCCTTAATAGGAAACGACCCTACGAACCTTGGTGCTAATTTCCCAACGGACCCAAAGCAAACAACGTTCTGTAATGGAGACACTTTGATAAAGACCATGTCCCCAACATCAAACTCAAGATCTGTCCTCCTCTTATCCGCATAAGATTTCTGCCTATCTTGCGCTGTCTTCATCCTCCTTCGAATCAAGTCGATCTTTTCCGAAGTCTCTCTAATCATATCGGGCCCAAGTAAGATCTTATCGGTAGATTCCCACCAACATGTAGGTGAACGACAAGGTCGTCCATAAAGACCTTAGAAAGGTGCCATGCCAATGCTGGTCTGAAAGCTATTATTATATGCGAACTCCACCATTGGAAGATGCTCTTCCCATGTACCCCCAAAGTCTAGGATACATAGCCTCAAAAGGTCCTCTAGAATACGATTCACCCTCTCGGTTTGGCTGTCCGCCTGAGGATGATATGCGGTGCTCAAACATAACTGAGTCCCTACCGCTTCTTGTAAGCTCCTCCAAAATTCGCTAGTGAAGATAGGATCACGGTCGCTTACTATGCTAGAAGGAACACCATGCAAACGAATTATCTCTCGGACGTATACAGAAGCTAACCATGGAGCAGTCCTCTTACTCTTCACGGGAATGAAATGGGCGCTTTTAGTAAGTCTATCTACTATAACCCAAATCCCCGTATTACCCTTCCTTGATCTTGGTAATCCATCCACAAAGTCCATCGAGACACTTTCCCATTTCCATAGTGGAACTTCCAATGGGTGAAGCAACCCACCGGGTTTATTTTGCTCCGCTTTTACTTGTTGGCACACTAAGCATCTAGCGACATACTCAGCCACATCCCTCTTCATACCGGCCCAAAAGAAAACTCGCTTCATGTCTTTGTACATCTTGTCCCCGCCGGGATGAATGGTCATTTTCGAATGATGTGCTTTGTCAAGAATAGCCTTCCTCAAACCTTCGTCTCGAGGTACACAAAGTCTGCTATCCCTACGTAACCATCCCTTATCATCCAAGGTATACCTACGGAGATGGCTTGATGACTCCCCTCTTTTGAGCTTTTCTACTAACTCAACCAACTGTGGGTCGTCCAGCTGTGCCTCACCAATCCGTCCCACAAGCATTGGTCTGACCTCCAAGGATGCTAGCAAACCGGGTACAAAGTCAATGGAAGGTCTAAAGTCAAACATAGAGATGAATTCTAAGTTTCGCCGTTCAACAAACAATAGGCTCAAGGACAACCTTTTCCTACTTAAGGCGTCTGCCACCATGTTACCCTTGCCAGGGGTATATGTTATTTCGAAATCGTAGGACGCTAAGAACTCCATCCACCTTTGCTGCCTTAAGTTCAAGTCCTTCTGAGAGAATAAGTATTTTAAAGATTTGTGGTCAGTGAACAATTCGAATTTCTCGCCAAGAAGATAATGGCGCCAAGACTTAAGCGCGAAAACAATTGCGGCTAACTCTAGGTCATGTGTAGGGTAATTTTTCTCATGCACTCTCAACTATCTTCCCCCATATGCTATTACCCTTCCCTCCTGCATTAAGACTGCGCCTAGTCCTATCCCACAAGCATCGGTATAAACAGTAAATGGCTTACTCCCGTCTGGCAGCACTAAGACTGGGGCTGAAGTCAAAGCTCTCTTCAAACGTTGGAACGCATCATCACAATCTACGTCCCATGTGAAAACTAGGTTCTTCTTCGTCAAATGTGTCAATTGAGCCGATATTTTTGCGAAGTCTTTGATAAACTTCCTATAGTAGCCAGCCAACCCCAAGAAACTCCTTACTTCGGTAGCATTTTTAGGGACCTTCCAATCTTGGATGGCCACCACCTTCGCGGGATCCACAGCTATCCCTTCTTTGGAAACCACGTGCCCTAAGAATCGCGCTTCCTCTCTCCAGAAGTGACACTTAGTAAATTTAGCTTTAAGGTTATGCGCTCGTAGTGTCTCCAACACTTCTCTAAGATGTAGGGCATGCTCTTCTTCATTCTTAGAAAAGATCAAGATGTCGTCTACAAAGACCACCACGAATTTATTAAGGTACTCCCTAAACACCCTACTCATCAAATCAACAAAGTATGCGAGGGCGTTTGTCAAACCGAAGGGCATCACTAGCCATTCATAGAAATCGTCCGGAGTCCTAAAGGCAGTCTTGTCTATGCTATCCTCAGCCACTCTCAATTGATGGAAACCAATGGCTGAGTCCAACTGCGAAAACACTGAGGCGCCAACTAACTGATCGAAGAGATCGTCAATCCTCGGCAGTGGGTGTCTGTTCTTCTTAGTAAGCTTATTAAGTTCTCTATAGTCCACACAAAGTCTAAGGGACCCATCCGCCTTCGTGGAAAATACTACTAGAGCACCCCACTCCGATATACTTCGTCTTATGAACCCCTTCTCAAGCAACTCCTTCACTTGCTTATTGAGTTCCCTCCTTTCACGAGGAGCCATGTGGCGCACCGGTAAAGATACTGGTTTTGCATTATCCACAAGATATATTCGAAAATCTATCTCTCGCTTCGGAGGCAAGCCCTTCACCTCCTCAAACACATCCGAGTATTCTCGGACCACTCTAACAGATCGTAGATTCTCCACAGATGCGTCAAGCGACTCTAGATAACTTAGCATAACGGAATTTATGGGATTACAAAAGATTTCGAGAGCGTTACCAAGGCGAGTCATGAGCGTAACTACTCTCCTTTCACAATCAAGAACGGCCCCATTTCTGGATAACCAATCCATTCCAAAAATTAACCCATAGCCCGTGAAGCCCAAAACATAAGCATCACATCTAAACCCAACGCTAAGTATAGAAATTTTCAAATCCAAACATATCATGGACAAATAAGCTGAGCCCCCAATTGGATTCAAAACAACTAAGGGATCCTCTACTAAACTAGTGTTTAAGTGCAGTGATTTAACTAATGATGTAGAGATAAACGAATGTGATCCGCCCGAATCGAATAAGGTACGGACATGATGATCAAACAGAAAAACTAAGCTTTCAACAGAAATGGTTCTACCTCGTTCTTGCAGCGGTGGGACCGCGAGAGCCTGAACTTGTCCCCTTGCCTGCCCTGGTGCCATAAGAGCCAGCACCTATCCTCCCGAGGTAGACCCTGCCCTCTGCCCCTTCTTTGGGCAGTCCTTCACTAGATGTCCCGCTTCACCACAGTGAAAACAGCCAGTCTTCTTTTTCTTTCTGCAATCCTTGCTGAGATGGCCTGGTGTCCCACAGTTAAAGCATCTTTTCTTTCCTTTGCCATTATTATCTTTACCACCCTTCTTGTTTTGCTATTGTGGTTTCTTCTGATCCCCTTTCTTCTCGGGTGCCTTATTAGCATTAGTGCCTTTCTCCTCGTGCATGAGTGCCATGTCTATTAGCTTCTCAAAGGTGGCCCCCATAGGGATGTGGGTCATAGCTAACCCCTGCAACGGCTCATTCAAGCCTTTAACGAACCTCAGAGCCTTCTTCTCCGGCGTGTTCACTAAGTCCAAGCCAAACCTTGCTAACTGATTAAATTTGTTGACATATTCTTTCACTGATGAGCCTCCTTGCTTTAATGTAAAGAACCTTTCCATATATAGATTCTCTTCTGCCCTTGAGAGAAACTTTGCCTCAAACCTACGTCTGAAATCCGCCAAAGAATCAACAGGACACTCCCCATTAGTGACCTCCCACCAAAACGAGGCCTCTCCCTTCATTAACCAAGCTGCTAATTTGACTTTCCTCCCTTCTTCTACTTCAAAGATTTCTAGCAATTCTTCCACCTCCTTAAGCCAATCTCTAGCTTCCACAAATGTTTCTGACCCTTGAAAAGGTTTTCCACTCATAGCCTTAAATTCCTTGCATGTCTTTTCAAAAGTATCAGCGCGAGGAGGGGGAGGAGGAGGAGCGGGTGCAACTGGTGGTGGAGGAACATTGGCTGGACCTGCAGCGGCCCTAGCCTCTAATAACCTCCTATACCATCCTGGTATCGTTACACCCTCCGGAAGGTTAAGATCTTCAGCCATGCTGAAACGAAAAAGGAAAGATTCAAAATGGAGAATTCGAAAGATAAAGATATATGGCTATTGGGGATTATGTTTTTCATAAAAACTTTCCTCTTTAAATTACTCATCAAGACATGTTTTTGAAAATACTTCTTCCAAAAATACTTTAGAAAAGTAGTTTTTCTAAAAAAAAATATCTGTTCTGGTAACCTTAAGCTCTGATACTACGTGTAACACCCCACGTCCATTAATGTCACTCACAAAGAGAATGCATTAACTTCCATGGAGGTTTTAAGTGAATATAGAACAGAAAAATTACAACAAGACAGATAATAAGTAGTACTTGGAAATCTAAAACTTTATTTCATTTCAGCAGAAATTAAACATGTTTGTTACATCATAAAACCATAAATCGGAGTTAAGTACAATATCCATCTTGATAAAACAAAATACATAATCCCATTACATAAATAGCCATTAAAGAAGATAACAAGCTGGACTTTACTTCAGCTTTCCAAGCTTTCCAAAAGAGAGAATAAGCAATCCAATCAAACTCCGCTAGAGCTGGGCCCACCCTGAGGACCTGGTGGGGGGAAAAAGATAGAAATGGAGGGGGTCAGACATAAAGTCTGGCGAGTATGATAATTCTAACAATAGTGTTATCAAAATAATTAGACTGAGGCACAAGCTGGAAAATAAGGAAATGTCTATGAACTATTGGGTATGGAAGATCAGATAAAGATAACGTTAAAGGCACACCTAATACTAACGAATAATTACTACACTGCACCACACCAGTCACTCTAAAGGTTGATCCCACTTGCTTCACTTAGAAATTTTATAATTCACTTCGTGTACCCCTAGCTGACTACATAGGTGCCGCCTTCCCCTATCTCCGTTAGGTGTACCCCACTACCCACTTTCGATCGGCTCCCTACTCGTAGATACACGTGCTGGTCCCACAGTGGGGTGTATCACTCCCCTAAAGTGGCAACCCGATACAGCTAAAGAATGCACGACTTATACCTACACGATGCAACAACGTCTTACCTACCAGCCCAGGTCCACACACGCATATGAAATCCGTTGGACTTGCGTTGCCACCGCTAACCCGTTTTGGCCTCTTATAGTCAAGCCCACTATGCGTGTCCCGTCCTCGACTTGGGTCGAGCCCACAAAGATACGTTTGGGTTACTGGTTGATATGGGCCCCCACAAGCTATCCACCTAAGCTTGTCCCCACTAGTATATCCCACTTAACCCTCTTCTTAGTCATGTTCATTCACATGTGTGTTTGGTTAAGTCTTACTAATCGTATTTCAAATGCCACTAAAGGCACCCACTAGATTCCTCATGCCACCCAAGGCACCTACTTAACCCCCATGTCCCACTTCACATGTTTATCTTGGTTAAATATTTCTTAATTCATTCAGGCCATAACCTCATAAAGACCTCTCACATTAGACTGGCATTTATGGCAGCTGGATTTGCCGGGCGGGTCCGGGCAGTCTTACACCATAAAAGATTCTAACCTCGTGTCTTTACAACTGTTATGCTTTAATTTGGGCCTAGGACCTCTCACATTGGGCTGACATTTGTGACTACTGGATTCGCCGGGTGGGTCCGGGCAGTTTTACATCATAAACGAGTCCAACCTCGTGTCCTAAGCATTGATTAACACTTATAATCTTTTACCCCAGTTTTAAATATATCCCTATTCAAATCATTAATTAATTTCAATTTTAATGATGTCCATAATTGACTCAATTATGGCCATCCACTTACGGTATGCAAAATCATATCAGTTGCACCCCAATTTCTTAATATTAAATCCTTAATATTACCCCTACCCCACGTTATACGTTCGCTTATTCAACGCAAAATATACGTTAGACTCGAATAGTCTAACTCATAGCACAAAGATAAATTATCACAACATATAGACAAATAAAATAGATCTAATCATAAACGGGGTGAAACTTGCATGTGTGATAGATGTCCAACACCTAAACTTGCATAGGCAAAAACTACAACTTGCATAAAGCTACACATGTCATTGATCAAAAGGTGTCAACTTGTTTGGTAAAATGTCACAATTTACATAATATGATCATAATCCAAATTCATGTATAAACTTGCATATGTGGTTTATGCAACATAATGATGGTGTAAACTAGCATCTAATCCATAGAACTCACACAGGTTATAACCTAATTTTAGATCTAAATAGATATCATAGGATATGTGAGATTATACATACTAATCAATCTAAACTTGCATAGGTACATGTGATCAACATCATGATTTGATCATGTGAATCATCGTAGCCCCAAACATATATATAATCAACATCATGATTTGATCAAGCATAAGCTAACTATAACATAAATAATAACTTCATGACTTTGTAACATCGCAACTTAGCATAGAAACTTGCAACATATATAATATCATCATAGCATGATTTACAACATATATGATATCATCATCACATAACATAGGATTTACCACATACATGATAGCATAAGGTTTACAACAACATATATGACAATTCACATCATTTTCTTATGATCCATATCATATCTTAATCTAATTAGTTTGCTAATAATCTTATTAAAATCATCATACTCACAATTAGAAAAGAAAGAGAGTCTTGATATTCTTTAGAGTTGAGTAGAATTAGAGTTTTGATTAGCTTTCTTCCTTAGTTGGCGGCGGCTACACTGAGTTCCATGGCGATGGCATGACGGCGGCTATTCTATTTTTCATGTGAATTTAGAGTGAGACTACCTAGGTATATATAGAGTTTAGGATTTATTTAGACCATTAGATCAACTCAGAACTAACCTGAACCGTTAAATTTGCCAACTCAGCCCTAAAGACACATCAACAGCTCAAGATTGGGCTCTGCCAAAACCTGGCCGACTGGACCAGGTCGACACCCAGGTCGACTGCGCAGTCGACCTAGTCCTGGGGGTGTTGACTGCCCAGTCGACTCCCCAGTCGACCTGGGTGCTGGGCGGGAAATTTCCCGCCTAGCCTGTTTGACTTCGAATTTTGAATTTTCTAAAATCTGTTTTGAATTTTCTGAAACTTCTGATGGCCATAACTCCTTCATACGAAGTCCAAATCACGCAAACTCGGACTCTATTTCAACCAGAATTTCGAGTCGAACACAATGGCGCAACCCGTTTCCCACAATTCTCACGTCTCAGATTAGTTATTCTTTAATTTGTGAATATTTGTATTAACAGAATTACTGGGTGTTACATGAACTTTAGGTCATATGAACTTCAGGTCATTTGCATGTGAACTTCAGGTTCAACCACTCTTGCCTTGTGTTTGGAAGTATGACCGTCTTCTGGTGGTCATAACGCTCCTTCTGGGAGTTCCATAAGTGGATAGGATCTTTTTCAGTTAAATATTTAGATCATCGCGGATGTGGCATCTTAAAAAATATCAGAGCCTTTGCTTTGTCCTGCTGGGACATAGTATTACATTTTTAATGGTATCCACTAAGCATTGAGATTGTAAATGAATCTCAGTGTTCGACATTTTTGTGAACTACACAAAAAAAATTGCAGATGCTTAATTAAACAAAATTCACATATCAGTATACATGTTCTATAATTAAATTGAATATCTTACGGCACAGAATTATAAAAAAATTAATCCAAATCTGCAAGTCTTTCTCTATATATTTACAATGAACCGTCAAGGAGCCATACACCATATAACAAAAATAATGGCCACAGTAATACATATGTTGGCTAACAAGCAGCTTGCTTATATTGAAAGATGAAAAAGCATATAAAAGTAAGCCATACATGTAAATGTAATTCTAAATATTTAAAGCATTTCATCTTGCGAGATGAAGCATTAAAAAAATGAGAATAGGTAGTCTATTATTAGAAAGTTGAAGTTGCACAGCAAGCATTAGATTAAATTAGAAGCAGCCTGCAGTTTACATATATGCATATCTATTATCAATGGCTTCTCTGTTATTGAAGAGATAAAGTAGCAAATGAAGATTATTTATGTATAGCGTATGGGGTAAAAGATCCATATATAATATTATAAAAAGAAAATGAATGGATCTTCCTAAAAATATATTTGGTATACAATAATACCAGATCAAATATGAATAGGTGGATATCTAAAAACCACTAAGCGAAAAATAATTAGATCTAAAAAGTTAGATCCACTGGAACATAATCTAGATCTACAAAAAAATAATATGGATCCATAGATCAAATATTATGAAATAAAGATTGCTTACATGACAAATTCATAGAAGTACATCTAGAAGATCTCAACAAATAACAATAAAAGAATCTCGTGTTGATAACGTGTTATAAAATAAAATAGAATAGATCATAAAAGAGAAGACATTAGAAAGAACATAAGAGATAAGGGAGAGACCTTTTTATTTCTCTTGATTCAGTGTGTAATTCTATTACATTGGCTCCCTTATATATTGGCTTTGGAGTTGATGTTAGCCTTACACCCAAAATGTGGGACTAAAAATAATATGACAAATGCATATTCACTTATATGTATTACAACAACAACATAATAATATCATTTTTATTCGTGATGATGAATCAAAATTGTCGATAACATAAAAATATCATTCCTATGTGTTATGTTAACATTGAATTGTTCACAAATAAAAGCATTCATTTTCACTTGTCAAATTTAACATTGAATTGTTTTCAAATAAAAGCATTAATTTTTACTTGTCAAATTTAACATTGGATTGTTTACAAATAAAAGCATTCATTTTTACTAACATTGAATTGTTCACAAATAAAAGCATTCACTTTTACTTGTCAAATTTAACATTTAATTGTTCACAAATAAAAGCATTCATTTTTATTTGTCAAGTTTAACTTTGAATTTGTAAACAAATAAAAGTAGTTACTTTTATTTGTTATGTGAAAGATAGAAATTGTATGCAAATAAATTTACATTTTTATTTGTCATGATAAGTATAGAAATTTGTATGTAAATAAATTTTAATTTTAATTTGTCATTTTTAAACAGAACTAACTATATGAAAATAAAAAAACATTTCTTTTTATTTGTCATGTTGAGATTATAATTATAAAACATGTGTGTAGACAAAATTACTTTTTTATTTTGTCATTAGAATTATAAAACATGTAGGTGGACAAAATTCCCTTTTTATATTGTCATTAGAATTATAGAAAATGACATGTAAATAAGTATTCTTTTATTTGTCATCAGAGACATATAAATCGTTATGTAAATAAAATATTATTTTTATTTGTCATGTTAAACATAGGATGTGTGAAAATAAAATATTCTTTTTATTTTTGTACATATGAAATATAGGATGATAAATAATAAAACATTCATTTTTATTGTAACATGTTAATATTAGTATTGCTATTATAATGATCATTTGTTAATATACTTTGCTAGATTAAGGTCATGTCATATACATGTTAGCGTTGTTATTATAAAATGATCATTTGTTAAATATATGTTTGTAAAGTTGAAATGTTTAACGTATTGAAAATAATGTTAACATTAATGTCGTAGTTGAAATCAAATTATAAATATTCATTTATAATTTAAAAAGTGAAAATTAGTTAAATAGAAAATAAATCAAACTGGATTATAATTGGTTAAATCTACTAATCAATGATTTATTTATATAAATTATTGTTGTTTGAAAACCCCACACGAGTATTGGGATGATATTTGACATAACTAGTCTCAATATTTAATTAATTGTCAATCGGTGGATTGACAGTCTGTGATGAACGTTATTTATTTATTTTAATGCTCACATAGTTATAAACTTCATTTTGGATGCGAATATCATTATCGTTGAATATATGCCATGTATGAAATCCATATAGCTGAAATTATATGGTAATTGATTGAGTCACATTCCGATTCAGAATAAAGAACATTTTTAAAGAATATTTTAAAATAAAGAGTATTTTAAAATAAATTTAGTGAAGAATAAAGTTATGATTTTTATGTCCATCTTTGGATGGGCACAAAAATATAAAAACATGAAGCCGAGTTAAGTAGCAAACGCCATTTTAACTCGAACGGGTTTATCGATCGATTTTATTCATTTATAATGAATGTCGAAAAGTGGTGATTTCAAAATATAATATTTTGAAAATATTAATATAATTTTAATATGATATAAATATAGAATATTTAATTTTGATTTAAAATTGAAAATGAAAAAAAAATCATTTTAAAATGAATTTATAAATATTTTATAAAATATGTTTTTGAAAGGAAGTCGATGATATATATATACATATATTTAATAGCCTGAATAGAATGCGCCGCTCAGCGATCGTTTGCGAATTTCGATCATTAACTTCAAATTGATGTAACGGGAGATCCGACCGTCGGATTCTACTAAAACTGGAACCATTGGGTTCGTATCGAAAAGAGTTTTCCAATGAATATAAGAATTTTGAAATCTAACAGTTCGATTGAGAATTATGTCCAAATCAATTTTAGAAAAGGTCGCTATGGATGCAGTTCGGTGGCCGTTATTGGAAACCGGCTGTACGGGCCTTGATAAAATTATTAAAAATATTGTAAAATTATGTAAAATCATAATAAATGATTTGAAAAGATTTTGGATGAAAAATTCCATGTTTGAAAAGATAAAAATATATTTTTATCGAAATGATCTAGTTATTAACAAGAATAAATCTTTAAATTAAGATTTAATGAAGTTTTGCAATCAATTAATATTAAATTGGAATTAAATAGAATAAATTCGATTTTTGGGTTTGTCGTGAATGGTTTCTTAAATAACACTGTTCTTAAACCCAGTATGAAAAGAATAAATCTTTTAATTAAGATTATTAGAGCTTCCAATTATATTTAGTAATTGGAATAAAATGAAATGTGAATTGGGTTTATTGTGAACTGTGTTTTAACGACATTCGTTCTTTTACCCAATTAACAGTGAAGATATGATTTGGAATTTATAAATCTTTTATTAAGATTTAAATGGAAATATTCCAAAGTAAAGTTTTCTAATTTAATATATTAAATTGGAATTGAATGGAATTCGATTTAATAATAATCGAGATGAGCTTCTGTAAAAGAAGGTTGTTACTATAAATGAAATTTAAAAGGCTTTGCCATAATTCCATTTATATTATTAGTCTGATACGAAAATTTATATCGATTATATATTGATTTGATTTCTGTGAAAATTCCATATTTAATGGAAGATGATTTTGGGCTTATCGTAAAATGTGTTTTTAATGACATTGGTTCTTTAACCCGGTTAATGACAAGATTTATTTCTTAAAATTTTGAATAATCATTAAATAATAATTTTTGATGTTAAAACCAAATTGGAGATTTTATGAATCTTTAAAAAGAAGATTAAAGAATTTATCTTTGATTAAATTAATGGGAACCTTTCCCTAATAATGTGGATATTTTATTAAAAGAATATTTTGAATTGGAATGAGGCGTATGATGTGTTTTCTATAGAACTTAACTATTGATTATAAAATACGCAAGTTATTCGGAAAGACCGGGTTCAACCCATTCTGAATAATTACTACGACGATTAAGAGTCGAAGATGAAGACAGTGGCTGAAGACCGGAGGTCTTCAAATCAGTTGGATGATTACCGATGTCTCTTGATTGGGAGGCATCCCAAGACAAGGTAATAAGTGGCGATCGTCCAGACGTACTTGGAGATCGATGGATATGCGAGAACTCTCTCCTGTATTGGATATATGGGACGAGGAATAAGGTGTCTCTGGTTTCGTTCAGACCCAGAACGGACTTATAAATGGATGGTATGTCTGACGTTGTATTCCTTTATGCTGTATTCGTTGATCTCTGATAAATATATATCTGTTTGGTGGCGGAGAATTTATTCTCTTGCTTAACACCCTTCTCTGAGACGTACGAGCTCAGAGGTTATATATTGGCAGAAATCAATGGTATGGTATGGATTGACAAGGTGGCATGCTAAGATGCAAATGATCAAGGCTTATTGTTGAAAAGCAGAGCCCTATGGTTGATGATCAAAGCACAGCTTTATTTAGCATAGCTTTATGAAGCGATACTTCGCGAGCCTCACACCTCGGTATGAACCAAAGACGGAAGAAGGACCCCAAGGACAACATGTGTTTCTTTCTGGCTAGAAGTGGTGTTTGGGTTTTACAAGCCCAGATATTCTTACTTATGTGGATGATGGAAAGCGAGGTACCTCGGATTTGAGTCCCTAGTGGCTCTATTTTATGCCCCATAGGCGGGGAGATGTGTTGTTCAGGCATAACTAATCCACTAACATATGTGTGGACCGGCCCCTGGTGCTCCTAAGGGCTCACCTGAGTCTGAGTCCTAAGACATAGGCGAGATTGTCTCGAATTCGATAAGGACGATCCCTTGCCTTGGTTCATGATGGAAATCCAACTTCCAATACAACACCATACGGTTTTGATTGTATAACTAGTATGGCGACATAGTATATGGTAGTTATGCCGTCTACGATTGATACATTATGATTAATATGTTTTTGAAACATATACACACAAATAATAATATCAAATCCGTTTTATCATATCAAGCATTTTTGACCATTATAAGGTAAAACTCTATCCTCCGGTTTGCGTTGCATTGTGTGATGGGACTTGAGTCTTATAATGGTTTCATTTTTCTAAAACGCATTGCGTTGTTTAACGATTTACTTTATTTTGTGCACTAGCAATCCAATGGAGTAAACTCGTTCCGCGTTAGCGGCGTGGTCCTGTGATTAGCCTTAATATTAAATAGATTAAGCAAGATTTCTCATACCAGTCCCATGACTGACTCGTAGTTTGTTTCACATTGCAAACTCGGGTGCCCTCTTTTTCACATGGGCAGTCGAGTGACTTGTTTTGCAGATCTCTATTTATTAGGCAGGATTCTGGATCGAAGCTTAAAGCTGTGGCCAGAGCAATGATAGTCTTCCGCTGCATTGTATTAAATTTATTGTAAATTAATCTTCCGCTGTATTATTATTTATTCGATGTACTCTAATATTCTGTACTCTGATGTTGCATTATTATGGTGTAATTAAAGTCTTTTATTATTTGTTCTGATGTGTTGTATGCCCAAAGTTAGTGTATCCGGCGATTTCCCACAAGGGGAATTTTCGGGTCATTACAGTTGGTATCAGAGCTTTGGTTAGCTCAAAACTTTTGGGGTACAACTCGTCAGAACTGAACAAAAGACTCATTAGAGGTAGGATTAGAAATATCCTAAAAAGAATACTCATTAGAGATAGGATCAGTAGTATCTTAGAATGAGAAAAACTCATTAGAGATGGGGTTAGAAATGCCCTAGAATGAGTTGAGAGTGACAAGTTCATAATTAACGTATTTGTGATTATATATGATCTGATTTTAGAAAATATGATTTTTGATATATAAAAGTTATATATATTTGAAAAGTTAATCAACTAATAAAATTATTGAAACTAATATAAGAATGAAAGTTGAGTTGGTTAATTAAACAATTTTCAGCTCCGTTCCTTTTCGAGGACGAAAAGATTTTAAGTGTGGGAGATTGTAACAACCCGGAATTTTGGAACCAATTTAAAATTTTTATTTTAGAAATTTTAGTGGATTTTAAATATTTAAAATAATTTATTTTAAATAATAACGACTTAAAATTTACTTAAATCGAAGTTAGAACGAAAAATTTTAATTTAATTATAAAAGGAGTTAGAAATAGCGCGGTAGTTTGAAAATTTGAATTTGAACTTTGACCGACTGTACAGGTTGCAAAATAAATCGGATTTCAGTAAAACCAAAAATATTTAAATCTTCTTAAAAATATCTTTCCAACGAATCCAAAAAATTGAAATTTCAAGGAGGGAATAAAAAGTTATGGTCAGTTGAATATTCAGAATAGTCGTTGTAGAATTTAATATAATATATAGCCCGTATAAATAGTCATTTTACAAACGACCTCCGTTTTCGACGAAACCCCCCTGGTTGGATCCAGAATGCCAAATTATTGCTAGATTCCAATTTTCATAATTTTTGGAATAAATATGTGAGCGTGGCAAAAGAAAATGTGTTTTGTCAATTTCAATCAAATTTAATTGACCAGAAAATGACCATTTTTCAAACAGTCTCCAAATTCGATGAAATTAATTTTGTTAGGACCGTATCGTCAAAACATAACTAAAAGTATTTTTTTTCTAATTTTTAGAGTCCGTATGTGGCCCCGGCAACTTAAAATGTACAATAAAATTAAATAATTAAATGATATATATTTTAAAATAAAGAAAACAAGCTAAGAACGATCGAATGGGCTGATGAGACCAAGCCCATTATGTCCGAAATAGGGGTATTTGGCTGGGGGCAACCTTCATTGGGCTGGATCTGGAGATCAGATTGATTAACAAATAATTTTTGAAATAAATAATATAATATATAAAAATAAAATGGGTATAAATACCCTTTTCTCACAAACCCTAGTACCCTCATCGTATAACCAGCCGCCTCCCATCAGAACAACGACCATTGTCTTCCAGATTTCATCCCTTAAAATCTTTCAATCCTTTTCAAATTTTGATCCAGTTTCAAAACAAAAATGGTAGGACAATGTGAGAGCTTCGAAATGATATGGTGGTGATCGGGTATAATGATCGGAGTTGGCCAGAAATCGAGTGGGAAGTGGCGAACTTTGGGCGTGGATTTCGGGATGGTGGGGCCACCGGACGCTGCTCCACTTGCGGGGGAGGATGGAGGCAGAGCGGCGCGTCGAGGGAGGGCGTTTGATTGGACTCCGGTGCACTGATGTAACGGCAGCGGCGGTTTCTCTCCGGTCGTGAATGGGTCCGATGGTGAAAGAGTATTACGAGGTAGAAGATGAAGGGTATTAAACCCTAATGACTAATTAGTTAATTTAATTATTTTTAATTAGATTAAATATGAAATTAATGTTTAAATGTTGATATCTCGTCCATATTGATTCAGAATTGCACAACCATGGTACCGTTTAGAGATGGACTGGACAAATTTTGTAGCTCGTATGAATTTTGGTTAAATTAAACATCATGTTTAATTTAAATAAATAATCATTTATTAATGATTTCTGAAACCGATCAAGGTGAGAATTCTATTTTATTTCTTCATCTTAAATAAATTAAAATTAATCATGATTGTATCATCACCAATCCGCTATTAATTTCTATTTGTTATGATACGTGACTTGTTCTGTGATCGATGTGTTATGTAGATCTGCTAATTTGGTGATATTGTGTTATAATAAAACTGTTAAAAAAACATATAGATCATTTGTGTCAAAGAACAAATTACATTTTTGTCAACAAAAAAAAAAATGAAAGAACCATTTTTATCATTTAGTTGAATTAGAATTTTCAACACAAATGAAATATAGATTTTTATCATTTGGTTGAAACAAATTTGTCGTTGTTATCAAAATAAAAAAATAAAAGGTGTTAAAAATATATATTCATTTTTGTTAAATAGAAAAGTGTTAAAACAAAATATCATTTATGCTGAATCATATTTGTGTCAAAACAAAATAACATTTTTGTTAAATATATTTGTGTCAAAACAAAATATCATTTTTGTTGAATTATATTTGTGTCACATAAAAATATCATTTTTATGTTGAACTAGAATTGTCATATAAAAACATTTTTATGTTGAATTAGAATTGTCAACAACATAATAATATCATTTTTATTCGTGATGATGAATTAAAATTGTCGAAAACATAAAAATACCATTCCTATGTGTTATGTTAACTGTAACGACCCGGATTTCGCCCGACCCCAATCGATCGCAACATCGATTTGAGACCGTTCAAAACCCGCGTACGTTAACTTTGGGCATACAACACATCAGAACAACAACACAGACTTTTATAACATCAATAATAAATGTTACATCAGAGTACATAATATATCAGAGTACATCAACAAATAATACAGCGGAAGATACATTTACAATAAATTATATACATTGCAGCGGAACTAATCTCAGCGGAAGGCAATCAATATTCTGGACCCAGCTTCAGACTTCAAATTCAGGATCCTGCTTAACTATATCTGCAAAAAGCTACTCGACTGCCCGTGTGAAAAGAGGGCACCCGAGTTTGCAAAGTGAAACAAACTACAGGTCAGTCGTGGGACTGGTGTGAGAATTCTTAACTTAACCTATTTAATAAGTAGGCTAATCACAGGACCACGCCACTACCGCGGAACGGGTTTACTCCATTTGATTGCCAGTGCATAAATAAAGTAAATCGTCAAATAACGCAATGCTTTTCTTTTAGGAAAATGAAACCATTATAAGACCCAGGTCCCATCACACAATGGTCAAAAGATGCTAAATACGTAAAAATGATATTATTATTAGTGTATATATATTTAAAACATTTCAATATAAATGTATTAATCTTAGACGGCATAGGTACCATATACTATGTCGCCGTATATAAATTTACAATCAAGACCGTAATGTTGTATTGGAAATTGGTTTTCTGTTATGAAATCGAGGCTAGGGATCGTCCTCTTCCGATTCGAGACACTCTAGCAAATGCCTCAGAATCCCCCGCAGTGAACCTTTGGATGCGGTAGGGCCGGTCCCTACCTAACGGTAGTGGATTAATTATGCCTGAACACACGTTTCCCGGTCCCTTTGGACCTATAATATGACCACTTCCGGCCTATAAAAACCCGAGGTACCTCAATCCATAATCCACATAAGTTAAATGTCGGGCCGTGTTAAAGCCCAAACACCACTCCTAGCTAGAAAGAAACGTGTGCACTCCCTACGGTCCATATCCCGTTTTTGATTCATACCGGGGTGTGAGGCTCGCGAAGTCACGATATACACAAAGCTATGCCTAAGGAGACTGTACTTTGATCATCAACCACAAGGCCTGCTTTTCAACAAAGCCTTGATCATTTGCATCTTAGCATGTCACATTGTTAGACCCTACCATATTATTGATCATCTACCAATGTACATATTACCTCTAAGCTCATACGTCTTAGAGAAGGGTGATAAGTAAAGAATAAATTCTTCACCACCAAACAGAAATATATAATCAGTAGCGTTCCACAAATACAGCAGGAAGGAATACAATGTCAGACACGCAATCCATTTACAAGTCCGCTCTGGGTCTGAGCGAAACAACATGTCCGTCGATCTCCAAATGCGTTTGGACGACCATCACCAAATACCTTGCCTTGGAAGGCCAATCCCAATTCAAGATACCAGTCATCATCATCCCAATGATGTGAAAACCTTCGGTCTTCAATCACCGTCTTCATCTTCGACTCTTGATCGTCGTGATGATTATTCAGAATGGGTTAAACCCGGTCTTTCTGAATAACTCGCGTATTTTGGGATTAAAAAGCAAATATTGGAAAATCACACATTACGCCACATTCCAACTCCGAGTATTCTTTTAATAAGGTATTCAATTTAAAAGATTCTCATTAATTTTATCCAAGATAAACACTAAAAATAAAATCTGTTAATCAATTTCCGAAATATGGAATTTCACAGAAATCAAATCAATACATAATCGATATAAATTTCTGTATCGGACTAATAATATAAATGGAATAACGGCAAAGCCTCTTAAATTCCATATATAATATCGGTCTTCTTTTATAGAAGTCCATTTCGATTATTACCAATCGAATTTCCATAATTCCTATTTAATATATTAAATTGGAAAAACTTGATTTTTAGAAAATGCCTTTTTAAATCTATAAAATAGATTCGTAAGTTCCAAATAATAATTTCAATGTAAATTGGATTAAAGGAAAATGTCATTTAAAACATCGTCCAGGATAAATCCACTTCACATCTCAATTTATTTAAAATTACGAATTCTAGAAATCTAAATAAAAGATCTCCCTTTAAATATCAATTAAAAACATTGAAAATATTATTTATATAAAAGACTCTAAATGGGAGTATTATTTATATTACAGATTTTTATCTTTTACAAATATTCTTTGTTTTAATATATACTTGATTAACAATATATATTTTGAAAATATATATACTTTATATAAAAAGGATTTCTAAATGTAAAAATATTCTCATTTAAAAGAATACCTGAATCGAGATGCGACTCAAACATGTACCATATAATTTGGATTACATGGATTTCACACACATGTGATAATAACAGTATAATCATCAAATCATCCATCTACATCCAAAGTGTAATTTCCACTGTGTAAGCGTTAAAATTAAATAATAATGCTCATTGCAGCCTGTCGATCTAACGATCAACATACAACTAAATATTGGGATTAGTGTATATAAATTTTCATCCCAACACCCGTGTGGGGTTTCAACCAACAAACAAATAATAAACTAATTTGTGCACTTGGGCGATGTGTGAAAAATTATCGTCCCAATCACACACACAAGTCGGGTAACTTGTGAATGGAAGTGTAATACACAATACATATAATGATGACAAGAAAATATCTCTATTGCAATGAATGAATAAGCATAATAACTTTGTCTCTATTGACAAATTCTATTTTGCTAATTTAAACTCTAAACAAAAATGGTTATTTTGTTTTGGCAATTCTAATGAGACAAAATGATAAATATGTTGATTTAACTAACCTATCTTGACAAGTATATATCTTGCCAAACATATATATATATATATATATATATATATAAATTGCTTCAACTAATTCATTTTGACAATAATGAATATTTCTGACAAAATGTATAATTTGGTTTAACTAGTATAAATTGACTAAAATGAATAATTATTTTTAACTAATGTAAATTTACTGAAATGAATAATTTGTGTTTCAATTCTAATAAAATATGCCAATACTATATTTTGTTTCATTCTTTTAATTTAGACAAAATGAGTGTTTTTGTCTATTTTACTTTAATGATAAAAATGTGAATGTTTAGTTATTAAAATGTAACTTTTAAATTCTATCCTTTATTTCAAACATTCTTTATTCATTTCAAAATTATAAATCAAAAATAATTTTTTTAATCTGATGGTTTGTTTGCATTAATGAATTGCAAACAAAGATGAACTTTATTTTAAGGTTTTATTTGCAACAAGGAATGCAAATAACAAATGTGACTTTTATTTTTATTTAAAAGTATATTTGAGTGAATGTAAAAAGAACCTCATTTCCAAACTGTATTTACATTATTAAATGTAAATAAAAGAAACAAATTTTATTTAAATGAGTATTTGCATTTATGAATGCAAACAAAGAATAGTTTGGTTTTTAAATTATATGTACATTAGTGAATGTAAATAAAGAACAAAATTTATTTTCAAAGTATATTTTAAACAAATTCTTTTAAATGTATAAAAGTGTGTACATTTGTATTGGTAAATGTAGATAAAGAAAATAGACTATAGTTTCATTGAATATTTGTATTGATAAATGCAAATAAAAGAATAAACCTTAATTTCAATGCATATATATTGATAAATGCAAACAAAGAAATAAACTTTATTTTCAATATATTTGTATGTATTCGCATTGGTGAGTGCAAATGAATAATTTGTTTCAATATACATTTGCATTAGTAAATGCAAATAAAAGAACAATTTCTATTTACTATATATATATTTGCATGGCTGAATGTAAATAGAAGTACAAATTTTATTTTCAAAACATGTTTACATTTTTGAACACAAAATAAAGAACAAAACTTTATTTTCAATATATGTTTTATTTTCCAGTTTTATTGGTGTTGTCGAACACAAATAAAAGTGTACTTTTTATTTTCAAGTTATGTTTGCATTGTGAGATGCAAATGAGAAAAATGAATTTTATTTCATGCTATTTTTGCATTGAATAGTGCAAATGAAAAGCAACCTTTTAATTTCTATGTTTATTTGCGTTGAAAAATATGAATAAAATATCTACCCAATTTCTATGTAACTTCTGAAAATAATTTCTTATTTACATATAAAATGTAAATAAAATTGTTACTTTCATTTCAGTAATCAAGTTTTAACAAACAATGATATTTTCAATTCAATAATCAGATTTTGAAAAAAATGAAAATTTCATTTCACTAATAAAGTTTTGGCCAAAAATGTTCACTAATAAAGTTTGGCCAAAAATATGATCTCTTATTTCAATACTTATGCTTTAACAAAAATGTTATTTTTATTTAAATATTAATTATATTGAAAATATAATCATTCTACTTCAATTTTAATTACATTGAAAAATGTAATCATTTTATTTCAATTTTAATTACATTGAAAAATGTATTCTTTTAATTTATTTCTAATTACATTAAAAATGTAATCTTTTTGATTAATTTCTAACATTTCAACAAAAAAACAAATAAAAAGGATAACTTTGTTTTTTTTCTTTCGACAATTCTAACATAAACAATTTTCATATGAATCATTCTTTACATTAAAAATGTGATTTTTTTTTATGTTTTCAACACTTTTATTTTAACATGAACACTTTTCATATTAATAATTCTTTTCATTATAAATACGATTTTTAATGTTTCATGTTTCCATTTCAAATAGATGAACATTTTTAATCTATCCTATATATACGGTAAAAATGTAAATTTTATCGTTAACATGGTTTCAATTCAAACAAATGAACGTTTTATGTTTTTATTGTAATTCATAAACCGTGTTCTAAATGTAAACAAACAAAAATAGGATTTTTATTAGTTAGCCAAATTCTGTCGTAATAAAAATATATTCTATTTGTTGTTCATATTCTATTGTAAAGTAAACAGATAAACAAAAATAAAGTTTTTGTTTGTCGATCAAATTCTATTGTTCATCTCAGAATAATAAAAATAATATTATTTTTTTAAATAAATTAGAATAATTAGACCTGAATAAAATATGATTTAAATCTAAATTTAGATTTATTTTCTAATCGCAAATAAAATTCAACAATATATTAAATTCAACGCGGATCTAGCATATCATGAACAACAAAACAAACCACCAACAACAATCAACCATTAATCAATCATAGAACATTTCAAATCTGAATTTCATCATAATACAATTATTGAGACGACCCCAAATCCCGTTCAGACAGAGACAAGGGTTATCTTTGGAATATAACACAGAAACAGATAATAGCAGAACATAATTAAATAAATACACTAGAATGAACAATAGAATATACTGGATAAACGTAATCATCAGAGTTACACAGTTTACAGGATCATACTTAGTACAAATACAGTTCAACTATACATACATGTCCTTAGCGGAAAATAAACATAATGTACAATAGGAGTTGAACAGCATAAAAAGAGATAAATGAGAGAATCCATCTTCAGCTCCAGCTATCCAGAAAGAACCAACTAAACCTGAATACAAGGCTACCCGTATAGAAAAAGGGGCACCCGAGTTTGAAAATGAAACAAACTACGAGTCAGTCATGGGACTGGTATGAGAAATCTACTCAACACATTTAAAATATGGCTAATCACAGGACCACGCCACTTTTGTGGAACGGGTTTACTCCATCGGATTGCCAGGGCTTTAAAACCAATCTTTCTTTTAAACAACGCAATGCTTTCTATAAAAATGAAGCCATTATAAGACTCAGTTCCCATCACACAATGCAACGCAAACCGGAGGATAGAGTTTTTATCTTATAATGGCCAAGATATGCTTGATATGAATAAAACAAAAGCATTTGATATTATTACTAGTGTTTATATGATTCAAAAACAATTTCAAATCATAACTATCAATCATAGACGGCATGGGTACCATATATCATATCGCCATATATATATATACAATCAAAACCACACAGTCACGTATTTGGAAATTGGATTTCCGTCATGAACCAAAGGCAAAAGATAGTCCATACCGAATTCGAGACGCTCTAGCCCGTGTCTCAGGATCAGAACGCATCGACCCTTGGAGCGACAGGGCCGGTCCACCGATGTGGATTAAAATGCCTGAACACTACGTTTCCCCGCCCTATGGGGCGTAAGTGAGCAAACGAATGACTCCATCGGACCCGGATCGTCCGATCAAACCGGAGGCACTAAATACCTCGCAAACCCATCGATCACCACGTACGTCTGGACGATCACCACTCATTATCCATATTTCGGGATGCCTCCCAATCAGGACCTCGGTTACCACCCAAACGAGGTGAAGATCTCCGGTCTTCGACCACCGTCTTCATCTTCGACTTTCAATCGTCGGTCAATTATTTAGAATGAGAATTAACTCGGCCTTTTCAAATAATTCACGGATATTTAGAATTTCAAATCAATTTATTTCAATGGTTAAATCATTCGACAACACCAATTTTGTTCTTTATGTAATTTTCACACCAAACACATTCAACCATCAAATACCACACAAATCGAGCAAATTCAGTTTATTTCCATTCCATATCGTTTATGATATTTTATAACGATTTATAGCTATTTTTATTTATTTTAAATAGCCAATTTATTCAAAACGACGCTTCGGGCCATAACGCGGTCTTGGCGCTGTTTTTCTTTAGATTTGATTTACACATATCTGAAAATCTAGCCGTTGGATCTTCACAAAATTTACATCATTATAAAGATATTTTCAAAACGAATCCAACGGTTCCAGTTTCGGGAAAATCCGACGGTCGGATCTCCCGGTATCGTCATTTGAAGTTTTGGATTTCAAAATACGAACTGCAGCGTCGTTATTCGATTAAATATAATTATATATATATATATATACACATATAAATATAATCGTTTCTGGCGCTGTTTTTCTTCAGAATTGAATTAAACATCCCAGACAACCCAACCGTTGGATTTTTACAAAGTTGGTGCCGTTGGAAAGATATTTCCAAGGCGAACCCAACGGTTGTGGTTTCGGGAAAATCCAATGGTCGGATTTCCCGCACTAGTTATTTGAAATCACGGTTTCAAAACACGAACTGCACGGCCACGTTTCGTTTTAATTTTATTTGTATTTATATATTTATATATTTATATAAATATAGTTCATTCAACAATTTAAATATCGTTTTCACTTCAAATATTTCACTAACGCCTTCAAATTTTGGAAAATTTCGCCATAACCTCCTTTGTACGGGAGGGGCTGGGAAAATTCCCAAATAGCCACACGGGCATCTCATGTCAAAAAGAAAAAGAAAAAGCCAAGCGGCTAGCCAACAGGCTCATAAAATCATCACCCAAACAAAACAGTAAATGTGTACCTATTTGTCGGGCACAAAATTTTATTCCTCTTCTCTAGCCCCTTTGCTATAACCTGTTCAATAAATATGCACGTACATATATACAATTTTTATCACTTATCATTTTCCATTCAACTTCATATTTGATTTACTTTGGTTTAAAAACACCATTCATTCTAATGTTGCATGCATAGGCTAAAATCATATCATTAGCTAATTAATGTATATTTCAACTCATGCATATTTTATTTGAACAAGTGGCTATTTTTAACACTTCACATTTCAAAGATGATAATTTTGGCGAACTAAAACACATTTCAACACATGACTATTTTCTTTAGTTCCTATGCATGTTGAAAATAATATTTCTTCACAAATATTTATTTCAACGTCCGCATATCTTTAGCATATCACATAGATGATAAAAATGATATTTTTATCATTTAAAATATTTATTCGACAAATAGATGTTTTCAACACTTCATAGTTTCAATAAAAATGTAATTTTTATTGTTCGATCTTTTTATTCAACACATGAACTTTTCCACTACGCACACTTCTCAACACATGAGCATTTCCATAAATGGATATTTTATTTATGTTGTTCATATAAGAAAGATAGAATTTTTTTGTTGTTGTTGAAACTATTTATATATAAGGCGAATATTTTACTTACTTCATATATATTATAAAAATGTGGTTTTTATTGTTTAGACACTTCATTCATTCACAAATGAATTTAATTTTCACATATCACTTTTCAACACATGAACATTTCCACACATGGATATAGTTTCAACATATGACTTTAATTTCAACGCATGAAAATAATTTCAACATATGAAAACTATTCTAGCACATAAAGATTATTCAAAATTTCGGCAGCATAACGGCAGGGTAGTTAAAACCGGTACCGTCCCTAGTACGGCTCCTCGCTCTACCTTAAAACCTCACGGTTTTTGATAATGGAGATCATGCATCTAGTTCGCACGCAGGCGACATGTATATATTTATTTCATTTCCACAAACTAATCCTATGTGGTTTCAACCAAATATTTCTCAATCACAAACGGGTATTTTTCAACCACAATCAATCAATATCAACCACAAACAGTCCCAAACAACCATTCGCTATCAATCAATTTTCACACCAATCACAACCAATAAATATCGTCCATGGTTTGTGGACGAGGGGCGTATATATATATATATATATATATATATATATATATATATATATATATATATATATATATATATATATAGCAATTCACTTCTATTTCAACACATATATAATTTTTACAACGCATATATAACTTATACATCGAACGTACAACTTATACAACGCTTATACATGGGGTGTACAACGCTTATATAACTCATACATCGACTATATAATTTATACATCGTCGTTTTCCATATCATTTATAATTTAGAAATCTCACATTGGGTTCCACTCCACCAAAAATAGAAGAAGGGTCAGAAAAATATGCGGTCTATTCTAGAATGTAGAAGACGTCCACACGGTCACGATGTTTCCTGTTTTATCGAATTTCGTCTTGAAACGAAAAAGATATGATTTTTCAAAGTTTGCAACGGTTTAAAAATGTTAAAACGGTTGAAAATAAAACAAGCCGTACCTCAGCTGAAAGGTTCAAAACTAGGTTTTCGATTTTCTTCAAATCCATTGATTGTCGCTTCGATCGGCCAGTGCCACCTCATCAGGCTAGGAGAGGCGCACGTGCGCCAGGGAGGGGGTCGAACTCGGTGGTCCCCAGGCGGCGGAATCCAGGCGCGAACGGCGAAATTTCCCGAGCGTGGTTCTCCTCCTATAGGCCACGAAAAAATCCAATGCTTATATGGATTTGAAGATCTCGAGAAGATCTTCAAAAAGTTCAACTGTGGCACGAGCTAATTCGGCGTGGATTGATCGGAAAATGAGGTGGAAGGTCTGAACGTATTTCCGCCTTCGACGTCGGGGAGAGAGAAAAGGAATTTTTTTTTTCTAAATATGTTTGGCCGGGTGAGTTTTAAAGAGGTTTTCTGACACGACCACCAATCTAAACCCAACGACTGTCGTCACTAGCGTTTTACCCACATTCCGAACACAATGGGATATGTTTCGTAGGCCCATTCGACTGTTTCAGTCAGTTTTCCTTCAAATTAAAATATATAACATTCAATATTTGATTTGAACGTACATTCCAATTTGCCAGGGCCACAAACTGATTCGAAAAATTCCAGAAAAATAAATCTGGCTATGTTTTGACGATACGGTCCCAACAAAACTAGTTTTGTCGAATTCTGAGACCGTTTGCAAAAAGGCCCATTTTTGGTCGATCCAATTTAACTGTAATTGAACAAAACTAGTTTCTATGTTGCTTTATCCAATTTAACTGTAATCGATCCAATTTAACTGTATCTTTCTTTCTTCATTAAAACAAGGATCTTTCTTCATAGAGTCAAAGGAGCTTCTTGGAGCATGTATTCATTTGGGGTTTTTAGAGTTGCTAGTGGCTTCATCTCAATCTTATTTATATTTTATAAGTCTTCATAGCATTGTAAGCCCTATACTACTCTTAGATTCTAACTATGAAGTTAAATATGACATGTTGCAAGTTTGAGTTTGGGCCTAAGTATGATATGTGCTTTGATCCTATCATGTTATGCATAAATTTATTCTATGCATGTTTGTAAGGCTATCACCTTTGCCTTATGCATATAAAGCTATGAGCTTTGATTTGAAATATTGCATAAAGCAACATAGAAACTCTCATAAACCTTGTGTTATCTTGCATATGATGTTATATGTGAATCACTAGCCACCATCCTATGTCATTTATGATCATGTTTCACCTATTTGCTTAAGTTTGATATCATGCATATTTTGAGGCTTATGATGTAATATGCAAGTTGCTATCTTGCATATGGTGTTATATGCGAATCACTTGCTATCATCCTATGTCATTCGTGACCATGTTTCACCTATTTTGCTAAAGTTGGTATTATGCATGTTTTGAGGCCTATGAAGTAATATGCAAGTTTATGAACACCTTTGCCTCATATGCCACCAAGTTTAATTTGTGGCCCAAAACCTTATTGATTATGTCATGCTTCTAAGTTTCCCCCTTTGAGATCTATTTGCGTTTATGCGAACTTACATGCGATGGGGTTACGTTATGGGTAAACTAATATGACATAAAAACATGACTTGAAAAGATGACATGAAATATGACATGTGATTATGCTTGAAACATGAACATGGACTTGGACATGACTTCTAGAAAACATGAGAATGGCCAACTCGAGGTTGGGTTGAGTTTGTAGCATAAATCTACCCGGAACCGACCGGCTTAACTAGTGGCTACAAGTAATAGGACCCAATGTGAGTAGTTGGTCATGTTGCACTTGAAACCCGAGGTTAGACCAAGTTGTGGTGTAAAGCTACCCGGACCCGCCCGGCTTAACTAGTAACCACAACAAGGTCTAATGTGAGAGGTTGGGTGCATTAAATTAATTAATGCCACATGATAGGGTTAACTCATGGACCACTTGAATACTTAACCAATTAAACACGATGGGTTGATAGGGCTAAGTCATGAACTTTGGGTACACTTAACCAACTTGACTGGGTAGGGTTAACCACATTTAACCCGTTTGAAACCCTAGTTACGTGGTCCTTTTCACCAGTAACCCTCTTGATTGTATCATGACACCCTAGGGACTAGGCTAGGGTGGGGCACGATTACTGGGCTGACATGTAAGCGACCAAAACGACGGCTGAGTAGGTGCGCCGGTGTAGGTTCAGGCGGGCTATGGTCGTGCACATGGTCCGGAGTTGAAAAAGCAGACACGGGCACCCGTAGGTTTAGACTGTGCGTGCTTGATTTGTGTCCGTGGTTGGCGCCCTAGGGTTTGTTACACCCTAGGGTGGACCTAGCACAGTTTGACTACACTTCGTGATTAGGCCGTATGACACCGATACTTCACGAGTTAGGCTTTTAGGGAGCCGATCGACTAGACCGTGTTGTTGGACCTTGATCTAGGTCATCTCGGAATGTTGGGCCAAGATTGGGCCAAGGGATCTTTTCTTGTTGATACTTGACATAGATTACTAGTACACACTTGGTGCAGCTTAACCTTGTACATGCGATGCCACACTTGATCCATCTTGTTAACTCTTCACCATGCCAGTTATCACCCCATGTTCCATCTCTGCTTTACATGTCCAGTTAACTTTATTAGTTTTTATACTAATAGTAGATAGGACTTACCAGTCTTTTTGACTGACCCGTTTTCTTTCGCCTCTTTTCTTCCGTTCCCCCCCCCCCCCAGGTTTGCAGGGTGGGAACACTGTTACCTAGCTGGATCTTTAGCTGCTTTTCTGGATAGCTCATGTATGGTTTGGACTTGAGCATGCTATGGCCTTATCCTACTTTGGGGATAGTTACTTTATGTTTTTTTTCAGTTTCCAGTTTATGTTCTAGACTTTGTTTTGTGGGAAAATAATGACCAAGTACTTTGATGTAACTTGACTATGGTTTTGAAATGTTAGTTTTATCCGCTGCTTTACTACTCTGTTTTACTTATATGTTCTGTCTTGTGATATTTGCATGCATGTTTACCTTGTTTAACACCCCTCCAAAGCTAGTGTGCTTGCAAGAGTGGCACTGGCGGAGGTGGGGTGTTACATTTGGTATCAGAGCGAGGTTTACAAGTTTGAGCAAAAGTGTTTTTAAACTTACCTTTTTGGAAAACTATTTTTAAAACCAATTAATTATTTTCCAAGAAAAGTCTAGTTATTTTAAAAGGCTATTCCCCAAAAGCCATTAGCACTATCCTTCGTTTCCTTGTTCTAAATCTATCTTTTCCTTTTTCAGCATGGCCGATTTTAACCTTCCCGAGGGAGTGACCATTCCCGGATGGTTCCGGAGGTACTTGGAAGCTAGGGCCAACAATGCGGGCCCAGCAAATACCCCCACCGTAACTGAGGTTCCTCCTCCTCCTCCTCCTCAGCATCCACAAGCAGATTTCGCAAAGGTTTGCAAGGACTTTAAGGCGATGGGTGGCAAGAATTTCATTGGGACAGAGACTTTTGTGGAGGCACGAAATTGGTTGAAAGAAACTGAAGATCTTTTCGCTATCTTTGATGTGGAAGACCATAGAAAGGTTTTGTTGGCAGCATGGTTATTAAAAGAAGAAGCTGCTTATTGGTGGGAGGTCACCAGTGCCACTAGGCCTATAGAGACTTGGGCCGACTTTAGGACAAGATTTGGGCTTAAGTTTCTATCATCTGCTGCGGCGAATCTGCAATTGGAGAAGTTTATATCTTTGAAGCAAGGGGACATGACCGTGAGGGAGTATGTGAATAAGTTTAACCAGCTCGCTCGATTCGGTTTGGACATGGTTAATACTCCCCAGAAGAAGCCTTTACGCTTTGCACGAGGGTTGAATGAGCCATTACAAGGCTTAGCCCTATCTCATATACCCATGGGGTCAACTTTTGAAGGCCTAGTAGACATGGCATTGCTTCAAGGAGACGATAAGAATGGCAAGAAGGAAGTCAAGGCTAATGAGACTCAAACCAAGAAGATGGACTCCAAGTGGGGAGGAAGTCAGGGCAATCGGAACAACAAGAACAACAAGAACAACAAGGGCAACAAGGCCAAGGCAAAGGACCCAAGAAAATGCAACTTCTGTGGGATTGTTGGGCACATAGCCAAAGATTGCAGAAAGAAGAAGAGGAAGTTGGGCGAATGCTTTCACTGTGGGGAGCCTGGACACCTTAGCAAGGATTGCCCCAAGAAGCAAGGACAAGGGCAAGGTCAGAATCAGCGTGCAGGACCTTCTGGAGGGCAAGTGCATGCTCTCAACACTGCTCCAGTTCAGGACCGAGGTAGTATTTCTGTAGAAAGTCTTGTTTATATTTCTGACTTTCATGTTCGCACTTTATTTGATTCTGGCGCATCGCATACCTTTATTTCTTCTGACATTGTTGAAAGTTTGCACCTAAGTACTAGCCTAGTTGAGGATCCCGTCAGTGTTTCAAATCCAATTGGGGGTTCCGGCCATTTATCTATGATTTGTGTGGATTTGAAGATTTCTATCTTGACCGTAGAATTCACGTGTAATGCTTATGTTCTCGGGATCACGGGATACGGGTTGATCTTGGGCATGGATTGGTTGTCCAATTATGGAACCATTCTCGATTGTGAGCATATGGTGGTGAGGCTTATGACTCGCCTCGGTAATACCCCAGAGATTTCTTGCAACCCACTGGATCCCGTCATGTTATGTTATCTTGAATCTCTTGACTCGTCCATCAATGATCTACAATCTGTAAGGGTGGTCCGAGAATATCCTGATGTCTTTGAAGAGGTTAAGGGGTTACCCCCTAAACGAGAGATAGATTTTCGCATTTATCTTGTCGATAATGCCAAGCCAGTATCATTGCCCGTTAGGCACATGGCCCCACGAGAAAGAAGAGAGCTCAGTAAGCAAATCAAGGAGCTGCTTGAGAAGAATTTTATTAGGCAAAGCATTTCGGAATGGGGTGCTCCGGTGGTATTCGCTACTAAGGCGGATGGTTCGCTTCGTCTATGTGTTGATTATCGAGAGTTGAACAAGCTGACAAAGAAGAATAGGCACCCGTTACCGAGGATTGATGACCTCTTTGACCAACTTTTTGGTGCTTCTGTTTTCTCTCAGCTCGATATAGCCACCGGATTCCATCAGCTTAGAGTGGCTGAGGATAGTATTGATAAGACTGCGTTTAGGACTCCAGATGGATTCTTTGAATGGCTTGTCATGCCATTCGGTTTGACTAATGCACCCGCCTACTTCGTAGATTTGATGAGTAGGGTGTTCAGGGAGTTCCTTAATAAGTTCGTGGTTGTCTTCGTGGATGATATTCTGATCTTCTCAAAGGATGAGGAAGAACATGCCAGACATCTCAAGGAAGTGATGGATACGCTTAGAACTCATCAGTTGAAAGCCAAGTTCTCCAAATGCCATTTCTGGAGAAGGGAAGTTCGGTTTCTTGGACATAAAGTCTCTAAGCAAGGCATAGCGGTGGATCCCGCGAAAGTGGTTGCAGTTCAAGACTGGAAGACTCCTAGGAATGCAACCGAAGTAAGAAGCTTTCTCGGTCTGGCGGGCTACTATAGGAAGTTCATCAGGGACTTCGCTAAGATTTCAGCCCCTCTTACTAAGTTGACGAAGAAGTACTTAGTTTTTGCATGGGACTTAGAGTGTGAGCTTGCTTTTCAAAGGCTCAAGAGGGCCCTTACTATCGCTCCAGTTTTGGCATTACCCGATGGCGGTAAGATGTTTACCGTGTACACCGATGCATGTGGTACGGGGTTAGGTGCTGTCCTGATGCAAGAAGGAAGAGTGATATATTATGGGGGTAGGCAACTTAAAGTTCATGAGAAGAACTACCCCACTCATGATTTGGAGTTGGCGGCGATCGTCTTTGCACTCAAGTCCTGGCGCCACTATCTTCTAGGCGAAAGGTTTGAGTTATATACTGATCATAAGTCGCTCAAGTACCTCTTCTCACAGAAAGATCTGAATCTAAGGCAGCAAAGGTGGATGGAATTCTTGGCATCTTATGACTTCGAGATAGCTTATACCCCTGGCAAGGGTAATGTTGTGGCTGATGCATTAAGCAGAAGTAGGTTGACTTTGAGTCCCTTGTTTGTTGAGATGAGGAGTCTAGAGTTCTTGGCAACCTTTGATTTCACATCGGCTGTTGAGTCGATGACGGGTTCTTTAGCATCACTTGAGCTTAGACCTATGCTTCTTGATCAAGTTGGGGCTTCGCAGAAGGAAGATCCACAGATAGTCGAAGTCATGGACAAGTTGATTCATGGTGAGACGTCTAGTCACCTTGCTAGATATACTATTGATGATAAGGGTTGGCTAAGGCGTGATGGAAGGCTATGCGTTCCACAAGTAGGAGACTTGGTGCATAAAGTTCTCGAAGAAGCATATCATTCAAAGATGACTATACATCCTGGAGGAGATAAGATGTATAGAGATATGAAGCGCAATTTCTTTTGGGCTGGAATGAAGAAAGATGTGGCAGAGTATGTTTCAAAGTGCATGGTGTGCCAACAAGTGAAAGCCGAGTCGAAGAAACCCGGAGGGCTATTACATCCATTGGAGGTCCCTCAATGGAAGTGGGAGAGTATTTCTATGGATTTTGTGGATGGATTGCCTATGTCAAGGAAAGGGAACACGAGCATATGGGTCATAGTTGAAAGACTTACGAAGAGTGCTCACTTCATTCCAGTAAAGAGCAAGAGGCATCATGGCTAGCATCTATTTATCTCCGAGAGATAGTGCGGTTGCATGGAGTTCCTTCTAGCATAGTCAGCGATCGTGACCCAATCTTCACTAGCCAGTTCTGGAATAGTTTGCAAGAAGCGATGGGTACGCAATTGAATCTGAGTACAGCCTATCACCCACAGACGGATGGCCAAACCGAAAGGGTGAATAGAGTGCTAGAAGATCTTTTGAGGCTTTGTGTTCTTGACTTTGGTGGTACTTGGGAAGACCACCTTCCTCTTGTAGAGTTTGCTTATAATAATAGCTATCAAGCTAGCATAGGGATGGCACCATTTGAAGCTTTGTATGGGAGGCCATGCAGGTCACCATCTTGTTGGTGGGAGACTACGGATAGGCCCGATATGATACGGGACACATCCGAGAAAGTTGAATTGGTGAGAAGACGGATGAAAGCGGCCCAAGACAGACAGAAATCCTATGCTGACAAGCGAAGGACAGATTTGGAATTCGAAGTGGGAGACATGGTTTTCGTGAAGGTTTCTCCTTTGCATAATGTGGTACGTTTTGGAGCAATTGGGAAGTTGGCACCAAGGTTCGTATGACCCTTCCCTATCATAGAGAGAATTGGAAAGATAGCCTATAATGTGGAATTGCCCGAGAAGCTGGCCGGAGTGCATAATGTCTTTCATGTCTCGCATCTCCGAAAGTGCTTACATGAGTCCGCTGAGGTGGTTGAACCAAGCATTCTTGAAGACGTGGAGGTAGAGAAAGAGGCAACCCTGAGGAGAGCTCCGATTCGTATCTTGGGAACGGAGATCAAGAAGCTAAGAAATCGAGAAGTCAAATTGGTGAAAGTTCAGTGGAGTGAAGCCGAAGAGGATGCAACTTGGGAAACCAAGGAGAAGATGCGTGGGCTTTTTCCATTTCTTTTTGAGGGTACATTCTCAACCTCTTTTCCTCTTTAGCATATCTTCCTTTTTCCTATTCATATTTATCCTGTTTATCTTGTTATCTCGTTAACCTTGTCATGAGAGCCTTAGGTAGAAACCCTTTGGATGAAACATGTATTTGAAACATGTTATGCTTGATGTTTGCAAGTGGTTGCAAGTGTTTGCAAGTGGATACTCGTGGATGCATGATACACATTAGGCACTAAGATCGGCTCACGCACTTTCATATTGCATATGCATGAGTGCTTATACTTATTCATGAATGAAACTTGTTATGCTATCACGTGGATGTTGCATATGGATGAATGTTATGTGCACTCATGTAGAGGTTATAAATTATGTTAGGATTTTGCATACATATGGATTCATTTCACTAACATACTTTGCATTAAGGAGGTTTACTGAATCAGTAACCGCCTGATTTTCGCATTAGATAAGTACATATACACACACCTTTGCATATAATCATATAGCATTTAGAAGTTGTTAAGGACATCGACTACACGTGGATGATGTTTTGAGTAGATGGATGATGGATGGTAAGATACGTTCTTCCTAACTTAGAGATTTCGGGGACGAAATCCTTTAAGGTGGGGAGGATGTAACAACCCGTATTTTAAATAACATGTTATAACATAAAATCAAGGCAGAATTAAATGATAAATTCTGAATCAAGGGAAACGGGCTGTGCCATTGCGTTCATCTCGGAAAAATACGCGAAATAGAGTCCGAGTTTTCAAAAATCGGAGTCCGTATGACCCAGTTATGGCCCATAGAAATTTTCAGAAAATTTAAATTTAAAAACAGATTTCAAATTCAGCTGGGCAGGGCAGGCGGGAAAAATTCCCGCCACCCCAAGTCGACACCCCTGTCGACTTGGGTGGTCGGCCAGTCTGGCCTGGGTGCACCTGACTTGTTTCTCAAGACATGTTTGGAGGCTAGTGACGTGAATTGATGGCCCAGATCTGAATTAGGGTTAATACTATGGTCTAAACTAACCTAATCATCTATAAAAAGACCCTAATACCTAGCCTAAGTCATCATAAATCAATCCTACAACTAAACTATGCCAAAATGTTTAATCATGGCCTCCACCCTCTTGTCATAGCCTCAATCTTCATTCATATGAGAGTTCCTAAGCTTGTTTGAGAGTTGCAAAGCTTGATTCAAGGCCAAAGTTCAATCTTTCTTCATTAAAACAAGGATCTTTCTTCATAGAATCAAAGGAGCTTCTTGGAGCTTGTATTCATTTGGGGTTTTTAGAGTTGCTAGTGGCTTCGTCTCAATCTTATTTATATTTTATAAGTCTTCATAGCATTGTAAGCCCTATACTACTCTTAGATTCTAACTATGAAGTTAAATATGACATGTTGCAAGTTTGAGTTTGGGCCTAAGTATGATATGTGCTTTGATCCTATCATGTTATGCATAAATTTATTCTATGCATGTTTGTAAGGCTATCACCTTTGCCTTATGCATAGAAAGCTATGAGCTTTGATTTGAAATATTGCATAAAGCAACATAGAAACTCTCATAAACCTTGTGTTATCTTGCATATGATGTTATATGCGAATCACTAGCCACCATCCTATGTCATTTATGATCATGTTTCACCTATTTGCTTAAGTTTGATATCATACATATTTTGAGGCTTATGATGTAATATGCAAGTTGCTATCTTGCATATGGTGTTATATGCGAATCACTTGCTATCACTCTATGTCATTCATGACCATGTTTCACCTATTTTGCTAAAGTTGATATTATGCATGTTTTGAGGCCTATGAAGTAATATGCAAGTTTATGAACACCTTTGCCTCATACGTCACCATGTTTAATTTGTGGCCCAAAACCTTATTGATTATGTCATGCTTCTAATTTTTCCCCTTTGAGATCTATTTGCGTTTATGCGAACTTACATGCGATGGGGTTACGTTATGGGTAAACTAAAATGACATAAAAACATGACTTGAAAAGATGACATGAAATATGACATGTGATTATGCTTGAAACATGAACATGGACTTGGACATGACTTCTAGAAAACATGAGAATGGCCAACTCGAGGTTGGGTTGAGTTTGTAGCATAAATCTACCCGGAACCGACCGGCTTAACTAGTGGCTACAAGCAATAGGACCCAATGTGAGTAGTTGGTCATGTTGCACTTGAAACCCAAGGTTAGACCAAGTTGTGGTGTAAAGCTACCCGGACCCGCCGGGCTTAACTAGTAACCACAACAAGGTCTAATGTGAGAGGTTGGGTGCCTTAAATTAATTAATGCCACAACCAATTAAACACGATGGGTTGATAGGGTTAAGTCATGAACTTTGGGTACACTTAACCAACTTGACTGGGTAGGGTTAACCACATTTAACCCGTTAGAAACCCTAGTTACGTGGTCCTTTTCACCAGTAACCCTCTTGATTGTATCATGATACCCTAGGGACTAGGCTAGGGTGGGGCACGATTACTGGGCTGACATGTAAGCGACCAAAACGACGGCTGAGTAGGTGCGCCGGTGTAGGTTCAGGCGGGCTATGGTCGTGCACATGGTCCGGAGTTGAAAAAGCAGACACGGGCACCCGTAGGTTTAGACTGTGCGTGCTTGATTTGTGTCCGTGGTTGGCACCCTAGGGTGGACCTAGCACAGTTTGACTACACTTCGTGATTGGGCCGTATGACACCGATACTTCACGAGTTAGGCTTTTAGGGAGCCGATCGACTAGACCGTGTTGTTGGACCTTGATCTAGATCATCTCGGAATGTTGGGCCAAGATTGGGCCAAGGGATCTTTTCTTGTTGATACTTGACATAGATTACAAGTACACACTTGGTGCAACTTAACCTTGTACATGCGATGCCACACTTGATCCATCTTTTTAACTCTTCACCATGCCAGTTATCACCCCATGTTCCATCTTTGCTTTACATGTCCAGTTAACTTTATTAGTTTTTATACTAATAGTAGATAGGACTTACCAGTCTTTTTGACTGACCCGTTTTCTTTCGCCTCTTTTCTTCCGTTCCCCCCCCCCCCCCCCCCCAAGGTTTGCAGGGTGGGAACACTGTTACCTAGCTGGATCTTTAGCTGCTTTTCTGGATAGCTCATGTATGGTTTGGACTTGAGCATGCTATGGCCTTATCCTACTTTGGGGATAGTTACTTTATGTTTTTTTTCAGTTTCCAGTTTATGTTCTAGACTTTGTTTTGTGGGAAAATAATGACCAAGTACTTTGATGTAACTTGACTATGGTTTTGAAATGTTAGTTTTATCCGCTGCTTTACTACTCTGTTTTACTTATATGTTTTGTCTTATGATATCTGCATGCATGTTTACCTTGTTTAACGCCCCTCCAAAGCTAGTGTGCTTGCAAGAGTGGCACTGGCGGAGGTGGGGTGTTACATACGATGTTTTATGTTTCATCGAATTTCGTCAAGAAACGAAAAAGATGATTTTTCAAAGTTTGCAACGGTTTAAAAATGTTAAAACAGTTGAAAATAAAACAAGCCGTACCTCAGTTGAAAGGTTCAAAACTAGGTTTTCGATTTTCTTCAAATCCGTTGATTGTCGCTTCGATCGGCCAGCGCCACCTCGTCAGGCTAGGAGAGGCGCACGTGCGCCAGGGAGGGGGTCGAACTCGGTGGTCCCCAGGCGGCGGAATCCAGGCGCGAACGGCGAAACTTCCCGAGCGTGGTTCTCCTCCTACAGGCCACGAAAAAATCCAATGCTTATATGGATTTGAAGATCTCGAGAAGATCTTCAAAAAGTTCAACTGTGGCACGAGCTAATTCGGCGTGGATTAATCGAAAAATGAGGGGGAAGGTCTGAACGTATTTCCGCCTTCGACGCCAGGGAGAGAGAAAAGGAAATTTTTTTTTTTTTTTTAAAAAAATATGATTGGCCGGGGGAGTTTTAAAGGGGTTTTCTAACACGACCACCAATCTAAACCCAACGACTATCATCCCTAGCGTTTTACCCTCATTCCGAACACAATGGGATATGTTTCGTAGGCCCATTCGACTATTTCAGTCAGTTTTCCTTCAAATTAAAATATATAACATTCAATATTTGATTTGAACGTACATTTCAATTTACCAGGGCCACAAACTGATTCGAAAAATTCCAGAAAAATAAATCTGGCTATGTTTTGACGATATGGTCCCAACAAAACTAGTTTCGTCGAATTCTGAGACCGTTTGCAAAAAGGCCCATTTTTGGTCGATCCAATTTAACTGTAATTGACCAAAACACGTTTTCCTTTGCCACGCCCACATACTAGCTTCAAAAATTATGAAATTTGAAACCTAGCAATAACTTCACATCCCGGATCCAACAAAAGTGGTTTCGTCGAATTCCGAGGTCGTATGCAAAATGGCCAATTTCACGGGCTATATAAATTCCATAGCGACCTTTCTGAAAATTCATTTGGTCATAACTTTTGCTTTCCGCTATGAAAATTCGATTTTTCAGATTCTTAGAAAGGTATTCACTAACAGATTTAAATATTTTTGGTTTCACTCAAATCCGTTTTGTTTTGCTCCCGGTACAGTCCGACAAAGTTTGGATTCAATTTTTGAAACTTCAGCGCCTTTTCAGGCCTTGTTTATAATTATAATTAATTATATTCGTTTTCAAACATCGATTCAACTCACTTTTCATTGCCATTATTTAAAATATTTACTTTATATATTACAACCCCATTATTTTAGCCAATTAAAATTTTTTAAATTGGTTCAGATTTTCAAGGTTGTTACAATCTCCCCCACTTAAAACTTTTCGTCCCTGAAAAGGAACAAAGTCGAAAGTGGTTTGATTAATCAACCATACGTTCGATCTGGCTACCATTCTCCAACTTTTCAGTTTCTGAGAATTTTCTAATTCTTCAAAAATTTGGCTAACACCCGGAATTTTCGAAAAATTTCGCCATAATTCTATCGTTGATTAAATTAACTATTGTTTCAATAATTCAATTAATCAAATCTACAGTTACCCAACACAACCAACAATCAAATTGTTTTTTTTCTTTTCAAAATCATACAAATTAATTCCTATTCTTTCTTTTCGTATTCTGAATTAGATGGGGAGCAAAGTGAGAAAGTTCGTTGAATTTCTTATGATATTCTGGGATGGTCATATCTCCTTGTATCAAATAAGAAAATTCATCACATAGGCGCTCAGTCGCTTCGGGAGGAGTAAATCTTTCCAGGAAAATCGCTTTGAATCTATCCCAGGTGATATCATATGACGGTCCGCCCCCGCACCAGCCTGCATTTCCTCTGAAAGTGCGCTGTACACATGCCCGACTAGCACAGAACGGTCGTCAGAAGAGAATGAACTAATCAAGGAACCTGTAGAATGTCTCACAGCGCATGGGATAAAATATAATAGTGACATACTTGACATAAAACAGGCGAACCACCCTTGCCTCCACCACTTGCTTGTGGTTTTGGCTCTTCTGCAGATGCAACCTCAGTCTTCGACTTAGGGTAGAGACTTTCTGATCTTGGCGCTTTCCCCACAATCGACTCAAACGTCTCATCGATGTGGTTAATAAGTTTTTCCCCCAAGTACTGATCCAAACCTGTTATGAATTTCTCGTTCTTTTTCTCGGCAGTATCAATAAGAGATAATCCATATTTTGACAAGGTGTCAAATTCAGCAATATACTCCGAGACAGCCCTGCCGTTCTGCTTGAGCTCTAAGAATTTCTTAAACAGCATTGACTTCTGAGCAGCTGGAATGAACTTCTCACTGAAGCGAGCCTTGAACTGCTCCCAAGTAATCTGATCTTCGGGAGTAGCTGCCTTTATAGCATTCCACCAATTCATTGCCCGCCCTTGCAGCTGACGGGACGCTAGCTTTCTTTTCATCGCATCCTCGATACCCAAATCCTCGAAGATACGTTCGCAACTATCCAACCAATCCTGAACATCTGTAGCCGACTCCGTTCCGTGGAACGACTTCCCACCAAGGCTAGTATAATCCTTATTCAGCTTGGCGAAGTCGACTCTTGGCGCCTGCACTATTGGACCACCACCATTTCCACCATTGGGAGCTGCCCTCTGCACATCTCTAAGCATCTCCCTCATGAGGTCAGTAAACATCGTCCTCATGTCAGCAGCATTCCCATTATTGGTTCCCCTACCAGCACCTCTAGTATCTCGGCTCATCGTCAATCTGAAAAAGGAAACGATTAACGACTCCATAGTGGTGCTAGTGCAGTACGACTTCATCCTTATACCACTAATAGTATATATATATAGCTTTTAAAAACCAAAGTAATCACAAATACGCTCTCTCGTATACGTATATTATCTCATCCTGATAACTTCCCTAGGTTAACTACGCAACCTAGAGCTCTGATACCAAGTATGACGGTCCGCCCCGCACCAGCCTGCATTTCCTCTGAAAGTGCGCTGTACACATGCCCGACTAGCACAGAACGGTCGTCAGAAGAGAATGAACTAATCAAGGAACCTGTAGAATGTCTCACAGCACATGGGATAAAATATAATAGTGACATACTTGACATAAAACAGGCGAGACAGTGCATAAGCTGATAACTAATAATCAATGTCAACATCAAAGCAGCGGAAATCCAAATACAGCTTACTACAACTTTTCAAAATCTACTGTCTCTGAACAACAGAAAGCCAAAATAGAAGATACACCACCAATGCCCAAGCAGTGATCTTCAACAACACAGGGAGAATACTATATATGTATATTACGTGGAAGCCTCCTGCTCGTCTCCGGATCATCTACCCGTGCATCACCAGCTAACCTGTCTCTAGTCTGCTCGTGTGAGCACCCAGAGTAATAAGAAGAGACATAAAACTCTGGGTCAGACATAAAGCCTGGTGTGAGCGATAAGCATCTAAACAGAGTAATAACAGGTATACTAAACCATACCTGAACCTGGACCTGCAACCAAAGAGTTAGTACCACATACCGTACAATACTCCAAGGTGCCATAATAAATAGTGTAAGAATACGGGGGTGGGGTGTGCATGTCACAATGGTAGCAAACAGATCATCCATAGCAACCATCCTCACATCTCTCACTCAATGCGTAAAGCATACGATATCCACCACTTTGGGACACTAGACAAACTGAGGTAACGACGAATCCCGACTTGTAGAAACCCTGGTGTGACCAAGCCAATCACTTGGAGTCATGACCAAACATTTCAATGACCCACTTCATTGGTCGTAGCCCTTGGTTCTACCGATGCCATAATGGCCCTGAATCCGCCTTCGTACCTCCTACCATAGTGGTCCAAAGCTATAGACATCGATAACCCCTTGGCACACGTCCCGCAGCAAAACCCAACCATGAAGCGGACTCGTTGATTCCCATCCGAATCTTGAGCTCTAACTTCTCATTCGGGCTTCCTTTGCATCTCGGGTTTCTGTCATCATCCTCCGGATCGGTCTTCATTCTGTTCGTAACTTTCTGGTTCGGTTCGCAGTCACCAGCTCGTAACCATCAACCTCGGATCGGTTCGGATCATCCTTCACGCTCGGGTCGGATCGTGGAAGCCTTCCTGGTTCGGTTCGCCAGCGTCGGATCGTGTCGCACCATATGGATCGCACCCCGTCAGCTCGTGGCGCCTTGTCGGGTCGGTTCGGGCTTATCAGTTCGTGGCAACCCACTGGTTCGGGTCGAGCTACCCATCTGGATCGTGGCGCCTCACCAGCTCGTGGCGCTTCCTCTCCAAGTTGGATCGTGGTTTTCCCTTCGTGGCTCCGAGCTCTGGCACGTGGCGCGGTTCGAGCAGGCGGGTCGGTTCGTGAGCATGGGGGCGATCCGATCCGGATAAACTCCTGCATTTCGTTCCAGCGACAGTTTCTCGCCATTCGACGGCGTTTTTGACCAAACTAACACTTCTAAGCAGTCACAAAACACACCATAGGGTCATAGCAACATGTAATAGCAACCACAACAGCAAACAATCACTCAAATGAATCAAAACGGATCAAAAGTGGCCAAAGCTCCTTATTTTTCCCTTAAGCATGTTTAAGTAAAACTGATCATAGGGTTAGCAAAACTTAATCAAATCGAGCCAAATTTCTAACAGAGGCATAAAATATTATTTTCGAATTTCTAAACATTTTTCCAGAATCTATTAGTGTATAAATTCGCTAATCTTCACTAATTACCCTTAATTACCGTAATTAGTGCAAAAACTATGCAAATTACTCACCTTTGCCACAATAAAACTTTCAGATCTGAAGTGAACCTCTGATTTGCACGAATTCCAATAGATAACAGCAGCTTTACCTCGGTCCTTGTGTTAATCCTCCTTGATTTGATGCCTCTAAGCCTTAATCCTTGATTAGGAAGTGATTTTGGGTGTTTTAGAGAGATTTAGAGAGTGGAGGCCATGGCTAGGTCAAGAGAAATGAAAGTGGCGGCTGGAAAATGTCTAAAGAAATGTTTTCTAACCCTAACCAGCCTCCATATACCCCTAAACCCGAAATTCCCCTTGGGCCTAGCTGCTAATCACCCGGTTAAGCCCAATTAAGCTGTTTTTCACCATCTGAAACTTGTTTCAGCCATATCTCCCAAACGGTAAGTCCGTTTGGCTAATGTGACCACTCTACGGAAAGAGAAACCATCATCCGAAGCCAATGGAAGTGGTTTCAGGTCAAAATTCATTTCCAGTCAAAAGTTATGGCCAAAACAGTGCCAACTAGGGGTAAAATGGTCATTTAAAAATCGAGAAAAATCATGAACATGAGAAATGACCCCAATAGTCGTCTCCCAAAGTTACATGACCATACGACTTCGTATGTGAAAGAAATAAATATCCTACGATCCTATGACGCGTAGAATACGGGTCGTTACACTCTCCCCCCCTTAAGAAATTTCGCCCCCGAAATTCCTTAACCCAAAACATACAAAGGATCCCGCATGCCTAACAACCATATACAACAATCAAATATGCAAAACAAGCAAACAAGCCTATCCTAGCATGCGGAAAAACTAAATCGAAGTCAAAATCTTACCAGGCAAAGAGTTCTGGATACTTCTTCCTTATGTCCTCCTCTGTTTCCCAAGTACAATCATTCTCGTCCTCGCTCCACTGTACCTTGACTAGCTTCACCGCCTTCCTTCGAAGTTGCTTCATGTCGTACTCGACAATACGGACCGGCTTGCGGTTCCCAACCGCCTCGGGTTCTACTTCGAAGTCCTCTAACTGATCAGGTGAAATAGTCATATCTGAGTCGTGAACGAACTTCCTTAGTTGGGAAACATGAAATACGTTATGAACTCCCGCCATCTTCTCTGGTAAGTCAATCCTATATGCCAAATTCCCGACTAGTTCAAGAACAGGGAATGGGCCAACAAATCTTGGTGCCAACTTGCCTCTCCTGCCAAATCGTATTACGCTCTTCAACGGGGAAATCTTGACAAACACCAAGTCACCAACGGAGAATTTTAAGTCTCTTCGCCTTTTATCAGCATAACTCTTCTGCCTATCTTGGGCTGCCTTCATTCGTTGCTGAATGAACCTGATCTTATCTGAAGTTTCCCTCACCACATCTGGTCCAAGCATAAACTTCTCGCCAGTCTCTATCCAACATGATGGTGAGTTACACGGCCTTCCGTACAAAGCTTCAAACGGAGCCATACCGATACTGGATTGGTAGCTATTATTATATGCAAACTCTACTAGATGCAAATGGTCATCCCATGATCCACCAAAATCCAATATACATGCTCTCAAGAGATCTTCCAAAATACGATTCACCCTCTCTGTCTGACCGTCGGTCTGAGGATGATATGCGGTACTGAGATGTAACTCTGACCCTAGAGCCTCTTGTAAGCTCTTCCAAAACCCACTAGTAAACAACGGGTCTCGGTCGCTCACAATGCTTTTAGGTACTCCATGAAATCTCACTACCCACTTCATATACAATCCTGCTAACTTAGCTGCCGTTCTGGTCGATTTGACTGGTATAAACCTTGCACTTTTAGTCAGTCGATCTACAATGACCCAAATGCTGTCATATCCCGATCTAGTCCTTGGTAAACCATCGATGAAATCCATCGAGACTTGCTCCCATTTCCATTCGGGAATTTCTAAGGGCTGTAACAACCCACTAGGCTTCTTTTGCTCGGCTTTAACTAGCTGGCAATTCATGCATTTGGATATAAACTTCCCAACATCTCTTTTCATCCCTTCCCAGTAGTAAGTCTGTCTCATGTCTCGATACATCTTATTACCACCGGGATGTATAGTCAGTTTTGAGTGATGACATTCTCTAAGCACTTCATCTCTCAATCCATTGACATTGGGTACAACAAGCTTTCCATTCTTTCTAAGCCATCTATCTCGATCAAGCCCATACTTGTTCATCTCCTCATCGATACCCATCTCTAACTTGGAGATGATTTCCAATAGGTTAGGATCGTCTCTCTGACTAGAGCCGATCCGCTCAATTAAAGTGGGTCTGATCGTCAAACTTGCTAACATTTCTGGATCCAATTCGCACTTTGGTCTGAAATCAAACCCCGCGATAAACTCCAGTTGCTTCCATTCAAGGAACATAGCCCCTAAGCTGGCATGTCTTCTACTCAATGCATCAGCCACCGCATTGCCCTTTCCTGGTGTGTATGTGATGTCAAAATCGTAGGAAGCTAAGAACTCTAACCATCTCTGCTGACGGAGATTCAGATCTTTCTGAGAGAAGAGATACTTTAACGACTTATGATCTGTAAACAGCTCAAATCTTTCTCCCAAGAGATAGTGTCTCCACATCTTTAACGCGAACATGATTGCTGCCAATTCTAAATCATGGGTAGGGTATCTTCTCTCGTGCGGTTTCAATTGCCGACTTGCGTAAGCTACAACCCTACCGCCTTGCATCAATACAGCACCCAGTCCGGTACCACAGGCATCCGTGTATACCGTCATCTCTTCATCCCCCTTAGGAATGACTAACACTGGTGCGCTTGTCAACTTGTCCTTTAGATTTCTGAATGCATTCTCGCACCTTTCATCCCAGACAAAAGCTTGATTCTTCTTGGTCAACTGGGTCAATGGTGCTGCTATCTTGGAGAAACCTTGGATAAACTTACGATAATATCCCGCTAACCCCAAGAAACTTCTTACATCTGTTGCATTCTTGGGCGTAGGCCAATCTTGTACCGTAGCCACCTTTGCTGGGTCCATGGCAATACCATTCTCTGATACAACATGGCCCAAGAACCTCACTTCCCTCTTCCAGAAGTGACACTTAGAAAACTTTGCTTTCAATTGGTGTTTTCTCAACACCTCCATCACTACTCTTAAATGTTCCTTGTGTTCTTCCTCTGTCCTCGAATAGACCAAAATATCATCAACGAACACAAGGACAAACTTATTCAACTGATCTCTGAATACCCTATTCATAAGATCCACAAAATATGCCGGGGCATTAGTCAGCCCAAATGGCATAACCAACCATTCATAAAATCCAGACGGCGTTCGAAATGCCGTTTTAGCTATACTCTCAGCTTCCACTCTAAGCTGATGAAAACCTGTCGCGAGATCCAACTGAGAGAACACTCTCGCGCCACTCAACTGATCGAACAAATCATCTATCCACGGGAGAGGATACTTGTTCTTCCTCGTCACTTTATTCAATTCGCGGTAGTCTACACACAAACGAAGGGAACCATCCGCCTTGGTAGCAAACACAACTGGTGCTCCCCATTCAGAAACACTCCTTCTGATAAATCCCTTCTTCAAAAGATCGCTGACTTGCACCTCGAGCTCTCGCTGCTCTCTTGGTGCCATACGACGAAGTGGCATCACTATAGGTCTGGCATCTTTTACCAAATCAATACGAAACTCGATCTCTCGGTGTGGTGGAAGTCCAGTCACTTCTTCGCAAACCTCCGGATACTGGCCAACCACGGGCAAACCTGACAACTCACTATGCGGAATGTCGAGGGAGTTTAGAAAACTAGCCAATACCCCCTTACTGGGTAGACCACCAAACACTATCCTCCGCCCACCATCCGCTCTAGCTGTCACCAACAAGCCCTCACAGTCTACCACCACCCCGTATCATTGGAGCCAATCTACTCCCAAAATAATGCCAAACCCAGTAAAGCCCAAAACAAAGCAATCACAAACAAACATGCATCCATGACTCGATAAGACCACATTACGACAAATCATGCTAAGGCTAGTCGAACCACCAATCGGGTTCGTCACTACTAAAGGTCTATCGACAATCTCGGGCTCCAATCCCAACCTATCTACCAGGTCACTAGATATGAAAGAACTGGAAGCTCCGGTATCAAACAAAACTCTAACAGGAACATCATAAACAGAAAGCATACCTTGAATGACGACATTCTTTCCCTTCTCCGCCGCAGGTGGGGCATTCGACGAAGAAGGAATAGCATTGAGAGCATATGCTTTCACCATTTGCTTTTCTTTAGGGGGTTGCGGACACTTGTCCTTGTGATGTCCCAATTGGCCACAATTGAAGCACTTCCTATCCGCTGGCTTGGCCCGACAATTACTAGCATAATGGCCCTTCTTACCACAGCTGAAGCACTCCACATCTTGCTTACTCTTTTTCTTCTGGCCATCCTTAGCCTGATTCTGCTTTCTCTTATTCTGGGAACCACCCTTGCCTCCACCACTTGCTTGTGGTTTTGGCTCTTCTGCAGATGCAACCTCAGTCTTCGACTTAGGGTAGAGACTTTCTGATCTTAGCGCTTTCCCCACAATCGACTCAAACGTCTCATCGATGTGGTTAATAAGTTTTTCCCCCAAGTACTGATCCAAACCTGTTATGAATTTCTCGTTCTTTTTCTCGGCAGTATCAATAAGAGATAATCCATATTTTGACAAGGTGTCAAATTCAGCAATATACTCCGAGACAGCCCTGCCATTCTGCTTGAGCTCTAAGAATTTCTTAAACAGCATTGACTTCTGAGCAGCTGGAATGAACTTCTCACTGAAGCGAGCCTTGAACTGCTCCCAAGTAACCTGATCTTCGGGAGTAGCTGCCTTTATAGCATTCCACCAATTCATTGCCCGCCCTTGCAGCTGACGGGACGCTAGCTTTCTTTTCATCGCATCCTCGATACCCAAATCCTCGAAGATACGTTCGCAACTATCCAACCAATCTTGAACATCTGTAGCCGACTCCGTTCCGTGGAACGACTTCCCACCAAGGCTAGTATAATCCTTATTCAGCTTGGCGAAGTCGACTCTTGGCGCCTGCACTATTGGACCACCACCATTTCCACCATTGGGAGCTGCCCTCTGCACATCTCTAAGCATCTCCCTCATGAGGTCAGTAAACATCGTCCTCATGTCAGCAGCATTCCCATTATTGGTTCCCCTACCAGCACCTCTAGTATCTCGGCTCATCGTCAATCTGAAAAAGGAAACGATTAACGACTCCATAGTGGTGCTAGTGCAGTACGACTTCATCCTTATACCACTAATAGTATATATATATAGCTTTTAAAAACCAAAGTAATCACAAATACGCTCTCTCGTATACGTATATTATCTCTCCCTGATAACTTCCCTAGGTTAACTACGCAACCTAGAGCTTTGATACCAAGTATGACGGTCCGCCCCGCACCAGCCTGCATTTCCTCTGAAAGTGCGTTGTACACATGCCCGACTAGCACAGAACGGTCGTCAGAAGAGAATGAACTAATCAAGGAACCTGTAGAATGTCTCACAGCACATGGGATAAAATATAATAGTGACATACTTGACATAAAACAGGCGAGACAGTGCATAAGCTGATAACTAATAATCAATGTCAACATCAAAGCAGCGGAAATCCAAATACAGCTTACTACAACTTTTCAAAATCTACTGTCTCTGAACAACAGAAAGCCAAAATAGAAGATACACCACCAATGCCCAAGCAGTGATCTTCAACAACACAGGGAGAATACTATATATGTATATTACGTGGAAGCCTCCTGCTCGTCTCCGGATCATCTACCCGTGCATCACCAGCTAACCTGTCTCTAGTCTGCTCGTGTGAGCACCCAGAGTAATAAGAAGAGACATAAAACTCTGGGTCAGACATAAAGCCTGGTGTGAGCGATAAGCATCTAAACAGAGTAATAACAGGTATACTAAACCATACCTGAACCTGGACCTGCAACCAAAGAGTTAGTACCACATACCGTACAATACTCCAAGGTGCCATAATAAATAGTGTAAGAATACGGGGGTGGGGTGTGCATGTCACAATGGTAGCAAACAGATCATCCATAGCAACCATCCTCACATCTCTCACTCAATGCGTAAAGCATACGATATCCACCACTTTGGGACACTAGACAAACTGAGGTAACGACGAATCCCGACTTGTAGAAACCCTGCTGTGACCAAGCCAATCACTTGGAGTCATGACCAAACATTTCAATGACCCACTTCATTGGTCGTAGCCCTTGGTTCTACCGATGCCATAATGGCCCTGAATCCGCCTTCGTACCTCCTACCATAGTGGTCCAAAGCTATAGACATCGATAACCCCTTGGCACACGTCCCGCAGCAAAACCCAACCATGAAGCGGACTCGTTGATTCCCATCCGAATCTTGAGCTCTAACTTCTCATTCGGGCTTCCTTTGCATCTCGGGTTTCTGTCATCATCCTCCGGATCGGTCTTCATTCTGTTCGTAACTTCCTGGTTCGGTTCGCAGTCACCAGCTCGTAACCATCAACCTCGGATCGGTTCGGATCATCCTTCACGCTCGGGTCGGATCGTGGAAGCCTTCCTGGTTCGGTTCACCAGCGTCGGATCGTGTCGCACCATATGGATCGCACCCCGTCAGCTCGTGGCGCCTTGTCGGGTCGGTTCGGGCTTATCAGTTCGTGGCAACCCACTGGTTCGGGTCGAGCTACCCATCTGGATCGTGGCGCCTCACCAGCTCGTGGCGCTTCCTCTCCAAGTTGGATCGTGGTTTTCCCTTCGTGGCTCCGAGCTCTGGCACGTGGCGCGGTTCGAGCAGGCGGGTCGGTTCGTGAGCATGGGGGCGATCCGATCCGGATAAACTCCTGCATTTCGTTCCAGCGACAGTTTCTCGCCATTCGACTGCGTTTTTGACCAAACTAACACTTCTAAGCAGTCACAAAACACACCATAGGGTCATAGCAACATGTAATAGCAACCACAACAGCAAACAATCACTCAAATGAATCAAAACGGATCAAAAGTGGCCAAAGCTCCTTATTTTTCCCTTAAGCATGTTTAAGTAAAACTGATCATAGGGTTAGCAAAACTTAATCAAATCGAGCCAAATTTCTAACAGAGGCATAAAATATTATTTTCGAATTTCTAAACATTTTTCCAGAATCTATTAGTGTATAAATTCGCTAATCTTCACTAATTACCCTTAATTACCGTAATTAGTGCAAAAACTATGCAAATCACTCACCTTTGCCACAATAAAACTTTCAGATCTGAAGTGAACCTCTGATTTGCACGAATTCCAATAGATAACAGCAGCTTTACCTCGGTCCTTGTGTTAATCCTCCTTGATTTGATGCCTCTAAGCCTTAATCCTTGATTAGGAAGTGATTTTTGGGTGTTTTAGAGAGATTTAGAGAGTGGAGGCCATGGCTAGGTCAAGAGAAATGAAAGTGGCGGCTGGAAAATGTCTAAAGAAATGTTTTCTAACCCTAACCAGCCTCCATATACCCCTAAACCCGAAATTCCCCTTGGGCCTAGCTGCTAATCACCCGGTTAAGCCCAATTAAGCTGTTTTTCACCATCTGAAACTTGTTTCAGCCATATCTCCCAAACGGTAAGTCCGTTTGGCTAATGTGACCACTCTACGGAAAGAGAAACCATCATCCGAAGCCAATGGAAGTGGTTTCAGGTCAAAATTCATTTCCAGTCAAAAGTTATGGCCAAAACAGTGCCAACTAGGGGTAAAATGGTCATTTAAAAATCGAGAAAAATCATGAACATGAGAAATGACCCCAATAGTCGTCTCCCAAAGTTACATGACCATACGACTTCGTATGTGAAAGAAATAAATATCCTACGATCCTATGACGCGTAGAATACGGGTCGTTACATATCACCTTCTGGATTATCCTTAATAACTGAATCCCACTAGAACAAAGCTTCATCTTTGAGTGCCCAGGAGGCCAGTAATCTTTTCTGGTCATCCCCCAGCTTTAATGCTTTGAGGAATTTTCTCAGCCGAACGAATCCAAGCTTGTGTTTTCATAATTGATTCTTCACCCGTGAAGGGTTTTCCACCCAGATTTCTATATTTCATTAATAGAGCTTCTATATCCGGGTCAGTATTACTTCTTCTGTTTCTGGCACTCATTTTCTAGTACTTCTACAAACAGCAGATCAAGTGTCAGGTCACAGAAAAGACATTTCAAAATATAGAGACAATTACTTGAATGTAAATGTGTCTATCTAGGTGTTATTTCATTCTGCTTCTCATACTAGGATATTACTGATCCTATCTGTATTGAGTTGCCCGTCCTAGAATACTACTACTGGTTCTATTTCTGACGAGTTCGTTAATATGTTATATTCTAGAACTAAGCTTAACCTCGCTCTGATACCACGTTGAGACGACCCCAAATCCCGTTCAGACGGAGACAAGGGTTATCTTTGGAATATAACACAGAAACAGATAATAGCAGAACAGAATTAAATAAATACACCAGAATGAACAATAGAATATACTGGATAAACGTAATCATCAGAGTTACACAGTTTACAGGATCATACTTAGTACAAATATAGTTCAACTATACATATATGTCCACAGCGGAAAATAAACATAATGTACAATAGGAGTTGAACAGCATAAAAAGAGATAAATGAGAGAATCCATCTTCAGCTCCAGCTATCCAGAAAGAACCAGCTAAACCTGAATACAAGGCTGCCCATGTTGAAAAAGGGGCACCCGAGTTTGAAAGTTAAACAAACTACGAGTCAGTCATGGGACTGGTATGAGAAATCTACTCAACACATTTAGAATATGGCTAATCACAGGACCACGCCACTTTCATGGAACGGGTTTACTCCATCGGATTGCCAGTGCTTTAAAACCAATCTTTCTTTTAAACAACGCAATGCTTTCTATAAAAATGAAGCCATTATAAGACTCAGTTCCCATCACACAATGCAACGCAAACCGGAGGATAGAGTTTTTACCTTATAATGGCCAAGATATGCTTGATACGAATAAAACAAAAGCATTTGATATTATTACTAGTGTTTATATACATACCGAATACGAATAAAACAAAAACAATTTCAAATCATAACTATCAATCATAGACGGCATGGGTACCATATATCATGTCGCCATATATATATACAATCAAAACCGCACAGTCACGTATTTGGAAATTGGATTTCCGTCATGAACCAAGGCAAAAGATAGTCCTTACCGAATTCGAGACGCTCTAGCCCGTGTCTCAGGATCAGAACGCATCGACCCTTGGAGCGACCGGGCCGGTGTAAAGACCCGTAAATTCCCGTCCTTTGAATCGACCATGAGCCACACAGGTCTGACCCCAAAAGTGGAAATCTACGAATACTTTAACTTTGGGAATACAATACATTAGAACAACAACAACAGACTTTTATTACATCATGATAATATAACATCAGAGTACAGAATATCAGAGTACATTGCATAAGATACAGCAGAAGATAACTTACAATAAATTAAATATATTGCAGCGGAACAAATAAACTAAACAGCGGAAGACTTCAATGCTCTGGACACAGCTTTAAGCTTCAATCCAGAATCCTGCTAAAGAGATAAATATCTGCAAAAGCTACTCGACTGCCCGTGTGGAAAAATATGGGCACCCGAGTTTGCCAGTGAAACAAACTACAGGTCAGTCATGGGACTGGTATGAGAAATCTTAACTGAACTTACCTATTAATAAGGCTAATCATAGGACCACGTCGCTAACGCGGAACGGGTTTACTCCATTGGATTGCCGATACATAACTAAAGTAAATCGTTAAACAATGCAATGCTTTTTAGAAAAATGAAACCATTATAAGACCCAAGTCCCATCACACAATTCAACGCAAACCGGAGGATAGGGTTTTACCTTATAATGGTCAAGAGATGCTTGATACGTATAAAACGGTATTATTATTAGTGTGTATTCTATTTGAAAACATTTCAAAGTAAATGTATCAATCCTAGACAGCATGGGTACCATATATCATGTCGCCCTACTAGTTCTACAATCAAAACCGCATGGTGCGTATTGGAAGTTGGATGTCCATCATGAGTCGAGGCAAGGGGCAAGCTCCTCTCCGATTCGAGACACTCTAGCAAATGCCTCAGGATCACACCTATGGGCAACCCTTGGATGCGGTAGGGTCGGTCCACGCTTACGTTTGTGGATTGGCAATTCCTGAACACACTCTTCCCGGTCCTTTTGGACCTACAGTATGACCACTAATGGCCTATAATCCAAGGTACCTCATAATCCATCATCCACATGAGTAAATGTCAGCGCTGGTAGGTCCCCGACACCACTCTAGCTAGAAAGAAACGTGTGCACTCTCTACGGTCTGTATCCCGTTTTTGACTCATACCGGGGTGTGAGGCTCGCGAAGTCACGTTATACACAAAGCTACGCCTAAACAGGCCGTGCTCTGATCATCAACCACAAGGCCTGCTTTTCAACAAAAGCCTTGATCATTTGCATCTTGGCATGCCACATTGTCAGTCCATACCATACCATTAATTTCTACCAATATATAACCTCTAAGCTCGTATGTCTCAGAGAAGGGTGTTAACCACCAAGCGGATATATATTACACAGAGATCAACGAATACAGTATAAAGGACTACAACATCAGACATACATTCCATTTATAAACTTATGCTCTGGGTCTGAGCGAAAGCCAAATCCGTACAAATCAACACTACGTCCGAACGGCCACCACTGAAGCCCTTTTAAGGTAGCTACTCCTCTCATGGGTCTCAGTAGCAACACATCCATCCGATGTGAAGATCGTCGGTCTTCAATCACCGTCTTCAACTCATCGACTTAAGAACGTCGTATAATCATTTGAAATGAGATTGAACTCGGACTTTTCAAATGATCCTCGCATATATATAAAATTTAAAATCATTTCATATCGTTATTGGTATTTGATAACGACCTATCGCTACTTTTATTTATATAAAAATAGCTTAAATTAATTTAACGACGCTTCGGGTCAATGGGCGACCCTGGCGCTGTTTTCAACCAAATTTGATTTACACTTATCTTGAAATCTAACCGTTGGATTTTGACGAAGTTTATATCGTTGGAAAGGTCTTCCCAAAGCGGTCCTAACGATTCCAGTTTTGGGAAAATCCGACGGTCGGATCTTTTGGTATAACTGTTTAAAGTTACGCTTGCCGATACACGAACTACTGTTCGCGTTTCGTTTAGATTCTATATTTATATTTATATATATAAATATAAATCGTTTGACGATTTAAATTATAGAAGTCTATTCTTTTTATCGCATCTAAAATGACGATAAAACATATCACTTTTATTTCTACTCTTTTTATCAGATATAAATTTTCAATTAAAAATACAATTTTTAATCTAATCTTTATTTACCCTAAATGTAAATAAATTATACTTTTTTCTATCTTTTGGTTTTATTCACACTATATGTAAATAAATTATTCTTTCCCACCATTTATTTATTTACCTAGATATAAATAAATGGTTTCATTTTCCTTTTCTTATTTATTTACCTAAATGTAAATAAATATTTAATTTCTTTCTCTTATTTATTTACCTTAATGTAAATAAGTGTTTTACTTTTCTTTTTCTTATTTATTTACCTAAATGTAAATAAGTGTTTTACTTTTATCTTATTTATTTACCCTAATGTAAATAAATAAATGTTTTCAATTACTTTATCTTATTTACTTACATAAGAAAATGTAAATAATTCTTATACACATAATTTATTCTTTTTATTTACATAAGAAATATAAATACTTAATCCCTATTATTTTACATTGAAAAATGTAAATACTTAATTCTTTTTATTTTACATTGAAAAAGGTAAATACTTAATACTTTTTATTTTACATTGAAAAATGTAAATAATACTTATTCACATATTTATTCTTATAATCTTGATTACATAGAAATGTAACCTTATTTACGGTGTAAAAACATGTTTATTCTTATAATCTTGATTACATAGAAATGTAATCTTATTTACAATGTAAAAACATATTCTCCAATCACATATAACAATGTAATTTTATTTAAATCTTTTGTTTACATAATGTAAATAAATGTCTTCCCTTTTTCTATGTTTTATTTACTTCGAATATTCGTAGTAATTTACATATATAAAAATGTAAATTTAAAAAATATAAATATGCTTTAACCTCCCACATTGGATATGTACTGTTGTGATTACTGGACGGCCGGGCGGGTCCGGGCAGGTTTACATCACAACTCAATCCAACCTCGGGTTACGCATCCTTTTTCTTATTTATTTACCTAAGTGTAAATAAATGTTTTTCACTATAAATATGTTCTTTTTATTTACATAAGAAAATGTAAATTATTCTTTTCACAGTTTTCTATTTAAACAAAATGGATATTCTGTTCCTCACATTTTTCTATGTGACATAATGTATATTATGTTTTCCTAATTTTCTATGTTAACATAATGTATATTATGTTTTTCCCAATTTTCTATGTTAACATAATGTATATTATGTTTTTCTCTATTTTCCATTTTCTAACAAAAGTGTACTTTTGTTACTAATTTACATTTTCTAACCAAAAATGTTGTTTTTCTTCGCTAACATGTTTTAACATAAAAAAAATGAATATTCTTATTACATCCTTTTTAAATGAATCATAATTACTTAGGAACGTAATTTTACATGTTAACAAATTTCTATCAAAGTTTCATTTACATAAAAATGTAGATTACATGTTCACAAGTTTTCAAACAAAGGTTCATTCTTTTTAATGAATTCTAATTATCACTTAAAGTGTAAATTTCATGTAAATACATCTTTGTATCAAAATGTTTATATTTTAATGCTCCATTTACATTAAAATGTAAAGTCACATGTTTGTACATTTCATATCAAAATTATGTTATAATTCCAACATAACATTTCTAACAATAATGGTGCTTTTATTCTAATACAACATGTTATAACAAAAATATTATTTTATTCCTTCTTCTATTTTTCTTTTTCTAATGTAATATTTATATAAAAAGCTATTTTTAATTTCTATTGTAACATTTATAAAAATGTTATTTCTTTTCTAATATCATATAAAAGAATATCTTATATGTTAACAAAAATGTTTCAACAATTTGGTTACGACAAAAATGGTAGATTTTTATTTTCAATCTTTTTGTCGCACACAAAATGATATGTTTGTTTCACTAGTTTTCTATACAACAAAAATGAGTATTTTGTTTCACAACAAAAATGATATGTTTATTTCACAACAAAAATGATATGTTTGTTTCACAACAAAAATGATATGTTTGTTTCACTAGTTGGTTTCGATAAAATGTTTATTTTTGTTTCAATTCACAAATTTGACAAAAATGACAATTAAAATTGTAAAATTTATTTGCATACTAATATCTATCCTTCACATAAAAAATAAAGACGACTATTTTTGTTTACGAACAATCCAATGTTAAAGTTGATCAATGTTTTTATTTGTGATCAATTAAATGTAAATTTGACAATCTAACGAGCAAACTGATAATTTTAATTTCAACTATCTTATTTTAACAAACATGAATACACACACTGCAAATCAGAGGTTCATCCAATCACAAAACAAATCAGCATTACAACAACTATACATACAGCATCAACATGAAATAAATATACAGTTCACATCGAAATAGATAATTAATTTTTTAATAGAAATCTCACCTTGTTTTGTTTGAATTTCTGTTCGCGCTCAAAATTGGCTGATTTTTCAAAGTGTTCAGTTTTGGACCTAGTCAGTTTCATCGCGTAGATCTCATCAAGACGAGTCCAACGCTTTCAGTTTTGCTCGATTTCGTTGCTGTATGAGAGAGATATGATGTTATGAACATTCAATTACAACTTATATAATTAAATAATAATTTGTTTTATTAATTAACCTTATCCTCCTTAATCAATTTTAACCCGTCGTTCTCCTGTAGACTTCACCGCAAATGAACCCAAATTTCTCGATCTGGAAAGGCCATTGCCGCCGCCGCCTTGGTTGACCGGACCAGGATCAGATGCGCCCCCAACGACCGCCGTGCCATCGCCTTCCACCACCCGAACTGTTGCTGCGCTCAGTGGTCCACCGTGGTCAGCAAACATTGACGAAGTCCGCAACTTCGAGAAGGAATTCCGGCCTCTTCAGGTCCCTGTTTCAGATCTCAGCCGTTGGTTATCATGATCTCATCTCCCTCTACGGATTTTGTTTTGATTTAATCCTCAAACTCTAATTGGATTGGGCGAATTTGTTGAATGATTTTCGGATGGCTTCAGCCATTGGTTCGAATATGATGGAGGCTCAGACGTATAGGCTAGGGTTACGTATTTGAAGGAGTATATATACTAGTATTTCCAATTTATTTAATTAATTAATCCTATTTAAATTTAAAATTACCTGTTTAACCATACGAACTCCAAATCAAACCCAACGTACGTCGCCCCTAGCTAATAACCCCCATCCCGGACGCAAAGGAACATGTCTCGTAACCCAATGTGGCTGTTACGATATGTTTTTCTTTAATTTAATATATAAATCAATTTATATTTAATTCAAACGTACATTTTAAATTACCGGGGCCACGTACTAACTCTAAAAATTACAGAAAAAATATTTCTAGCTTTGTTTTGACAATACGGTCCTAACAAAACTAATTTCGTCGAATTCTGAGACTGGTTGAAAAATGGCTATTTTCCAGTCGATTAAATTTAACTAAAATTGATCAAAACACAGTTTCTCTCGCCACGTCACATATTAGCTTTAAAAATTCTGGAAAATTAAACTTAGCAATAATTTGATATTTCGGTTCCAACAAAAGTGGTTTAGTCGAAAACGGGGTTAAACAGAGTTAAATATTTCAGGGTCGTCCCCATTCTGATTTAAAATGAATTCTACATGTTCAGTTGAAGTTTAAAATTAAAATTTCAAACTATAGTGTTATTTCTAACTCCTTATATAGTTAAATAAAATTTATTCGTTTTAACTTTGATTAAAATAAATTTTTCGTCGTTATTATTTAAAATAAATTATCTTAAATATTCAAATTCCGTTAAAATAAAAATTTTAAATTTGCCCCAAAATTCCGGGTTGTTACAATCTCCCCCACTTAAAATCTTTTCGTCCTCGAAAAGGAACGGAACTAAAAGTTGTTTTATTAACTAACTTCATTATTATTATTTTCTTTGGTTTCAATAATTTATCATTCTAATATTTTAATTACTGAAACTAATTATCAAACATCACAAACAGCAATCGATTAGTTGATTAACTTTTTAAATATACATAACTTTTATATATAGCCAAAAATCATATTCTTAGTGCAAATCACAGCAATAAATCCTATCTAGGTTTGGTTCTCATACCAGTCAATGGAAATATATAGATATACCACTTTCGAAACTCGAACATAAATTCTGTTGATGTTTCGAACCACCATCAAAACATCTCCGGGTGACTGGAGTGTGATTCCATATCTATCCAGTATATTAAAACTTAGAATATCCGTTAATTACTCGTATATTCGTAATCTTTATATACTCGATTGTCCACATTAAAATATAATAATATACTCAAGTACGTATTTTAAGATAAAATTTTCAAAACAAAATTTATTTTCAATATACTTTTTAAAAAAAAAGAAAATAATACTCTACACACTCGTTCTAGGATACTGCTGATCCCATCTCTAACGAGTTATTCTCATTGGATATTACTAATCCAATCTCTAATGAGTCCTTTGTTCAGTTCTAACGAGTTGTACCCCAAAGATTTGAGCTAACCAAAGCTCTGACACCAACTGTAAAGACCCGTAAATTCCCGCCCTTTGAATCGACCATGAGCCACACAGGTCTGACCCCAAAAGTGGAAATCTACGAATACTTTAACTTTGGGAATACAATACATTAGAACAACAACAGAAGATTTTTATTACATCATGATAATATAACATCAGAGTACAGAATATCAGAGTACATTGCATAAGATACAGCAGAAGATAACTTACAATAAATTAAATATATTGCAGCGGAACAAATAAACTAAACAGCGGAAGACTTCAATGCTCTGGACACAGCTTTAAGCTTCGATCCAGAATCCTGCTAAAGAGATAAATATCTGCAAAAGCTACTCGACTGCCCATGTGGAAAAATATGGGCACCCGAGTTTGCCAGTGAAACAAACTACAGGTCAGTCATGGGACTGGTATGAGAAATCTTAACTTAACTTATCTATTAATAAGGCTAATTACAGGACCACGCCGCTAACGCGGAACGGGTTTACTCCATTGGATTGCCAGTGCATAACTAAAGTAAATCGTTAAACAACGCAATGCTTTTTAGAAAAATGAAACCATTATAAGACCCAAGTCCCATCACACAATGCAACGCAAACCGGAGGATAGGGTTTTACCTTATAATGGTCAAGAGATGCTTGATACATATAAAACGGTATTATTATTAGTGTGTATTCTATTTGAAAACATTTCAAAGTAAATGTATCAATCCTAGACGGCATGGGTACCATATATCATGTCGCCCTACTAGTTCTACAATCAAAACCGCATGGTGCGTATTGGAAGTTGGATTTCCATCATGAGTCGAGGCAAGAGGCAAGCTCCTCTCCGATTCGAGACACTCTAGCAAATGCCTCAGGATCACACCTATGGGCAACCCTTGGATGCGGTAGGGTCGGTCCACGCTTACGTTTGTGGATTGGCAATTCCTGAACACACGCTTCCCGGTCCTTTTGGACCTACAGTATGACCACTAACGGCCTATTATCCGAGGTACCTCATAATCCATCATCCACATGAGTAAATGTCAGCGCTGGTAGGTCCCCGACACCACTCTAGCTAGAAAGAAACGTGTGCACTCCCTACGGTCCGTATCCCGTTTTTGACTCATACCGGGGTGTGAGGCTCGCGAAGTCACGTTATACACAAAGCTACGCCTAAACAGGCCGTGCTCTGATCATCAACCACAAGGCCTGCTTTTCAACAAAAGCCTTGATCATTTGCATCTTGGCATGCCACATTGTCAGTCCATACCATACCATTAATTTCTACCAATATATAACCTCTAAGCTCGTATGTCTCAGAGAAGGGTGTTAACCACCAAGCGGATATATATTACACAGAGATCAACGAATACAGTATAAAGGACTACAACATCAGACATACATTCCATTTATAAACTTATGCTCTGGGTCTGAGCGAAAGCCAAATCCGTACAAATCAACACTACGTCCGAACGGCCACCACTGAAGCCCTTTCAAGGTAGCTACTCCTCTCATGGGTCTCAGTAGCAACACATCCATCCGATGTGAAGATCGTCGGTCTTCAATCACCGTTTTCAACTCATCGACTTAAGAACGTCGTATAATCATTTGAAATGAGATTGAACTCGGACTTTTCAAATGATCCTCGCATATATATAAAATTTAAAATCATTTCATATCGTTATTGGTATTTGATAACGACCTATCGCTACTTTTATTTATATAAAAATAGCTTAAATTAATTTAACGACGCTTCGGGTCAACGAGCGACCCTGGCGTTGTTTTCAACCAAATTTGATTTACACTTATCTTGAAATCTAACCGTTGGGTTTTGACGAAGTTTATATCGTTGGAAAGGTCTTCCCAAAGCGGTCCTAACGATTCCAGTTTTTGGAAAATCCGACGGTCGGATCTTTTGGTATAACTGTTTAAAGTTACGCTTGCCGATACGCGAATTACCGTGCGCGTTTCGTTTAGATTCTATATTTATATTTATATATATAAATATAAATCGTTTGACGATTTAAATTATAGAAGTCTATTCTTTTTATCGCATCTAAAATGACGATAAAAAATATCACTTTTATTTCTACTCTTTTTATCAGATATAAATTTTCAATTAAAAATACAATTTTTAATCTAATCTTTATTTACCCTAAATGTAAATAAATTATACTTTTTTCTGTCTTTTGGTTTTATTCACACTAATTGTAAATATATGTGATTATATTTTTTCTATCTTTTAGTTTTATTTACACTATATGTAAATAAATTATTCTTTCCCACCAGTTATTTATTTACCTAGATATAAATAAATGGTTTCATTTTCCTTTTCTTATTTATTTACCTAAATGTAAATAAATATTTAATTTCTTTCTCTTATTTATTTACCTAAATGTAAATAAGTGTTTTACTTTTCTTTTTCTTATTTATTTACCTAAATGTAAATAAGTGTTTTACTTTTATCTTATTTATTTACCCTAATGTAAATAAATGTTTTCAATTACTTTATCTTATTTATTTACATAAGAAAATGTAAATAATTCTTATACACATAATTTATTATTTTTATTTACATAAGAAATATAAATACTTAATCCCTATTATTTTACATTGAAAAATGTAAATACTTAATTCTTTTTATTTTACATTGAAAAAGGTAAATACTTAATACTTTTTATTTTACATTGAAAAATGTAAATAATACTTATTCACATATTTATTCTTATAATCTTGATTACATAGAAATGTAACCTTATTTACGGTGTAAAAACATGTTTATTCTTATAATCTTGATTACATAGAAATGTAATCTTATTTACAATGTAAAAACATATTCTCCAATCACATATAACAATGTAATTTTATTTAAATCTTTTGTTTACATAATGTAAATAAATGTCTTCCCTTTTTCTATGTTTTATTTACTTCAAATATTCGTAGTAATTTACATATATAAAAATATAAATTTAGAAAATATAAATATGCTTTAACCTCCCACATTGGATAGGTACTGTTGTGATTACTGGACGGCCGGGCGGGTCCGGGCAGGTTTACATCACAACTCAATCCAACCTCGGGTTAAGCATCCTTTTTCTTATTTATTTACGTAAGTGTAAATAAATGTTTTTCACTATAAATATGTTCTTTATATTTACATAAGAAAATGTAAATAATTCTTTTCACAGTTTTCTATTTAAACAAAATGGATATTCTGTTCCTCACATTTTTCTATGTGACATAATGTATATTATGTTTTCCTAATTTTCTATTTTAACATAATGTATATTATGTTTTTCCCAATTTTCTATGTTAACATAATGTATATTATGTTTTTCTCTATTTTCCATTTTCTAACAAAAGTGTACTTTTGTTTCTAATTTACATTTTCTAAGCAAAAATGTTGTTTTTCTTCGCTAACATGTTTTAACATAAAAAAAATGAATATTCTTATTACATCCTTTTTAAATGAATCATAATTACATAGGAATGTAATTTTACATGTTAACAAATTTCTATCAAAGTTTCATTTACATAAAAATGTAGATTACATGTTCACAAGTTTTCAAACAAAGGTTCATTCTTTTTAATGAATTCTAATTATCACTTAAAGTGTAAATTTCATGTAAATACATCTTTGTATCAAAATGTTTATATTTTAATGCTCCATTTACATTAAAATGTAAAGTCACATGTTTGTACATTTCATATCAAAATTATGTTATAATTCCAACATAACATTTCTAACAATAATGGTGCTTTTATTCTAATACAACATGTTATAACAAAAATATTATTTTATTCCTTCTTCTATTTTTCTTTTTCTAATGTAATATTTATATAAAAAAGCTATTTTTAATTTCTATTGTAACATTTATAAAAATGTTATTTCTTTTCTAACATCATATAAAAGAATATCTTATATGTTAACAAAAATGTTTCAACAATTTGGTTACGACAAAAATGGTAGATTTTTATTTTCAATCTTTTTGTCGCACACAAAATGATATGTTTGATTCACTAGTTTTCTATACAACAAAAATGAGTATTTTGTTTCACAACAAAAATGATATGTTTATTTCACAACAAAAATGATATGTTTGTTTCACAACAAAAATGATATGTTTGTTTCACTAGTTCGTTTCGATAAAATGTTTATTTTTGTTTCAATTCACAAATTTGACAAAAATGACAATTAAAATTGTAAAATTTATTTGCATACTAATATCTATCCTTCACATAAAAAATAAAGACGACTATTTTTATTTACGAACAATCCAATGTTAAAGTTGATCAATGTTTTTATTTGTGATCAATTAAATGTAAATTTGACAATCTAACGAGCAAACTGATAATTTTAATTTCAACTATCATATTTTAACAAACATGAATACACACACTGCAAATCAGAGGTTCATCCAATCACAAAACAAATCAGCATTACAACAACTATACATATAGCATCAACATGAAATAAATATACAGTTCACACCGAAATAGATAATTAAATTTTTAATAGAAATCTCACCTTGTTTTGTTTGAATTTCTGTTCGCGCTCAAAATTGGCTGATTTTTCAAAGTGTTCAGTTTTGGACCTAGTCAGTTTCATCGCGTAGATCTCATCAAGACGAGTCCAACGTTTTCAGTTTTGTTCGATTTCGTTGCTGTATGAGAGAGATATGATGTTATGAACATTCAATTACAACTTATATAATTAAATAATAATTTGTTTTATTAATTAACCTTATCCTCCTTAATCAATTTTAACCCGTCGTTCTCCTGTAGACTTCACCGCAAATGAACCCAAATTTCTCAATCTGGGAAGTCCATTGCCGCCGCCGCCTTGGTTGACCGGACCAGGATCAGATGCGCCCCCAACGACCGCCGTGCCATCGTCTTCCAATACCCGAACTGGCGCTGCGCTCGGTGGTCCACCGTGGTCAGCTAACGTTGACGAAGTCCGCGACTTCGAGAAGGAATTCCGGCCTCTTCAGGTCCTTGTTTCAGATCTCAGCCGTTGGTTATCATGATCTCATCTCCCTCTACGGATTTTGTTTTGATTTAATCCTCAAACTCTAATTGGATTGGGCGAATTTGTTGAATGATTTTCGGATGGCTTCAGCCATTGGTTCGAATATGATGGAGGCTCAGACGTATAGGCTAGGGTTACGTATTTGAAGGAGTAAATATACTAGTATTTCCAATTTAATTAATTAATCCTATTTAAATCTAAAATTACCTGTTTAACCATACGAACTCCAAATCAAACCCAACGAATGTCTCCTCTAGCTAATAACCCCCATCCCGGACGCAATGGAACATGTCTCATAACCCAATTTGGCTGTTACGATATGTTTTTCTTTAATTTAAAATATAAATCAATTTGGTCCTAACAAAACTAATTTCGTCGAATTCTGAGACTGGTTGAAAAATGGCTATTTTCCAGTCGATTAAATTTAACAAAAATTGATCAAAACACAGTTTCTCTCGCCACGCTCACATATTAGCTTTAAAAAATCTGGAAAATTAAACTTAGCAATAATTTGATATTTCGGTTCCAACAAAAGTGGTTTTGTCGAAAACGGGGTTAAACAGAGTTAAATATTTCAGGGTCGTCCCCATTCTGATTTAAAATGAATTCTACATGTTCAGTTGAAGTTTAAAATTAAAATTTCAAACTATAGTGTTATTTCTAACTCCTTATATAGTTAAATAAAATTTATTCGTTTTAACTTTGATTAAAATAAATTTTTTGTCGTTATTATTTAAAATAAATTATCTTAAATATTCAAATTCCGTTAAAATAAAAATTTTAAATTTGCCCCAAAATTCCGGGTTGTTACAGCCGGTCCACCGATGAGGATTAAAATGCCTGAACACTACGTTTCCCCGCCCTATGGGGCGTAAGTGAGCCAACGAATGACTCCATCGGACCCGGATCGTCCGATCAAACCGAGCCGCCTCGCAACAGCAACAACCACACAGGTGAAAAGTATATAAATGTCTGGGCTGGTAGGTCACCGACACCACCCTAGCTAGAAAGAAACGCATGCCCTCCCTGAGGTCCTTCTCCCGTTTCTGGTTCATACCGGGGTGTGAGGCTCGCGAATTCACATTATACACAAAGCTACGCCATACAGGCGGTGCTTTGATCATCACCACAAGACTTTGCTTTTCAACAGAAGCCCTGATCATTTGCCACTTAGGCATGCCACACTAGCAATTCATGCCATGCGACTGATGTCCATCGATATACAACCTCTGAGCTCATGCGTTTCAGAGAAGGGCGTTAAGCAAAAAAATAAATTCTCCGCCGCCAAACAGATGTATATTTAACAGAGATCAGTCAACACAGAATAAAATCCAATGTTAGACACACAGTCCATTTACAAGTCCGTTCTGGGTCTGAACGAAACCGGAGGCACTAAATACCTCGCAAACCCATCGATCACCACGTACGTCTGGACGATCACCACTCATTATCCATATTTCGGGATGCCTCCCAATCAGAACCTCGGTTACCACCCAAACGAGGTGAAGATCTCCGGTCTTCGACCACCGTCTTCATCTTCGACTTTCAATCGTCGGTCAATTATTTAAAATGAGAATTAACTCGGCCTTTTCAAATAATTCACGGATATTTAGAATTTCAAATCAATTTATTTCAATGGTTAAAACATTTGACAACACCAATTTTGTTCTTTAATGTAATTTTCACATCAAACACATTCAACTATCAAATACCACATAAATCGAGCAAATTCAGTTTATTTCCATTCCATATCATTTATGATATTTTATAACGATTTATAGCTATTTTTATTTATTTTAAAATAGCCAATTTATTCAAAACGACGCTTCGGGCCATAACGCGGCCGTGGCTCTGTTTTTCTTCAGATTTGATTTACACATATCTAAAAATATAACCGTTGGATCTTCACAAAATTTACATCATTATAAAGATTTTTTCAAAATGAATTCAACGGTTCCAGTTTCGGGAAAATCCGACGGTCGGATCTCCCGGTATCATCATTCGAAGTTTTGATTGCAAAATACGAACTGCAGCGTCGTTATTCGATTAAATATAATTATATATATATATATATATATATATAATCGTTTCTGGCGCTGTTTTTCTTCAGATTTGAATTAAACATTCTAGACAATCCAACCGTTGGATTTTTACAAAGTTGGTGCCGTTGGAAAGATATTTCCAAGGCGAACCCAACGGTTGCGGGAAAATCCAATGGTCGGATTTCCCGCACTAGTTGTTTGAAATCACGGTTTCAAAACACGAACTGCACGGCCACGTTTCGTTTTAATTTTATTTATATTTATATATTTATATAAATGTAGTTCATTCAATAATTTAAATATCGTTTTCACTTCAAATATTTTACTAACGCCTTCAAATTTTGGAAAATTTCGCCATAACCTCCTTTGTACGGGAGGGGCTGGGAAAATTCCCAAATAGCCATACGGGCGTCTCATGTCAAAAAGAAAAAGAAAACGCCAAGCGGCTAGCCAACAGGCTCATAAAATCATCACCCAAACAAAACAGAAAATGTGTACCTATTTTTCGGGCACAAAATTTTATTCCTCTTCTCTAGCCCCTTTGCTATAACCTGTTCAATAAATATGCACGTACATATATACAATTTTTATCACTTATCATTTTCCATTCAACTTCATATTTGATTTACTTTGGTTTAAAAACACCATTCATTCTAATGTTGCATGCATAGGCTAAAATCATATCATTAGCTAATTAATGTATATTTCAACTCATGCATATTTTATTTGAACAAGTGGCTATTTTTAACACTTCACATTTCAAAGATGATAATTTTGGCGAACTAAAACACATTTCAACACATGACTGTTTTCTTTAGTTCCTATGCATGTTGAAAATAATATTTCTTCACAAATATTTATTTCAACGTCCGCATATATTTAGCATATCACACAGATGATAAAAATGATATTTTTATCATTTAAAATATTTATTCGACAAATAGATGTTTTCAACACTTCATAGTTTCATTAAAAATGTAATTTTTATTGTTCGATCTTTTTATTCAACACATGAACTTTTCCACTACGCATACTTCTCAACACATGAGCATTTCCACACATGGATATTTTATTTATGTTGTTCATATAAGAAAGATAGAATTTTAATTTGTTGTTGAAACTATTTATATATAAGGCGAATATTTTGCTTACTTCATATATATTATAAAAATGTGGTTTTTATTGTTTAGACACTTCATTCATTCACAAATGAATTTAATTTTCACATATAACTTTTCAACACATGAACATTTCCACACATGGATATAGTTTCAACATATGACTTTAATTTCAATGCATGAAAATAATTTTAACTTATGAAAACTATTCTAACACATAAAGATTATTCAAAATTTCGGCAGCATAACGGCAGGATATTTAAAACCGGCACCGTCCCTAGTACGGCTCCTCGCTCTACCTTAAAACCTCGCGGTTTTTGACAATGGAGATCATGCATCTAGTTCGCACGCAGGCGGCATGTATATATTTATTTCATTTCCACAAACTAATCATATGTGTTTCAACCAAAAATTTCTCAACCACAAACGGGTATTTTTCAACCACAATCAATCAATATCAATCACAAACAATCCCAAACAACCATTCGCTATCAATCAATTTTCACACCAATCACAACCAATAAATATCGTCCATGGTTTGTGGATGAGGGGCATATATATATATATATATATATACACATATATATATACATATATATATATAGCAATTCATTTCTATTTCAACACATATATAATTTTTACAACGCATATATAACTTATACATCGAACGTACAACTTATACAACGCTTATACATGAGGTGTAAAACGCTTATATAACTCATACATCGACTATATAATTTATACATCGTCGTTTTCCATATCGTTTCTAATTTAGAAATCTCACATTGGGTTCCACTCCACCAAAAATAGCAGAAGGCTCAGAAAAATATGCGGTCTCTTCTAGAATGTAGAAGACGTCCACACGGTCACGATGTTTCCTGTTTCATCGAATTTCGTCAAGAAACGAAAAAGATATGATTTTTCAAAGTTTGCAACGGTTTAAAAATGTTAAAACAGTTGAAAATAAAACTAGCCGTACCTCAGCTGAAAGGTTCAAAACTAGGTTTTCGATTTTCTTCAAATCTGTTGATTGTCGCTTCGATCGGCCAACGCCACCTCGTCAGGCTAGGAGAGGCGCACGTGCGCCAGGGAGGGGGTCGAACTCGGTGGTCCCCAGGCGGCGGAATCCAGGCGCGAACGGCGAAACTTCCCGAGCGTGGTTCTCCTCCTACAGGCCACGAAAAAATCCAATGCTTATATGGATTTGAAGATCTCGAGAAGATCTTCAAAAAGTTCAACTATGGCACGAGCTAACTCGGCGTGGATTGATCGGAAAATGAGGGGGAAGGTCTGAACGTATTTCCGCCTTCGACGTCGGGGAGATAGAAAAGGAATTTTCTTTTTTTATTTTTTTTTAAAATATGATTGGCCGGGGAGAGTTTTAAAGGGGTTTTCTGACACGACCACCAATCTAAACCCAACGACTGTCGTCCCTAGCGTTATACCCCCATTCCGAACACAATGGGATATGTTTCGTAGGCCCATTCGACTGTTTCAATCGGTTTTCCTTCAAATTAAAATATATAACATTCAATATTTGATTTGAACGTACATTTCAATTTGCCAGGGCCTCAAACTGATTCGAAAAATTTCAGAAAAATAAATCTGGCTATGTTTTGACGATACGGTCCCAACAAAACTAGTTTCGTCGAATTCTGAGACCGTTTGCAAAAAGGCCCATTTTTGGTCGATCCAATTTAACTGTAATTGACCAAAACACGTTTTCCTTTGCCAAGCCCACATACTAGCTTCAGAAATTATGAAATTTGAAACCTAGTAATAACTTCACATCCCGGATCCAACAAAAGTGGTTTCGTCGAATTCCGAGGTCGTATGCGAAATGGCCAATTTCACGGGCTATATAAATTCCATAGCGTCCTTTCTGAAAATTCATTTGGCCATAACTTTTGCTTTCCGCTATGAAAATTCGATTTTTCAGATTCGTTAGAAAGGTATTCACTAACAGATTTAAATATTTTTGGTTTCACTCAAATCCGTTTTGTTTTGCACCCGGTACAATCCGACAAAGTTTGGATTCAATTTTTGAAACTGCAGCGCCTTTTCAGGCCTTGTTTATAATTATAATTAATTATATTCGTTTTCAAACGTCGATTCAACTCACTTTTCATTGCCATTATTTAAAATATTTACTTTAGATATTTAAAATCCATTATTTTAGCCAATTTAAAAAAATTTAATTGGTTCAGATTTTCAGGGTCGTTACAATTATTTTTAACGCAAGAAAAATAATTTATAATTAATTAAATAATAAAATTCAGAATTCTCACATTGATATGTGTAACAACCCGAAAATCTGGGCCAGTTTAAAATTTTTATTTTGGCAATTTTGGCGAATTTTGATTATTTAAAATGAATTATTTTAAATAATATCGACGAGAAATTTATTTTGAATATAATTCGAACGTATATATTTATACGCGTCGTCGTTAGAATATAAATAATTATATATAATTATAAATAGAATTGAAAATGGCGCGGTAGTTCGATAATTCGATTTCAAACTTCAGTTGAATGTACCGGGTGCAAAACAATCCGGAATTTAGTGAAACCAGAAACATTAGGATCTAATTGATGATATCTTTCCAACGAATCCGAATAATCGAAATTTCATAGCGGGGATCAAAAGATATGTCCAGATGAAAATTCTGAATAGTCGCTATGGAATTCAGGCCCTTAAAAATGGACATTTTGCAAACGACCTCGGATTTCGACGAAACCAGTTTTGTTGGGTCCGTGATGTAAAGTTATTGCTAGGTTTCAAATTTCATAATTTTTCGAATCAATATGTGAGCATGGCAAAGAAAAACGTGTTTGACCAGTTTCAGTTGATTTTAATCGACTGGAAAATGGCCATTTTTCCAACGGTCTCAGAATTCGACGAAACTAGTTTTGTTAGGACCGTATCGTCAATACGAAGCTAGAAATAATTTTTCTGGAATTTGTAGAGGTCGTATGTGGCCCCGGTAAAATGAAATGTGCGTTTAAATTGAATATATAAAGATTTATATTTTAAATTCAACGGAAACTGATCGTAACAGCCGAATTGGGTTACGAAACAAATCCAGTTTTGTTCAGAATGGGGGTAATTAGCTAGGAGCGACAGTCGTTGGGTTTGATTTCGAGTTCGAGCCGTTAAACTTCAAATTTGTGAAACAATTGAATAAAATAATAATAAAATTAAATTATAAATGTCCCTCCCCCCATACAGTCAAACCCTCATTTTTTCCAATGCGAGGTCAACGCAAACAAAACCCTCCGCCCCCAATTCAATTTAAACGAACGGTCCACAAACTCCCAAAATCAATCCCTTCGATCTCCTCCATGGTGCGCCTACTGGTGGTGGGGTCAACGAGAAAATGGTTCGACGTCGTGAGATCTTCCCAAGGCTGGCGGCGCTCGAATTTCGGTTGGCTGACCGGGGTGTAGCGGCGGCTTAAAGGGCGCAGGGTTTTCCGATGAATTGAGAAGCGTTGATGACTATTGGGGGTCGAGACCAGGTGGAATCAGGGAAGCATGGATGGCCGCCTGTTCTGGTCGTGGTTGATGGTGGTCCGGCGGTTGCCTGGGGATGCGACGTTGGCTTCTTTCTGGCAAGCAAGGGTTCGAACACGATATAGAAGGAATACAGTGAGTTTTTTTTTCTTAACTAATATAAATAGCATTGTTTAAAATCAGTTTTATATATAAAAATATATATATATGTATTGTTTTCAAAATAAAATCAGCAAATGTTTTTAAAATATAAAATATATACATTGTTTTTAGAAATATAATATATAGAAGTTTTTAGAAATAAAATATATCATGGTTTTAAAATAGAAAGAAAATGTAATTCTTCTAAAATATAATTGTAGATAAAAACATGATTTTTATTTTATATAGTAGCAAGATAAAAATATTATTTTTATATATATAGAACATCAAGATGGAATATGGTTTTTAACTAGTGTATGGCATGGAAATATTTTTAGCAATACATAAATATGATTTTGAAAAATATAGAACTTGGTTTTGAAAATATAAAATGCCCTTGATTTAAAAATATGAAAGACTTGATTTTGAAAAAAATTAAATATACGATTTTTGAAATTATAAAAATGAGATTTTTATGCAGATAGTATAGAAATAAAAATAGGATGTTTATTTATAAATAACATTGAAGTAAAAAATGTGATTTTTAATATAAACATTGTGTGAAACAGATTGCGATGGAACTGAGTGGAAGCAGAACGAAATTCAAACCGTTCAGGAATAATACTGGCAGAGTGGAAACCAAATGTGAGAATTTCTCACCTTTCAATTTCTTTTTCTAGTTATATATATATACTAGGATGCAGACGGTGCTTAGTAGCACCCGACACAATCGTCCACAGACCATGGACTTGTTTGTTTGGTTGCATAGATTAGTTAGATGATTTGATTTGAAATTGAATTGTTTGGTGAAATAAATTGATTTGATTGATGTGTGAATGGCGTGGGCCTTCACTAGACCGGGGATAAGGCTAGGCCTCGTCCCGTTTCTAGTATCGTGCCGTTATGCCGCCGAAATTTTCTAAAATAAGTTAGAAAAATAAAAATATCATTTTATTTAAAGAATGAACTGAATAGTAATTCATATGTTAAAATAAAATGTTTTATCGTTAAAAGTAAAAAATTTAACGTGAAAGTGAACAAATAGATATTTATAAACAAATCGGCCGATTTGTTTATATACACTGATTTGACTAACATTGATTGGGACGATAAATTTCACACATCGCCCAACTGCACAAATAAAATCTGTGTTTGATTGTTTGAAACCCCACATGGGTGTTAGGATGAAAATTGAAGTTCACTCATCCTGATTGATTAAATATGTCGATCGATCGATTGACATGCTGTTATAAGCGTTAGATATCTATATTTGATGCTAATACAGTGTAGTGCACTTTGGTTGATGGTTGATTATTTTTCGATGCTATTATATACATGTGTTGTATGGAATCCATATAATTAACTTTATATGGTAATTGATTGGGCCTCATTCCAATTTGAAAAATAAAGAATAATATAAAATAAAGGTTCATGTGTTGACAGTACTCATCCATTGAGATTGGTCATGTGTTGAACGAAATATTTTAGTAATAAAATTTACATCTTTATCAATATAAAATAAAGGTTCATGTGTTGACAGTACTCATCCATTGAGATTGGTCATGTGTTGAACGAAATATTTTGATAATAACAACTATTTTGAAAAAGAAATATTTGAAATAGAATATTTGAAAATAGAAATTTATGAAGCCGTGTTGATTAGATTGACGCCATTTTGACGTGAACGATATTTATATCGATTTGAATTGAAAACGATTTCGAAATGAAATGAATTGAAAACGATTTCGAAATGAAATGAATTGAAAACGATTTCGAAAGGAAATGAATTGAAAACGATTTCGAAATGAATTGAATATAAAACGAATTCAAATTGAATTGAAAGCAAATTGAAATGAATTCAAATTGAATTGAAATTTGAATTGAATAGAAATGAATTTTAAAACGAATTTATAAAGAAGAATTCAATTTTGATTTGAGTTGAAATAAAGATTGAAATTGCTTTTGAAACGAATTTAAAACTATTTATAAAATTCGTTTTAAATAGAAATCGACGAAATATATATTATATATATTATATATATAATATAATGGCCTGAATAGAACGCGCCGCGCCGCGGCAGTTCGTGAATTTCGACCATTTATTTCAAACGGACATTACGGGAGATCCGACCGTCGGATTCTCCTAAAACCGAAACCGTTGGGTTCGTATCGAAAAGAGCTTTCTAATGAATATTAGAAATTCAAAATCTAACGGTTGGATTTGGAGATACGTCCAAATCAAATTTGAAAAAGGTCGCTGTAAGTGCAGTTCGATGGCCGTTGATGGAAATCGACTGTACGGGCCTTGATAAAATTATTAAAAATAGTAATAATTAGTGTAAAATCATAAGAAATGATTTGGGGAAAAATTGGGATGAAAAACTCCATATTTGAAAAGATAAAAATAGATTTTTATCGAAATGAACTAGTTTTGAACTAGAATTCTAATTCTATTTATTTTTAAATAAATAAATTGAATTTGAAAAGGGTTGTAAAAATAACCAGAATTTCCAATGATTGCATTAGTGTGGATTTGAATCAAAATTGTCTTCGGAATATTTCGATGTTGGAATTCGTGATTATACGGATGTTGTTATGGAAATTTGAAAGATATATATTTATATCGTTATTTCCAATACGACATTTGTTAATCGTAGAATTTGATATTGAATATAAGCCGATATATTTTCTATTCAGAGCCTTGTATTGAATATCAAATGTGATTTGGGTTTGTCGTGAATGGTGTCTTCACTAACACTGTTCTTGAACCCAGTTGAGAAAAGATTAAATCTTTTTATTTTAGATTTAACGAAGTGTACCAATTAAATAATATTTAATTGGAATTGAATTGATATTGATTTTTGGGTTTATCGTGAACAGTGTTTTTAAATAACACTTGTTCTTTAACCCGATAATTAATGGAATGATATTGTGGGTTTACCGTGAACCGTGTTTTAAATGACACTGATTCTTTAACCCAGTTAACGATTAGAACTAAGTGGAGTTTTAATGAATCTTTAATTATATTGAAATAATCGAGAATGGAGTATCACCAGTTTTACTCCAGGCGATAGTTAAATCTTTAATTAGATTTGAACGTGAAATAGTAATGGAATTTACCGATAACACCGTGGTGTTAGATATGAAGTATTACCAGTTTTACTTCATGGGATGAATAGGTTGGGATTGGGAAATTAAAATAAATGATTACTTCGGTAAGGTTCGCTAATCCCGACTAGTTTGAATTGATATTCAAAAATAGATTAAAGAGTAAATTCAAGAAATTTATCTTGGATAAAATTAATGGGAACATTTCCCTATGAATGAGAAATTTAGAAACTAACTGTCGGTTAGCCAAGCAGAATGATTTTCTGGATATTGATCTGATGTTGGTTTCGGCCTTCGGGGTTAATATTTAGGGAATTATTCTCTTGATTAATTTACGGTTAGTGACTGATGAATTGGAATGAGGCGTATGTTGTGTTTGTGTAATACTTATTTAAAATATACGCGAGTTATTCGGAAAGACCGGGTTTATCCCATTCTGAATAACTGATACGACGATAAGTCGAAGATGAAGACGGTGGTCGAAGACCGGAAGTCTTCACGTTGTTTGGGTGATTACTGATGATCTTGATTGGGCTGTACACCCAAGAAGATGGAAACAGTTGGTGATCGTCCAGACGTACTTGGAGATGGATGGATATGCGAGGAAAGTGCCTCCGGTTTCGTTCAGACCCAGAACGGACTTGTAAATGGACTGTGTGTCTGACATTGGATTTTAGTCCGTGTGATTGATCTCTATTAAATATATATCTGTTTGGCGGCGGAGAATTTATTCTCTTGCTTAACGCCCTTCTCTGAGACGTACGAGCTCAGGGGTTATATATTGATGGATATCAATCGCATGGAGTGAATTGCCTGTGTGGCATGCTAAGATGCAAATGATCAAGGCTTCTGTTGAAAAGCAAAGTCTTGTGGTTGATGATCGAAGCACGACCTTTGTGGCGTAGCTTTGTGTAACGTTGATTCGCGAGTATCACACCCGGTATGAATCAAAAACGGGAGACGGACCTCAGGGAGGACATGTGTTTCTTTCTAGTTAGGAGTGGCGTCAGTGCTTGAACTGGCTGACGAGTTTGACTCATGTGGATGTTACTTATTATTACTTGCTGAAAAGCGAGGCGCCTCGTGATATCGGTTTCGGCCGATGCTTCTGGTCGGCTGACGGGCCAGGCTTACGCCCCAAAGGGCGGAGAAACGTAGTGTTCAGGCATAATAATCCACATCGGTGGACCGGCCCTGACGATCCAAGGCCCACCTGAGTCTGGGTCCTAAGACATGGGCTAGATTGTCTCGAATCGGTTGAGGATCTTGCCCCTAGCCTCGGTTCATACCATAAATGATAACCCAACTTCCAATACGACGTCTTGCGGTTTTGATTGTAAACTTATATATGGCGACATAGAGTTATGGGGCATTCATGCCGCCTATGATTGATACTTATGATTTGAAGTTGTTTTATACACTATGCACTTATAATAGTATCAAATGATTTGTTTTAAACGTATCAAGCATTCTTTGGCTGTTATAAGGGTTTTACCCTATCCCCCGGCTTGCGTTGCATTGTGTGATAGGACCTGGGTCTTATAACAGCTTCATTTTTCTTTATTTAGCATTGCGCTGTTGTTTTATGCACTGGTGTTCTTGGGAGGAAACCCGTTCCGTGTTATACGGCGTGGTCTCTTGATTTACCTAACTTTAAAAATAAAGATTAACAACTGTTTTTGTTCTCACACCAGTCACATGACTGACCTGGAGTTTATTGTTTTAACCTAAACTCTGGGTGCCCTTATTTTGACACGGGCAGCTAGTAGTTTTGGTTTTGCAGATTTTTATTCACAGGATCCTGGTTTACAGCTGGAACGATATCCGGAAAGCTTTGTATCCGTATATCTACTTCTAGTTGTGTATTGTATTATTTTCCGCTGCTATGTATTTAAATGTAATTTAAATCTCTGATATTTCTGTGTAATATTCATTAATACTCTGTTTATTCTTGTAATCTGATGCTGTTGTAATATACAATGAAATGTTCTTTTATACGCGTTCTATTTTGTCGTGTTCTCAACGATAGGGCGTTTCGAACGGTCTGGGTCGGTTTAGCGACCGGTTCGGACCGAGCGAAATTCCTTGCCGTCACAGTTGGTATCAGAGCTTTGGTTTACAAAGCTCAGAGAACAAGACACATTAGAACCAAACGAAAGAATTCATCAGATATTGGATTAGTTATATCCAATGGAATGACTCGTTAGAGATGGGATCAGTAGTATCCTAGAACGAGTATGAAGAGTATATTTTTAAGATGAAAACAATTTTTGTTTTGAAAATTTAAATCAACTATTCGTATTTGATTATTTATTTATATTGAGTTTGGACAATTCGGTATATAAAGAATTTGCATATACGCCTTGCAAACGTATATTCAAAGTTTTAATATATTGGATAGATATAGCATCACACTCTAGTCGCCCGGAGATGATTCTACTGATGACTATATAGCATCAGTAGTGTGTATTCGTGTTTCGAAGGTGTGCTATCTATATATTTCCTATTGACTGGTGTGAAAACCAAAATTAGATAGGGCCTATTGTTGTGATTTGGCATCAAGAATCCGATTTTTGTATATGTATCAAAGTTATGAATTTGAAACGTTAATCCACTAATTGATTGATGTTTGTGTTGTTTGTTCATTTGTTTGCTAATTTTGAACCATTTAGCCTAATTGAATCGAATAATGAATTGTATTGAAATTTGGTCGCATTTGCTTGCATATACTTGCACTTACATTGAACAGGTCATAGCAAGGAGGCTAGAGCAGAGAATAAAATTTGTTTGCCCGACAAATAGGTACATGTTTACTACATAATTTACTGTTTTGTTTGGGTGATGATGATTTTATGAGCCTATTGGCTAGCCGCTTGGCGTTTTCTTTTTCTTTTTGAGATCTGAAGGACCGGGGAAGCTCTTTGAGATTTCCCGATGCTCCCATTGCAGGGGAGGTTATGGCGAAATTTTTCGAAAATTTAGGGTGTTAGCCAAATTTTTGAAATTTTTGGAAATTCTCAGAAACTGAAAAGTTGGAGAATGGAAGCCGGATCGAACGTAGAGTTGAATGATCAAACCACTTTCGACTTTGTTCCTTTTCGGGGACGAAAAGTTTTAAGTGGGGGAGATTGTAACAACCCGAAAATCTGGGCCAGTTTAAAATTTTTATTTTGGCAATTTTGGCGAATTTTGATTATTTAAAACGAATTATTTTAAATAATATCGACGAGAAATTTATTTTGAATATAATTCGAACGTATATATTTATACGCGTCGTCATTAGAATATAAATAATTATATATAATTATAAATAGAATTGAAAATGGCGCGGTAGTTCGATAATTCGATTTCAAACTTCAGTTGAATGTACCGGGTGCAAAACAATCCGGAATTTAGTGAAACCAGAAACATTAGGATCTAATTGATGATATCTTTCCAACGAATCCGAATAATCGAAATTTCATAGCGGGGATCAAAAGATATGTCCAGATGAAAATTCTGAATAGTCGCTATGGAATTCAGGCCCTTAAAAATGGACATTTTGCAAACGACCTCGGATTTCGACGAAACCAGTTTTGTTGGGTCCGTGATGTAAAGTTATTGCTAGGTTTCAAATTTCATAATTTTTCGAATCAATATGTGAGCGTGGCAAAGGAAAACGCGTTTGACCAGTTTCAGTTGATTTTAATCGACTGGAAAATGGCCATTTTTCCAACGGTCTCAGAATTCGACGAAACTAGTTTTGTTAGGACCGTATCGTCAATACGAAGCTAGAAATAATTTTTCTGGAATTTGTAGAGGTCGTATGTGGCCCCGGTAAAATGAAATGTGCGTTTAAATTGAATATATAAAGATTTATATTTTAAATTCAACGGAAACTGATCGTAACAGCCGAATTGGGTTACGAAACAAATCCAGTTTTGTTCAGAATGGGGGTAATTAGCTAGGAGCGACAGTCGTTGGGTTTGATTTCGAGTTCGAGCCGTTAAACTTCAAATTTGTGAAACAATTGAATAAAATAATAATAAAATTAAATTATAAATGTCCCTCCCCCCATACAGTCAAACCCTCATTTTTTCCAACGCGTGGTCAACGCAAACAAAACCCTTCGCCCCCAATTCAATTTAAACGAACGGTCCACAAACTCCCAAAATCAATCCCTTCGATCTCCTCCATGGTGCGCCTACTGGTGGTGGGGTCAACGAGAAAATGGTTCGACGTCGTGAGATCTACCCAAGGCTGGCGGCGCTCGAATTTCGATTGGCTGACCGGGGTGTAGCGGCGGCTTAAAGGGCGCAGGGTTTTCCGATGAATTGAGAAGCGCTGATGACTATTGGGGGTCGAGACCAGGTGGAATCAGGGGAGCATGGATGGCCGCCTGTTCTGGTCGTGGTTGATGGTGGTCCGGCGGTTGCCTGGGGATGCGACGTTGGCTTCTTTCTGGCAAGCAAGGGTTCGAACACGATATAGAAGGAATACAGTGAGTTTTTTTTTCTTAACTAATATAAATAGCATTGTTTAAAATCAGTTTTATATATAAATATATATATATATGTATTGTTTTCAAAATAAAATCAGCAAATGTTTTTAAAATATAAAATATATACATTGTTTTTAGAAATATAATATATAGAAGTTTTTAGAAATAAAATATATCATGGTTTTAAAATAGAAAGAAAATGTAATTCTTCTAAAATATAATTGTAGATAAAAACATGATTTTTATTTTATATAGTAGCAAGATAAAAATATTATTTTTATATATATAGAACATCAAGATGGAATATGGTTTTTAACTAGTGTATGGCATGGAAATATTTTTAGCAATACATAAATATGATTTTGAAAAATATAGAACTTGGTTTTGAAAATATAAAATGCCCTTGATTTAAAAATATGAAAGACTTGATTTTGAAAAAAATTAAATATACGATTTTTGAAATTATAAAAATGAGATTTTTATGCAGATAGTATAGAAATAAAAATAGGATGTTTATTTATAAATAACATTGAAGTAAAAAATGTGATTTTTAATATAAACATTGTGTGAAATAGATTGCGATGGAACTGAGTGGAAGCAGAACGAAATTCAAACCGTTCAGGAATAATACTGGCAGAGTGGAAACCAAATGTGAGAATTTCTCACCTTTCAATTTCTTTTTCTAGTTATATATATATACTAGGATGCAGATGGTGCTTAGTAGCACCCGACACAATCGTCCACAGACCATGGACTTGTTTGTTTGGTTGCATAGATTAGTTAGATGATTTGATTTGAAATTGAATTGTTTGGTGAAATAAATTGATTTGATTGATGTGTGAATGGCGTGGGCCTTCACTAGACCGGGGATAAGGCTAGGCCTCGTCCCGTTTCTAGTATCGTGCCGTTATGCCGCCGAAATTTTCTAAAATAAATTAGAAAAATAAAAATATCATTTTATTTAAAGAATGAACTGAATAGAAATTCATACGTTAAAATAAAATGTTTTATCGTTAAAAATAAAATTTTTAACGTGAAAGTGAACAAATAGATATTTATAAACAAATCGGCCAATTTGTTTATATACACTGATTTGACTGACATTGATTGGGACGATAAATTTCACACATCGCCCAACTGCACAAATAAAATCTGTGTTTGATTGTTTGAAACCCCACACGGGTGTTAGGATGAAAATTGAAGTTCACTCATCCTGATTGATTAAATATGTCGATCGATAGATTGACATGCTGTTATAAGCGTTAGATATCTATATTTGATGCTTATACAGTGTAGTGCACTTTGGTTGATGGTTGATTATTTTTCGATGCTATTATATACATGTGTTGTATGGAATCCATATAATTAACTTTATATGGTAATTGATTGGGCCTCATTCCAATTTGAAAAATAAAGAATAATATAAAATAAAGGTTCATGTGTTGACAGTACTCATCCATTGAGATTGGTCATGTGTTGAACGAAATATTTTAGTAATAAAATTTACATCTTTATCAATATAAAATAAAGGTTCATGTGTTGACAGTACTCATCCATTGAGATTGGTCATGTGTTGAACGAAATATTTTGATAATAACAACTATTTTGAAAAAGAAATATTTGAAATAGAATATTTGAAAATAGAAATTTATGAAGCCGTGTTGATTAGATTGACGCCATTTTGACGTGAACGATATTTATATCGATTTGAATTGAAAACGATTTCGAAATGAAATGAATTGAAAACGATTTCGAAATGAAATTAATTGAAAACGATTTCGAAAGGAAATGAATTGAAAACGATTTCGAAATGAATTGAATATAAAACGAATTCAAATTGAATTGAAAGCAAATTGAAATGAATTCAAATTGAATTGAAATTTGAATTGAATAGAAATGAATTTTAAAACGAATTTATAAAGAAGAATTCAATTTTGATTTGAGTTGAAATAAAGATTGAAATTGCTTTTGAAACGAATTAAAAACTATTTATAAAATTCGTTTTAAATAGAAATCGACGAAATATATATTATATATATTATATATATAATATAATGGCCTGAATAGAACGCGCCGCGCCGCGGCAGTTCGTGAATTTCGACCATTTATTTCAAACGGACATTACGGGAGATCCGACCGTCGGATTCTCCTAAAACCGGAACCGTTGGGTTCGTATCGAAAAGAGCTTTCTAATGAATATTAGAAATTCAAAATCTAACGGTTGGATTTGGAGATACGTCCAAATCAAATTTGAAAAAGGTCGCTGTAAGTGCAGTTCGATGGCCGTTGATGGAAATCGACTGTACGGGCCTTGATAAAATTATTAAAAATAGTAATAATTAGTGTAAAATCATAAGAAATGATTTGGGGAAAAATTGGGATGAAAAACTCCATATTTGAAAAGATAAAAATAGATTTTTATCGAAATGAACTAGTTTTGAACTAGAATTCTAATTCTATTTATTTTTAAATAAATAAATTGTATTTGAAAAGGGTTTTAAAAATAACCAGAATTTCCAATGATTGCATTAGAGTGGATTTGAATCGAAATTGTCTTCGGAATGTTTCGATGTCGGAATTCGTGATTATACGGATGTTGTTATGGAAATTTGAAAGATATATATTTATATCGTTATTTCCAATACGACATTTGTTAATCGTAGAATTTGATATTGAATATAAGCCGATATATTTTCTATTCAGAGCCTTGTATTGAATATCAAATGTGATTTGGGTTTGTCGTGAATGGTGTCTTCACTAACACTGTTCTTGAACCCAGTTGAGAAAAGATTAAATCTTTTTATTTTAGATTTAACGAAGTGTACCAATTAAATAATATTTAATTGGAATTGAATTGATATTGATTTTTGGGTTTATCGTGAACAGTGTTTTTAAATAACACTTGTTCTTTAACCCGATAATTAATGGAATGATATTGTGGGTTTACCGTGAACCGTGTTTTAAATGACACTGATTCTTTAACCCAGTTAACGATTAGAACTAAGTGGAGTTTTAATGAATCTTTAATTAGATTGAAATAATCGAGAATGGAGTATCACCAGTTTTACTCCAGGCGATAGTTAAATCTTTAATTAGATTTGAACGTGAAATGGTAATGGAATTTACCGATAACACCGTGGTGTTAGATATGAAGTATTACCAGTTTTACTTCATGGGATGAATAGGTTGGGATTGGGAAATTAAAATAAATGATTACTTTGGTAAGGTTCGCTAATCCCGACTAGTTTGAATTGATATTCAAAATTAGATTAAAGAGTAAATTCAAGAAATTTATCTTGGATAAAATTAATGGGAACATTTCCCTATGAATGAGAAATTTAGAAACTAACTGTCGGTTAGCCAAGCAGAATGGTTTTCTGGATATTGATCTGATGTTGGTTTCGGCCTTCGGGGTTAATATTTAGGGAATTATTCTCTTGATTAATTTACGGTTAGTGACTGATGAATTGGAATGAGGCGTATGTTGTGTTTGTGTAACACATATTTAAAATATACGCGAGTTATTCGGAAAGACCGGGTTTATCCCATTCTGAATAACTGATACGACGATAAGTCGAAGATGAAGCCGGTGGTCGAAGACCGGAAGTCTTCACGTTGTTTGGGTGATTACTGATGATCTTGATTGGGCTGTACACCCAAGAAGATGGAAACAGTTGGTGATCGTCCAGACGTACTTGTAGATGGATGGATATGCGAGGAAAGTGCCTCCGGTTTCGTTCAGACCCAGAACGGACTTGTAAATGGACTGTGTGTCTGACATTGGATTTTAGTCCGTGTGATTGATCTCTATTAAATATATATCTGTTTGGCGGCGGAGAATTTATTCTCTTGCTTAACGCCCTTCTCTGAGACGTACGAGCTCAGGGGTTATATATTGATGGATATCAATCGCATGGAGTGAATTGCCTGTGTGGCATGCTAAGATGCAAATGATCAAGGCTTCTATTGAAAAGCAAAGTCTTGTGGTTGATGATCGAAGCACGACCTTTGTGGCGTAGCTTTGTGTAACGTTGATTCGCGAGTATCACACCCGGTATGAATCAAAAACGGGAGACGGACCTCAGGGAGGACATGCGTTTCTTTCTAGTTAGGAGTGGCGTCAGTGCTTGAACTGGCTGACGAGTTTGACTCATGTGGATGTTACTTATTATTACTTGCTGAAAAGCGAGGCGCCTCGTGATATCGGTTTCGGCCGATGCTTCTGGTCGGCTGACGGGCCAGGCTTACGCCCCAAAGGGCGGAGAAACGTAGTGTTCAGGCATAATAATCCACATCGGTGGACCGGCCCTAACGATCCAAGGCCCACCTGAGTCTGGGTCCTGAGACATGGGCTAGATTGTCTCGAATCGGTTGAGGATCTTGCCCCTAGCCTCGGTTCATACCATAAATGATAACCCAACTTCCAATACGACGTCTTGCGGTTTTGATTGTAAACTTATATATGGCGACATAGTGTTATGGGGCATTCATGCCGCCTATGATTGATACTTATGATTTGAAGTTGTTTTATACACTATGCACCTATAATAGTATCAAATGATTTGTTTTAAACGTATCAAGCATTCTTTGGCTATTATAAGGGAAAACCCTATCCCCCGGCTTGCGTTGCATTGTGTGATAGGACCTGGGTCTTATAACAGCTTCATTTTTCTTTATTTAGCATTGCGCTGTTGTTTTATGCACTGGTATTCTTGGGAGGAAACCCGTTCCGTGTTATACGGCGTGGTCTCTTGATTTACCTAACTTTAAAAATAAAGATTAACAACTGTTTTAGTTCTCACACCAGTCACATGACTGACCTGGAGTTTATTGTTTTAACCTAAACTCTGGGTGCCCTTATTTTGACACGGGCAGCTAGTAGTTTTGGTTTTGCAGATTTATATTCACAGGATCCTGGTTTACAGCTGGAACGATATCCGGAAAGCTTTGTATCCGTATATCTACTTCTAGTTGTGTATTGTATTATTTTCCGCTGCTATGTATTTAAATGTAATTTAAATCTCTGATATTTCTGTGTAATATTCATTAATACTCTGTTTATTCTTGTAATCTGATGCTGTTGTAATATACAATGAAATGTTCTTTTATACGCGTTCTATTTTGTCGCGTTCTCAACGATAGGGCGTTTCGAACGGTCTGGGTCGGTTTAGCGAGCGGTTCGGACCGAGCGAAATTCCTTGCCGTCACAATATGGCTGAAAATTCGACTGTCTCGGATTCAGCTCTGGTCTGCGCCATTGCGAAGATCTTAATTTTCTGATTCCAGCGCAATTTACGGTTTGTGAAACGGACCTCGTATGAGAGAGTTATTGATTTTTACAGATCGGATAAATTAAATATTTAATAAATAAATAATAATATAATAATACCCTCTTCTTCCTCACGCTGTATCGGCCGCACCCAATTTCATCCTCCAAACACCCACGTCGCACCCACATCCGAGCCACCGACTGCCGATCAGACCCCGCCACACCGACGCTCCGCTCGCAAGCCACCACCGCCCAGAAGGCCACCCAACTTGGTCCCCACCTCGCCTCAAAATCCGAACCCGAACGCGCTGTCATCCTCACCAGAATTCGCGAAATCCGTGCACTGAAAACTGATCTTAACCGCACGGATTTGTAGAGCTCTCCGTCCTCTTCGATTTGATATATAGTTTGTCAATTTTCATAGAGTGGATTGGAAGAAATTGATGTTTGAAAATGGGAGATTTCTGGCCATCGTTTTAAGGGGTAGGCGGCGGCTATGAATTAGGGTTAGGGTTTTATTTTTTTATTATTAAAAAAATGTGTTATAAAGGTGAAAATGCGGGCTGTCTCCGAATTGGGCTTGCTTACTGTCGATCTTAACGTTTTGAGGCGTTCTGAACGCAATGGGATGGGTCTCGGGGTCCAATTCCGAAATCTGTAGAAAGTTTTATTTTAAATCCCATTAAAAATTAATTAAATAAATATTGACCGTACATATAAATATGTCGGGGCCACATATGACCTCAGAAAATTCTAAAAAAATATTTTTAGCTTTCTTATGACGATACGGTTCTAACGAGACTAATTTCGTCGAATTCTGGGACTGTTTGAAAAATGGCTATTTTAAGGTGTTTAAATTTAACTGAAATAGTCAAAACACATTTTCTTATGCCATGCTCACATATTAATTCGAAAAATTCTGAAAATTGAAATCTAGCTATAATTTGACATTCCGGTTCCAACAAAAATGGTTTCGTCGAAAACGGAGGTCGTTTGAAAAATGACTATTTTTAAGGGCAATATATTTAATATTAAAAATACATTTTTAAACAAAAAAATTCCGAAACTCAAAATATATAAGTGTTTATACTTTTTAAATGCAGAAACATCATTCCAGACTCAATGGAAGTGGTTTCGAGTCAAAATTCCTTCATATGTGAAAAGTAGCCTTTCGGGCCATATATATTACATATATAAAATTCTACAGCGACCTTTCTAAAAATTGAATTAGCCATAACTTTTGATTTCCGCTATGAAATTTCAATTTTTCAGATTCGTTAGAAAGATATGATTAAACAGATTTAAATATTTCTGGTTTCACTCAATTCTGATTTATTTTGAGTCCTGTACATTCAGTTAAAGTTCAAAATCAAATTTTCAAACTACCGCGCCATTTCTAACTCCTTTTATATATAAATTAAATTTATTCGTTCTAACTTCGATTAAAATGAATTCTAGCCATTATTATTTAAAATAAATCACTTTATATTTTCAAAATTCATTAAAATTTTAAATTGGTTCAGAATTTGCGGGTTGTTACAATCTCCCCCACTTAAAATCTTTTCGTCCTCGAAAAGGAAATGAAGCTAAAACTAATTTAATTTTCATTCTCTAATTGTTTAATAATTTTATTAGTTGAACTCATATTCACACAATACAATCATCAATCAATTAGTTGATTAAATTTTCAAAAATATATAACTTTTATATATTCAAAAATCATATTTTCTAAAATCGAATTATAAATATAATAACAAGTACGTTAATTATGAACTCTTCTTCACTCGGACTCATTCTAGGGCATTGCTAACCCCATCTCTAATGAGTATTCTCATTCTAGGATATTGCTGATCTTATCTCTAATGAGTATTCTTATTGGATATTACTAATCCAACCTCTGATGAGTCTTCTGTTCAGTTCTAATGAATTGTATCCCAAAGATTTGAGCTAACCTGAGCTCTGATACCAGCTGTAACGACCCAGATTTCGCCCGACCCCAATCGATCGCAAGATCGATTTGAGACCGTTCAAAACCCGCGTATGTTAACTTTGGGCATACAACACATCATAACAACAACACAGACTTTTATAACATCAATAATAAATGTTACATCAGAGTACAGAATATATCAGAGTACATCAACAAATAATACAGCGGAAGATACATTTACAATAAATTAGATACATTGCAGCGGAACTAATCTCAGCGGAAGGCCATCAATATTCTGGACCCAGCTTCAGACTTCAAATTCAGGATCCTGCTTAGCTATATCTGCAAAAAGCTACTCGACTGCCCGTGTAAAAAGAGGGCACCCGAGTTTGCAAAGTGAAACAAACTACAGGTCAGTCGTGGGACTGGTGTGAGAATTCTTAACTTAACCTATCTAATAAGTAGGCTAATCACAGGACCACGCCGCTACCGCGGAACGGGTTTACTCCATTTTATTGCCAGTGCATAAATAAAGTAAATCGTCAAATAACGCAATGCTTTTTTTTTAGGAAAATGAAACCATTATAAGACCCAGGTCCCATCACACAATGCAACGCACACCAGAGGATAGGGTTTTACCTTATAATGGTCAAAAGATGCGAAATGCGTAAAAACGATATTATTATTAGTGTACATATATATTTAAAATATTTCAATGTAAATGTATTAATCTTAGACGGCATAGGTACCATATACTATGTCGCCGTGTATAAGTTTACAATCAAGACCGTAATGTCGTATTGGAAATTGGTTTTCTATCATGAAATCGAGGCCAGGGATCGTCCTCTTCCAATTGGAGACACTCTAGCAAATGCCTCAGGATCCCCCGCAGTGAACCCTTGGATGCGGTAGGGTCGGTCCCTACCTAATGGTAGTGGATTAGTTATGCCTGAACACACGTTTCCCGGTCCCTTTGGACCTATAATATGACCACTTCCGGCCTATAAAAACCCGAGGTACCTCAACCCATAATCCACATAAGTAAAATGCCGGGCTGTGTTAAATCCCAAACACCACTCCTAGCTAGAAAGAAACGTGTGCACTCCCCACGGTCCATATCCCGTTTTTGATTCATACCGGGGTGTGAGGCTCGCGAAGTCACGATATACACAAAGCTATGCCTAAGGAGACTGTGCTTTGATCATCAACCACAAGGCCCGCTTTTCAACAAAGCCTTGATCATTTGAATCTTAGCATGTCACATTGTCAGACCCTACCATATTATTGATCATCTACTAATATACATATAACCTCTAAGCTCATACGTCTTAGAGAAGGGTGATAAGTAAAGAATAAATTCTTCACCACCAAACAGAAATATATAATCAGTAGCGTTCAACAAATACAACAGGAAGGAATACAATGTCAGACACGCAATCCATTTACAAGTCTGCTCTAGGTCTGAGCGAAACAACGTGTCCGTCGATCTCCAAAAGCGTTTGGACGACCATCACCAAATACCTTGCCTTGGAAGGCCAATCCCAATTCAAGATACCAGTCATCATCATCCTAGCGATGTGAAAACCTTCGTTCTTCAATCACCGTCTTCATCTTCGACTCTTGATCGTCGTGATGATTATTCAGAATGGGTTAAACCCGGTCTTTCTGAATAACTCGCGTATTTTGGGATTAAAAAGCAAATATTGGAAAATCACACATTACGCCACATTCCAACTCCGAGTATTCTTTTAATAAGTTATTCAATTTAAAAGATTCTCATTAATTTTATCCAAGATAAACACTGAAAATAAAATCTATAAATCAATTTCCGAAATATGGAATTTCACAGAAATCAAATCAATACATAATCAGTATAAATTTCTGTATCGGACTAATAATATAAATGGAATAACGGCAAAGCCTCTTAAATTCCATATATAATATCGGTCTTCTTTTACCGAAGTCCATTTCGATTATTACCAATCGAATTTCCACTTAATTCCTATTTAATATATTAAATTGGAAAAACTTGATTTTTAGAAAATGCCTTTTTAAACCTATATTTAGATTCATAAGTTCCAAATAATAATTTCAATGTAAATTGGATTAAAGGACAAATGTCGTTTAAAACATCGTCCACGATAAATCCACTTCACATCTCAATTTATTTAAAATTACGAATTCTAGAAATCTTAATAAAAGATCTCCCTTTAAATATCAATTAAAAACATTGAAAATATTCTTTATACAAAAGACTCTAAATGGGAGTATTATTTATATTACAGATTTTTATCTTTTACAAATATTCTTTGTTTTAACATATACCTGATTAACAATATATATTTTGAAAATATACATATATATACTTTATATAAGGACTTCTAAATGTAAAAATATTCTCATTTAAAAGAATACCTGAATCGAGATGCGACTCAAACATGTACCATATAATTTGGATTACATGGATTTCACACACATGTGATAATAACAGTATAATCATCAAATCATCCATCTACATCCAAAGTGTAATTTCCACTGTGTAAGCATTAAAATTAAATAATAACGCTCATTGCAGCCTGTCGATCTAACGATCAACATACAACTAAATATTGGGATTAGTGTATATAAATTTTCATCCCAACACCCGTGTGTGGTTTCAACCAACAAACAGATAATAAACTAATTTGTGCACTTGGGCGATGTGTGAAAAATTATCGTCCCAATCACATACACAAGTCGGGTAACTTGTGAATGGAAGTGTAATACATAATACATATAATGATGAAAAGAAAATATCTCTATTGCAATGAATGAATAAGCATAATAACTTTGTCTCTATTGACAAATTCTATTTTGCTAATTTAAACTCTAAACAAAAATGGTTATTTTGTTTTGGCAATTCTAATGAGACAAAATGATAAATATGTTGATTTAACTAACCTATCTTGACAAGTATATATCTTGCCAAACATATATATATATACATATATATATATATATATATATATATTGCTTCAACTAATTCATTTTGACAATAATGAATATTTCTGACAAAATGTATAATTTGGTTTAACTAGTATAAATTGACTAAAATGAATAATTATTTTTAACTAATGTAAATTTACTGAAATGAATAATTTTTGTTTCAATTCTAATAAAATATGTCAATGCTATATTTTGTTTCATTCTTTTAATTTAGGCAAAATGAGTGTTTTGCCTATTTTACTTTAATGATAAAAATGTGAATGTTTAGTTATTAAAATGTAACTTTTAAATTCTATCCTTTATTTCAAACAATCTTTATTCATATCAAAATTATAAATCAAAAATAAATTTTTTTATCTGATGGTTTGTTTGCATTAATGAATTGCAAACAAAGATGAACTTTATTTTAAGGTTTTATTTGCAACAAGGAATGCAAATAACAAATGTGACTTTTATTTTTATTTAAAAGTATATTTGAGTGAATGTAAAAAGAACCTCATTTCCAAAGTGTATTTACATTATTAAATGTAAATAAAAGAAACAAATTTTATTTAAATGAGTATTTGCATTTATGAATGCAAACAAAGAATAGTTTTGTTTTTAAATTATATGTACATTAGTGAATGTAAATAAAGAACAAAATTTATTTTCGAAGTATATTTTAAACAAATTCTATTAAATGTATAAAAGTGTGTACATTTGTATTGGTAAATGTAGATAAGGAAAATAGACTATAGTTTCATTGAATATTTGTATTGATAAATGCAAATAAAAGAATAAACCTTAATTTCAATGCATATATATTGATAAATGCAAACAAAGAAATAATTTTTTTTCAATATATTTGCATGTATTCGCATTGGTGAGTGCAAATGAATAATTTGTTTCAATATACATTTGCATTAGTAAATGCAAATAAAAGAACAATTTATATTTACTATATATATATTTGCATGGCTGAATGTAAATAGAAGTACAAACTTTATTTTCAAAACAAGTTTACATTTTTGAACACAAAATAAAGAACAAAGTTTTATTTTCAATATATGTTTTATTTTCCAGTTTTATTGGTGTTGTCAAACACAAATAAAAGTGTATTTTTTTTTTTCAAGTTATGTTTGCATTGTGAGATGCAAATGAGAAAAATGAATTTTATTTCATGCTATATTTGCATTGAATAGTGCAAATGAAAAGCAACCTTTTAATTTCTTTGTTTATTTGCGTTGAAAAATATGAATAAAATATCTACCCAATTTCTATGTAACTTCTGAAAATAATTTCTTATTTACATATAAAATGTAAACAAAATTGTTACTTTCATTTCAGTAATCAAGTTTTAACAAAAAATGATATTTTCAATTCAATAATCAGATTTTGACAAAAATGAAAATTTTCATTTCACTAATAAAGTTTTGGCCAAAAATGTTCACTAATAAAGTTTGGCCAAAAATATGATCTCTTATTTCAATACTTATGCTTTAACCAAAATGTTATTTTTATTTAAATATTAATTATATTTAAAATGTAATCATTCTACTTCAATTTTAATTACACTGAAAAATGTAATCATTTTATTTCAATTTTAATTACATTGAAAAATGTAATCTTTTAATTTATTTCTAATTACATTAAAAATTTAATCTTTTTGATTATTTCTAACATTTCAACAAATAAACAAATAAAAAGGATAACTTTGTTTTTTTTTCTTTCGACAGTTCTAACATAAACAATTTTCATATGAATCATTCTTTAAATTAAAAATGTGATTTTTTTTATGTTTTCAACACTTTTATTTTAACATGAACACTTTTCATATGAATAATTCTTTTCATTATAAATACGATTTTTAATGTTTCATGTTTCCAATTCAAATAGATGAACATTTTTAATCTATTCTATATAGACGGTAAAAATGTAAATTTTATCGTTAACATGGTTTCAATTCAAACAAATGAACGTTTTATGTTTTTATTGTAATTCATAAACCGTGTTCTAAATGTAAACAAACAAAAGTAGGATTTTTATTAGTTAGCCAAATTCTGTCGTAATAAAAATATATTCTATTTGTTGTTCATATTCTATTGTAAAGTAAACGGATAAACAAAAATAAAGTTTTTGCTTGTCGATCAAATTCTATTGTTCATCTCAGAATAATAAAAATAATATTTTTTTTAAATAAATTAGAATAACTAGACCTGAATAAAATATGATTTAAATCAAAATTTAGATTTATTTTCTAATCGCAAATAAAATTCAACAATATATTAAATTCAACGCGGATCTAGCATATCATGAACAACAGAACAAACCACCAACAACAATCAACCATTCATCAATCACAGAACATTTCAAATCTGAATTTCATCACAATACAATTATTTTTAATGCAAGAAAAATAATTTATAATTAATTAAATAATAAAATTCAGAATTCTCACATTGATATGGCTGAAAATTCGACTATCTCGGATTCAGCTTTGGTCTACGCCATTGCGAAGATCTTAATTTTATGATTCCAGCGCAATTTACGGTTTGTGAAACGGACCTCGTATGAGAGAGTTATTGATTTTTAAAGATCGTATAAATTAAATATTTAATAAATAAATAATAATATAATAATACCCTCTTCTTCCTCACGCTGTATCGGTCGCACCCAATTTCATCCTCCAAACACCTACGTCGCACCCACATCCGAGCCACCGACCGTCGATCAGACTACGCCACTCCGAATTCGCGAAATCCGTGCACTGAAAACTGATCTTAATCGCACGGATTTGTAGAGCTCTCCGTCCTCTTCGATTTGATTGGAAGAAATTGATGTTTGAAAATGGGAGATTTCTGGCCATCGTTTTGTAATAACCCGGAAATCTGGGCTAGTTTAAAATTTTTATTTTGGCAATTTTAGTGAATTTTGAACATTGAAAATGAATTATTTTAAATAATATCGACGAGAAATATTTTTTGAATATAATTCGAACGTATATATTCGTTTGAATCGACGATGGAATATAAATATTTATTTATATTTATAAAAGGAATTGAAAATGGCGCGGTAGTTCGATAATTCGATTTTAAACTTCAAATGAATGTACCGGGTGCAAAATAAACCGGATTTTAGTGAAACCAAAAATAATGGAATCTAATAGAGTATATCTTTCCAACGAATCCGAGAAATCAAGATTTCATAGCGGGAATCAAAAGATATGTCCAGTTGAAAATACTGAATAGTCGCTATAGAATTCAGGCCCTTAAAAATGGAAATTTTGCAAACGACCTCGGATTTCTATGAAACCACTTTTGTTGGATCTGGGATGTAAAGTTTTTGCTAGGTTTCAAATTTCATAATTTTTCGAATCAATATGTGAACGTGGCAAAGGAAAACGCGTTTGACCCGTTTCAGTTGATTTCAATCGACTGGAAATTGGCCATTTTTCAAACAGTCTCAGAATTTGACGAAATTGGTTTTGTTAGGACCGAATCGTCAATACGAAGCTAGAAAATATTTTTCTGGAATTTTTCGAGTTACTATGTGACCCCAGTAAATCGAAATGCGCGTTCAAATTCAATATATAGAGTTATATGTTGATTTTGAAGGAAACTGATCGAAATGATCGAATCAACCTACGATACATATCCTATTGTGTTCGGAATGAGGGTAATTAGCTATGGACGACAGGCGGTGGGGGTCAAATGAAAAAGTTACTTTTTGAAATAAAATAATTAACTATAAATATATAAATTAAATAAACCCCCCTTTTTCTCCTTTACATCAGTCAAAGGCCCCACCCCCCAATTTCCCCAAATCCGATCCGAAAGAAAAAAAAAGAAGAAGAGCAGCGGCTGCTGCTGCGCCGCCCACCTCGCCGCCAGGCCACGATGCCCCCCCATCCCGTCGCCTCTCTCCTCCCCCGTCCTTCGATGCAGAAGCCCTAGCCCGAACCCCCATCTCCAATCGCGATACCCCCTTCTGAAACCTCGCCGCCATCCAAATCCTAACCGCCTGCGCCCCTAGCCCGACGCGCCACCACCCCCTCAAACCCCCTTCTGCTCCTCCTTCAGCCGCCACTTGCCACCCTCCTCCGCTGCAATGACCGACGTGAACCCCCCCCCCCTTCGACGGTGAAAGGTAATTTTAAATATATATATATATATATATAATAAGTTTTTCATTAGTAAATTCAATATACAAAATCAGTTTTTGATCTATATAAATTAGAGAATAAAAAGTTGATCTTTATTGTGAAGTGAACAATATAAAAATATGATTTTTAATGCGATAAAAATTCGATTTATATATATATGAAGTGGAGATAAAAATTTGATTTTTCTATTATGTAGAGAATAAAATATGATTTTTATTTATAAAGATCGATGATTAAAAATGTGATTTTTAATATCGACTACGGGAAACAGATCTCGTTAGAAGCGAAGTGAAAATTCGATTTTTATATATTGAATAGCAAAGTAAAAATTCGATTTTTATATATTGAATAGCAAAGTAAAAATTCGATTTTTGTATATTGTATAGCAAAGTAAAAAATTTGATTTTTGTATATTGAATAGCAAAGTAAAAATTCTATTTTTGTATATTGAATAGCAAAGTAAAAATTCAATTTTTATATATTGAATAGCAAAGTAAAAATTCGATTTTTATATATTAAATAGCGAAGTGAAAATTCGATTTTTATATATTGAATAGCAAAGTAAAAATTCGATTTTTATATATTGAATAGCGAAGTAAAAGTTCGATTTTTATATATTGAATAGCGAAGTAAAAAATTCGATTTTTATATATTGAATAGCGAAGTAAAAATCCATTTTTTATATATTGAATAGCGAAGTAAAAATTCAATTTTTATATAATGAATAGCGAAGTAAAAATTCGATTTTTTACATATGTAGAGAATACGGGCAAAGAAAGTGACAAGATGCAAGAACAGCGAAGATTTCTACATAAGAAGAGTCGTGGCGTTGGATTAGCTATTCTGTGAGAAATTCTCACCTTTCAATTTAATTTTTCTAGTTATAAATATATATTAGGATGCAGACGGTGTTTAGTAGCACCCGACACCCGTCGTCCACAGACCATGGACGGCTTGTATGCTTGGTTGTTTGATTTTGATGTGTAGTTGATTGTGTGATGTGATGTGAAATGAAATAAAATATTTATATAGTTAAAAATATTTTATAGTTAAAAATAGAATTTTTAACGTGTATATGAAATGAAATATAAATAAACAAATTGGAAGATTTGTTTATATACAAACATTTGACTGATATTGATTGGGACGGTAAATTTTACACATTGCCCAACTGCACAAATAAAATTTTTGTTTGATTGTTTGAAACCCCACACGGGTATTGGGATGATATTTGACGTACACTAATCCCGTTTGTTTAGTTGTATGTCGATCGATTGATTGACAGACTGTTATAAGCGTTGAATATTTATATTTGATGCTTATACAGTGTAGAATGCACTTTGGATGATGGTTGATTATTCATCGTTGTTATTGTATATACGTGTTTTAGAAAATCCATATAATTAACATTATATGGTAATTGATTGGGCCTCATTCCATATTTGAAAAAGAAATATTTGAAAAAGAAAAATTTGAAAAGGAAATATTTGAAATAGAATATTTGAAAATAAAAATATATGAAGCCGTGTTGATTAGATTGACGCCATTTTGACGTGAACGATATTTATATCGATTTTGTTCATTTTATAATGAATATCGAAAGTGATTTCAAAAGCTGATATTTTGAAAAGAATTGAATTCGAATTGAAATTGAAAAGAAATGAATTCGAATTGAAATTGAATATAAATGAATTCGAATTGAAATTGAATATAAATGAATTCGAATTGAAATTGAATTGAATTGAAAAAGAACTGAAATTGAATTAGAAATCAATTTGATTTGAAATTGATTTGAAATGAATTTAAAACGAATTTATATTGGAATATTCAATTTTGATTTGAAATTGAATATGAAGTTGAAACCGTTTTGAAAATGGATTTAAAACGATTTATAAAGCACGTTTTGAATTGGAATCAACGAAGTATATATTATATATATTATATATATAATATAATGGTTTGAATAGAACGCGCCGCGCCGCGGCAGTTCGCGAATTTCGACCATTGACTTTGAATGGATATTGCGGGAGATCCGACCGTCGGGTTCTCCTAAAACCCGAACCGTTGGGTTCATATCGAAAAGAGCTTTCTAACGAATATTAGAAATTAGAAATCGAACGGTTGGATTTGGAATTGTGTCCAAATCAAATTTGGAAAAGGTCGCTATAAGTGCAGTTCGATGGCCATTGATGGACATCGACTGTACGGGCCTTGATAAAATTATTACAAATAGTAATAATTTGTGTAAAATCATAAGAAATGATTTGGGAAGAATTGGGATGAAAAACTCCATATTTGAAAAGATAAAAATAGATTTTTATCAAAATGAACTAGTTTTGGAATAGAATTATAATTCTATTTATTTTTAAATAAATAAATTGGATTCAAAATGGTTTTGAAAATAACCATAATTTCCAATAATTGAATTGGAATGGATTTGAATCGAAATCGTCTTCGGATTATTTCGATGTTGGATTTCGTGATGATACAGATATTGTTATGGGAATTTGAAAGATATATTTATATCGTTATTTCCAATACGATATTTGTTGGTCGTAGAATTTGATATTGAATATAAGCCGATATATTTTCTATTCAGAGCCTTGTATTTAATATCAAATGTGATTTGGGTTGTCGTGGATGGTGTCTTCATTAACACTGTTCTTAAGCCCAGTTGAGAAAAGATTAAATCTTTTTATTTATATTTAATGAAGTGAACCAATTAAGTGATATTTAATTGGAATTGATTTTTGGGTTTATCGTGAACGGTGCTTTAAATAACATTCGTTCTTTAACCCGACAATTAATAGGATGTGGTTTTGGGTTTATCGTGAACCGTGTTTTAAATGACATTGATTCTTTAACCCAGTTAAAGATTAAAACTAAGTGGAGTTTTAATGAATCTTTAATTAGATTGAAATGATCGAGAATGGAGTATCACCAGTTTTGCTCCGGGCGATAGTTAAATCTTTAATTAGATTTGAACGTGAAATGTTAATTGAATTTACCGATAACATCGTGGTGTTAGATATGAAGTAGCACTAGTTTTACTTCATGGGATGAATAGGTTGGGATTGGGAAATAAAATAAATGATTACTCCGGTGTGGTTCGCTAATCCCGACCAGTCTGAATTGCTATTCAAAGGAGATTAAAGAATAAATTTAAAGAATTTATCTTTGATAAAATTAATGGGAACCTTTCAATATAAGGATATTTGAATAAAAAGAATATTCTGAAGTGGAATGAGGCGTATGTTGTGTTTGTGTAACACTTTTATAATATATACGCGAGTTATTCAGAAAGACCGGGTTTATCCCATTCTGAATAACTAATTCGACGTGGTGTCGAAGATGAAGACGGTGGTTGAAGACCGGAGGTCTTCACGTCGTTTGGATAATTACTGATGATCTTGATTGGGCTGTACACCCAAGAAGATGGAAACGTTGGTGATCGTCCAGACGTACTTGGAGATCGATGGATATGCGAGGGCCTCTCTCCTGTATTGGACATACGAGAGAGGAATTGAGACGACCCGAACTTCCCCGTGAAGGAAAGCACGGATAGAATTGAGGACAAGACAAAATTGAACGCAAACGGAAGAACATTTCATTGTTATTACAACAATTCCATCAGATACAAGAATATTCAGAGTATAAATGAATAAATTACATTCAACAAATATCAGAGATTTAAATTACATTTAAATACATCGCAGCGGAAAATAATACAAAAGCACAACTAGAAATAATGCACGGATACAGAGCTTTCCGAGCATCGTTCCAGCTGTAAATCAGGATCCTGTGAATATAAATCTGCAAAACCAAAACTACTAGCTGCCCGTGTGGAAAATAGGGGCACCCAGAGTTTAGGTTAAAACAATAAACTCCAGGTCAGTCATGGGACTGGTGTGAGAACTAAAACAGTTATTTAAAACTTTACTTTAAAAGAGAGTGATTCAAGGGACCACGCCGTATAACACGGAACGGGTTTCCTCCCAAGAACACTAGTGCACATAACAAAACAGCGTAATGCTTTTTGAAAAAATGAAGCTATTATAAGACCCAGGTCCCATCACACAATGCAACGCAAGCCGGAGGATAGGGTTTTCCCTTATAATAGCCAAACATGCTTGGTACGTTTAAAACAAATCACTTGATACTATAATAAGTGTATAGTGTCAAAACAATTCAATCATAAATATCAATCATAGGCGGCATGCGTACCATCTATCATGTCCCCATACTAGTTCTACAATTAAAACCGCAATATCACGTATTGAAAATTGGATTTCCGTCATGAGTCGAGGCAAGGTGCAAGCTCCTCTCCGATTTGAGACACTCTAGCAAATGTCCCAGGACCCCACTCTGATCCTTGGATCTTCAGGGCCGGTCCTCTCTTACTTTTGAGGATTAGTTATTCCTGAACACACGTTTCCCGGTCCTTACAGACCTATATCCGAGGCGCCTCATATCCAACAACCACAAAGGTGAAAAGTATATAAATGTCAGGGCTGGTAGGTCACTGACACCACCCTAGCTAGAAAGAAACGTCGTGCTCTCCCTGCAGTCACTATCCCGTTTTGACTCATACCGAGGTGTGAGGCTCGCGAATTCATGCTATACACAAAGCTGCGCCACACATGCCGTGCTTTGATCATCAACCACAAGACTTTGCTTTTCAACAGAAGCCTTGATCAATTGCCACTTACGCGTGCCACACTGGCAATTCATGCCATGCGACTGATGTCCATCGATATACAACCTCTGAACGATGTCAGACACACAATCCATTTACAGATGTATATTTAATAGAGATAAATCAACACAGAATAAAATCCAATGTCAGACACACAATCCATTTACAAGTCCGTTCTGGGTTTGAACGAAACCGGAGGCACTTTCCTCGCATATCCATCCATCTCCAAGTACGTCTGGATGATCACCAACTGTTTCTCTCATCTTGGGTGTACAACCCAATCGAGATCATCAGTAATCACCCAAACGATGTGAAGACTTCCGGTCTTCAACCACCGTCTTCATCTTCGACATCTCGTCGAATCGGTTATTCAGAATGGGTATAAACCCGACCTTTCTGAATAACCACGTATATAATAAACAAATGTTACGCAAACACAACAAACGCCTCATTCCAATTCAGAATGTTCTTTTATTCACAAAATCACATTCTTAGGGAAAGGTTCCCATTAATTTGATCCAAGATAAATTCTTTTAAATTAATTCTTTACTCCTCCTTTGGATATCATTTCAAACTAGTCGGGATTAGCGAACCACACCGAACTAATTATTTGTTTTATTTCCCAATCCCAACCTATTCATCCCATGGAGCAAAACTGGTAATACTCCATATCTAACACCACAGTATTATCGGTAAAATTAATTACCATTTCACGTCCAAATCTAATTAAAGATTTAACTATCGCTTTGGAGCAAAATGGATGGCACTCCATTCTCGATCACCTTTCAGATTTGATAATTTAAATTATCAATTCACTTTCAATCTAATTAAAGATTCATTAAAACTCCACTTAGTTTTAATCATTTCAAAAATCAACATCCTGCCTTTAAATGGGTTAAAGAACCAATGTCATCGAAAACACGATTCACGATAAACCTAAATCACATTTGATATTAAATACAAGGCTCTGAATAGAAAATATATCGGCTTATATTCAATATCAAATTCTGAAACCACCAAATATCGTATTGGAAATAACAGTATAAAATATATCTTTCAAATTCCCATAACAATATCTGTATAGTCACGAAATCCAACATCAAAATATTCCGAAGATAATTTCGATTCAACTCCAGTCCAATTCACGTATTGGGAATATTGATTATTTTTAAAATCACTTTCAAATTCAATTTATTTATTTCAAAAATAAATTGATTTTAATTCTAGTTCAAAACTAGTTCATTTCGACAAAAATATATTTTTATCCTTTCAAATATGGAGTTTTTCATCCCAGTTCTTTCCAATTCGTATATTATGATTTTACACAAATTATTGATATTTTTAATAATTTTATCAAGGCCCGTACAGTCGATTTCCATCAACGGCCATCGAACTGCATTTACAGCGACCTTTTTCAAATTTGATTTGGACATAATTCCAAATCCAACCATTAGATTCCAAATTTCTAATATTCATTGGAAAGCTATTTTCGATACGAACCCAACGGTTCCGGTTTTAGGAGAATCCGAAGGTCGGATCTCCCGAAACGTCGATTCGAAGTCAATGGTCGAAATTCATGAACTGCCGCGGCGCGGCGCGTTCTATTCAAGCCATTATATGTATAATATATATATTATATATATTTCGTCGATTTCCTTTTAAAACGTATTTTATAAATCGTTTTAAATTCGTTTTCAAAATCATTTCAACACTATATTCAATTTCAAATCAAAATTGAATATTTCCTATCATTACTATATAAATGATAATATTTTCAAAACGTTATATTTTGAAATCATTTCTTTTCTATATTCATTATAAAAACGAATATAATCGATATAAATATCGTTCACTTCAAAATAGCGCAACTCTAGTCAACACGGCTTTATATATTTCAACAAACTTCTTTATTCTATTCAACAAATGAATATTTCCTATTCAACACATGAATCTATATTTCTTTCAACACACGACTAATCTCAACACATGAGTACTGTCAACACACGACGATTTTTGTTATGTAAAATATTTTATAAAACTATGGTACCTATCGTTTGATTTTTAAACCAGACTCCACCATAAAGTAGTTCTAATTTTAAATATGATAAAGATGTAAATTTTATTGTTAAAATAATTTACTCAACACTTGAATAGTTTCAACACATGAACATCGTCAACACATGAATATTTTCCCCGATTGGAATAAGGCCCAATCAATTACCATATAACAGTAATTATATGGATTCCATACAACACATGTGTATAATAGCAACGATAAACCATCAACCATCATCCAAAGTGCACAACACAACTGCATAAGCATCAAATATAAATAATCAACGCTTACACAGCCTGTCGACCAATCGATCGACATACAATGAAATAATTGGGATTAGTGTACGCCAAATATCGTCCCAACACCCGTGTGGGGTTTCAAATCAACACACAGATTTTTATTTGTGCAGTTGGGTGATGTGTAAAATTTATCATCCCAATCAATATCGGTCAAATCAGTGCATATAAACAAATCGGCCGATTTGTTTATAAATATTCATTTATTCACTTTCACGTTAAAAATTATATTTTTAACGATAATTAATTTATTTCAACACATGAATATATTTCATTATCTATTTCACATCAACTTCACAAACAAATTTTCACAACATATCAAACAAACAAGCCATCCATGGTCTGTGGACGACGGGTGCTGCAAAGCACCGTCTACATCCGTGTGTGTATATATATATATATATATATATAATTAGAATAAGAAATTTAGAGTGAGAAGTTCTCACCGACTAGCTAAATCAAACGCCACACTCTTCCTATGTAGAAATCTTCGTCGTTCTCGCCTTTTGTCACTTTCGTTGCCCGTATTCACTACATATATAAATATCACATTTTTATATTATTGCCATGTATATAAAAATCATATTTTTATAATTGCTCCAAATGGATAAAAAATTCTATTTTTACACCGCAACTATATAGATAAAAATTCTATTTTTACAACTACTATATAGATAAAAATTCTGTTTTTACACCCCTACTATATAGATAAAAATTCTATTTTTACACCGCTACTATATAGATAAAAATTCTATTTTTACACCGCTACTACATAGATAAAAATTCTATTTTTACACCGCTACTATATAGATAAAAATTCTATTTTTACACCGCTACTACATAGATAAAAATTCTATTTTTACATCGCTACTATATAGATAAAAATTCTATTTTTACATCGCTACTATATAGATAAAAATTCTATTTTTACACCGCTACTATATAGATAAAAATTCTATTTTTACATCGCTACTATATAGATAAAATTCTATTTTTACACCGCTACTATATAGATAAAAATTCTATTTTTACACCGCTACTATATAGATAAAAATTCTATTTTTACATCGCTACTATATAGATAAAAATTCTATTTTTACATCGCTACTATATAGATAAAAATTCTATTTTCTATTTTATAGAAATTGTATTTTCAATACGCTACTTACATATAAATAGTATTACTATATCTTCTACTATATAAAGGTCATATTTTGATGTGCCACTAGTATAAAAATTATATTTTTAACATTCCTATCATATAAAAATTCAGTTTTAACTTTCCTATCAAATAAAAATTTAGTTTTTAACTTAAGAAAAATAAATAAAACTTGAATTTAAAACTTACAATGTTATCAAACGGAGAGGAGGGGTTCATTGCGCGTTCTAGGACCGAAGAAGGAGGAAACGGTGGGATTAAGAGGGTCGGAGGGGATGTGGTGTCGGCGCAGGGTCGAGGAGAGGGCGGCTAGGGTTTCAGGAGGGAGGGTGTGCGGTGGACTTGGATTGGGGGTCGCGGGTCTTGGCTGAAGGAGAGAAGGAGAAGGAGAAGAGGAGGGGGTGCGAAGGGGGCGGCGCGGCCTGGCGCGAGGCGGGGGGGGGGGGGGGGGGGGAGTGCGGCGGCGGCGATCGATGGGGGGGCGGCGGTTTCTCTTTTTTTCTGAATGAATTGAACGGAAGGGGGGGCAGAGAGGAAGTAAGGAGAGGTAGGGGGATTTATTATTTTTTTAATTATTTAATTTCAAAAAGTTGACTTTTTCATTTGACCTCTAAACGAGGCCCACCGCTTGTCGTCCATAGCTAATTACCCCCATTCCGAACACAATGGGATATGTATCGTCGGCTAATTCGACCGTTTCGATCAGTTTCTGTTAAAATCAACATATTACTCTATATATTGATTTTGAATGCGCATTTCAATTTACCGGGGTCACATACGAACTCTAAAAATTCCAAAAAAATATTTTCTAGCTTCGTATTGACGATACGGTCCTAACAAAACTATTTTCGTCGAATTCTGAGACCATTTGAAAAATGGCCATTTTCCAGTCGATTAAATCAATTGAAACTGGTCAAACGCGTTTTCCTTTGCCACGCTCACATATTGATTCGAAAAATTATGAAATTTGGAATCTAGCAATAATTTTTCATCACGGACCCAACAAAAGTGGTTTCGTCGAAATTCGAGGTCGTTTGCAAAATGTCTATTTTTAAGGGCCTAAATTTCATAGCGACTATTCAGAATTTTCAACTGGACATATCTTTTGATTCCCGCTATGAAATTTCAATTTTTCGAATTCGTTGGAAAGATAGTCACAATTAGATTCCATTATTTTTGGTTTCACTAAAATCCGGATTGTTTTGCACCCGGTACATTCAATTGAAGTTTGAAATCGAATTATCGAACTACCGCGCCATTTTCAATTCCTTTTATAATTATAATAAAATATTTATATTCTAACGACGACGTATATAAATATATACGTTCGAATTCAATTCAAAATAAATTTCTCGTCGATATTTTTTTAAAATAATTCATTTTAAATAATCAAAATTCGCTAAAATTGCCAAAACAAAAATTTTAAACTGGCCCATATTTTCGGGTTGTTACAATCTCCCCCACTTAAAACTTTTCGTCCCGAAAAAGAACAAAGTCGAAAGTGGTTTGATTAATCAACTCTACATTCGATCTGGCTTCCATTCTCCAACTTTTCAGTTTCTTAGAATTTTCAAATTCTTCAAAAATTTGGCTAACACCCGGAATTTTCGAAAAAATTCGCCATAACCTCCTTTGTACGGGTAGAGGTTTGGAAATTTATTCGGCCGTATAGGTACCCAATAAATCCTAATAAGCATACACATATTTATAGTGATATATTCTGGTGTTTACAGGGGAGCGTGTATTGATAATAACTCCAGAGAATAAATTCTCGCCACCCTGTCAAAGCCTGAGGGAGTGTGTATTTTAAATGCTCCAGAGGATAAATACTCGTCACCTCGTCCCGTGTGGGAAATAAATAGTCCATGTGCCATATCTAATAACTAGAGAGACGTGATTATTGACAACTCTAGACCCGTGTGGGTTTTTTATTAATCTGGCAATTTTATCGTTACAATTTAAATAGTCCATATCAGTCATCAGTTCAACCTGTAAAATATAGTCATCGCCATACAAGCCTCTCGCTCGTAAGGTAAATCTTCCACCTCGTCACACAAGCTCCAAATGCTTATGTGGTATATGATGAAGTTGCCTATCTTCCAGAAGTATGCCATGTAATGTAGTTCAAAATTAATTGTTGCTATCCTATAGCGATGTTTATTATTTCACACAGAATAACCAGCACTCCGCATCCAATGACATTCAGAGGAGTTGATATAATAATATTTCGCATCCAACTCATTAAGGTTTACCTATTTGTCGGGCACGCAAATAAAATCTTTACTCAACAGCTATCCAATTTCCTGTTCAAATATATAATGCACAAGTATATATTTCTAACTATTTTCTAATCAGTTCAATGTGTGATTTAATTGAATAAATTTGTTCTGGTTTTTATTGATGATATTCTAATCTTCTCTAAATCAAAGGCCGAAAAGGAACATAACAATGGAGGCCGAAAAGGAACGAAGCCGAAAGTTGTTTAACAAATCAACTCAACTTCCATTTTTGACTACGGCTTAAGTTCTTCAACTTTTCAGTTTTTAAGAACTTTTCCAATTTTTCAAAAATTTGGCTAACACCCTAAATTTTCGAAAAATTTCGCCATAACCCACCCTGCACCGGGAGCAATGGGAAAATCCCGAAATTGCCATATAGGCCTTCTGATCTCAAAAAGAAAAAGGAAAAGCCAAGCAGCTAGCCAATAGGCTCATAAAATCATCGTCACCCAAACAAAACAGTAAATTATAGTAAATATGTACCTATTTGTCGAGCAAACAAATTTTATTCTCTGCTCTAGCCTCCTTGCTATGACCTGTTCAATGTAAGTGCATGTATATGCAAGCAAATGCGACCAATTTTCAATACAATTCAATATTCGATACAATTAGGCTAAATGGTTCAAAATTATCAAACAAATAAACAATCAACACAAACATCAATCAATTAGTGGATTAACGTTTCAAATTCATAATTTTGATATATAGGCAGGAAATCATGTTTTTGATGCCAATTCACAACAAATAATCTTATAGAAGTTCTGGTTCTCACACCAGTCTAATGGAAATATATAGATATCACACCTTCGAAACACGAATATAAATACTGATGATGTGGCCACATCACCAGAATTATCCCCGGGTGTCTAGAATGTGATTCTATATCTATCCAGTATATTAAAACTTCGAATATACGTTCATGACGCGTATACGCGAAATCTTTATATACTCAATTGTCCAAATTCAAAATAAATAAATATTCAAATACGTATAAAATGATTTAAATTTCAAAACAAAATTGTTTTCATTTGAAAAATACACTCTTCACACTCGTTCTAGGATACTACTGATCCCATCTCTAACGAGTCATTCTAATTGGATATTACTAATCCAATATCTGATGAATTCTTTCGTTTGGTTCTAATGTGTCTTGTTCTCGAGCTATGTAAACCAAAGCTCTGATACCAAACTGAGACGACACGAACTTCCCCGTGAAGGAAAGCACGGATAGAATTGAGGACAAGACAAAATAGAACGCAAACGGAAGAACATTTCATTGTAATTACAACAATTCCATCAGATACAAGAATATTCAGAGTATAAATGAATAAATTACATTCAACAAATATCAGAGATTTAAATTACATTTAAATACATCGCAGCGGAAAATAATACAAAAGCACAACTAGAAATAATGCACGGATACAGAGCTTTCCGAGCATCGTTCCAGCTGTAAATCAGGATCCTGTGAATATAAATCTGCAAAACCAAAACTACTAGCTGCCCGTGTGGAAAATAGGGGCACCCAGAGTTTAGGTTAAAACAATAAACTCCAGGTCAGTCATGGGACTGGTGTGAGAACTAAAACAGTTATTTAAAACTTTACTTTAAAAGAGAGTGATTCAAGGGACCACGACGTATAACACGGAACGGGTTTCCTCCCAAGAACACTAGTAGTGCACATAACAAAACAACACAATGCTTTTTGGAAAAATGAAGCTATTATAAGACCCAGGTCCCATCACACAATGCAACGCAAGCCGAAGGATAGAGTTTTCCCTTATAATAGCCAAACATGCTTGGTACGTTTAAAACAAATCACTTGATACTATAATAAGTGTATAGTGTCAAAACAATTCAATCATAAATATCAATCATAGGCGGCATGGGTACCATCTATCATGTCGCCATACTAGTTCTACGATTAAAACCGCAATATCACGTATTGGAAATTGGATTTCCGTCATGAGTCGAGGCAAGGGGCAAGCTCCTCTCCGATTCAAGACACTCTAGCAAATGTCCCAGGACCCCACTCTGATCCTTGGATCTTCAGGGTCGGTCCACTCTTACTTTTGAGGATTAGTTATTCCTGAACACACGTTTCTCGGTCCTTATAGACCTATATCTGAGGCGCCTCATATCCAACAACCACAAAGGTGAAAAGTATATAAATGTCAGGGCTGGTAGGTCACTGACACCACCCTAGCTAGAAAGAAACGTCGTACTCTCCCTGTAGTCACTATCCCGTTTTTGACTCATACCAAGGTGTGAGGCTCGCGAATTCACGCTATACACAAAGCTGCGCCACACAGGCCGTGCTTTGATCATCAACCACAAGACTTTGCTTTTCAACAGAAGCCTTGATCAATTGCCACTTACGCGTGCCACACTGGCAATTCATGCCATGCGACTGATGTCCATCGATATACAACCTCTGAGCTCGTATGTCTCAGAGAAGGGCGTTAAGCAAGAGAATAAATTCTCCGCCGCCAAATAGATGTATATTTAATAGAGATCAATCAACACAGAATAAAATCCAATGTCAGACACACAATCCATTTACAAGTTCGTTATGGGTCTGAACGAAACCGGGGGCACTTTCCTCGCATATCCATCCATCTCCAAGTACGTTTGGATGATCACCAACTGTTTCCCTCATCTTGGGTGTACAGCCCAAACGAGATCATCAGTAATCACCCAAACGATGTGAAGACTTCCGGTCTTCAACCACCGTCTTCATCTTCGACATCTCGTCGGATCGGTTATTCAGAATGGGTATAAACCCGGCCTTTCTGAATAACCCACGTATATAATAAACAAATGTTAAATAAACACAACAAACGCCTCATTCCAATTCAGAATGTTCTTTTATTCACAAAATCACATTCTTAGGGAAAGGTTCCCATTAATTTTATCCAAGATAAATTCTTCTAAATTTATTCTTTACACCTCCTTTGGATATCATTTCAAACTAGTCGGGATTAGCGAACCACACCGAAGTAATTATTTGTTCTATTTCCCAATCCCAACCTATTCATCCATGGAGCAAAACTGGTAATACTCCATATCTAACACCACAGTATTATCGGTAAAATTAATTACCATTTCACGTCCAAATCTAATTAAAGATTTAACTATCGCTTTGGAGCAAAACTGGTGGCACTCCATTCTCGATCACCTTTCAGATTTGATAATTTAAATTATCAATTCACTTTCAATCTAATTAAAGATTCATTAAAACTCCACTTAGTTTTAATCTTTTCTAAAATCAACATCCTACCTTTAACTGGGTTAAAGAACCAATGTCATCGAAAACATGATTCACGATAAACCTAAATCACATTTGATATTAAATACAAGGCTCTGAATAGAAAATATATCGGCTTATATTCAATATCAAATTCTGAAACCAACAAATATCGTATTGGAAATAACGGTATAAAATATATCTTTCAAATTCCCATAACAATATACGTATAGTCACGAAATCCAACATCAAAATATTCCGAAGATAATTTCGATTCAACTACAGTCCAATTCACGTATTGGGAATATTGATTATTTTTAAAATCACTTTCAAATTCAATTTATTTATTTCAAAAATAAATTGATTTTAATTCTAGTTCAAAACTAGTTCATTTCGACAAAAATATATTTTTATCCTTTCAAATATGGAGTTTTTCATCCCAGTTCTTTCCAATTCATATATTATGATTTTACACAAATTATTGATATTTTTAATAATTTTATCAAGGCCCGTACAGTCGATTTCCATCAACGGCCATCGAACTACACTTACAGCGACCTTTTTCAAATTTGATTTGGACATAATTCCAAATCCAACTGTTAGATTTCAAATTTCTAATATTCATTGGAAAGCTATTTTCGATACGAACCCAACGGTTCCGGTTTTATGAGAATCCGACGGTCGGATCTCCCGTAACGTCGATACGAAGTCAATGGTCGAAATTCACGAACTGCCGCGGCGCGGCGCGTTCTATTCAGGCCATTATATATATAATATATATATATATATATATTATATATTTCATCGATTTCCTTTTAAAACGTATTTTATAAATCGTTTTAAATTCGTTTTCAAAATCATTTCAACATATATTCAATTTCAAATCAAAATTGAATATTTCCTATCATTACTATATAAATGATAATATTTTCAAAACGTTATATTTTGAAATCACTTCTTTTCTATATTCAATATAAAAACGAATATAATCGATATAAATATATATCGTTCACGTCAAAATAGCGCAACTCTAGTCAACACGACTTTATATATTTCAACAAACTTCTTTATTCTATTCAACAAATGAATATTTCCTATTCCACACATGAATCTATATTTCTTTCAACACATGACTAATCTCAACACATGAGTACTGTCAACACACGACGATTTTTGTTATGTAAAATATTTTATAAAACTATGGTACCTATCGTTTGATTTTTAAATCAGACTCCACCGTGAAGTAGTTCTAATTTTAAATATGATAAAGATGTAAATTTTATTGTTAAAATATTTTACTCAACACTTGAATAGTTTCAACACATGAACATCGTCAACACATGAATATTTTCCCCGATTGGAATGAGGCCCAATCAATTACCATATAACGTTAATTATATGGATTCCATACAACTCATGTATATAATAGCAATGATAAACCATCAACCATCATCCAAAGTGCACAACACAACTGCATAAGCATCAAATATAAATAATCAACGCTTACACAGCCTGTCGACCAATCGATCGACATACAACGAAATAATTGGTATTAGTGTACGCCAAATATCATCCCAACACCCGTGTGGGGTTTCAAATCAACAAACACAGATTTTTATTTGTGCAGTTGGGTGATGTGTAAAATTTATCATCCCAATCAATATCAGTCAAATCAGTGCATATAAACAAATCGGCCGATTTGTTTATAAATATTCATTTATTCACTTTCACGTTAAAAATTATATTTTTAACGATAATTAATTTATTTCAACACATGAATATATTTCATTATCTATTTCACATCAACTTCACAAACAAATTTTCACAACATATCAATCAAACAAACAAGCCATCCATGGTCTGTGGATGACGGGTGTCGGGTGCTGCTAAGCACCGTCTGCATCCTAGTGTATATATATATAACTAGAATAAGAAATTTAGAGTGAGAAGTTCTTACCGACTAGCTAAACCAAATGCCACGACTCTTCCTATGTAGAAATCTTCGTCGTTCTCTCCTTTTGTCACTTTCGTTGCCCGTATTCACTACATATATAAAAATCACATTTTTATATTATTGCCATGTATATAAAAATCATATTTTTATAATTGCTCCATATGGATAAAAAATTCTATTTTTACATTGCTACTATATAGATAAAAATTCTATTTTCACACCGCTACTATATAGATAAATTTTTTATTTTTACACCGCTACTATATAGATAAAAATTCTATTTTTACACCGCTACTATATAGATAAAAATTCTATTTTTACACCGCTACTATATAGATAAAAATTCTATTTTTACACCGCTACTATATAGTTAAAAATTCTATTTTTACATCGTTACTATATAGATAAAAATTCTACTTTTACACCGCTACTACATAGATAAAAATTCTATTTTTACATCGCTACTATATAGATAAAAATTCTATTTTTACATCGCTACTATATAGATAAAAATTCTATTTTTACATCGCTACTATATAGATAAAAATTCTATTTTCTATTTTATAGAAATTGTATTTTCAATACACTACTTACATAAAAATAGTATTTTTATATCTTCTACTATATAAAGGTCATATTTTTGATTTGCCACTAGTATAAAAATTATATTTTTAACATTCCTATCATATAAAAATTCAGTTTTTAACATTCCTATCAAATAAAAATTCAGTTTTTAACTTTCCTTTCAAATAAAAATTCAGTTTTTAACTTAAGAAAAATAAATAAAACTTGAATTTAAAACTTACATTGTTATCGAATGGAGAGGAGGGGTTCATTGCGCATTCTAGGACCGAAGGAGGAAACGGAGGGAGTAAGAGGGTCGGAGGGGATGTGGTTGCGGCGCAGGGTCGAGGAGAGGGCGGCTAGGGTTTCAGGAGGGAGGGGGTGCGGCGGGCTTGGATTGGGGGTCGCGGGTCTTGGCTGGAGGAGAGGAAGAGAAGGAGAAGAGGGGGTGCGATAGGGGCGGCGCGGCTGGCGCAAGGCGGGGGGGGGGGGGGGGGGGGGAGTGGCTGCGGCGATCGATGGGGGGGCTGCGGTTTCTCTTTTTTTTTGAAATGAATTGAACGGAAGGGGGGGCAGAGAGGAAGTAAGGAGAGGAAGGGGGATTTATTATTATTTTTAATTATTTTAATTATTTAATTTCAAAAAGTTGACTTTTTCATTTGACCTCTAAACGAGGCCCACCGCCTGTCGTCCATAGCTAATTACCCCCATTCCAAACACAATGTGATATGTATCGTCGGCTGATTCGACCATTTCGATCAGTTTCCGTTAAAATCAACATATTACTCTATATATTGATTTTGAACGCGCATTTCAATTTACCGGGGTCACATTCGAACTCTAAAAATTCCAGAAAAATATTTTCTGGCTTCGTATTGACGATACGGTCCTAACAAAACTAGTTTCGTCGAATTCTGAGACCATTTGAAAAATGGTCATTTTCCAGTCGATTAAAATCAACTGAAACTGGTCAAACGCGTTTTCCTTTGCCACGCTCACATATTGATTCGAAAAATTATGAAATTTGGAATCTAGCAATAATTTTTCATCATGGACCCAACAAAAGTGGTTTCGTCGAAATCCGAGGTCGTTTGCAAAATGTCTATTTTTAAGGGCCTGAATTTCATAGCGACTATTCAGAATTTTCAACTGGACATATCTTTTGATTCCCACTATGAAATTTCAATTTTTCGGATTCGTTGGAAAGATAGTCACAATTAGATTCCATTATTTTTAGTTTCACTAATATCCGGATTGTTTTGCACCCGGTACATTCAATTGAAGTTTGAAATCGAATTATCGAACTACCGAGCCATTTTCAATTCCTTTTATAATTATAATAAAATATTTATATTCAAACGACGACGTATATAAATATATACGTTCAAATTCAATTCAAAATAAACTTCTCGTCGATATTTTTTAAAATAATTCATTTTAAATAATCAAAATTCGCTAAAATTGCCAAAACAAAAATTTTAAACTGGCCCAGATTTTCGGGTTGTTACAGGAATAAGGTGCCTCCGGTTTCGTTCAGACCCAAAACGAACTTGTAAATGGATTGTGTGTCTGACATTGGATTTTATTCTGTGTTGATTGATTTCTATTAAATATATATCTGTTTGGTGGCAGAGAATTTATTCTCCTGCTTAACGCCCGTCTCTGAGACGTACGAGCTCAGAGGTTATATCGATAGATATCAATCGCATGGCATGAATTGCCTGTGTGGCATGCTGAGATACAAATTATCAAGGCTTTAGTTGAAAAGCAGAGTCTTCTGGTTGATGATCAAAGCACGGCTTAAATACAGCGTAGCTTTCTGTATAGCGTTAATTCGCGAGCCTCACATCTTAGTGTCAGTTAAAAATGGGATAAGGACCGCTCGGAGAACACGACGTTTCTTTCTAGTTATGGGTGGTGTCAGCGTTTTACTAGCCCTGACATCGTTGATTATTATACCTTTGTGGATGTTGGAATGCGAGGCGCCTCAGATATATCGGTCTCTTCGTAGCCGATGAATAGGTCCGATAGGACCGGGAAACGTGTGTTCAGGAATAACTAATCCTCAAACGTAAGGGAGGACCGGCCCAGCCGAATCTAAGGGTTATTTGCGGGGAATCCTGAGGCATTTGCTAGAGTATCTCGAAGTCGGTGAGGAGCTTGCCCTTTGCCTCGACTCATGACGAAAATCCAATTTCCAATACGACATTTCGGTTTTAGTTATAATCCTATATATGGCGACATAGTGGAATGGGGCTCTCATGTCGTCTATGATTGATACTTACGATTGAAATTGTTTTGACACTATACACTTATAGTAATAATAAAAGATTAAATTTTGCGTATCAAGCATTATTTGGCTATTATAAGGTAAAATTGTATCGTTCGGCTTGCGTTGCATTGTGTGATGGGGCCTGGGTCTTATAATAGCTTCATTGTTCTTTATTTAGCATTGCGTTGTTTGTCTTATGCACTGGTATTCTTGGGAGGAAACCCGTTCCGTGTTATAAGGCGTGGTCCCTTGATTTACCTAACTTTAAAAATAAAGATTAATAACTGTTTTAGTTCTCACACCAGTCACATGACTGTCCTGGAGTTTATTGTTTTAACCTAAACTCCAGGTGCCCTTATTTTTCACATGGGCAGCTAGTAGTTTTGGTTTTGCAGATTTATATTCACAGGATCCTGGTTTACAGTTAGAATAAAATTCGGAGAGCTCTATATCCGTGTATCTCCTTCAGTTGTGTTGTATTATTTTCCGCTGCTATGTAATGTATTGTAATCTCTGATATTTTTCTAATGTATAATATTTATTCACACTCTGTATATTCTTGTATTCTGATGGAATTGTCGTAATAAGCAATGAAATGTTCTTTTGTTTGTGTTCTGATTTATCGTGTTCTCAACTCAATCCGTGCTTTCCTTCATGGGGAAGTTCGGGTCGTTTCAGGTGGTATCAGAGCTCTGGTTTACAGAGCTCGAGAACAAGACACATTAGAACCATACGAAAGAATTCATCAGAGATTGGATTAGTAATATCCAATAATAATTACTCGTTAGAGATAGGATCAGTAATATTCTTGAACGAGTGTGAAGAGTATATTTTTAAAATGAAAACAATTTTTGTTTTGAAAATTTGAACCTTATGATGCGTATTTGAATAATTATTTGTATTGAATTTGGACAATCCAATTTATAAAGATTTTGCATATACGCCTTGCACACGTACATTCGAAGTTTTAATACACTGGTTAGATATAGAATCACACTCTAGTCTCCCGGGGATGATTCTGGTAATGTTGCAGCATTATCAGTATTTGTGTTCGAGTTTCGAAAGTGGGATATCTATATGATTCCAATTGATTGGTGTGAGTACCAAAACTAGATAGGGTTTATTGTTGTGGATTGGCATCAAAAACATGATTTTCTGTATGTATATCAAAATTATGAATTTGAAACGATAATTACTAATTGATTGATGGTTGTGTTGTTTAATTATTGGTTGGATATTTTTAACCATTTAGCCAAATCTAGTCAAATATTGAACTGTGTTGAAAATTGTTTGGAATTGCATGCATATACGTGCATATATATTGAACAGGTCATAGCAAGGAGGCTAGAGCAGAGGAATAAAATTGTATGCCAGACAAATAGGTACATGTTTACTAATTTATTGGGTTTGGATGATTTTATGAGCCGATTTGCTAGCTGCTTGGCTGTTAGAATATAAATATTTATTTTGAATTATAAAAGGAATTGAAAATGGCGCGGTAGTTTGAAAATTCAATTTCAAATTTCAAAAGAATGTACAGGATTCAAAATAAACCGGATTTTACCGAAACCAAAAATATTAGAATCTATTTGAGAATATCTTCCTAATGAATCTGAAAAATTGAAATTTCATAGCGGGAATAAAAAGTTATGCCAGATGAAAATTCAGAATAGTCGCTATGGAAAATATAGCCCTTAAAAATGGAAATTTTGCAAACAACCTCCATTTTCGATGGAACCACTTTTGTTGGATCCGGGATGTCAAGTTATTGCTAGATTCCAAAATTCATATCAGTCAATTTGGATCGACCAGAAAATGGCTATTTTTGAAATGGTCTCCAAATTTGACGAAATTAGTTTTGTTAGGACCGTATCGTCATTACGAAGCTAGAAATAATTTTTTTGGAAATTTCAGAGTCAGTATGTGGCTCCGTTAAATTGAAATGTACGTTTGAATTGAATATTTATAGATTTATATTTTAATCTATATAGAAACTGAACGTAACAGTCGAAATTGCTTACAGGACATATCCCATTGTTTTCGGAATGGGAGTTATTAGCTAGGGGCGATAGTCGTTGAAATTGATTTGGAGGTCGAATGAAATTCAACATTTTTGAAGAGAGAAAAATATATAATAATAAAATATAATTTCATTTGCAAATACCCCCTCCCCTTTTCATTCTCATTCAAAACCCCTTTCTCCTGAAATCAAATAAAAAAATGGCCAAAGCCAGTCGACCACCGCTCCACAACGCGTCGCGCCACCCCCTCCAGCTCACCGCGCCACCATCCCCCGTCCATCGATCAACTCCTCCTCCCCAATGCCAAATCGAGGCACCCCACCGAAAACTCGTACCACCCCTGAATCCGCAAGCGCCGCCCCTCCGTTGGCCCACCGCCGACTGTCGAGTAACACCCCATCAACCTACGAGCCCTTCAGCCCCCCCACGACCAGCGAGCACCCCTCCGACCATCCCGAACAACCACTCCATCAAAGATCGAATTTTTTTTTTGCAAGGAAGAAGGTAAGTTTCTAAATATACTTTTTTTATATGCAATGAAATAAAAACTGATTATTTGTATGTAGGAAAAGTTTAATTTTATTAATATAAAGATTACATTTTTAATATAAAGAAAGTTTATAATTTTTTTTAAACTTAAGAGAGATTAAAATTTTAACTTATGAAAGATAATATTTTTAACTTAGTAAAGATAATATTTTTAACTTAGTAAAGACGAGATAAAGATCGTTTTTTTTATATTATGAAGTAACGGATTAAAGGTTGGATTTTGTCATGTATGTAGAGTTAAATAGATTAGATTTTTAATGTCATAAAAAATATGATTTTTATATTATGTAGATAATAAAAATATGATTTTTATATTATGTAGGTAGTAAAAATTTGATCTTTATTTATGTAGCAAAGTAAAAATATGATTTTTATATTATAAAGATAATAAAAATATGATTTTTATTATCTAGTTAGCGAAGTAAAGATTTGATTTTTATCTATATAGTAGCAGCATAAAATTGTGATTTTTATCTATGTAGCGTTGTTATAAAAATATGAAATTATTTTTAGAAAGGTAAAAATATAATTTTTAGCCTATGTATGTTATTTATAAAATAATCATACAAAGAAATAAGTATTGATTGGTTAAAAATATAATTTTTAACATAGGTATACTACATAGATCGACAATCAAACTGGCGGAGTGGAACCCAAAGGTGAGAACTTCTCACTTTAATTTTATTTCTAGCTAAAATATATACTATGATGCAGACGGTGCTTAGCAGCACCCGACACCCGTCATCCACAGACCATGGACGACTTGTTTGTTTGTTTGATTGTGTGATGTGGAATGGAGTAAAATATTTTATAGTTAAAAATATAATTTTTAATGTGTATATGAATAAAATAAATATTCATAAACAAATCGGACAGTTTGATTATGTACACACATTTGGCTGATATTGATGGGACGATAAATTTTACACATTGCCCAACTGCACAAATAAAATTCATTATTTGTTGATTGAAACCCCACACGGGTATTGGGATGATATACGACATACACTAGTCCCAATAATTAGTTGTATGTCGATCGATTGATTGACAGGCTGTGTAAGCGTTGAATATTTATATTTGATGCTTATGCAGTGTAGAATGCACTCTGGATGATGGTTGAATGCATTTGATTGTTGTTGTACACATGTGTTGTATGAAATCCATATAATGACATTATATGGTAATTGACTATGTCTGATTCCAGTTCAGAAAGAGTGAATATTTTAAATAACGAATATTTTAAAACAATGAATATTTTAAAATAATATTCAGTAAAAGATCAAAATCTGATTTTGATATCTGATTTGGGATGGACACGAATATATTTAAATATATAAAGCCATGTTGATTAGATTGATGCCATTTTGACGTGAATGATATTTATATTGATTTTATTCATTTCTACAATGAATATCGAAAAGGAATTGATTTCAAAATCTAATGTTTTGAAAATACTATCATATATATATAGATGATATGGAATATTCAATTTTGATTTGAAATTGAATATGAAGTTGAAATCGTTTTGAAAACGAATGTCAAACGAGTTATAAAATACGTTTTAAATAGAAATCGACGAAATATATATAATATATATTATATATATAATGGCCTGAATATACTGTGATAACCCAGAAAATCTGAGCCAATTTAAAAAAATTATTTTGGCAATTTTGATGAATTTTGATTATTTAAAATGATATATTTTAAATAATAACGACGAGAAATTTATTTTGAATAGAATTAGAACGTATATATTTATTTGAATTGGCGTTAGAATATAATTATTTATTTTAAATTATAAAAGAAATTGAAAATGGCGCGGTAGTTCGAAAATTCTATTTCAAATTTCAAATGAATGTACAGGATTCAAAATAAACTGGATTTTAGCGAAACTAAAAATATTAGAATCTATTTGAAAATATCTTTCCAACGAATCCGAAAAATTGAAATTTCATAGCGGGAATTAAAAGTTACGCCTAGTTGAAAATTCAGAATAGTCGCTAAGGAAATTTAGCCCTTAAAAATAGTGATTTTGCAAACGAACTCCGTTTTCGACGAAACTACTTTTGTTGGTTCCGGGATGTCAAATTATTGCTAGATTACAAAATTCCTAATTTCTGGGATTAATATGTGAGTGTGGCAAAAGAAAATGTGTTTTGTTAGTTTCAGTCAATTTGGATCGATCAGAAAATGACCATTTTTCAAACGGTCTCCAAATTTGACGAAATTAGTTTTGTTAGGACCGTATCGTCAAAACATAACCAGATTTAATTTTCTGGAACTTTTGGAGTCTGTATATGGCCCCGATAAATTAAAATGTACGTTAAAATTAATTTTGAACGTTATATTATTTTATATTTTAAATTTGATAAAAACTAAATGAAATAGTCGAATTGGCTTTCGAAACATATCCCATTGTGTTCGAAGTGGGGGTAATTAGCTAGGAACGACAGTCGGTGGGTTCGATTTGGGGTTCGAAAGAAAAACCAGCCTTTTTGAAATAAAATAAATAAATAAAATAGAAAAGTCAAACCCCCCTTTTTATTCACCCCCCCTCGTTTGATAGAAGAAGAAAAAAAGAGAAATAAAAAAATAGAATCGATTGCGCTCCTTATTCAGAGCAAGACGCTTCATGCTTTCTCCCCTAGGCCGCCGGCCATCGTCGATGCTCCCCTCTCCGCTTTACCTCCTCCTCCCTCCGCCCTAGCTCTTCTCTCCTTTGAAAACCCCCAAACACCAAACCATAAAACCGCTACCGCCTCCTTCCTTCGCTTGTCCACTGTCTTCTCCTCCTCCATCTCGAGACCGCGACCCACCGCCTGAAACCGCTCTGAACATGGCTGCTCCAATACAACACCCCCTCCTCCGATTGAAAAGTGAGTTTTTATTTATTTATTTTTATTTAAAGTAATTAGTTTAAAAAAAATCAGTTATATATATATATATGGTGAGATAAAAACATGATTTTTATGTAGATAACATAGGAATAAAAATTTGATTTTTGTACATATAGCATTGGAATAAAAATTCGATTTTTATACATGCAACGATATAAAAATGTGATCTTTTTTTTTTTGTAAATAAAGATGTGATCTTTACATGTATTACATTAGATTAAAAATGTGATTTTTTTCATATGAAGTAGCGAATAAAAATGTAATTTTTTCATATGAAGTAGTGAAGAAAAATATGTAATTATTTCATATGAAGTAGCGAAGAAAAAATGTAATTTTTACATATGAAGTAGCAAAGAAAAATGTGATTTGTACATATATAATATAAGCATAAAAATATGATTTTTGTCATATAAAAGAATATATTTTTAGTTGTATAAAAATATAATTTTTGTTGTGAAAAGGAAATATTTCTGGTTAGATAAAAATAGAATTTTTATCGTATGTATGAAAATATTTTTAGAAAGATAAAAATATGATTTTTAGCTTATGTATGTTATTTATAAAATAGTCATACAAAGAAATAATTATTGATTGGTTAAAAATATGATTTTTAACGTAGGTATGAAACATAGATCGACAATCAAAGAATGGCGGAGTGGAACCCACGGTGAGAACTTTTCACTAAAATTATTTCTGTATAGTTATTTATTCATAACTACATATATGATTTGTTCCCCGTCGTCCACAGACCATGGACGACTTGTTTGTTTGATTGTGTTGTGCAAATTGATTGTGATTGTGTATATGAATTGAATAAAACATTCATATGTTGAATAAATTGTTTAGACGATAAAATTCACATTTTTATCGTATATATGAAGTAAATAAAACATTTATATGTTGAATAAATTGTTTGAACGATAAAATTCACATTTTTATCGTATGTGTGAAGGAAATAAAATACTCATGTGTTGACTAAATTCTTTGAACGATAAAAATAACATTTTTATCATGTATGTGAAGTAATAAAAATAGTCATACGTTGAAATGAAGAGTTTGTTAAAAATAACATTTTTAACACATATATGAGTATATAAAATAGTCACACCTTGAAATAAATATTAGTTCGCTAAAATTATCATTTTTAGCGTATATATGGAATATATAAAATTGTCATATGATGGAAATATTATTAGTTCGCTAATAATATTATTTTTGGCTTATATATGGGTTGTGTGAAATTATATATGCGTTGAATGAATATATAAAAGCGTCATATGAAAATGTATATATAGGCGTTGTATGAAAATATACTGTGACGACCCAAACTTCCCGTAAAGGAAAGGCTGGATTGCCTTGAGAACAACACACTTTAGAACACAAACTGAAGAACATTTTATTGCTGATAACAACAATTACATCAGATTACAAGAATATAACAGAGTATGAACTTATGATATATATTGGAAATACAATAATATCATAGTTTAAATTACATTTAAATAGCAACGGAAAAATAATACAAATATACAACTGAAAGGAATACACGGATACAGAGCTTTCCGAATACTGCTTCAGCTGTAAACCAGGATCCTGTAAATATATCTGCAAAAAGCTACTCGACTGCCCGTGTGGAAAATATGAGCACCCGAGTTTGCTAGTGAAACAAACTACAGGTCAGTCATGGGACTGGTAAGAGAAATCTTAACAAAACTTATCTAATAAGGCTAATCACAGGACCACGCCGCTAACGCGGAACGGGTTTACTCCATTGGATTGCCAGTGCATAAAATAAAGTGAAACGTTAAACAACGCAATGCTTTTTAGAAAAATGAAACCATTATAAGACCCAAGTCCCATCACACAATGCAACGCAAACCGGAGGATAGAGTTTTACCTTATAATGGTCAAAAGATGCTTGATACGATAAAACGGATTTAGTATTAGTGTGTATATATATGGGTATATATATAATAAACAATTTCAATCATAATGTATCAATCATAGACGGCATAGTACCCCATCCTGCTATGTCGCCATACTAGTTCTACAATCAAAACCGCAAGGTCGTATTGGAAATTGAATTTCCATCATGAGTCGAGGCTAGGGGCAAACCTGGGATGCGGTAGGGCCGGTCCCCGCATATCAGCAGTGGATTAGTTATGCCTGAACACACGTTTCCCGGTTCCTTTGAACCTATAATATGACCACTATCGGCCTATAAAATTCCGAGGCGCCTCAAAATCCATCATCCACATAAGTAAAATGCCAGGCCGTGTTAAAGCACTGACACCACCAATAGCTAGAAAGAAACGTGCGCACTCCCTACGGTCCATATCCCTTTTTGACTCATACCGGGGTGTGAGGCTCGCGAAGTCACGATATACCCAAAGCTATGCCGTAATAGGCTATGCTTTGATCATCCCACAAGGCCCTGCTTTTCAACAAAAGCCTTGATCATATGCATCTTTGCGTGCCACATTGACAATTCACGCCATGCGATCAATCACCATTAATATATACCAGGGTGTTAAGTAGAGGATAAATCCTTTACCACCAAACAGACATACATTAACAGAAATCGATTTTAATTCACATGGAACGAAATCCAATGTCAGATAAGCACCATTTATTAGCTTATGCTCTGGGTATGAGCGAAAACCAAATCCGAACAATCAACCATAGTCCAGACGGCCACCACTGAAGCCCCTTCAAGGTAGCTACTCCCATCAGGGTCTCTGTAGCAACACATCCATTCGATGTGAAGATCGTCGGTCTTCAACCACCGTCTTCATCTTCGACTCTTCATCGTCGTAGTAATTATTCGGAATGGGTTAAACCCGGTCTTTCCGAATAACTCTCGTATTTTTATAATTAAAAATCAAGTACTATGAAACACATCCAACGTCTCATTCCAATTCAGAATATTCCTTTAAATAAAATATTCAAATTATTCTATCAAAGATAAATTCTTTAACTTCATACTTAAATCTTTCTTTAAAACACAATTTGGTTTTAAATATCACACAAATCATTATTCAAAGATTATTTGAATTTAAGAAATAAACCTTATCTTTAACTGGGTTAAAGAACTAATGTCATTTAAAACATAGTTCACGATAAACCCAAAATCATCTTCCATAAAATATGGAATCTTCACATAAATCAAATTAATATATAATCGTTATAAATTTCTGTATCTGACCAATAATATGAATGGAATAACGGCAAAGCCTCTTAAATTCCATATGTAGTATCGGTCTTCTTTTACAGAAGCTTATCCTGGTTATTATCAACTCGAATTCCATTCAATTCCAATTTAATGTATTAAATTGGAAAACTTTACTTTTGGAAAATTTCCATTTAAATCTTAATAAAAGATTTATAAATTCCAAATCATACTTTCGCTGTCAGTTGGGTTAAAGAACAAATGTCGCTTAGAAACACAGTTCACAATAAACCCGACTCACACTTCATCTTATTTCAATTACTAAATGAAAACTTTAATAATCTAAATTAAAAGATTATTCTTTTCATATGGGGTTTAAGAACAGTGTTATTCAAGACGCTATTCATGACAACCCAAAATCCAATTTATTTAATTCAATTTAACTTCAATTAAATCTTAACAAATTGGAAAACTCATTAAATCTAAATTTATGATTTATTCTAATTTATAACTAGTTTATTTCAGTAAAAATATATTTTCTCAAAATATATTCTTTTTCTAAAATATTCTTTTCAAAAATATATTTTCTAAAATATTCTTTTTCTAGAATATTCTTTATTGGAATGTGACTCAACCAACAACCATATATTTTGTATGGAATCAACAATCATGATAAATAATTATCAAACATCCAAATGACGACCAAAGTGGAATTTATAACTGTGTGAGCATAAAAGTAAAGAACTGACGCTCATCACAGACTGTCAGTCCATCGATTGACAGATAATTTAACATTGGGATTAGTGTGTATCCAATATCATCCCAATACTTGTGTGGGGTTTCATCCATCAAGCAAATAATAATACATTTGTGCACTTGGGTGATGTGTGAAAATTATCGTCCCAATCACATAAACAAGTCGGGTAACTTGTAAATGGAAGTGTAATATCCAATTTTGAATACACAACATTTTTCTTTAGTACATCGAATACTTCTATGCAACAACCATATATTTCAAACCATCTCTAACATCATATTTAAATGATTAATTCTTCTCAATGAAACTATTTTACATTGAAAATGTATTTTCTGGTGTTCACTCTTGTTGTTGAAATCAAATGGCCATAAAAACCATGATTTTCATTTTACTTATTTTATTTCATCTTTTATTACATTGAGAAATGTAGTGTTTTATTCAATCTTTTATTACATTGAAAAATGTAATTCTCCTTTTACTGTCGTTCTTTAATTACATAGGAAAATATAATTTTAAAATCTATTCTATTTATTCTATTCTTTTTATTGTTTCTATTCTAACAATAAAAATGTGACTTTTACATCTATTCTTTTTCTTGCATAAATAATGGTCATAAGAATGTAGCTTTAAAATCTATGTTGTTATCTACATCTAAAATGTAAAAATTATAACTTTTAATTCTAATCTTTTATGTAATAATAAAATAAGAAGGAAAATGTCACCTTTTATTTTGATTTACATAACAATGTAATTCTTTAACTTTATTTTTTAATTACATAGAAAATGTAATTTTTATTTAATCTTTTATTTACATTGAAAATGTAAATGCTTTACTTCCTTTTATTTACATGGGAAAAATGTAAATTCGTTAATTCCTTTTTATGTAAACAAAAATGTTCATTTCTAACTAATTCTTTTTAAATGTATAAAAATATACATTCTTAACTCATTCTTTTAAAATGCATACAAATATACATTTTTACTTCATTTCAAAAGTAACAGATTTTAATCAAATAAACATTTTATAACAAAAATGTTATTTTGTCCTTAATAATCTAAATAACAAAAATGTAAATTTTGTTTATAAAACTTTTGATGCAAACCAAAATGTGAATTCTGTTTATAAGCTTTTAATGCAAACAAAAATGTAAATTTTGCTTATAAATTTTTAATGTAAACAAAAGTGTCAATTCTGTTTATAAGCTTTTAATGTTAAGTAAAATGTATATTCTAACTAATCTTTTTAATGTTAACAAAATATGCATTCTTTATTTCTATAATAATTCTTTCACAAAAATGTGATCTTTATTTCTAATTTTACACTTCTATATTGTAAACAATATAAAAATAAAAACATAATTCCTCTTTATAGAAAAAGGATGTTTAAGAAAATCTATTCTTTTTAATGTATAAAAATGTTCATTTAATCTTTAATACAAAATGATATTTCATTTCTCTAACATGTTTTTAACAAAAGTGCTAATTTAGTTCATTCTTCTAAATATGACAGAATCGCACATTTTGCTTCATTCAATTTATTTTAACATATACGAACATTCTTATCTATAACTTTCTTATAATAATCTTTCTATTATAATGGGCAAAGATGTTATTTTCTATAATCAATTTCTATTCAAAAATGATATTTTGATTTGCAAAGCATATTTCAAATGAAAAGGTTGTTTTCATTTCTATAATCAAGTTCTGACCAAAATGACATTCTCATTTCTAAAATCAAGTTTGACAAAAATGACATTTTGCTTAACAAAATCAAATTAACTAAACATGTTAATCTTGCTTAACATAATCTAATTAACAAAACATGTTAATTTGGGTTAGCAAAATGTAATTAACAAAACATGTTGATTTTTGCTCAGCTTAATCTAATTAACAAAAAGTGTAAATTTTGTCCAACTTGATATAATTAACAAAAAGTGTCTTTTTTTTATAAGCATATGTTTACAAAAATACTCATTTTTATTCCTATAAGTATATTTTGGCCAAAAATGTTTCTTTTATTCACATAGCAAATTCTAGTCAGTCATGTCATTTTGATTTGCATAACATACCATAAATAAAAATGTTGTTTTATTTCTATGTGAACACTCCTAATAAAACTGGTCTTTTTATGCTATGTCCATTCTAAATCACATAAAAAAGGTATGTCTTTATATAGCAACTCTAATTCTCAAAAAAAAAAAAATGATATGTTATTATGTAGCAAAACATGATTCTAACCAAACGATGTTTTTATGTTAACCATAAAAGTGAGATTTTATTATAAATCTAAATTTAACACACCTAACAATCAACAATTCAAAATTCAAACATCACAGAAGCAATCAACATCGCAGCGAATATACATACAATATCAGCTATTAATTTTATGAATATAAATTACACAATAAAATAATTAATTAATTTTATTTTGAAATAGAAATCTCACATCGTTTTTGTCTGAATTTGTCAATAGCTCCAAATCTGTTACGGTCAACTCCATATTTTAGATCTCTTCCATACGACTCCATCGGACTCAATTTTTCTGAATTCTAAATTGGTATGAACAAATTATGGATGTTTATACATTTCAATATTTTAATTACTAATTAATATTAATAAATTTAAATTAACATCCTCCTTTACTTCAAAACCCGTCGTTTCTTTACTGCTGCATAACACGAACCATCTTCAATCAGTAGGGCACTCCACCACCGTGAATCAAGACAGCCTGGACCCGATCAGCGAGCGCCATTCGAACGCCCTTCAGGTGAGCCACCTCCGCCAGGAACTTGGGGAAGTTTGGTGCCTCCCTCGCCTGGGAAAATGGGCCTGAACGACGCCCCTTTGAGGCCTAATTCTGGCCACCACGCTGATAATTCTCTGATCATCATCGTTGGGTGTCAAGGGCTTGCAGAGTCGAACAATTTGGTTGTTGAATGGGTTTCATTTGATTCGTAGATGGGGAGAAAAGGAGGGAAGAAGGAGGGAGCGCCATCGCCTTTGATTTATTCAAAACGGCGGCTGGCTTTAGTATAGGAGATTAGGGTTTTAGTCTATACGGACTACTGTGTATTGAGTATTTATACGTGTATTTTATACTATTTAATTATTTATTTAATTCCATTAAAATACAATATGACTCCTGTATCGTACCGAACTCGAAATCAAACCCAACAAGTGTCACCCCTAGCTAATAACCCCCGTCCCGGACACAATGGAATATGTTTCCTAACCCGGTTTGGCTGTTCTGATATGTTTTTCTTTAAATTAAATTATAAATCATTTAATTATTAATTCAAACGTACATTTTAAATTACCGGGGCCACATACGGACTCTAAAAATTATAGAAAAATTATTTCTAGTTATGTTTTGACGATACGGTTCTAACAAGACTAATTTCGTTGAATTCTGAGACTGTTTGAAAAATGGCCATTTTCAAGTCGATTAAATTTGACTGAAACTGATAAAACACGCTTTCTTTCGCCACGCTCACATACTAATTCGAAAAATTATGAAAATTGAAACATAGCAATAATTCGACATCCCGGTTCCAACAAAAGTGGTTTCGTCGAAAACCGAGGTCGTTTGGAAAATGACTATTTTTAAGGCCAATATATTATATTAAAATATATATATATTCTACAGCGACATTTCTAAATTTTGAACTGGCAATAACTTTCTATTTATAAAACGAAATTTCAGTTTTTCAGATTCATTAGAAAGATATGATTAAACAGATTTAAATATTTCTTGTTTCGTTCAATTCTGATTTAAAATGAATCCTGTACAGTCAGTCAAAGTTCAAATTCAAATTTTCAAACTGCAGCGCTGTTTTCAAACTCCTTTTATAATTAAATTAAATTTATTCATTTTAAAATAAAATTTTGTCATTATTATTTAAAATAAATTATTTTAAACATTATAAATTCATTAAAATTTCTAAAATAAAAATTTTAAATTGGCCCCAAAATTCCGGGTCGTTACAATCGCCCCCACTTAAAATCTTTTCGTCCTCGAAAAGGAACGAAGCTAATAGTTGTTTAATTAACTAACGCAATTAAATTTGTATTTATTGGTTTCAATAATTTTATTAGTTTAATTAATTATCATTTCTATACTTTTATTAGTTAAACCAATAATCAAACATCACAACCAACAATCAATTAGGTAATTAACTTTTCAAATATATATAACTTTTATATATAGCCAAAAATCATATTTTTAGTGCAAATCACAGCAATGTGTCCTAACTAAGTTTTGCTTCTCATACCAGTCAATGGAAATATATAGAAATCCCACTTTCGATACTTGAACATAAATACTGATGATGGTGCACCGATCACCAGAATTATCTCCGGGCGACTAGAGTGTGATTCTATATCTATCCAGTATATTAAAACTTCGAATATCCGTTAATTACTCGTATATTCAAAATCTTTATATACTCGATTGTCCACATTAAAATAATAATATACTCAAATACGTATATTTAGATAAAATTTTCAAACTAAATTTGTTTCATTTGTTTTTTTTATAGAGAAAATAATACTCTTCACACTCGTTCTAGGATACTACTGATCCTATCTCTAACGAGTTATTCTTATTGGATATTACTAATCCAATCTCTGATGAATTCTTTCGTTCGATTCTAACATGTCTTGTCCTCGAGCTCTGTAAACCAAAGCTCTGATACCACATGTGACGGACCCAAACTTTCCGTAAAGGAAAGGCTGGATTGCCTTGAGAACAACACACTTTAGAACACAAACTGAAGAACATTTTATTGCTGATAACAACAATTACATCAGAGTACAAGAATATAACAGAGTATGAACTTATGATATATATTGGAAATACAATAATATTAGAGTTTAAATTACATTTAAATAGCAGCGGAAAAATAATACAAATATACAACTGAAAGGAATACACGGATACAGAGCTTTCCGAATACTGCTTCAGCTGTAAACCAGGATCCTGTAAATATATCTGCAAAAAGCTACTCGATTGCCCGTGTGGAAAATATGGGCACCCGAGTTTGCCAGTGAAACAAACTACAGGTCAGTCATGGGACTGGTATGAGAAATCTTAACAAAACATATCTAATAAGGCTAATCACAGGACCACGCCGCTAACGCGGAACGGGTTTACTCCATTGGAGTGTCAGTGCATAAAATAAAGTAAAACATTAAAATTCGCAATGCTTTTTAGATAAATGAAACCATTATAGGACCCAAGTCCCATCACACAATGCAACGCAAACCGGAGGATACAGTTTTACCATATAATGGTCAAAAGATGCTTGATACGATAAAATGGATTTAGTATTAGTGTGTATGTATATGGGTATATATTAATAAACAATTTCAATCATAATGTATCAATCATAGATGGCATAGTACCCCATCCTACTATGTCGCCATACTAGTTCTACAATAAAAACCGCAAGCTCGTATTGGAAATTGGATTTCCATCATGAGTCGAGGCTAGGGGCAAGCTCCTCTCCGATTCGAGACACTCTAGCAAATGCCTCAGGATCACACCTATGGGCAACCCTTGGATGCGGTAGGGCCGGTCCCCGCCTATCGGCAGTGGATTAGTTATGCCTGAATACACGTTTCTCGGTTCCTTTGAACCTATAATATGACCACTATCGGCCTATAAAAATCCGAGGCGCCTCAAAATCCATCATCCACATAAGTAAAATGCCAGGCCGTGTTAAAGCACTGACGCCACCAATAGCTAGAAAGAAACGTGTGCACTCCCTACGGTCCATATCCCGTTTTTGACTCATACCGGGGTGTGAGGCTCGCGAAGTCACGATATACCCAAAGCTATGCCGTAATAGGCTATGCTTTGACCATCCCACAAGGCCCTGCTTTTCAACAAAAGCCTTGATCATATGCATCTTGGCGTGCCACATTGACAATTCACGCCATGCGATCAATCACCATTAATATATACCAGGGTGTTAAGTAGAGGATAAATCCTTTACCACCAAACAGACATACATTAACAGAAATCGATTTTAATTCACATGGAACGAAATCCAGTGTCAGACACGCATCCATTTATTAGCTTATGCTCTGGGTCTGAGCGAAAACCAAATCCGAACAATCAACCATAGTCCAGACGGCCACCACTGAAGCCCCTTCAAGGTAGCTGCTCCCATTAGGGTCTCTGTAGCAACACATCCATTCGATGTGAAGATCGTCGGTCTTCAACCACCATCTTCATCTTCAACTCTTCATCGTCGTAGTAATTATTCAGAATGGGTTAAACCCGGTCTTTCCGAATAACTCTCGTATTTTTATAATTAAAAATCAAGTACTATGAAACACATCCAACGCCTCATTCCAATTCGGAATATTCCTTTAAATAAAATATTCAAATTATTCTATCAAAGATAAATTCTTTAACTTCATACTTAAATCTTTCTTTAAAACACAATTTGGTTTTAAATATCACACAAATCATTATTCAAAGATTATTTGAATTTAAGAAATAAACCTTATCTTTAACTGGGTTAAAGAACTAATGTCATTTAAAACATAGTTTACGATAAACCCAAAATCATCTTCCATAAAATATGGAATCTTCACAGAAATCAAATTAATATATAATCGTTATAAATTTCTGTATCTGACCAATAATATGAATGGAATAACGGCAAAGCCTCTTAAATTCCATATGTAGTATCGGTCTTCTTTTACAGAAGCTTATCCTGGTTATTATCAACTCGAATTCCATTCAATTCCAATTTAATGTATTAAATTGGAAAACTTTACTTTTGGAAAATTTCCATTTAAATCTTAATAAAAGATTTATAAATTCCAAATCATACTTTCGCTGTCAGTTGGGTTAAAGAACAAATGTCGCTTAGAAACACAGTTCACAATAAACCCGACTCACACTTCATCTTATTTCAATTACTAAATGAAAACTTTAATAATCTAAATTAAAAGATTATTCTTTTCATATGGGGTTTAAGAACAGTGTTATTCAAGACGCTATTCACGACAACCCAAAATCCAATTTATTTAATTCAATTTAACTTCAATTAAATCTTAACAAATTGGAAAACTCATTAAATCTAAATTTATGATTTATTCTAATTTATAACTAGTTTATTTCAATAAAAATATATTTTCTCAAAATATATTCTTTTTCTAAAATATTCTTTTCAAAAATATATTTTCTAAAATATTCTTTTTCTAGAATATTCTTTATTGGAATGTGACTCAACCAACAACCATATATTTTGTATAGAATCAACAATCATGATAAATAATTATCAAACATCCAAATGACGACCAAAGTGGAATTTATAACTGTGTGAGCATAAAAGTAAAGAACTGACGCTAATCACAGACTGTCAATCCATCGATTGACAGATAATTTAACATTGGGATTAGCGTGTATCCAATATCATCCCAATACCCGTGTGGGGTTTCATCCATCAAGCAAATAATAATTCATTTGTGCACTTGGTGATGTGTGAAAATTATCGTCCCAATAACATAAACAAGTCGGGTAACTTGTAAATGGAAGTGTAATATCCAATTTTGAATACACAACATTTTTCTTTAGTACATCGAATACTTCTATGCAACAACCATATATTTCAAACCATCTCTAACATCATATTTAAATGATTAATTCTTCTCAATGAAACTATTTTACATTGAAAATGTATTTTCTGGTGTTCACTCTTGTTGTTGAAATCAAATGGCCATAAAAACCATGATTTTCATTTTACTTATTTTATTTCATCTTTTATTACATTGAGAAATGTAGTGTTTTATTCAATCTTTTATTACATTGAAAAATGTAATTCTATTTTTACTGTCGCTCTTTAATTACATAGGAAAATGTAATTTTAAAATCTATTCTATTTATTCTATTCTTTTTATTGTCTCTATTCTAACAATAAAAATGTGACTTTTACATCTATTCTTTTTCTTGCATAAATAATGGCCATAAGAATGTAGCTTTAAAATCTATGCTGTTATCTACATCTAAAATGTAAAAATTATAACTTTTAATTCTAATCTTTTATGTAATAATAAAATAAGAAGGAAAATGTCACCTTTTATTTTGATTTACATAACAATGTAATTCTTTAACTTTATTCTTTAATTACATAGAAAATGTAATTTTTATTTAATCTTTTATTTACATTGAAAATGTAAATGCTTTACTTCCTTTTATTTACATGGGAAAAATGTAAATTCGTTAATTCCTTTTTATGTAAACAAAAATGTTCATTTCTAACTAATTCTTTTTAAATGTATAAAAATATACATTCTTAGCTCATTCTTTTAAAATGCATACAAATATACATTTTTACTTCATTTCAAAAGTAATAGATTTTAATCCAATAAACATTTTGTAACAAAAATGTTATTTTGTCCTTAATAATCTAAATAACAAAAATGTAAATTTTGTTTATAAAACTTTTGATGCAAACCAAAATGTGAATTCTGTTTATAAGCTTTTAATGCAAACAAAAATGTAAATTTTGCTTATAAATTTTTAATGTAAACAAAAGTGTCAATTCTGTTTATAAGCTTTTAATGTTAAATAAAATGTATATTCTAACTAATCCTTTTAATGTTAACAAAATATGCATTCTTTATTTCTATAATAATTCTTTCACAAAAATGTGATCTTTATTTCTAATTTTACACTTCTATATTGTAAACAATATAAAAATAAAAACATAATTCCTCTTTATAGAAAAAGGATGTTTAAGAAAATCTATTCTTTTTAATGTATAAAAATGTTCATTTAATCTTTAATACAAAATGATATTTCATTTCTCTAACATGTTTTTAATAAAAATGCTATTTTAGTTCATTCTTCTAAATATGACGGAATCGCACATTTTGCTTCATTCAATTTATTTTAACATATACGAACATTCTTATCTATAACTTTCTTATAATAATCTTTCTATTATAATGGGCAAAGATGTTATTTTCTATAATCAATTTCTATTCAAAAATGATATTTTGATTTGCAAAGCATATTTCAAATGAAAAGGTTGTTTTCATTTCTATAATCAAGTTTTGACCAAAATGACATTCTCATTTCTATAATCAAGTTTGACAAAAATGACATTTTGCTTAAAAAATCAAATTAACAAAATATGTTTATCTTGCTTAACATAATCTAATTAACAAAACATGTTAATTTGGGTAAGCAAAATGTAATTAACAAAACATGTTGATTTTTGCTCAGCTTAATCTAATTAACAAAAAGTGTAAATTTTGTCCAACTTCATATAATTAACAAAAAGTGTCTTTTTTTTAATAAGCATATTTTTACAAAAATACTCATTTTTATTCCTATAAGTATATTTTAGCCAAAAATGTTTCTTTTTATTCACATAACAAATTCTACTCAGACATGTCATCTTGATTTGCATAACATACCTTAAATAAAAATGTTGTTTTATTTCTATGTGAACACTCCTAATAAAAATGGTCTTTTCATGCTATGTCCATTCTAAATCACATAAAAAAAGGTATGTCCTTATGTAGCAACTCTAATTCTCAAAAAAAAAATGATATGTTATTATGTAGCAAAACATGATTCTAACCAAACGATGTTTTTATGTTAACCATAAAAGTGAGATTTTATTATAAATCTAAATTTAACACACCTAACAATCAACAATCAACAATTCAAAATTCAAACATCACAGAAGCAATCAACATCGCAGATAATATACATACAATATCAGCTATGAATTTTATGAATATAAATTACACAATAAAATAAATAATTAATTTTATTTTGAAATAGAAATCTCACATCGTTTTTGTCTGAATTTGTCGATAGCTCCAAATCTATTACGGTCAACTCCATATTGTAGACTCTTCCATACGGCTCCATTGGACTCAATTTTTCTGAATTCTGAATTGGTATGAACAAATTATGGATGTTTATACATTTCAATATTTTAATTACTAATTAATATTAATAAATTTAAATTAACTTCCTCTTTTACTTCAAAACCCGTCGTTTCTTTACTGCTGCATAACACGAACCATCTTCAATCAGTAGGGCACTCCAACACCGTGAATCAAGACAGCCTGGACCCGATCAGCGAGCGCCATTCGAATGCCCTTCAGGTGAGCCACCTCCGCCAGGAACTTGGGGAAGTTCGGCGCCTCCCTCGCCTGGGAAAATGGGCCTGAACGATTTGGTTGTTGAATGGGTTTCATTTGATTCGTAGATGGGGAGAAAAAGAGGGAACAAGGAGGGAGCGCCATCGCCATTGATTTATTCAAAACGGCGGCTGGCTTTAGTATAGGAGATTAGGATTTTAGTCTATACGGACTACTGTGTATTGAGTATTTATACGCGTATTTTATACTATTTAATTATTTATTTAATTCCATTAAAATACAATATGACTCCTGTATCGTACCGAACTCCAAATCAAACCCAACAAGTGTCACCCCTAGCTAACAACCCCCGTCCCGGACACAATGGAATATGTTTCGAAACCCAGTTTGGCTGTTCTGATATGATTTTCTTTAAATTAAATTATAAATCATTTAATTATTAATTCAAACGTACATTTTAAATTACCGGGGCCACATACTGACTCTAAAAATTATAGAAAAATTATTTCTAGTTATGTTTCGACGATACGGTTCTAACAAGACTAATTTCGTCGAATTCTGAGACTGTTTGAAAAATGGTCATTTTCAAGTCGATTAATTTTGACTGAAACTGACAAAACACGCTTTCTTTCGCCACGCTCACATACTAATTCGAAAAATTATGAAAATTGAAACCTAGCAATAATTCGACATCCCGGATCCAGCAAAAGTGGTTTCGTCGAAAACCGAGGTCGTTTGAAAAATGACTATTTTTAAGGCCAATATATTATATTAAAATATATATAAATTCTACAGCGACTTTTCTAAATTTTGAACTGGCCATAACTTTCTATTTATAAAACGAAATTTCAGTTTTTCAGATTCATTAGAAAGATATGATTAAACAGATTTAAATATTTCTTGTTTCATTCAATTCTGATTTAAAATGAATCTTATACAGTCAGTCAAATTTCAAATTCAAATTTTCAAACTGCAGCGCTGTTTTCAAACTCCTTTTATAATTAAGTTAAATTTATTCATTTTAAAATAAATTTTTGTCATTATTATTTAAAATAAATTATTTTAAACATTAAAAATTCATTAAAATTTCTAAAATAAAAATTTTAAATTGGCCCCAAAATTCTGGGTCGTTACATATACATATGCGATATATTGAACAGGTCATAGCAAGGAGGCTAGAGAAGAGGAATAAAATTGTATGCCCGACAAATAGGTACATATCTGTTGTTTTGTTTGGGTATGATGGTTTTATGAGCCGATTGGCTAGCGCTTGGCTGTTTCTTTTTTCTTTTTGGATTGGAGAGCCCTGTATGGCGATTTCGGGATTTTCCCGGTGCTCCCGTACAGGGGATGTTATGGCGAAACTTTTCGAAAATTTAGGGTGTTAGCCAAATTTTTGAAAAATTAGAAAGTTCTTAGAAACTGAAAAGCTGAAGAACTTGAGCCAAAATAGAAATTGAAATCATTTTCAAACGGTTTATAAAATACATTTTAGAATGGAAGTTGACGAAATATATAATATATATTATATATATTATATGGCCTGAATAGAACGCGCTGCGCAGCGACCGTTCGCGAATTTCGACCATTGACTTCAAATTGACGTTACGGGAGATCCGACTGACGGGTTCTCCTAAAACCGGAACCATTTGGTTCATATCGAAAAGAGCTTTCTAACGAATACAAAAAATTAGAAATATAACGGTTGGATTGGGAATTATGTCCAAATCAAATTTGGAAAAGGTCGCTGTAAGTGCAGTTCGATGACCGTTTATGAAAATCGACTGTACGGGCCTTGATAAAATTATTAAAAATATTAATAATTTGTGTAAAATCATAGTAAATGATTTGGAAAGAATTGGGATGAAAATTCCATATTTGAAAAGATAAAAATATATTTTTATCAAAATGAACAAGTTATGAACAAGAATTATAATCCAATTATTTTTAAATAAATAAATTTGATTTGATGTGACGGCCCGCCCCGCACCAGCCTGCATTTCCTCCAAAAAAGTGCGCTGTACACATGCCCGACTAGCACAAGACGGTCGTCATAAGAAAGAAAAGAAGAGGATGAACTAATCAAGAACCTGCAGAATGTCTCACAGCGCATGGAATAAAATATAATAATAACATACTTGACACAAAACAGGCGAGACAGTGCATAAGCTGATAACTAAAATCAACATCAATCATCAAAACAGCGGAAATCCAAATACAGCTTATTACAATCTTCCAAATTTACTGTCTCTAAACAAAAGAAAGCTGAAGTAGAAGATACACCAACAATGCCCAAGCAGTGATCTTCAACAACACAGGGAGAATACTATATATATTACGTGGAAGCCTCCTCCTGCTCGTCTCCGGATCATCTACCCGTGCATCACCAGCTAACCTGTCTCTAGTCTGCTCGTGTGAGCACCCAGAGTAATAAGAGGAGACATAAAACTCTGGGTCAGACATAAAGCCTGGTATGAGCGATAAGCATCTAAACAGAGTAATAACAGGTATACTAAACCATACCTGAACCTGGACCTGCAACCAAAGAGTTAGTACCACATACCGTACAATACTCCAAGGTGCCATAATAAATAGTGTAAGAATACGGGGGTGGGGTGTGCGTGTCACAATGATAGCAAACAAATCATCCATAGCAACCATCCTCACATCTCTCACTCAGTGCGTAAAGTATACGATATCTACCACTTTGGAACACTAGACAAACTGAGGTAACGACGAATCCCGACTTGTAGAAACCCTGCTGTGACCAAGCCAAACACTTGGAGTCATGACCAATCATTTCAATGACCCACTTCATTGGCCGTAGCCCTTGGTTCTACCGATGCCATAATGGCCCTGAATCCGCCTTCGCGCCTCCTACCATAGTGGTCCAAAGCTATAGACGTCGATAACTCCTTGGCACGCGTCCCGCAGCAAAGCCCAACCATGAAGTGAACTCGTTGATTCCCATCCGAATCTTAAGCTCTAACTTCTCATTTGGACTTCCTTTGCATCTCGGGTTTGGTCGAATGGGAGTTGGTCTTCAGAAGAGTCATCACGAAGTAGTAAAAGTACACGTCTGGTTCCCCATGCTCGGTTCGGTTCGGATACGTTCCCCGGTTCGGTTCGGAGTGCCACCATCCTCTGGGTTCGGGTCCTTCTCCCTCATGCGGTTCGGTTCGGTGATTCTGAAGCGGTTCGGTTCGGTGATTCTGAAGCGGTTCGGTTCGGATACCCCATAGCTTGAGTGTCTCCGTCTCCGTCTCCTCAGCATCAGTTCGGTTCGTGTATTGCTCTCGATTCGGTTCGGAATATGGTATCCATGCCCCTCTTTCTTCCGTCCTCCTTGTTCCTTCCGATCCCACGCTACGCCCCTCCGATCCGACCAGGGCTTCCTTGTTGCCTCTTCACGTCATGCTCCAGAAAGTACCACGCCCCGGTCCGGTTCGGATATGTCCGATCCGATCCCCTACCCGATCTGATCCCCTACCCGATCCGATCCGGTTAGATACCCTGCAGCTTTCTGCAACTTTCCAGCAACTGTTTATACGCCTCTCGACGGCGTTTTCGACCAATCTAACTATTGGAATCAATCACAATGCATACCAAAAAGTCATAGCAACATATAACAGCAACCGCAAGCAACAAACAACAATTTAAATGAATCATAATGGATCAAAAGTGGCCAAAACCTCCCATTTTCCTACAATCCCTCTTAATCATGTTTAAGCATACGATTAGCAAAACACATCGAAATTAACCCAAATTTCTAACAGAGCCTTAAAACATTATTTTATAATTTTAAGAATTTTTCCAGAATTTATTTACGTATAAATTCGCTAATCTTCACTAATTACCCTTAATTAACTGTAATTAGTGTCAAAACGATGCTATCACTCACCTTGGCCACAAACAAAATTCTCAGAACTGAAACTCCTCTGATTTGGGCGAATACTGATGTCCAACAGCAGCTCTAACCTTGGTTTGGTGCTTTTTCTTCTTAATTTGATGCCTCTAAGCCTTAATCCTTGATTAGGAAGTGATTTTTGGGTGTTTTAGAGAGATTTAGAGAGTGGTGGCCATGGCTAGATCAAGAGGAATGAAAGTGGCGGCTGGAAAATGTCTAAAGAAATGTTCTCTAACCCTAATCAGCCTCCATATACCCCTAAACCCGAAATTCCCCTTGGGCCTAGCTGCTAATCACCCGGTTAAGCCCAATTAAGTTGTTTTTCTCCATCTGAAACTTGTTTCAGCCATATCTCCCAAACGGTAAGCCCGTTTGGCTAATGTGACCACTCTACGGAAAGAGAAACCATCATCCGAAGCCAATGGAAGTGGTTTCAGGTCAAAATTCCTTTCCAGTCAAAAGTTATGGCCAAAACAGTGCCAACCAGGGGTAAAATGGTCATTTAAAAATCGGGAAAAATCATGAACATGGGAAATGACCCCAATAGTCGTCTCCCAAAGTTACATGACCATACGACTTCGTATGTGAAAGAAATAAATATCCTACGATCCTATGATGCGTAGAACGCGGGTCGTTACACTCTTCCCCCCTTAAGAAATTTCGCCCCCGAAATTCCTTAACCCAAAACATACAAAGGATCCCGCATGCCTAACAACCATATACAACAATCAAATATGCAAAACAAGCAAACAAGCCTATCCTAGCATGCGGAAAAACTAAATCGAAGTCAAAATCTTACCAGACAAAGAGTTCTGGATACTTCTTCCTTATGTCCTCCTCTGTTTCCCAAGTACAATCACTCTCGTCCTCGCTCCACTGTACCTTGACTAGCTTCACCGCCTTCCTTCGAAGTTGCTTCATGTCGTACTCGACAATACGGGCCGGCTTGCGGTTCCCAACCGCCTCGGGTTCTACTTCGAAGTCCTCTAACTGATCAGGTGAAATAGTCATATCTGAGTCGTGAACGAACTTCCTTAGTTGGGAAACATGAAATACGTTATGAACTCCCGCCATCTTCTCTGGTAAGTCAATCCTATATGCCAAATTCCCGACTAGTTCAAGAACAGGGAATGAGCCAACAAATCTTGGTGTCAACTTGCCTCTCCTGCCAAATCGTATTACGCTCTTCAACGGGGAAATCTTGACAAACACCAAGTCACCAACGGAGAATTTTAAGTCTCTTCGCCTCTTATCAGCATAACTCTTCTGCCTATCTTGGGCTGCCTTCATTCGTTGCTGAATGATCTTGATCTTATCTGAAGTTTCCCTCACCACATCTGGTCCAAGCATAAACTTCTCGCCAGTCTCTATCCAACATGATGGTGAGTTACACGGTCTTCCATACAAAGCTTCAAATGGAGCCATACCGATACTGGATTGGTAACTATTATTATATGCAAACTCTACTAGATGCAAATGGTCATCCCATGATCCACCAAAATCCAATATGCATGCTCTCAAGAGATCTTCCAAAATACGATTCACCCTCTCCGTCTGACCGTCGGTCTGAGGATGATATGCGGTACTGAGATGTAACTCTGACCCTAGAGCCTCTTGTAAGCTCTTCCAAAACCCACTAGTGAACAACGGGTCTCGGTCGCTCACAATGCTTTTAGGTACTCCATGAAATCTCACTATCCACTTCATATACAATTCTGCTAACTTAGTTGCCGTTCTGGTCGATTTGACTGGTATAAACCTTGCACTTTTAGTTAGTCGATCTACGATTACCCAAATGCTGTCATTTCCCGATCTAGTCCTTGGTAATCCATCGATGAAATCCATCGAGACTTGCTCCCATTTCCATTCGGGAATTTCTAAGGGTTGTAACAAACCACTAGGCTTCTTTTGCTCGGCTTTAACTAGCTGGCAATTCATGCATTTGGATATAAACTTCCCAACGTCTCTTTTCATCCCTTCCCAGTAGTAGGTCTGCTTCATATCTCGATACATCTTATTACCACCGGGGTGTATAGTCAGCTTTGAGTGATGACATTCTCTAAGCACTTCATCTCTCAATCCATTGACATTGGGTACAACAAGCTTTCCATTCTTTCTAAGCCATCTATCTCGATCAAGCCCATACTCGTTCATCTCCTCATCGATACCCATCTCTAACTTGGAGATGATTTCCAATAGGTTAGGATCGTCCCTCTGACTAGAGCCGATCCGCTCAATCAAAGTGGGTCTGATCGTCAAACTCGCTAACATTTCTGGATCCAATTCGCACTTTGGTCTGAAATCAAACCCCGCGATAAACTCCAGTTGCTTCCATTCAAGGAACATAGCCCCTAAGCTGGCATGTCTTCTACTCAATGCATCAGCCACCGCATTGCCCTTTCCTGGTGTGTATGCGATGTCAAAATCATAGGAAGCTAAGAACTCTAACCATCTCTGCTGACGGAGATTTAAATCCTTCTGGGAGAATAGATACTTTAACGACTTATGATCTGTAAATAGCTCAAATCTTTCTCCCAAGAGATAGTGTCTCCACATCTTTAACACGAACACGATCGCTGCCAATTCTAAATCATGGGTAGGGTATCTTCTCTCGTGCGGTTTCAATTGCCGACTTGCATAAGCTACAACCCTACCGCCTTGCATCAGTACAGCACCCAGTCCGGTACCACAGGCATCCGTGTATACCGTCATCTCTTCATCCCCCTTAGGAATGACTAACACTGGTGCGCTTGTCAACTTGTCCTTTAGACTTCTGAATGCATTCTCGCACCTTTCATCCCAGACAAAAGCTTGATTCTTCTTGGTCAACTGGGTCAACGGTGCTGCTATCTTGGAGAAACCTTGGATAAACTTACGATAATATCCCGCTAACCCCAAGAAACTTCTTACATCTGTTGCATTCTTGGGCGTAGGCCAATCTTGTACCGTAGCCACCTTTGCTGGGTCCACGGCAATACCACTCTCTGATACAACATGACCCAAGAACCTCACTTCCCTCTTCCAGAAGTGACACTTAGAAAACTTTGCTTTCAATTGGTGTTTTCTTAACACCTCCATCGCTACTCTTAAATGTTCCTTGTGTTCTTCCTCTGTCCTCGAATAGACCAAAATATCATCAACGAACACAAGGACAGACTTATTCAACTGATCTCTGAATACCCTATTCATAAGGTCCACAAAATATGCTGGGGCATTGGTCAGCCCAAATGGCATAACCAACCATTCATAAAATCCAGACGGTGTTCGAAATGTCGTTTTAGCTATACTCTCAGCTCCCACTCTAAGCTGATGAAAACCTGTCGCGAGATCCAACTGAGAAAATACTCTCGCGCCACTCAACTGATCGAACAAATCATCTGTCCGCGGTAGAGGATACTTGTTCTTCCTCGTCACTTTATTCAACTCGCGGTAGTCTACACACAAACGAAGGGAACCATCCGCCTTGGTAGCAAACACAACTGGTGCTCCCCATTCAGAAACACTCCTTCTGATAAATCCCTTCTTCAAAAGATCGCTGACTTGCACCTCGAGCTCCCGCTGCTCTCTTGGTGCCATACGACGAAGTGGCATTACTATAGGTCTGGCATCTTTTACCAAATCAATACGAAACTCAATCTCTCGGTGTGGTGGAAGTCCGGTCACTTCTTCGAAAACATCCGGATACTGGCCAACCACGGGCAAACCTGACAACTCACTATGCGGAATGTCGAGGGAGTTTAGAAAACTAGCCAATACCCCCTTACTGGGTAGACCACCAAACACTATCCTCCGCCCATCATCCGCTCTAGCTGTCACCAACAAGCCCTCACAGTCTACCACCACCCCGTATCTTTTGAGCCAATCTACTCCCAAAATAATGCCAAACCCAGTAAAGCCCAAAACAAAGCAATCACAAACAAACATGCATCCATGACTCGATAGAACCACATTACGACAAATCATGCTAAGACTAGTCGAACCACCAATCGGGTTCGTCACTACTAAAGGTCTATCGACAATCTCGGGCTCCAATCCCAACATATCTACCAGGTCACTAGATATGAAAGAACTGGAAGCTCCGGTATCAAACAAAACTCTAACAGGAACATCATAAACAGAAAGCATACCTTGAATGACGACATTCTTTCCCTTCTCCGCCGCAGTTGGGGCATTCGACGAAGAAGGAATAGCATTAAGAGCATATGCTTTCACCATTTGCTTTTCCTTAGGGGGTTGCGGACACTTGTCCTTGTGATGTCCCAATTGGCCACAATTGAAGCACTTCCTATCCGCTGGCTTGGCCCGACAATTACTAGCATAATGGCCCTTCTTACCACAGCTGAAGCACTCCACATCTTGCTTATTCTTTTTCTTCTGGCCATCCTTAGCCTGATTCTGCTTTCTCTTATTCTGAGAACCACCTTTGCCTCCACCACTAGCTTGTGGCTTTGGCTCATCTGCGGATGCAACTTCAGTCTTCGGCTTAGGGTAGAGACTTTCTGACCTTAACGCTTTCCCCACAATCGATTCAAACGTCTCATCGATGTGGTTAATAAGTTTTTCCCCCAAGTATTGATCCAAACCAGTTATGAATTTCTCATTCTTTTTCTCGGCAGTATCTATAAGAGATAACCCATATTTTGACAAAGTGTCAAATTCAGCAATATACTCCGAGACAGCCCTGCCATTCTGCTTGAGCTCCAAGAATTTCTTAAACAACATTGACTTCTGAGCAGCTGGAATGAACTTCTCACTAAAGCGAGCCTTAAACTGCTCCCAAGTAATCTGATCTTCGGGAGTAGCTGCCTTTATAGCATTCCACCAATTCATTGCCCGCCCTTGCAGTTGACGGGACGCTAGCTTTCTCTTCATCGCATCCTCGATACCCAAATCCTCGAAGATACGTTCGCAACTATCCAACCAATCTTGAACATCCGTAGTCGACTCCGTTCCGTGGAACGGCTTCCCACCAAGGCTAGTATAATCCTTATTCAGCTTGGCGAAGTCGACTCTTGGCGCCTGCACTATTGGACCACCACCATTTCCACCATTGGGAGCTGCCCTCTGTACATCTCTAAGCATCTCTCTCATGAGGTCAGTAAACATCGTCCTCATGTCAGCAGCATTCCCATTATTGGCTCCCCTACCAGCACCTCTAGTATATCGGCTCATCGTCAATCTGAAAAAGGAAATGATTAACGACTCCATAGTGGTGCTAGTGCAGTACGACTTCATCCTTATACTACTAATAGTATATATATATAGCTTTTTTTTTTTAAAAAAAAAAAAAACCAAAGTAATCACAAATACGCTCTCTCGTATACGTATAATATCTCTCCCTGATAACTTCCCTAGGTTAACTACGCAACCTAGAGCTCTGATACCAAGTGTGACGGCCCGCCCCGCACCAGCCTGCATTTCCTCCAAAAAAGTGCGCTGTACACATGCCCGACTAGCACAAGACGGTCGTCATAAGAAAGAAAAGAAGAGGATGAACTAATCAAGAACCTGCAGAATGTCTCACAGCGCATGGAATAAAATATAATAATAACATACTTGACACAAAACAGGCGAGACAGTGCATAAGCTGATAACTAAAATCAACATCAATCATCAAAACAGCGGAAATCCAAATACAGCTTATTACAATCTTCCAAATTTACTGTCTCTAAACAAAAGAAAGCTGAAGTAGAAGATACACCAACAATGCCCAAGCAGTGATCTTCAACAACACAGGGAGAATACTATATATATTACGTGGAAGCCTCCTCCTGCTCGTCTCCGGATCATCTACCCGTGCATCACCAGCTAACCTGTCTCTAGTCTGCTCGTGTGAGCACCCAGAGTAATAAGAGGAGACATAAAACTCTGGGTCAGACATAAAGCCTGGTATGAGCGATAAGCATCTAAACAGAGTAATAACAGGTATACTAAACCATACCTGAACCTGGACCTGCAACCAAAGAGTTAGTACCACATACCGTACAATACTCCAAGGTGCCATAATAAATAGTGTAAGAATACGGGGGTGGGGTGTGCGTGTCACAATGATAGCAAACAAATCATCCATAGCAACCATCCTCACATCTCTCACTCAGTGCGTAAAGTATACGATATCTACCACTTTGGAACACTAGACAAACTGAGGTAACGACGAATCCCGACTTGTATAAACCCTGCTGTGACCAAGCCAAACACTTGGAGTCATGACCATACATTTCAATGACCCACTTCATTGGTCGTAGCCCTTGGTTCTACCGATGCCATAATGGCCCTGAATCCGCCTTCGCACCTCCTACCATAGTGGTCCAAAGCTATAGACGTCGATAACTCCTTGGCATGCGTCCCGCAGCAAAGCCCAACCATGAAGTGAACTCGTTGATTCCCATCCGAATCTTAAGCTCTAACTTCTCATTTGGACTTCCTTTGCATCTCGGGTTTGGTCGAATGGGAGTTGGTCTTCAGAAGAGTCATCACGAAGTAGTAAAAGTACACGTCTGGTTCCCCATGCTCGGTTCGGTTCGGATACGTTCCCCGGTTCGGTTCGGAGTGCCACCATCCTCTGGGTTCGGGTCCTTCTCCCTCATGCGGTTCGGTTCGGTGATTCTGAAGCGGTTCGGTTCGGTGATTCTGAAGCGGTTCGGTTCGGATACCCCATAGCTTGAGTGTCTCCGTCTCCGTCTCCTCAGCATCAGTTCGGTTCATGTATTGCTCTCGATTCGGTTCGGAATATGGTATCCATGCCCCTCTTTCTTCCGTCCTCCTTGTTCCTTCCGATCCCACGCTACGCCCCTCCGATCCGACCAGGGCTTCCTTGTTGCCTCTTCACGTCATGCTCCAGAAAGTACCACACCCCGGTCCGGTTCGGATATGTCCGATCCGATCCCCTACCCGATCCGATCCCCTACCCGATCCGATCCGGTTAGATACCCTGCAGCTTTCTGCAACTTTCCAGCAAGTGTTTATACGCCTCTCGACGGCGTTTTCGACCAATCTAACTATTGGAATCAATCACAATGCATACCAAAAAGTCATAGCAACATATAACAGCAACCGCAAGCAACAAACAACAATTTAAATGAATCATAATGGATCAAAAGTGGCCAAAACCTCCCATTTTCCTACAATCCCTCTTAATCATGTTTAAGCATACGATTAGCAAAACACATCGAAATTAACCCAAATTTCTAACAGAGCCTTAAAACATTATTTTATAATTTTAAGAATTTTTCCAGAATTTATTTACGTATAAATTCGCTAATCTTCACTAATTACCCTTAATTAACTGTAATTAGTGTCAAAACGATGCTATCACTCACCTTGGCCACAAACAAAATTCTCAGAACTGAAACTCCTCTGATTTGGGCGAATACTGATGTCCAACAGCATCTCTAACCTTGGTTTGGTGCTTTTTCTTCTTAATTTGATGCCTCTAAGCCTTAATCCTTGATTAGGAAGTGATTTTTGGGTGTTTTAGAGAGATTTAGAGAGTGGTGGCCATGGCTAGATCAAGAGGAATGAAAGTGGCGGCTGGAAAATGTCTAAAGAAATGTTCTCTAACCCTAATCAGCCTCCATATACCCCTAAACCCGAAATTCCCCTTGGGCCTAGCTGCTAATCACCCGGTTAAGCCCAATTAAGCTGTTTTTCTCCATCTGAAACTTGTTTCAGCCATATCTCCCAAACGGTAAGCCCGTTTGGCTAATGTGACCACTCTACGGAAAGAGAAACCATCATCCGAAGCCAATGGAAGTGGTTTCAGGTCAAAATTCCTTTCCAGTCAAAAGTTATGGCCAAAACAGTGCCAACCAGGGGTAAAATGGTCATTTAAAAATCGGGAAAAATCATGAACATGGGAAATGACCCCAATAGTCGTCTCCCAAAGTTACATGACCATACGACTTCGTATGTGAAAGAAATAAATATCCTACGATCCTATGATGCGTAGAACGCGGGTCGTTACATTTGAAATGGTTTTAAAATAACCAGAATTTTCCAATATATAAATTGGAAGAGATTTGAATGGAAATTATCTTCGGATATTTCTACATTGGGTTCCGTGATTATACAGATGTTGTGATGGGAATTTGGAAGATATCGATATCGTTATTCCCGATATGATATCTGTTGGTTGACGTTGAATATAAGTCGATACTATCTCTATTCAAAACCTTATATTTAATGTCAAATTGGATTCATCAATTGTTTGGATGGTGCTCGACCAGTTTATGAGCAGAATATGCTTTTACATTTAGCATTGGGTTGGGTAAAAATAACTATGTGCTAACACCTTGTGAAACACTTCACGATTTGACTATAAGGTGTTTAGCGATGTTATTTATTTCAAAATTTAATAAATGATTTTGAAATGGCGTTTTTCTTAGGTGAAAAGAAATGTATTCCCGATTTTGAACAGGGAATGTTTCATAAAACAGAAAGGATTTCGAGGTCCAAGCCCGATATTGTCGAAATGATTTCGAAATATATTATATGTTACATTGTGGTTCATCGCATATTCGATTAGTTGCTATTGATAACGTATCTGTTTGGTGACGGAGAATTTATTCTCTTGCTTAACACCCTTCTTTGAGACGTACGAGCTCAAAGGTTATGTGATTGATAGTGACTAATCTTATGTGTGAATTACCGATGTGAAGTACTATAGTTTGAAAGTACTTGTGATTACTATGTTGTGAAATGAATTTCCCCACTTCGGGATATAAAAATGATTTAGTATGTGGCTAAAAATTCTGGTAACCCGGACGACTAAAAGTATGGGTGAGATGGGCGATGTATGCTTCATCTGTGGGAGGTGCACATATATATATCGAGTTGCTTAGGTGCGTGCCCTTTGCCTTGTCTAGGGGGAGCCCGATATTTGGTTGCATACTTGTTTGTATGCATTGTTATGATTTGGAATTCATATTTCCAAATGATTTGATTTGAGATCCCGAAGTAAAATCTACTTTGATATAAAAGCTAGATATGTATTTCAAATGATTCGAAATAGAAATTGGGAATAAAGTCCAATGGAATAGTTTCTGTAAATTGAATTGGATTTGGAAAATCTAAGTGGGGTGATTAATGTAAATTATTAGATTGGATATTGCATGTTGATTGATGCATAGTAGATCCATATCCATAATTACTGATTGTTGTTTTTACACTGGCATTCATAGGGGTAAACTCGTTCCGCGTTAGCGGCGTGGTCCTGTGATTTGTCGTATCATTTGAATAAGTTAATTTTAAATGTAGAGTTTCTCACATTAGTCCCATGACTGACCTGTAGTTTGTTTTTCCCTTGCAAACTCGGATGCCCTTATTTTCCACACGGGCAGTCGAGTAGTTTTATTTGGCAGATATATTGAGCAGGATTCTAGATTGAAGCTTTAAGCTGTGTCTAGGTGTTTATCGTCTTCCGCTGTGTTATTTTATATTTCCGCTGCATTGTATTACATTTATTGTAAATAAATCTTCCATTGTATTATATTTCGATATAATCTGATATATTATGTACTCTAATGTAACATTATTATGATGTTTATAAAAGTCTTTTGTTATTTGTTCTGATGTGTTGTATGCCCAGAGTTAGCGTATACGAGATACGAACGGTCTTGGTCGATTTAGTGATCGATTAGGTCCGGGCGAAATCCGTATCGTTACAAGAACGCGTCGCGCCGCGATAGTTCGTGATATTCGACCATTGACTTCGAACGGACTGTAACACCCCGTATTTTTAATGTGATTAAAAATGTATATATATATCCACAGATAGGATTAATATGGTGATGTATAATGAAAATTAATTAATATATGAAAAAAAGAAAAGATTGGTTGCATGCGATGTAAATATGTTGCATGCACTGATTTGCAAACATAATGCATTAACATTAAAAGAAAAAGATTCATGCATTGGTTTACTTTAAGTATTGTAACTAACATGAAAAAGAGAAGTAAGGAAAGAACAATAATTATCAATGTTCTAAGACTTATTAACAAAAGACTTTGTAGCTTAGTTGGTTAAGGCATTGGATTTGTAACATGGAGGTCGGGGGTTCGAACCCCGGCGGCAGCATAATTTTTATCTCTGTTTTAAAGAGGGCCAACTGAATATGCAAATATATGTACATATACAAATTCAAAATTTGAAAGGATAAGAACGTATATATAAGGAAATAAAGAAAATATATGTATATACATGAGAATATATATATATATATATATATATATATATATATATATATATGCAGAAACATATGTATACGAAAGATAAAATTTAAGATAAGGCTATAGTAAATGAAATATGGCAAGAATTAAATAACGGTGCAACATCGTTTGAATTTTGAAAATAAAATGAAAGTTGTGCGTATATATATATACGCGTAAAATGGTCGTTAAAGGAATTGTATACATATAAGAATATTTCATGTGAATAAAACAGTTAAATAAATTCCAGGAATTCAAAAGTTCGAAATTCAAATTTCTGCGCCAAAACAGCTTGTGGGACCCAATGCTGACTTAGCACTGCATGTACGATAAGACTTGGCTAGATTCATCTGCGAACCTGGACTATTTTCTTAACTAGGTTCAATGTTGACTCAGCGCTGCGTGTACGATAAGGTCTTGAGCAACTATATAAACAGCCCTGGTCTTCTTCTCTATTCACAATTCTTCTCTACCCTTATGCTACAAAGATTCTTAGTAAACATGGCTTCCTCTCCTCCTCCTAATCAAATAATAAATAAAATAATATATATAAAATAAATCAAGACGAGGAGGTGCTGCTCAAAGACTTTCAAAGAGGAGATTCAAGCTAGAATTCAAGTGAAGATTCAAACGACTGCAACTACCGTTTTTCTACGAATCATAGCAACGCCATCTTTCTATTCTAGTCTAATCTCTGTAAGTCAGTTATTTCTAGATTTGAACGTTTCTCTTTTCGTGACATGAAATTAAAGGAATAAAAGAGTATGCCAATTCTTTCTATTGAATCAGTGCCTATTTCTTTGGACCAAATTAAGAACTGTTATGATTTCGAGGACAAATAAGACTGTAACTATGAAACTATGGACCTTAGAACCATATGCCTCTTTGACTATGAACATTGCCTAAGACTATGAACATTGCCTAAGACTATGAACATTGCCTAAGACTATGGACATTGCCTATGACTATGGACATTGCCTATGACTACATTGCCTATGACTGTGACTGTGACCATGAGAATTATTTCCATGACTATAGCCTATACCTTTGATTAGGAAGCAAAACTATTGTCTATGACATAAATGGGACAACTGTGATTAAGCACCAATGGTTCATGACTAGGAAAGTGTTTAAAATTTTGTGACTGTGAACCCGATTATCTATCTTGTCTGTTCTTTGGTTTTAGACCTTGGGAATTTACCTATTAAGTTAGGTCTACCCATGTTCTTGAACCTACGCCTTTATTCTGTCTATTCTTGGTTTTAGACCTTGGGAATTTACCTATTTAGTTAGGTCTACCCAGTTCTTGAACCGACGTCGTTATTCAACCCTTTTTATGCCAGTTATTATGTCTATCTTTTGCATAGCATCTTTGGTTCATTCCCTATTTTCTGCGAATCTAGATTTACCTATAATCTAGATTGAATCACAATTATACGAACGGTGGGAATGCGATTTGGGGCAAAATATGAAATTTACTAAAACATAGTTACAAACTTGGAAATTGGCAGAAATTGGGAACATGTATTATGGCATGTTCATAGAAATGCAAATGGGATAAATTTGACAGGAATTACAGGATTGTGTAATTTGAATCTAGTATTGACATGTAAATCTAGCATTTACATGAATTGTGAACTAGAGTAATAAGTCTAGTTTGACGTGAATTAGAATGTTAAATCAGAATTGGATTAGCTAATTTGGCTCGATAAGTATATTGGCATAAACTTGAAATTGGCCATAATTGGGAGTAATTGTCAGGATTAGCAAAATCATGGTTAGTGACACTTCATTTGATATGGTTTACATACCAAAAAACATAAACATGATATAGAGGGGAAAATGGGCCGTAAGAATAAATGTTGACAATTTACATTAAAAGAGTAATTGGGAAATAAGTAAATTAGGATTAATTTACTTATAGAATTTGTCCTAAATGGGGAAATGTTAAATTAAAGGTTTGTTAACGACATCTCTTTTAATAATAAACCAGAAAGTTCTAGGATGACAGAGAGGATAGTGTCTAGGCTTGAGTTTGGAAAATACAAGTTTCCTGCTCTCCCTGGCTATCCCTAACTGATCCGACGGACGGGATGGTTACTTTCAAAACCTGATTTGAAAATTAATCAAAACCCTTTGAACTAGAAAACACGAATAGGCCTAACCCGAGGTTAGACTGAGTTGCGATGTAAACCTGCCCGGAACCAACCGGCACATCCAGTAATCGCAACAATATCTGTCTAATGTGAGTGGTCGTGGCTTTAATTTATTTAGTTAAAGCTAGAACAAGACTGGTAGATGGGGTTAGGTTCATACAGTTAAGCTAGAATGGGAGGGTTAAGTCCATAGGAACACTTAACCAACTTAAGCACAGTTAGGCTAGAACGGAGGGCTAAGTCCACAGGGACACTTAACCAAACTCATGGTAACAAGACAAGATTCGTAGAGGTTAAGTAACTAAGGAAACACTTAGCCAAATTAACATGTTAACAAAGTCTAGAAAGTGGGGTTAAGTAAAGTTAATACACTTAGCCAAATTAACATGTTAAGTAGTCTAGAAAATGGGGTTAAGTAAAGTTAATACACTTGGCCAAATTTACATGTTAACTAGAGGTTGGGGTTAAGTAAGATTTGATACACTTAGCCAATTTGATATGTTAGCTGGGCTAGACCGTAGGGTTAAGTAAACTTGAACACTTAACCATCAGATTTTGATAAAGGAATAGGGTTAAGTCTAAAACTTGAAGGGATAATACTTAACCGTTAATAACAGGTTAGTTAAAACAGACGGGCAAGGTTAAGTTAAAAAGGAACACTGAACCGATACAGGGTGGATGGGTAAGGTTAAGTAATACTTAACCAATATAACTTGGTTTGTGGTGGGGTTAAGTCAACATGAATTAATGATAACACTTAACCAGTTTGACAGGATAAATGAAGAGGGTTAAGTCGGCTTGAATTGACTAATGACACTTAACCAATCCAAATTGACGGGAAAGGGAACAAAGTTAAGAAAACAACGATTCTGGAAACTAAGTGGTAAATCTTAGTTAGTAAAACTAAGTAGTAATTCTTAGTATAACACGGGAAGGATCGAATGTCCGTCTGAATAGAGAGAAGGCTCCAACGAATTGGGTTACGAAGCCCGAGGCTTCGAGGGGACGTGAGGGTACTCTTGGTATCCCTCTGTGAGGCTGCAGATGATCCTCCTGGGCTCACAGAGGTTAAGGTCTGCGTAGAAGAACCAGGGGTATGCCTTGGTTGCAATATATATATATATATGGCAACCTAAAGACTAGGATGGACCGGCGTGATTCGGCGAGAAAACGGTAGCCCTGTGATAGCAACTCGTCGTCTACCATCCATCTTCAGTCAATCGAGATACGTGAAGCGGAAAGGCGGAGAACTCCAAAAGACCATATACTTGCTATCTAGTTATGGTTGCGGATGGCCATAGGATAGTGGGGCACCGGGGGCCGGCGTATAGTTCTCATTTTACAAAGGGTGCCTTTCATTAGTTGAGGGAGGGATCAAGTGGGACCATAGCCACTGGAATAAAAACAGACCTTAGCATCTGCATCGGCAGATATTTGAAAGCTCCCGACCGAGTTCTGTATTCCTTGATTTTCCCTGACACAGGACTCGGGTCGCACATTACAGGACATGTGCATCTAGACAAGCGATAACGATTCGCGATACAGGCGTGGGGAAGTATAGGAACATATACCACTCTAGGTAGTGTGTCCTAGACTTGGGGGCATCGTTCGACAGGTAGCATAATTCCTAGTTGAACTAGGTGGCATAAATCCTGAATCCGAGAAGCGTTCAGCGAATAGCGTAAACTCTAGTTAAATCTAGAAAGCACTTGATAGAAAACCCTAGATGAATATATGCCGGAAGGCAATGGAAAATACAGGGATTGAGATCACGTTATCGTTACTAGTTGGGACACTAGTTAGGTGATGCAGAGATACAATATAACAAGGAAATAGCAAAGCGGCGAAAGTATTAAAGCATATCCAGTTAGTCTTATCTTAGCATATCTTGTGATTACCTTGTCTAATCTTGTTGACCCTATCGTCATGGTGTAATCTTGTATTCAGTTAATTCATGTCGTTTTGTTTTTCCATGTTCACATACTAGAAGTTACTGAACTTACTCAGGCTTTATGTCTGACTCTGTTTTTCTTTCGTCTTCTTTTCTTCCGTTCCCCCCCCCCCCAGGTAGTAGCGGAGGGAATAGTATAGCTCAGATTAAGTTGGAATGTCACCCTTTCCCAGCTTGAAGATTTGTCGAAGTTTGCTTGGATTCTCTTTCCAGATGCTATGGCTGGCTCTTGCTAAATTCGGGGAATATAAATGTATTTTCATGCTTCTTTATTTTGCAAGACAGATGATACTCTGATATTGTAAAGAAATCATTGTACAAACTATTTATCAATAAAGCAAAGTCTTATTTTCCGTTGTTTAATTTTTGTCTATCTTGTAATTTATCTGCATCTTTTACCCTAAATGCTCCACAGAACTTAGTGCATTCCCTTTGTGAGTGACACTAACGGACGTGGGGTGTTACACGTGGTATCAGAGCTGAAGGTTACTGTAACATCCCGAGATTTTTTTTCAATAATTTGAAATATTATTTTTCATGTGACTTTGAACAATTTTGTTTAAATATTAAATTTAATGATTTATGTCGCATATTGATAAGGTATGAACTAAAATTGACTTGTTAAACAATGAATTGCAATAACTATAACTATATATGATAATGACCGATATTCGATAATTTACTTACATTGGAATTGGAAGTTAATACTGAATTTACGGTATATAATGAAATAACAAATTTTGATATTTCATATTTATATTGAGAATTTTTAATGTATTGAATACGATAATAACTTGTGCTTGGTAAGTTACTTATATTGAAATTTAAATTAATATTTAATTAACAATATATAAAATAGATTAGCTTATTTTGGAATTTCTTATATACTGAAAAAAATATGTATTGAATACGATAATAACATAGATTCGTTGTTTGTACAATAAATGTCAACTCGTAATAAATGTCATTATCTATATGGATTGATAATATAAATTATAGGTCGGTTTGTATTGTAATTATTGAGAATTGAAATTTGATTTTTATTTAATTAAATTAAACCGAGTCAATGAATTTATAATTAAAACTTTATGACTTAATTTGGAAATTTATGGTGAAAACTTAATTGAATGGTTTAAGTATAGAAATTCAATCTATTATGACAATTGTGACTTGTTTTGATTCCAAATAGGTTCATGAATCATTTATATGGATTGACAGTGAAAATTGGAATTTCATATTAATATGTATTTAATGAAATTAATTGGTGTGATTAATAATTGAAATGATTTTGTATATTTAATGGCTATAATTTTAATTGGAGATTTAATTACATGAATTTATTTGTAAACCTTACCAAATGTATTTAGTAACGAAATTTAACTTGTTTTAATTATAATAATTTGCTTTAATTGTAAATGAAACCATGATTTGATTTGTATTGTTATTCATTGAAATTTGAAAGTTAATATTGAATATTTGAAAATTATGCTATGAACTTTATATAGTTGTTTAAATAATGAAATTCAACTTATTTTGATAATAGTAACTTGAGTTGATTGCAAATAAAACTATTTCTTAATTTATATTGATAAACATTGATAACTTGAATTTAATATTAAAATATTTGGATAAAAATCAATTTAGTTCATTTATAATTGTAATTCAAATTGAGTTTTGGTAAATAATAAGATTTGAAATTTGTTGTAAATGAAGGATTAATGCATACAGTTATTTTAAATTCTATTATGGTTTGGAAAAATGTATAAACTATTGAATTGAATTAAATGGCAAATTATTAAGGCTTAACATTGAATTGACTTTATTAAGATTAATTGTTCAATTAAAATGGTTGAATAATTGAATTTGAAATTTTTAATGTGTTTGAATGAGTGATAAATAGCTTCCATATAACCCTCACTAAAATGACATACTACGTAAAAGTGAAAATCAAATCGCATGGCTGAAATGAACGCAACATTCTTCTATAAATACTTTTTTTTCCTTATGACATAATCCCATCTTTATTTTCCTGTAGCCGTCACATCTCGCTCTCGTTCAAAAACAGAAATGGCCACCATTCAACAGTGCTTCGAAAATCAATATAAAATTTTCCATTCATCCTTAAATCATGAAACAAATCGCACTGGGTTCATCTCGACAAGGGCTTCAGCTCTATACCCAAACCGTGATACTCGAACAGTTTTCCGACGTGAATAGGAGCAGACTAGGTTGAAGCTTTTGGGCGGAGGTGGAAGCTTGGACGAAGACAAAGATAATGGTGAAGTCGGGCGTTGGGTTTTTGGAGGATTGAGTTGGTGGTGGTGTCAAAAAGGATCGACCATGGTGCTTTAAAGGGAAGAAGCAGAACGTGGTAAAAGAGAGGAGGAGGATTGGGTTGGAGGCTGACGTGGAAAGTAGTGCTGACGTGGAAAGTAATGTGGGGGTGAGAATTGTTTTGCTTTGTTTTTGTATAAATTTGAATTTCAATTCACATAAACGCGTATAACTTTTACTTATAAACTTGGATTAACTCGCGGTTTGTTCCACTAGGTTCGTATCGAAATTTCAAACAATGTGACGCTGGTTTGGATGGACTCTGAGATGGTTGAATTTTGAGGCTTATTTTGGATTTCGACTCGATAAAAATCAGGTGAGTGTTAAACCCACTCACAATTAACTAAAATATTCGCTTATTAGTTAGACTAAAATCATGTTGCAGTATGATTGCATTGATGGTTGTTTGGTAGCTAAATTTACATATATTTATGTTGACTTGCGTTTAGCGTGGAATTTAATTTGACTGTTATTTAAATTTATACAGTTGAATGTGAAATCAAATTGCTGCTCTAAAACACGACGTCTATCAAGTAAATTGATGTGATACCGAAATGTTTGGATGGATCTGTTTGATGATGTTTTGAATTAACCTGCTTGATATATTGGTATTGAATTATTATGTGTACTGATTAATCCCAACCATTTTAACCTAGATGTTACGGGCATCGAATAAACCCGGGGTTAATCATTAAAATGAATTAAGAACGTAGGTTGAAATGATAAATACCTATGACCCTGATTTGGATTGAAATGATATATATCCTTTCCCTAAGTACTAAAATTAAATTTTAAGTATCACTTGGCCATAGGATAGAAATTTTATATGGACACTGGTTGGTTAAATAAAAATTTTGTTTTAACCATGAATTTAGAAATGTTGTTTAAAGACGATAAGGTTGATGTTTTATGAATTGATTTCTTTTGAACTTGAACCTTGAATTTTGAAATAAATAAATAAAGAAAGAAAGAAATTTGTGTTGTAACTGAAGCTAAATAAAAGTGAAATTGAATGAAAATCGAATTTGGTGAAATTGAATTGTTTCACTCACCTTTGAAATTTATTATGAACCAACATTGATTTGAATTATATATGAATTGTGAACTCGACATTTGTTATAAATTGAAATCATTAAAAATGGGAATCTGAATTGGAATTTTACTATTTGAATTAAACTGATTAAGTTGTAATGAATGTAAATTGGAAATTTAATCGGGTGAAATATTGAAATTGAGTTGTTTAACTTGAAATTGAAATACGACTGCAAGTGAAATTGAAACCTTTAAAGGAACGATTCTAATTCCAACTATAGTATTTTAAAACCATTTTGTAAACTATTTTAATAACAATAATTTTATTTTCTTTTAAAACTATTTTATTTTATTACTATTTTTATTTTATAAATTATTTTAAATAAATCATTTTATAATTAACTATTTATTTTCAAACTATTTCAATTCTATATCTAAAACTATTTTAAATATATTTTAATTATTTTAATATTCAAATTATTTAAAGTTGGAATTGTTTCAAGATTTTAAATTGGTTTAAATGGAGATTTTGTATGAATAATATTCTGGCTTGAATATTAAATGACTTTTGAAACGTGATATTTTGATATGAAGTACGAACCCCTTTGAAATGTAAAAAGAACTGACCGGTGTGAAAAATGTAAACGTTTGGTTGTTAAAAAGACCGGGATCGGATATTGTCATACTCTCTGCCAATACCGAAAACCACTTTAACAACTGTGTACGCGGTGGAGTTCCAGAAATGGTGTTGGATGGATTTGGAGGCGATTACTGGATTTGAAGAAAGAGAACGATGATGGATAGCCTTGACCTTCGGGTCATAATTAAAATGACTAAAACAGGAGCCATACCCAGGTTAATTGAGTTAGCTACTCTGAGCAGGCATACTTCTTCGATACCATATATATACTTTGTGATTGATTGGCGCCTTTGATTTGATTTTGGGGTATGTCTGGGGTGGGCGGTAGTTGCGGCTATGCGTTACCACCGGCCTGGGTCAGCAATCCGGTAGAATCACTACTGATGGGTATTGCCTCGATGCCTTGTCATATTTATCCTGATCGAGCCCCCTACGATTTTGATTTAACGTTGTCGTATCACGGCGCATCTCTATCCGCCGACGTACTGGTGTGTTATATGCAAACTGTACGGCAACGGTATAAACGGTGTAAGGGTAATAATGGTAATCCCGCTTACATTATTTTATTATGTTATATTTAACCATAGACATTATTATAATAGCGTATTATATTATATAGTAATAGATTGACGGATCCTTAAGAGATGGAAATTCCCGTAACATCTCTTAAGTTATTGCACTCATATTATTACATGAAATTTGATTTAACTAATATGAGAATGATTTAGTTCTGATCCGAGTGTTTGTTGTGTTTCTTTTTGCAATACGCTCGGGTCAGACCGAGCTGCAGTTAGCGAAGATTCCATTGCTTTGAAGATTCCATTATGAAGATGAAGATGGAGCTCAACAGACGTATTATTATTATTATTCCGCTGCAATGCATTGGTACGTTGTATGTTAATTTACTCTGATAATCATTGTAAAATATAATAAAATGTATGTTTTAACAGCTTCATGAATTGTTATTTATTAATTATATTTTGTCCTTCCGCTGCGAGATTCTGTATTTGTTCTTCTTCTTCTCTTCTTTTTTTTCTTATATAAATCCCAATAACTATCTTTATTTTTGATTTGTTTATGTCGACATTGAGGATCATTGTCGATTTGAACGGTCAAAAATATCGGGATGTTACATTTGGTATCAGAGCTTTGGTTCAGCGAAAACCTTGGCTCTATTTGGGATTAACTCATTAGAGATAGGGTAGTAATACCCTAAAATGAGTTTGAGTGTATATGAGAGAGCGTACTTGTAATTTTGATATAAAATGACTTTGCGTTGTGTTGATTTGTTCTGTTGAGTATTTATGAATTTTGGTCGGTACTTGGGACGCCAATGTATCGATAAGGATTTCTAAACACTCGAATAGGACTTATGGACATAATATTGTTTTGAATTATATTTTATGCATATATATAATTATTTGAAATTATTTGAATTTTGATTTTAGTGATGATAATATTAAGTTTTCATCATCTATTACTCGATTAATTAATAATTAAAACCTTTGGTTGTTGATTGGTTTAAGAAAAATCAAATATTGAAAATTTATTGATAATGAAATAAGAAGTAAAATATGAATTTGAGAATTTGATTTCGAGTGATTTTGTAATATTGATTTGCAAATGGTTTGGAATAATATATTTATATTTTAAAGGTGTTTCATGTAGAAATTGTTTTAAATGAATTATTGAAAAAAAAAAGAAATAAGTGTATACCCTCTATTCTTTGAAAATGATTTCGGTGATGAGTGCACGCATCATCGATGTTTATTTTCAAGAGTCAAAGTAGGGAGACATTTAATATTTTATACTTTGTTTTACGGAATTTCACTTTTTTTTTATAGTATGGTTTTATGTAAACGATATGGTAAAAAAAAAACCGAAAAAAAATAGTTCTTGAAATCTTGAATAAGTAATGAATTGAAACTTCTTAATATTATGAACCTAAGAGAGTTATAATTAAAATAAAACTGTTAAGAAATATAACGAATTGAAACAAAGTGTAACCACTAAACTTGTGTAATAATCAATTCCTTTCTATAGCACGAAAAACATTTCCAAATATAAGAAGGTAAAAATGCTATTGGATTAAGTAAGTGCATAAGATATAAGTGTAGGAATGAATCATGAAAGGTAAGAACTTAAGGAAAATTTTATTTCATTAATGAACATTGGTGTATAAATAGAAATCAAGCTATATATGAATAATGAAATGAAAATTGATATAATGTGTAAATAAACTCAAAAGGTTGAATAGGTAATACTGAATTAGGAAAAATGAATCTATAGAGAACATGATAGAAACATATCAAATGATAAGAGGGAAAATGTAAATATATTATACAAACCAATGAAATTTAAGTAATGTTTATTTATCTTCATTCAAATTGAGATAGAGTGAAATGTTAATAAAACAAAAGCAACTTAAATGATAAATAAGAGAAATGATGACATATGAGTTTACTGTAGAAATGCAAATTGAAATTGTGTAAAATTTTAAATTTTGTATGAATTTGGATCACAATCATCTCAAACTTAAGTAATGAAGGTTAATGAGAATGAACATTGCATTGTAACTAGAGTTGGTTATATTAGTGGAAAAAAAATCAAATGATAAATGAAATTTGTTGTAATTGAAATTTTACGTGATTTGAATTATAATTGTCCTAAACGTGAGTAATGAAGTCAAATGGAATGAGTATTGAATGTAAATGGAATTGGATTATGTGGTTGTAAACAAAGCTAAGTGTAACTGAAAAAAAAAACTATTTAATAAGAATCGATTAAAATAATTGGAAGTGAATAAGAAATTATATGATTAAATACATAAATTTACAACTTTTTATTTCGCCCTTTTCGAGGACGAAAAGTTTTAAGTGGGGGAGAGTGTAACATCCCGAGATTTTTTTTCAATAATTTGAAATATTATTTTTCATGTGACTTTGAACAATTTTGTTTAAATATTAAATTTAATGATTTATGTCGCATATTAATAAGGTATGAACTAAAATTGACTTGTTAAACAATGAATTGCAATAACTATAACTATATATGATAATGACCGATATTCGATAATTTACTTACATTGGAATTGGAAGTTAATACTGAATTTACGGTATATAATGAAATAACAAATTTTGATATTTCATATTTATATTGAGAATTTTTAATGTATTGAATACGATAATAACTTGTGCTTGGTAAGTTACTTATATTGAAATTTAAATTAATATTTAATTAACAATATATAAAATAGATTAGCTTATTTTGGAATTTCTTATATACTGAAAAAAATATGTATTGAATACGATAATAACATAGATTCGTTGTTTGTACAATAAATGTCAACTCGTAATAAATGTCATTATCTATATGGATTGATAATATAAATTATAGGCCGGTTTGTATTGTAATTATTGAGAATTGAAATTTGATTTTTATTTAATTAAATTAAACCGAGTCAATGAATTTATAATTAAAACTTTAATGACTTAATTTGGAAATTTATGGTGAAAACTTAATTGAATGGTTTAAGTATAGAAATTCAATCTATTATGACAATTGTGACTTGTTTTGATTCCAAATAGGTTCATGAATCATTTATATTGATTGACAGTGAAAATTGGAATTTCATATTGATATGTATTTAATGAAATTGATTGGTGTGATTAATAATTGAAATGATTTTGTATATTTAATGGCTATAATTTTAATTGGAGATTTAATTACATGAATTTATTTGTAAACCTTACCAAATGTATTTAGTCACGAAATTTAACTTGTTTTAATTATAATAATTTGCTTTAATTGTAAATGAAACCATGATTTGATTTGTATTGTTATTCATTGAAATTTGAAAGTTAATATTGAATATTTGAAAATTATGCTATGAACTTTATATAGTTGTTTAAATAATGAAATTCAACTTATTTTGATAATAGTAACTTGAGATGATTGCAAATAAAATTATTTCTTAATTTATATTGATAAACATTGATAACTTGAATTTAATATTAAAATATTTGGATAAAAATCAATTTAGTTCATTTATAATTGTAATTCAAATTGAATTTTGGTAAATAATAAGATTTGAAATTTGTTGTAAATGAAGGATTAATGCATACAGTTATTTTAAATTCTATTATGGTTTGGAAAAATGTATAAACTATTGAATTGAATTAAATGGCAAATTATTAAGGCTTAACATTGAATTGACTTTATTAAGATTAATTGTTCAATTAAAATGGTTGAATAATTGAATTTGAAATTTTTAATGTGTTTGAATGAGTGATAAATAGCTTCCATATAACCCTCACTAAAATGACATACTACGTAAAAGTGAAAATCAAATCGCATGGCTAAAATGAACGCAACATTCTTCTATAAATACTTTTTTTTCCTTATGACATAATCCCACTCTTTATTTTCCTGTAGCCGTCACATCTCGCTCTCGTTCAAAAACAGAAATGGCCACCATTCAACAGTGCTTCGAAAATCAATATAAAATTTTCCATTCATCCTTAAATCATGAAACAAATCGCACTGGGTTCATCTCGACAAGGGCTTCAGCTCTATACCCAAACCGTGATACTCGAACAGTTTTCCGACGTGAATAGGAGCAGACTAGGTTGAAGCTTTTGGGCGGAGGTGGAAGCTTGGACGAAGACAAAGATAATGGTGAAGTCGGGCGTTGGGTTTTTGGAGGATTGAGTTGGTGGTGGTGTCAAAAAGGATCGACCATGGTGCTTTAAAGGGAAGAAGCAGAACGTGGTAAAAGAGAGGAGGAGGATTGGGTTGGAGGCTGACGTGGAAAGTAGTGCTGACGTGGAAAGTAATGTGGGGGTGAGAATTGTTTTGCTTTGTTTTTGTATAAATTTGAATTTCAATTCACATAAACGCGTATAACTTTTACTTATAAACTTGGATTAACTCGCGGTTTGTTCCACTAGGTTCGTATCGAAATTTCAAACAATGTGACGCTGGTTTGGGTGGACTCTGAGATGGTTGAATTTTGAGGCTTATTTTGGATTTCGACTCGATAAAAATCAGGTGAGTGTTAAACCCACTCACAATTAACTAAAATATTCGCTTATTAGTTAGACTAAAATCATGTTGCAGTATGATTGGATTGATGGTTGTTTGGTAGCTAAATTTACATATATTTATGTTGACTTGCGTTTAGCGTGGAATATAATTTGACTGTTATTTAAATTTATACAGTTGAATGTGAAATCAAATTGCTGGTCTAAAACACGACGTCTATCAAGTAAATTGATGTGATACCGAAATGTTTGGATGGATCTGTTTGATGATGTTTTGAATTAACCTGCTTGATATATTGGTATTGAATTGTTATGTGTACAGATTAATCCCAACCATTTTAACCTAGATGTTACAGGCATCGAATAAACCCGGGGTTAATCATTAAAATGAATTAAGAACGTAGGTTGAAATGATAAATACCTATGACCCTGATTTGGATTGAAATGATATATATCCTTTCCCTAAGTACTAAAATTAAATTTTAAGTATCACTTGGCCATAGGATAGAAAATTTTATATGGACACCGGTTGGTTAAATAAAAATTTTGTTTTAACCATGAATTTAGAAATGTTGTTTAAAGACGATAAGGTTGATGTTTTATGAATTGATTTCTTTTGAACTTGAACCTTGAATTTTGAAATAAATAAATAAAGAAAGAAAGAAATTTGTGTTGTAACTGAAGCTAAATAAAAGTGAAATTGAATGAAAATCGAATTTGGTGAAATTGAATTGTTTCACTCACCTTTGAAATTTATTATGAACCAACATTGATTTGAATTATATATGAATTGTGAACTCGACATTTGTTATAAATTGAAATCATTAAAAATGGGAATCTGAATTGGAATTTTACTATTTGAATTAAACTGATTAAGTTGTAATGAATGTAAATTGGAAATTTAATCGGGTGAAATATTGAAATTGAGTTGTTTAACTTGAAATTGAAATACGATTGCAAGTGAAATTGAAACCTTTAAAGGAACGATTCTAATTCCAACTATAGTATTTTAAAACCATTTTGTAAACTATTTTAATAATAATAATTTTATTTTCTTTTAAAACTATTTTATTTTATTATATTTATATTTTATAAATTATTTTAAATAAATCATTTTATAATTAACTATTTATTTTCAAACTATTTCAATTCTATATCTAAAACTATTTTAAATATACTTTTAATTATTTTAATATTCAAATTATTTAAAGTTGGAATTGTTTCAAGATTTTATATTGGTTTAAATGGAGATTTTGTATGAATAATATTCTGGCTTGAATGTTAAATGACTTTTGAAACGTGATATTTTGATATGAAGTACGAACCCCTTTGAAATGTAAAAAGAACTGACCGGTGTGAAAAATGTAAACGTTTGGTTGTTAAAGAGACCGGGATCGGATATTGTCATACTCTCTGCCAATACCGAAAACCACTTTAACAACTGTGTACGCGGTGGAGTTCCAGAAATGGTGTTGGATGAATTTGGAGGCAATTACTGGATTTGAAGAAAGAGAACGATGATGGATAGCCTTGACCTTCAGGTCATAATTAAAATGACTAAAACAGGAGCCATACCCAGGTTAATTGAGTTAGCTACTCTGAGCAGGCGTACTTCTTCGATACCATATATATACTTTGTGATTGATTGGCGCCTTTGATTTGATTTTGGGGTATGTCTGGGGTGGGCGGTAGTTGCGGCTATGCGTTACCACCGGCCTGGGTCAGCAATCCGGTAGAATCACTACTGATGGGTATTGCCTCGATGCCTTGTCATATTTATCATGATCGAGCCCCCTACGATTTTGATTTAACGTTGTCGTATCACGGCGCATCTCTATCCGCCGACGTACTGGTGTGTTATATGCAAACTGTACGGCAACGGTATAAACGGTGTAAGGGTAATAATGGTAATCCCGCTTACATTATTTTATTATGTTATATTTAACCATAGACATTATTATAATAGCGTATTATATTATATAGTATTAGTTTGACAGATCCTTAAGAGATGGAAATTCCCGTAACATCTCTTAAGTTATTGCACTCATATTATTACATGAAATTTGATTTAACTAATATGAGAATGATTTAGTTCTGATCCGAGTGTTTGTTGTGTTTCTTTTTGCAATACGCTCGGGTCAGACCGAGCTGCAGTTAGCGAAGATTCCATTGCTTTGAAGATTCCATTATGAAGATGAAGATGGAGCTCAACAGATGTATTATTATTATTATTCCGCTGCAATGCATTGGTACGTTGTATGTTAATTTACTCTGATAATCATTGTAAAATATAATAAAATGTATGTTTTAACAGCTTCATGAATTGTTTTTTATTTATTATATTTTGTCCTTCCGCTGCGAGATTCTGTATTTGTTCTTCTTCTTCTCTTCTTCTTTTTCTTATATAAATCCCAATAACTATCTTTATTTTTGATTTGTTTATGTCGACATTGAGGATCATTGTCGATTTGAACGGTCAAAAATATCGGGATGTTACAGTTACCGGATCAGAAAAAAGATTTGAAAAATTATTTTTCAAAACGGTTTTAAAAGAAGCATTTTCAAGAGAAAAGATTTGTTTTAAAGGCATATTCCCCAAAGCCATACGCATTGACTTCTCTTCCTCTGTTTGAATTCTTGTCTTCTTCTTTCTTGAGTCTCTGGCGCTGCTGGCTTTCTGGGAGATAACCTCATCGATGGGCAAAGTAGTGCCCGAATTCTATCTATAACCGTAGTAGTTTCACCTGCGGTTAGTTTTCTTCCAAGCTTAGTAGGATTTTCCGTACGATGGAGGCAGCTTTCGAGGGATTTGTCGACATGACTACACACAGAAGGTGATGAGGAGTTTGGCTAAGGAGCACAATCCGAGGATGAGGAAGAAATTATAAAACCTAAGACAAGAGGAAGTATCTTTACTAGGTATGATAGGGCATAGAATTAACGACAAGGGCAAGAACGAGAAACAAGATTTTCAGAAGGGCAAGTACATACTTTCCCCACCAAGCACACCTAGGAGAAAGGAAGTAAAGTTCTGTTGGAAGAGTTTAGTTTTCTGTCTGTACTCTTTCGGTTTTAGCGCTTCGCAATTGTTCATACCCACTTCCATAGCTGAGTCTTTGCACCATAGCACTTGTATAGTAGAACGATCCCACTAGATTCTCAAATCCAATTAGTGGTCCGACCAGTTTTTTTTTTTTTTTGTTTGTAGGGATTTGAGAATAGCTATCGAGTTTGCATATATCATCTCACGTAGATCGTCTAAATTCGAGGGAGATATTCCTTGGGTGCTTGTCTGATATTGGTTTAGGCCTTTGGGGCTTGTACTTGAGGAATGTCGAGTTCAGTTTGGATGGTTTGCGGGAAAGATGAATAGTTGTGGTAGGCACTCCAAAGAGCACGTAGTGACCTTTCGACTCTTATAGTTATGGCATGACGGATAAGAGGGAAACCTCTAATCATCTTAGTACGTATACTTGGTACCGTGATTGACATCTGTTTATTTTGGAATTGGAGGTCGGAAACTTCACAATCGTGAAGTTAAATTAGTTAAGATACAGTGGAGTAAAGCTCAAGAAGGCAAGATACTAGCGTCATACCCTTTTTCTTAAGGGTGTATCCTTGATTTCTTTGTTTAGGAGCTTTGCGCATAATTGTTTCTCTCTTTCCAAAGTATATCACCTAGGTCGTATCTTCGATCCTTAGGTAGAAGCGAATGGATGTAAACATGTATTTGAAACATGTTATGGTTGATGGTTGCAAGTGGTTGCTAATGGTTGCTTGTGAATGCATATGCATACGTATTAGACACTAGATCAGTTCGGACGTTTTCATACTGCATTTACAGATATGTATTTAAGTTGAGCCTGATATGTTATCATATGGATGTTGCATATGGATGAATGGCCGTGCACGCATGTAGTATTTACGTAACTAGGGATGCTTGCATACATGATTGGACGCATGGCACCGACATGATTCGCATTAAGGAGGTCGACTGAATCAGTAGACCGCCTGATTTTACAGTAGATAAAGACATACACACACACTATGCATATGAACATGAAAGCATTAGAAATCTTTTAAGGACAATGGATGCCTGTGATTGGATGGTTGAGTAGAAGGGTGATTGGATGGTAGGACACATTCTTCCTAACTAGAAGATTTCGGGGACGAAATCCTTTTAAGTGGAGGAGAATGTAACACCCCGTATTTTTAATGTAATAAAAAATGTATATATATCGACAGATAGGATTAATATGGTGATGTATAATGAAAATTAATTAATATATGAAAAAAAAAAAAGATTGGTTGCATGCGATGTAAATATGTTGCATGCACTGATTTGCAAACATAATGCATTAACATTAAAAGAAAAAGATTCATGCATTGGTTTATTTTAAGTATTGTAACTAATATGAAAAAGAGAAGTAAGGAAAGAACAATAATTATCATTGTTCTAAGACTTATTAACAAAAGACTTTGTAGCTAGTTGGTTAAGGCATTGGATTTGTAACATGGAGGCCGGGGGTTCGAACCCCGGCGGCAGCATAATTTTTATCTCTGTTTTAAAGAGGGCCAACTGAACATGCAAATATATGTACATATACAAATTCAAAATTTGAAAGGATAAGAACGTACATATAAGGAAATAAAGAAAATATATGTATATACATGAGAATATATATATATGTAGAAATATATGTATACGAAAGATAAAATTTAAGATAAGGCTATAGTAAATGAAATATGGCAAGAATTAAATAACGGTGCAATTCAATTCTGATTTAACATTCTAATTCAATTCTGATTTAACATTCTAATTCACGTCAAACTAGACTTATTACTCTAGTTCACAATTCATGTAAATGCTAGATTTACATGTCAATACTAGATTCAAATTACACAATCCTGTAATTCCTGTCAAATTTATCCCATTTGCATTTCTATGAACATGCCATAATACATGTTCCCAATTTATGCCAATTTCCAAGTTTGTAACTATGTTTTAGTAAATTTCATATTTTGCCCCAAATCTCATTCCCACCGTTCGTATAATCGTGATTCAATCTAGATTATAGGTAAATCTAGATTCGCAGAAAATAGGGAATGAACCAAAGATGCTATGCAAAAGATAGACATAATAACTGGCATAAAAAGGGTTGAATAACGGCGTCGGTTCAAGAACATGGGTAGACCTAACTAAATAGGTAAACTCCCAAGGTCTAAAACCAAGAATAGACAGAATAAAGGCGTAGGTTCAAGAACATGGGTAGACCTAACTTGATAGGTAAATTCCCAAGGTCTAAAACCAAAGAACAGACAAGATAGATAATCGGGTTCACAGTCACAAAATTTTAAACACTTTCCTAGTCATGAACCATAGGTGCTTAATCACAGTTGTCCCATTTATGTCATAGACAATAGTTTTGCTTCCTAATCAAAGGTATAGGCTATAGTCATGGAAATAATTCTCATGGTCACAGTCACAGTCATAGGCAATGTAGTCATAGGCAATGTCCATAGTCATAGGCAATGTCCATAGTCTTAGGCAATGTTCATAGTCTTAGGCAATGTTCATAGTCAAAGAGGCATATGGTTCTAAGGTCCATAGTTTCAAAGTTACAGTCTTATTTGTCCTCGAAATCATAACAGTTCTTAATTTGGTCCAAAGAAATAGGCACTGATTCAATAGAAAGAATTGGCATACTCTTTTATTCCTTTAATTTCATGTCACGAAAAGAGAAACGTTCAAATCTAGAAATAACTGACTTACAGAGATTAGACTAGAATAGAAAGATGGCGTTGCTATGATTCGTAGAAAAACGGTCGTTGCAGTCGTTCGAATCTTCACTTGAATTCTAGCTTGAATCTCCTCTTTGAAAGTCTTTGAGCAGCACCTCCTCGTCTTGATTTATTTTATATATATTATTTGATTAAGAGGAGGAGAGGAAGCCATGTTTACTAAGAATCTTTGTAGCATAAGGGTAGAGAAGAATTGTGAATAGAGAAGAAGACCAGGGCTGTTTATATAGTTGCTCAAGACCTTATCGTACACGCAGCGCTGAGTCAACATTGAACATAGTTAAGAAAATATTCCAGGTTCGCAGATGAATCTAGCCAAGTCTTATCGTACATGCAGTGCTAAGTCAGCATTGGGTCCCACAAGCTGTTTTGGCGCAGAAATTTGAATTTCGAACTTTTGAATTCCTGGAATTTATTTAACTGTTTTATTCACATGAAATATTCTTATATGTATACAATTCCTTTAACGACCATTTTAGGCGTATATATATATATATATATATATATATATATATATATATATATATATATATATATATATATATACGCACAACTTTCATTTTATTTTCAAAATTCAAACGATGTTGCACCGTTATTTAATTCTTGCCATATTTCATTTACTATAGCCTTATCTTAAATTTTATCTTTCGTATACATATGTTTCTGCATATATATATATATATATATATATATATATATACACATATATATATATATATATATATTCTCATGTATATACATATATTTTCTTTATTTCCTTATATATACGTTCTTATCCTTTCAAATTTTGAATTTGTATATGTACATATATTTGCATATTCAGTTGGCCCTCTTTAAAACAGAGATAAAAATTATGCTGCTGCCGGGGTTCGAACCCCCGACCTCCATGTTACAAATCCAATGCCTTAACCAACTAAGCTACAAAGTCTTTTGTTAATAAGTCTTAGAACATTGATAATTATTGTTCTTTCCTTACTTCTCTTTTTCATGTTAGTTACAATACTTAAATTAAACCAATGCATGAATCTTTTTCTTTTAATGTTAATGCATTATGTTTGCAAATCAGTGCATGCAACATATTTACATCGCATGCAACCAATCTTTTCTTTTTTTTCATATATTAATTAATTTTCATTATACATCACCATATTAATCCTATCTGTGGATATATATATATATACATTTTTAATTACATTAAAAATACGGGGTGTTACAGTCCGTTCGAAGTCAATGGTCGAATATCACGAACTATCGCGGCGCGACGCGTTCTTGTAACGATACGGATTTCGCCCGGACCGAATCGATCGCTAAATCGACCAAGACCGTTCGAATCTCGTATACGCTAACTCTGGGCATACAACACATCAGAACAAATAACAAAAGACTTTTATAAACATCATAATAATGTTACATTATAGTACATAATATATCAGATTATATCGAAATATAATACAATGGAAGATTTATTTACAATAAATGTAATACAATGCAGCGGAAATATAAAATAACACAGCGGAAGACGATAAACACCTAGACACAGCTTAAAACTTCAATCTAGAATCCTGCTCAATATATCTTTTAAGACAAGGTCATTTTACATAGCTCATATAGATGATAAAAAGGTGATTTTTTATTATGAAACAAGTTATTTCAAAATATGAATACCATTCAACACATGAATTTCTAATCAACGAATGAATATCGATTCAACACATGAAGGTTTTCTATAGTTTCTATATATAGATCAAAATGTGATTTTTATATTTAAAACAGGAATACCATTCAACACATGAATTTCTAATCAACGAATGAATATCAATTCAACACATGAAGGTTTTCTATAGTTTCTATATATAGATCAAAATGTGATTTTTATATTTAAAACACGAATACCATTCAACACATGAATTTCTAATCAACGAATGAATATCAATTCAACACATGAAGGTTTTCTATTCAATGAATAAATATAGTTTCAGCAAATGAAAATAATTCAAACACATGAATATTATTCAAAATTTCGGCAGCATAACGGCATGGTAGTTAAAACTGGGACCGTCCCTAGTACGGCTCCTCGCTCTACCTTAAAACCTCGCGGTTTTTGACAACGGGAATCATGCATCTAGTTCGCACGCAGGCGGCATGTATATATTTATTTCATTTCCACAAACTAATCCTATGTGGTTTCAACCAAAGATTTCTCAACCACAAACGGGTATTTTTCAACCACAATCAATCAATATCAACCACAAACAATCCCAAACAACCATTCGCTATCAATCAATTTTCACACCAATCACAACCAATAAATATCGTCCATGGTTTGTGGACGAGGGGCGTATATATATATATATATATAGCAATTCACTTCTATTTCAACACATGTATAATTTTTACAACGCATATACAACTTATACATCGACCGTACAACTTATACAAAGCTTATACATGAGGTGTACAACGCTTATATAACTCATACATCGACTATATAATTTATATATCGTCGTTTTCCATATCTTTTATAAATTAGAAATCTCACATTGGGTTCCACTCCACCAAAAATAGCAGAAGGCTCAGAAAAATATGCGGTCTCTTCTAAAATGTAGAAGACGTCCTCATGAGTCCACTGTCTCTTGTTTCACTGAATTTCGTCTAGAAACGAAAAAGATATGATATTGTTTACATTGGATAATTTAAACGAGATTATTAAATTAATTAAATAATTAAATAACCCACCTTCCTCTTCAATTATACAGGCCGACGCTGAACCCAAAATGCTCGTGGCCTAGGGCATCCCTGCGCCGCCACTGTGGTGGTCCGGACCTCGATCAGCACCCGCCTCGTGGTGCGCCTTGGAGCGCGCTACCCACTCCCAGAGTGGGGCCCAACTCGGTGGCCCCCTCTCTCCTCCATCTCGAACGGAACTCGGCCACTTTGCACCCTGATTCCACCCGAAACCGTACACGAGAACCCCTCAATCCCGTATGGATTTAAAGAGCGAGTGGAGAGCTACAAAATTTCCTGAAGAAGCATGCGATTTTACTGTGTGGTTTATGAGGAATCGACGAGGGAAAGTTGGAGCTTTTTATCGCCATTCAAAGAAGAGAGGCGGCGAGGGTTTGAAAGAGGAGAGGGAATTAATCTGATTGGCCCATTTTTTTAATTTTTTTTTTAAAATCCCGAAAATACCCCCTTCCTCAAACGAACTCCTATCCAAACCCAACGACTGTCGTTCCTAACCAAATACCCCCATTCCGAACACATTGGGATATGTTTCGTAGGCCCATTCGACTGTTTCTATCAGTTTCCATTCAAATTAAAATATAAAACATTCAATATTTGATTTGAACGTACATTTCAGTTTGCCAGGGCCACAAACTGATTCGAAAAATTCCAGAAAAATAAATCTAGCTATGTTTTGACGATACGGTCCCAACAAAACTAGTTTCGTCAAATTCTGACACCGTTTGCAAAAAGGCCCATTTCTGATCGATCCAATTTAACTGTAATTGACCAAAACACGTTTTCCTTTGCCACGCTCACATACTAGCTTCAAAAATTATGAAATTTGAAACCTAGCAATAACTTCACATCCCGGATCCAACAAAAGTGGTTTCGTCGAATTCCGAGGTCGTATGCAAAATGGACAATTTCACGGGCTATATAAATTTCATAGCGACCTTTCTGAAAATTCGTTTGGCCATAACTTTTGCTTTCCGTTATGAAAGTTCGATTTTTCAGATTCGTTAGAAAGGTATTCGCTAACAGATTTAAATATTTTTGGCTTCACTAAAATCCGTTTTGTTTTGCACCCGGTACAGTCCGACAAAGTTTGAATTCAATTTTTGAAACTGCAGCGCCTTTTCAAGCCTTGTTTATAATTAGAATTAATTATATTCGTTTTCAATTGTCGATTCAAACTCACTTTTTATTGCCATTATTTAAAATATTTATTTTAAATATTTAAAATCCATTATTTTAGCCAATTTAAAAAATTTAAATTGGTTCAGATTTTCTGCGTCGTTACATTCTTTTACTTATACGTGAAGAAAAAAAATGATATCTTACTTTAGTATGTTCATTAGTCACTTTAGATAATTCTATATCTATATAAGATAAAAGCAATTTGAATGTAAACCAAGATGTCAAAATATCAAACAATTTTGATATAAACCAAAGAATTTGAAATAATTATCCTAATTAAGTGGATTTTTATCTTATCAACACTTATTAAATTAATGCTACAAATCTTGCATTAATGAATATACATTAGTATTTCCCTCCATAAGTAAACAAATTTTGCATAAGTCATTTCTTATTTCATCTGGTTATATCCTTTATATGAAGCAATCTATTTTTCCTTTTATTTATACTTAGAAAATATTTTATTCATAAGAGTTTAAACAATTTAAAATTTACAACAAGATGATAAAACATCAATTACTTTTTATATGGACACATCCATTGATTATAAAATTTTAAACCATCAACAATTATATTAAATTGTAATTTCCACGAAGATTTACCAGATATGTAAATCTTATTTAATTAATTTGAAATAGATTAACAGTATAATATATACAATATAGATCCTAAAACTAGTCCATAAACTGGGTCGTTACACTAATGAATCAAAAAGACGAATGGTTGCCTAATCATGTGGTGCGGAGTTGAGATGGTTAATTTATGTCTTAATTTGCTATCTCCTTATTTTGATATTCTTCAATCTACCTTTAAAGTATTGTATTTGTATTTATTGATGAAGTTATGATGTACTCCATGTTGTCTTGTTGCTGTAGGTGTAAAACAATCTTTTTGATTCTTTCTTACTGTAACAACCCGGAAAATCTGAGCCAGTTTAAAATTTTTAATTTGGTTATTTTAGTGGATTTTAGATATTTAAAATAAATATTTTAAATAATAACGACGAAAAATATGTTTGAATCGATGTTTGAAAATAAATATAATTATTTTAAATTATAAACAAGGCCTGAAATGGCGCGGTAGTTTCAAAATTTCAATTCAAACTTTGAATGACTGTACCGGGTGCAAAATAAAACGGATTTTAGTGAAACCAAAAATATTTAAATCCGTTGGTGAATATCTTTCTAACGAATCTGAAAAATCGAAGTTTCATAGCGGCAGTCAAAAGTTATGGCCAAATGAATTTGCAGAAAGGTCGTTATAGAATTATATTGGCCTTGAAAGTAGACATTTTGCAAACGACCTCAGATTTCGACGAAACTACTTTTGTTGGATCCGGGATGTCAAACTATTGCTAGGTTTCAAATTTCATAATTTTTAAAGTTAATATGTGAGCGTGGGAAAGGAAAATGTGTTTGGTGAATTTTTGTTAAATTGGATCGACCAGAAAATGGCCATTTTTCAAACGGTCTCAGAATTCGACGAAACTAGTCTTGTCGGGACCGTATCGTCAAAACATAGCCAGATTTATTTTTCTAGAATTTTTGGGATCAGTATGTGGCCCCAGCAAATTGAAATGTACGTTCCAATCAATTGTTGAATGTTTATATTTTAATTTGAAGAATAACTGATTGGAACAGTCGAATGGGCCTATGAAACATATCCCATTGTGTTCGGAAGGGGGTATTTAGCTAAATGCGACAGTCGTTGGGTTTGGATTGGAGCTAGTATGTGAAGAGGGGTATTTTTGAATTTTTAAAAATATATAAATATAAAAAAATATCCTTTGGCCAATCAAGACTCGACTCTCTCTCTTCTCTATACAGCCGACGACGATAAAGGCTTCACCGCTTCCCTCCTCCATAACTCCTCAACCACGCCACGAATCTGTTCGGTCCTTTGGAGGTTTTTGAAGAGCTCTCCATCCTCTTCCAATCCATACCTGTGGCGCCCTTCCTCGTTCAGTGTGGAGTGAGATCCAAGCCCGAGAAGAACGCAACTTTCAAGCGCCGCCACTCCTCCAAGTCGCCGACGAGTTCAACAACGTGGGGACCCCCTGGCACGGATTTCAGAGCTGTTTCACGTGGCACCGACCGATCTTGACTCGAGCGACGGTTTGGCCAGAATTTCGTAACCCTAGTTCGAACCAAATTAGAAAAGGTACGGGTTTGTTTAATGAAGCTGATTTCAACAGTTTAAAAGTGTCGCAAAACATGATTAACTTCTAAAAATAATATCTTTTTGCTATGTGATCGAAATCCAGTGTAACAAGAGATGCCGGGACCGCGAGGACGTCTTCTACATTCTAGAAGAGACCGCATATTTTTCTGAGCCTTCTACAATTTTTGGTGGAGTGGAACCCAATGTGAGATTTCTAATTTATAAACGATATGGAAAACAACAATGTATAAATTATATAGTCGATGTATGAGTTATATAAGCGTTGTACACATCATGTATAAGCGTTGTATAAGTTGTATGTTCGATATATAAGTTATATATGCGTTGTAAAAATAATATATGTGTTGAAATAAATTGAAGTGAAGTGAAATTGAAATATATTTATATACAAATATATATATATATATATACTCCCCTCGTCCACAGACCATGGACGATATTTATTGGTTGTGAAATTGTTTGGATTATTGGTTGATGTGAAATTTGGTGAATATCATGAATGGTTGAATTGAAATGATTGATTGTGGTTGAAATCCCAATAGGATTAGTATATGGGAAAATTCGCCTGCGTGCGAACTAGATATTGAAAATCCCCATTGTCAAAAACCGCGAGGTTTTAAGGTAGAGCGAGGAGCCGTACTAGGGACGGTGCCGGCTTTAACTACCCTGCCGTTATGCTGCCGAAATTTTCAATAATATTCATGTGTTAGAATTATTTTCATGTGTTGAAACTATATTCGTGTGTTAAATAGAAATTCATGTGTTGAGTAGGAATTCATGTGTTGAATAAAGTTCATGTGTTGAATACATTATTTGAAAAAAAAATCACATTTTTATTATATATATAGGCTATATAAAATATTAGTATTTTAAATAAATTGTTTTAACTCCAAAAATAACATTTTACCTTATGTATAGACTATATAAAATAATTGTGTTTTGAAATAAATTGTTGTACAATAAAAAATCACATTTTTGTTATATATATAAACTATAGAAAATATTCATGTGTTAAATAAAGGACTAGAACGATAAAAATCATATTTTTATCGTGTGTGAGAAGTTGAAAACATTCATGTGTTGAATATATAGATTGAACAATAAAATCCACATTTTTATTGTAAATATGAAGTATTAAAAATATTCACGTGTTGAATAAATATTTTTGATGAAAAAAATATCAGTTTTATCAAATATATGAAGTGAAGATGGTTTTGAAATCGAAGAATCGATTATATATATATAATTAAAATAAATCGAATAACGAAGCAGCAGTTTGTGTTTTGAAACCGTGATTTCAAACGATTAGTGCGGGAGATCCGACCATCGAATTTTCCCGAAACCGCAACCGTTGGGTTCGCTTTGGAAATATCTTTCCAACGACACCCACTGTGTGAAGATCCAACGGTTGGATTGTCTGGAATGTTTATTTCAAATCTAAAGAAAAACAACGCCAGAATCGATTATATTTATATATATATATATATAAAAATATAATTAAATTAAGTCGAATAACGATGCTGTAGTTCGTATTTTGAAATCATAACTTCAAAGAACTAGTGCGGGAGATCCGACCGTCGGATTTTCCCAAAACTGAAACCGTTGGATTCGTTTTGAAAATATCTTTCTAATGATATAAAATTTGTGAAGATCCAACGGTTAGATTTTCAGATATGTGTAAATCAAATCTGAAGAAAAACAACGCCACGGCCGCGTTATGGCCTGAAGCGTTGTTTTGAATGAATTGGCTATTTTTAAATAAATAAAAATAGCGATAAATCGTGATAAAATGTTATAAACGATATGGAATGGAAATAAACTGAATTTGCTCGGTTTATGTGATATTTGACGGTTGAATGTGTTTGGCGTGAAAATTACATTAAAGAACGGAATTAGTGATGTTGAATAATTTAACCATTGAATGGATTGATTTGAAATTCTAAATATACGTGAATTATTTGAAAAGGCCGAGTTAATTCTCATTTCAAATAATTGATCGATGATTGAAAGTCGAAGATATGAAGACGGTGCAAGACCGATGATCTGCACGTCGAATGGAGGGGTGCTACTGATGCTCATGATGGGAGTAGCTACCTTGAAGGGGTTGAAGTAGTAGCCGTCCGGACGTACTTGTTGATTGTACGGATATGCGAGGTATTGAGTGCCTCCGGTTTCGTTCAGACCCAGAACGAACTTGTAAGTGGACTGTGTGTCTGACATTGGATTTTGTTCTGTGCTGATTGATCTCTATTAAATATATATCTGTTTGGCGGCGGAGAATTTATTCTCTTGCTTAACGCTCTTCTCTGAGACGTACGAGCTCAGAGGTTATATATCGATAGGAATCAGTCACATGGAGTGAATAGCCTGTGTGGCACGCCTAAGTGGCAGGTGATCAAGGCTTCTGTTGAAAAGCAAAGACTTGTGGTTGATGATCAAAGCACGGCCTGTATGGCGTAGCTTTGTGTATAACGTTGTTTCGCGAGCCTCACACCCCGGTATGAGCCAAAAACGGGAGAGGACATCAGGGAGGACATGCGTTTCCTTCTAGCTAGGAGTGGCGCTTTTGGTTTTGCACGCCCGGGTATTTTACTTATGTGGATGATGGAAAGCGAGGCCTCGGTTAAATCATGATTTATTAATGAAGAAATGAGAGGATAAATAAAGACAATATAATGTAACATAAATAATAAATACTTATTCCAATATACAACTGTACATACACGTAAGCTTGGATTGTTACTAGTGACTTGGTTAAATCATGATTTATTACTGGTAACACTTTCAGGTGCATTAAGTTTGCCTATTCTGAAATCTTTAGTCATTATTACTTAAAATAAAATATTTTAAATATTAAAAACCATTAAAATTTCTATAATAAAAATTTTAAATTGGCCCCCAAATTCCGGGTTGTTACAACATCGGTGGACCGACCCTGACGATCCAAGGCTTGCCTGCGCGCTTGCCTGAGACACGGGCTAGAGCATCTCGAATTCAGTAAGGACTATCTTTTGCCTTGGTTCATGACGGAAATCCAATTTCCAAATACGATACCGTGCGGTTTTGATTGTATACTACCTATATATGGCGACATAGTGGTATGGGGCATTAATGTCGTCTATGATTGATATTTATGATTTGAAATTGTTTTTGAAACATATGAACACTAGTGATAATATCAAATGCTTTTGTTTTATTTGTATCAAGCATATTTTGCCCATTATAAGGTAAAACTCTATCCTCCGGTTTGTGTTGCATTGTGTGATGGGAACTGAGTCTTATAATGGCTTCATTTTTATAAAAAGCATTGCGGTGTTTAAAAGATTTATTTGTTTTTAAAGCACTGACAATCCAATGGAGTAAACCCGTTCCGCGAAAGTGGCGTGATCCTCTGATTGGCCATATTGTAAAATGTGTTAAGTAGATTTCTCATACCAGCCCCATGACTGACTCGTAGTTTGTTTCACTTGCAAACTCGGGTGCCCCTATTTCTACACGGGCAGCCTTGTATTCAGGTTTTAGCAGGCTCTTTCTGGATAGCTGGAGCTGAAGATGGATTCTATCATTTATCTCTTTTTATGCTGTTCCGCTCCTATTGTACATATTATGTTTGTTTTCCGTTGTAGACATTTATGTATAGCTGAACTGTATTTCATACTAAGTATGATCTTGTATACTGTGTAACTCTGATGATTATGTTTATCCAGTGTATTCTATTGTACATCATCTGGTGTAATTATTTATTTCTATTCTTCTATTATCTGTTTATGTGTTATATTCCAAAGATTACCCTCGCCACCCTCTTATTGGGGTTTGGGGTCGTCACACTTACCGTGCTTCTTAGTCCGTTGTTATTACCTAAAACCTTTTCTATCAAACATTTATTTGATAATTGGAATAGAATTTGATATGTCTATAAAGAATATGCATCGCTTTGTACATTTATAGGTACTTAATTATTTTAATTGGTAAATTAATAGCAATAAACATTTTTAACATTAATGAAGGACATTGATTTGTTTTTATTCCATATTCTACATGGTAATTCAAGACTCATAGTAAGAAAAGATTTAGTTCTTGGTTTATGGAATTTGCATTTTTTATGTTGAGTAGCAAAAAATTTAATTATTTTGAATGTTAAAACTTTTGTTAATAGAAAATTTTCCTTATCCATTCTTAGTTCATATCATCAATTCTCTTTGATTTAGAAGTATTAATATCATCCAAGCCCTAAGTATCCATTTGTTTTTTTCAAAATTACTAAAGCATGTGTAACACCCCACCTCTATACCCATGCTACTCAAGAGTATTAATGAATAATACTATCGAATAATACGGAGAATGAGGCTTGAAGGGGTACACACGTGAAAATTTTCTTGTACTAATACTGGTACGTTTTAAAATGTCACCATATGACTAATAATGATATACCCAGTCTTAATACAAAATAATAATCACGTGTGCCTCCAGGACAGAACAATACACAATATACAATATAACAGAGATCACAGAGCCAATAATAGCGATAAAATATAATATATGATACTTAATATGCATATATTATACATCACATTAATATACATAATCACCTACTCAAACAAATATAATAGTACATCAATATTATATCCACTCCTTTATGCTCAGTAATACAAGCTAGTCTCACCATCCCTGTACCTGTAAAGTCTCGGACTGACCCGAGTATTAATAAACGGGTCAGACTGTATCAAAATCCACTATTTATAAACATAGGGGTGATAACATATAATCAAACTCGATATAAACATCATAATTCTTAATATCAATGCATGGGTGAATTGCAAATGTCAAAAGAAACAATAATTAACTGCAACCTCATCTAAAGAGAGATATCACCATGCATAGTTGGGCTACTGAACTGTTAAGCCCAAATGTTCACTCAATCTCAACTACAATAATTGTTACCAAAATCGTCAAAAGCGCATCTTAAAAGAACTCAATAAGATATTAAAACATCAAAATCAAAATCACCATAAAATAACAATATATGTAGCATCTTTCAAGCTCAAGACTATAATTAACAACATCATCATAAAGATGAAATCGAAATCATCAAAAGAAAACAATTTTGCACGTGCATTACATCTTGACTAGTACTACGTCTTTGTACCATCCATTGTGGTGACTAGGGCCATAAACTTCATAAACATCTTAATGACTATAGCCGAAACATCGTGATGCACTTGGTCTCAAAATCCGAGTTATAGCATTGTGATGATCGGAGTCGCAAACATCGTGATCATCTTGATGGCTATAGTCAAAAACGTCGTGATGATTCCAATCAAGTACTCGGTTATAGTACTAGTAATCATCTTAAATGTGTCATAACCTCTCGGATAGTAACCCATAAGGCGTCAATGTACGTCCAATAACATACGTTTGCACCTAATGGTTTACTAGCCGTTAGTCATTGCCACATAAGAAGACATCATCAAATATACACTGCCTCATCTCATCGACGAGTGTAAAGATACCAAACTTGTTTCATCTTTCTCTCATTCCGACGAGTACTAAGTGACAATCTAACTTGTTTCATCTCATTGACAAGTAAAAATCCATCATAAACATCAAAACATCATACATATTAATCAAGAGAATATTTTCATACTCCTCTCAAAATATAAACTTCTATATGATTATTATACTATAATTTACATTTAATCAAATAAATACTGTATATAAATTAATCAGAGCACACATGTTTATTCTGCAAATAATTCATTTGAATATATTTTGTTTATAAATATAATTCCAAACATAAAACAATTTGTATAATTATTCACAAATAATTTCTTTCCAAGTTTTAAATTCAACAATCACATATAAGTGAAATATGCATATAAAAGTATAAATTTAACTTTTATAACCAATATAAAATTAGCGGCACCTCCCTTATAATTACTATCATCTAACTCAAACAATTTCCAAACATTAATCATCACGAATAGTCATCACATCTAGTGATCATCCATCCAAATCAAGCTATAAAAGTATAAATTTAACTTTTATAACCAATATAAAATTAGCGGCACCTCCCTTATAATTACTATCATCTAACTCAAACAATTTCCAAACATTAATCATCACGAATAGTCATCACATCTAGTGATCATCCATCCAAATCAAGCTATAATATAGGAGATTATAAATAAATGAAGGATATAGATACAGTGTGAGTGAGGGATACTCACAGAACGACGCTTTAAACAATTTCTAATCAGCAGTGTAACGACCCAGGGTTTTCGGCTCCGAAAATCGACATAAATACATTACCATGTCACATGCCGATCCTCCCAAAACACCGAAAACACCGAATTGTTAATGAAAGAAATTAGAGGGTGAGATGAGAAAGAAAGAAATATAAGAATAGAAGAAGAAGAAGAACACAACACAGAGCCTCACATCGCAGCGGAACAAAATATAATATACAAATAAATCTTTATTGAGAGCTTTAAATAAAACTTACAATATCAGAGTACATGAACACATCTGGACAGTTATAATAATATGCCCTTATATACAACACAGCGGAATAACACTAAATATATCTGGACTTCTCCAGCACGCCTTTCGTAGTGTCCAATAACTTGAACCTGCAACCCAGGCTAACCCGAGCATTTACAAAACACCGGGTCAGTCTGGTGAACCAGAGTGAGATAAACTCGCACAGTATTAAGGGTAAATCATCCAATCATGATTTTAAAGTTCGAAATCTTTTCAAAAGAAATGGATAATCGTAAGACCAAATCCACACATAAACACGGACGGTTTTTACCTTATGATAACCCTAAACAGTTTTGAAACCAATATCTTTTCTGATATTATAATAATGTCTAAATACAAGTAAATAACAATCTAGTGGAACGCTTGCATCTCACACTGCACATATATAGTATACAAATAAAACCGTAGGCGCTTATTGAAGATTGGATTCCAACTCTAACAAGGTATGGGACCACCTGTCGATCGTGTATCTCTAGAGACGACTTCAGAGGTTGTATATCGATGGACATCAGTCGCATGGAGTGAATTGCCTGTGTGGCATGCCTAATTGGCAAATGATCAAGGCTTCTGTTGAAAAACAAAGTCTTGTGGTTGATGATCAAAGCACATTCTATGTGGCATAGCTTTGTGTATAGCGTGAATTCGCGAGCGTCACACCTCGGTATGAGTCAAAAATGGGATAAAGACCCAAGGAGTGCATGACGTTTCTTTCTAGCTAGTGGTGGTGTCAGTGCTTAAACTGGCTGACATTTATATACTTTTCACCTGTGTGGTTGTTGGATGCGAGGCGCCTCGAATATATAGTCGATAACTGGCACTATGTGAGCCGACGTACAGACCATTTTATAGGTCCTATAGGACCGGGAAACGTGTGTTCAGGTATAACTAATCCACTTTTGCACTTTGAGTGGACCGGCCTTGGAGGATCCAAGGATCGCTGTGTGTGATCCTGAGACATTTGCTAGAGTGTCTCGAACGGAGAGGAGCTTGCCCCTTGCCTCGACTCATGACGGAAATCCAATTTCCAATATGTGATTTTGCGGTTTTAATTGTAGAACCTAGTATGGCGACATGATATATGGTACCCATGCCGTCTATTATTGATACTTATGATTGAAATTGTTTTAAAACACCTATGCACTAGTAATAATATGAAACGATTTCGTTTTATATGTATCAAGCATGTTTGGCTATTATAAAGGAAAACCCTACCCTCCGGCTTGCGTTGCATTGTGTGATGGGACCTGGTTCTTATAATAGCTTCATTTTTCCAAAAAGCATTGCGCTGTTTTGTTATATGCACTAGTGTTGTAACAACCCGGAGATTCTGGGCCAATTTAAAAATTTTATTTTGGCAATTTTGATGAATTTCGATTATCGAAATGAATTATTTTAAATAATATCGATGAGAAATTTATTTTGAATAGAAATAGAACGTATATATTTATATAGATCATTGTTAGAATATAAATATTTATTTTAAATTATAAAAGGAATTGAAAATGGCGCGGTAGTTCGATAATTCGATTTCAAATTTCAAATGAATGTACCGGGTGCAAAATAAACCGAATTTTGGCGAAAACAAAAATATTTGAATCTAATTGAGAATATCTTTCCAACGAATCCGAAAAATTGAAATTTCATAGCGGGGATCAAAAGATATGTCCAGTTGAAAATTCAGAATAGTTGCTATGGAATTCTGGCCCTTAAAAATGGAAATTTTGCAAACGACCTCGGATTTCGACGAAACCATTTTTGTTGGATCTGTGATGTCAAATTATTGCTAGATTCCAAATTTCATAATTTTTCGAATCAATATGTGGGCGTGGCAAAAGAAAACGCGTTTGACCAATTTCAGTTGATTTTAATCGACTGGAAAATGGCCATTTTTCCATCGGTCTCAGAATTCGACGAAATTAGTTTTGCTAGGACCGTATCGTCAGTACGAAGCTAGAAAATATTTTTTGGAATTTTTCGAGTTAGTATGTGGCCCCGGTAAATTGAAATGCGCGTTCAAATTCAATATATAGAGTTATATTTTGATTTTGACGAAAACTGATCGAATCAGCTTACGATACATATCCCATTGTGTTCGGAATGGGGGTAACTAGCTATAGACGACAAGCGGTGGGTCTCGTTTCGAGGTCGAAATAAAAAGTACCTTTTTGAAATTAAATAATTAAATGAATAAAAAAAATTAAAACCCTTTTCTCCCTTATCCTTTCAGTCAACGCCCCCCCCCCCCCCCCCGATTTCAATTTCAACGGAAACTAAAAAGAAAAAGAAAAAAACGACGGAAGAACCCGTCGATCTTGCCCACCCTCCTCCCCTTTCACCGTCGCCACTTCATCGCCCCCTCCCCAGGTGGCGCGCCGCCTCCCCCTTCTTCTTCTCCCTCCTCCTTCTTCCTCCGTTCTCCTCTTCCCCCTCCCTCCTCTTTCATGAAGCCTTCCCCAAATCGAAGAAACCCGACGCCGCACCCCTAGCCGACGCCACCTCAGCCCCTCCTCACCTAAACCGCTCCCTTCCGTCCGACTCAGCGCACCCCGACCCCCTCTGAGCAAACGCAGCCCCTCCAACCCCAATTCGACGAAAAAGGTGAGTTTTAACTGATTTTTAATTAGTGTAATAACTGATTTTTAATTAGTATAATAACTGATTTTGATTAGAGTAAAAACTGATTTTTGTATATTATAAAAAGGAGAAAAAAAAATATATTTCTATCATATAAAAAGATAAGATTTTTAAGTAGGAAAAGTTTAGATTTACTTTATAAAAGAAGTGTTTTTTTTATATTAATGTCATGCATAGAAAAGACGGGGTTTTTAACGATAAAAAGGTTGAATTTTTATAAAAGTATAAAGGTTTGAATTTTAATTTTAAAGAAGTAAAGATACGATTTTTAAAGAAGTAAAGAGATGATCTTTAAAGAAAAGATATGATTTTTCTTATGTAGAAAACAAAGCAAAATATAATTTTCATATGATGTGGAAGATAAAAATATGATTTTTATATTCTAGACAGAATAAAAATTCGATTTTTAATTTATCGAAGAAATAAAGGAATGATTTTTATAATGAAATACCGAAAAGATTATATCTTTGAAACAGGAAAGATATGATTTTTATATTATAAAAATATGATCTTTATCATATGCAAAATATAATTTTTATATAGAGAATAGCGTGATAAAAATATAATCTTTATCGATTGGAACACCGTAGTAAAAATAGAGTTTTTATCTATATAGTAGCGAAGTTAAAATAGAATTTTTATCTATATAGTAGCGGTGTAAAAATAGAATTTTTATCTATATAGTAGCGGTATAAAAATAGAATTTTTAACTATATATTAGCGATGTAAATATAGAATTTTTATCTATATAGTAGCGATGTAAAAATAGAATTTTTATCTATATAGTAGCGGTGTAAAAATAGAATTTTTTTATCTATATAGTAGCAATATAAAAATATGATTTTTATATATGTAGTGGCTACGGTCAATGAAAGTCATAAAAGGCGAGCGCAACGAAGATTTCTACATATGAAGAGTCGCGGTGTATTGGTTTAGCTAGTCGGTGAGAACTTCTCACTTTAAATTTCCTTTTATAGTTAAAAATATATACTAGGATGCAAACGGTGCTTAGCAGCACCCGACACCCATCGTCCACAGACTATGGATGGCTTGTATGTTTGATTGTTTATTGTGGTGAAATTTTATTGTGTGTTGTGAGATGAAATAAAATATTTATAGTTAAAAATATTTTATCATTAAAAATATATTTTTTAGCGGGTATGTGAATAAATAAAAATCTGTGTTTCATGATTTGAAACCCCACACGGGTATTGGGATGATATTTGGCATACACTAATCCCAATTATGTAATTTCATGTCGATCGATTGGTCGACAGACTGTGTGAGCGTTAATTATTTATATTTGATGCTTATGCAGTTGTGTGGTGCACTTTGGATGATGGTTGATTATTTATCGTTGTTATTATATACATATGTTGCATGGAAACCATATAATTAACATTATATAGTAATTGATTGGGCCTCATTCCAATTGGGAAAATAAAGAATAGAATGAAATATATATTCATGTGTTGAATAGAATAAATAATCATGTGTTGAAAATTATCATGTGTTGAAAGAAATATTTTAACAATAAAATTTACAACTTTATCATATTTAAAGTTAGAAACTAACTGGAAAATAGATAAGATGAGTGGTTTCCTGGGTGTTGATCTGATATTGGTTTCGGCCTTTGGGGGTTAATACTTAGGGAATCATTCTCTTACTACTTTACGGTTGGAGTCTGATTTAAAAATCAAACGATAGATACCATAATTTTATAACATATATTAAATAACAAAAATAGTCATGTGTTGACAGTGCTTATGTGTTGAGAATATTCATGTGTTAAAAGAAATATAGATTCATGTGTTGAATAAAATAAATATTCATTTGTTGAATAGAATAACGAATTTATCGAAATATATAAAGCCGTGTTGATTAGAGATGCGCCATTTTAACGTGAGCGATATTTATATCGATTATATTCGCTTTTATAATGAATATAGAAAAGGAAGTGATTTCGAAATATAACGTTTTGAAAATATTATCATTTGTATATCGATGATGTGGAATATTCAATTTTGATTCAAAATTGAATATGAAGTTGAAATCGTTTCGAAAACGAATTTAAAACGATTTATAAAATCCGTTTTAAAAGGAAATCGACGAAATATATATTATATATATATAATGGTCCGAATAGAATGCGCCGCGCTGCGGCAGTTCGTGAATTTCGACCATTGACTTCGAAGTGACGCTATGGGAGATCCGACCGTCGGATTCTCCTGAAACCGGAACCGTTGGGTTCGTATCGAAAAGAGCTTTCCAATGAATATTAGAAATTTGAAATCTAACGGTTGGATTTGGAATTATGTCCAAATCAAATTTGGAAAAGGTCGCTGTAAGTGCAGTTCGATGGCCGTTGATGGAACTCGACTGTACGGGCCTTGATAAAATTATTAAAAATATCAATAATTTATGTAAAATCGTAAGAAATGATTTGGGAAGAACTGAGGTGAAAAATTCCATATTTGAAAAGATAAAAATAGATTTTATCGAAATGAACTAGTTTTGAACTATGATTAAAATCAATTTATTTTTGAAATAAATAAATTGAATTTGAAAGTGGTTTTGAAAATAATCAGAATTCCAATACGTGAATTGGGAAGGATTTGAATCGAAATTAACTTCGGAATATTTCGATGTTGATTTCGTGATTATACAGATATGGTTGTGGAAATTTGAAAGATATATTTATATCGTTATTTCCAATACGATATTTGTAGGTCGTAGAATTTGATATTGAACATAAGCCGATATATTTTCTATTCAGAGCCTTGTATTTAATATCAAATGTGATTTGGGTTTATCGTGAATGGTGTCTTCATTAACACTGTTCTTAAACCCAGTTGAGAAAAAGATTAAATCTTTCTATTTAGATTTAATGAAGTTTACCAATTAAATATTATTAATTGGAATTGAATTTAAATTGGTTTTGGGTTTATCGTGAGCGGTGTTGTGAATAACACCTGTTCTTTAACCCGATTAACAATAGAAAGTGATTTTGGGTATATCGTGAATCGTGTTTTAGATGACATTGGTTCTTTAACCTAGTTAAAGACAAGATGTTGATTTTTGAGAAGATTAAAACGAAGTGGAGTTTTAATGAATCTTTAATTAGATTGAAATGTGAATTGATAATTTAAATTATCAAATCTGAAAAGTGATCGAGAATGGAGTACCACCAGTTTTGTTCCAAAGCGATAGTTAAATCTTTAATTAGATTTGAACGTGAAATGGTAATTAATTTTACCGATAACACCGTGGTGTTAAATATGGAGTATCACCAGTTTTGCTCCATGGGATGAATAGGTTGGGATTGGAAAATAAAATAAATAATTACTTCGGTGTGGTTCGCTAATCCCAACTGGTTTGGAAAACCATAATATGGTTTGAAATGATATCCAAAGGAAGATTAAAGAATAAATTTAGAAGAATTTATCTTTGATAAAATTAATGGGAACCTTTCCCTAAGAATGTGAATTTTTGAATAAAAGAATATTCTGAGTTGGAATGAGGCGTATGTTGTGTTTGTGTAACACGTGTTTATTATATACGCGGGTTATTCGAAAAGGCCGGGTTTATACCCATTCTGAATAACCGATTCGACGACAAGTCGAAGATGAAGACGGTGGTTGAAGACCGGAAGTCTTCATATCGTTTGGGTGATTGCTGATGATCTCGATTGGGCTGTACACCCAAGATGAGGGAAACAGTTGGTGATCGTCCAGACGTACTTGGAGATCGATGGATATGCGAGGAAAGTGCCTCCGATTTTGTTCAGACCAAGAACGAACTTGTAAATGGACTGTGTGTCTGACATTGGATTTTATTCTGTGATGATTGATCTCTATTAAATATACATCTGTTTGGCGGCGGAGAATTTATTCTCTTGCTTAACGCCCTTCTCTGACACGTACGAGCTCAGAGGTTGTATATTGATGGACATCAGTCGCATGGAGTGATTGCCTGTGTGGCACGCCTAAGAGGCAGATGATCAAGGCTTCTGTTGAAAAGCAAAGTCTTGTGGTTGATGATCAAAGCACGGCTTGTGGGCGCAGCTTTGTGTATAACGTGAATTCGCGAGTCTCACACCTCGGTATGAGTCAAAAACGGGATAGTGACTGCAGGGAGAGCACGACGTTTCTTTCTAGTTAGTGGTGGTGTCAGTGCTTAAACCGGCTGACATTTATATACTTTTCACCTATCTGGTTGTTGGATGCGAGGCGCCTCAGATATAGGTCTGTTAGGACCGGGAAACGTGTGCTCAGGAATTGCCAATCCTCAAAAGTAAGAGAGGACCGGCCCTGAAGATCCAAGGATCATAGTGGGGTCCTGAGACATTTGCTAGAGTGTCTCGAATGGAGAGGAGCTTGCCCCTTGCCTTGACTCATGACGGAAATCCAATTTCCAGTACGAGATATTTCGGTTTTATTTGTAGAGCCTAGTATGGCGACATGCTAGATGGTAGTCATGCCGCCTATGATTGATATTTATGATTGAAATTGTTTTGACACTATACACTTATAGTAGTATCAAATGATTTGTTTTAAACATACCAAGCATGTTTGGCTATTATAAGGGAAAACCCTATCCTCCGACTTGCGTTGCATTGTGTGATGGGACCTGGGTCTTATAATAGCTTCATTTTTCCAAAAAGCATTGCGCTGTTTTGTAATATGCACTAGTGTTCTTGGGAGGAAACTCGTTCCGTGTTATATGGCGTGGTCCCTTGAATTACTCTCTTTTAAAATAAAGATTAATAACTGTTTTAGTTCTCACACCAGTCACATGACTGACCTGGAGTTTATTGTTTCAACCTAAACTCTGGGTGCCCCTATTTTCCACACGGGCAGCTAGTAGTTTTGGTTTTACAGATTTATATTCACAGGATCCTGATTTACAACTGGAATGATGCTCGGAAAGCTCTGTATCCGTGTATTACTTTCATTTATGTTTTGTATTATTTTTCCGCTGTAGTAATGTATTTAAATCTCTTGTATTTGTGAAATGTGTAATATTCATTCATACTCTATATATTCTTTTATTCTGATAGAATTGTTGTAATAAACAATGAAATGTTCTTCTGTTCGCATTTTGGTTGGTCTTGTCCTCAACGCAATCCGTGCTTTCCTTCACGGGGAAGTTCGGGTCGTGTCAGTTTGGCATCAGAGCTTTGTTTACAGAGCTCGAGAACAAGACACATTAGAACCGAACGAAAGAATTCATCAGATATTGGATTAGTAATATCCAATTATAATGACTCATTAGAGATGGGATCAGTAGTATCCTAGAGCGAGTGTGAAGAGTATACTTTTCAAATGAAAACAAACATTGTTTTGAAAATTTAAACCATTTTATTCGTATTTGAATATTTTATTTGTATTGAATTTGGACAATCGAGTATATAAAGATTTTGCATATACGCGTCATGAACGTATATTCGAAGTTTTAATATACTGGATAGATATAGAATCATACTCTAGTGGCCCGAAGATGATTCTGATGGTTGAGTACTCGTCGTCAGAATTTATCTTCGAGTGACGAAAGTGTGATATCTATATATTTCCATTAGACTGGTGTGAGAACCAACACTAGATAGGTTCTATTGTTGTGATTTGGCATCAAAAACATGATTTTCTGTATGTATCAAAAATTATGAATTTGAAACGTTAATCCACTAATTGATTGATGGTTGTGTTGTTTGTTTATTTGTTTGAAATTTTGAACCATTAGGCCAAATAGAACCAAATATTGAACTGCATTGAAAAATGATTACAATTTCATGCATATATATGTACTTACATTGAACAGGTCATAGCAAGAAGGCTAGAGCAGAAGAAAAAATTGTTTGCCCGACAATTAGGTACACGTTTACCATAATTTACTGTTTTGTTTGGGTGATGATGATTTTACGGGCCGATTGGCGAGCCGCTTGGCTTTTTCTTTTTCTTTTGGATTGAAGAAGGTCATGGGAGGCTATATGAAATATCCCGAAGTCCCCGGTGCAGGGGAGGTTGTGGCGAAATTTTTCGGAAATTTAGGGTGTTAGCCAATTTTTTTTGAAAAATTTGAAAAGTTCTTAGAAACTAAAAAGTTGAAGAACTTAAGCTGTAGTGAAAATAGTGAAAGTTGAGTTGATTAGTTAAACAACTTTCGGCTTCGTTCCTTTTCGGGGACGAAAAGTTTTAATTGGGGGAGATTGTAACAACCCGGAAATTCTGGGCCAATTTAAAATTTTTATTTTGGCAATTATGATGAATTTTGATTATCGAAATGAATTATTTTAAATAATATCGACGAGAAATTTATTTTGAATAGAAATAGAACGTATATATTTATATAGATCATCGTTAGAATATAAATATTTATTTTAAATTATGAAAGGAATTGAAAATGGCGCGGTAGTTCGATAATTCGATTTCAAATTTCAAATGAATGTACCGGGTGCAAAATAAACCGTATTTTGGCAAAACCAAAAATATTTGAATCTAATTGAGAATATCTTTCCAACGAATCCAAAAAATTGAAATTTCATAGCGGGGATCAAAAGATATGTCCAGTTGAAAATTCAGAATAGTCGCTATGAAATTCTGGCCCTTAAAAATGGAAATTTTGCAAACGACCTCGGATTTTGACGAAACCACTTTTGTTGGATCTGTGATGTCAAATTATTGCTAGATTCCAAATTTCATAATTTTTCGAATCAATATGTGGGCGTGGCAAAAGAAAACACGTTTGACCAGTTTCAGTTGATTTTAATCGACTGGAAAATGGCCATTTTTCCAAAGGTCTCAGAATTCGACTAAATTAGTTTTGTTAGGACCATATCGTCAGTACGAAGATAGAAAATATTTTTCTGGAATTTTTCGAGTTAGTATGTGGCCCCAGTAAATTGAAATGCGCGTTCAAATTCAATATATAGAGTTATATTTTAATTTTGATGAAAACTGATCGAAACGATCGAATCATCTTACGATACATATCCCATTGTGTTCGGAATGGGGGTAATTAGCTATAGACGTTAGGCGGTGGGTCTCTTTTCGAGGTTGAAATAAAAAGTACCTTTTTGAAATTAAATAATTAAATAAATAAAAAAATTAAAAACCCTTTTCTCCCTTATCCTTTCAGTCAACGCCCCCCCCCCCCCCCCCCATTTCAATTTCAATAGAAACTAAAAAGAAAATGAAAAAAGAAAAAAACGACGGAAGAACCCGTCGATCTCGCCCACCCTCCTCCCCTTTCACCGCCGCCACTTCATCGCGACCCCCCCCCAGGTGGCGCGCCGCCTCCCCCTTCTTCTTCTCCCTCCTCCTTCTTCCTCCGTTCTCCTCTTCCCCCTCCTCTTTCTCGAAGCCTTCCCCAAATCGAAGAAACCCAACGCCGCACCCCTAGCCGACGCCACCTCAGCCCCTCCTCACCTAAACCGCTCCCCCTCCGTCCGACTTAGCGCACCCCGACTCCCTCTGAGCAAACGCAGCCCCTCCAACCCTAATTCGACGAAAAAGGTGAGTTTTTAACTGATTTTTAATTAGTGTAATAACTTATTTTTAATTAGTATAATTACTGATTTTGATTAGAGTAAAAACTGATTTTTGTATAATATAAAAAGGAGAAAAAAATTATATTTCTATCATATAAAAAGATAAGATTTTTAAATAGGAAAAGTTTAGATTTTACTTTATAAAAGAAGTGTTTTTTTATATTAATGTCATGCATAGAAAAGACGGGGTTTTTAACGATAAAAAGGTTGAATTTTTATAAAAGTATAAAGGTTTGAATTTTATTTTTAAAGAAGTAAAGATACGATTTTTAAAGAAGTAAAGAGATGATCTTTAAAGAAAAGATATGATTTTTCTTATGTAGAAAACAAAGCAAAATATAATTTTCATATGATGTGGAAGATAAAATTATGATTTTTATATTCTAGACAGAATAAAAATTCGATTTTTAATTTATCGAAGAAATAAAGGAATGATTTTTATAATGAAATACCGAAAAGATTATATCTTTGAAATAGGAAAGATATGATTTTTATATTATAAAAATAATAAATATATGGTATTTATCATATGTAAAATATAATTTTTATATAGAGAATAGCGTGATAAAAATATAATTTTTAACGATAGGAACACTGTAGAAAAAAATAGAATTTTTATCTATATAGTAGCGATGTAAAAATAGAATTTTTATCTATATAGTAGCGGTGTAAAAATAGGATTTTTATCTATATAGTAGCGGTGTAAAAATAGAATTTTTATCTATATAATAGCGATGTAAAAATAGAATTTTTATCTATATCGTAGCGATGTAAAAATGGAATTTTTATCTATATAGTAGTGATGTAAAAATAGAATTTTTATTTATATAGTAGCGGTGTAAAAATAGAATTTTTTATCTATATAGTAGCAATATAAAAATATGATTTTTATATATGTAGTGGCTACGGGCAATAAAAGTCACAAAATGCGAGCGCGACGAAGATTTCTACATATGAAGAGTCGCGGTGTATTGGTTTAGCTAGTCGGTGAGAACTTCTCACTTTAAATTTCCTTTTATAGTTAAAAATATATACTAGGATGCAGACGGTGCTTAGCAGCACCCGACACCCGTCGTCCACAGACCATGGATGGTTTGTATGTTTGATTGTTTATTGTGGTGAAAATTTATTGTGTGTTGTGAGATGAAATAAAATATTTATATAGTTAAAAATATTTTATCGTTAAAAATATAATTTTTAACGGGTATGTGAATAAATAAAAATCTGTGATTGATTATTTGAAACCCCACACGGGTATTGGGATGATATTTGGCATACACTAATCCCAATTATGTAATTGTATGTCGATCGATTGGTCGACAGACTGTGTGAGGTTAATTATTTATATTTGATGCTTATGCAGTTGTGTGGTGGACTGTAACGACCCGTATTCTACGCATCATAGGATCGTAGGATATTTATTTCTTTCACATACGAAGTCGTATGGTCATGTAACTTTGGGAGACGACTATTGTGGTCGTTTCCTATGTTCATGATTTTTCCCGATTTTTAAGTGACCATTTTACCCCTAGTTGGCACTGTTTTGGCCATAACTTTTGACTGGAAAGGAATTTTGACCTGAAACCACTTCCATTGGCTCCGGATGATGGTTTCTCTTTCCGTAGAGTGGTCACATTAGTCAAACGGACTCACCGTTTGGGAGATATGGCTGAAACAAGTTTCAGATGGTGAAAAACAGCTTAATTGGGCTTAACCGGGTGATTAGCAGCTAGGCCCAGAGGGGAATTTCGGGTTTAGAGGTATAGGAGGACTGATTAGGGTTAGGTTATCACTTTCATTTCAGTTTTGAGCCGCCACAAACCTTCTTGAGACCTTAGTAATGGCTTCCATCCTCTAAAACCACTCCAAAACACATTTTTAGTGAAGATTAAGCCTAAACTACATCAAAACAAGGCCAAATAGCAACAAAGCAAGGTTGGAGCTGCTGCTATACATAGGAATTCGACCCAAACAGAGAATATTTCAGATTTGGTGTTTTATTTTGTGGCCAAGGTGAGTGATAGCATCATTTTGACACTAATTACAGTTAATTAAGGGTAATTAGTGAAGATTAGCGAATTTATACACTAATAAATTCTGGAAAAATGTTTAGAAATTCTTAAATAATATTTCATGCCTCTGTTAGAAAATTTAGACGATTTGATTAAGTTTTACTAAGTATGTGCTTAAACATGATTAAGAAGGATTATAGGAAAATAAGGGGTTTTGGGCACGTTTGATCCATTTTGACATATAAATTCATTGTTTTGGTGTTTGAGGTTAGTTTGCTATGTTGTTATGACTATTTGACATGAATTGTGATTGATTAGAATAGTTAGATTTGTCAAAAACGTCGTCGAACGGCGTAAACAAGTTGCTGGAAAAGTTGCAGAAAGTTGTGCAGGGCTTCGGATCGGATCGGATGGGGGCTCGGATCGGATATGTGAACTGGGCAAGAAACCCGACCCGAACCGGAGTTTGGCACATAGGAGGCTTGGTGAGAAGGAAGGCCGCTTGCTTAGAGTTGGAGTGGACAAGGGGATCGGATCGAAAGAATAGTGGAGACCAGATCGGATCGACCTAAGGATGGAAGGCTACAGCGGGAGAAGGCGAAGGGATCGGATCGGATCGGATCGGAGTGGATGGAAAAGAGGGAGCTGATTGAAGAAGAACTAGAAGGAAGAAAGTAACCCGACCCGACCCGGAGGACACCGACCCGACCCAGAGTACACCGACCCGACCCGAAGTGGAGTATCCGACCCGAGCTGAATGAAGAGACGAACACCGAACCGAACCGATCTAGACGAGGAGCACCGAACCGAACCGTACGTGGGCTATTACTACTACGCGATGACTCTTTTGAAGACTCACTCCAACTCGATCAAAACCCGAGATGCAAAGGAAGTCCAAAAGAGGAGCTTTGACTCAGGATCCAGCTGGGACCAATGAGTGGGCTTCATGATTGGGCTTTGCTGCGGGACGCGTGTTAAGGGGTTATCGATGCCTATAGCTTTGGACCACTATGGTAGGAGGTACGAAGGCGGATTCAGGGCCATTATGGCATCGGTAGAACCAAGGGCTACGATCAATGAAATGGGTCATTGAAATGTTTGGTCATGACTCCATATGTTTAGCTTGGTCACAGCAGGGTTTCTACAAGTCGGGATTCGTCGTTACCTCAGTTTGTCTAGTGTTCCAAAGTGGTAGATGTCGTACGCTTTACGCACTGAGTGAGAGATGTGAGGATGGTTGCTATGGATGATTTGCTTGCTATCATTGTGACATGCACACCCCACCCCCGTATTCTTACACTATTTATTATGGCACCTTGGAGTATTGTACGGTATGTGGTACTAACTCTTTGGTTGCAGGTCCAGGTTCAGGTATGGTTTAGTATACCTGTTATTACTCTGTTTAGATGCTTATCGCTCATACCAGGCTTTATGTCTGACCCAGAGTTTTATGTCTCCTCTTATTACTCTGGGTGCTCACACGAGCAGACTAGAGACAGGTTAGCTGGTGATGCACGGGTAGATGATCCGGAGACGAGCAGGAGGCTTCCACGTAATATATATAGTATTCTCCCTGGGTTGTTGAAGATCACTGCTTGGGCATTGGTGGTGCATCTTCTACTTTAGTTTTCTTTTGTTAGAGACAGAAAATTTGGAAAGTTGTAATAAGCTGTAGTTGGATTTCCGCTGCTCTGATGTTGACATTGATTATTAGTTATCAGCTTATGCACCGTCTCGCCTGTTTTATGTCAAGTATGTTATTATTATATTTTATCCCATGCGCTGTGAGACATTCTACAGGTTCCTTGATTAGTTCATTCTCTTCTGTCCTTTCTCCTGACGACCGTCCCGTGCTAGTTGGGCATGTGTACAGCGCACTTTCGGAGGAAATGCAGGCTGGTGCGGGGCGGGCCGTCACACTTGGTATCAGAGCTCTAGGTTGCGTAGTTAACCTAGGGAAGTTATCAGGGAGAGATAATATATGTATACGAGAGAGCGTATTTGTGATTACTTTGGTTTTTAAAAGCTATATATATACTATTAGTAGTGTAAGGATGAAGTCGTACTGCACTAGCACCACTATGGAGTCGTTAATCGTTTCCTTTTTCAGATTGACGATGAGCCGATATACTAGAGGTGCTGGTAGGGGAGCCAACAATGGGAATGCTGCTGACATGAGGACGATGTTTACAGACCTCATGAGAGAGATGCTTAGAGATGTACAGAGGGCAGCTCCCAATGGTGGAAATGGTGGTGGTCCAATAGTGCAGGCGCCGAGGGTCAACTTCGCCAAGTTGAATAAGGATTATACCAGCCTTGGTGAGAAGTCGTTTCACGGAACGGAGTCGGCTACGGATGTTCAGGATTGGTTGGATAGTTGCGAACGCATCTTCGAGGATTTGGGTATCGAGGATGCGATGAAGAGAAAGCTAGCGTTCCGTCAGCTGCAAGGGCGGGCAATGAATTGGTGGAATGCTATAAAGGCAGCTACTCCCGAGGATCAGATTACTTGGGAGCAGTTTAAAGCTCGCTTTAGCGAGAAGTTCATTCCAGCTGCTCAGAAGTCAGTGCTGTTTAAGAAGTTCTTGGAGCTCAAGCAGAATGGCAGAGCTGTCTCGGAGTATATTGCTGAATTTGACACTTTGTCAAAATATGGGTTATCTCTTATTGATACTGCCGAGAAAAAGAATGAGAAATTCATAACTGGTTTGGATCAGTACTTGGGGGAAAAACTTATTAACCACATCGATGAGACCTTTGAATCGATTGTGGGGAAAGCGTTAAGATCGGAAAGTCTCTACCCTAGGCCGAAGACTGAGGTTGCATCCGCAGATGAGCCAAAGCCACAAGCAAGTGGTGGAGGCAAGGGTGGTTCCCAGAATAAAAGAAAGCAGAATCAGACTAAAGATGGCCAGAAGAAAAGGAATAAGCAAGATGTGGAGTGCTTCAGCTGTGGTAAGAAGGGCCATTATGCTAGTAATTGTCGGGCCAAGCCAGTGGATAGGAAGTGCTTCAACTGTGGCCAAATGGGACATCACAAGGACAAGTGTCCACAGCCCCCTAAGGAAAAGCAAATGGTGAAAGCCTACGCTCTTAATGCTATACCTTCTTCGTCGAATGCCCCAACAGCGGCGGAGAAGGGAAAGAATGTCGTCATTCAAGGTATGCTTTCTGTTTATGATGTTCCTGTTAGAGTTTTGTTTGATACCGGAGCTTCCAGTTCTTTCATATCTAGTGACCTGGTAGATAGGTTGGGATTGGAGCCCGAGATTGTCGATAGACCTTTAGTAGTGATGAACCCGATTGGTGGTTCAACTAGCCTTAGCATGATTTGTCGTAATGTGGTCTTATCGAGTCATGGATGCATGTTTGTTTGTGATTGCTTTGTTTTGGGCTTTACTGGGTTTGGCATTATTTTGGGAGTAGATTGGCTCCAAAGATACGGGGTGGTGGTAGACTGTGAGGGCTTGTTGGTGACAGCTAGAGCGGAGGATAGTGCTTGGTGGTCTACCCAGTAAGGGGGTATTGGCTAGTTTTCTAAACTCCCTCGACATTCCGCATAGTGAGTTGTCAGGTTTGCCCGTGGTTGGCCAGTATCCGGATGTTTTCGAAGAAGTGACCGGACTTCCACCACACCGAGAGATTGAGTTTTGTATTGATTTGGTAAAGGATGCCAGGCCTATAGTGATGCCACTTCGTCGTATGGCACCAAGAGAGCAGCGAGAGCTCGAGGTGCAAGTCAGCGATCTTTTGAAGAAGGGATTTATCAGAAGGAGTGTTTCTGAATGGGGAGCACCAGTTGTGTTTGCTACCAAGGCGGATGGTTCCCTTCGTTTGTGTGTAGACTACCGCGAGTTGAATAAAGTGACGAGGAAGAACAAGTATCCTCTACCGCGGATAGATGATTTGTTCGATCAGTTAAGTGGCGCGAGAGTATTTTCTCAGTTGGACCTCGCGACAGGTTTTCATCAGCTTAGAGTGGAAGCTGAGAGTATAGCTAGAACGGCATTTCGGACGCCGTCTGGATTTTATGAGTGGTTGGTCATGCCATTCGGGCTGGCCAATACCCCAGCATATTTTGTGGATCTTATGAATAGGGTATTCAGAGATCAGTTGAATAAGTTTGTCCTTGTGTTCGTTGATGATATTTTGGTCTATTCGAGGACAGAGGAAGAACACAAGGAACATTTAAGAGTAGTGATGGAGGTGTTGAGAAAACACCAATTGAAATCAAAGTTTTCTAAGTGTCACTTCTGGAAGAGGGAAGTGAGGTTCTTGGGCCATGTTGTATCAGAGAATGGTATTGCCGTGGACCCGGCAAAGGTGGCTACGGTACAGGATTGGCCTATGCCCAAGAATGCAACAGATGTAAGAAGTTTCTTGGGGTTAGCGGGATATTATCGTAAGTTTATCCAAGGTTTCTCCAAGATAGCAGCACCATTGACCCAGTTGACCAAGAAGAATCAAGCTTTTGTCTGGGATGAAAGATGCGAGAATGCATTCAAAAGTCTAAAGGACAAGTTGACAAGCGCACCAGTGTTAGTCATTCCTAAGGGGGATGAAGAGATGACAGTATACACGAATGCATGTGGTACTGGACTGGGTGCTGTATTGATGCAAGGCGGTAGGGTTGTAGCTTACGCAAGTCGGCAATTGAAACCGCACGAGAGAAGATACCCTACCCATGATTTAGAATTGGCAGCAATCGTGTTCGCGTTAAAGATGTGGAGACACTATCTCTTGGGAGAAAGATTTGAGTTGTTTACAGATCATAAGTCGTTAAAGTATCTCTTCTCTCAGAAAGATCTGAATCTCCGTCAGCAGAGATGGTTAGAGTTCTTAGCTTCCTATGATTTTGACATCGCATACACACCAGGAAAGGGCAATGCGGTGGCTGATGCATTGAGTAGAAGACATGCCAGCTTAGGGGCTATGTTCCTTGAATGGAAGCAACTGGAGTTTATCGCGGGGTTTGATTTCAGACCAAAGTGCGAATTGAATCCAGAAATGTTAGCAAGTTTGACGATCAGACCCACTTTGATTGAGCGGATCGGCTCTAGTCAGAGGGACGATCCTAATGTATTGGAAATCATCTCCAAATTAGAAATGGATATCGATGAGGAGATGAACAAGTATGGGCTTGACCGAGATGGATGGCTTAGAAAGAATGGAAAGCTTGTTGTACCCAATGTCAATGGATTGAGAGATGAAGTGCTTAAAGAATGTCATCACTCAAAGTTGACTATACATCCCGGTGGTAATAAAATGTATAGAGACATGAAACAGACTTACAACTGGGAAGGAATGAAAAGAGACGTTGGGAAGTTTATATCCAAATGCATGAATTGCCAGCTAGTTAAAGCCGAGCAAAAGAAGCCTAGTGGTTTGTTACAGCCATTAGAAATTCCCGAATGGAAATGGGAGCAAGTCTCGATGGATTTCATCGATGGTTTACCAAGGACTAGATCGGGACATGATAGCATTTGGGTGATTGTGGACCGATTGACCAAAAGTGCAAGATTTATACCAGTCAGATCGACCAGAACGGTAGCTAAGTTAGCAGAATTGTATATGAAGTGGGTAGTGAGATTCCATGGAGTACCTAAAAGCATTGTGAGTGACCGAGACCCGTTGTTCACTAGTGGGTTTTGGAAGAGCTTACAAGAGGCTCTAGGGTCAGAGTTACATCTCAGTACCGCATATTATCCTCAGATCGACGGTCAGACGGAGAGGGTGAACCGTATTTTGGAAGATCTCTTGAGAGCATGTATATTGGATTTTGGTGGATCATGGGATGACCATTTGCATCTAGTAGAGTTTGCATATAATAATAGCTACCAATCCAGTATCGGTATGGCTCCGTTTGAAGCTTTGTACGGAAGACCGTGCAACTCACCATCATGTTGGATAGAGACCGGCGAGAAGTTTATGCTTGGACCAGATGTGGTGAGGGAAACTTCAGATAAGATTAAGATCATTCAACAACGAATGAAGGCTGCCCAAGATAGGCAGAAGAGTTATGCTGATAAGAGGAGAAGAGACTTAAAATTCTCCGTTGGCGACTTGGTGTTTGTCAAGATTTCTCCGTTGAAGAGCGTAATACGATTTGGCAGGAGAGGCAAGTTGGCACCAAGATTTGTTGGCCCATTCCCTGTTCTTGAGCTAGTCGGGAATTTGGCATATAGAATTGACTTACCGGAGAAGATGGCGGGAGTTCACAACGTATTTCATGTTTCCCAACTAAGGAAGTTCGTTCACGACTCAGATATGACTATTTCACCTGATCAGTTAGAGGACTTCGAAGTAGAACCCGAGGCGGTTGGGAACCGCAAGCCGGCCCGTATTGTCGAGCACGACATGAAGCAACTTCGAAGGAAGGCGGTGAAGCTAGTCAAGGTACAGTGGAGCGAGGACGAGAGTGATTGTACTTGGGAGACAGAGGAGGACATTAGGAAGACACACCTAGAACTCTTTGCCTGGTAAGATTTTGACTTCGATTTAGTTTTCCGCATGCTAGGATAGGCTTGTTTGCTTGTTTTGCATGTTTGATTGTTGTACGTGGTTGTTAGGCATGCAGGATCCTTTGTATGTTTTGGGTTAAGGAATTTCGGGGACGAAATTTCTTAAGGGGGGGAGAGTGTAACGACCCGTATTCTACGCATCATAGGATCGTAGGATATTTATTTCTTTCACATACGAAGTCGTATGGTCATGTAACTTTGGGAGACGACTATTGTGGTCGTTTCCTATGTTCATGATTTTTCCCGATTTTTAAATGACCATTTTACCCCTAGTTGGCACTGTTTTGGCCATAACTTTTGACTGGAAAGGAATTTTGACCTGAAACCACTTCCATTGGCTCCGGATGATGGTTTCTCTTTCCGTAGAGTGGTCACATTAGTCAAACGGACTCACCGTTTGGGAGATATGGCTGAAACAAGTTTCAGATGGTGAAAAACAGCTTAATTGGGCTTAACCGGGTGATTAGCAGCTAGGCCCAGAGGGGAATTTCGGGTTTAGAGGTATAGGAGGACTGATTAGGGTTAGGTTATCACTTTCATTTCAGTTTTGAGCCGCCACAAACCTTCTTGAGACCTTAGTAATGGCTTTCATCCTCTAAAACCACTCCAAAACACATTTTTAGTGAAGATTAAGCCTAAACTACATCAAAACAAGGCCAAATAGCAACAAAGCAAGGTTGGAGCTGCTGCTATACATAGGAATTTGACCCAAACAGAGAATATTTCAGATTTGGTGTTTTATTTTGTGGCCAAGGTGAGTGATAGCATCATTTTGACACTAATTACAGTTAATTAAGGGTAATTAGTGAAGATTAGCGAATTTATACACTAATAAATTCTGGAAAAATGTTTAGACATTCTTAAATAATATTTCATGCCTCTGTTAGAAAATTTAGACGATTTGATTAAGTTTTACTAAGTATGTGCTTAAACATGATTAAGAAGGATTATAGGAAAATAAGGGGTTTTGGGCACGTTTGATCCATTTTGACATATAAATTCATTGTTTTGGTGTTTGAGGTTAGTTTGCTATGTTGTTATGACTATTTGACATGAATTGTGATTGATTAGAATAGTTAGATTTGTCAAAAACGTCGTCGAACGGCGTAAACAAGTTGCTGGAAAAGTTGCAGAAAGTTGTGCAGGGCTTCGGATCGGATCGGATGGGGGCTCGGATCGGATATGTGAACTGGGCAAGAAACCCGACCCGAACCGGAGTTTGGCACATAGGAGGCTTGGCGAGAAGGAAGGCCGCTTGCTTAGAGTTGGAGTGGACAAGGGGATCGGATCGAAAGAATAGTGGAGACCAGATCGGATCGACCTAAGGATGGAAGGCTACAGCGGGAGAAGGCGAAGGGATCGGATCGGATCGGATCAGATCGGAGTGGATGGAAAAGAGGGAGCTGATTGAAGAAGAACTAGAAGGAAGAAAGTAACCCGACCCGACCCAGAGGACACCGACCCGACCCAGAGTACACCGACCCGACCCGAAGTGGAGTATCCGACCCGAGCTGAATGAAGAGACGAACACCGAACCGAACCGATCTAGACGAGGAGCACTGAACCGAACCGTACGTGGGCTATTACTACTACGCGATGACTCTTTTGAAGACCCACTCCAACTCGATCAAAACCCGAGATGCAAAGGAAGTCCAAAAGAGGAGCTTTGACTCAGGATCCAGCTGGGAACCAATGAGTGGGCTTCATGATTGGGCTTTGCTGCGGGACGCGTGTTAAGGGGTTATCGATGCCTATAGCTTTGGACCACTATGGTAGGAGGTACGAAGGCGGATTCAGGGCCATTATGGCATCGGTAGAACCAAGGGCTACGATCAATGAAATGGGTCATTGAAATGTTTGGTCATGACTCCATATGTTTAGCTTGGTCACAGCAGGGTTTCTACAAGTCGGGATTCGTCGTTACCTCAGTTTGTCTAGTGTTCCAAAGTGGTAGATGTCGTACGCTTTACGCACTGAGTGAGAGATGTGAGGATGGTTGCTATGGATGATTTGCTTGCTATCATTGTGACATGCACACCCCACCCCCGTATTCTTACACTATTTATTATGGCACCTTGGAGTATTGTACGGTATGTGGTACTAACTCTTTGGTTGCAGGTCCGGGTTCAGGTATGGTTTAGTATACCTGTTATTACTCTGTTTAGATGCTTATCGCTCATACCAGGCTTTATGTCTGACCCAGAGTTTTATGTCTCCTCTTATTACTCTGGGTGCTCACACGAGCAGACTAGAGACAGGTTAGCTGGTGATGCACGGGTAGATGATCCGGAGACGAGCAGGAGGCTTCCACGTAATATATATAGTATTCTCCCTGGGTTGTTGAAGATCACTGCTTGGGCATTGGTGGTGCATCTTCTACTTTAGTTTTCTTTTGTTAGAGACAGAAAATTTGGAAAGTTGTAATAAGCTGTATTTGGATTTCCGCTGCTCTGATGTTGACATTGATTATTAGTTATCAGCTTATGCACTGTCTCGCCTGTTTTATGTCAAGTATGTTATTATTATATTTTATCCCATGCGCTGTGAGACATTCTACAGGTTCCTTGATTAGTTCATTCTCTTCTTTCCTTTCTCCTGACGACCGTCCCGTGCTAGTTGGGCATGTGTACAGCGCACTTTCGGAGGAAATGCAGGCTAGTGCGGGGCGGGCCGTCACACGGACTTTGGATGATGGTTGATTATTTATCGTTGTTATTATATACATATGTTGTATTGAAACCATATAATTAACATTATATGGTAATTGATTGGGCCTCATTCCAATTGGGAAAATAAAGAATAGAATGAAATATATATTCATGTGTTGAATAGAATAAATAATCATGTGTTGAAAGAAATATTTTAACAATAAAATTTACATCTTTATCATATTTAAAGTTAGAAACTAACTGGAAAATAGATAAGATGAGTGGTTTCCTGGGTATTGATCTGATATTGGTTTCGGCCTTCGGGGGTTAATACTAAGGGAATCATTCTCTTATTACTGTACGGTTGGAGTCTGATTTAAAAATCAAACGATAGATACCATAATTTTATAACATATATTAAATAACAAAAATAGTCATGTGTTGACAGTGCTCATGTGTTGAAAGAAATATAGATTCATGTGTTGAATAGAACAAATATTCATTTGTTGAATAGAATAACGAATTTATTGAAATATATAAAGCCGTGTTGATTAGAGATGCGCCATTTTGACGTGAGCGATATTTATATCGATTATATTCGCTTTTATAATGAATATAGAAAAGGAAGTGATTTCGAAATATAACGTTTTGAAAATATTATCATTTGTATATCGATGATGTGGAATATTCAATTTTGATTCAAAATTGAATATGAAGTTGAAATCGTTTCGAAAACGAATTTAAAACGATTTATAAAATCCTTTTTAAATGGAAATCGACGAAATATATATATTATATATAATGGCCTGAATAGAACGCGCCGCGCTGCGGCAGTTCATGAATTTCGACCATTGACTTCGAATTGACGCTACAGGAGATCCGACCATCGGATTCTCCTGAAACCGGAACCGTTGGGTTCGTATCGAAAGGAGATTTCCAATGAATATTAGAAATTTGAAATCAAACAGTTGGATTTGGAATTATGTCCAAATCAAATTTGGAAAAGGTCGTTGTAAGTGCAGTTCGATGGCCGTTGATGGAAATCGACTGTACGGGCCTTGATAAAATTATTAAAAATATCAATAATTTGTGTAAAATCATAAGAAATGATTTGGGAAGAACTGGGGTGAAAAATTCCATATTTGAAAAGATAAAAGTAGATTTTATCGAAATGAACTAGTTTTGAACTAGGATTAAAATCAATTTATTTTTGAAATAAATAAATTGAATTTGAAAGTGGTTTTGAAAATAATCAGAATTCCAATACGTGAATTGGGAAGGATTTGAATCGAAATTATCTTTGGAATATTTCGATGTTGGATTTCGTGATTATACAGATATGGTTGTGGAAATTTGAAAGATATATTTATATCGTTATTTCCAATACGATATTTGTAGGTCGTAGAATTTGATATTGAATATAATCCGATATATTTTCTATTCAGAGCCTTATATTTAATATCAAATGTGATTTGGGTTTGTCGTGAATGGTGTCTTCATTAACACTGTTCTTAAACCCAGTTGAGAAAAAGATTAAATCTTTCTATTTAGATTTAATGAAGTTTACCGATTAAATAATATTAATTGGAATTGAATTTAAATTGGTTTTGGGTTTATCGTGAGTGGTGTTGTGAATAACACCTGTTCTTTAACCCGATTAACAATAGAAAGTGATTTTGGGTTGATCGTGAATCGTGTTTTAGATGACATTGGTTCTTTAACCCAGTTAAAGACAAGATGTTGATTTTTGAGAAGATTAAAACGAAGTGGAGTTTTAATGAATCTTTAATTAGATTGAAATGTGAATTGATAATTTAAATTATCAAATCTGAAAAGTGATCGAGAATGGAGTACCACCAGTTTTGCTCCAAAGCGATAGTTAAATCTTTAATTATATTTGAACGTGAAATGGTAATTAATTTTACCGATAACACCGTGGTGTTAAATATGGAGTATCACCAGTTTTGCTCCATGGGATGAATAGGTTGGGATTGGGAAATAAAATAAATGATTACTTCGGTGTGGTTCGCTAATCCCGACTAGTTTGGAAAACCTTAACACTGTTTGAAATAATATCCAAAGGAAGATTAAAGAATAAATTTAGAAGAATTTATCTTTGATAAAATTAATGGGAACCTTTCCCTAAGAATGTGAATTTTTGAATAAAAGAATATTCTGAGTTGGAATGAGGCGTATGTTGTGTTTGTGTAACACGTGTTTATTATATACGCGGGTTATTCGGAAAGGCCGGGTTTATACCCATTCTGAATAACCGATTCGACGACAAGTCGAAGATGAAGACGGTGGTTGAAGGCCAGAAGTCTTCACATCCTTTGGGTGATTGCTGATGATCTCGATTGGACTATACACCCAAGATGAGGGAAAAAGTTGGTGATCGTCCAGACGTGGAGATCGATGGATATGCAAGGAAAGTGCCTCCGGTTTCGTTCAGACCCAGAACGAATTTGTAAATGGACTGTGTGTCTGACATTGGATTTTATTCTATGATGATTGATCTCTATTAAATATACATCTGTTTGGCGGCGGAGAATTTATTCTCTTACTTAACGCCCTTCTGTGACACGTACGAGCTCAGAGGTTGTATATTGATGGACATCAGTCGCATGGAGTGAATTTCCTGTGTGGCACGCCTAAGTGGCAGATGATCAAGGCTTCTGTTGAAAAGCAAAGTCTTGTGGTTGATGATCAAAGCACGGCCTGTGTGGCGCAGCTTTGTGTATAACGTGAATTCGCGAGCCTCACACCTCGGTATGAGTCAAAAACGGGATAGTGACTGCAGGGAGGGCACGACGTTTCTTTCTAGCTAGTGGTGGTGTCAGTGCTTAAACTGGCTGACATTTATATACTTTTCACCTATCTGGTTGTTGGATGCGAGGCGCCTCGGATATAAGTCTGTTAGGACCGGGAAACGTGTGCTTAGGAATTGCCAATCCTCAAAAGTAAAAGAGGACTGACCCTGAAGATCCAAGGATCATAGTGGGGTCCTGAGACATTTGCTAGAGTGTCTCGAATGGAGAGGAGCTTGCCCCTTGCCTCGACTCATGACAGAAATCCAATTTCCAATACGAGATATTTCAGTTTTATTTGTAGAGCCTAGTATGGCGACATGATAGATGGTACCCATGCCGCCTATGATATATATTTATGATTGAAATTATTTTGACACTATACACTTATAGTAGTATCAAATGATTTGTTTTAAACATACCAAGCATGTTTGGCTATTATAAGGGAAAACCCTATCCTCCGGCTTGCGTTGCATTGTGTGATGGGACCTGGGTCTTATAATATCTTCATTTTCCCAAGAACCATTGCGTTGTTTTGTTATATGCACTAGTGTTCTTGGGAGGAAACCCATTCCGTGTTATATGGCGTGGTCCCTTGAATTACTCTCTTTTAAAATAAAGATTAATAACTGTTTTAGTTCTCACACCAGTCACATGACTGACCTGGAGTTTATTGTTTCAACCTAAACTCTGGGTGCCCCTATTTCCCACACGGGCATCTAGTAGTTTTGGTTTTGCAGATTTATATTCATAGGATCCTGATTTACAACTGGAACGATGCTCGAAAAGCTCTGTATCCGTGTATTACTTTCATTTATGTTTTGTATTATTTTTCCGCTGCAGTAATGTATTTAAATCTCTGATATTTGTGAAATGTGTAATATTCATTCATACTCTGTATATTCTTGTATTCTGATGGAATTGTTGTAATAAACAATGAAATGTTCTTCTGTTCGCGTTCTGATTGGTCTTGTCCTCAACGCAATCCGTGCTTTCCTTCACGGGGAAGTTCGGGTCGGGTCAAGTGTTCTTGGGAGGAAACCCGTTCCGTGTTATACGGCGTGGTCCCTTGAATTACTCTCTTTTAAAGTTAAGTTTTAAATAACCGTTTTAGTTCTCACACTAGTCACATGACTGACCTGGAGTTTATTGTTTTTAACCTAAACTCTGGGTGCCCCTATTTTCCGCACGAGCAGCTAGTAGTTTTGGTTTTGCAGATTTATATTCACAGGATCCTGGTTTATAGCTGAAGTGATATTCGGAAATCTCTGTATCCGTGTATTTCTTTCAGTTATGTTTTGTATTATTTTTTCGCAGTTATGTATTTAAATGTAATTTAAATCTCTGATATTTGTCAACTGTGTAATATTTATTCATACTCTGTATATTCTTGTATTCTGATGGAATTGTTGTAATACACAATGAAATGTTCTTCTGTTTGCGTCCCGATGTGGCTTGTTCTCAAAGCAATCTGGGCTTTCCTTATCGGGGAAGTTTGGGTCGTTATAATTCGATTGATTTCTATTTAATTATTATTCATTAAATTTACAAATTCAAATCAATTTAGTTTGATTTCAACATTATTATTAGCTTAATTTTACTTAACCAAATTGATTTCAATTCAACTTGTTAACTCAATTCTAATTCCATTCAAATTAATCAACATACCAACCAATATCTATATAATTTAAAAAAAAAATCATTTCTTTACTATACAAAAATATATTTTGGGTAAATTTATTTCCTTTACCCTCTTTACAAAATAATATCGTGTTCATTGTCAGTTCAATGTTTCTCAACACTTGAACCAATCCATAACACAATACAAAACATTTGTATATAAAATTTACAAATACGCTCTCATATATATACACTCAAACTCAATCGAGGGTGTTACTAACCCCATCTCTATCGATTCACACCACAGAGCCAAGGTTATTACTAAACCAATAGCTCTGATATCACTGTAACAACCCAGGGTTTTCAGCTCCAAAAATCGACATAAATACATTACCATGTCACATGTCGATCCTCCCAAAACACCGAAAACACCGGATTGTTAATGAAAGAAATTAGAGGGTGAGATGAGAAAGAAAGAAATATAAGAGTAGAAGAAGAAGAAGAAGAACACAACACAGAGTCTCACATCGCAGCGGAACAAAATATAATATAAAAATAAATCTTTATTGAGAGCTTTAAATAAAACTTACAATATCAGAGTACATGAACACATCTGGACAGTTATAATAATCTACCCTTATATACAACACAACGGAATAACACTAAATATGTCTGGACTTCTCCAGCACGCCTTTCGTAGTGTCCAATAACCTGAACCTGCAACCCGGGCTAACCCGAGCATTTACAAAACACCGGGACAGTCTGGTGAACCAGAGTGAGATAAACTCGCACAGTATTAAGGGTAAATCATTCAATCATGACTTTAAAGTTCGAAATCTTTTCAAAAGAAAAGGATAATCGTAAGACCAAATCCACACATAAACACGGATGGTTTTTACCTTACGATAACCCAAAACAGTTTTGAAAACAATATCTTTCCTGATATTATAATAATGTCTAAATACAAGTAAATAACAATCTAGTGGAACGCTTGCATCTCACGCTCCACATATATAGTATACAAATAAAACCGCAGGCGCTTATTGGAGATTGGATTCCAACTCTGACAAGGTATGGGACCGCATGCCGATCGTGTATCTCTAGAGACGAATGCACTGGGTTCAACAACAACGTCTTGCAACCCGACCCTCACATGACCGACCACTCATTTCGCTTGAGTGTATCGAATGTATATCACCGACGGTTGGGATCAACAACCGCCTCCCGAAAAGGGACAGCATCGAAATATAGATTAAAGAAGCAAATGGAATTTCTCTAGATAGGTGATTATAAATCCTAATGGGAGCGACCCACATAGCCATGCTGCCTACCCGATTTCTGTCATTTCCCGGTTGTGAGGCTTGAGGTTTGAATTTCCTCCTTCTGACAGCGCACCACTATTCACTTTGAATGCCACAACGTCAGATCCACCAGAAAAAAATCACTAATTGACATCTACAAAAATACCCTGGTCGAGAGCGACCCAATTGTGATACGTTTGAAGAAATCAACGTACGTGACCCCTTTGGAAATACTCTGTCAGACATTCGTCCATACAAGTCATCCAGGAACAGGATGAACCGATGGCACCCTCCTACTACATCCCAGGAATCACCCTGTAGATCAGTAGCGAGAAGTCCTTGCAATCCGTAGATTCCAATCACGACAGAATCACTGTTGAAATATCTCCGGCCGCTAAACCAGAGAAATTCAATCAGTAGTTCTTCCACTCATGAAGATCAACGGTCTTCAATTTCCCCATCTTCAATAATCTTCTTTCACGTATTCGCTGGTCGGAATGGTTTTCGAATATAAATTCGATCTCGGTCTTTCCGTACCTACGATCGTATGGGTCAGGTTTGATAGTCGGTGTTTTAACTATCAAATAAATAATTGTGAGAATAACATGAGTTACCAGTTCAGTACCAGCACTACATGGCCTCTTTAAAACGATTAACGATAGTTATTCTTAAATATTTCATCATTCAAATATAACTTGTTTGATATATAAGATTACAACTTTCAAACTATTTCACTTTCATATCACGTTAAATTCTTTATTCTCTTATCGTTTCAAACCATTTACTATTTTATTAATATGTTTTATAAAACTCCTACTTTCGAAAGTCTCTTTCTCGAATATAAATATTATTCTTTAATTCATTAATCAAGAAAAATACCACCTTTCCTTTTACCCCTTTAATGATACATTTTACCACTTGGATTTTATGTTCAAAATCCTATCACTCACTTCATTACCAAATTTACGTTTTAACCCTCTCGCTTGAGACTTTATTCAATCAATTCTACTTAATACTACTATTGAGTAATGCTTTATACCTCATCTCCTTTTTATAAACTTTGTTTAAAAATCCTGGTTTAATACAACCCCTTTTTCCTCAACTTCTTAATTCAAATGTTAATCCAACATTTTTTTAAACAATCGTATTTGTTTAGAAACCTCCTTTACCGTTCATAAATTCCTTTCACCACTTAATCAGATTTCATTACCACTCTGATCACTTCCATACGTAATCCTAATTTAAATAGAAACTTCTTAGATTATTTTTAATTATATTAATAATTCACTTCACCATTTACCATCGCATAATTGATTAACTTATTTATTTGCTAAATAAATAAATAATTTCTTTTTAAAAACTTATTAAAATCAAACCATTATTCGTTAACCCATCTCGTTGGATTAATTCAAACAATTTGTCTAAAAATCAATTTAGTCAAATAATTGACTTTGCCAATCCAAAATATGATTATGTCATTAACCAGTTCCAAATAATCCTTTATTTAAATTAATTAATGATAAAATTAACTTAAATAATTTTCTTTTAATTATCTCTCAAAACGATTATTCAAATCTATAACATTAATTTGATATCTACTTATTCATTTATAAATCTGATAAGTATCAATTATAAGCTCGATTAATAAATAATAAATATTTTTCCTTTTTACAAACTTTAATTCAAAATAATAGATTTAAAAATCTATTTCAGTTGTAAAATAAATTTTATAATTTTTATCTCGTCGATTTACCTGACGGTAGATTGATATTTATAGAACGGATAATTCATAGGCCATGTACTGCCAATCGCTCAACCAATAGCAACCATTGGTTTAAACCAAACAAATGGTGAAATTTCAGGTCAATATTCAACCATCTAATCAAACAATTCAATTCAAATAATAAATGGTCTCATAACAGTCTATAACGACAATTCAATATCAATCACAACAATCAATCAAAACAATTTATTTATTAAAACACGTTTATTTTATAAATGTGACCAATAAGGTAACTTATCTCAATTGGGACCAATCGTTAAAAATAACGATTTGGGTTTCACTGAAATTAAACGACGTTTAATTTTGTCAGTTCAAACAATATATGAATATATATCAACAACAAGTCAATCATTAAATACCATAGCACACAGAAATAAAAACCCAACTTATAAAATATAACTGGGGCTATCTGAGTGAGTTTAACTCACCTTTGATTTGATTCTATCGTTAAATCAGCTTGTTTTCAGTCAAATTAACGGTGTTTAATTTAACTGAAAAATACAGCTACTTCCTGTCTTGCCTGGTTCTTTTCCATCCTGTAGTACTTGTCTTCGCGGTTCTGGTGTTTCCAGTTTCGCTGAATTCTGGTATCGTATGTAAACGTTATTAACGATATAAGATTTTAAATAAAATAAAAGACTTTAATTTTATAACTAAATTGGGCTAACCCTAATTTACTTGCTCGACCCATCCTGAATTAGAAAACCCGCACCTTTCTTTATTAAAACTTTGGATCCCCTTTACCTCTTCATAATTTCTCAGCCGCCACAAATATCAGAGGAAGAAAAACCCTCCATGCCCGAAAATCCATCCCCTCCTCTAATGTTGCTCTGCCAAATTGAAGGCATCAGCGTCGAAACCGTTTCGCAACCACCTCGTCGCATCCCCCTTCAGCTCGATTCTGCCGCTACCACAGAGGACCCCCATCGTATATAGCTTCTCAGATAAAACCCTAGGTCTTTAGCTCGAGCAAAAACATCACGAAATAGATAAGTGTTCTCGCGATTTTAATTTCTGTTTTTATTTTTGTGTTTGATTTTTTTCTTTCTTTTTTGGTTTTCCCGTGGGTTGAATTCGGTTTCTCTTTGCTTCTGTGTTCAGGAATGAGGTATGGTTATGTATTTATAGTTGGATTTTGATCTTGATAAGAACAATGTCCATATCGATTGTAAAATCATAGGTTTAGACTTTGGATTGTGCCTAGTTCTTAGGCACTTACTTTTTTTTTCAGCTATGCTGATTGTGGTACGGCCGACGGAAATTCTGATGGATGTATGATGTTTACAGGACAATGGTGCAGATCTGTGTTGGTTTTCCATGTGCAATCTCTAGTCAAAATATACAAACCGAACTGTTCCTATTAGGTTAAGCTATGTATTGTCTGTTCAGATTTGAAATTTGTATTGAGTTGTCTGTTCGAAAGATATTGTTTATTCTTCTTGTAGATTTCAAAACTGTGTCATGTATATTTGTGGCAGGACAGTGCTGTTACTTACTGAATATATATATGAAAATGGTAATCTATTTCGATTCTATAAATTTATGGCTTCATATATTTGATTTCTTTTCTATTTATATTAAAATTTCATATGAAACCGTAAATTTCTTTAATATTTTCCGCAGATTTGAATTGTGACTTGCATGTATGTAGCAGACTGAATTGTACATGAGTTTTACTGTATATATAAAGGTATGTTAGCTGTTCTTGAGTTGTTGGTTTACTGTTTAAATTGGTTGCGTTTTCATTGTAGAAAAATAAGGGAGATGATGAAGTCCATACATCACATAGGCATGTGTTGGATGGAACTTGGCAGAATGCTTCAGGGTGTATGTACGTTCTGATACAGGGTGTATCTAAGTAGTGTCATTGAATTTGTTTGATGATTCACTTTCCTTCTTGTATCATACTATGCTTTAAATTGGTTTGATGATTCTAATATTGATTGCATGTAAATCCATTGCTTATGCATTGTGGGATGATTTACTGCTGTATGTTAAATTATAATTCTTGTTGATGTTTTTTCATCTTACGATTTGCTTCTGATTGAAAGCAGACCACATTATCAATCTTGAATTCATTGTTTGCTTCTGTTGTTTCGTTTGTCCTTAGTATTATCCGTTTATCATGCACATAATAGATGTGGTATTAGACGTGCAAGAAATCATGTTATGACTATATCTGAAGTCTAGTTGTACAAATAGATCATGTATTATCCTTACAAGAAAATTTAGTAGATATATGAAAATTTTTGATCTTGCTCCAGTGAGGGTACTAGTGATACATAAGTACCGTGTTACCGAAAAGTGAAAAATGTACAACATGATTACAATAACTACATTAAATGTCATTGAATTTTCGTTTCTAATATACTCCTCGTTCGGCACCCTCCTTTATTTAGTTACTTCAGAGTTAAGTAATTATATATGTATATTATTTGATTTATTTCAAAATGAATCTAATTTGATTAAAAATAATTTATTGTAATAACCCGGAAATCCGAGCCAATTTAAATTTTTTATTTTGGCAATTTTAGCGATTTTTTATTATTTAAAATGAATATTTTGAATAAAAACGACGAGAAATTTATTTTGAATATAATTCGAACATATAAATTTATATAGATCGTCGTCAGAATATATATATTTATTTATAAATACAAAAGGAATTGAAAATGGCGCGGTAGTTCGATAATTCGGTTTCAAATTTCAAATGAATGTACAGGATTCAAAATAAATCGGATTTTAGTGAAACAAAAAATATTCGAATCTATTTGTGAATATCTTTCCAACGAATCCGAAATATCAAAATTTCATAGCGGGAATCAAAAGTTATGCCCAGATGAAATTTCAGAATAGTCGCTATTGAATTCTGGCCCTTAAAAATGGAAATTTTGCAAACGACCTCGGTTTTTGACGAAACCACTTTTGTTGGATCCACGATGTCAAATTATTGCTAGGTTTCAAAATTTCGTAATTTTTCGAATCAATATGTGACCGTGGCAAAGGAAAATATGTTTGACCAGTTTCAGTTGAATTTAATCGACTGGAAAATGGTCATTTTTCAAACGGTCTCGGAATTCGACGAAATTAGATTTGTTAGGACCGTGCCGTCGATACGAAGCTAGAAATAATTTTTCGGGAATTTTTCGAGTTAGTATGTGGCCCTGGTAAATTGAAATGTGCGTTCAAATACAATATATATAGATTTATATTTTAATTTGAAGTAAAACTGATTGTAACAGCCGAATTGGCTTGCGAAACATATTCCATTGGGTTCGAAATGGGGGTAATTAGCTAGGGGCGACAGGCGGTGGGTTTCGTTTGGGGATCGAAATTTAAAGTTACTTTTCGGGAGGATAAATTAAATAAAAGAAAAAAAAATAAAAATCCCTCCCTCTCTCCCCTTTTCTTGGTCAACGCCCCCCCCCCCCCCATAACATCCGTTCAGAACCGAAAAGAAAAAAAATAGAAAGAAAAAAAAACGACGAACCTCACCTCGATATCGCGCCCCCCCAGTTCTTCCACCGCCGCCGTCTAGGTGCCTCCGCCCGCCGTAGATGATCTCCGCGCCTCCCCCTCCTTCTTCACGAACGCGCAGCACCCCCCTCGTAACCCACAAAACCCTAGCCCCCTTTCGCCTGAGGAAAGCCGACGCACCCTCCTCCGTTCAGCCACCTCGAGCCTCTTCCTCCACTTCACTGATGCGCAGACCCCCCTCCCTCCAATCGGACCAGGAGTGAGTTGTTTTTCTTCTTCTATTTTCTTTTTAAGTAATTATTTTAAATAATTTAGTAGCTAAACATTGTGTATATTATCTGATTTTTATAAAGGAGATAATAAAAAGATGAAGTTTTTAGAGATAAAAGTAGAGTTTATATATATATATATATATATATATATATATTAACAAGAAAGATAGAATATTTAATTTTATATGAAGAAAAAGAATATATTTTTGATAGAAGAAAGAATATATTTTTATAGAGGAAGGATTATATTTTTTATATAGATAAAGATTATATTTTTATAACACGAAAGATCGTATTTTTAATTATATAAAGATATAATTTTATCGTAGGAAGAAAAGATTTGGCAAGTTAAAAATACGATTTTTAACTAGGATATGATATGAAATTATTTTTAGAAGAATAAAAATACAATTTTTATATTTTAGAAAGGTTAAAAATATAATTTTTATACTAGTGGCATATTAAAAATATGATTTTTATATAGGTATGATAGTTAAAATATGATTTTTATTTGGATAGAGTTATAACAATATAATCTTTATTAGAAGAAGAGAGATATAGAAATATAATTTTTATAACGAAGTGAAAATAAAAATGTGATTTTTTAAAAATTAACATCATATTAAAAATGTGATTTTTAATATGAGCAGCGTAGAGAAGACCGCGTTGGCATTGCAGACAAATCCAAAAGGTTCAGAGATTCAGAAATGAAATGGCGGAGTGGATCCCTTTGTGAGAACTCCTCACTTTTAATTTATTTCTAGTTTAAAATATATACTAGGATGCAGACGGTGTTTAGTAGCACCTCGACACCCGTCGTCCACAGACCATGGACGGCTTGTATGCTTGTTTGTTTGATTTTGATGTGTAGTTGATTGTGTGATGTGAAATGAAATAAAATATTTATATAGTTAAAAATATTTTATAGTTGAAAATAGAATTTTTAACGTGTATTTAAAATGAAATAAATATAAACAAATCGGACGATTTGTTTATATACACATTTGACTAATATTGATTGGGACGATAAATTTTACACATCGCCCACTTGCACAAATAAAACCTGTGTTTGATTGTTTGAAAACCCCACACGGGTTTTGGGATGATATATGACATACACTAGTCCCAATAATTAGCTGTATGTCAATCGATTGATTGACAGGCTGTTATAAGCGTTTTATATTTGATGCTTATACAGTGTAGAACGCACTCTGGATGATGGTTGATTATTTATCGTTGTTATTTTATACATGTGTTGTAGAAAATCCATATAATTAACGTTATATGGTAATTGATTGGGCCTCATTCCAGTTTTGAAATAGAATATATGAAATAGAATATTCGAAATATAATATTTGAAATAGAATATTTGAAATAGAATATTTGAAAATAGAAATTTATGAAGCCGTGTTGATTAGACTTACGCCATTTTGACACGAACGATATTTATATCGATTTTATTCATTTTTTAATGAATATTGAAAGTGATTTCTAAATTCGAATTATATTGAAAAGAATTGAAATTCGAATTAAACTGAATAGAATTGAAATACGAATTAAACTGAATAGAATTGAAATTCGAATTAGATTGAAATAGAATTGAAATCGTTTAGAATTGAATTTAAAACGTATTGAAATTGAACTGAAAATCGATTTGAATTGAAATCAATTTGAAATGAATTTAAAACGAATTTATAGGGGAAAATTCAATTTTAATTTGAATTTGAAAAGGAAGTTGAAATCGTTTTGAAAACAAATTTAAAACGATTTATAAAATACGTTTTAAAAGGAAATCGATGAAGTATATATTATATATGTTAGCCCACTTTGTGAACTGGGCAACACAAAGTCAAGACATGAAATATTGAAGAACTTGAAAAACTCTGAAGCGGGTCGGATCGGAGCAGGATAGCGGTTCGGATCGGATAAAGTTTTCTGTTCGGATCGGTGAACTATTGCTGAGGGAATTAGAAAGGCGCAGCTGTTCGGGTCGGAGGACAATATAATCTCAATTGGATCGGAAGGCACTTGATTGCTATGGAGATAGATCGGAGCGGAGCAGAATAAAGAGAAGAGAGAACTGTTTCCAAGTCAATCCGGGTCGGATCGGATATCCCGATCCGAACCCCTTGTACATGTCCCTCCGACCCGAACCCATTTTCCACATCACTCCCCTACATGAGCGCCTGGATATCCGGATCGGCTATGACCAGTTCCTGCCCACAACGTCCATTACTCTGATGCGTTGTCAACATAGAAATCCATCCGAACCCGGGGCTGATGGGATCGATGACACGTGGCTCCGATCCGGATCGGGTTCTGAGCAAATTCACACCTATAAATACCCCGTCTGCAGACAAAGAAAAGGATCTTTTTCTGGCACTTGGAGAGTTCAACCACCTTCATAACCCGAATTCCAGCAATCCCGAAGAATCCAAATCTTCTTTCATTATTTGTTTTCAGTCAATTGAGTGGTTGTAAGTGAGTTGTGAGAGAAATCAAGTGAATATTTTATTGTACTTGCAACTAAATCAGTAAGAATAGTGAAAGACAAGTGGACGTAGGCATTTCTTCGCCGAACCACTATAAATCCTGTGTGTTCATTCTTATTTTTGATTTCATTTCATTTTGCTTTTAATCAATTTGGGTGTTAGAACCACTTTTTGGTCTAACATTTTGGTGCTTTCACTGAGAACTCATCTGAATTCTTTGTTTTCCGGGATTATCATTCTACTTTTTGGACCGTTGAGTTCAAAGAAGTTAATCCTTAAGTTTCAACGCCCTTGGATATTTGTCGAAGTGATTGTCGAAGAACCATGGCCAAAGGAAAAGGCAAAGAAGTTCAATCTGTTCGAGGAAATGGAGCTGGCGAAGATCAGCAAAATGCGGTTGTAACAAGGTCTCGTGGGCAGAGTTCAGCAGCAGGACGAACCAATGCAGGAAATCCGAGCCGTCTTCAGGGGGAAAGCTCCGATCCGATCCGGCAGGAGATTCTGAAGCAGTGCATTCCCCCAATCTGAACCGACCCGAGCAGCTTGCCATGTACCGACCCGACCAGACTCCCCAGCTCCGAACCGACCCGACCTCCCATCTCCGATCCGATCCGACTCTTGGTGATGTTGGAACTTCTACTCGAGTCCCTACAAATGCTCCGATTCCAGCCGCCAGGGTCAGTGATCAGGTCAATCCATTTGCGCCCATTACTCAAGGAGATTTCTCGCGCCTACTTGATATACTTGAAAGTACTAGAGAGGCTATGAAAGTCCACGAGCGCACCAACCTCATGATGCAAGAAAACATGAGGCTCATGAGTAGGGAGATCAGCGAGCTCCATCGACAGAGAACCCCATCACCGGTTCGTCACACGCCAGTGGATCAGTCTTCATCTTCCGAGGAAGAGCGGCCCCGTGAACGAAGGCCGCTCGAACGACCTCAGAATGTGGAGCAGCTGACATTCGGATCTTTGGGGTCTCGCGAGGATATTGCACGAGCACTAGGAAACAATGATCCCCCTCGGGGGCAAAGGCTCCAGTCCCCTCCTCCCGAGATCGACCGGGAGCGCAGGGAACGGAATAGAGCAGAAGCAGCTCGAAGAAGAAGGGCATCTCCTGAACAAGAGCCCAGAAGGAACTCGGATACTAGGGCCAGGGAACCTGAGCGGCCCCTAACTAATGCTGATGTACAGGCAATGGTTCGCCAGATCATGTCCGAGAGCCAGAACTATACAAATGAAGATTATGGCATTGAGCGAAGCCATACTCCTTTCACCGACGATATCCTCGACTTCCAGTTTCCCCGGCGCTTTAACCTGCCACAGATGGACAAGTACAACGGAAGGACTGATCCGGGACAGCATTTGATGTGATACTCGTGGCTCATGAATGCTGCTGCTGCCCCTGATGAAGTGAAGTGCAAAGCATTCCCAGTCTATTTAGAAGATGTGGCGCTGTTCTGGTTTACCCGACTTCCCCCTCGTTCGATTTCGAATTACAGGGAACTGAGCGAACGTTTTATGAATCAGTTCCGACTCCATGCCCGAAAGTCCAAAAGTGTTATTGAATTATCAAGAATCAAGCAGGCACCAGGAGAGTCTTTGAGGGCATATCTTGACCGTTTTAACTTAGCTGTGACTGAAGTTAGTGACCCGCATGAGCCCACCATTCTGATGGCATTAAAGGAAGGAGTCGATCCTGAATCTGAGTTCGGGGATTACCTTTCTGGGAAGACACCCTCCACAAGAGAGATATTCTATGAAAAAGCCGATATTTATTTAAGACGAGAGGAGGCCAGGGCAAATCGGAAGAGAAAGTCTGAAGCGGCATCAAAAGAAAATGTTCAGAGTAACATCGCCGTGAAGCAGTCTGGGGAAAGTTTCGGCAAGGTTGAAGTAAATGTGGGAAACAAGGGTGGAAACAACAATGCTGGAAACGGGGGCAACAACAATAACCGTAATGCGAACGGAAACAGAAGAAATAGAAATAGGGGAAGTGATCCTAACAAAAGACCCCGATTCCAGACCTATGAGAATTATACACCATTGAACGACACCCTGGAGAATATTTACCTGGATACGTACAACGTTTTGCAGTACAAAAGACCGCCACCTCGTGATTCGACCGAGAAAGAAATGGCGACTGGGAAGTTTTGTTTGTTTCATGGGACCCATGGGCATTCAACCAATGAATGTCGGCATTTGAGGGATGTGATTGAGAAGCTGTTGCGTGAAGGGAAGTTGGATGAATACAAGGTTGCCCCGAGGGACAGGGGGCAAGGAGAGCAGGCTCCAAAACAGATTCTACCTGCTCCCAAGCCTACAGCGCAGCAGAAAGGTATGGGAATTGTTATCAACTCCATAGTGGGTGGACCTCACCCAGCAATCCGTAGCTTTAGAGCAATGGATCAATATGTAAATGCAGCCAAGCATATAGATGTGAACGAAGGTGATGATCTGGAAGATATCACCCCCATAAAACAACAGAAGACCATGTTTGACGACGTGGTGTTCCGCAGCAGAGATAATACTGGGATCCAATCACCCACTGATGATCCGTTGGTTATTACTACCACCATTGGGCCGGCCTTGGTTCATAAGGTATTAGTAGACAACGGAAGTTCCGTCAATATTTTGTTTAAAAAGTCATTTGATCAGATGAAGCTGGAATCTGAAGATTTGAAGCCATGTGAAGGATGGATCAGAGGCTTCAATGGGGCGTCAACAACTCCCATGGGATACATAGAATTGCCCGTGACCTTGGGGCAAGGAGAACGCAGAAGAGTGCGGATGCTTCAGTTCGTTGTATTGGACGTGGATTCGCCTTATAATGCATTTTTGGGGAGGCCTGCCCTTGCTAAATTCAGAGTTTGTATCGCCCCCTGGTGTTTATTGCTTAAGTTCCCAACCGAAGCCGGAACTGGAGTAATGAGAGGGGATCAAGTTTCCGGACGGGCCTGCTATGTGGCCGAACTAAAGATGTTGATGAAAGGACTTAACATCGAGAGTAAAGATGCCTCGCCTCCCCCAAAGGGGGGCTCGGCGTAGCAATTAGAGAAATCGGCCCCGAAGGAGTTGCTTAAAGGAACGCCTGAAGACCTGGATCCCAGAAAAGACGAGGAACCAGAGACTAAAAATGCAACTCCTAATGAAGCGACAGTGGAAGTTCCCATTGATGACGCTGATCCGACAAGAGTCTTGAAGATTGGGTCTCAATTGGATCCACGTCGGGCTAAAGAACTAACAGACTTTTTGAAGGCGAACTTGGACGTGTTTGCCTGGACCCACGCTGACATGTGTGGGATATCGCCATCCATTATAAGTCATAAATTAAATGTAAACCCGAAGCATCCGCCTATGAAGCAAAAGAGACGTATGCTGGGCCCAGAGAGGTCGGCTGCTCTCAAAGAGGAAGTGGAGAAGCTGAAGCAGAACGGATTTATTCGAGATTCGACATATCCCGACTGGATATCGAATCCCGTCTTGGTAAAGAAGCCGAATGGAAAGTGGCGGACTTGCATTGATTTTTCAGATTTGAACAAAGCTTGCCCAAAAGATAGTTTCCCACTTCCCAGGATTGACCAGCTTGTAGATTCGACAGCATCATGAACTTCTCTCTTTCATGGACGCATATTCTGGGTACAACCAAATTCCTATGCATGTGCCAGACCAAGAACATACGAGCTTCATTACGAATTTGGGATTATATTGTTATGTTGTAATGCCATTCGGATTGAAAAACGCCGGAGCCACTTATCAACGCTTGGTGAACAGAATGTTTTATAATCAAATAGGGAAGACTATGGAAGTTTACGTGGATGATATGCTTGTCAAATCGAAACAGTCCTCCAGCCATACGCAAGACTTGGCGGAAATGTTTGGTATCCTGCGAAAGTATCGGATGAAATTGAATCCTCTGAAATGCTCATTTGGAGTGGCATCGGGAAAGTTCCTTGGCTTCATTGTGAGCTCCCGAGGAATTGAAATCAATCCTAGCCAGATAGCAGCGATTAGAAACATTGAAGAGCCGAGGAGAATTAAAGACGTCCAAAGTCTTGCAGGGAAGGTAGCGGCGCTGAGTAGATTCATCTCCAAAGCCACAGACAAATGCGTTCCGTTTTTTGATTTGATTAAAAGAGGAAAGAAGAACTTCGAGTGGACTCCGGACTGTGTTGAGGCCTTTCGAAATTTATTGGAACTGCTAGAGAAACCGCCGATTTTGTCAAAGCCAGTGGATCACGAAGAATTGTTTGTTTACTTGGCAGTCTCGGCTCATGCCGTTAGCACAGCCTTGGTTCGAGAAGAAGACAAAGTACAAAGGCCAGTGTATTATGTAAGTAAGAAATTAGCAGCGGCAGAGCGCAACTACCCAAAAATTGAGAAGCTCGCTTACAGCCTCCTAATCGCATCCCGAAAACTTCGTCACTATTTCCAAGCTCATCCAATAACCATATACACCGACCAGCCCTTGAGGCAGGTATTGCAGAGACCCGAAGCATCGGGAAGGTTGATTAAATGGAATATAGAATTAAGCCAATTTGATTTAAATTTTCAACCACGAAAGTCGGTCAGGGGGCAAGCTCTGGCGGACTTTATAGCGGAGTTCACCATCCCAGAGGAGGAAGTAATCGATGACAAAGTGTTTAGGTCCGAGGATGAGTTAAAAATAGATCCGTGGAAACTATACACAGATGGAGCCAAGAACGACCGAAGGTCCGGAGCTAGAATCGTCTTAGTCACCCCCGAAGGACGGTCGTTATATTACGCTCTCCGATTAGAATTTTCGGCGACTAACAATGACTCTGAATATGAAGCCCTGATTGTCGGGCTGAAGCTTGCTAAAGACCTCGGAATAAAAACATTGGACATATTCTGTGACTCTAAAATCGTTGTTTGCCAAGTGCGAGAGGAATTTGTGGCTCGGGGACCTCGACTTATCGCCTACCTCAGGAAAGTGAGAGAGCTATTGAGTAGCTTGGAGCGGTATGATATAACACACATCCCAAGAGCCGAAAACCAGAAGGCGGATAGGCTGGCAAAGCTGGCTAGTTCCGACAATCCAGAAGAGACTGAAATAATTCCAATTGAAACGCTGGAATCGCCAAGCTTTGAGTCGATGGAAGTTGAGTTCGCTTTCGAAGCGGAACCGGAGAAGGAGTCGTGGATGACTCCAATTAAGAATTTCCTTAAGAATGGGACACTCCCATCAAAGAAGAGTGAGAAAAGGGCTGTAGTTCGCAAGGCTACCAGATATGTCATACAAGATGATACTCTTTATAGGCAAGGATTTTCTATGCCCCTGCTACGATGTATAGCACACGACGACATCAAGCGTGTACTAAGAGAAGTACACGAAGGTGAGTGTGGAGATCATACAGGAGGTCAGACTTTAGCAAAAAAGATATTGCGATATGGATACTTCTGGCCTACAATTAATAAAGATGCAGCTGATTATTCACGACGCTGTGATAAGTGCCAGAGATTCGCCAAAATCCCCAGAGCACCGTCGACCCAACTTAAATCAATGGTGAGTCCTTGGCCATTTGCCACATGGGGAATTGATATCATTGGAGTTCTACCGATTGCTAAAGGAGGAGCGAAATATGCAATAGTGGTCGTGGACTATTTTACGAAGTGGGTGGAAGCTGAGCCCTTGACCAAGATCACGGCAAGAAAGGTGATAAGTTTTGTGGTCAGAAATATTATATGCCGATTTGGGATCCCAAGGACGATTATAACTGACAACGGAACCCAATTTGATAGTACTGAATTCAGAAATTTCTGCCAGAAGTATAAGATTGACAAGCGATATACTGCAGTTGCCTATCCGCAGTCGAACGGGCAAGTAGAGGCAATAAACAAAGTAATAAAATCCATCCGCAAGAAACGGTTAGAGCGTGCAAAGGCAAAATGGGTTGACGAATTGCCCCTAGCTTTGTGGGCATATCGAACAACATTTAAGACGGCCACCGGTCACACCCCTTTCTCTCTCTCCTTTGGCTCAGAAGCAGTAATTCCAGTTGAACTGGAAGTTCCTTCCCACAGGGTGACATATTATGACCCGATGACGAATCGGGTGCTCTTACTTGAGTCTCTTGATGAAGTCGAAGAAAAAAGGGACGAAGCAGATTTGCGTGCGGCAAGACATCGGCGTCAGATGGCACGCTATTACGACAAAAAAGTTCGCCTCAGGACTTTTGAACCAGGAGATTTGGTGCTAAAGAGAGTCTTTCCATCCCTTCCTCACCTCGGTCCAAAGTGGGAAGGACCCTTTGTCATCCAATGGAAACTTGAAAAAGGAACCTTCAAGTTAACGACCGTAGATGGCGAAGAAGTCCCTAGAGCATGGAATGCCCAACACTTAATGCGATATTTGGATTAGAAATGCTGTACTCTTTGTTATTTTTCTTATGAACTCTGTAATAAGGCACGACTTGCCTTGGGAAAATCTGACGATATGAATAAAGGACTATAAAGTGGATGTAGGCTACGACTTAGCCGAACCACTATAAAAATATTGTGTGTTATTTACTTTTATGCATTACATATATACATTCATCAATTGTTCTGTTGTGATTATGGAATACAGGATGGTTCAAAACCTGAAAAGGTTAAAGACAGTTTAAACATAATAAAAAGCACAGCGACTATGTGTGCGACAAGACATAAAAGAATGAGAAAACGACATTCCTAACTCTAACTCTCCAGAGAGAGAGAGTATAAAAGCGTCTCCGACTGAGCGCTGAAAAAGAAATCATTCCCCTAACTCTAACTCTACAGAGAGAGAGAGAGTATAAAAGCGTCTCCGACTGAGCGTTGAGAAAGAAATCTTTCCCCGCTGAGAGACCGGGGAATGAATAGATTGCTGAGCTCGAACTCTAACTCTCAAGAGAAAGAGAGAGAGTATAAAAGAAATGCCAGAAAAAACGACAGGTACTGACGACACAGGAAGTGCTATCCCGTCAGAAAATCGGGAGCATTCAGATTGCTTGATTAAGCATTAAATAATTTGTGGGAATTGACTGGGGGCATATATGTATACGCATATTTCCTCCATCCGTAACTTCATTTCATAATTATAGTAAGACATGCATTTTTACATAAGTGCAGAACTACTGACAAATAGACATTGCAAAAAATGAGTTATTTTTTATTTACAAATGAATGAATTTGTACAGGAAAATAGCTAAAAAAGAAAGCGCAGGAGCCACTCTTGTAGCAGCAATTGTTGGTTCACTAAATGCTAAAACGATACAAGGCAATCCACTATTTAGGTTTCGAGTGAGCCTTGGACTTCTTGGCGGTTTTCTCCGCATCCTTTGCTTCTTTCTCAGCCTTTGTCAAGATTCGTTTAGATTTCTTCTTTCCTGAAGATGCGGTGCTGGAACCGGTTGACTTCTTCCCAGAGGGCGGAGCGCTGGAATCAAGAGAAGATTTTTTAGCGAGTTCCTCTGTAATAGATCAAGTTGAGAGCTTAACAACTAACCTTGATCCCGCATCCACAACTGCGAGGGGCTTGAGGGCTTCAGGGTCTAGTTCTTCGGCTTTTAATTGCAAGCGTTTGTCTTGATCAGCTTTCATTGCAGCCAAAGTAACATCATCAGCATTTTTTGACTCCCCGACTATTGCAACTTCTGGTTCCTCTTCATGACCTCCGTCACCGCCATCATCCTTTAAAGCTGCTATCATTTCTTCATCATGGGGAATGTCGGCCTTGGTCGGCTCACTTCTTTCTCCCAAGTCTATAGGAGCAGCCTTGTCCTCCCCTCCTTTTGCCTTTTCTGTAGGGTCGACCCCAGCGGTGGCTCCCTGAGTCACATCTGTCTTTCCGGATGGCTCAATACCTACAGAATGAGAAGCAACAGTTATCAACTCAGGCGAAAACAATGGGTTTTTCATCGATTGCTCAATCACGTGGCGAAAGGTAGAAATAGCCTTGACAAACTGAGGAGAAAAGGTAGGGATACCTTCCGAAGACTTCTCGGCAGGAGTGACTACTACCTCTGATGCTGTTTCAGGAATAGGGGATAGCAGAGTTGTTCGGGGAATTCCCGGATTTTCAGGATCATACCCCTCTACTTCAGAAGTTGCAGGGGAAGAAGAAGAGGAACCAGCTTCGAGAACATGCTTTTGTCTAGATTTCCGTCTCTCTTCTTCCATGGCCTCAGCAATGAGGCGGCGCCCTTCAGCTAGGCGCTCCGGTTCATCATCCCTCAAGTATTTCTCCATTAGCTTATCTTCATCGATGTAATCGACCTTAAGTTCCTCTTTTTCCCACTCAACGATCTGATTCCATACTTGAACTAGAGTGGATGGATAATCCTCGATCCAAGAAATGTTTCGGCGACGGATGATATGTGCGAAGAATTCAATCATTAATTCGCCGAAACCCTGAATATCAGCCTCCGCCTCTGACAGTTGTTTGCGGGCTTCCTCCGCAGATTTGATAGCACATTCCACATTGCCATCGGCCAGGGCAGCTCTGTTCTCTGCCTCCAATAGCTTTGAAGCCAAGTCAGCATTCTTCTTTTCTAGTTCAGTACTCCTCTTTGCTAACTCGGCATTTTTCCGTTCGAGGTCAGCATAAGCAAGGCGTGTCTTAGCAGCTTCTGACTTAGCCTCATCAGTTTGCTTTTTTAACTCAGAACGCTCTTGAGTGTGAGATTCAAGCAAGTCATGATAACGTTTTTGCATGTCCTCAAATTGTTGTTTGAAGTTAGAAGCGTCCCTTTGAGCGACAACTAGCTGAGCTTGAATGTCTTCCAAATCTTTTCCTAGATCTTTTAAAGCCTTGGCATCCTCCTCCGCGGTCTTTTGCATTGAGTCGGTATTTGTGATTAGAGTGCGGATGATTCTGGAAAGGTTGCGTGAATATTTAAACATCTAAGTATACTGCTTTTCCATCGCATCTATCTTTGCTTTGGCCTCATCTGCCCACTTAGAAGAAATAGGTTCAAGAGCAGGTAAAAAAGTCAAAGTCTCGAAGTAGTGTTCGGGAAATTGCTCCTCCAAATATGCCCGCTTTATTGCAGTGTCCGCGTCTAGTGGGGGAGGAGCGGGGATTGTCAATTCGGTGTCCCCGTGTGAGGAGGATTCGGTAGTTTCTTTGTCTGTCCTAGGTCGTTTAGTAGCAGGGACCTTGTGCTTACTTCGAGACCCGGTTTCTTTTGGAGGACTTCTCTCTCTACTGCGCTTTTCATGGGAAGAAGTGGAGTCTTTAGATTGTGGTCTATCCTCTTCCCTACGGCTTTGATAACCTTTGTACTTCTCTTGATCCGACCGAACAGGAGAGCGAGAACGTGAAGGTCGAGAACGATAGGGATCATAAGGCCTTCTCTCCTCCCTACCACGATCATCACGGCGATCATACTCGATATCCTGAGGTGGATTAGACATGCTGCGGCGAAGCTTCCTGATATCGTAGTAGGATCGAGACATCGTACCTGCACAATAAGACAAACGAAATTTAGAATCAATGAATTCACAGAGAAAGAGGTGCAATGAATGCTAATGCTGTTGTATAAAGTGTGTCCTAAGTGGTGTGTTTCCCCCCAACCAACCCGAGTCTGAAGCTAGACTAGTACGGGCAGGCTCTTTGGCCTTAGCAGGAGTGGTCTCTTCAGAAGAGGTGAAGACTAAAGGATCCTTCCTAAAATCCTCTGAAGTGTATATAGTTTCAGGTAAGGGGAGATCCCCCAAACCCTGAAATATTTGGTCATCGGTACTAGGGATATCCCCCTCGGAAGCATTAAGTGGCGACTCTTGGGAGGATGTTGACTTTTCCGGAGAAGTAGCCTCCTCGGGGGCAATATATCCTTCACGATGCTTTTCGGCCAGGTTAGCCAATTCGTCATCCTGAGTAGAAGATGGAGAAGGTGAAGTTTGAAGAGGCACTGTAGGAACTCCTGAGCCTTCTCCTATCTCTGGGACCACCTCCACTGGAGGAATATATGCGTATGGAGCCGTCCCATGACCAATGCTACGAAAAACGGATAACAGCCCATGAAAGTGAAGATATTCGTCTTTAAGGACTTCGTCGATAGTCAAGAATTTTTTATCGCCATTAAGAAGTTGGTGCATCCGGTCAAAGAACACCTGATCTGATATTTGTTTTGGATTGTCGACTGCAAACAAAAAGGAAAACAAGTTAAGGTGATAACTCGAGTGTATAGAGCCCGGATTTAGAAAATCAGTGCTTTACTTGATTTCGTCCACCTCCTGGCACATCCAGGCTGTCGCTTCACATAGAACCATTCCAGTCTGGAGTCTCCAGTTTTACTGCTGAATGGCGCCGAGATTATCTTCCTCTTAGGAACAGACTCAAAATAGCAGAAAGATGGAGTCTCTCGAGTCCGATGATTGAAGTTATAGAAGAAATGAACGTCATCGAACGTGAGCTCTATGCCTAAGATCTCGCGGTATGCTATGTACAAAGTGTGCAAGTAGGCATAAGAATTGGGATGCAGCTGCATGGGGGCAATCCGCATTTGTCTTAGAAAGTCAATGATGAAGGGAGAAAACGGAGGGATAGCGCCGACCATACACATCAACCGAGTGACCGCCATATATCCTTCTGGAGGGTTGTGGGGACGGTCAGAGCTTGAAGGCACTAGAGTGTCCCTTTTCATTATCCCGTACTTTAAGCAAATTCGGATAAGTCGATCGTTGTCGATTGTTGATTCAACGGAATCTGGAGGTGATTCCAATATAATGGCCGATTCAAATTCATCGGGGGCTCGATCGTCACCAATCCCTCCTTCCTCCTCAAAACCCAGAGAAACTTCATTTTCTGAAGACACCTCGTTGCTTTCCCGATTTCCAACCCCGTAGTCTGGACCCTCATTATCCCATTCTGGATCTGACGGAGAAGATATGTCCTCGAGAGTGATTTTGTTAGAGGCTTCCGGGGCTTCTTTCCTCTCAGCTAGTCTGGAAGAACGTCTGGGTCTCATGGTCATAGAACTATTGAAGAAGCAATAGCACAAATTAGAGAAAATTAGCCCGTATCCCCCCGTGCGTGTGTGTAAACTAAAGTGTGAACAGTGTATACAGAAAGTGCAAAGTAAATGTTTAAAAGTGCGACGCAAAAGTTTGGCAAGATATAAAGAGTTGAAGTAATTCTGGATGTCCAGTCACGTTCACAAGGCACTATCCTAACTGTCCATCAAATTGAAGATCATGCCAAAAGTTGATTGGGCCAGTTAGACGAGTTTTTATGCGTTAAGATAGACTGTGCTCCGGTTCGGTTCGGATCCATTCATTGGGATCGGATCGGGGGCGTGGCATTGGGCTTGAGTATTACATTGAAACTCAGAAATCAAAGACGGATCAGATCGGAGGCGAAGTCCCCTAACGGTTCGGATCGGATTACGTAGTTATACTTCTCCTCCGTCATTTCACGGTCCGACCCGATCCGATTAGGTAGGCTCCTTCCCTCCCATCTTAAGTGTTTGCTCCGACCCGATCCGATCTCCTGGATTTCTTTTCTTTTTTCTTTGCTCGCCCCGACCCGATCCGACCTCCTAAATTTCCTTCCTTCTTCTTTCGTTTTTTCAACTTCCATGTCTCTCCGAACCGAACCGATTCTCCATCATCTTCTTCTTTTCTTTTCCCTCTCATCCACCCTCGATACTCCAACCCGAACCGATCCCATTAATCCTCTTCTTCTTCTTCTTCTTCTTCCCCTTCCTCAATTACAGTCAAATCCACGTCCATGTCCAAAGCTCCAGTTAAAGACGAGCTCATCCCCCATTTAACCTCTCAACGCCTCGAGATGGTGGTAGAACCACCCACGACGATGGCAAGGGAGGAGGGAGACGCAATATCGACGCAAGAGAGGAGTCATGTTCAAACCATTCAAAATTAATCGTAAATCTCAATTGAAACCCGTTGTTATAAAATTGATTGAAGTTTCAGAACCTACCGAGGTGTTTAAATCGAAGATTGGCGAGATAATTTCAAGTTTTTAAAGATTCTAAAAGTTCGGGTTTCAGAGTGAAATCGACCAGGCGAAGAGCAATAAAGGAAGAAAGGTGGAGGAGGGTGAAGGCTAGGCTTATATAGGAAAACAGGGTGACTATTCGTCTCCCCATTCGGATCGGCAGCCCAATAGGAGAACCCTTGTTCGGATCGGATGGACAGCCCAGAAGCGAAGCTTGGCCCAATAGTCCAGTGGAAAATAGAAAAGAAAAGGGGTCTGTTCGGATCGGACTCCGAACCGAACCGAATTCTTTAGCTCAGCAACAAACTGAATTGAAATTTGAAGAAAAAGATAAAAACGCAAGGAAAATCAAAAGGGAAATTACCTCGAAGAACGCTATGCATTGTTGGTCAAAGCATGCTCCGTCTCCAACAGAAGCATCCTTTGAGGGGGCAAAATGTTAGCCCACTTTGTGAACTGGGCAACACAAAGTCAAGACATGAAATATTGAAGAACTTGAAAAACTCTGAAGCGGGTCGGATCGGAGCAGGATAGCGGTTCGGATCGGATAAAGTTTTCTGTTCGGATCGGTGAACTATTGTTGAGGGAATTAGAAAGGCGCAGCTGTTCGGGTCGGAGGACAATATAATCTCAATTGGATCGGAAGGCCACTTGATTGCTACGGAGATAGATCGGAGCGGAGCGGAGCAGAATAAAGAGAAGAGAGAACTGTTTCCAAGTCAATCCGGGTCGGATCGGATATCCCGATCCGAACCCCTTGTACATGTCCCTCCGACCCGAACCCATTTTCCACATCACTCCCCTACATGAGCGCCTGGATATCCGGATCGGCTATGACCAGTTCCTGCCCACAACGTCCATTACTCTGATGCGTTGTCAACATAGAAATCCATCCGAACCCGGGGCTGATGGGATGGATGACACGTGGCTCCGATCCGGATCGAGTTCTGAGCAAATTCACACCTATAAATACCCCGTCTGGAGACAAAGAAAAGGATCTTTTTCTGGCACTTGGAGAGTTCAACCACCTTCATAACCCGAATTCCAGCAATCCCGAAGAATCCAAATCTTCTTTCATTATTTGTTTTCAGTCAATTGAGTGGTTGTAAGTGAGTTGTGAGAGAAATCAAGTGAATATTTTATTGTACTTGCAACTAAATCAGTAAGAATAGTGAAAGACAAGTGGACGTAGGCATTTCTTCGCCGAACCACTATAAATCCTGTGTGTTCATTCCTATTTTTGATTTCACTTCATTTTGCTTTTAATCAATTTGGGTGTTAGAACCACTTTTTGGTCTAACAATATATATTATATATATAATATAATGGCCTGAATAGAACGCGCCGCGCTGCGGTAGTTCGTGAATTTCGACCATTGACTCCGAATGGATATTGTGGGAGATCCGACCGTCGGATTCTCCTAAAACCGGAACCGTTGGGTTCGTATCGAAAAGAGCTTTCTAACGAATATTAGAAATTAGAAATCTAACGGTTGGATTTGGAATTATGTCCAAATCAAATTTAGAAAAGGTCGTTGTAAGTGCAGTTCGATGGCCGTTGATGGAAATCGACTGTACGGGCCATGATAAAATTATTAAAAATAGTTATAATTTTTGTAAAATCATAAGAAATGATTTGGGAAGGATTGGGATGAAAAATTCCATATTTGAAAAGATAAAAATAAATTTTTATCGAAATGAACTAGTTTTGAACTAGAATAATAATTTATTTATTTTTAAAATAAATAAATTGGATTTGAAATGTTTTTGAAAAAAACAAGAATTTCCAATAATTATATTAGAATGGATTTGAATTGAAATTGTCTTCGGAACATTTCGATGTTGGATTTCGTGATTATACAGATATTGTTTTGGAAATTTGAAAGATATATATATATATATATATATATATATATATATATATATATATATATATATATCGTTATTTCCAATACGATATTTGTTGGTCGTAGAATTTGATATTGAATATAATCCGATATATTTTCTATTCAGAGCCTTGTATTTAATATCAAATGTGATTTGGGTTTGTCGTGAATGGTGTCTTCATTAACACTGTTCTTAAGCCCAGTTGAGAAAAGGATTAAATCTTTTTATTTAGATTTAATGAAGTGTACCAATTAAATAATATTTGATTGGAATTGAATTGGTGTTGATTTTTGGGTTTATCGTGAAACTTGTTTTAAATGAGACTGATTCTTTAACCAGTCAAAGATTAAAACTAAGTGGAGTTTTAATGAATCTTTAATTAGATTGAAAAGATCGAGAATGGAGTATCACCAGTTTTACTCCAGGCGATAGTTAAATCTTTAATTAGATTTGAACGTGAAATGGTAATTGAATTTACCGATAACACCGTGGTGTTAGATATGAAGTATTACCAGTATTACTTCATGGGGTGAATAGGTTGGGATTGGGAAATAAAATAAATGATTACTTCGGTGTGGTTCGCTCATCCCGACTAGTTTGAATTGATATTCAAAGGAGATTAAAGAATAAATTTAAAGAATTTACTTTGATAAAATTAATGGGAACTTTTCCCAAAGTATAAGAATATTTGAATAAAAGAATATTCTGAATTGGAATGAGGCGTATGTTGTGTTTGTGTAACACTTGTTTATTATATACGCGAGTTATTCAGAAAGACTGGGTTTATCCCATTCTGAATAACTAATTCGACGTGGTGTCGAAGATGAAGACGGTGGTTGAAGACCGGAGGTCTTCATGTCGTTTGGATAATTACTGATGATCTTGATTGGGCCGTACACCCAAGAGGAGAGAATCAGTTGGTGATCGTCCAGACGTACTTGGAGATCGATGGATAGGCGGGGAACTAGGTGCCTCCGGTTTCGTTCAGACCCAGAACGAACTTGTAAATGGACTGTGTGTCTAAGATTGGATTTCATTCTGTGTGACTGATATCGGTTGCATAAGAGTGGTTTGCCTGTGTGGCATGCTAAGACGCAAATGATCAAGGCTTCTGTTGAAAAGCAGAGTCTTGTGGTTGGTGATCAAAGCACGGCCTTTGTGGCGTAGCTTTGTGTAGCGTTAATTCGCGAGCCTCACACCCCGGTGTGAACCAAAAACGGGAGAAGGACCTCAGGGAGGGCATGCGTTTCTTTCTAGTTAGGAGTGGCGTCAGTGCTTGAACTGACTGACGAGTTTGACTCATGTGGTTGTTGGAATTTGAGGCGCCTCGGTTATATCGGTCGATCCGGGACCGATGGAGTCATTCGTTGGCTCACTTACGCCCCAAAGGGCGGGGAAACACAGTGTTCAGGATTTCGTTTAATCCACATCGGTGGACCGGCCCTGTCGCTCCAAGGTCACTCGAGCTCTGACCTGAGACATGGGCTAGATTGTCTCGAATCGGTTGAGGACTATCTTTTGCCTCGGTTCATAGATGGAAATCCAATTTCCAAATACGATATGTGCGGTTTTGATTGTAAACCTATATATGGCGACATAGTGGCATGGGACACTCATGTCGCCTATGATTGATACTTATGATTTGAAATTGTTTTGACACTATACACTTATAGTAATATTAAAAACATGAAATCTAGCGTATCAGGCATTCTTTGGCTATTATAAGGTAAAAACCCTATCCTCCGGCTTGCGTTGCATTGTGTGATGGGACCTGGGTCTTATAATAGCTTCATTGTTCTTTATTTAGCATTGCGCTGTTGTTTTATGCACTGGTATTCTTGGGAGGAAACCCGTTCCATGTTATACGGCGTGGTCCCTTGATTTACCTAACTTTAAAATAAAGATTAATAACTGTTTTAGTTCTCACACCATTCCCACGACTGACCTGGAGTTTATTGTTTTAACCTAAACTCTAGGTGCCCTTATTTTGACACGGGCAGCTAGTAGTTTTGGTTTTGCAGATTTATATTCACAGGAACCTGGTTTACAGCTGGAACGATATCCGGAATGCTTTGTATCCGTGTATCTTCTTCAGTTGTATTTTGTATTATTTTCCGCTGCTATGTAGTGTATTGTAATCTCTGATATTTTATGATGTATATTATTTGTTTATACTCTGTATATTCTTGTATTCTGATGAATTGTTGTAACTAACATTGAAATGTTCTTCTGTCTGCGTTCTTTTGTGTTGTTCTCAAAACAATCAAGTGTTTCGAACGGTCTGGATCGGTTTAGCGGCTGATTCGGATCGAGCGGAATTCCCGGTCGTCACATTTGGTATCAGAGCTTTGGTTTATAAAGCTCAGAGAACAAGACACATTAGAATCGAATGAAAGAATTCATCAGATATTGGATTAGTAATATCCAACGGGAATGACTCGTTAGAGATGGGATCAGTAGTGTCCTAGAACGAGTGTGAAGAGTATATTTTTAAATTGAAAACAAATTTTGTTTTGAAAATTTTAATCAATTATACGTATTTGAATATTTATTTATATTGATTTAGACTATCAGGTATATAAAGATTTTACGTATACGTCTGATCCGCGTGTATTTGAAGTTTTAATATACTGGATAGATATAGAATCACATTCTAAACACCCGGGGATGATTCTGATGATGTGGCCACATCATCAGTATTTATTTTTGAGTTTGAAAGTGAGATTTCTATATATTTCCAATTGACTGGTGTGAGAACCGAAATTAGATAGGGCTTGTTGTTGTGATTTGGCATCAAAAATGTGATTTTTGACTATATATCAAAGTTATGAATTTGAAATGATAATCAACTAATTGATTGCTGGTTGTGTTGTTTGATTATTGTTTGAATTAATTAAATGTTGAACTGTTTAGCCAAATTGAACCAAATAGTGAATTGTATTGAAAATTAGTCGCATTTGCATGCATACACATGTACTTACATTGAACAGGTCATAACAAGGAGGCTAGAGCAGAAGAATAAAATTGTTTGCCCAACAAATAGGTACACGATTACGATAATTTACTATTTTGTTTGGGTGATGATGATTTTATGAGCCGATTGGCTAGCCGCTTTGCTTTTTCTTTTTCTTTTGGATTGAAGAAGGCCATGGGAGGCTATATGAAATATCCCGAAGTCCCCGGTGCAGGGGAGGTTATGGCGAAATTTTTCGAAAATTTAGGGTATTAGCCAAATTTTTGAAATTTTTTAAAAGTTCTTAGAAACTGAAAAGTTGAAGAACTTAAGCCGTAGTGAAAATAGTGAAAGTTGAGTTGATTTATTAAACAACTTTCGGCTACGTTCCTTTTCGGGGACGAAAAGTTTTAAGTGGGGGAGATTGTAATAACCCGGAAATCCAAGCCAATTTAAAATTTTTATTTTGGCAATTTTAGCGATTTTTGATTATTTAAAATGAATATTTTGAATAAAAACGATGAGAAATTTATTTTTAATAGAATTCGAACGTATAAATTTATATAGATCGTCGTTAGAATATAAATATTTATTTATAAACATAAAAGGAATTGAAAATGGCGTGGTAGTTCGCTAATTCGATTTCAAATTTCAAATGAATGTATAGGATTCAAAATAAATCGGATTTTAGTGAAACCAAATATATTAGAATTTATTTGTGAATATCTTTCCAACGAATCCGAAAAATCAAAATTTCATAGCGGGAATCAAAAGTTATGCCCAGATGAAATTTCAGAATAGTCGTTATGGAATTCTGGCCCTTAAAAATGGAAATTTTGCAAACGACCTCGGTTTTCAACGAAACCACTTTTGTTGGATCCGCGATGTCAAATTATTGCTAGGTTTCAAAATTTCGTAATTTTTCGAATCAATATGTGAGTGTGGCAAAGGAAAACGCGTTTGACCAGTTTCAGTTGAATTTAATCGACTGGAAAATGGTCATTTTTCAAACGGTCTCGAAATTCGACGAAATTAGTTTTGTTAGGACCGTGTCGTCGATACGAAGCTAGAAATAATTTTTTGGGAATTTTTCCAATTAGTATGTGGCCCTGGTAAATTGAAATGTGCGTTCAAATTCAATATATATATATATATATATATATATATATTTTAATTTAAAGTAAAACTGATCGTAACAGCCGAATTTGCTTGCAAAACATATCCCATTGGGTTCGAAATGGGGGTAATTAGCCAGGGGCGACATGCGGTGGGTTTCATTTGGGGATCGAAATTTAAAGTTACTTTTCAGGAGGATAAATTAAATAAAAGAAATAAAAGAAAAATCCCTCCCTCTCTCCCCTTTTCTTGGTCAACGCCCCCCCCCCCCCCATACCATTCGTTCAGAACAGAAAAGAAAAAAATAGAAAGAAAAAAAAACGACGAACCTCAGCTCGATATCGCGCCCCCCAGTTCTTCCACCGCCGCCGTCGAAGTGCCTCCGCCCGCCGCAGATGATATCCGCGCCTCCCCCTCCTTCTTCACGAACGCGTAGCACCCCCCTCGTAACCCACAAAACCCTAGCCCCCTTTCGCCTGAGGAAAGCCGACGCACCCTCCTCCGTTCAGCCACCTCGAGCCTCTTCCTCCACTTCACCGATGCGCAGACCCCCCTCCCTCCAATCGGACCAGCAGTGAGTTGTTTTTCTTCTTCTATTTTCTTTCTAAGTAATTAATTTAAATAATTTAGTAGCTAAACATTGTGTATATTATCTGATTTTTATAAAGGAGATAATAAAAAGATGAAGTTTTTAGAGATAAAAGTAGAGTTTATATATATATATATATATATATATATATATATATTAACAAGAAAGATAGAATATTCAATTTTATATGAAGAAAAAGAATATATTTTTGATAGAAGAAAGAATATATTTTTATATAGGAAGGATTATATTTTTTATATAGATAAAGATTATATTTTTATAACAAGAAAGATCGTATTTTTAATTATATAAAGATATAATTTTATCATAGGAAAAAAATATTTGGCAAGTTAAAAATACGATTTTTAACTAGGATATGATATGAAATTATTTTTAGAAGAATAAAAATACAATTTTTATATTTTACAAAGGTTAAAAATATAATTTTTATACTAGTGGCATATTAAAAAATATGATTTTTATATAGGTATGATAATTAAAATATGATTTTTATTTGGATAGAATTATAACAATATAATCTTTTTTAGAAGAAGAGCGATATAGAAATATAATTTTTATAACGAAGTGAAAATAAAAATGTGATTTTTTAAAATTTAACATCATATTAAAAATGTGATTTTTAATATGAGCAGCGTAGAGAAGACCGCGTTGGCATTGCAGACAAATCCAAAAGGTTCAGAGATTCAGAAATGAAATGGCGGAGTGGATCCCTCTGTGAGAACTCCTCACTTTTAATTTATTTCTAGTTTAAAATATATACTAGGATGCAGACGGTGTTTAGTAGCACCCGACACCCGTTGTCCACAGACCATGGACGGCTTGTATGCTTGTTTGTTTGATTTTGATGTGTAGTTGATTGTGTGATGTGATGTGAAATGAAATAAAATATTTATATAGTTAAAAATATTTTATAGTTGAAAATAGAATTTTTAACGTGTATTTGAAATGAAATAAATATAAACAAATTGGACGATTTGTTTATATACACACATTTGACTGATATTGATTGGGACGATAAATTTTACACATCGCCCAACTGCACAAATAAAACCTGTGTTTGATTGTTTGAAAACCCCACATAGGTATTGGGATGATATATGACATACACTAGTCCCAATAATTAGCTGTATGTCGAACGATTGATTGACATGCTGTTATAAGCGTTAAATATTTATATTTGATGCTTATATAGTGTAGAACGCACTCTGGATGATGGTTGACTATTTATCGTTGTTATTTTATACATGTGTTGTAGAAAATCCATATAATTAACATTATATGGTAATTGATTGGGCCTCATTCCAGTTTTGAAATATAATATTTGAAATAGAATATTTGAAATAGATTATTTGAAATAGAATATTTGAAAATAGAAATTTATGAAGCCGTGTTGATTAGACTGACGCCATTTTGAAACGAACGATATTTATATCGATTTTATTCATTTTTCAATGAATGTTGAAAGTGATTTCTAAATTTGAATTATATTGAAAAGAATTGAAATTCGAATTAAACTGAATAGAATTGAAATTCGAATTAAACTGAATAGAACTGATATTCGAATTAGATTGAAATAGAATTGAAATCGTTTTGAATTGAATTTAAAACGTATTGAAATGGAACTGAAAATCGATTTGAATTGAAATCAATTTGAAATGAATTTAAAACGAATTTATAGGGGAAAATTCAATTTTAATTTGAATTTGAAAAGGAAGTTGAAATCGTTTTGAAAACGAATTTAAAACGATTTATAAAATACGTTTTAAAAGGAAATCGACGAAGTATATATTATATATATTATATATATAATATAATGGCCTGAATAGAACGCGCCACGCTGCGGTAGTTCGTGAATTTCGACCATTGACTCCGAATGGATATTGCGGGGGTTCCGACCGTCGGATTCTCCTAAAACCAGAACCGTTGGGTTCGTATCGAAAAGAGCTTTCTAACGAATATTAGAAATTAGAAATCTAACGGTTGGATTTGGAATTATGTCCAAATCAAATTTAGAAAAGGTCGTTGTAAGTGCAGTTCGATGGCCGTTGATGGAAATCGGCTGTACGGGCCTTGATAAAATTATTAAAAATGGTAGTAATTTGTGTAAAATCATAAGAAATGATTTGGGAAGGATTGGGATGAAAAATTCCATATTTGAAAAGATAAAAATAATTTTTTATCGAAATGAACTAGTTTTGAACTAGAAAAATAATTTATTTATTTTTAAAATAAATAAATTGGATTTGAAATGGTTTTGAAAATAACCAGAATATCCAATAATTGCATTGGAATGGATTTGAATCGAAATTGTCTTCGGAACATTTTGATGTTGGATTTCGTGATTATACAGATATTGTTATGGAAATTTGAAAGATATATATATATATATATATATATCGTTATTTCCAATTCGATATTTGTTGGTCGTAGAAATTGATATTGAATATAAGCCGATATATTTTCTATTCAGAGCCTTGTATTTAATATCAAATGTGATTTGGGTTTTTCGTGAATGGTGTCTTCATTAACACTGTTCTTAAGCCAAGTTGAGAAAAAGATTAAATCTTTTTATTTAGATTTAATGAAGTGTACCAATTAAATAATATTTAATTGGAATTGAATTGGTCTTGATTTTTGGGTTTATCGTGAACCGTGTTTTAAATGACACTGATTCTTTAACCCAGTTAAAGATTAAAACTAAGTGGAGTTTTAATGAATCTTTAATTAGATTGAAAAGATCGAGAATGGAGTATCGCCAGTTTTACTCCAGGCGATAGTTAAATCTTTAATTAGATTTGAACCTAAAATGGTAATTGAATTTACCGATAACACCGTGGTGTTAGATATGAAGTAATACCAGTTTTACTTCATGGGGTGAATAGGTTGGGATTGGGAAATAAAATAAATGATTACTTCGGTGTGGTTCGCTAATCCCGACTAGTTTGAATTGATATTCAAAGGAGATTAAAGAATAAATTTAAAGAATTTATCTTTGATAAAATTAATGGGAACTTTTCCCAAAGTATAAGAATATTTGAATAAAAGAATATTCTAAATTGGAATGAGGCGTATGTTGTGTTTGTGTAACACTTGTTTATTATATACGCGAGTTATTCAGAAAGACCGGGTTTATCCCATTCTGAATAACTAATTCGACGTGGTGTCGAAGATGAAGACGGTGGTTGAAGACCAGAGGTCTTCACGTAATTTGGATAATTACTGATGATCTTGATCGGGTCGTATACCCAAGAGGAGACAATCAGTTGGTGATCGTCCAGACGTACTTGGAGATCGATGGATAAGCGGGGTACTTGGTGCCTCCGGTTTTGTTCAGACCCAGAACGAACTTGTAAATGGACTGTGTGTCTGACATTGGATTTCATTCTATGTGACTGATATCGGTTGCATAAGAGTGGTTTGCCTGTGTGGCATGCTAAGATGCAAATGATCAAGGCTTCTGTTGAAAAGCAAAGTCTTGTGGTTGATGATCAAAGCACGGCCTTTGTGGCGTAGCTTTGTGTAGCGTTAATTCGCGAGCCTCACACCCCGGTGTGAACCAAAAACGGGAGAAGGACCTCAGGGAGGGCATGCGTTTCTTTCTAGTTAGGAGTGGCGTCAGTGCTTAAACTGGCTGACGAGTTTGGCTCATGTGGTTGTTGGAATTTGAGGCGCCTCGGTTATATCGGTCGATCCGGGACCGATGGAGTCATTCGTTGGCTCACTTACGCCTCAAAGGGCGGGGAAACGCAGTGTTCAGGATTTCGTCTAATCCACATCTATGGACCGGCCCTGTCGCTCCAAGGTCACTCGAGCTCTGACCTGAGACATGGGCTAGATTGTCTCGAATCGGTTAAGGACTATCTTTTGCCTCGGTTCATAGATGGAAATCCAATTTCCAAATACGATATGTGCGGTTTTGATTGTAAACCTATATATGGCGACATAGTGGCATGGGACGCTCATGTTGCCTATGATTGATTCTTATGATTTGAAATTGTTTTGACACTATACACTTATAGTAATATTAAAAACATGAAATTTAGCGTATCAAGCATTCTTTGGCTATTATAAGGTAAAAACCCTATCCTCCGGCTTGCGTTGCATTGTGTGATGGGACCTGGGTCTTATGATAGCTTCATTGTTCTTTATTTAGCATTGCGCTGTTGTTTTATGCACTGGTATTCTTGGGAGGAAACCCGTTCCGTGTTATACGGCGTGGTCCCTTGATTTACCTAACTTTAAAATAAAGATTAATAACTGTTTTAGTTCTCACACCAGTCCCATGACTGACCTGGAGTTTATTGTTTTAACCTAAACTCTGGGTGCCCTTATTTTGACACGGGCAGCTAGTAGTTTGGGTTTTGCAGATTTATATTCACAGGAACTTGGTTTACAGCTGGAACAATATCCGAAAAGCTTTGTATCCGTGTATCTTCTTCAGTTGTATTTTGTATTATTTTCCACTGCTATGTAATGTATTGTAATCTTTGATATTTTATGATGTATATTATTTGTTTATACTCTGTATATTCTTGTATTCTGATGAATTGTTGTAATTAACAATGAAATGTTCTTCTGTCTGCATTCTTTTGTGTGTTGTTCTTAAAACAATCAGGCGTTTCGAACGGTCTGGATCGGTTTAGCGGCTGATTCGGATCGAGCGGAATTCCCGGTCATCACTTTTATTATTATCGTATATACCTAAATGGTATATATATCTCTTTAAATCCCAACACTATGAAATTATAACTCATCGTTTTCGTATTCCAAGTTAAACGATATCAAATATATATAAATCCTTATTTAATTTATTAAATAAATGTTATCGTTTATAAACGATTTCCATAGCGACTATTTCACAATTTGATTTGGGCATAACTAACAATTTATAACACGAAATCTCGATTTTTCTCCTATATTAGAAAAATATAATCAAATCGATTCAAACGCTTCTGGTTTCACAGAATTCCGACTTAAAACGAATTATGTACATTCAATTGAAGTTCAAAACGAAATTTACGAACAACCGCGCCATTTCTAGTTCGTTTATAATTATTTATAAATTATAACGTTCAAGCTTCGTTTTAATAAACGAATTAAATATTAAAAATCCATTAATATTCTATATAAATATTTAATAAAATAAAATAAAATAAACATGTGACTACCAAAATTACAGGACATTACAAGCAGCTCCTAGATTACTGTCATTGACCTTTCTGGAACCATCGCAACTCTCCTTTTTGCCCATCACCACACAACGCAACTCCTCTAAGTGGTGCCTTCTCTTCTACTGGCTTCTAGAGGAAGAAATGTAATGAATTAAAGTGTTGGGCTTTTAACAAGCTGGGCCTACTCATTTTAAGTTCATATATTAATCTAATCCAGTTTTAGGCAATTCCAATGTAAAATGCTTCACAATACGCTACTCAAATTACATCTTGACATTTGATTATTTTATTTAACTCAACAGTTAGTTATTTATTCAATAATTAAACCTTCATTATAAAAAAAATTACATTATCATCTATTTTAATTATATACATATAATAAAATTATTTAATATCACAACAAGTTATATATATATATATATATATATATATATATATATATATATATATATATATTGCTTAACTTGTTTAATCAAATCAGCAAAATCGACATATTCCAAATTTAACGCCTTTTATTTTAAATAATCTCATGTTAAATTTTGACATAAAACAGGATTGTTACAGCATGGGAAACTTTAATAATAGTCTCATGTTATGTTTAAACTCATTAGTTCATCTAATATATTCTATATAAAAGTATATATTTCACTATTGGAATTCTAGTTCATCATTTATTTTCAACTCTATCCTTAGTTCTCCTTCATTTAGAGGTGTTATTTTCATGCAAGCCCATATATTTCCTTTTATTTTTATGAAAAGACAAAAGCATTAAATTATAAAATGGATGAAATATGCATTGGTTTTGTCGTTTTTGTATTCTTAAGTTATTATTTCATTTAATAGTATATTTATATTAACATTAGCTATTAATAATGTCTTATTTTCTTAACTCCCTTCCATACAAGTAATTAATTTTTCAAGCAATCTCCACTTTCATAATTTATTAGCTCTTCCATGCTTAATTACAATGGTAATTTCATTAGTTACCATGTGTTAGCTTTTCCCCCTTTTTCCATTTACTTTAATTATTGCAAGTGAAATCAAATATTTTCTTTACTCACTCCATGGATTTTTTGCTCATTTAATGTACAAGATACATTCATTTTCTTTAACTTCATTGCAGTAAATCAAATCAACATTTGTCATCTCATTTCTCTGCTTAATTCCAATAATTACCAGCTGTTAATTTGCTATCCTAATTCATTTTTCTTAGTATCATTCATTACTAAAAGTGAAATGATAATCTATATATTAAATCGAATAACTGACTATTAGTATTCTTAAACCTTAGTTTATCTCTAGGCAAACGTAGCACTTTACCTCTACGTTGTTTCAACTTCATTTTAACATTTAACACCTATATGTTTTCTAGATGTATTATTTGTTCCTCACTTAACATATTAAATCCCTTTCCTCAACTATCATGAATTCACTTACATCTACCACTTCACATATATTGCTTCTTTGCAGAGTTGCTTTTCCTTTTACTGACTCATTTAGCAACATTTAGTAAACAATTATAACTTCACTTCACGTGGATTTCTTTCATAATTCGTGAATACCTACACTTGCACGAAATTATCATTTTGCAATTTGTTTTTCTATTATTTTTCAAGTGCTAAGCATTTTCATACTTTAGATTGGTTTCTTCTCAATTTAACTAGTTCTCCATGGCATAAGATAAAATATTTTTTGTGATACATTATAGTTTTGATGACGTCATATAGAAATTTATATAATTCTATTTATAAAGTTGTCGTAGACTTCAAGGCTATGGGATGTCATCATCTAACAAAGGAGTCAAGTTGAAAAGCATATATTTTGAAGGAGAAGCTCATGTTTTTTATTTGTTTGGTTATTTTACTATATGTACTATATTGTTTTAATTCTTATTGTTTATTAATACATGAGATCTGGATGTGCTTTGTGCATAAACTTTTTAATATAAAAGCTTGTGCTGCATACTTATTAATATATCCGTAAACTACTTTATAAATATTTGATCTAGCTAGGAATTACTTACCCTATGATAGCATTAGTTGACATTGCTCAATTTAATATAAAAGAATGTTGGTTTACAATTTAGGTAAAACTTTTTGTATTTCTAAAGGAAATAAAGTTATTCATCTAGATGCTTGGTGCTATAAAAACAAGTCAAAATACAAAGCAATTGAAAAGAAAAAAAATGCAAAGCATTTCTATTATTGGTAGTTATGAATTATGGGCCCATACATAATACATTTCCATGTTATTTGCACATTTTCTAAATTACAAGAGTGTGTGTTTATCATCTTTGCCTACAAGGTTATGTTTTTTGATCTTATGAGTATATTTTCACTAAAATATGAATAATATGTTAAGGTTTAAATGTTATATATCTAGTACATAGCATGATTGTATACAAATGGTATAATTAAAATATGTATACCAGTTTATTCATACTGTTGTAATTGAAACAATGGTCTGTCAACTATGTACTTTCTGTATATAAAGTTGTTTCTATTTTAATAGTAGTATTTTATTACTATTTTAGCACTTTCATATTTGAAATGATTCAGTGAAACATATATTTAGTATCGTTCCATGCTTTACATTGCGTAATTGTGTTAGGATTATAAGCATCCAATGCTTATATATGCACACATATATGCATACACACAAACACACACACATATACACACACACACACACACACACACATACGACCTTTACATGCAATTTAAATTTATACATTTAAAGTACATTATTTTGTTCCTTTCATTAATTATATGTGTACAAATCACATAAAACTGTAAACCTAGGAGCAATATATATTGCATTATGCAATGGTTTTACATTGCTGTTATTTTCTAATTTAAATGTATTTACATAATTTCAATTTGTTGTTTTTTGAATATCGCATTTGGAAAAAAGGATAATGAGTAATTTTCTATTTTTCATGCAAACATAATAGAAATGCCATCATTGCAATGTTTATTTGTGTAACATAAATAATTTGTATGGTACTTGAATCTTTATCATAGTTTAAAGGGGTTTTTAGCCTTAAGGACAAAATATACAAAAAATTGTTCCATAAGGACAAGAGGCTAAAATTTTATCCATAAGGACAAATTTTAGTGTAAATGGAGGAATTTAGGGGCCCACTATAATTTCATACTTTATAATAAAATTTGTCTTTATGGATAAAATTTTAGCCTCTCCTTATGGAACAATTTTTTGGTCATTTTGTCCTTCACACTATTTTCCTGTAGTTTAAAATATGATAGCCATCTTTTGTTAAACAAATTTTTATATTTATTAATGATATAGGAAAATGATTCAATGCGTATAATAACCATCTCTTCAGTTTTAATAAAAATCGTTAAAGTGCTTATAAAGAATTAACTGCTCAGGTAGGTTTAGTCAAACAAAATATCGTATAAAAGGCGTTACCTTGAATTTTACCTCCCTTCCCTCACAAAAAAACCAATTGAAGAAGTAAAAAAGGTATGTCTATAAATACTTGTGAAGTGGTGGTTTGCAACTACTACTGCATCTTCAATCGCAATTGAAAAATAACAATATTCGTTTTGTGTTAGACATATATTTTAATGATTAAATTATTCACATGATATTTATTTTCAGAATAATGTGTTTTAATCATTTGTTCGATTATCGCTTCAACCAAGAAGACTCTAATTTATTTTACATGAAAGACTGACTAGTAGACACTAATGTTTTTAAATGAAGAGAATATGCGATGAAATTTAATTTTATTTGAGAGTGAAACATGAAGAGAGATATTTTCTGAACTTACATGGAGAAAACGTTTCTAAACGTAAGACTCTTGGTCTATATTGTAAAAGCGTAATTGTGTACGTTAATGTTAATCTTTGAAATGGAAATTCTTTTATTAAAGAATAAAGTAGTGTTAATACTAATGGTGACAGTAACACACAATTACGAAGAAAATACTTGATTGTGAGACATAAAATATTGATCAATTTTATGAATATTCTAAGAAACAAGGTGAATCTCTAAATGGTTATAGTATTCACTCTATTTTGACTTATTTTGATTAAGGGGATGCTTAACTTCAAGTGTAACATGCATATTTTAGGTTTCATTATCATTATTTCTCTCTCTCTGTATATATATATATATATATATATATGTGTGTGTGTGTGTGTGTGTGTGTGTGTGTGTGTGTGTGTGTGTGTGTGCGCGCGCGCGCGCACGCGCGTGTGTCTATATACATATACATATACATATATATATATATGTGTGTGTGTGTGTGTGTGTATACAGAGACAGAGAGAGAGGGAAACTCTGTTTGAACACAAAATTGGACACAACAAATCTCAACCACTAAATTGGGTATTCAAATAAAATCGAAAAGTATATTTAGACATAAAATCTAAACACAGTTGGTGACACAATTGATCTCCACCATTGGATATCCCCCCTAAATTCCATTCCTCTGCATAAGGACAAAAAGATCTATTGGTCAAGGCTTTGTGTATCTCTCTTTATGTTTAATTTTGTGTCCAAATAGGCAGGCCTCTATACACACACACATACATGAGCTTAATATGATTATATGTGTATTTTATTTGCCCCATTTTTCGAACTTTCAAGCTCAGTTATGTTGTTGACTGATAAATTCTTAATGGAACAATAGTGCCTAACACTATACAACATGTTTGAAAGAAATGATAAAATTGCATTGAGTATTTCGATGGATTCATTGCTAACTTGATATTCAATATTTTCTTTATATAAGTCATGTTGTTGAGCTTGTTAATTCAGAATTAAATCATTTAAGTATATAATTGGGAAAATTCTATTCCAACCCATATTTTTAGTTAGTAGCCTCCCTCCCCCCCCCCCCAAAATTAATCAATTTTTAAAGACAAAACTACACTTATCATACTTTCTTCTCACTTCCTTCTCATCTGTTCTGAGCATAACATAATTTTCTCACTGTCTGAAAACAATAAAGCTTCAAACCCCTAGTTCTCAAACAACTGAAGAAAAAAACCAGTTGTAAACAAATATTTGATGGATTTTGAAGGAGATGATGATTTCTTATCGCAATCGCAACAGGTAATTCAAAAATTAAGAAAAAGAATTTAAATTTTAGAAATTAGTTAGAAACATCGGATGAATATGAAAATGTGGGGATCGAAGCCAAACCACGGATTAGTAAAATGAGGATGTAATGGAAATCACGTACACAACGAACGTGATAGACAACAGAACCACGGGTTTAATGAACATGGAAAAATTTTGTTAATCAGGATCATTTTGTTCAAATATACATTGTTGAGGTTAATAAAAAATTGACAACACATTCATTTCTTTTTATAACTCATAGCTCATGCATCGTAGGTAAAACTAGAGCCAAAGCACCCGGTTCCACCTATTTATTCCAAATGGTCCGCGACTTGTGATACAAATGCATAAAGTTAGGAGTACATTTACATTGATAGAAGACAAGCATGGGATGATAGAAATGCATATGCAAATTTAGAGCAAAGTTGATCTTTTTTTGTTTATTTAAGCAGTTAGTGTACTTTAAATGTCATGTGTACGTTAGATGTTCTGTGTACTTTAAATTTTAAATGTTATTGAATCGAAATCTTTAGAGTGGATGAAGTGTACTGTAAATGTTATGTGTTTGGAGTTAATTTATGTTAAACTATGGTCAGCATAATTTTTTTTTAAAAGAAAAATTTCTAGGCCTATAACACACTGTAGTAACGTGGAATTATGGTGAACCACGTACAAACAATACGTGGTAACAAAGAAAACCAAATAGGTAAAGTATGTGGTTTAACCTTAACTATGTATGGATTCAACGTGGTTAGTGACAAAACCACGATTTATAAAGCGACAGGAATTCCCAGAACCATAAAAAATTATGACTACATTTTTTCTCCGTGGTTTGGAGACAAACCACGTAATTCCTCAACGTGGTTGTACATGTAACCACGATATTTTGACCCTAGGTTTCTTTACATACCGTGTGATACGTATGTGGTTTTATATATGACCACTTATATACAGAGTGTCAGTAAAATAGAAAGTTAAAAAAAATACATATTGCCAACCAAAAAAAAAACAGAACAATATACTCATTACAGGAAACCAGCAATACGAAAATTGACCACATTGAAACCATTATAACAAGTCAAATAAACCAACATTACATTAGCAAGCCAAAATACATCACATAATCATAACCATGTCCATCCAAATTCAGCATTAAAGTCATTACATTACAAATCACATCCAAAATACACGTTCAACGAAATTAAACTAGTAAACATCAAACTTGAGGCCTAAAGTAGCGTCCAACAGCAACTCTAGCATTTGCAACTTGAGGGTTAGGTTCATTCAATGAGCCATGCACATCATGAAGGGTCTGGAAAAAATAATTTAAACTGAATATAAGCATAGTATGGAATGATACTGCATAGAGATCCAAAATGAAACATACCGAGTACAACTGATTGTAGGTCGATTGAAAATGTGAATCTCCAAGCACTACATTATCCGGTTGGTATAGTGGATTATGAACCCGCAGGACACCATGTTCTCTATACCACTCCATACAATTAATTAAATAACTCAAAGAGGATTGATGAAGTGGTATTGATCTATGCCATTCTGCTATCACGTGATTGTACTAGTTCTCCCATATACTTTCCAAAAATTGATAACGCACCTGAGTGTATGTGGTAGAAGTTGTAACTCGACGAGCATTTGATGCTACAGGAGAAATAGGGGCCGTGGGAATTTTCTAAACTCTGCCAAACTGTCTGAGTACTCTGTCAAACTGTTTGAGTACTCTGTCAGGATGATACAGCTCTACAACGTTCAAACAGAGAACACAACCACTATACCAAGATATATGATGTTACGGATGATAGTGATGTGTAAAAATATAAGGATTAAAAATAACTTATTTAAAGATGTAGGAAATCATTAATAATAAATGTAATAAATCATTACTAGGTATATAATAAATGGAGATATTTACCTGTTGAACTTGAATGTTATCGAGGATTATACGAAGATCGACTAGTGAAGCACCACAATCTATAGACGGATTCCATCGAGTAGTACGGGGTAAATTCTCATAATATAGATTTGTTGACGGATGAAAGCAGGGAAAATGCTCAAATATCCACGACTCAAGTAAAACAATGAAACCCCACAATATGTTTCACTTCTATGCGAGTTGCTAATCCAAGATGCCTGTAGAGAAAAGCTAGTGCTGCTGTGACGACCCCAAAACCCGTACTGACGGTGACAAGGGTAATCTTTGGAATATAACACATAAACAGATAACAGTAGAACAGAAATAAATAAATACACCAGATAATGAACAAATAATACACCGGATAAACGTAATCATCAGGGTTACACAGTATACAGGATCATACTTAGTACAAATACAGTTCAGCTATACATAAATGTCTATAGCGGAAACAAACATAATATGTACAATAGGAGCTGAACAGCATAAAAAGAGATAAATGATAGAATCCATCCTCAGCTCCAGCTATCCAGAAAGAGCCAGCTAGAACCTGAATACAAGGCTACCCGTGTAGAAAAAGGGGCACCCGAGTTTGAAAGTGAAACAAACTACGAGTCAGTCATGGGACTGGTATGAGAAATCTACTTAACACATTTAAAATATGGCTAACCACAGGATCACGTCACTTTCGCGGAACGGGTTTACTCCATTGGATTGCCAATGCTTTAAAACAAGTAAATCTTTTAAACATCGCAATGCTTTTTATAAAAATGAAGCCATTATAAGACTCAGTTCCCATCACACAATGCAACGCAAACCGAAGGATAAAGTTTTACCTTATAATGGCCAAAATATGCTTGATACGAATAAAACAAAAGCATTTGATATTATTACTAGTGTTTGTAGGTTTCGAAAACAATTTCAATCATAACTATCAATCATAGACGGCATGGGTACCATATATCATGTCTCCATATATATATATATATATATATATATATATATATATATATATATATACACATATAATCAAAACCGCACAGTCACGTATTTGGAAATTGGATTTCCGTCATGAACCAAGGCAAAAGATAGTCCTTACCGAATTCGAGACTCTCTAGCCCGAGCCTCAGGCAAGCGCGCAGATAAGCCTTGGATCGTCAGGGCCGGTCCACCGATGTGGATTATTATACCTGAACACTACGTTTCCCCGCCCTTTGGGGCGTAAACGAGCCAACGAATGACTCCATCGGTCCCGGATCGACCGATATAACCGAGGCGCCTCGCAACAGCAACAACCACATAGGTGAAAATAATATAAATGTCAGCCAGTTTAAGCACTGACACCACCTCTAACTAGAAAGAAACGCATGTCCTCCCTGAGGTCCTTCTCCCGTTTCTAGTTCATACCGGGTTGTGAGGTTCGCGAATGCACGTTATACACAAAGCTACGCCACACAGGCGGTGCTTTGATAATCACCACAAGACTTTGCTTTTCAACAGAAGCCTTAATCATTTGCCACTTAGGCATGCCACACTAGCAATTCATGCCATGCGACTGATGTCCATCGATATACAACCTCTGAGCTCGTGCGTCTCAGAGAAGGGCGTTAAGCAAAAGAATAAATTCTCCACTGCCAAACAGATGTATATTTAATAGAGATCAATCAACACAGAATAAAATCCAATGTCAGACACACAGTCCATTTACAAGTCCGTTCTGGGTCTGAACGAAATCAGAGGCACTATATACCTCGCAAACCCATCGACCTCCACGTACGCCTGGACGATCACCACTCATTATCCATATTTCGGGATGCCTCCCAATCAGGACATCAGTTACCATCCAAACGAGGTGAAGATTTCTGGTCTTCAATCACCGTCTTCATCTTCGATTCATTTATTCAGAATGGGATAAACCCGGTCTTTCTGAGCAACTCGCGTATATAATAAACAAGTGCTAAACAAACACAACATACGCATCATTTCAATTCATTAGTCACCGACCGTAAATCAGTAAGAGAACGATTTCCCAAATATTAACCCCGAAGGCCGAAACCAACATCAGATCAAAACCCAGGAAACCATTCGACTTAGCCAACCTTCAGTTAATTTCTAAATTTCACATTACATATCGTTTATAATATCTTATAACGATTTATCGCTATTTTTATTTATTTTAAAATAGCCAATTTATTTAAACGACGCTTCGGGCCATAACACGGCCGTGGCGCTGTTTTTCTTTAGATTTGATTTACACATATCTGAAAATCTAACCGTTGGATCATCACAAAATTTATATCAATAGAAAGACCTTTTCAAAACGAATCCAACGGTTCTAGTTTTGGGAAAATCCGACGGTCGGATCTCCCGGTACACTCGTTTGAAGTTTCGATTTCAAAATACGAACTACAGCTTCGTTATTCGATTTAATATAATTATATTTATATATATATAAATATAATCGATTTTGGCGCTGTTTTTCTTCAGATTTGAATTAAACATTCCAGACAATCCAACCGTTGGATCTTTACAAAGTTGGTGCCGTTGGAAAGATATTTCCAAAGCGAACCCAACGGTTTCGGGAAAATCCGATGGTCGGATCTCCCGCACTAATCGTTTGAAATAACGGTTTCAAAACACGAACTGCAGCTTCGTTATTCGATATATTTCAATTCTATATATATATATATATATATCGATTCTTCGATTTCAAAGCTATATGCTTTTCATATCTTTGATAAAAATGATATTTTTATCCAACAAACATTCACTTCGACACTTCGCTATTTTTAACAATACATGTGTATAATAAAAATGTGATTTTTATTGTAAAACAATTCATTTCAAAACACGGTTATTTTATATAGTTTGTATAGATGGTAAAAACATGATTTTTATTATAAAACAATTTCTTTCAAAACACGGCTATTTTATATAGTTCATATAGATGATAAAAATATGATTTTTATTATAAAACAATTTATTTCAAAACACGAATACCATTCAACACATGAATTTCCATTCAACGAATGAATTTCTATTCAACACATGAAGGTTTTCAATTCAACACACGAATATAGTTTCAACGCATGAAAATTATTCTAACACATGAATATTATTCAAAATTTCGGCAGCATAACGGCAGGGTAGTTAAAACCGGGGCCGTCCCTAGTACGGCTCCTCGCTCTACCTTAAAGCCTCGCAGCTTTTGACAATGGGGATTTCATGCATCTAGTTCGCACGCAGGCGGCATGTATATTTTTTTTTTTCCATTTCCACAAACTAATCCTATGTGGTTTCAATCAAATAATTCTCAACCACAAACGGGTATTTTTCAACCACTATCAATCAATTTCAACCACAAACAATTCTAATCAACCATTCGCTATCAACCAATTTTCACATTAATCACAACCAATAAATATCGTCCATGGTTTGTGGACGAGGGGCATATATATATATATATATATATATATATATATATATATATTATAAGCATTTCACTTCTATTTCAACACATATATAATTTTTACAATGCATATATAACTTATACATCGAACATACAACCTATACAACGCTTATACATGGGTTGTACAACGCTTATATAAGTCATACATCGACTATATAATTTATACATCGTCGTTTTCCATATCGTTTATAATTTAGAAATCTCACATTGGGTTCCACTCCATCAAAAATAGCAGAAGGCTCAGAAAAATATGCGGTCTCTTCTAGAATGTAGAAGGCGTCCACACGAGTCCACTGTCTCTTGTTTCACTGAATTTCGATAACACAGCAAAAAGATATGATTTTTATTCGATAAACAAACTTTGCGACACTTTTAAATGTTGTTTTCCTTTAACTTTAACAAGGTCGTATACCTTTTGTTGTTCTTCGAAACTAGGGATGGAGAAATCTTTCAATCCGCACAACGATTCTTCGATCGGGCTACACCACGATGTCAAGCTTGGAAAGGCGCCCCTACGCGCGGTGGTGGGGCCAGTTCGGTGGTCTGACGTGGCCACGGCGGCGATTTGAAGTCGCCCACTTCACGGAGCTCGATCTCGACCAGGGTTGAACGATGGAGGATGCGGTTTGTCTTGATTTGAAGAGGGAGAGGAGGACTTCAAAAAATCCAACTGGAGCCTGGCCTGAAGATGATCGTGGCGGCAGCAAAAAGCTCGGGAAATTTCGAGCTGCTTCCGTCGTTTATCGGGGGGGGGGGGTTCTGAGAATTTTTTTTATATAAATTCTGATTGGCCGGGAGCTTTAAAAAGGGGGTTTTCTAACATGACCACCAATCCAAACCCAACGACTGTCGTCCCTAGCATTTTACCCCCATTCCGAACACAATGGGATATGTTTCGTAGGCCCATTCGACTGTTCCAGTCAGTTTTCCTTCAAATTAAAGTATAAAACATTCAATATTTAATTTGAACGTACATTTCAATTTGTCGGGGCCACATATTGCTTCTAAAAATTCCCGAAAAATAAATCTAGCTATGTTTTGACGATACGGTCCCAACAAAACTAGTTTCGTCGAATACTGAGACCATTTGAAAAATGGCCCATTTCTGGTCGATCCAATTTAATAGAAATCAACCAAACACATTTTCCTTTGCCACGCTCACATATTAGCTTCAAAAATTATGAAATTTAAAAGCTAGCAATAGTTTGACATCTCGGATCCAACAAAAGTGGTTTCGTCAAATTCCGAGGTCGTTTGCAAAATGGCCATTTTCACGGGCTATATAAACTCCATAGCGACCTTTCAGAAGAAACATTTGGCCATAACTTTTGCTTCCCGCTATGAAACTTCGATTTTTCAGATTCACTAGAAAGGTATTTATTAACAGATTTAAATATTTTTGGTTTCACTCAAATCCGTTTTGTTTTGCACCCGGTACAGTCAGTCAAAGTTTGAATTCAAATTTTGAAACTACCGCGCCATTTCAGGCCTTGTTTATAATTCAAAGTAATTATATTTATTTTCAACTTCGATTCAAACTTACTTTCCACCATTATTATTTAAAATATTTATTTTAAATATTTAAAATCCACTAAAATAACCAATTTAAAAAATTTTAATTGGTTCAGATTTCCGGGTCGTTACAGCTGTTGAACCCCATGAGTATGTGTTGACAACATCCAAGTGTCTAAGTGAATCTAGAGTCTTGCTTTTATCAGCAAACAATGCGTTGCCAAGCAAAAATAACAAATACGTGCTAGCGGCACAACTAATAGCCCGATTTGTCCACTCATCGCTCGCATCTTCAAATGCTTCATATAATGTAGACAAACTTAGTTTATAACCAACCCAGTCATTTATTTCCATCCTAGCTACTTCTTTAGAAATTCCAAGATACTTCGAAACAATGCTAACAGCCTACTCCATGTCATATGACCTACTCTATATGTTTGCCTTCAACTAGAATGTGTAATAGAGACACTACATCATCAAAAGTAATTGTCATCTCACCGAATGACAAATAAAAAGCATTACTCTGTAGATACCATCATTCTACGAAATTGATATCAAATACTTGTTGACACTCTTGTAGCAAGTGCTAACGATGGGATATAGTCCTGATAACTCAATGATGGCTTTGAATCTAGTAGCATTATCCGAATCTTCCACTCCGATACCTTTTGTGCATGGTTAAAAAATGTAAGAGGAGCTCGTTCCTACACAAATAAATCTATAATTTAGATGATGAAGTAATTAAAATTCAGTTACTTAAAATTCTTAGCTATGTACCTAGCCAATCCATATCATATAAGCAACATGATTATCATACTCTTTAATCACATCATTGGTTCTTGGTCCTCCTTTCTCATTTATAGCTTCTTCACCATCACCCTCTGAACTTTCACCCGAATCCTCTTCTTCTTCTCCAGCATCACTCTGTGAATCATCTCCATGTTCCTCATCTTGCTGGTCTCCCTCTTCTTCATCATGCTGCTCTTCTTCTTCTTGTGGATCTTCATTTTGCCGTACTGCAATTGTATCTTGTTGCTTGTCTTCATCGTGCTATTCATCATCCCTATCCTCGTTCGTGTCTGCACTTGTGCATTCCATTGCTTTCTCTCTATTCTCCTTTTCTTTCGGAAGCAGTCATTCATTTATGAGGAGGCATCTACGAATAAACAACATATATCGAGTTACTTATGTTACGTCGTCGAATATTTTTTTAAAAATTATAGGTCACCATGCACAGTATATACGAGGAAAAGTGGCAAACCACGAAAGACTTATACATGGATAACAACCTATCCACGAAGAACACATTCGTGGATGCTATTATTCCCACGGAAATACTATGTGTGGCAAAGTTCACATTTCAGGTAACCACAATGAAACTTTTCGTCGCTCAATTTATTACCACGAATGATGTAACCGTGGATGAAAAGCTTTCCACGTATCTTATCTTCATGGTTAATAAAAGTTCCACGTACTGTCATTTCGTGGTAAACTGAATCCTTGAAAAAAAATCCACAAATTTCTAACACTTGAATTAATCTACCTACTGAATTACTCACTCAATTAAAATCCACGGCATTAACCCTAACATCAACAATCAATGTCCAACACTAAAATTGTAAAGGCCCGCAAATCCGTACCCTTTGAGCTGAAGTATGAACCCACGTCCAACCCAAATTGCACGAAATTACGAATCTTTAATCGAAAGAAAATAGAGGGTGAGAGAAGAAAGAAAGAAATATTAGAATATAAGAATAAGAAGATCAGAGTCTCACAGCGGAATGGACAAAATATAATAATCAATAATACTTTATACAAAAAGAACTGTATATATATGATTACACATATGAGTATACATTCAGATCAATACAACACATAGTGGAAATAAACCAGTACCAGTAAATATATGGAATACGTCTCGACTTCACCTCCTTTTCTGAAAATCCAAGCGATACCTAACCTGGAAATATACTCGGTCTGACCCCAGCACATTTGAAGCAACGTAAAATTCACCCGGATCAGTCTGGAATGCTTTCAGTGATAAATTCATATGGCAAACAACTTGTTTAACTTTAAAATTCCTTTTTGAAAGTAAAGGATAATAGTAAGACCAGTCCACACATAAGCACGGATGGTTTTTACCTTACTATAACCCAAAACATTTTGAAATCAATATCTTATTCTGATATTATAATAGTGTCTAATTACAAGTAAATAGAATCTAGCAGAACGCTTGCATCTCACGCTCCACATATATAGTATACAATCAAAACCGCGACGCTTATTGGAGATTGAATTCCGACTATGACAAGGTATGGAACCACCTGCCGATAGTGTATCTCCAGAGAGGAATACACTAGGTTCAACAAGAACGTCTTGTAATCAGGACACACATGACCGACCACTCATTTCTCTTGAGTGTATCGAATATATTGTCACCTTACAGCAGCAGCCACCGTAGTCCATGGAGATACAGAAAATGAAAGAAGCAACAAAACGAATATTCTCTAGATGGTGACAATACACCCTAATGGGTGCGACCCACATAGCCATGTTGCCTGCCTGATTTTTGTCATTTTCTGGTTGATGAGGCTTGAGGTTATAATCGACTTTTGAAACATCTGGCCACCATTCACTTCGTCCATGCAAGTCATCCAGGAACAGGATGAACCGAAGGTACCCTCCTACCACATCCTAAGCATCACCCTATAGATCAGTAGCGAGCAGTCCTTGCAAATCCGTAGATTTCAATCACGACAGAATCACAGTCAAGATATCTCTAGGGATCAGCTAGAGAAATTCAATAATAGTTCTCCCGTTCATGAAGATTCACGGTCTTTAATTGCTCCATCTTGATCAGCATCTTCTATGTTTTCGTATTCATTGGTCGGAATGGTTTTCGAATATAAATTTGATCCGGTCTTTCCATACCAATAACGTTGGGTTAGATTTTGATAGTCGGTTATTTAACTATCAAAATAAACAACCATAAAAATAAAACAAATACATTCGTTGATTACACAACATCACTTGGCCATTTACAATAATATATCAGTTTTAATATATATTTATATTCTCAAATCATTTTAACCTAATACTTAGAAAATACATCTTAAAATCATATCCAAATTCTCATTAACTACCATTTCAAAACATTTTCTATAACATCACTTATTATCTATAATTGGGGAATGATTCAACTTATCATTCGTAAAACACAATCGTTACGACATCTATTTGGGCTTTGTTATTTGAACACCATAACCACCCCTTTCCTTTCTAGAATAAACTCATTCCAAATCTCTATCTCCTTGCTTTGAAAATGTTGTTACATTTTCGAAAATCTCCTTTTATTTCCTTTATTAGGGAAATATCATTTCATATTTTCTAATCCCTTTTCAATTCCCATTTAATCTGGAATCCTATCATATATATTCCCAACATTTTCAAATAATGTTACGTTATTATTTCTCAAAACATCTCCACCATTATGACTAATATTATCCTTCAATAATCCTGAAGTCGTTCAAGTTGGGGTATTTTAATTACCTCTCAGACCTCGATCAACAACGTTCTTATCTTAAGATGGATATTAGTTGTAATACCAAAACCCGATATTTCATTCCTAATATTAAAACAAATCCCATTTTAGTTATATCTTGATGAAATCTCATCTCTTTGCTTTTATGGTGAATTTAAACTGCATCTTTATAGCTTATCTCGTTTAAGTGTTCTAATTCAAACTTAGGTTCCAGTTTCAGTTTTCGATTTCCATTTCATACTTCATTAGTTTCTAACCGTAAATCAATAAGAAAATAATTCCCTAAATATAAACCCTGAAGGCCGAAACCAACATCAGATTAATATTCATAAAATCACTCATCTCAACTGATCTCCGGTCAGGTTCCAATTCTTACATTTCGAATCTTGGACTTTATTCCATTCATAAAACATTTTTAATAACTCGTTTCAATAATATATTCAATATAACTTTGGTTTCATAACTTTGTCGAAACCTTGGATCCAATTAAATCTCAAATAAGAATTTCGCTTTAAGCCACGATTTAAACTTAACTTCTATTATCATTAATACAATTCGCTTTAAAACATCATTTTATTATAAATGAGCTTTATCTTTCCGTAAATCCCATTATCTCTTTTTAAATCCCAAGATTTTCGATTTGATTATAAATGATAATCAAGTATCAACATTTACAAAAATGTTTACTTAACCATTTATCATTAAATAATAAATTAATTTAATAAATCTATTTTAGTTAACACAGATGACTTAGTCACTCATTAATCAAATCTTAATTCATCTCCCCATTTAAATTAATTACAAATTTAATTAATTTAAATAATCCCACTTGATTATTATTAAATAAATAATAATCAATTCAACTTAATCTCATTTTAACAATTAAGCTCTGTCATTAATCATTACGTTAATTTCTACTCCTGTGCTTATTAATCTTATTAATATAAGAATAATCTTTATAAAATCCTTTGATAATCACTTATAATCTCAATTAAATATATAATAAATATTAAATTCCTTTTTATAAACTCTATTTAAAATAATAGATTTTTAAAATCGATCTCCAGTTATAAAAATAAATTTATAACTTCATTTCTATAAATCAATCTCCATAAAATAGTGTATATTTTTTGGGTTATCTCCTATTTATTTCTCAACCATACTATATATTGATTCAAAACTAAATAACATTCAACAACCAACAGGTTTTAAAGTCAACGGGGTTTAATCAGTTCATATATAATATGAAATAACAACATACTAAATATTTGAGAAATCCGGTTTGATTCCTCCCACCTGTTCTTCCCTGCATCACAGATCCTTATAATAACATATAATTTTATATTAAACAATCACGTCAATCATTAAATCAACCATTGGCATCCAAGGCATCCAATCAACCGATTATCAATGATTAAATTTAATGATATGAATTTAGCACATCATAATATTCCAGAAATGTATGAGAATTAACTCACCTTTATTTTCGATTGCCGATTTCTGTGTTGTTTCGTATAATTTTAAACAACGTTTAAAATTATAAGAAATTCCAACTGCTTCCGTTTTCGACTGAACCAGCTTGTACGCGTAGCCTCCGTCGCCACGATCCTATCGGATCCAGTTTCGCATGATTCTGACAACGTATGACCAATATATCATGATCCTACGAGTTATATTAAAATAATTAGATTAATTAATTAAACATTAATTTAAATAATTAGCCTAAATTACATACCACGTCAACCTTAATCTTCACGCGTTATTGTTCATACGCGGTTCCCTTTTTTCATCGTGATTTTGCTCGATCATCTCCTTGTGACCTTCGAATTGTTTAAAAAAGAAAAAATTAGGTCAACAACGCACCAATTGTTCTGTCCTCATTTTCAGTGTCTCCCCATGTCCCACCCAATCAGAACCCTCTGATTTCCACCTTTTACACTTAAACCCCCGAATTGTTAGGGGATTTAAATGCAAAACAGCGGAAAATCAGGGGATCTGATTGGAGGGACAGTGGAGGACAGTGGGAATGATGACAGTTGAATTGGTCTCGTATTATTCAATTACCATTTATTTTTATCCACGTCATCACCTTATTGGTCTTCACGCGTCTTCCCCAAAACATATGACTTTGCCCAAACCAATATTTCTTCACGTCATTATATCACCTTAACTTCCTTTACGTTGGTTCTAAGGAAACTTACTCCTTTACGCTGCTTTTCAAGTTCAACACAAAACATCTTCAACACAAAACCTCTTTACATTATTCTGTCTCCTGTACCGGAAGTTCATGTTCCCAGTTCCAACGTTTCTCCTCCTTCAACATTTTACACCATGCCACCCATAACGCATACACATGCTGCATACTTCCTGAAACCGGCCTCCCCTCCTACTAACCACTTCAAACAGCAACACTTCCCTTCTCGCCAAAAAGCAACCAATACCACCATTATATCGAGACCACCCCCTCCTGTACACACTTCCACCTCCAATTGTTTTACTGCCTCTTCTCCCTTCTTACAATCGTGAAAACAGCTCCCCTCAAACTCATCTGGATATGACCACTAAACTCGCCACTTCGGTGTACAACAGCTCACGGAAAACTTCAAGAATCCCACCACCTTAAGCCATCAGATTGCCTGCGCCACCGGAGTCAACTTGCCGCCGCACTGTCCTTCACCAGACCCTTGCATTCACTTCAGTCCTCCACCGTGACACCAAAGCAAAACCAACCCCCATGTACTGCTCCTTTCAATCCTCATCACCTTTTTCGGCCACACAGTGCTTTCCAACGTCCTCCCCGTACACACTGCTTCCACCGAACAGGCAATCCAAACACCATGCCACCGTTAACACCAATCTCCGTCCACCGTTCACCACCGTTTCTCAGCTTCGGCCTCGACACCCCAGGCCAACACGAATGCCAGAAATTTAACTCAACTTTGGTTCATTTTACTTGCAGGGAGGTACGTTAAATTCACGAGAGGAAGAAGTGGAAATTCGTTCTTATGTGTGAAGGTTGGGTTGCTTTCTGAAAGGGAAGGATGAATATTTATATAAATGAGAAAAGAATGGATAATAGCAACGTTCCATCACACACGTACAGATAGGTTTAGGATAACCTCATCTCGGTATGGTACCTCAGTATGCGCTCATGTTTTGTTATAGGTAGGTAAATAGAGATTAGCCGTAGCTGAGTTGTCCATACAGTGTATATTTAAAAAGTAGTATTGATAGACTGTTGCATACATATATTTTGTTTTGTTTTCGAGATGAGAGTTGCTGAAGAATAAATAGGAGAAGGCAGATTGTATTTTCTTTTATATTTTGGTTAGAAGTTAGAACAGAAAGAAAGAGTAAGTTTATAATATATGTATTTTATATACAGCTGCGTTTCGAATGAGTAAAACAAGAATGTGTTCTAAAGCAATACATGCGAATGGTTCTTAAATAGGAGGAGATATGGCAGACGGTACATACGTAGGTGATAGGAGAAATAATGAGAAAACGTAGGTACGGCATGATACCAGACATGCTGTATTTAATAGATATGAGGTGCGGAATGGGCTTACTTGATTGTGTGTGATGCGTCTATTTATATTTTCTTTTAAGTTTGGAGTATAAACTTAAGAGCTGGTAGGTAAAGAAGTTGAAAAACTTAATATATATATATATATATATATATATATATATATATCCATATATGTAACTTATTTGGTATCCCGTTACATAAACTTCCGTTTACGTATAGATGACCAAGGACAAAAATAATAATACGATCATGTCGAGCGATACGCCGTGATCCCAATCATATAATAAAATATACTAGTTAACTTATTTTATGAAAACGCAAAATGCTGAAATAGGGTGTAAAACACTCAAAATAAAAGGTTACGTATTTTCCAAATTAAATTATAACTACATCTCAAAAATCTTGTCTAAATTCGAAACTAATATTTAATTATATTAAATAAACCGTTATAGCTTATAAACGATTCCAGAGCGACTATTTTAAAATTTGATTTGGACATAACTTACATTATATAAGTTGCAATTCCGATTTTTCTCTTTCATTAGAAAATTATAATCAAGACGATCATGACGTTTCTTGTAACAAACCGCATTCTACGCATCGGAGGATCGTAGAATATTTATTTCTTTTTTTATATGAAGTCGTATGGTCATGTAACTTTGGGAAACGACCATTGGGGTCATTTCCCATGTTCATGAATTTCGCCGATTTTTAAATGACCATTTTGCCCCTAGCTTATTTTGTTTCGGCCATAACTTTTGATTGGAAAGGAGTTTTGACCTGAAACCACTTCCATTGGCTTCGGATGATGGTTTACCTTTCCGTAGAGTGGTCACATGCGAAAAACGGACTTACCGTTTGGGAGATATGGCTGAAATAGGGTTTGGAAGATGAAAAACTGCTTAACCGGGCCAAATAGGATGATTAGTGAATGGGCCCATATCCCATTTCGGGATTAGGGATATGGGGAGGCTGAAAAGAGTTAGGGTTTCATTCCATTTCAGTTTTCTAGCCTCCACTTACCTCTTAGAAACCCTAAAAATGGCCTCCAACCTCTAAATCACCTCCAAATCACTTTCTAATCAAAGATTAAGCTTAGCAACATCAAATCAAGGGAGATATTCACCAAATCAAGATTAGAGCTGCTGTTTAGCATTGTTATTCGCGCCCAAAAAGAGATTTATTTCAGATCTAAGGTTTATTTGTGGCTAAGGTGAGTGATTTGCATGGTTCCTCACTAATTATGGTTAATTAAGGGTAATTAGTGATAATTAGCGAATTTATACATGTTAAAAATCTGGAAAAATATTCATAAATTCTTAAATGATGTTTTAGACCTCTGATATGAACTTGGGTTAATTTGGTTAAGTTTTTCTAATCCTATCATTAGTTATGCTTGAACATGCTTAAAGGGAAAATATGGGTTTTGGCTATGTTTGATCCATTTTAACCTATCATATTGTTGTTTTGGTGTTTGAGGTCACTTCTATTTGTTGCTATGACTTTGTAGTATGCTTTGTGATTGATTAGAAAAGTTAGAGTGGTCGAAAACGTTGTCGAATGGCGTAAACAACTCGCTGGACAAAATGCAGGAAATGGACAGGGACCGGATCAGATCGGATGGGGAGGTCCGAACCGAACCGTTCGTGTGGCCCATCCACGATTCGTCCCCTTGCATCCGAACCGAGCCTGCATGCCACGAGCTGACTTGAAACTTGGAGGAGATCACGACCAGACCGAACCGCCTGGAGTTTTCCGACTCGATCTGTTTGTGGAGATGGAGACCGATCCGACGTTGGGAGAAAAGAATGAAGCCTGTGCTCCGATCCGACCCGTATACCCACCTTTGAACCAAACCGATGCATGGCGATTGGAAACCCCGACCCGATCCGTCAGGGGTGATGCCGACCCGATCCGTTTGTGGAGCTGGAACTAGAGATGTGGACCACGATCCGACCCGGAGCACTTGGAAGAGACCGATCCGAACCGACAGAGAAGAAGAGTTGAGGATCCGAACCGATCCAGTGATGACCAAAAACCCGAGATGCAAAGGTAGTCCAAATGGAAGTTAGAGCTCAGAATCCAGTTGGGAACCAATGAGTTCACTTCATGATTGGGCTTTGCTGCGGGACGTGTGCTAAGGAGTTGTCGACGTTCATAACTGAGACGACCCGAAATCCCGTTCTCACGGAGACCAGGGTTATCTTTGGAATATAACACAGAAACAGATAATAGCAGAACAGAATTAAATAAATAACTGAGACGTCCATATCGTTTATGATATTTTATAATGATTTATCGCTATTTTTATTTATTTTAAAATAGCCTATTTATTCAAAACGACGCTTCGGGCCATAAAGCGGCCGTGGCGCTGTTTTTCTTCAGATTTGATTTACACATATCTGAAAATCTAACCGTTGGATCTTCACAAAATTTACATCATTAGAAAGGTCTTTTCAAAACGAATCCAACGGTTCTAGTTTCGGGAAAATCCGACGGTCGGATCTCCCGGTACAATCGTTTGAATTTTCGATTTCAAAATACGAACTGCAGCGTCGTTATTCGATTAAATATATAATTATATTTATATATATATAAATATAATCGCTTCTGGCGCTGTTTTTCTTCAGATTTGAATTAAACATTCCAGACAATCCAACCGTTGGATTTTTACAAGGTTGGTGCCGTTGGAAAGATTATTCCAAGGCGAATCCGACGGTTGAGGTTTCGGGAAAATCCAATGGTCGGATTTCCCGTACTAGTCGTTTGAAATCACGGTTTCAAAATGCGAACTGCACGGCCTCGTTTCGTTTTAATTTTATTTATATTTATATATTTATATAAATATAGTTCATTCAATGATTTCAATATCGTTTTCACTTCAAATATTTCACTAACGCCTTAAATTTTTGGAAAATTTCGCCATAACCTCCCCTGCACCGGGAGCATCGGGAAATCGCAAATAGCTTTCCCGGTCCTTCTAATCTCAAAAAGAAAAAGAAAAAGCCAAGCGGCTAGCCAACAGGCTCATAAAATCATCACCCAAACAAAACAGTAAATGTGTACCTATTTGTCGGGCACAAAATTTTATTCCTCTTCTCTAGCCCCTTTGCTATAACCTGTTCAATGAATATGTATGTACATATATACACAGTTCTTATCATTTATCATTTTCTATTCGACTTCATATTTGATTTCTATTTGGTTTAAAAACACCATTCATTCTAATGTTACATAAATAGGTGCAAATCATTTCATTAGCTAATTAATGAATATTTCAACTCATATATGTTTATTTTGAACAAGTGGCTATTTTTAACACTTCACATTTCAACGATTTATGCATACAATAAAAATGTGATTTTTATTGTAAAACAATTCATTTCAAATCACTATTATTCTATATAGTTCATATAGGTGATAAAAATAGGATTTTTATCATAAAACAATTCCTTTTAAAACGAGATTATTTTACACAGTTCATATAGTCGATAAAAGGTGATTTTTATTATCAAACAATTTATTTCAAAATATGAATACCATTCAACACATGAATTTCTAATCAACGAATGAATATCAATTCAACACATGAATGTTTTCTATAGTTTCTATATATAGATAAAAATGTGATTTTTATTATCAAACAATTTATTTCAAAATATGAATACCATTCAACACATGAATTTCTAATCAACGAATGAATATCAATTCAACACATGAATGTTTTCTATAGTTTCTATATATAGATGAAAATGTGATTTTTATTATCAAACAATTTATTTCAAAATATGAATACCATTCAACACATGAATTTCTAATCAACGAATGAATATCAATTCAACACATGAATGTTTTCTATAGTTTCTATATATAGATAAAAATGTGATTTTTATTATCAAACAATTTATTTCAAAATATGAATACCATTCAACACATGAATTTCTAATCAACGAATGAATATCAATTCAACACATGAATGTTTTCTATAGTTTCTATATATAGATAAAAATGTGATTTTTATTATCAAACAATTTATTTCAAAATATGAATACCATTCAACACATGAATTTCTAATCAACGAATGAATATCAATTCAACACATGAATGTTTTCTATAGTTTCTATATATAGATGAAAATGTGATTTTTATTATCAAACAATTTATTTCAAAATATGAATACCATTCAACACATGAATTTCTAATCAACGAATGAATATCAATTCAACACATGAATGTTTTCTATAGTTTCTATATATAGATAAAAATGTGATTTTTATTATCAAACAATTTATTTCAAAATATGAATACCATTCAACACATGAATTTCTAATCAACGAATGAATATCAATTCAACACATGAATGTTCTATAGTTTCTATATATAGATAAAAATGTGATTTTTATTATCAAACAATTTATTTCAAAATATGAATACCATTCAACACATGAATTTCTAATCAACGAATGAATATCAATTCAACACATGAAGGTTTTCTATTCAATGAATAAATATAGTTTAAGCATATGAAAATAATTCAAACACACGAATATTATTCAAAATTTCGGCAGCATAACGGCAGGGTAGTTAAAACCGGGACCGTCCCTAGTACGGCTCCTCGCTCTACCTTAAAACCTCGCGGTTTTTGACAATGGGGATCATGCATCTAGTTCGCACGCAGGCGGCATGTATATATTTATTTCATTTCCACAAACTAATCCTATGTGGTTTCAACCAAATATTTCTCAACCACAAATGGGTATTTTTCAACCACAATCAACCAATATCAATCACAAACAATCACAAACAATCATTCGCTATCAATCAATTTTCACAACAATTTCAACCAATAAATATCGTCCATGGTTTGTGGACGAGGGGCGTAGATATATATATATATATATTATATATAGCAATTCACTTTTATTTCAACACATATATATATATATATATATATTTTAAAAGAAATTGAAGAGTGAGAAATTCTCACCAATAGCTATCCAATACTACGACTCTTCCTTAATAGAAATCTTCGCCAATCTCGCCTTTCGTCGCTTTCGTTGCCCGTATTCTCTACATATGTAAAAATCGAATTTTTACTATGTTATTCAATATATAAACATTGCATTTCAAAAATATAGATTCCGCCTTTTCAAAAATAAAGATTATATTTTTAATATATCTATGATGTAAAAATTATATTTTTATTACTTTAAAAATATAAAAATCATATCTTACTTCTTCTACTTAATAAAAATTCCGTCTTTTCTATTTTAAAAATATGATCTTTTCTATTCAAAAAAAATCTGATCTTTTTCTTTTTAAAGTTCAAATCTTTTTTCTTTTAACTTAAAATTAAAATCAGTTTTTAAACCTAATTAAAATAAATCAGTTTTAAACCTAATTAAAATAAATCAGTTTTAACCGTTTTTTAAAAAAAATCAGTTTTAATCTTTTTAAAAAAAAATCAGTTTTAATCTTTTTAAAAAATCTGTTTTAATCTTTTTAAAAAATCTGTTTTAATCTTTTTAAAAAATCTGTTTTAATCTTTTTAAAAAATCTGTTTTAATCTTTTTAAAAAATCTGTTTTAATCTTTTTTAAAAAAATCTATTTTAACCTAAAAAAACAAACAGTATTTAAACTTTAAAAAAAAACAGTGTTCTTTTCTAAGAAAATAAAATCAGAATTAAAATAAAATAAAATAAAAACTTACTGTGATGCGAAGAAGGGGGGTCGATGTCAAGGTCGGCGGTGGGTCTCGTCAGGGCGGAGCTGGCTTCGAGAGGGCGGCGGAGGCGTCGCGATGCTTCAGGGGGGGGGCGGCGGGATAGGTGTCGCGATGTGAGTGGAGAGTCGGAGGGGGTCTCGAACTGGCGTCGGAGCTGCTGGTGGCTGGAGCTTGGTAGAGGCGGCGTCGCCGATTGATTTAGGGTTTTCCCCTTTTTTTTATATCGAACGGCAGAAAGAAAGTGAGGAGAGAGAGAGAGGAAAGGGTTTATATAAACTATTATTATTATTAAATTTCTATTTAAAAGTTGACTTTTTATTCGAAGTCGAAATGGGACCCACCGACTGTCGTCCATAGCGTTTTACCCCCATTTCGGACACAATGGGATATGTATCGCAAGCTGATTTGATCGTTACAATCAGTTTCCGTTGAATTTACATTTAAATCACTATATTGAATTTTAAACGTACATTTCAAATTACCGGGGTCACATACTAACTAGAAAAATTCCAGAAAAATATTTTCTAGCTTCGTATTGACGATACGGTCCTAACAAAACTAGTTTCCTCGAATTCTGAGACCGTTCGAAAAATGGCCAATTTCCAGTCGATTAAAATCAACGGAAACTGGTCAAATGCGTTTTCCTTTGCCACGCTCACCTATTGATTCGAAAAATTATGAAATTTGAAACCTAGCAATAACTTGACACTGCGGATCTAACAAAAGTGGTTTCATCGAAATCCGAGGTCGTTTGCAAAATGTCCATTTTTAAGGGCCTGAATTCCATAGCGACTATTCAGAATTTTCAACTGGACATATCTTTTGATTCCCGTTATCAAATTTTGATTCGTCAGATTCGTTGGAAAGATATCATCAATTAGATCCTAATGTTTGTGGTTTCACTAAAATCCGGATTGTTTTGCACCCGGTATAGTCCGACAAAGTTTGAATTCAATTTTTGAAACTGCCACGCCATTTCAGGCCTTGTTTATAATTATAATTAATTATATTCGTTTTCAGTTGTCGATTCAAACTTAGTTTTCATCGCCATTATTTAAAATATTTATTTTAAATATTTAAAATCCATTATTTTAGCCAATTTAAAAATTTTAAATTGGTTCAGATTTTCTGGGTCGTTACAATAACTTCGATTCACCACTGAAAAGGAATGATGGGCTATGTATCAGTGCAGTAGAGTCACCATGACTCGAGGGGCAAAGTGATCGTAGCGGGACTACGTATCAGTGCAGTAGTCACCATGACTCGAGGGGCAAAGTGATCGTAGTAAGACTATGAGCCAGTGCAGTGGAGTCATTATGACTCCATGGGGCAGAGTGGACATAGTAAAGGATTAGTAAGGCTATGAGCCAGTGAAGTGGGGTGTGTATGACTCCATGGGGCAAAGTAGACATAGCGAAGGATTAGTGGCTATGGATCAGTGCAGTGAAGCCGTTGTGACTTCATGGGGCAGAGTGATCATAGCAAAGTATTGGGTGATCGAAGTGGTGGGTATCGTGTACTTTACGCACTGAGTGAGAGATGTGAGGATGGTTGTTATGCTTGATTGTTTGCCATCATTATGACATGCACACCCCCACCCCCGTATTCTTTACACCATTTGTTATGGCACCCTAGAGTGTTGTACAGTATGTAGTGCTAACTCTTTGGTTGCAGGTCCTAGTTCTGGTATGGTTTAATATACCTGTTATTGTTCTGTTTAGCAGCTTATCGCTCATACTGGACTTTTTGTCTGACCCAGAGTTTTATGTCTCTTCTTATTACTCTGGGTGCTCTCACAAGCAGACTACAGACAGGTTAGCTGGTGATGCGCGAGTAGCGGATTCGGAGGCGAGCAGGAGGCTTCCACGTATGATATATATATAGATATCCTCCCTGTGTCGTTGCTGGTCACTACTTTGGGCATTATTAGTGTACCTTTCTTGTTTAGCTTTTTGAGACAGTTTTTAAAAGTTGTAATAATGTTGGCTTTGGATCATAAGCTGTACTTTGGATTTTCCGCTGCTATGATAGTTTGTTTCAGCTTATACACTGTCTCACCTGTTTTATGTCAAGTATGTTGTTATTATATTTTGTTCCATGCGCTGTGAGGCATTCTACAGGTTCTTTGTTGATTCTTCGTCTCCTTCCTTTCTTTCTGGCGATCGTCCCGTGCTAACTGGACATGTGTACAGCGCACTTTCGGAGGAAATGTCGGTTGGTGCGGGGCGGGCCGTCGCATTTGGTATCAGAGCTCTAGGTTGCGTAGTTAACCTAGGGAAAGACACTAGGGAGAGATAATACGTATATGAGAGCGCGTATTTGTGATTACTTTGGTTTTCAAAAGTTATATATATGTATATACTATTAGTAGTATAAGGATGAAGTCGTACTGCGCTAGCACCACCTTGGAGATAGTTAATCGTTTTCTCTTTACAGATTGAACGATGAGTCGAGACACGAGGGGTGCTAGTAGAGGGACCAATAATGGGAATGCTCCTGACATGAGGACGATGTTCACTACCTTCATGAGAGAGATGCTTAGGGATGTTCAGGGAGCAGTTCCCAATGCCGGTAATGGTGGTGGTCCAGTAGTGCAGGCGCCTAGGGCCGATTTCGCCAAGCTGTGCAAGGATTACACTAACCTTGGTGAGAAGCCGTTCCACGGAACGGAGTCAGCCACGGATGTCCAGGATTGGTTCGATAGCTGAGATCGTATCTTCGACGACTTGGGTATCGAGGATGCGATGAAGAGAAGGCTAGCGTCTCGTCAGCTGCAAGGGAGAGCGATGAATTGGTGGAATGCTATTAGGACAGCCACTCCAAAGGATCAAGTTACTTGGAATCGGTTTAAGGCTCGCTTTAGCGATAAGTTTATCCCAGTTGCTCAGAAGTCAGAATTGTTTAGGAAGTTCTTGGAGCTTAAGCAGAATGGTAGGGCAGTCTCGGACTATAATGCTGAGTTCGATACTTTGTCGAAGTATGGATTATCCCTCATCGATACTCCTGAGAAGAAGAATGAGAAGTTCGTTACTGGTTTAGATGGATACTTGGGGGAAAGGCTTATCAACCACATCGATGAGACTTTTGAATCAATTGTGGGGAAAGCTTTGAGATCAGAGAGTCTTTACCCTAAGTCAAAGACTGAGGTTGCATCTGCAGAAGAGCTGAAGCCGTAAGCAGGCGGTGGAGGCAAGAATAACACTCAGAACAAGAGGAAGCAGACTTACTACTAGGAAGGGATGAAAAGAGACGTTGGGAAGTTTATATCCAAGTGCATGAATTGCCAGCTAGTTAAAGCCGAGCAAAAGAAGCCTAGTGGTTTGTTGCAACCATTAGAAATTCCCGAATGGAAATGGGAGCAAGTCTCGATGGATTTCATTGATGGTTTACCAAGAGCTAGATCGGGACATGATAGCATTTGGGTAATTGTGGATCGATTGACCAAGAGTGCAAGATTTATACCAGTCAAACCGACCAGAACGGCAGCTAAGTTAGCAGAGCTGTATATGAAGTGGGTAGTGAGATTTCATGGAGTACCTAAAAGCATTGTGAGTGACCGAGACCCGTTGTTTACTAGTGGGTTTTGGAAGAGCTTACAAGAGGCTCTAGGGTCGGAATTATATCTCAGTACCGCGTATCATCCTCAAACCGACGGTCAGACAGAGAGGGTGAATCGTATATTGGAAGATCTCTTGAGGGCTTGTATATTGGATTTTGGTGGATCATGGGATGACCATTTGCATCTAGTAGAGTTTGCATATAATAATAGCTACCAATCCAGTATCGGTATGGCTCCATATGAAGCTTTGTACGGAAGACCGTGTAACTCACCATCATGTTGGATAGAGATCGGTGAGAAGTTTGTGCTTGGACCAGATGTAGTAAGAGAAACTTCAGATAAGATTAAGATCATTCAGCAACGAATGAAGGCTGCCCAGGATAGGCAGAAGAGTTATGCTGATAAGAGGAGAAGAGACTTTAAAGTTCTCCGTTGGTGACTTGGTGTTTGTCAATATTTCTCCGTTGAAGAGCGTGATACGATTTGGCAGGAGAGGCAAGTTGGCACCAAGATTTGTTGGTCCATTCCTAGTTCTCGAACAAGTTGGGAATTTGGCGTATAGAGTTGACTTACCAGAGAAGATGGCGGGAGTTCACAACGTATTTCATGTTTTCCAGCTAAGGAAGTTCGTGCACGACCCAGATATGACTATTTCACCTGATCAGTTAGAGGACTTCGAAGTGGAACCCGAGGCGGTTGGGAACCGCAAGCCGATTCGTATTGTCAAGCACGATACGAAGCAACTTCGAAGGAAGGCGGTGAAGCTAGTCAAGGTTCAGTGGGACGAGAACGAGAATGGCTGTACTTGGGAGACAGAGGAGAACATTAGGAAGACGTATCCAGAACTCTTTGCCTGGTAAGATTTACTTTGTAATTTAGTTATTCTGCATGCTAGGATAGGTTCGTTTTGCTTGTTTTGCATGTTTGATCGTTGTTTTATGGCAGATAGGCGTGCGGGACCCTTTGTGTGTTTTGGTTAGGGAATTTCGGGGGCGAAATTTCTTAAGGAGGGGAGAATGTAACAACCCGCATTCTACGCATCGGAGGATCGTAGAATATTTATTTCTTTTTTTATATGAAGTCGTATGGTCATGTAACTTTGGGAAACGACCATTGGGGTCATTTCCCATGTTCATGATTTTCGCCGATTTTTAAATGACCATTTTGCCCCTAACTGATTTTGTTTCGGCCATAACTTTTGATTGGAAAGGAGTTTTGACCTGAAACCACTTCCATTGGCTTCGGATGATGGTTTACCTTTCCGTAGAGTGGTCACATGCGAAAAACGGACTTACTGTTTGGGAGATATGGCTGAAATAGGGTTTGGAAGATGAAAAACTACTTAACCGGGCCAAATAGGATGATTAGTGAATGGGCCCATAACTCATTTCGGGATTAGGGATATGGGGAGGCTGAAAAGAGTTAGGGTTTCATTCCATTTCAGTTTTCTAGCCTCCACTTACCTCTTAGAAACCCTAAAAATGGCCTCCAACCTCTAAATCACCTCCAAATCACTTTCTAATCAAAGATTAAGCTTAGCAACATCAAATCAAGGGAGATATTCGCCAAATCAAGATTATAGCTGCTGTTTAGCATTGTTATTCGCGCCCAAACAGAGATTTATTTCAGATCTAAGGTTTATTTGTGGCTAAGGTGAGTGATTTGCATAGTTCCTCACTAATTATGGTTAATTAAGGGTAATTAGTGATAATTAGCGAATTTATACATGTTAAAAATATGGAAAAATATTTATAAATTCTTAAATGATGTTTTAGACCTCTGATATGAACTTGGGTTAATTTGGTTAAGTTTTACTAATCCTATCATTAGTTATGTTTGAACATGCTTAAGGGAAAATATGGGTTTTGGCTATGTTTGATCCATTTTAACCTATCATATTGTTGTTTTGGTGTTTGAGGTCACTTCTATTTGTTGCTATGACTTTGTGGTATGCTTTGTGATTGATTAGAATAGTTAGAGTGATCGAAAACGCCGTCGAATGGCGTAAACAACTCGCTGGACAAAATGCAGGAAATGGACAGGGACCAGATCGGATCGGATGGGGAGGTCCGAACCAAACCGTTCGTGTGGCCCATCCACGATCCGCCCCCTTGCATCCGAACCGAGCCTGCATGCCATGAGCTGACTTGAAACTTGGAGGAGATCACGACCGGACCGAACAGCCTGGAGTTTTCCGACCCGATCCGTTTGTGGAGATGGAGACCGATCCGACGTTGGGAGAAAAGAATGAAGCTTGTGCTCCGACCCGACCCGTATACCCACCTCTGAACCAAACCGATGCATGGCGATTGGAAACCCCGACCCGATCCGTCAGGGGTGATGCCGACCCAATCCGTCAGGGGTGATGCCGACCTGATCCGTTTGTGGAGCTGGAACTAGAGGTGTGGACCACGATCTGACCCGAAGCACTTGGAAGAGACCGATCCGAACCGACAGAGAAGAAGAGTTGAGGATCTGAACCGATCCAATGATGACCAAAACCCGAGATGCAAAGGTAGTCCAAATGGAAGTTAGAGCTCAGGATCCAGTTGGGAACCAATGAGTTCACTTCATGATTGGGCTTTGCTGCGGGACGTGTGATAAGGAGTTATCGACGTTCATAACTTCGATTCACCACTGAAAAGGAATGATGGGCTACTCAGTGCAGTAGAGTCACCATGACTCGAGGGGCAAAGTGATCGTAGCGGGACTGCGTATCAGTGCAATAGTCACCATGACTTGAGGGGCAAAGTGATCGTAGTAGGACTATGAGCAGTGCAGTGGAGCCATTGTGACTCCATGGGGCAGAGTGGACATAGTAAAGGATTGGTAAGGCTATGAGCCAGTGCAGTGGGGTGTGTACGACTCCATGGGGCAAAGTGGACATAGCGAAGGATTAGTAGCTATGGATCAGTGCAGTGAAGCCGTTGTGACTTCAAGGGGCAGAGTGATCATAGCAAAGTATTGGGTGATCGAAGTGGTGGATATCGTGTACTTTACGCACTGAGTGAGAGATGTGAGGATGGTTGATATGCTTGATTGTTTGCCATCATTATGACATGCACACCCCCACCCCCGTATTCTTTACACCATTTGTTATGGCACCCTAGGGTGTTGTACAGTATGTAGTGCTAACTCTTTGGTTGCAGGTCCAGGTTCAGGTATGGTTTAAATACCTGTTATTGTTCTGTTTAGCTGCTTATTGCTCATACCGGACTTTTTGTCTGGCCCAGAGTTTTATGTCTCTTCTTATTACTCTGGGTGCTCTCACAAGCAGACTAGAGACAGGTTAGCGCTGGTGATGCGCGAGTAGCGGATTCGGAGGCGAGCAGGAGGCTTCCACGTATGATATATATATATATAGATATCCTCCCTGTGTCGTTGCTGGTCACTACTTTGGGCATTATTAGTGTACCTTTCTTGTTTAGCTTTTTGAGACAGTTTTTAAAAGTTGTAATAATGTTGGCTTTGGATCATAAGCTGTACTTTGGATTTTCCGCTGCTATGATAGTTTGTTTCAGCTTATACACTGTCTCACCTGTTTTATGTCAAGTATGTTGTTATTATATTTTGTTCCATGCGCTGTGAGGCATTCTACAGGTTCTTTGTTGATTCTTCGTCTTCTTCCTTTCTTTCTGGCGACCGTCCCGTGCTAACTGGACATGTGTACAGCGCACTTTCGGAGGAAATGTCGGTTGGTGCGGGGCGGGCCGTCACATTTCTTGTTTCATAGAATTTCGACTTATAACGGGTTCTGTATATTCCATTGAAGTTCGAAACTCAATTTTACAAACTACAACGCCATTTCGAGTTCGTTTTAAATTAAATATAAACGTTCAGTCATCGTTTAATTAACGAATTCGATATTAAATTCCATAAATAATTCAAATATAATATTTAAAACAAATTTAAATATTCCAATTCAAATAGTTGAAAAATCCAGGTCGTTACAAAAATCAAAACCTAGCCCATAATCCTAACATCAACAACCCTAAATCAAATTTCGAACTTACCTTGTTCACTATGCTTCTTCGATCAATTGTCTTCACACTCAGATTGTTTCCCATTCAATTGAAATTACCTATTTTCTTGGCATTGAAATGAATCGCGTTCAGAATACTTTCGTGTGACCCTGGAAATATGGTTTACGTGAGTGGAAGGGTAGTGATGGAAATAAGGGAGGGGGGCTACTAATTAATTCCAAGTTTTTTTTTTGGGGGCTACTGATTAAAAACAAGGGTTGGAATAGAATTTACCATATAATTGATTCATCGCATAAATCTTGGGTTATGTGGTTATTTTCTTAAATCCAATTTTGTTAGTTTTCTAACCATTAGTATATTTAAATGGGCTCTTAGCTGTGAAACTACTTTTGATATCATGTTACACAACATCAAAAAGTTGTTTAAAATTTTATATTACTTGCATGTTTTTTTAATATTAAAGATATGCTTAAGTCATGAAGTAGTGCATAATCTTTAAATAAACAAGAAACCATTTTTTAATCTAAATTTCACATACTTTAAAAACAGTTCTACCTCAACCAGGTTTTTGTGAAAAAATTATAAATGAAAGAAAATCTCAATCAGTGACAACATTTTTAGTACAAAATATCACAAATTTTGTTTAGTGCATAATTTATTTGTTTTCTATTTGATAAAATTTTGATATTGTTTTGCTTTCAATACACAGTAGTATGTGATTAAATTATCATTTTCACATTTTGATTGATAACAGTTTACCTTAAGTCTGTGGCATATTATTCAATTCAAAGTTTCATGTGTAAAAGAAGTTTATCATTTGTTCATACATAAAAAAAAAAAAGGTTGAAACTATTATGTTAAAAGCATGAATTTCAATAACAACCTTGCGCCTTGCACGGATTCGAACAAGTAGGTTTAATAATAAGATAAAATGCTTAAAATAAGTCAAATTTTATTATAAACATAAAAAATACAAAATAAAATCTCTTTAAATATAATTTTATATTTTCCCGTGTGGATTTATCATTTGAGTAATAACTCATTTCTGAAGTTATGCTAAATCAGTTACTGACCAAATTAAACAAAATTAGTTCAGTTTCGTTAGCATGCTAGAACATCTAGTACTGATGACTCTGACATAGGAGCAATCTTTGAATATAAGCCTGAGAGAGAGCATAAACATCTACAGATATTGCTCATATTAAACTTCGTTAGACCAATTGTTTGTTTTTTGGCTTTCGAACTCTCCCTGGTGAGCATACCGAGAAGCCATTCCATGTAGAAACACTTACTAATGTGACCATGATTCGAAATTGCAATCCTTTGGAAACTCCCAAGCTAATATATTTATTAGTAAAAATACATGATCATGTCTGGATAAGTTCATATCTTAATTAAGAGTAAAGAAAAAAAATCATTTGATTTACTAGCTGATAACATCAGAATCACATAAGTACAGTTGATATAGCGAATACATTACGATTAAATTCATGAATAAATAATAATATAAGTAGCCCTATAAATAGAAGCAAAACTGAAAATCTTGAACAATGCCAAAATAAAAGCAGCGCACCAAGATGAGAGAAGCTTACGTTGAGCTATAATTAATTACAGGATAAAAAATAAATCATAGTTTAAAACGAGGACAGAAGAAGTTGACAGGAAATAATCCGTGTTAATCCCCATTCAAACCGATTTAAGCTCTGAATTCACTTGGCTCTGCCATCTGCACAAAGGAATGCAATTTTGATACAAAGTAACCATATGTGGTTATTCAGTATAATTACGGCTGTTAGTTTTGACCATCATATATTTTTATTTTCTTCATGGAAGGTGGAAATCTTGGAAATGTTGAATGCGGCGTGTGTGTGTACATAACATGCACGCGCACACTCACGAGTGTGTACACACATATATATACAGCTATGATCAATTGCACCTCCTTTTTGCTACATCTCAAATTATCTTTATTTCAACCACATATTCCAATTAAATAATTATACAACTAAAATGAAGTATAAATTATAATTATTTAAATTAGAACATGTGGTTGAATTGAAATCAAAGGGATTTGAGGTGTACTAAAAATGAGGTGTAACCGATTGTATACATACCTACGTACGTATGCATGCCTGTGTGCGTACATTGTATGTGTGCCTACATATATGTGTGTGTATATATACACACACTATATACACAAACACACACACACAAACACCATGGTTTACACTGCACCTCTTTTATTTTTCCACAAAATCAAATGAAAATTTGCAAACATGTTCTCACACAATTCAATACCATCTCTATAAGATTTGATGTAAAGAGTAAATCCTAAAATGTTCAAAATCATGTTTCAAGTTAACGATTAAAATAAGTCTTTTAACAATTGATATTCAATTTGACATTTTGAACATGTTAAGTGCTTCAAAATGATTCATGATTTGGGGACATGATGTTCATAATGCAGATTGAACATCCAAAGTTTCATTTGATTTGGGATAATGT